>CM053786.1:137243401-138670901 GCA_028749045.1 Cupressus sempervirens
ATAAGGTTTTTTGGACTTAGAGACTACTTTTGATCGTTGGATTGATATCCTGTTTGGGACTTGAGACTATCTCCTCAACATGGTGGGAGTGGGCCTTTTTAGGTTACCACACGGTCAGGTGGTTGTACTTTTTACTCTTACCATTGAGATCTGTTCATTAATACCATGGCTAGAGCTTCCTTGTCTTCATTTCCTTTCATTCTATCTCTGTGCATTATGATGGATGATTGTAATGATGGATAGTTATATTTTTATGATGGATGATTTTATTTATTATATTGTACTTGTTGGTGTAAATAAGTATTTACTTATTAGACTTACTTAAGTTTACTTAGGTTAATGCATTATTTAATTATATTGCATTATTTTTATTATTTTTATTTATGAGACACTTAGGAGTTTGTGCAACCTTGTGAGTTGTCATGTTGACAACATAGGAGTACACAACTCTATTTGAACACATGGTGTCTACAACACTGTTTTGCATGTCCCACCCTTCTAGGCTTATCCTCTCATCACCGCACTTACTTCTATGCTTAATGGAGGATAATCCATATTTGGTGGACATGTTCTTGGTTGTGTGACAGTTCATGGTGCTAACTTCTATGCATTCTAGAAGCTCACCTATAGCCTTTATAGTTAGGCACTCCTAGTGTACTCTGGTATCAAGTTATTGAATATTTTATTATTCTGATCATACTCTATCTACTTTGGTCTACTATGTGCTTGTGTTTGAGTTCTTAGTTCCTAGGTGAATTCTGCCCTTAGGCAAATTCTTACATGGTATCAGAGCAACTTGGAGATTTTCTCATCACAAGCTGTTCGAGACCTCTTGCTTGCTTCATCACCTCAACCTGAATTTAGAGTGCTACAAAAATTGGGAGCATCTAGAGCCAGATCTGACCTCTCTGTTGCATTCAGAGTGCTGAATTGGTGAAGATTGACTATAAATTTGCCTATTTTGGCTGAAAGTTGATCATGAGGCAATTTTTTTTTTTCAAACCGGCCCTCGAAAGCACTGATTTGCAAATTGGGTATGATTGTTTTTATTGATCTGATTATTAATTTTTGGATCTATAATTCTCTGTAATTTTTTTATATTTTCGGATCTCTTTTATATAGTCTGTCAAAGAAAAAAAAATTTGCAGTATGGGTTGACAAGCTGTCAGATCTTGTACTGCACATTTTGGTGGGATTTTGTATATCATTTTCGTAGGTTTTTGGCTTTGTATTAAATTTGCAGGTTAATATTATACCCCAACCAGCCAAATCCAATTCTTGATGACCTCCACTGCCCTGGCCCGATCCTCAACACAACTAGCAAGCAACAACATAATTCCTGGCAACTGGCGTCATCCCAGTGGCCCAAGTCAACCCACCGGTGTACAGTGCTTAAAATTTCACCGGTAACTGACAGAACACAGCAAGGTCAAGCCCTTAGCTGGTGGGTGGGCAATTTACTTTATTGGCTGTGGACTCTATGTTATATAGAGTTCAGACTTCCTGACCCTCTGCAATGTGGGATCATTCCCACAAAAAATTGGCATTAGCTTTCTGAATTTTGGTACACCGTCGATGGCTGCTATTTAATCTCTCAACATGACTCCTACCTCCACCTCTCATGCCATGTAGCATGATCATAGTCGCTAGCATGGATAGTGTCCCCACAATTTGCACCCACAATGTGGAGATTAGTTAGCATCTGACTGTATGCACAGCCATGTACAACTCGCCCAGTCAGCAGTACGAAGCAATCCACATCAGCACTAACATAATTGGTTCATATGACCAGTCACCCTACCACACTGTTCCTTTTTGTACATTCCATACATTACGGATCCGGTCTGCCATGTCTGCCACGTCAGCAGGGGGCAGTCTTTTTTGTTGATGCCATCATTTCACTGCCTTAAATTTGATGCCCATCTGAACGTCATTCTAGGGCATTTTAAAATTGCATTGATAGTCATTTGACCATCAAATTTAACTTCGCAATTTCTCCTCCAAACCCCTCTCCAATTTACTTTTTAGTTTGGCAGCTTGACTTTGCGAGCTCCTAACTTGGCCATCCGAACTTTGATTCAGGTGCAATTTTTTTTGAAATCAGGTAAAATTTCTTGAATTTGCAAGTGGTGATGTTGTTTTCTAGTTTTGGTGCACAAATTTTGTAGAATTTGCATTTTTTGGTGACTGTACCTGCATAATCCTACATTTTGCAACTTCAGAAGCTCCGTACAGGCACATCTGGTCACCTTTTCAGGATCTATTTTTTTTGAAAGTGCATGTTTTTTTTATCTACTTTCTAGATCTAAAGTCAAATTCTAGGGTTGTGTGGACCAATTTCTCACTTTCAGAATTAGGCCTTCTTTGGCATTATAAAGCTTTGATTCTTTTTAGAATTGTTGTAAAACTAAGATACAATGCTTAAGTGACAGATTTAAGCCTCATAAGGTAGTTGTAAAAGAAAAATCAAAAAGTTCACTTTGTTTATTTTGACAAATGGCCCATTGTAAATGCACTACTTATAAAGTGCCAAAGCATCTTTTTTGGGGGGGGGGGTCTTTTGATTGAGTGAAAAGGGGGGGTGCGTACAATGTTCTTGTGTCTCTATTTTGTGCTCTTTCATTTCTGCATCATGAATTTTAAATGTCCTCCTTTAACTTCACACAACTATTCTACATGGAAAGATATTGCATGGAGTAGATTAATGGAAAAAGGATATAGTTTATATGTTGATGGTACAATTACCCAACCTACTAATGCTAAAGAACTCATTAATTGGAAAATTCAAGACCAACAAGCTTTAGGTGTTATCAAGTGTTGTGTACGTAGCGATCTTCTCTTTCACATTAAAAATTGTTCAGAATCTAAGGAAGCTTGGGATAAAATTGAACAGTTGTATGGTAAAGTGGATGAAAAAAAGGATTTTAGATTGAGGATGATCTACTTCTCTTAGATCCTAAAAATTATGACACAATTCAGGATTATATCATCAAAGTCAATGAGTATAGGGCACTTCTAAATGATTGTGGAAATCCAATGAAGGATGATAGGTTGATACATCACATCCTGAAGAAGCTACCTACTAAGTATGCCAACTTTGTTTCGAGCTTTAATACTCACAAGTTGACCATGGGATTTTCTTACCAGAAGCCTTCCTTTGATGGATTTACAGACATGTTGATCGTTGAATAATATCACTTGGTGGATTTTGGTCTTCTCAAGTCATCTAAGACCAAAGCCTTAGTAGCTAGTGATGATCATAAATCTAATCAAAGGGGAAAAAGAAACAAAAACAAGAAGTAGTGGAAGCAAAAATCACAATCTGAGACACAACATGACTCCTCTCAACAAGGTGGTTCTTCTTCCAATAAGAAAGGAAGTAATGAAAAGAAGGAAAAACTCTTTTGTGCATACTGTAAAAAGCCAAATCATGACGAGCATCATTGCAAGACAAAAAGAATTGATGAGTTAGAAAATCTACTCAAGAAGAATAAGATTCAAGTGCCAAGTACTTCCAAGGATTCTACTCCTACCTCTTTGAAGGGTAAAGGTTAAGCACTAAGAACTAAGAACTCAAACACAATTTCTTCTTCGGAATGGATACTTGACTTAGGTGCTTCTTACTACATGGGTTCTTCAAGGGAAGACTTTTCTTCATTGAAGTAGTCAAAGGTACCACACATCTTTGTGGGAGATGATGCTAAGATGGAAGTTGAAGGGAAAGGACATGTTGAAATGGAAGATGGGGAATTCAAAGATGTTCTCTACGTTCCAAATCTAAGCTCTAATATCCTATCAGTTTACCAAATTACTCACCTTGGAGATGGTCATAAGCTTGAGTTCCTTCCAGATTCAATGATGGTGCAAAGTCTCAAAGATGATTCATTAGTAGCAGTGGGGAAAGTCAATGATGACAGGAGGCTTTATTCATTCACCCATTTTGTGCCTAAGAGTTCTTCTCAAGCCTTGTTAACTCACATAAATTCTTCAAATAACTTATGGCATGAGCGGTTTGGTCACCTTGACTTCCGCTCTCTTCTGCAACTTTTCTCAAAACACATGGTCAAAGGTCTACCCAACATTAGCTTTTCTAAGGGGGAGTGTTCATCTTGTTCTATGGATATGCATCTTAAGGAGAAGTATGATAAAGGGAAGTCTTCTCGAGCTCCAATTGTTCTTCAGCTAGTTCACATGGTATTAGCAGGACCATTTGTAGTGACTTCAGTCAGCCAAGGCCACTACATACATTTGTTGATGACTTTTCAAGATTCACTTGGGTCTTCTTCCTTCATCACAAGAATGAAATAGTTCATAAGCTTCAAGACTTTAAGGCTCATGTTGAACACAAGTCAAAGAAAGCCATCAAAGTACTAAGGGTGGACAATGAGAACAGATATGTTGATAGAAAACTTAAGAATTTTTGTAAAATTGATGGAATTGATATTCAGAACCCACCAACATTCAGTTCACACAAGATAGATGTTGCAGCTATGAGGATTAGGACTCTCAAGACCATGGCAAGTTGCATAATAAAGGCCAAGTCTCTTGATCCTACACTTGAAGTTGAAGCCATTAGTAGTGCTACTCACATACTTAATAGGTCTCCTCATCTGGCCTTAGATGAAAAGACTCCTTTTGAGGCATGGTGCAATAGAAAATTGGTTGTGAGTCACCTTAGGGTCTTTGGTTGTCTAGCATGGGAAAACCTATCCTCTAGGAGTTGCAAGACACTGTCACCTAGGCCTTGTACCTTTATTGGTTATTAAGACAATGTGAAGGCTTATAGACTGATGGATCCAGAGACTCATGAGATTTTTGTGGAGAAGGATTTTCACTTTGAGGAAAGTTCTCTGAGCTTGTCCTCTACTCCTCTCTGCACATCATACATAGTGAAAACTGATAGTGACACCAACACTAGTGCTTCAACAATTTTAGACATGTGGGGTTCTATTGATAGTTGCAGTGGGAGGTCACATCAGTCTAGTCCATGTGCTTACATTACCATAGTGAAAGGTCCATCTCAGCATGGTACATCTTGTCTTCTAGCTCCAGCTTCATTTGACTTGGGAGATAGACCTGAGGACACACATCTTCTCATTGATGATGATACTTCTACAGTTGTTGTGAGGGCTCACTTTGAACCTCAAGTCCATTCTCGACATGATCAATCTGAATAGGTTGGTGTGATTGTGGATCCTTATGAACATCAATTAGTGGACATCTCTTTGTCAGTATAGGAGATAGATGGTTTAGTGGAACAGGTTCAGCAGACATTCTTGTCCAATCTGCATTCATTCTTTTCAGCACAGTTGGAAGGGGTGAACTTCAGCATCAATTCAGGGATACTTGAGCAGGTTTCTAGGCCAGCACACATCTTTAGGATTGTACCTTGGGCATTGTTTCTTCCTAAGGGGAGGAACACCATTCTACATTCATGGACCAGCTTCTTCTTTAGAGTAGCTTTCACTTGTTGGCATTCTTCTTTTGGGGTTGGAGCCTATTCTATCTCTCTTCATTCTCTTATTCTCTTATGTATATATTGGATGTATGTCATAATGGGGGGGTCTTGATTACTCCATCCATCGATGCATCCTCTTCTATCTCTTTTTGGGGGAGGGTTTTTCCCATGAGGTTTTCCCTCTTTCCTCGCTTTATGGGAGATTTGCATTTCATTATGTACATGGGTACCTAACATGGCCTAGTAGCCAGGACCCATTCTGCATCTTCATCCTAGTTCATAAGCTTAAGGGAATTCTCCTAAGTTGCACGTAAGGGAGGGTGTTGGTGTAAATAAGTATTTACTTATTACACTTACTTAAGTTTACTTAGGTTAATGCATTATTTAATTATATTATATTATTTTTATTATTTTTATTTATGAGACACTTAGGAGTTTGTGCAACCTTGTGAGTTGTCATGTTGTCAACATAGGAGTACGCAACTCTATTTGAGCACATGGTGTCTACAACACTATTTTGCATGTCCCACCCTTCTAGGCTTATCCTCTCATCACCACACTTACTTCCATGCTTAATGGAGGATAATCCATATTTGGTGGACATGTGCTTGGTTTTGTGACACTTCATGGTGCTAACTTCTATGCATTCTAGAAGCTCTCCTATAGCCTTTATAATCAAGCACTCCTAGTGTACTTTGACATCAAGTTATTGAATACATTTTTATTCTAATCATACTCTGTCTACTTTGGTCTACTGTGTGCTTGTGTTTGAGTTCTTAGTTCTTGGGTGAATTCTGCCCTTAGAAAAATTCTTACAGTACTTTGTATCATGGATCTAAAAGAGATGATGTAATCTATTTTTATAAATGTATATTCTTTTAGCCTTTTGTACCCTATGACATGCACAATAGATGATTGAGTATTCCAAATTTTATTGCAAAGTGGCATTCAAAAAAAATGTATATTATTTAAATGGACTTTAGACTTTTTATTATTTTTTCATATGGATGTGGTATTTCCAAGACTTAGTATTAATTAAATTTAAATGTGATTCAACATCTTGGGTATCAGAACCCGAGTTTCAACATTGGGAGCTCCGAGTATATTGGAATGCCACTAGTTGTTAACTAGTTGAACAAAACAAAAACTTTGAACTATCATGTGTATCTCTTTCAAACTAAAACTTGAAACTAAGTGAGCTAAAAAAAAACTTAAAACTATTACTTGCATATTTTTCATACTTCAACACTTAGCTTTCAAAATTGAAAATTCTACTTAAACCTAAATGAGGGCAAAACCAAAAATTGAAACTCATTCTAGTTGCAAAACATGTATCTCTTATCTATGTTTTAAGGTAGTATGCCTTTGATTATCTTTGTAGGCATTATGTTGCTCCTTTTTAGAATATTTAGGAGATCTATTTCAATAGTTCTTAAAAGGACGAATGTTGGAACAATATGTTTTTGATTTACTATTAAACTAGAATCATATTTCTCTAAGTGTGTTGTAGGGTCACCAGTGGAATCATATTCTCCTACGAGGGGAAAGGGTTCAATTGGACCTGCATAGTGAGTATCTTAGTTTTTCGTTCTTGCAGGCTTCTAGCAGTAAGTCTAATTCTAGGGGGATGGATGTAGTGCCTGCCCCTAGGTCGCATTTTTGTTATCATTGTCGAACTCTTTTAGGGCTGGTTTTATGTTGATGGTTAGCAGCATTGTTTTGAGACTATCAGATATTGTGCTATGGATTCAGTTGATATGTGATGAGATCACTTAGACTTTACATTTCATGTATGCATGATGATTATTATAGTGTTTGCAATTATTGATGATGATTAGTTAGATAGTTTACTATCACATCTGTTTTCTTATGGATACTTACCCCATACTTGCATGCGTATGGTGTGCATGTTTGTTTTCTTTATGTATGGCATGTTTGATGTGGTTAAGGGGGTTGTAGTTACCTGCTAGTCAAGATCTACATGATGCATCACTTCCTTCCATTGTCTATTTAGTTTAGTATATATTGTGCTTGTACATGCGTGGATTTTATGCAAGTTGCAGGTACTGGGTATCGACTTCCCTAAATTGCTAGGATGAGCATACCCTATCACATTATCTCAATGGTAAGAGAGGGGAGATAAATTCTCAAGTCCAAATTCCAACCCTTTAAGCCATTTGTCCTAATTGGAAATTAGGACAAGCATCTAAGTTGAGTACCCTCTGAATGCGTCAGATGATGTAATTTGTGATATTAACCCTTGGTTTGATTTTGTATATATTTTGGCTATGATGGGTTTTCATATTTTACCTTGTGAGTCTTTGGAGTATTTTCTATTAATGAAGCATAATTAAAAGATTTAATTAATGGTTTAATTTAATGGAAAATTAATATGATATTTTAATATTTATTTTATTTAATTAATTAGAAAATTAATTAAATAAAATAATTAAATTTGAAGATAAAAGTTATAATTTTAAAGTTGGAATGTGATAATATTTATTTAAGTTAATAAATATTTTAGCAATTAAGTTTCGAAAATGAATTTAAAAGTGGAAAAGATATTAAAATTATTAAAAGATTCTAGATTGCATGATGTGTGCATGTGATAAAATATAAATATATTAATATAAGAACAAGTGGATTTATTAATGTAAGTGGATAAGATTTAAAAATTAATAAATTAAATTGAAAAGAGTAAAGTAAATATTATATTAATTAATGTGCATTATTATTCACATAGGAGTTTGCAAATTCTCGGGAGTTGTCATGTAGACAACATAGGAGTTTGCACTCTAATTATGCACGTGTTGTCAACAACACAGGAGTTGGCGCACAAATTAAGCACATGGTGTCTACAAGCTTATGACTCATCTAGAAGGTTGGAAAGGACTCATGCTTAGTTGTCAACACCTTATGGTTGTTTTTAGAGAAATTCTAGATGCATCTTAGAGGCCTTTAAATAGAGGCTCTCCTAGTGTGTTTGGACAAACTTACATGCATTTGAGAAGCTCATATGCTTCTACAAGCACTTCTAGTCACTTGGAGGTTTTGGTTGGTTTGATCCTTGGAGGAATGGTGAATGCTGGAGAAGGAAGGGATTTTTCTATGGACTTCTGAGGCATAGCAAATTAGCATCAGTGTCTAGCTGCACTCGTGATTTTTGCATAATCTATTTGCACTCTCTCTCTTCCTATCTTCTTTGTGTCTGTTATCTATGTCTGAATATTCTCTGTGATTGAATCTATGATTTTGAAATTGGAATCTAGATATGTATGTTAATTTTTTCTTGGTTGCAAAGAAAACAATAGAAAACCGTAGTTTCAATTTAAGAAAGAAAATTAGTTCTAAATCAGGTTTGGGTTCGAATTAGAATCGAATTGAGAAATAGATTTAAAAAGGGTTTCAAAATTTGTAGGCAAACCTATTAGATGGATTAATGAGTATAGTTAGAGAACAATTATTTCAAAAGAAAAATTCTTAATTGAAGGAATCTGAAAAGCCCTTTTTGTTTTAAGTTATATATGTATTCTCTTTTTAAATATATAAAATCCACACACACACACACACATATATGTATGTATATATATATATATATAAATATATATATATATATTTATATATATATATATATATATATATATTAAAAAAAATAAAATTGTAATTATGTTTGATAGCAAACTGTGTGTGTGTATATATATATGTATATGTATATATATGTGTGTATATAAGTATATGTATATATGTGTGTGCACATATATATACATATACTTATATACACACATATTTATACATATACGTGTGTATATACACACACACACACACAGATATATATATATATATATATATATATATATATATATATATATATATATATATATATATATATATATATATATATATATACATATACATATATGCATACATACATATATAGATACATACATACATATATACATATATGTATATATTTGTGTAAATCGCAGTAAGAAACCTTTATTTATAAAATTCGAATTGCATATGGCAAAAGTGTTTATTTAAACATGTATTAAAAAGGAAAATCGTTTTGAAAAAGTTTATTTTAAAATGTTATTTTAAAATATATATATTGGGGAGGGATGAATTTCGTACCCCCTTGGCCTACGAATAGAAGTCGCAGTGACTGTAGTGTACCTGTGATTGGTGATGGTACAGTCACCAATTACTGTCGCATGGTGACATCGATATCACGGATGATGGGTACACATGCAATATACTCGTTCTGTTAATATTGGCGTTGGTAAAATATATGATATGAATTGAATTCAATTTCATATGATATTAATATTAGCATCGAATTTGTAATTTGATTTTTATATAATAAAGTTATTAAATGTTAATTATATATATATATGTATATGTATATATATGTGTATATATATAATATTGTAATTTGATATTTAAGTATGATTAAGTTATTGAATATATATATATATATGATATTAATAGAAATTTATTTAAGTAATTAATCAAGTCATTAAAATTTCAATTAAGTGATATAGTAGAATTTATGAGTTTAAATATTTAAGTTACCAATTATTTTGGGGTTCTCGAAATTGTAAATTGACTTATTGAAAAAAAAAATGAATTAAAAGTATTAATAATAATTTGTCAATTATTATTAAAAGAGGAGAGATATTAATATAGTTAGAATTTAATAATTAACTTAATTAAATTTAGTTTAATTAAGGTTAATCATAGAACATATTATAAATTGAAGTTTTTGATTTATGCAATTATTTGAGTTCATTAGAATTACTAATTGATTATTGGAATTCAATGGGTAAGTTATTTATTGAGGATCAAAATTAAATACAGGATATCCTTAGGGTAGCAGAGAGTCTTCTCGCTTGATAATAATCATTGAATTATTAGTTATGATATTAACAATTAAGTTATGCGATAGAGTCTTAATTTGAAATGATTATCGATAATACGAATTTGTTAAGGAAATATTAGTATTCATTGGAAAGAGTGACCAATGTAGTCATTATAGATTTATTAATAAGATTTCCAATATAACTTGTTATTAAATAATAACAAGTCATTATTGAACTATTAATATAGGAGAACTGGATTATAGTTGACTTTTAACTTATAAATTATAGTTAGTTATTAATCAACTAATATTCATTGGGTTGTTGGTTTGGTTATGTAATTATTAATTAAATTAATTAATTAGAGTTAATTAAATTAATTAATTAGAGTTAATTAAATTAAATTAGTAATTAAGCTATGTAATAAAGTTTTAATTGATATGCTAATATCGATTCCTCTAGAAAAGTTGTGAAGTATTTACATCGAAGTTGACAAGTCGTACTTTCATGACTTGAATAATGACCTTAGGTATTTTAATGGTTGTTAGTGATGATTTAATAAGAGACTTAAATTTTAGTGATACTTAATTGAGTTTTAATCAAGAACTATTAGAATGATATAGAGTCATGGATTTTGTACATTATTAATTAATTTAATGATGATTAATTCGAAGATTGATAACTGGCTTTGTTATAATTTAAAAGAATAGTGATTGTTTGGTTTTGTTTGGAGAAGTTGAATTAATGATAAGGAAGAGTTATTCAATTAGTAACATGGATCTTAGCAAATGAACTGAATAATTTAATTAAGGGTCAAAGAAGATTAGTTTAATGAGTAAATATTTACCCTTAAGTTATTCTTAGAATATTATTTTAAAAAGTGGAAGGATAATCCTATCGAGGGAACAAACGGGCTGACTTGTAGGTCAAATGATAAATCTTATACACTTGAAGTATACTTGTAAACAGAAAACTGAAACCTCCACACTTAATTCAACCATGTAATTTTTAGCAAACCAAAATATGTGCTTGCATTGTGTTTTCTCTATGCTTCTTGTTTTGGGTTTTTGGGTTGACTAGTGTTGACTAGTTATAGAAGTCTACCAGAGGCTCGGGGGTTATGATTGTGATGTCATGATGATGTCTTTTGATCTCAATTTTTTATAAACTCAACCATGGTAATGTGATGGTATGTTCGATGAGATGTTTGTATTTATTGATTGTTATTGCTCATCAGTCTTCTTGAGTGAAGCTGAGTTATATGTATCTAAGACACTTGACTTAACCATTTTTGAGTCATCGATCAGTTATCCTTGGATTACTTTCCAGTCACCATGATGGGACTAAAATTTTGATTTATTTCTTGATGATATCATGTTGTGACATGTTTTGACTCAACCATTTTGGAGTCTTCGATCAGTATGATTTTGAGATATATTTTGGTTATTGAGAACCAATCGTTACTTTTGATTATCAGTGATACCTTTAGTTTCCAATAGAGAACTGTTGTGGTCATGATTATTAATGGATGCTTTTTAGTTGCTCATGGAGATTTGATGCTTTTGTTGTGGATATTTGATATTCTTATTGTGGATTATCTTTTGGTATTTCTTTCCAGTCACTTGTATAGGATTGTGGTGATTTTGAAATTTATGATTCCATGAGCTTAGGGTAGGTTATCTACTTGTAGTGTTGAGAAGTGGCTTGCAATGGGGGCCGGGGCCCTAAGTGGTGGCCAAGGTAACTCATTGTAAGTTGTTTTAATAAGTGAAAAAAATTACACTAAATGGGGATTAAATGAACCTAACAAGATAATTTTATGTTCTCGCCTATGCCTTGAGTGCTTGTACAGACTAGGATGGGAGTAGAGAGAACACTTGGTTGTGACCTTGCATTTCATAGTATGCCTCATCTATATGAGAGGATACTAGTGGCCACATAGGGATCACTTAGGGGGCTAGGGTCTATTGAGAGACTGCCAGGGTAACTCTAGGATGATCTGTACGATGACACTTTCCTACTTGCATAGTGGGTTTCCTATATGTCTTTGTTTTGCCTATGGGATTAGATGTCGGTTTTGTGATTTAAAACCTTTGAGTTAGTATACTTTTAGGATTCCTGGACTTAGAGATTTTTTGTGCTATGTGGTTTGATAACCTGTTTGGGACTTGAGATTATCTCCTCAATGCGGTGGGAGTGGACCATTTAGGTTTCACGTGGTCGGGTGGTAGTACATTTCCACTCTTATCATTTGAGATCCATCCATAGACACCATGGTTGGAGAATTCTTGGTTGGTATTTATCTTCATTCTATTCTTGGATCATTGTGATAGATGATATACCCTATGATGGATGTATTTACTGGTATGTTTCTTATATTGATGATTCACATATGTTAGATGATGTTATCTTATGTTTTACTTTGCATGTTAGATTACTTTTTGCATATGATGTAGTATGTTTAGGAGTGACATTCCTACTATGTTAATACTGATGATCTCTTCTATGATTTGGAATGTTACGCACAGAGGGATGGCTAGGATCCATGATGGTCTAATGATGCTATTTACAATTGGGAGGAACCGTGCACTTAGTTATTTATGTTTGTGATATATAGTTATCTTTTATGATGGATGTTTATATCTTTTGTGATGATATATCATGTATGACATGTGGTTTCATTTAATTTAATTGCATCATGGATTAATATTGGATGAGGATGTATTCTATTTACATGGATGTTTATTCTTTTAAGCCTTTCATACCCTGTGGCGTGTACAGTGGATGATCGAGCAATTAGAATTGTAATTTATGAACATTGGACTTTTTATTATTATTTTATGTGGATGTAGGATTAGATGGAATCATTAATAGTTAATTTAGATGTAATTCCACATTAGGGGATCCTGAAAGAATGTAACTTGTTATGTATACTTGAATTGATGCTAATGCTTTCGTTACTATGTATAAGTTGTGAATGGTTTATCTTTCATGTATTAAAAAAAAATTGTTTGGCAAATTTAGTGAAATTTTAGATTAATTCTTTGGATCCCTTGGCAGGGCATTACATTGGGATCCTTAAGGAATGTAATCTATTATGTTTTCTTATAGATGATTGCATGTTATTGCTTCCGCTACTTTATGCTTGATGTGTGTATTATTCTTTCTTTAAAAATAAAAATGTTTGGAAAACTTAGTAAAACTTTAGGTTAATTCTTTTGGATTCACTTGGTAGGGTGTTACATCTAGTATCAGAGCCTGAGTTCTACATTGGGAGCTCTTGGTATATTGGAATGCCACTAGTTGTTAACTAGTTGAACTAAAATGAAACTTAAACTATTATGTATATCTATTTCAAACTAAAACTTGAACTAGTTGAACTGAAATAGAACTTAAACTTTTAGTTGTATATTTTCAAACCTGATTACTTGGACTTAAAAAATGAAATATACTTAAAAGTAAAAATAGGAAAAACTAAAAATTAAACTTATACTATTTTGAAAACATGTTTTTTCCATTTATGCCTTACAGTAGTATGCTTTATGGTTATTATAGCATCTTGTATCTTGGATATTATTGTAGGATGGTATCTGCAAGAAGATCTTTTGTTAGAGATCATATCCTAGGATGTGGTAGAGATCATGGATGAGGTAGAAACACTAGTGTACATGAGTCTATCCACATATGCCCTAATCAAGAAGAGAATAGGAGAGATCATGTCAGTTAGCAATGGGATCAAGGGGTAATTAGGGAGCAGGAGGTAGTAGGAAACCTCCTTCTAAAGGTAATCAATATTAGGAAGAAACTTATCCTCCAACATAGAGTGGTGGCAGTAGTTCCAATGCTAGGAGCTATCGTAATGCTCAACACAACAAGTGAAATCAGTCTACTTAGCTTGCATAGAGTAACCAGTATTATGCTAGTGGAGCTAGCATTAGATAGTCTAATACACCTAGAGTGTAGAGGATCTTCGATGAACCTAAAACCTAGGAGTTTCAACTAGAATAAACAACATAGTTTTACAAGGACCTAGAACCTAAAGTTTTTAACAAGCTAAAAAATAAAAATAAAAACCAATAAAACTAGATGAACTTGTAACCATCACATCGGCACCCATGACAAGCACCTACAATAGCTCTTTGATGATATTCATCACCTCTTTACCTACTTCTACAATGCTTTGGATAATTTTAGCCAAAGCTAAAATAGGAGACTCAAGAACCTTAGTGATATTTTTCCTTATGCTTTGCCTAGTTCTCTTACTAGGTCCACTTGGACTCCCCATCCCAACATTACCTAGAGACATTATCTCCTCATTGCTCTTCTTATCCAGATTGGTCACCATAGCACATAGACTAGAAGTGACTTGTTCCACTCTTTGACTTGATTAAGTAACAGAGCTCCTATTCATATTCCTTGAGCTTACGAGGGATGTTACCAAATTTTATTTCCATCTAAGCCCTCATGGTGTGTTCCTAGTCTAGCTCCTTTTGCATAACCCCCATTTTCTTCTTAAGTACCATGATTTCATTATAAAGGCAAGAAATTACTTGACTAGAAGCCTCCACTTTAAGCTTCAGGGTGTAAAGAAAGGATAATTTGGCTTTAGGAGATTCTCCTGTACAATCTTCAATAGCCCTAATCTCAAGCTCAATATCAGTAGTAATTGTATTGATCTAGATATTAGTATTGACATCCTGCTTCTTTGTCCTCTCTTCTTTTCTCTCTTTACTCAAGCTATTGTCCTTAGGAAAATAGTATTTATCCTCAATTTCCTTAACAGTATCCTTCTCCATTTTCTCCTCATTATCATTCCTCTTTAGATGGAGAGGGTGAACATTTTGTTTCTCTTCATCCTCCTTGAGGGCTTCCAACCCAACATTCAAGTTAGTAATTATGTCTTTGCTACCCTCCACAATATCTTTACCAGTTGACACCCCTTTGCTCCCAAAGTAACAATCTAGGTTAGAACTAAGTTCCCTTATTTCCTTCTTGTCATCATTGTCAAAATTCTTAGATTCACTAATTTCCTCTAATTTTTTATTATTCCTCTCCTATTTGGAAATCTTTTTTATACTCTTGCTATCACTAGAGCCCACCTCGCTTTTAACCATAAATCTCTTAGAATGAGCAACATTACCAAACACTTTCCTCTTCTCCAAAACTAGAGAAGGCTTGATAGCCTTGCTTTTACCAAAATTTTCTATAAGTAAAATTAATCCTTCATGAAGCATAGGTCAGGAATCTTTCTTCCTACAAGTATATAGGCTTTGAAGAAAAGAGTACTTTAGATAAAATGGAAAGGAAAACCAATATTTATGCCTAAAATGATTTAGTAAAACAAAGTGAAATTTATGGACCCTCTTTGCCTTACCATTAAGAATAAAGTACTCACAGATACATGAGAGCACGCCCCTCCAAATAACCTTAATTTGTTTTAGGTTATAGAAGTCTCCATTTTTCTCCAAATTTTTCTCTTTAGCTTCCATCTTTGAGAATTTCTTAAAAGCCACATTTGATTGGATTTCCTTACTGAATTTTATCCCTTCCACTAGAATCTCTATAAGCTCAAAGATGAAATCTTTAGTCAAATTCACTATGACCCCATGCAAAGTGACTCTTTCTTCTAACCAATTTTTTAAAAAGATCTTTGTAATGTAAGGTTTATACCCATGGACTCTCTCAATGAAAGTCATAACTTTCCCCTTCTATAGAATCTCCCACACAGGAGCATTTTCCTTCCATTCCCTGCAATTACTATTTTCTTGCTTTCTAGGTTCCCCTCCCATCTTGAAATCTTGTTTTCCCTTGCAATTCACGTAAGAAATGGAAACTTAAAAAAGGAGTAATATTTTTTTATTAAGTAAAATAGGTTTTATAGGGATCCTAAAACCCAAATGTTTTACATAATATTAGAAATATAAATAATAAGTAAAGTCTAGCTAGTATGCATCTACTTATAAAAATCCAAAATAAAAAGACAAGATCATGGCTAGGAAATAAAAAAATAGCAACCCTAGATAAGGAATAAATAGAAAATGAAAATTAAAACTATTAGTTCTCCCTATCTAGAACCTGTAGAGTCTTTGTAGCTTCATTGGCACTCTGGTTTTTCACACCCACTTGGTCCTAGTTCTGATCATGCACCAATCCCCTGGTCTCTTTCTTTTCTTCCTTAGTTTTTCCATAGTCCATACTGACCTTATCTTGTTTTTCCCCACCAAAGCTAGCTTTCTTCAAAGATTCAACCAAACTATTGATATTCTCATTCAGGGTGTTCAAAGTTGTAATCACTTGATTAGCTAGGTTCTAATTAGAAGTTCCCATCCTTAGAATTCTTTTTTCAACCATTGAGATATGATCCTCCTAGTTAGCATGATGTCCCTGGTCACTACTTCTCATGTGGTCATCCTTCTAGATTTCTTTCTCCTTGAGCTCTTCTATCTTGTGAAATAGTCATTTGATAGATTATCTATCATACTATTTTTAGCATTGTTGAGCAGCTTGAGCCCATATTCTCTCGCATTGTCAGAGATTGCAACAAGAGCTGGGTCAAGAAGTTCATCAATACCAAGTATAAATGAACCTTACATACATGTTGAATGCAAGTCATAATAGCATCAAATTACTTCCTAGGGAAACTCATACTATCCTCCATAAACCCATCACTCACCTTAAATAAATTTTCCAATCTTAGAAAATCTTTCCTTTCTAACATCTATCTTTTCATAATTAGCTATCACCGTTAGCTCCACTTCCTTAAATAGGTTAGATTGCCAACTTAACTTACTTTCCCTATAGATATATTGGTTGGAAATCCAATCAAAAATTGATTTACCCTCCTGAAAAACATGCAAAAATAAAACATTATCAAATTTTATTAATTAGGTTTTTAATTTCCATTATACTTCCCTCAATCTTCCAAGTAATTGGGCTCTTTTTATTAAGCATATTAATAATGTTGAGTGAGACTTCTTCTAGCCAAAGATTATGATAACTATAATCCACTGCCAACCTCATAGTATACAAAGTAGATGTAGCCTTTGCTTTATGTCTAGTAGGTATCCCTATAAGAATAGAAATAGTATCAACAATTCTACTGGTATGGTCCCTCAATACACCTCCACAACTAGCTTTACAAGGATCACCTTTAGCAATAACATCAAAATTACCTTTAATTCAACCCATAGGTGGAGAATCCCATTTAACACTTTGTCTTTGATCATGAATTTTGGTTTTATAGCTTTTAGTTTCCAAAGGATTGTTAATTTGGATTTCATCACTTAATATTTTATGAGATTTAAGTTTTCCTTGATAGCTTTGATGATATTGTGACTAATGCAGGAGCATCCAGAGGTATAAGGGCAATCCTGTGTCACCCAAAAAAATGTACTTAGACTTAGTTTCTATTTCATGTCTTTACATTTTTGGATACCCATTTGGTTCAAATAAAGGTTCCAACTCTCATAGTTCAACTATCAGTGCATTTGAAAATCCCAAAAAAATAGGAGCATGTATTTGGGCCATCATTTCGGTAAACTAGAAGGTTTGAATTGGTCAGATGAATGTAATCATGATTTAGAGCATTCCAAAAAAATAATCAGGTCAATAGGCCCCACGGTTTGAAAGTTATTGCAGTTTTTCAGGTTTTGGAGACCTCCTAAGAATGCTTCAAAGTCAGGTTTGAGGCATTAAATGACCTCAAAAAGGGTCAAAAAATGGGGGACGAGAAAAGATTTTCCATAGGGCTATAGAGCGCTTCGAGAGCTTTTCAAAAATGTAAATGGTTCGTCAATCGGAGCTACGGTTCAAAAGTTATGCCTCTCGGAAGTTCGATTACCGTTTTTGGATTCTTCTAGATTTGCACTGACTTCTAACACAACTTCCGGAACCTTCTATTTTGTTGGTGGATGCCTACTAGCACTTTCTAGAATGTACTCCTAGTCCTTAACCCTCCGAGGTCTATTTAAGGAGATTTCTGGCATTGTAAAAGGCAGTTCGGAGTGGAGTTTGAGAGGAGGTACTAAAAGGAGAAATATTCTCCAGATTTATGCTATTGTAAGCCCTTAGGGCATGTTCTAAAGTTTATTTTCTCTATACTATTTGTACTAGCTTATTTTCTCAGTTAATATAATTTTTCCTTTTTCTGTTGGTTCCATTTTGTTCTTGGGTTGTGTCCCCATTAGTGACCAAGAACCCACTCAAGAATTTCTTTGTCTCTAAAAATTCTATTATTTCTTTCTTTCCAAATTCCCCACCAAAGATGGGGTAGAGAAATTTTCCACATAAAATCAATATCAATATCCTAAGAAGGACAAGTCTAACTCTAGAAACATTGATCAGTATTATTATGTTGAACCCAATCTAAGTTCCAGTAGAGAAGGATATAGCTCCAAAATTTCTAACTAAACCTACAATTTAAGAAAATGTGATTCCTAGATTCAAAATCCATTTTGCATAGACAACATCTTTTGACTACATAAACCCATCTTTTTTGCAGATCTTCTTAAGTTAAGATTTTGTTGTAGGAGTAAGACCTTTAATCCAATCTTTAGCCCATAAAGTTATAATTCCCTTTTCCTTAGATCTAAAAATAGATGAGACTTTAAAATAACCTCTTGGTTCAATCTCCCAAACCATTTTACCTTCAATATGAGGATAAAGGTGAAAAGCATTCAAAATTAACTAAATATTGGTAAAAATCATATTAATCTTAGCAAGATTAACCTATTCACCATTATTCCAATAATTCTCCACAAAAAATACAAAAAATCTATTTACATCTATCAACAAGTGTTCTATCCTCAAAATAGTCAATCAAAGGATGATCCAAAAGCCACACATCATCCCAAAACCTAATCTTATGCCCATTACTCTCTTTCCAAATGCATCCCTTGATTAAAATATTTTTGGATCCCTAATCAACTCCCCAAATAGAAAAAGAAAATTGGACATTTGGATAAGATATAAAATAAGGTAAAGAAGGAGTAGCTAAGAGATATTTATGTTTCCAAATAGAACTCCACTCCTTATTGTCATGATAAACTCTCCAACCCTACTTAGAAAGTAAAGCTTTATTCATACTCTTGACAAACCTGATGCCCAATCCACCATCCAATTTAGGCTTACAAATTTTCTCCTAAACAATTAAAGCCATTCTCTTCTTCTCCTTAGATCTAGACCAAAGAAAATTCCTTTGGATTCTATCAATAGTATCAGCATATTTAGCTAGAATCATAAAGAGACTCAAAGCATATGTAGTGATACTTTGGAGGCAAGCCTTAAGAAGCGTGACTTTACCAACTTGAATCGACAAATTACTTTTCCATCTTGCCAATTTCTTCTTGAATTTCTTTACAAGATCCTCCCAAAAATATTCTAAAGGATTAGGTCCCAAAGGGAGGCCTATGTAAATAAAAGTAAAAGAACCTATAGAACAACCAATGATATTAGCAATCTTACGCTATCTAGAAATATGAGTGTTAATAAAATAAAAAGAGCTCTTATTCTAGTTAATCAATTGACTAGAAATAGAAGAATAGATATTAAGGGCCTTTTTGAGATTCCTTGCCTCCCTAACCTCATCTTTAGATAAAAAAATTGTATCATGCAAAAATTATTCATGATAACAAATAAGAGGATGAGAAGAAGGTCTCAAGCCTTTAATTTACCCTTAAGAGATTAGTTTCCTAACATATCCACATAGACAATCAGCCATGATAATGAAAATGATTGGAGATAAAGGATCTCCTTATCTCAATCCCCTTGTTAGTTTAAATAAGGTAGAAGACCGCCCATTAACTAGAACAATAATCGTATCAGTAGAGATCATCTACATAATAAGCTTAACTAGATTGACACTAATACCAAAAGATAATAAGATCTTATGGAGAAAGGACCATTCTACTCTATCATAGGCTCTAGCAATATCAATTTTCATAATAAACCCTTGATTATTAGAGAGATATAATGAATGGATACTCTCATGCATAGAGATAATAGAGTTAAGGATTTGTCTACTATGAATAAAACCATTATGTTGTCCAGATATAAGGGAAGGAAGCATTTACAACAATCTCAAAGTAAGGACTTTGGAAATAATTTTATAAATCAAATTGCAAAGATTGATAGGTGTAAATTGATCTGAGGAATCAACAACAATCTTCTTTCAAATTAGGCATAGGAAAGTAGAATTAATATCTATCAACATCCTTTTAGCCCTAAAGAATTCTTTAACAACATCACACACATATTTACCTACTAGTTTCCACTCTTTCTAAAAAAATAACATAGGAAAACCATTTGGCCTGGTGACTTGTCCCCTCCTAATGAGAAGATAGCTTTATAAATTTCCTCTTTCTTAGGAATAGCACACAACAATATATTTTGATCTTTAGAAACCAATGAGGGAATAACATCTAACAACTCAACTTGATTAGTCAAATCAATTCTAGGATTTGATGACATCAAATAAGAAATAAAGGAAACCAATTCCTCCAAAATTTTGTTCTCATTAGTTAACTTAGTTCTCCCTTTATAAAGACTAGTAATAAAATTTTTAACTCTATGTTTTAAAGTTGACAAATGAAAAATAATAATAATAATTCCTATCACCTTTATCTAGCCAAATAGATTTGGATCTTTGCCTCCAATAAATCTCTTCTTTAGTAATTATATCATGATACTCCACCATATTCTCATTTTCTTCCATCACCAAATCCATAAAATACCCTTCCAGTTGTATTCTATCTTGGATAGCTTTCAACTCCTCTTTAATTTTAGATTTTCTATCAAAATTGTTCCCAAAAAATATTTTGTTCCAAACTTTAACTCTCTTTTTAACATTTATGAGTTTAGAAGCCACTCAAAATAGAGTTATTCCTATTGGATACAATTGATTAATTGTGTATTTTCTTTGATGTTACACAAATGTCATATTATTATTAGTGTGTGTACCATGTTCACTTAGGCAATGAACATAGTTTTTTGTGTCTACTGAGCATTCATGTGTTTTCGTAGTGAAAAGGTAGTATCTATCGAGTTCACTTAGGTGTCAAAGGATAGTTTGGAGAAGATGAGTGTTAATTGACCTCATTCAGTTAATGAAAAGAATTTGGATGGAACTAGTACTAACTAAGATCACTTAGTTTCCAAAGTATCTTTGCAAGTTTTTAGTGTTCACCAAGTATCTATTGGTTAACACAGGAAATCATTTCCGAGTTAGTGTCTACCAAGCTAGGTTAGCTAATGAAGGAATTTGTTTTTTTAGCAGATTAAGCTTAATTAATTTATCTATTGGTTCTAGCTAACCGAGGCAATGAACATTAGTTATTCTAAGTTGTATATGAGCCAACTTAACAATATGAAAGATATAAGTATAAGGTCAAGTTGTGGATTCAAAAAAAGTGAGAATTTATGAATTTATTGAAGATATAATGATGAAGAGAGGAAGTGAATCTAAATGATAAGTATAATATCCTTGTGGAGCTGAAAAGATATATTCGATCAAGAAGGATCAAGTACAAGCCATAATAGAGATTTTCAATCAACAATTTAGTTACATTAGAAATCATGTCATGTCATTATTACTCTCTAACCATTGTAGCATTGATCTAAATCTCTCAATAGATTTGGCTTAACAACTATTTGTAAATCCTCTAACAAGGTGGCAATTCTATTGAATTGTCTTAAGACCTCTAACAATGCCACTCCTAATGGGGTTATTAAATCATTTAACAAGGTCACACCTAACATTGTGTTTTATGACCTTTAATAGGGTTGGCTCCTAACAAAACTCGCTTTAGAAGAGTGAAAATAGTAACTAGTTGCAATTGGGTTTCCATGTTAAATTTTGGTGTCAAATGTGTTCATGCTATTTCCTTTTATATGTTTTCAACTAATTTAAAGTAAGGGTAATCACAAATAATATTTAAAGATTTGCATAATTAGTACTTACAAAGTTACAACATTTTGTGTGTTTACCGAGTATCAGTAGTATTTAATTTTCAAACATTATTTTGTACTGGCATCTAAGGGATCTAGGATTTATTTTAGGAATAAATAATTCATTGTTCCCCTCCCAATTAATCTTCTTATATTTCTATCAATTGGTATCAAATCTTTTGGTTCTTGCTGAGAAGGTTTCAATGGCCTAAGCTAAAGATCAAGATGTCATATAGAAGAGAGATTCCCAAGCTGAACTAAGATAATTTTGTAGCATGAAAAGGACTTATGAGGTTATATTTGGATTTTATTAGTGATTCAAGGTGTAAATATCTTGATGCTTAATACAAGACTCCCATTGGAACATTATTAGTTGAAGATATTTCTAAAAAGAAGAATCATAACATCATGATGATTGAAATTGCATTTGCTCTTAGTTGTGTTAAATTTGATGAAGTCAAAGACTCCAAAATAGCTCATGAGATGTGGACCAAACTAAAAGACATATATGGAGGAGATGAAAATTAAGGAAAAGCTAAGGCTAAAAGTCTTAGAGGTCATTTTGATTAGATTAAAATGAAAGAAGATGATAATATTGCAAACTATGTGGAAAGAATCAAAGCAAGTGTAAGTGCAATCAAAGCATCTAGAGGAGACATTGAAGAGAAAATAGTTGTAAGAAAGGCACTCAAAACTCTTCTTCCTATTTATGCAATTAGAGTATCTATTATTCAAGAGATGATATGTGATCCAAATAATAAAATATCTTTTGATGCTCTATTTGGAAGATTGAGAGTTTTTGAGTTAGATAATTTTAATAACTATGTTCCTAGTTCAAAGGTTATTGAGTCTACTTTTAAAGATAAACTCTCACTCAAAGAAAATGGTAAGAAATCAAAGTACAATAAATAAGGAAGTGAAGAAGAAGAAAAAAAAGAAAGTTTAGATAGTGATCTTGAAGTTTTTGAAGCCCTACTTGCAAGAAAGTATTCCAAAGGCAGAGGAAAGTACAAAGGTAAAGTTCTTCTGATCTATTTTTCTTGTGAAGAAGTTGGTCACATCACTTCAAGGTGTCTAAACAAAGAAATCAAATTTGAAAAGAATAGAAACAAGCACAAAGGTGAGAAGGATTCCAAGAACTACAAGAATGACAAGGTCAAAGGTAAGAAATATTGTCTATAATAGAGAAGATGAAATGTTATATATTGTTGTAGAAGATGAATCTAATGATGAAGGAGATCAGATGGCACTCATCTCTCATGTTAGAAAAAATGATATATGGATTATTAATAGTGGATATTCACATCATATAATTGGAGATAAAATAAAATTTGAGAACATGGAATATTATGATGGAGATAGTGTGAGATTTGGAAACAATGAACCTTGTAACATAAAAGGAAAATGATGTATTTCATTGAGTAAAGAACTTGTATGTGACAATGCTTATTGGGTTGAAGGACTAAAGCATAATCTACTAAGTGTGACATAGTTGAATAAAATTGGATTCAAGGTAGAATTCATGAATGGACAGGCCAAACTACTATATGGAAAAGGAAATCTGATTAGATCTAGCAAGCAAACAAAAGGTAATCTATTTTATCTTGATCTCAATAAATGTTCATGCACAAGAAAATTGGTTATGGAACAAAATATTATGTCATGTAGACTTTGATAATATAGTTAAGATAAGAAAACATATAAAAGTAAGAGGTATTCCTAGTTTGAGGAAACCTGATATGGGTTTATGCAAGAATTACCAAATTGGTAAGATGGGAAAGACTAGTTTCAAAAGAAAAAACTATTAGTTACAAGAAGTCTTAGAAATTGTTGATACAGACTAATGTGGACCTATTGTAATAGAGAGTTATAGTGGAGAAGAGTTTTTCATTATTTTTGTTAATGATTATTCTAGAATGATGAATGTAATGTGTCTAAAAGAAAAATAAAAATCCTTTTAGAAGTTCAAATAGCATTTGGCAAGGGTAGAAAAAGAAACTAGAAAGAGATTGAAATGTTTAAGATTAGATAGAGATGGTGAGTTCATCTCTAATGAATTTAATAATTTTTGCATTGAGAGAGGAATTAAAACACACGTATCAGCCCTTGATACACCACAATAGAATGGTGTAGCTGAAAGAAGAAACATATCCATCATGGATTGTGGAAGAACATTGATGATTGAAAATAATGTTGCTATCAAATATTGAAAGGAATATATCAGCACTACAATTCATATCTTGAACAAAGTATAGTTGAAGAAGGATTCAAACAAAACTCCTTATCAACTAAGGTTTGGCTACAAACCTAATGTAAGTTACTTGAAAGTATTTGGCAGCAAATATTATATCTTGAAGGAATCTAGAAAAGGAAAATTTCATGTAAAAGGTTATGAAGGAATATTTTTAGGATACTCCTACAAGATTAAAGCATACAAATGTTTGAATTTGTCTACTCATAAAATAATAGAAAGTGCACATGTTAGAATTGATGAGTTTTTAGAAAAGAGTGAAGAAGAAAACAAGAAAAAGACAAAGGATTATAGAAGATTTATTTACCATGAACTTTATACCCTACAAAACTTATTTGAAAGAAAGGAGGCTTCATCTCCCGAGTCCCTAAAATTTGCAATAGTTACTGAGTTGTAGATAGTGCAACTTGAGTCACCATTTGAAGGACCCAAGTCATAGTCAAAAGCTACCAAATTAGTTCAAATTAATTGTGATGGACCTGAACCAAAGATAGTGGGACCTGAGTTTGATACTAAAGTTCATGATGAAAATAGTGGAACTCATTCAAAACCTAAAGAACCTATGTTAGAAAGATATGTTAGAAGTCATCATGCACTTGATTAGATCATTAGAGACAAATATGATAGAACAATGAAAAGAAGCAAATTAAAAAGTACATGCTTACTTGCTGAATTTGAACCTAGAAATGTTAAAGATTCCCTACATAATGAAATTTGGGTTGAAGTAATGAATGAAGAGATAGAACAAATAGAGAAGAACAAAAATTGGACTCTTTCTCCTAGACCAAAGGATAAAAATGTAATTGGCACAAAGTGGGTGTTCAAAAATAAGATTAATGAAAATGGAAAGTTTTCCAAAAATAAGGAAAGACTAGTATGTAAAGGTTATTCTCAAGAAGAAGGTATTGATATAAAACACACAGAGGATCTAAAGTGTATCAAATGAATGTTAAATCTGCATTCTTGAATGGAGATCTTGATGGCAAAGTCTACATTGAATAACTAAAAGGTTTTGTAGATCCTAGCAAAAGAGACATGATTTGCAAACTATACAATGCTTTATATGGTCTCAAGAAAGCTCCTAGAGCTTGGTATGAAAGACTTCATAATTACTTGATACAAATTGGCTTTCAAAGAATAAATGATAGCATTAGTCTATATATCAAAGAAGGACTAGACAATAAGATTGTGTTGGAAAAAATATTTGTTGATGGTACTTTATTCAAAGGAAATGGTGACTTTTGCAAAGCATTTTTAGAAGAAATAAGTAAATAATTGGAGATGTCCATGTTTGATGAGAGAAACTTCTTTGTTGGGTTGTAGATAAAGTAGAACCAAAATGGTATCTGGATCACTCAATCTAAGTATATCAAGAAAATACTAAAGAAGTTTGGAAATAAAGATTCAAGACTAGTTGGAACCCCTATGTCTATTGGACATAAGCTTTCCAAGAATGATGATTCCAAAGAAGTATACTAGACCACATACAAATTAATGATTGGAAAAACATGCAGTATATAGTGCATACAAGGCTTGATATTGCATTAGTAGTTGGTATGGTGGCAAGATTCTCAGCAAACCCCAAAGAAAATCACATGATGGAAATCCAAAGAATCATGAGATATCTAAAAGGTATTGAAGACTATGGCTTATTGTAAAAACTTGTAGAAAATTTGGACTTGAATGTTTTTATTGATGCTAATTGGGTGGGAAGTCTTGATGACAAAAAAAGCACTAGTGGTGGAATATTCTTTCTTGGTAAAAGACTAGTTTCTTGGACTAGAAAGAAACAAACTTATATCTCTCAATCCATAGTAGAGGGAAAATACATGGCAGTAGGAGTTGATTGTTCTAACATTGTTTGGTTCAAACAACTATTAGAAGCAATGAAGATAGAGATCAATGATCTAATAGTCATATAATGTGATAACACTAGTGCAATCAGTATATCAAAGAATCCAATGATGCATACCTAAACAAAGCACATTGCTATAAAATATCACTTCTTAAGAGAGTTGGTGTAGGATAAAGAAGTTAGATTAGAATATGTAAATACAAAAGAACAAATTGCAGACATATTCACCAAGCCATTACCCAAGGATGCATTTTTGTATCTAAGAGGTAAGCTAGGGGTCATTCCCCTATCTAAATCTCACTAAATAAAGTTTAGTGATGCATTAACCAAAGAAAGTTGAAGATCAAATAGTTGGTACAGAATTGACAAGGGCATATTGTAAATGAATTGATACTTAAGGTACATTGATATTAATAGAGTTGTTGTCTTTGGCATCTATTGTAAAAGAGGGAGAAGTTTAATGTCATATGCCATAGAAATTTTTGTCATTCCAAAGAAGGAGAAGTTTTCTATCATAGAAAGTTTATGAAGAAATATCTAGAAGGGGCAATGAACTTGGCAGAAGTTTTTGTAGAAAAAAGGAGGAGTAGAAGGAAGAAAGAGCTCATACTAATAGAGGGAGTTCCCATGAATAAAACTAAGGATATGTTCCTTACTTTATTCTTGTTCCAAAATTTTATTGTGTTATGACATCTTGTGTTCCCATCAATGTCAACAAGGGATATTGTTGGATATAATTGATTAATTATGTATTTTCTTTGATGTTACACAAATTTCATATCATTATCTCTCAGTGTATGTTGAACTCACTTGGGTAGTGAAGATAGTTTTCTATTTCAGCCAAGATTTCCTCTGTTTGCCTAGTTTAGAAGGTAGTATCTACTAAGTAGACTCAAGCAACGAAGAATAGTCTATAGAAGATGATTGTTAACTTAGCTCACTCAATTAATGAAGAAAAGTTGGATGGAACTAGTGTTAACTAGGATCACTCGATTGCTAAAGGATCTTTGCAAGTTTGTAGTGTTAACCAAGCTTCTGTTGGTTAACACAAGAAATTATTTTTGAGTTAGTGTCTATCGAGCTAGGTTAGCTAATGAAGGATTTTATTATTTTTGCATAGTTAGCTTAATTAATTTATCTATTGGTTCTAGCTGACTAAGGTAATGAATATTAGTTATTCTAAGTTGTATATGAGCTGACTTGACAATATGAAAGATATAAGGTCAAGTTGTGGATTCAAAAAAATTGAGAAGTTATGAATGTATTAAAGATTTAATGATAAGTAGAATATCCTTGTGGAGCTAAAAAGATATATTTGATCAAGAAGGATCAAGTACAAGCCAAAAAAAAAGATTTATAATTAGCAATTAAATTGCATTAGAAATTAGGTCATCTCATTGTTACTCTCTAACCATTGTAGAAATGATCTAAATCTCTTAATAGAGTTAGCTTAACATCTATTTGTAAATCCTCTAACAAGGTGGTAGTTCAATTAAATTGTCTTAAGACCTTTAACAAGGCCACTCCTAATAGAGTGACTAAATCTTTTAATAGGTTCACACCTAATAGTGTATTTTGTAACCTTTAATAGGGTTGGTTCTTAGCAAGGCTGACTTCATAAGAGTGAAAATAATAACTAGTTGCAATTGGTGGTTTTTCTCAAATTGGGTTTCTTCATTAATTCAGGTGTAAAATTTTTTCATGCTATTTTATTTTATGTGTTTAGAACTAAGCTAAAGTAAGGGTAATCATAGATAACATTTAAATATTTTCATAATCAATACTTATTGAGTTACAACATTTTATGTATGTTTATCGAGCATCAATAGTATTCAGTTTTCAGACTTTATTTTGTACTGACATCTATGGGATTTGGGATTTATTTTAGTATTAACTAATTCACCCCTCCCCTCTCAATTAATCCTCTTATATTTTTGACAATTCCTTGAATATTTATGTTCGACCATTCTACAAATAGATCCTCAAATTGTGGATGCTGCATCCACATTTTCTCAAATCTAAACAAAAATGTCTTATTATTTTGAATAGCCTCCACTCTAAATATCAAAGGAAAATAATCTAAACCTATCTTCTAGATAGCATTTAGATTATACATAGAATATTTTTTCCAATCCAATGATATTAGAACTCTATCCAAGTGAGCTTGGATACAGTCATTACCAACCCTTTTATTACTCTAGATGAAATCAATCCCAAGAAGATCTAAATCCATAAAATATAATCTTCCATCTAGCTAACTAGAATTACCCCCTTTTTTATGCTCATAAAGAAAACCATTAAAATCCCCCCAAAAGATCCATCAACCATAATAGTCATTACTCTTAATGTAAGATAACGTAACCCACAACCTTTTTCTATGATTCTTGATGTTAGTAGCATACACATTCACAATATACCATTTATTATTTAGGGAAAAACTCTTTATCTCAACCACCATAAAATATTTACTAGCATTCAACAAAGTACCTGAGAACAAGGATTTCTTCCACAAAATCATCATTCCTCCTTAGGCTCTTTCTAAGCTACTACCCATAACATAGTAATTATTAAAAGATTTAAAATTTTCAGCTTTCTCTTTATCTATTTTAATTTCTTGAAGCACTAAAATATCTGGTTTGTGCTCTCTAACAAAATTTTGAGCAATATATAACTTTTGAATGCTATTGAGCCCTCTAATATTCCATGTAATAATATTCATCATAACTTTTTAGGGGTAAAATCCAGAATAGTTGCCTATTTCACATTCACAATATTAACTAAAATTTCACTTTTCTAGTTTTATAGACATCTTCCTTCCAGGTTTCTCCGGAGTTCCAACATTTGGTTTCAATTTTGAAAAGAAAATTTCCAATTTACTCCCTCAAGTCTCAACTCCTTTAGGTAAATTATTACCTTTCTTCTCTATTTTCTTTCTTTGACTCTATTTCTATTTGGACTCATTCTTATGTAATATCAGATCCAAACCTTTGGCTTCAAAGACATTCTCAATGGAAATAATCTCTTGACAAAGGGGAGGCATTTGAATCTAAGTTTCAAAAACCTAAATATTCTCTAATGCTAGAATACAATTACTTTCTTGAAGAATTTCTCCTTCCTCTATCTCTTCTAATTCTTCTATATCTTCCCATTCTTGCTCTTTTAAAAAAAAAAAAAAAACCATATGATTCAATAGATCTACATCCTTCACTTTTTCCTATAAACTTGAATTCTCCTCTACTTCCATCTACATTCTTATCTCTAGTTTATCTAGCATACCTTTACTTTCAATCACTTTGTTAGGTATAGCTTTAGGTTTCCATACCCTTCTCTAGATCTTAGTTTCTTTCTTTTTTTCCACATTCATCATCTTAGGTTGATTTTTAATTTTCAAAGGATGACTTTTCCTTCAATGGCCTTATTTTTTTCAGAAAAAAAAAGCATTTGGAAGATCTCCAAAGATTATTTCTTGCATCATTTTTCCAATTTTTGTATTCAATTCCACCTTCTAGGGGAGGTTCTTCAAATGAGTGACTTTCACATAGATTCTAGCATACTGAAGTTTTAATCTTGAAGTTGTAATATTGTCAATATCTACCAATTCACCAAATGAACTGGCTATCCCCTTAAAGATTTCTTCATGCAGAACTTAAGGGGTAAACTAGGAAATCTAACCCAAACTAAAGTGGTTAGAAAGAAGGCATCAGATAGGTCCATATAGGTTCCCATTTTTTAATTATTAGAGTGTTACTACCAACTAACCAAGGTCTACTACATACCACCATGTTTAAATCTTCCTTACTTGTAAAAACAAAGGAAAAGTAACCATTCGTCATAACAGCAATATCCACTTGACCATGGAGTGCCCATTTCTTTTTGATCATATTTCTCAATGCATCAATATCAAGCCTAGCCCCTAGAAATTTACCAACTAGGGTACAATCCATTGTTGAAATAGAAAAACCAACAATCAAATCTAGTATAAAAATTTGAAACTCACCTTTTCCTAGTAGGATTTTGATGTAACTAGAGGAAAAGAAGATTTTTCTCTAGGTCTTCTCCCAAACAAAGAAGACCACTTGCATTGATCTACTTCCAACTCCTCTTTCTTTTGGCCCTCTGCACCACAAACATTTGCATTCTTGTCCACACCCTCCAAGGAATTCCTTTCCTGTAGTAGGTCCCTTTTGTGAATTTGATATTCAAACAAAGGAACATGAACATCCTTGATCCCACATTTTCTAAAATAGGAACTTGATTATTTGTCTTCTTCTTCTAGGGATCCATCACAAATCATGTTCAGCCCTGCAATTCCTATTGAGATCCTCGCTATCTAAATCCCTACCCCTCAAGGGTAAGTCACTAATGCTAAGTTTTTTCCTTCCAGATCCCCACCTACCAAAGCTCCAACCATTTCAAATAATCTCATTTGCAAATTTTTTTTTAGATGTATGTTAATGTAGACACCCCAAAATTGGCGAAGACCTAAACTACTCAATTTTGATCAATAATTACAAATTAAGGAGGAAATCAGAGGAACACAAGAGACTTTCAAATCAAGGATCACATTAATAATTAATAGATCAAATCATCTATCAAATCAATAAGACCTAAATTAACTTCAAAAAGAGGAGAAAAAAATATTCAAAATCATAAAATGGAATTCAAAAAGGGAGAAGGAATAAGACAAACTTTTGAAAATAAATAAAATACTCATGAAATCAATAAAGTTGTTTATCCTCACAAAAATGAAAATCCTCCTTTTACATTTAAAAGTATTGGAAAAATTCTCATTTATCCTCCAAACTAAGTCTTTTGGACCCTTCCTCCTAGTCTCTTATGTGATATTTTCAAGTTTCACCTCCACCCTCTAGTCAAAGGTAAAATCTTGATTCTTGCCTCAACCCCTTCCAAAATCCTATAAATAGGAGGAAAATTCAAGAGCTAAAGGATTCAAGTTTCAGGCATCTATACTATAGGCACATTATGAGTTATCATCTTTTATTCATTTTCATTATAGCAAGTTCATGTCATTTTTATATCATTTTAAGCTTTCTTTTCATGTTATTTAGTATCATTTTAGCACATATTTAGCTCATTAAATATTCATTTAATAGCATTCTAGAGTTTTTATACCATATAATTTGCATTTAGTCAAAGATCGTCCATACATTCTTGGAGATCTACATTTTAAGCATACTCCCATTCTAGAACTTTCACTGAGATGTTGGTCAAAGAGCTTTCTTAGCAGTTGTAGTTAGGGAAACATGGGATGTTCATGGAGTTTACATTTTGACAATGATTTCTTGGATTTAGTCTAGTTTTTCGTCATTTTATCTACACTCTACATTAAAGTCTCATGAATACATGAATATATCATGTATGAATTGGTGCACACCATATAGAGTGACCCATAGTATTCACATTGTGCCAGATTTTCCAAAGCCTAGCAAGGTGTTTCAAGACATAACTAGGCTACTTCTTAATGTATGGGGGGCACTTTTTATTATTTTGTTAGAGGTAATAGAGTCATAAAACATGCCATAAAATATTTAAATATTTTTCAATATAGTGGGCCTCACTATTGATTTCATATAAAACTAGTTGAGATATTCTAATCTATCCCAAAGGAGAAACAATTATAGATGGACACTAGTTTGACATGAAATCAATGAATCATTGGTTTGAAAAATACAACAATTATTTATGCGTAGTTAAATAGCCTATTTGAGTTGAGGTGAGCCATGTTTGACTAAAATTTTGGGTTGTTAAATGTTTTGGATTTTTCAACTATTTTGGCAATTATTAGCCCCTTTTTTTTGGTAATTTTAGATAAATTTTGAATGCTTTTGATAATTTTTTGACAATTTTTAAATACTCTTTTGAATGCTTTTGATAATTTTTAATTTTTTTTGATAATTTGTGACAATTTTTTAATGTTTTTGATAATTTTTGACAATTTTTTGAATGTTTTTGATAATTTTTGACAAGTTTTGAATGTTTTTGATAATTTGTAATAATTTTTTAATGTTTTTTATCATTTTTGATAAATTTTGAATGTTTTTGATCATTGTTGACAATTTTTGAAAGTTTTTGATATTTTTTGGCAATTTTTTAACTACTAGGAGAGAAACAAGGATGTGAGTGAGATTTGTTGGAATATGGGGATAATTTGGACCATGTGAAAGCACGTAAAGAGTCAAGGAGACCAAAAGTGAGCCAAAAGGAGAAAAGTGGGCTTGGAGGGCTATAGTTGAGATGATGGAGGTAGAAAAGGAAATTTGGACTTCAAATGGTTTGAATGAAGATGACAATGGATATTAAGAATTATTGGTCATGCCAAATTGCTGAGATGTGGAATAATTTTCTTGTAGTTCATGTCTATGGTATCTCAATACATAATCAAACTCCATGTTTCTTTAGATGCCTTGTCCTTCCCATTGTTGTTGTTATATTGATTGTCTGTGCTATTATGAACTATGTGTAATTCCAAGAAATGACTAAACTATAATTTGCAAGTGTTTCTCAATTGCGTATGTGTGAAATTAACTCAATTGTGTTAAATAAGCTACAAACAAGAAAAAACTATCTTTGAGAGGGTTTCTTGATTCCTATCTTGATTTTCCTTCTGTAATGAAGGACTTGTGTTGTTCAGGGAAGTCTAAAGGTGCTATCTCTTGCTCCTTTCTTGAACCAAAGGTGGCATTTCTCATCTCTTTTGTACCATTTTTTTTTTTTTTTTTGGTTTTCTAGGAAAAGCTCTAAGATAGATGAAAATGACAAGGGTAAAAGATCTTTTGACCTATTTAACCCTCCTTAGTGGTATTTATATCACCTTTTTGCTTTGTTTATCCAACATGAGAACTTTTTTCTCACTTTTGCAAATTGGGTTTTGTTTTAAACCAACTTGATCATTTTCATCTATTAACATTTTAGATATTAAATTAGAATATTCCTATTTTGTATATTGATTTTTTTTCCTATTTCATTTCCAAGGGGGTAGTATATACATATCAAACTGGGGCACCCAAACTAGGGCATCAATTTTTTTTGAAAAATCAAAAACATTCTACCCAAACCAAAGTTTCAAAAATAAAATCAAACAAAATAAGGGTATCCAATAGAAAATATCACAACATCAATTACTAAAATCAATAATAATCAGACCTCAAATATCAAAAATTAGATATCATATCAACTTCAAAACATCAAAATATCATAAATCATATGTTCAATCATTAGAATTTAACCTAAAATCATAAAATCAAGATAGTCTTTGAACTAATATGCTTTACATATTAGCTCAAAGAGGGGCATTTTTAGACTATGCAATTTTGATCAATCAATGCAAATTAAGGAAAAAATCAAAAGAGCACAACAAACTTTCAAATCAAGGATCACATCAATCATTAATTTATCAAATCATTTATCAAATCAATAAGGCCTAAATCAACTTCAAAAAGTGGAGAAAAATAATTCAAAATTATAAAATGAATTTCAAAAAGGGAGAAGGAATAAGACAAACTTTTGAAAATAAAAAGAACATTTGTTAAATCAATAAAGTCATTTATCCTCACAAAAGTAAACCTCCTTTTACATTTAAAAGAATTGAAAAAATCCTCATTTATCCTCAAAAATAAGTCTATTGGACTCTTCCTCTTGGTCTCTTACAAGATATTTTCAATTTTCACCTCCACCCTCTAGTCAGAGGTAAAATCCTAATTCTTACCCCAACCCCTTCTAAAATCCTATAAATAGAAGGAAAATTCAAGAAGTAAAGGACCCAAGTTTTAGGCATCTATACTATAGGCACATTTTGAGTTATCATCTTCTTAGCATTATCATTATAGCAAGTTCATATCATTTTGATAGCATTTTAGCTTTCTTTTCATGTTACTTAGTATCATTTTGGCACATATTTAGCTCATTGCATAGTCATTTAATAGCATTCTATAACTGTTACATCATATAATCAGCATTTAGTCATAAATCTTCCATACATTCTTGGAGATCTGTATTTTAAGCATACTCCCATTCTAGAACTACAATTGAGATAATGGTCTAAGAGCTTTCTTAGTGGTTGTATTTAGGAAAACATGGGACATTCATAGAGTTTATATTTTGACAATGATTCCTTGAATTTAGTCTAGTTCATTGTCATTTTAGTTGCACTCTAAATTAAAGTCTCATGAATAATATTGATATCTAATTGAAAATATCATTTGATTGGAAATATTGGTGAAGTAGACTATGTGTTTCAATCATTATTTTGTAACTAATGTCAAACCTACTAAATATTGGTAAGACAATTGCTTATATGTTTTAGGTACTGTCATTTAATTGAGTGATGAGGAGGATTTGATCAACAAGATGTAACAAAAGTACCTAGAGGAAAGGTTGAGTTATGATTATGTATTGAACTATAAGAATCAGTTAAGATAGTGATAATATAATGTATTGATGATCTACTTGAGGTTATAAAATGGTTGGCTAGACTTAGAATGTTCAAAAGAATAACGTTAAACAAATTTCATTTTCCAAGCTTGACCAAGTTGATAGTAGGAGCTGAGCAAAGTTATTGCAAGCGAAGAAAAAAGTCAGTTGGAGCTAAGTGAATGCAAATTCTAGTGAATTCCAAGAAATTTATTAGGTGTTGAGCAAGTTAGTTGAAGCCAATTAATTGTCAGTTGATGCCTAGCATAGTAAAATCTAGTTGATGTTGAGTGATTTTTCAGTAGATGCCAAGTAACATAGTATGTGTTGAGCATCAATAAATTGATAATGCCGACCTGATGCATTATGAAAATATCAAAGATTTTCCAAATAAAAGATGAAAAGTTTGTTTTCTTGGAACTTGTGAATTAGGAGGAAGATAAGATTGATGAGCTAGAGGTATAAAATCTTATGTAAACTATTTTGGAGGCAAATTCAAATGGATTCTAGGAGAAGTTTCTAGAAAAGAAAAAATATAGGGTAGATACATTGTATCCTACCTAACCCATCAAAAACCCTAATTTTGGTGATGGATAATGAGTGGGAAAAGAGTTAAAAATTCCTATATGTAGGGATGTTTGGTCATGAAGAAAAAGGGTTAGAGAATTTGGATGTGAATATCTAACAAGGAGAAGGAAAGGAGTTTGCTTCGTCAAGTGACCCAAGTGAATAAGTCTACAATGGAGAACTAAGAAAGAAGGCTTAAAGAGGATGAATGCTTGAAGGGTGAACAAGTTGCTAGAACTGCAAAGATTGGAAGCCAAGTAGAGTTGAGGATTGAATAGTGATATGTAATTTTCAAATGAGGTTGTAAGTTGTATCAGATCAAAGCTCTACTGTTACATTCTAACAATTCTATCAGCCTAGGATAAATCCTTTGAAGTAAGGTTGACTTAATAGTCATTACAAAATCATTTTATAGGGTGGCATTCCAAGTGAATGGCCTATAGTCCTCTAACAAGGCTCACTTTTAATAGGGTGATTAAAATCCCTTAACTAGGTCACATTTAACAATGTATGTTGTAACATTTAATAGGGTTGGCCTTTAACAGGGCATCACTTCAGAAGAGTGAGAAAGGAGTAGCATGTTACTAGTGGTTTTTTCCAAATTGGATTTCCACATTAAATCAGTGTGTCAAGTGTGTTGATGGATATGTTGTGTTTTATACTTTACATTTTTGCATATTGATTTAATGGTAACATATCAATTTTGGTTAACATACAATGAATGCATGTACGATTAAGAATGTTTTATGGGTTCACTAAATTGTGAAAAAAATTATTTGTTCATCTGGACTTTGAATAACTAATTCATGCCCCCTCTCATTTATTCTAAAAGAATTCCTATTGTAATGTTCAAAATGGGAAGAGTACTTTTGAGATGGGGGGTAAATTAGAAGTACCACATTTTTCTACCTTTTTCAATCATTTAGACATATAATTGAAAAAAAAAATTGCATGCATGTAAACATATAAACAAACATGAAATGAAAGCATGCATCAATGCATAACACTAGAATTGATAACCCAGAAACTCTCCAGGAATAAGAAGGTAAAACTAGGGTGGGGATGATAGCCACAAAAATCACTATAGCAATTAATGTTCAACCACTTCTAACGGTCTACCCTATTAAAGGCTTTAAAATATGTCAATAGTGACCTAGTTAGAGGATTTGCAAACACTTACATGAAGTGCCACCTTGTTAAAGTATTTATAATAGGTTGTTAAACCCACCTAATACATAGGATTTCAACCTCTAATAGAATTGTGAGAGAGTATTAGAACATTTGACCTAATTGAATGCAATCTCAAATTGCTAGATTCAAGTACTAGATCTGCTCTTTTTGTTTTGATCCTTTCTTGATCTAATCTCTATATGTGTTCCTTGTCCCTCGTGTTGTTCTGATCAACTAGATATGAAATTGTTGCTCTATTCCTCTAAGTCCTTTCCTCTTCACATTGAAATTTTTCTATAATCTCCCCATACATTGTTCTCTTCCACATATGTAATGGTGCATTTGACCTCCTTATAAAGAATGCAAAGACATAGGGTTAGGTATGGATCTACAATCCATATTGAATCTCAAATTCCCACTCATACCTTGGAATTTTTCTCACTGGTTGCACGTAGATTGCATAGGGAATGTAAATGATTCGCCCTTATCCTTTTTCTCCTTTGAAATCTCTCTAAGTCGGCTCCAAAAATGGTTTACATATTAGTTTGTGAAGGCACAAAATCTTATGCTAATCCTGATTTACTTGGCACTTATTACATTATTGACGCTTGGCATGAACTAATTCTTGGATTGCTTGGCATCTGTTACTTTCCTGGTTTGCTTAGCACCTATTAAACACTATATTTCTTAGCACATGTATGTTCTGTATTGCTTGACATCTAAACATTTTTGGATTACTCAGCACATACTACATTCTAACTTGCTCAGCACCAAATATGGCTTGGTACTTATTGAAATTCTAGTTCAACATACATTGTGTACTCGACATATATAGTGAAAATGGTTAAGTGTGTTGACACTCAATTGTCAAGACTATTCTTTAAGACAAACAATCTCCCCCTTTGACATGAGTGTCAAAAACACTTGACTAAGCTTTTATGTACTTAACCTTATTGAGCACATTCTTTATTTGCTTGGTATTCATGCAAAATTTCAAAAATATTGTGAGTAACAATATACCTTATGACTCCCCTTGAGTTGATTATGCCTTGTCCATTCTTGAGACTAAAATTCTATGCTAATGTGCCTAATTCTCTTTGTCCTTTGTCCTATTTCTACATTCTGAGCCTATGTGTTGTATCTAATCTGTGTGAAGTTCAAAATTTTGCATCTCCCCCCTTCTCCTTTATTACTTGACTCCCTCTTTTTGGCTATGTACAAAATTTCCACTTTATTCTCAAATTGAATGAAAGATGGTTCAAAATTTGGTATTCTCTTCAAAATTTGCATATATACATATCTCCCCTTATACATATATCTCCCCCTTTTTGACACTGATGTCAAAGGATTCTATAGAGTAACACCATGCTTAGCCAAAAATGTGCTATTTACCTCCAAGAGTATTTTTAGAGCTGCATCCTAATTTGCTAGTGCAATGTCCAATGACTTATGCTAGATGGCAATCTCTGTCGCTAGATGTACAAGTCCATCTGAGGTAGAAAGATTTGAATATTTCTTGAGGACTATTTTTGCATACATTTTCTCCTTATGGAGTACCTCCAAATGAGGGGTTATAAAGGATTGAATTTGCATCAACTTAGCTTTTGTATTTGTCTCATCTGCTATTAATATAGCTAATTGTCTTTGTGTGTGAAGTATTTGAGCAAAATGCTTCTCACTCTAAGCTAGATTGTTTGGGAGTTGCATACTAGAAATCTTTAGATTTCTTTCCAAGCTCATTATTCTTTGGCTAGTCTCCTATGTGAAATTGGAAAAATCACACAACTTTTTGTACAGGGAGAACATATTCCCAAATATAATTTTTACTCTATCCAATTTCTCAGCAAGCTCAACTTGAGATAGTCCTATATCACCAAATATTTTCTCATTTACCTTTCCTTGGAACTTCCTTTCTGACCATTCCATTAATTTGGCATTTGTATCATGGTCTTCATTTTTCACCTAGTCAACTATGTTAGATAGTTTCTTTAGTACTGGCTTTGACTAATTAGGTGTCTACAAGCTAAAGGCATCCATAAAGATGTCATTTATCTCATTTAGCACTTGCCTATATTTATATTCTTTTCTCAATACCTCTTGTCTTCTTCTTCTATCTTGTGCACTCTATATTTCATTAAACTTATCCTTAGTGAGAGTGTTGAATTCATAGTAGGGTATTTTAATTTCTTCATCTAGCTTAGGAATTGCATATTGAAGTTTCCTGGCTACTTTTGTTGAGCTTGAGCCTAGTGTTCTAACCTGCAATGCTAGCATTTTAGTACTCAGCTTCTGAAGAGTTTGAGTGGGAGTAACTATTTTTGGTAATTCAACCAAAGTTTGTATTATAGATTCCTTCTCATCTCTTGTCTCTTCCTTCTCTTTAGCTTGTTTCTCCTTTTCACTATCAATGGTTGGGGGTGTGCCTACTGACTATATTGATTTTTCTTTGTCTTCACCTGTTGTTGAACATGGCACTTGAAGTGCATCTATGACTGCTTTTGGTGGAGATGGTGGAGGAAGGAATAGGATTCTAGTAGTTTGAGTGGTTCTTGTGTTTTCACCTTGACTTCCTTTGATTTTACTACTACCTTTTGCAAATCATCAACACTAACTAGTATTGGGATTGAATATAATCTAGCTACTTGTGTTGATTGGTCAAGGATCTTTGTGAGATCCTCTACAATCAATGGATTGATTTATAACATCCTTAATCTTGATAATATCTCCAAGTGTAATGGTGGTATGAGGAGGGCTAGTAGGTGATAGTTGTGTGTCTTGCACATTTGTTCTTGCTGCTCATCTGTACCCTTTTCTTCCTCTTTCTCTTCTTTATTCTTCTCTTCATCTTTCTTTTCTTCTTCCAAGTTCTTCTCTTCCTCAACCTTCTTCCTTTTCATTCTTATTTCCTTTATCTTGGCACTTGCTTCTTCCTTGTATTCCTCTTCAAAAACATCATCAATTTTCTTATAAATTAATTTTCTACAACTATGTGGATTTTCTCACAACATGTTCAATTTTATTCTACAAAATACTAAATGCCCTATGCTTTGGAGTAAATCTACTATTGTGCCTCTTGACTACATGAATTATTTGACCCTTAGTCAAATTAGGCAACAATCTAGCTAACGTAGACTCCCTTATTTCCTTTTCCATTTGCAAGCAAAAATGCCATTTGACTTCTACTATTTTATATAATTCTTTGCACATTGATTCGTCTAGCTCTAGAGGTGTGTGCTTGTACTCGAACATCATTGTATACATATATTCCTCTTTTTTATTTTTCTCTTCCTTAGTGAGCTTGTTAAAAGCTAAATTCTTTAAATCTTTTAAGTCTTCATTCCCAATTTTTGCACAGAATTTATCAATTGAAGACTTAGGTGGATGACTTACCAATTTGAACTAACTATTATCTTCTAACTCTATCTTTTCTTCATTTGAGTTAGGTTGAGCTACATATTTTCTTCTCTTTCTTGGTTCCTCATCAGTCTTCTTGGTGGCTTTCCTCTTCTTTTTTGCCTCTTCTTTGGCCTTTTGTGTTGTAGCTCTGGTGGTAGCTCTAATAGTAGGCTTCTTTGGTGCAAGTTTTGCCACTTTCATTTCTTTGGCTTGAGGAGTAGGTGGAGTTTTAGCCTTCCTCTTGGTGACTTTAGTTTTGATAGGTGCTTCCTCAACTTCTTTTTCCTCTGCACCTTCTTCCTTGTCCCCACATAGACCTTTTGTTAGTTGTAGAGGCTCATCTTCTTCATTTTCACTGTCATCCTCTTCTTCATCTACTTCCTCTTCCCCTACTGTGCCTGCTTCTCCAACACCAAATCTCTTCTTGACCTTCTTGATCAATTTGTCCTTTTTTTCACTATTGTGGATGTCTTAAGGTCTGTCACCACCCTTGATTTGACAATGTCATAAGTTCCAAATTTTTTTGTAGCCTTGTCAATTTCCTTTGGAAGTAGTTATTGCTATTGAGGCTTGATCAACATCAAGTTCATAACCTAGTGGCCTAAGCCATCTCACTCTAGGTATGACTGCTTTGATATAAGTGTAATCAATATCCATAAGAAAGCAAATGTCCTTTACATGTTGCTAAACCAGTGAGACTGGTATCCTCATCCTCTATTTTGTGGAATTCTTGAAGTCCTCAAAATAGCCTTTCATTTGGATATCAAAATTCTCACCCATCTACTCAATGAATCATTTATTTGCTCAAAAATGGTCTTATTCTAATCCCATTTCACCTTTCCTATAAATCAAAACTAAGCCATTTGAATTGAGCTCCCTTAGACTTCCTTATAGCTCCCAAATTCTCATTGATCTTCTATAACATGAGCTCTACAAGATGATATGTATGATCTTTCTTCACCAATTTATAAGCTATATCCACTGCAATACATGGTATACTATTTAGTCTACTTGTTGGTAGAATTTGTGGGATATGACTCTCATAGTAAAATGTAGTAGGGGTTCTGTAATGGTGTCTATTGTCATTCCCCTATTATTCTATTTTACACTTGTATTCTTCTCTATGACCTCCTTTTTGTCACTTCTAAGGGTCTTTGGCCAATCTAGGGTTAGAATACTAGTAACCCTATGAATAATTTTCTTTGTAAACTTCATTGGCCCCGTCTCTAACCAAAAGGCTCCATCATAGATTTTTCTCAACATTATGTGTATCCATTCTATTTTGAAAATAGTAGGGAAAACTAGGGCTTTGGTCAGACCCTTCTTCTCAACTACAAAGAATTCATCTTTAAGTTTTCCATTATCACACAACTTATCAAATGCATTAAAAATTTTGAAGTCTCCTATGGCTCCAACTTTACAGTTATAACACTTTCAAACATCTTGAACCATGACAACTTTATCAAGTATTATGGATATGGCACCAACCAGATCATTCTTATAGGTGACTTCAAGAATGGGCTTAAACTCTAGCTGTTTGACTTCATTTCTGACTAGTTGAATTTCATGACTTTCCTTCTCCTTAGTGGTTTTTGACCTAGATACCATTTTTTACTGAACTAGGTTTTAAAATTAAATAAACTTTCAAATTTTACGTAGCTCGACACTTGAATGAAATACCTATGAATTGATGGAATCAAGTTGAATCATTGTTGGAATCATTCCAAATCACTATTTGATCACTATAGAATTGCCTCTTCACTCTACTCAAATTTTCTTTGTGTTTGAATGATTCAAAAATGAACAATTTTCAACTTTATTAGGTTCAAAAACCTAACATTGATTGCATTTGTGCTTATAGCTATACACTCAGCTTCCAAAGATTTTATCAATTTGGCTTCCACTGAAGTTCATCTACTCAGAAGATACTATCTTATTTCACTCATCATCAACTAAACTTTTCAATCGCTCGATAGCCACTAACATGTCTTACTCGACATCCACTAGACTATTCAACTTGGCATATACTAGAGTTTTGCTTGGTAACCAAAGATAGCTTGGCATCATTTTCTAACTTTTAACTTGACATCTTTTCTCATGCATATTTCTTTTTTGCAATACTTCTATGTTTTCTTTGGCTGATGTATGATACATCTTTATATTTATCAGCCTCATGTATCTATCTTGTGCTTAATGTGATGAGGTTTGATCACTTGACCTCTTGGGTGAAGTGATCTCTCCATTTAATGTACTACATTCTACTTTCTTTTTCCATGTCTTGTTCATTTGTCCTCTTATTTGTTCAACATCAATCTTCACTTTTCCTTTGTTGACTTCAATCTTTGGTGCTTTTGACTTTGTAGGACAATTTATGTTGATATGACCAGTCTTCAAACAACTAAAACATGTAGTCTGGTTTAGCCACTTGATATAACTTCCCTCGAAATGTGTCCATACTCTTGACAATAGTGATAGATATACCTAGTATTGTAATCCAAATTGTAGTGATGTGCATGATTGATTCCTCTTGCAGGCTAATTAGGTGTCCACATAGGCTTTGATCTGCATTGAAATGCTCTATGTCCATACTTTTTGCAATTGTAGTAGTGACCTTCAAATCTTGGTTTCCTCATGGTCTTGGTTTTGTAGCCTTGAGTTGAATGTCCTTGCTTTTTGCACTTGTGAAATTTTTTTGCATTTAGAGGCTTATCATTCTGATGACTATTCTTGTTTCTAAACACATTAGAGTGATGCCCCTTTTTACCATAGAAATGACAAGTAGGTTTAGTGTTCTTACCTTTGTTTATTCTTTCTTCTGCAATCTTGAATGCTTCTCCTTATCTAGTGCTGATGTAGCCGAGTCCTAAAGTATCATTACTAGCCCCTGGTGATTTCAGCAATTGATCAAAGTACTTGATGGCCTCATTGGGTTTGTTGTAACTTTTTGCTATTTCCTTTTCTCTCTTCAATTCATTCTGCAATTTTTCATTTTGCATCTTCAAGGTGGAGATCTCAATGTCCTTCATGTTTAGCTCATGATGAACATTCATCATCTGGCTAAAGGTGTCCAACTACATATTTGAGATCTTTTCAAATTCAATTGTCTTCTCTCCCATCCTATTGGTGAGATTTCTCTTCTCATCTTCTATCATGGCCTTCTCTTCAATAGCTCTTTTCTGTTGTTTAGTCACTTCACAAAGCAATATGGCTTATGATTCTTGTTCAAGCTTGAGTAATCTGATTTCTTTAGCTTGTGCTCTATTTTTCTCCATTAATTATGCTATTTTTTCATCAAATTTCTTACAATCTCCTTTGGAAAACACTTGTGTAGTGTCAATCTCCTTGTAGTGTATGTCATTTTTAGCTATGGCTATCTCCTTTCTTCTTTTCAAGGATTTTCTCAGTTCCTCCCTGGCTTCCTCTACTTTGTGTAGAGCTAGTTGCACATCAATCACTTGATTGTTAATGATATTCCCAAGTTTGAAGACTTCCATCTTCTAACCTTTTTCTCCAATATGGTAGGCTTCTCCTTGTGAGAACTAGTGCTCTGATACCAATTATTGAAATGTTCAAAATGGGAAGAGTACTTTTGAGAGGGGGGTGAATCAAACATTTTTCTACCTTTTTCAATCCTTTAGACATATAATTGAAAAAAAAATTGCATGCATGTAAACATATAGAAAAACATGAAATGAAAGCATGCATCAACACATAACACCAGAATTGATAACCCAAAAACCCTCTAGGAATATGAAGGTAAAACTGGGTTGGGGATGATACCCACAAAAATCACTGCAACAATTAATGTTCAACCACTTCTAATGGTCTGCCCTGTGAAAGGCCTACCCTATTAAAGGCTTTACACTGTGTCAAAAGTGACCTAGTTAGATGATTTACAAACAATTACATGAAGTGCCACCCTATTAAAGGATTTACAATATGTTGTTTTACCCACCTAATACATAGGATTTTCATGACCTTCTCCAAAGGTTCTCCTACCTACCTATTAATCTAACCTATCAACATAGGATTTCAACCTCTAATAAAATTATGAGAGATTATTAGAATATTTGACCTGATTGAATGCAATCTCAAATTGCTAGATTTAGGTACTATATCTAGTCTTCTTATTATGATCCTTGCTTGATTTGATCTTTTTATGTGTTTCTTGTCCCTTGTGTTGTTCTAATCAACTAGATATGAAACTACTGCTTTGTTCCTCTAAGTATTTTCCTCTTCACACTAAAATTTCACTATAATCTCCCCATACACTATTCTCTTCCACATATGTAATGGTGCATTCGACTTCCTTATAAAGAATGTGAAGACTTAGGGTTAGGTATGGATCTATGATCCATATTGAATCTCAAATTTCTATTCATACCTTGGATTTTTCTCATTGGTTGCATGCCTTGTCCATTTTTCTCATTGGCTTCATGTAGATTGCATAGGGAATGTAAATGATTCATCCTTATCATTTTTCTCTTTCGAAATCTCTCTAAGTTAGCTCCAAAAATAGTTTACATCTTAGTTTGTGAAAGCACAAACTCTTATGCTAATCCTAAGTTACTTGGCACTCATTACATTACTGATGCTCGACATGAATTGATTCTTGGATTGCCCAACATCTATTACTTTCTTGGTTTGCTTAGCACCTATTAAATACTGTATTGCTTGACACATGTATGTTCTATATTGCTCAGCATCTAAACATTTTTGGATTACTCAACACATACTAGTTTCTGACTTTCTTAGCACCAACTATGGCTTGGCACCTATTGAAATTTTGGCTCAATATACATTATGTACTTGGCATATATAGTGAAAATGGTTAAGTGTGTTGACACTCAATTGTCAAGACTATTCTTTTTGACCAACAATTCCTAAAATTGGTATCAGAGCCATCTGCTGAAGAGGATTAGTTTTATGGTACTAGAAGCACAAAGATCAAGATGTCAAAAAGAGAGGTACCCAAACTCAACAGAGATAAAAATTTTAGATGGAAAAGTTTGATGAAGCTACACCTTGGAGGACTTGGAGATTATGCACAATCTTGCATTTTAGTAGAACATATTGATCCAACAGGGGCTCTAACTATTGAAGATTTCAAGAAAAAGAAAGAAGAACACAATTAGGTGATGCTAGAGATTGCCTCTTCCCTAAGCTATGTTGAGTTTGATGATATCAAAGGCCTTAATAGTGTAAAATAGATGTGAGATTCCCTAGACACCATCTATGGAGGAGAAAAAAATGTTCAAAGAGCCAAGTCAGAGAGCTTTAGACGTAAGTTTGATAACATGAGAATGGAAGAAGGTGAAAATATTGCTCAATATGTTTCTAGAATAAAAGAAGTTGTTAGTGCAATAAAATGTGCTACTAGTAAAATAGGTTATGATATTGTGATAAGTAATGTCTTGAGAATATTGTTGCCTATGTATGCCATTAGAGTGTCTACAATCCAAGAGCTAAGATATACACCAAGAAATGATCTAACCATTGAAGGTCTAGTAGGAAGACTTACTACTTTTGAGCTATCTAATTTTGACAACAATAGACCAAAGAGTATTGAATCAACTTTCAAAGAAAAGTTGCTATTGAAGGATTTTGAGGAGGTAAAGCCAAAGAAAAACAAAAGAAAGATAAAGTATGCATCCAGTGACAGTAGTATATATGAGGAGGACATTGAACAATTGGATGCATTACTAGCAAGAAGATTTCATAGAGGAAGAGGAAAATTCAAAGGTAAGTTGCATATCATTTATTTTAATTGCAATGAAGTTGGTCATATTGTCACAAGATGTACATAGAAGAAGAACTTCAAAGAAGGGAACAAGCACAAAAATGGAAGAGAAGAGGATGGAAGAGACTACAATGACAAAGGCAAGAAGTCATGCTTGATTGCTGATGAATATGACTCTAATGAAAATGATGATGAAGTGATATATGCTACAATAAAGGATGAATCTAATGAGGATGAGTCAACTACACTTATGACTTGATTAAACAAGAATGACAAATGGATCATTGATAAAGGCTGCTCACATCACATGACTAGAGACAAAAGTAAGTTCATTACCTTAAGCTACTATGATGGAAATAGTGTGAGATTTGGTAATGATGCAGCATGTTTAATAAAAGGAAAAGGATCTATCAAACTCATAGGAAATATTTCATGTGACAATGCTTATTATGTTGAAGGATTGAATTATAACTTGTTAAGTGTGTCACAATTGAACAATTTGGGATGCAAAGTTGAGTTTGAAAATAAATCATCCAAGATATATGATACAAATGGAAACTTGATTGGTAAAGGTGATCAATCTAGGAGTAATATGTTTTATTTGGATGTAGAAGATGCTACTTGTCTTATTTCAAAATTTGATAGTGTATGGCTTTGGCACAAGAGATTATGTCAAGTAAATTTTGATAATCTGATTAGTATGAGCAACATGAAAAGAGTTAGAGGTTTGCCTAAGTTGAAGAAATCAAAAAATATAATGTGCTAACAATGTCAGCTAGGCAAGATGACAAACTCAAGCTTTAAAAGTAAGGCTTATACCTCTAAGGAAATACTTGAAATTATTCATACTAACTTTTGTGGACCTATTGAAATACAAAGCTACAAATGAGATAAGTATATAATTCTACTTGTTGATTATTACTCTATAACGATGATAGTCATGTTTCTAAAAAAAAAATTAGATGATTTTCAGATGTTTAAATGGTACTTGGTAAGAGTTAAAAAAGAAGAAAGAGTTTGAAATGCTTGAGATTAGATAGAGGAGGTGAATTCACTTCACATGAAATTGAGATGTTATGTAATGATAGAGGAATCAAGTCATAGACATTTGCACCTAGAACCCCTCCACAAAATGGAATTGCCAAAAGAAAAAATAGGTCAATAATGAACTATGCTAAAATACTCATGATAGAGAAAAATAATGCTCTAAAATACTGGAGAGAAGTTGTAAGTACTGCTATATACACCTTGAATCATATCCAAGTAAAGAAAGGTACTCGCTCAACACCTTTTGAACTATGGTATGGTCATCCACCTAATGTGAAATATTTTAAAGTATTTGGAAGAAAATGATATATTCTTAAAGATGTTAGAAGTGGAAAGTTTGATGCAAAGAGAAAAGGAGGTATATTCCTTGGTTAATCCACAAGAAGTAAAGCTTATAAGTGTTTAATCACTAACAAAATTATGGAAAGTGTAAATGTGAATTTTGATGAATCTACAAAAGAACATGAGGCTGAATCTACAAATGAACTAGAAGTACACAAATCATTTGTCTACAATTATGAAGGAATTCTTGCTGAAGAAGATGCTACAAATCATGTAGCAATCTAAGAGAAAATCACAACAACTATCAAGTCACATCCTATGAATGTTGAGTTGCATTCAGATGCTGAGCTATAGAATTAGGAGAATGCACAATCTAACTATGAGATTAGCACACATGAAAGAGATGTTGAAACACCTAATAGAGATGCACATAGTGATACTAAAGCTGAGAGACAAAATACAGCCATAAGAAATGAGCCTAGATTGTCCAAATATGTAAAAAGACACCATCCTATAGATCAAATCATTAGAGACAAAGATGTAAGGCTAATGACAAGAAATAGGTTGAGAAGTGAATCATGTTTATTAAGCATGTAAGAACCTAAGATAGTGAGAGATGCATTAGAAGATGATGACTAGTAGAAGGCTATGGAAGAAGAAATTAATTTGATAGAAAAGAACAAGACTTGGAGTCAAGTTCCTAGACTAGAAGATAAGAATGTGATTGGAAAAAAATGGATTTTTAGAAACAAGTTATATGAGAATGGTGAAGTAACAAGAAACTAAGCAAGACTAGTTTTCAAAGGGTATACACAAGAAGAAGGAATTGACTATGGTGAAACATTTGCCCCTGTTGCAAGAATGGAAGGAGTGAGAATTCTGCTTGCTTATGTTGCACACAAAGGTTTCAAAGTTTATTAGATGGATGTCAAGTTTTCATTTTTGAATGGCATATTAGAAGAAGAAGTCTACATAGAATAGCCAGAAGAGTTTGTAGATAAGAATAATAAGAACATGGTATATAGACTGCACAAAGCCCTATATGGATTGAAACAAGCACCAAGAGCATGGTATGAGAGACTTCATAATTATCTTGTTAAGATTGGATTTGAAAGGATAGATGATAATAGTGATTTGTACTTGAAGATAGATAAAGAAAAAGGTATATTGTTATCTAAAATATTTGTTGATGACATAATATTTGGAGGACAAGATGCTTTGTGTAAAGATTTTACAAATCAGATGAAGCAAGAGTTTGAAATGTCAATGTTTGGGGAGATCAAATTCTTTATGGGATTACAAGTCTATCAAATGAAATATGATGTATATATTAATCAGTCAAAATATATCAAGGATATATTGAAGACATTTGGACTTGAGGATTCAAAACTAGTAAGTACACCTATGGTAATGACACTCAAGCTATCAAAGAATAATGATTTAGCTAAGGTCAATCAAACATTAGAGAGATCCATGATTAGCAAATTGCAATATGTAGTAAAAAGGAGACTTGATATTGCATTAGCTGGGGGGAAAGTTGCAAGATTCTCTATTAACTATAGGGAGAATCACTTGATGTCTATAAAAAGAATATGAGATAATTGAAAAGAATAGAAGAGTATAGTTTATACTATAAGAAGAATGAAAAGTTTGAACTGAAAGCCTACACTAATGCTAATTGGGCTGGAAATATTGATGATAGAAAAAGCACTAGTGGAGGAGCATTTTTTTTAGGTAGAATACTTGTTACATGGACTAACAAGAAGTAGATTTATACTTCCTAATCTATTGCTAAAGTAGAGTATGTTTTTGCTAATATTAATTGCACAAACATTGTATGGATCAAACAACTACCTAAGGGAATGAAGGAAAAATCATAAAACCAATGACACTTTAATGTGATAATACAAGTGCTATAAATATATTAAAGAATCTTATAATGCATACAAAGACAAAGCACATTGCAATAAAGTATCATTATGTAAGGGAATTGGTTCAAGATAAAGAGGTGAAGATGGAATATATCAACACAAAGGAGAAAATTGTTGATATCTTCACTAAATAATTACCTAAGGATGCTTATGAATATCTGATAGGTAAATTAGGGGTAATACAGTCCCTATCAAAGGCTATTTAAATGACAGAGGGAGTACCCTGCATCAAACAAGATGGAATTCATTTCACACAAATTGATGTAGAGGATCTTACTTTAGGGATTACCTAAAGTAATCATAGAATTGGAACTAAAAATTAGTCACAAGAAAGGTGATAGAGGGAGAGAATTGAAGAGCCTGCAAAAGCCTATGTCTATATATATCAAAGATGTCAAGTTTTGAATATATATCTTTAGCATTATTGTCAAAGAGGGAGAAGTTTAACTGATCAAGTGCAAAAGGACAATGGAGAGATTAGTTTGGTAAGAAATAAAGAGGGAGAAAGATGGAAGCAATCAGATTAGGAGAAGGATTAGAACAAAAAAGAGGGAGTTATATTTTGTAACCTAATCAGAAGAGGAAGTTGTTGATAGAGGGAGAAGTTCCAATCAACAAGTTTTCCTTTTGGTATTGGCTTATTGTTTTAACCTAGTTAGTCTAATGAAAAAAAAAGTTCATCATTTGTTTGAATAATTGATTAATTTGGTTTGCCATCAATTCCAAAGAGGGAGATTGCTGATATCTAATTGAAAAGATCATTTAACTGGAAAGATTGGCAAAGCAGACTGTGTGTTTCAATCATTATTTTGTCACTGATGTCAAACCTGCTAAATGTTGGTAAGACAATTGATTATATGTTTCAACCACGATCATTTAGCTAATTGATGAGGAGGATTCGATCAACAAGATGTAACAAAAGTACGTAGAGGAAAGGTTGAGTTATGATTGTGTATTGAAATGTAAGAATTAGTTAAGATAGTGATAACATAATGTATTTCTGATCTACTTGAGGTTACAAAATGATTGGATAAACTTAGAAAGTTCAAAAGAATAAGGTTAAACAAAGTTCATTTGCCAAGCTTAACCAAGTTGATAGTAGGAGTCAAGTAAAGTTAGTACAAGCTGAGGAAAAAGTTTGTTGGAGCTGAGTGAATGCAAATTCTAGTGGATGTCAACCAAGTTAGTAGGTGTTAAGCAAGTTAGTTGAAGCCGAGTAATTTTCAGTTGATGTCAAGCACTACTAAAATCTAGTTGATGGTAAGTGATTTTACAATAGATGTCAAGTAACATAGTATGTGTCAAGCATCAGTAACTTGATAATGTTGAGCTACTACATTATGAAATGATTAAATATTTTCCAAATAAAAGCTGAAAATTTTGTTTTCTTGGAACTTGTGAATTAGGAGGAAGATAAGATTGATGAGTTGGAGACACAAAATCTTATGTAAACCATTTTGGAGGTGAATTCAAATGGATTCTAGGAGAAGTTTTTAGAAAAGATTGAATATGGTGTAGATACACTGTATCCTATCTAATCCATCAAAAACCCTAATTTTAGTGATGGATAATGAGTATGAAAAGAGTTTTAAATTCCTGTATGTAGGGATGTCTAGTCATGAAGCAAAAGGGTTAGAGAGTTTCGATGAGAATATTTTACAAGGAGAAGGAAAGGGGTTTTCTTCATCAAGTGACCCAAGTGAAGAAGTTTGCAATGGTGAACTAAGCAAGAAGGCTTAAAGATGATGAATGCTTGAAGGGTGAACAAGCTATCAAAATTGCAAATATTGGAAGCCAAGTAGAGTTGAGGATTTAATAGTGATCTATAATCCCCAAATGAGGTTGTAATTTGTATCAAATCAAAGCTCTATTGTTACTTTCTAACAATTGTATCATCCTAGGGTAAATCCTTCGAAGTAAGGTTCACTTAATAGTCATTGAGAAATCTTTTAACAAGGTGGAATTCCAAGTGAATGGCCTAAAGTCCTCTAATAAGGCTCACTTTTAATAGGATGATTGAAAACCCTTAACTGGCTTACATTTAATAGTGTGTATTGTAACCTTTAATAGGGTTGGCCTTTAACAGGGCATCACTTCATAAGAGTGAGAAAGGAGTATGTTACTAGTGGTTTTTCACAAATTGGGTTTCCATGTTAAATCATTGTTTCGAGTGTGCTAATGGATATGTTGTGTTTTATACTTTACATTTCTACATATTGATTTAATAGTAACATATTAGTTTTGGTTAACACACAATGAATGCATGTATGGTTAAGAATTTTTTATGGGTTCACTGAATTGTAAAAAGTTTTATTTGTACATGTAGACCTTGAATAACTGAATCACACCCCCTCCCCCCCTCTCAATTATTCTAAAAGAATTCCAATATAATACATGAAAATATTATGTATAGTTACCTTATATCTCAGGGTGTTGAAACCCTAGAAAAATATCCCACTCAACTCAGTCAATTCAAAATTTGAATTACACTAATGTATAGTTCATGAATAACCCATGAAACCTACAAAATAGGGTCCAAACTTATAGCCCTTCTAGTCTATCTTAGGTCTAACTTCAACTTCTATTTCCTTCTTTCTTTCCATTATTTCATCACAATTCTAATTTCATTGTAATTCTTGTAACATCCACTTTTTCCTTTTCATAGTGTTGACTCATCATGTTGGTTGTAACTATCTTTATCTCATCTTCATCTCTTATGCTAACTAGTGTAGATGTCTACTAGTAACCATGAGATGATACATTTTACTTAACCAATTGCCAATCAATGATAACACATTAGGTGTAGAGTATTGACAACATGAACTCTGCTTTGCAATACCAATGAGACTTTTAGGATCAATAATCTTCCCCTTTGCATTGATGGAAAAACTTATGATCCTTCTTGATTTGATCACCTTTGTGATTTAGCTATTTTGAATTCATATTAGTAGAATCTTCACTAGTAGGGACTTAACCAAAAAATGTTCACTTTTCTTTACCACTTATCTTTGTTTATCTCTTCCAATGTGCATCTTATATTTGTTCTTACCTAAATTTCTTTGTGTAGTCATTTTTTCTCCTGATGTACTCTTTTGGTATCTACTTTTTATTCTCAATATACTCGTCCTTATTGATTATTCTCTCCCATTTTTTTATTGCATCTCCCTTTATCTTTTAATATCTTACCATTTTTGTCATTCCTCTTTATTTTACTTTATGTCTCCCCCTTGCATAAAATCTCCCCCTTAGGGTCAATAGTCATCTCCCCTTTGCATATTCATCTCCCTATTTCATATTCTTTCATCATCTCCCCCATTTTATCATCAATGACAAAGGGTCATAGAATGTTTGGGTACCTTACCTTTGTAGCATCCAAGTGTGCCTACCATGAGTGGTAGAGGTTCTTAAGTGCCAATGCAAGGCTTGTAACTTCTAGTAGGAAACTCTCCATGTCTTAGATGGTATCCATGGGACTGATAGGTAATAATTTATCTTCTTCTTTTACATGTGCTCAAATAATTTGTATCACTATGGATAGAAAAAAATATAGCTTAAAGAGTGTACAGGTTCTCTTATGTTTCTTTGTGGTGATCTAGTTGGTTAGATGTAGCTTCCTTATATCTAACTTATAGTCTTGGTCACTAAACTTGTTGTGATGTCAAATAGTGTTTGATTAATTGTTATTCTCATTGTTGTTTTGACAAAGTAGTGACAACACACTTACTCATTATTAATAGAGAACAATACAAATTGAATGCATAGTGCATGTTGAGCAAATAGAGAGAGATGAGTGATCAGTGTGAGCCAAGCAAAAAGAGCATGTTGAGCATAAGTCTCTAGATAATTCATATCAAGTAATATGAAAGTTAGTGTTGAGTATTAGTATGGAGAACATGGATAAGATAGAGTTTTGCAATGAAGAATTAGTCTAAGAAAAATAGAGACAAGTAGTGAAAGTTTAGAGAAGACAAATCTGGAGGATCAAGAGATAACCAATAAAGAAAAGATCCGACTTCAAGTAGTAAGGTGCTAACTGAAGGATTAGGTGTTGAATCATTCTAACAAGTGATACAGAGTAAATCTCTAAATAGAGTAGTCTTAACAAGATCTTTTGAATCTCTTAACTAAGTGCTTAATTTATTGTGTGTTTATACCCTTTAGAAAGGTGATACCTAGTAGTCTTTGTAAACCTTTAATAGGGAAGACCTCTCATAGTGTAGATCATAGTTTATGATCAAATTTTTTTAGCCATAATAGGCCACACTTTACAACTGCAATAGTGAAGATTTTTGGGTGTAACTAGTTACTATTTTTCACTCCTATAAAGTAGGCCCTGTTAGGAGCCAACCTTGATTGTGATGCAACTAAATTGCTGATTAAAAATCTCTACTCTAGTTCATACTTGATATTTCCTAATTAAATAACACTTTTCTACTCCACAAGGATACCTACTTATCCTTCAATTTCACTACCTCTTCTTATCTCTTTTCAACTCATTCAACTTGCACACATCACAATCATTCTTGAAATCACAACTTGACCTTTTACTTATACCTTTCAGATTGTCAAGTTGGCTCAAATACAAATTAGAATAACCATTATTCATCACCTCAATTGGCTAGAATTAATAGGTAAAATGATTGATCTTTATATGGCAAAACAAGAAAAATCCTTTGGTAGCTGATCCAACTCGATAGAAACTAATTCTGAAGCATTTTTTTGTGTTAACCAACAAAAGCTTGGTTAACACTACAAATTTACAAAATTCCTTTGGTAACCAAGTGAACTTAATTAGCACTGACTCTATTCAACTTTCCCTTTGTTAAACAAGTGAGCTTGGTTAATACTCTTTTTAGCTTAAATTCCTTTGACACCCAAGTGAGCTCGGTAGAAACTACCTTCTGTATAGAGTAAACTTAGGAATTCTTGGTAGACTAGAAAAACTATCTTCATTGACCAAGTGAGCTTGTCACACATTGACTATTAATTGATATGACATTTGTGTAACATTAAGGACAACACACAATTAATCAATTGTATCCATCAATCTCCCTCTTTGGCATTGATGGAAACACAACATGTCATAGCACAATGAAATTTTGAGAACAAGACTCCCTCTATCAGAAAGTTTCTCCCTCTCTAATTGTTTTGAGAAAACTTCTCTTATAGTGTTCTCCCTCTGCAAAATTTTAGAAAGATATGACAGTAGAATTCTCCCTCTTTGACAACACATGCCAAAGACATTTCTAATTAGTGCCAATGTACCTTGAGTATAGATACATCTATAATATGTCCTTTTTTACTATAGCATGAACTAATTGGTCTTCAACTTGGTTTATGTTGATGCATCACTAAACTTTAATTAGTGAGCTTTAGATAGGTGAATGACCCCTAGCTTACCTCTTAGATTAAAAAATGCATCTGGTTGGTGCTTTTCAACTATTGAATAACAAAGGTTCAATACCAAGATAATAATGCTCACAAATTTAAGGATTGGCTATGTCCTATTAACAATTACACTTGCATATTATCTGGAACCAACTTCAACAAAACTAGGACTGACTTTCTATTCTTTAGGCTCTGCAAAACCAAGGTGGGTATACCTAAGGGATAATCCAAAATGAATGTTGTTGTGTGAGAGTTTTATTAGTTTCATTTTGATTCTTATCTTATATCTCTAAGACATATATACTTTATTCATTTCTCATGACTTTCAAATGACATGTATCCTTTATAAGAAAATTTCATCACAATTCTTCTTAGATTTGCAAGTATTTCTAACCATAGCAGTTAACTAAAGATAAAATGTTACATGCAAAAAAGTGTTGACCATCTTTGAATCTCTTTAAACAATAAAATAAAGGTGTTTTTGATTTTAAACATGATGACTTTTCATGATCTACCTATCTATAGACTAGATTAATTATATCAGTGCCTATTCCATTGGGATTTAGAGTCTACTCTAATTTATAGATCTGATTTGTTGCATTACAACAAATATTATTTGCAATTCTTACTAGAATTCATTCTTACAAAAATCCTTTCTACTACCATAGCAATCCCATCAAATTCATTAAAGCCTTTACTTAACTCATTGAATTAATAGAAATAATGAATTGACATACAACATAAGTGAATTGCATTCTATTGGACAAGCTTTACTCACACAATATCAAAATAACTAGGTAATAACAAAGGAGAAAAAATCCAATAAGAACAGATATGGGGATAGCTCAATTTTGTATTAATTTTCCTTGAAAATTGTATACAATTGCGGTAACACTCAAAATGACTCTAAAAGGACACAAGAATCATATGATATCAATGTATTCTAAGAAAAATTTATAGAGAAGATACATCATGAAATTTTTTGCTACCATAACTAAACCGAAACATACTTAGTGTAAAACTAAAAATTGCATTAGAAATCAAACTCTTTCTCTAGCCTTGAAATCTCACTTATAAAGTGTGAGATGCAACAAGCTTTAGGCATAGAGAAATAAAAAGTGTCTGTTTCCAAAGATATTTACATTTTTCTTAACAGGAAAAGACAAAACTTTATGTAATAGAAAGGTAATATATCAAAATGTTCTCTTAGTAGGTCTCATTTCTATTACATCTTCATAGGCTATTGGTTCTTTGATTAACTACTACTATTCTAAATATTTAGCATATGCAGCTACTATAGTGATCAATGATGAATGATGTTGTAGTACTTGCAAATCAATTTCTAACAGAGGATTTTTACTATTTTCACCATGAACTGACCAAACTACCTTTACTTTTGTTTGTTCCTCTATTATGTCCACATCCTAGGCCTCTAAACTTGTAACTAAAATTGGTTTCTCACCTTTATCTTTTCCCTATTTCTGATTTGGTGTTGTTACATCAACAATCTGTACTTCATCATCCTACACCTCATCATCATCTATTTCAGCTTCTTCTAATTGTTCATCAGAAGTAATATCTACCATCGACTTGTCATTTGAAAAGTGTGTCATTTGGTGAATCAAATTGTAGAATATCTTGCTACTTCTTGATAACACATTTAGCTTCATTTTCAATGTCAACAAAATCTTGTTTCAAAGAATCAAAGAATATTTTAGCTTTCACCATTTCTTCTATTGTGGTGGCCCCCCATGCATGTCTTGTTTCATTGATGATTTCATTCATTCTTAGGAAAAATAAATAATCTAGTTCTTTATCCCATTCATCTTTGTTCTTTAGTTTATTTTCTCTATCTATGGCATGAAGGAATAAATCAAATTTATGGCTCTTATATTTATTCAAATAGCTAACTATCCTTCTTTGTAGGTGGACTCTTTTATTATCAAATTCTGGAAGATCATTAACAACATCATAGGTTTTTTCAATCTGATCATGTGAAAACCTTATAATAGAGTAGCACAAAAATATCATTTCCTTCCTCCTCTTTACCCACTTATTCAAAATAGGCTTCAAGGCCTCATCATTGGCTTTCATTTCATCCCATATGTTTATTATTCTTGCTAGCTAATCATAAAATAGTGGCCATTCAATTTTATCTCCCAGATACATGAGAGCTTTTCTCAATTTATCTTCATACTGTACATTTAGCTCTACATGTAATGCCCATGATTTACTCTTTTCTTCTTCAAAGTCTTCAGTTGTATAATATTGTGGCCTTTGTGAGCTATTTGGCATCTCTATGAGAGGATTGGATTTAAAAGGTTCCACTGGAGGGTAGGGATATGTTATTCTTGGCCTGGAAGACTTCCTCATTACCTTATTTTCAAGTTCAATTCTTTTTTTAACTTCTTTATTATAGGCCTCCAATACACTCTCATACTTACTCTATAGTTCAAACATTGTCTTTTCTTCCTTTTCTATAGTGGCCAAAACAAACTAAGATGTCCCAACACCCATGTGAGTTGCTTGCACATAAGAGGTATATGCTACTCTTCTTACAATGATATTTCCTATCAATCCTGAGTCATCTGGATATGATGGAATAGCCCTAGATCCTTTCCTTAGTGACCAAATAACTAGAGTACCCTAGTCCTCACTGCAAGCAGTACCTATGAATTCTTTCTTGCTTGGATCTTGTAGGTCCAATTTATTTGTAATAGAATTAAAAATCAAGGCATCTACTATATCCCAATTGGGTAGCAGTAAAATGTTTGATGCTTTTACCATCTCTCTCCCCTCTTCAAGGGTTATGCTTTGGAATTCTTCCATCATCTTTTCTTTTATCTGATTCTGTAAGGCTGTTTCTTCCAACATTGGATGCTCTATTCTTAGCTTATTACATTTTTCTTTGAATTTTCCCATCTTGGTTCTCCATGCAAACTAGTGGAAGGCTCTAGAATTGATACAATTATCATCTGACAAATTTTTTTGACTAGCTTGTTCTATTATAGGGTCTAATTCCCTTCCTTTAAAATCTACTACTGTCAACTCTAAACTTGGCATAGGAGACTCTTAGAAGTTTCCTTCATCTATTTCAACTTGAGTAATAACGACTCCTCCTTGGGATCCTAGTTGTTTAATTTTCTCCCCACTAAGTTGTTAGTCTTCAATAATCAAAGGGGTCTATGAAGGTGAGTATTCCTCAATGTGAGGATCTTGTTCCCTTATTATTTTTCACCTCTTAGGGGATGTCTCAGGAGGTATTTCTTCCTAGATAGCACTAGTGCATCCAATTACTTATTTTCCTTTGTCCAAAATGGTTTTCTTATTTTGAATGATATAATAACCTAGCCTTTTCTGGATAGTCAATTGACCTACCCCTAGGTTGGGAGTGAATCCCAGTCTCTTCATCACCTCCTTGGCCTTATCTAGAAAATAATTAATAAAAAATTATTTCTTCTCATTCATAGTCTCCATTGTTTTAGTAAAAGTAAGCATGAGCTTATTTATTCTCTCTGCCTCTATAATGGCATTACCTAGAGGACTATACTCAGCATCAAAACAATGAATGAAATCCAAAACTCTTGAGAATACTCTCCAATTTTCTTTCTTAGTTTCCTACTCTTGCAAGGAGTGTTCATTTCATACTATGTCCTTAGGAAAATAAAATTCATCATCAATTTTTACAAGTTTAACTCTGTTTCTAAAGGCCAAGTTATAAAATCCCTCAGTGTCACAAAAATGAAGATGAGAAACAACCATCTTATACTGATCTAATATTTTGTGCAAAGAAAGACAACCCCCTTGTCTGATTACAAATTGATGGGCTACATTGCAAGTTGGGAATATTGACCCTCTTGACCTTTTCAACAAATAAGTTTTCTCTAGCCCTCTTAGCTACCACAAAAATTTAGCTACTCCTATCTTTAAAGGCATATGGTAAGGTAACACATGGGGAGTACCTCTAAAATGATAAATCCTAATGATAGTTGAGATTGAATATGGGATGATATCTCCCTAGTTATGTCAAACTTTCAAACCAATAGGATTTTCCAAGGGCCTAATAAGATTTTCCAATGCCTTGGGTACTCAGGGATTATCACTTAATAATAGGACCTATCAAACTTGACAAAACTAGCCTTTTTTGCTTCCCAGGTCATATCTACACTCCATAGTTGGACTGGCAATGCTTCCCCATCCTGTTCCCCATTTAATTTCATCTCTTTACCAAAATATGTTACTCCTTTGAAAAAAAACATATGCATTGACAAAGAATAGTGACGAAAAATCTTATCCACCTTACCTTTCGTAATCCCAACCAGGCCATTGTGAACTTCTTTCACTAAATAAGAGGCAAAATTAAAAATGATGTCCACACCAAAAGAGGAAATCTGAGTGATCATGTACATAAAACCTACAAGCATAAACTCGTCTTCATCTTCTCCAAAAACTCTACATAGAGTCATGTATACCTCCACAACCCTGGTATTGAAGTATGCCCTTTTCAAGGATTCCCTGGAGGATGTTGTTATTGATGGTAGAGTTCCAATCTTGCCTATATGTGCCCTTAGTGCACCTTACATGACTGCATCCTTCTTTGACATATATTCCTTTTCTAATTCCTTTAGGTCAATATGCACATGATAGTCAGTGAGAGGCCCTAAACCAAATACCTATCAAATTTCCTTTGGGCTGATTGTGATAAGAATTTTACCATCAATTCTTCTCACCACTCTAATTTCTTGGTCATAATTTTTAACAACAGCTTCGAGGAGATCATAATCCATAAAAACACTTGGAACAACTAACTTTCCTAGATCAAAATTGCAAATATTGGCATGTGGGGCAAATAAATTTCTCTTTGAAAAACATTTCTTAAAAAGGGAAAGTCTAGTTTGAAAAGTCTTGGCATCTCGAACCTAGTTTCCTTTATCATATAATCCAACTGCAATTTTAAGCCTGGGGTTTAATGAAGTTAATTTTTTAACTTGCATAATTTCATTAGTGGACTTGGGGAGAAATTCAAGCAAGTCATCATGAATGTTTCTGGCCAAATAATCCTCTTGCCTAGAGAACACCTTCTTTGGAAGCATATTTACTATAGTTTGAAGAATCTAAGATTTCTTACAAAGGTTTCAGTATACAAACACTAAATTTTCTTGCTTTCTATGTGATCCTACAACATCTCGCGAACAGAGGAGAAACTAGTTCATGTTCTATTCAATCTTAATAAAAATTCTTACTAATTTCTTCTACTTAGGAAACTTAAAATCTTGTTTGTGTAAAATGAAAATGATGAGATCTTCTGCAATATACTTTATTTTCTACTTGTACACAGAGCTTTCATTCCTCATTAATGAACTATGAGTGAAATAGAGTGGTGTTACCTTCCCTTTTCAAATTTTCACTATTGATCTTAGAAAATCCTATTATCCAAGAGTGAAAATAGGGATGACTCATCTTCAACTTAACATGCTGACAATCAAACCATTGAGAACTCTCCATCTATACCTTTTCTCCACTGTTAGTGCTTCAAACTAGACCCACTAATCATTGAGGACATGTGTCATCTAGTTGTTATCTCATTATACATAAAGTGTGAGCATGTTGCCATGGCAACAAAGTGGTTGATTCCATCTTTATTGAGTGGAGGACATTTGATGCATCACTTAGTAAAAATATGGTGTGCCCCCTTTCCATTTTCTTTCTCGCTATGTTGTTATACATAAAGAGTGAGCTTCTTACCATAGCGATAAAGTGAAAACCATAGATTTGAGCTTAATCTGAGGGTGAGGAAATTACATGACATATAGATAACTATGGTGGGTCCCCTTGTTGCCATGTTGCATTGGGTAAATAGTGCACAACTTCTCAAAGTGACTTGGTGATGATCATTGATCTAAACTTGATCAAATGATTTTAATCTTTTATCTAACTTTTGACTTGGGCATGGGTCCATGTTACTACTGACATGAGGATATCTTGTCCAACTGGCACATAAATTAGTATTTTAATACTAGTTGTATCACCATGTGACTTAGGTCCCACCAGATGCACATTTTTTGACTAGGCACTATGTCCCTATTGGCGAGGTACAAAGATTTTCTAATCATGACATAGTGACTTCTTTAAGCGTTTGTAGGTTTTTGATGCTAAGTAAATTTTTCAGTTCCACTATCATCACCACAATCAATGCTTCTAATATAGAAATAAAGTCACATGACCAATATTAATGACAATAATTTAGGCACTTGTCCATTTCATAATCTCTCATCTTCCTCACTTTCTAGTAAGGTGCGATGTTGCTACTAGAAAGATCCATTATTTTTTTGGTCATGACATAGTGGCCTCACAGATACTAATGAAATCTAGCACTAGAAAGACTTGCTAATCAATCATGATTACCATAGCTAATACCCCTAACACAATAATTAAAATGCACATCCTCAATGCCACTTGGGAGCTTTTGTGGTCACCAAATTTTTCAAAAGCTATTGTCTTCTATATTTTCTATTAAGGTGCTATGTTGCTAATGGTGGGATGTAAAATTTTTCCAATAGTGACATAGTGATGTTGGAAATATTCAAGATATGACAAGTTACAAAGAGGGGAGGGGTGAATTAGTAACTTTTAAAATTCTTCCATTTAAATTTACCTCAAATCAATCTATGCTAATGCATGCATTAATACTGAAAGATAAAACATTCATCACACAAAAGAACACAATACTTTGGTGACCCAGAAACCTTCCAAATAGAAAGTAAAACTAGGATGGGAATGATACCCACACAACTTCACTACTGAAACATAAATTTGGCCTATTAACGCTTGCATTCACCACTTTTGGTTATCTACCCTATTAGGAGCACAAAGGATTGCTAGGTCCACCTTGATAGAGGATTTACAAACATACAATGAAGTATGCACTTGGTTAAGAGATTTATACAAAGACTGTTAAGTCTACCTTGTTAAAGGATTTAGAAACTAATTCACCTATTAAGATGAAGTAGTGGATCTACTTACAACTGATTGCTAATAAGATCCTTTATGCACTAATCACCTGATGTGATGGATATAACTTTTCTGCCTCTGTATAGACCTTGTTGTATTCCTTGAACTACTGCTAATAATTCCTTTGCATGTTCTTCTCAAAAATAATTCACATTACTTCTCTATTATCTCAAAAAAATGACATCTTATAATAATCCTTACATATATACCTTTCAAATTTACAAAACTGAATGGCTGGCCAAAACACAAGTGAACAACACATTACAAAGTCAGCCCAATAGTAAATAACTCAAGTTCACTGAACTAACTCAGTGACCTTCTAATACTTAGTGTCCACTGCATTACATGGAATTTTCATGCACTTGGTAGAAGTGAAGGCTCAGTCCATACTAATCACTTGAAGTAATGTTAAACTTGGTGACCACTGGTGACTTGATAGATTTAGTGTCACTTGGTACATACTACACACTGAGTTTACCTTACTTCACTCGGTAAACACTACTTCTTCAATTTACACTGAATCTCTATGACACAAACTTATTGCTCGATAGACACTATGAATCTTGGTAGACACTATTGATCTTCACATTGCCTATATTCACTTGGTAGCCACTATTCTAGTTGGTGCAAACTACTGAACTCTTAGAAGCTTGGTTAACAATAGAATACTCGGTGAGAATTGCTTAACTACTAAGCTTGCAAGGTAACCACTAAATGCTTGGTATAAACTATAGACTAAGTGATGAGCTTGGTAAGCATTCATAATTGAATAAGTATTGTCACTAATGAAAAATACAACATAATGCTAACAATCTCCCCCTTTGGCATTAGTGAATAAAATAGTCATGAGATAAAACTTATGTACACTGACATTCTAATTTTTGATTTTTCAAAATGTATCTTTGTAAAGTTGTTGTATATACATATCTTACATATCTCCTCCGTGCATATGACATAATATATAAATAGCTTTTATCTATACATATATCAATATATTTTCTTCTTGATTTCTCCACAAGTCTCTTTACTCCCCATGTTTTCTTCCCTTGTTCATCTCATACTCCCTTTTTTGACAATAATGCCAAAGAGTATATGCAATAAATTCAAATAGAGACACCAAAATGTGAGAGAAACTCGAAGTGTACCTTGAGAATAAGAGCCAATGTTTTATCCCAATTATCTTGCAAAATTTTGTAGGTGGAGATTACCACTTGAAATTCTACAAAATGTTCAATCAAATGATCTACTATTGAAAAATTGTTGTCTTGGACCAATATTTTTGAATAAGAAATATGTTTTTGAATTTGGTCCATAACTAGAAGCATCATAGTCTGGATGTCAATCAGTGTAGACCTAATCTTAGCTTCCTCTCTAAGTAGCTCTGCCTGCATTTCTGACAAAAAATTCACTTTCATGTGATGTGATGAGCTTGAGCTAGGGTCAAGTTGTAACTTTTGAGTACTAGCCTTCATGTCCACATCAATCTTATTTAATTTTTCTTTAATATCCTTGGTATACTCAGTAACATCACAAAGTTTTCCAAAAAGTAATGTTACATGTGTAAAGGATTGTTCAAGGTTGCTCAAAATTGTGGATAATTCTACTTGCTTCATTGCAATGTGCTCAAGCACCTTATTGTCAAATTTCTTCTCTGCCTTTTCAATGAGCTTCTCTTGGCAAAAAGTGTCCTCATTGAACTTATTTACAACCTCTTATGATTGTAACAAAATGTGTTGAGATGGATCAACATCAACACCTATAGCTTTAGTAATTATGTTTTTGGCATTCTCAATTATTGTGAATTCTCTGTCCCTCTCTTCTCTTAGCTACTTTTTCCTTTCCTTTTTCTCTAAAAGCTAATTGAAAAATATCATTTTTTTGGTTGAGGTAGTGTTCAAATCTATCTTAGGGATAATAGTTTCTTTATCCAAGTCTATACCTTCATTAATTTCCTTACTAGTAAGTAGAAGTTTTAGAGGATTCTTTGGTTTTACTTTAGTGCTTACTTCCTTGGATTTAGAAACATAAACAATAGTTGATGTAGTTGGACTAGTAGAAAAGACTTGAATTGGTCCAACTAGAGGAAAACTGAGAGAAGTACCAACTGTATCCAAAATTGATCTGCTTACCAAAAATGATGTACCAATAAGTAATGTACAAGTTGGAATATTTACAATTGAAGAACTAACTAGAATTAAAATTGGTGTAGTTAGAGTTGTGGTAGACAAAATTGTAGAATGAACTAGAAGACTTACTATACATGGTGCAAAAGAAGTTGATGCAATTGTGGAACTCATAGCTATGTACATTGCTATGATGGATTACTCGGGTGCTAATGAAGAGGGCTATAGCTTAGTAGATGAAGTAACTGATGCTTCCATTGAAGGTACCTAGATCTGTGAGGTGGCAAGAGTAGATGATATTTCTAATGTGGATGCTATCAATCCTACTGAAGCTAACTGCAACCTTGATGATGTTGTTGGCTTAGGTGGAGAGTGAGGAAGGGAATCAATGAATTCTACTGCAATCTTCATTAGATCATCTTCTTCATCCACTTCCTCCTTGTCTTTCTCTTTAGCTTCTTTCTCTTCATCACCAACCCTTAGTGCCTGATAGTCTTCAACATCAATAGTAGCTCATGGGGTGCTATCATCTTCTTCATCATCACTATCACCATAATCATCCTTGATCTCAACTAGATCATCACTAGGCTTATGCAAATGATATATATTCTTCCATATGTTTGTTGCATCTCCTACAACATGCTCAATTTCCTTAATCAAAATCAAACATGTGTGGAATCTGATCATCATTTTACTTTCATTATTCTTCATTGTTTCCTTTACTTTTGGATCAATAAGATCTGGCAATAGTTTCCTCAAGGATTGTTCATAGATGTCCTTGGCTATCTGTGCAACTAACTCCCACCTCAACTGCAATCTTACTAATAATTCTTTTGAGATATAAGGAGCAATCTGGTATGGGGAATACCTCCACTTTCTCATTTTTGTGAGTACCAACTCATCAATCTACATCTTCTTGGCATTATTTTTGGTTTCAAACTTTAAAGCCTTTAAGTTTGTGATGCTAGCTCCCTCTTCCATCTTTTTCAGTCTTTCTTGGAAGGTAAGTTGGGGCTTGCTAAACATTACTTCACCTTTATCTTTGCCTTTGTTTCGAAAATAGTTGTGGAGGCCTTTGGAGGTTTAGTAATGATAACCCTCCCTTTCTTCTTAGTTGGCTCTACCTCCTTTTTTTATTCTTGCTCTTCATCTTCTTTTTCTTGATCCTCTTCTTCATCTTCTTCAATTCTAGCTTTTGCCTCATCATATGTGCCAAAGACTGGTTTCTTTGGATCTAGAGGCTCATTTACCAGTGCTTCAATGATGTCCTTGGATTCATCAATATTGACCTCATAAGGGAGAGGTTTCACCTATGCAACTCGGGGCTTGATTGCCTAAATGTATACTCTATCATAGTCTACTATGAAATTACATACATCATCTTTATAATCCTTAACAAGTTTAAGAGGAATCCTAAACCTGTTGTTCATTCTTTCTTTGAAGTCTTCAAAATAATTGTCCATTATACTATCAAAGTTTACACCCATTTCTACAACAAACTCATTTATCTTATACAAAATGGGAACATCCTTTCTCCACATGAAAGAACCTTTGGATGGAAAGAATTTTTGCACATAAAAGAAAAGACATGTCAACAAAGAATTAAATTTTTAGGGATTGTTCTTTGATGACCTGATGCTATCCATATTTTTTTTAGTTACTTTAGTGGTAACTCTAACAGGTCAAATTCCATGTTTTTCTTCATGACTTTGAATGCTAATTCCACTGTCTCACATGGCACACTGTTTAAGTGACTAGAACTATAAATTTTGTGGCCAATTACATGAATTCTAAACCTCAACTCCACATTAGTAACAATACTAATTTTCAAACCTCTACCATCCCACTCAACTAGGGTTCTCTTTTGGAGTTCATCCCAACCTAGGGTTTTGGTGGTTTTTTCTTTGGTTAGAATGGGAAGGCTAGTAATCTTGTGAATCATCTTTTTGGTGCTTAATATGGGTTGTTCCAACCATAACTAGCCATTGTGCACATGGCTAAGAATATACCTAGTCCATTTTATCTAAAAGCTTCTTGGTAGGTTTGATATGTGTGTCAACCCTTTTGTTTCCAAGTGCTTGTGCTTGGGTTTTAATGAGTCATCAACATACATTTCTTCTGAAGAACTATCTATTTCTAGGGTTCCTATCTCTTGAATTGAACACTTAAAATGAGTGTAGATATCATTAATCAGAAGTAACTTTGCTAGAATTTGAGATTACGCACCATTAGGGTCGAGTTCCTTTGCCACTACTAGAACTATCTTGAAATTTGGTGCTTTCCACTCTACACCCTTGACTAACATCTCTAATTCCCTTTTTGCTTTGCTACTGCTAGTGCTTCTAGATGCCATTGCTACTCAATAAGTGAAAGAAAATTTCAAGAAAAATCCTTAGCTACAAATTTTCTCAAAATTGCTTGAGTGCACTTGGAAATCTCTTAGCTCTGAGAATACTGAAGACATAAGACATGGTGAAAAATGAAGTCAAAATTTTCCCTTTTTGATGAAAATTCACCATTAATGCTAGGTACCATATTGACGTAGTGTGTGATAGACTATCATCCACTAACCTAACTCAGCAGACAAACCAAATTTCTTTTACTCCCAACCTCACTCGGTAAGGTCTTTATTCAACTTTCCTTGATGGAGTCTGATGCAACTTGGTGAAGGATGGCCTTTTTGTGATCCTTGTGTATCTAGAATACTAATTGAATCATTTGAATTCCTCATATTTCTTGGAACTACTTATGATTTTCTTGCTGAGTACAACTCCAACACATTCTTAGGAATTTAGTTTGAGGGGATGGAGTCACCCACATCTTGAGTGACTTCACTTTCATGATTTGAGCTTACATCCTTAGTAGATTTAGGAATCCATTGTTGCCTCATTTGTTTCCTTATGTTTCCAGCCCTTGCTTTCTTTTTATCTTCAACTTTGTTTATGTTCATGCAGTTTTTGTCATGCTTGACCACTAATTTGGGTTTTTCTACAAATTAGGACCTTGTTGTTATAAGTTTCTTTCAGTTGTTGTGTTTGTATTTCTAAAGAACTTGGTTATATTACTATCCTTGAAACATGAGACTTATGTTGAAATTATTTTCTATTTAGAACTATTTTATTAGCAATGAATGAAATTTAGGATTTTGTGATTTGAAATTGGCATAGAAATATTTGCATGTTGATTGGGTATCGATTATGTTCATTATGTTTTTAACTCAATGTAAACTACATTCTGTGTTTGAATGCTTTGGAAAGAAAGTAAATATATTGTAAGTTTAATTTGAATTTTATTATGCTATATAAATATATTTAGAATTTGTCATTGTATTTATGTACGTGTGACTAAGAAGGGATTGAATTATTTCATTGGATTTGTTTTTAGTATAGCATATAGGCATATGCTATAAGGGGATTAGATTTTTCTAAATACTTATAACCTTGAGATGGTTTTGTTTTCATGACTCATATTAACTTGTTATTTAAAAGAACCACAGTTTGCATTTCATATATATTTGTTATTAAAAGGGGCTAAATACCCTAAGTTGTGATTGGCATAAACTTTTTCTATTTTAAAAGGGTTTAATTACCTCTTAGTATCATGTAACCCTAAATGAGTATCAACTGTCATGAAGGAGGAAAACATATTCATTGTGTTGAAAGCCAAACATGGTGGTGGCTTCATAATTGTCTTGTGCACAGCCCTGTGAAGTGTTGCAGTTGAATTGAATGCTCATTTATGAGGAATAATGGCACTTAAGATTTAGTTGGCCATCTCTTATTACGAGTTGGGTTTTTTGTAGAATTTGGGCCAGAAACTTGGTTGCATTACTCTGTTTGGCTTAACATATGTGTTCTTGTTACTGAGGTATCGACAAAATGAAAGGAAACTTGCATATTTGGTTAAGCCCAATGGAGTTACTCATCAGAAGTTGTATGTTGTTATTATTGGGTTCTTCTACTTCACTCCATTGTGAAGTCATTTTTGAGTTATACATGTATGCTGTGTGAAGATTATTACCAGATTTGGCTCAACTTTTGGAGCTTTGGCATCGAGTTGAATTGCAAAGCATTTTCCATCTTCAATTTTCAAGTAGGGGCAATTTCTTACCCTACTCTCTCTCTCTGCTTATAGTTTCAATGTGATATGGATTAGCATGTTGTAACTGGCTATCAATTTTACATGATGTTTATTTACACTCAAGGATGGGTATATGCAGAGCATAGCATGGTGTGCAATGCTTAGCTTTGTATATATCCACCTTTGACTATGGAGTTGTGGAGATATTAATTTGGATATTGCTACATGTATATTAATTGGGTTTTTTCCCAAACATGTATTTTCCACTGAGTTGAGTCCTGTGAGAAACACATGGTTGTGACAGTTTGCTTGCTAGCTATTGTGTAATAACAAATAGGTTTTGGGCTCCCATGGGGATGAGCTCTATGAGAATCCATATCTCAAGCTCACTTGGTATTTTATAGTAAAATGTGAGTGGCTCGACCTCAATCTTGAGTTTTCTTTAAATTATCGGCTCATGACTATAGTCGAGGTCAGAGGCATTTTGTTGAATAGTTAGTATGAAACTAAAAACAATGTTGAATTAACATGTTATTAGCATAGCATCTTTATGGTTATTGAATGTTTGAAAATTTCCATGTATAATAGCCAATACACTGTCTGAACATTGTCGTATGGTTTGAATTCCTTTATATCAGTTCATGAGGTTATGTAAACTGGTAATAGGTTATTTGGTGTCACATCTAGTTATTAGTATTTTAGAGATTCTAAATAGTAAGTAAGTTGTCCATGGGTCAGAACTTGCAATTGGCAATTTTGGAAATGAGTTTGTATGAACATGATTATGTTCTTTTTGTTCTAAAACAACAACACAACTCAAAAAAAAAAAAATAGTTAACTGTATGTTGTTGGGAATTGTTAGACATGATTTTATTAGATTTATTTTGAAGCATTTTAGATATGCCAGTAGTATTTATATTATGTTTTTGAGATGAAAATTATATGTGTGCGAATTGGAAATATATTATTTTAATGATGTTTTTCTGTCCAATATTGAATTGGAGATTGTTTTCAATGGAAAAGATAGATTTATGATATATGTGTTTGATGATATGTTATTCAAAGCGGGAATATCATATGTGCATTTTATTATTATCTTGGCCAGTTCTAAGGATAAGTTTAGTTTGTTATAATAGTAGAAATAAGTAGTATAGTACTATGACTAGTAAATATCATTAAACTGATGTAATAGTTTAGTTATATTTACAAGATCGTAATATTGTAGTATTTATTTCTATTTTTAAAATAACCTAAGTTTACTTTCAAGTTTGGTAGTAGAAGATGATATTTTAAAAGATGAAGAATGTAACATCATGTGAAATCTAACTGTTATTCATTGCATATGCATTCTTAGAATATCTGTTTGATCTGTATTTTAAGGATAGCTATAATGAACATATATCGAGGTGGTTGAATATCAATTTATCCTATTCAGTTAATTAATTCAGTGATAGTTTTAAGATGAATTGGGTGGGTTAATTATATACAAAAGATAATTGGCCTTACCTATGACTTTAACCAGCAAGGTTAAGTACGGAGAACAAGGAAAGTCTCTATTTCATCATTTCACGAATACCATAGAGAGTTCCACTATGTGTTGTCTATGAGCTTACCATATACGGATGCAGTATCTTAGCACCATATTGATGACACCTCAGTATATATATGATTCATTTACTGGTTATTCTTAGTGTGAGTTTAAATTTGCATTGTTAAGAAGATGGTTACTTCTTGCATATTAATTTTAGAATCGCACTATGTTATGTGGTTTCAATATCTGCATTATGGTTTTGTATATGTTTCTTCTAACATGTATGCAAGTGGACTACGTCTTTTAACTCGGTATGTACAAAGCCCCTTTTTGTGTTGTGTTGGATTTTTTGTGTGTTTTTAGGTGTTTCAGGTTGGTTAACAAATAGCTAAGGATGACTGTTGAAGTTACTTCTTGAAATAGAATTTGTTACTTGTAGAGTCAATATGTTGGACATAGGCATTTTAGCATGACATTGTACTTCTTTATTATACAAAACCCATTATGTATTAACATCATTATGGAAATTTATTTAGATGATATCTTCTTCTATTTTGAGGTCTATGATTTGAGAGTGACTCAATCATTGTTCATGTTCTTGTAATATGATGAAAAAAAATAAAAAATAAAAAATTCTATGGTTCCTTATGCTTGTTCATGGTTTCCTTGTTATTGTCTTTTTTTAGAGTAGCATTACAGTTTTTAACTATATGACTAAGTTCAGTGCATGTGTAACACCATATAGTAGTATCCTTCTTTCTTAGGTGATGCCTTGCACAATTTACGCTAGTGTGTCCATATTCTCCACAATAATGACATCTACACCAGGTATTGTAGTCCCATCCAAATATTGTGTTTACAAGTTGTTCAGCTAGATTGAATAATTTGGATCTGCATTGAGATGCCTTGTTACCATGTTTTTTGCATTTGTGACATTTACCTTCAAATTTTGGTCTCTCCTTGCATTCATTAGCTCCATGTTGATTGTAGTTGTAGCATTTTCCATTGAATTTTTCTTTTCCATGGCTCCAACATTTGTTTGATATATGATCAATTTTCCCACAATGATTGCATGAGGCTTTTTTATTCCTTTTGCACCTTTCTTGGAAGATTCACCTTTTTCTTCATTATATCTGATTCCTACTTTTCCTTTTTTCCTATGAAGATTTTGCTCATTTTTCTAATTCAATTGATTCATGTCTTCTTGTGATTTCATCATTCTATCATTGATTTCTTTTTAAGCATTTAGGTCATTCTTTAATTTTTCAATGATTTACTTTTCACATCTTAGTTCTCTCATTATTCTTTCATTAATTTACCTTTCATAATTTAGATCACTTCTTATTCTTTCATTCTATGCTTTGAGAATCTTGATTTCTTCATTTGCTCTAGTGATTTGATCAATTAAGTCTTCATGTTAATTGGATTGATTTTTTTCTTTATTGTTTCTTGCATCCAATTCTTCATTTTCCTTATTGCTTTGTTCCAAAATCTCACATAGCCTGATTAATTGAATTTCTTGTTCTCTTTTAAGTTTCCTTACGTCTTGTAGAGAGCCATTCTTTGCTAGGATTTCTTTGATTGCCACATTAGCTTCATCTAAACTAATTGATGGAAAAAGCTCTTTAATATGTTCTTCAACATACTAATTTTCATTTAGTTATCTTGCAAGTTCATTCCTTCTTTTCAAGGATTGGGAAAGATGCTCCTTTGCTTCCTTGAGTTGAGCTATGCCCATCTCCAGATCTAGCTTTTCATTTTCAATTGCCTTGTCAAGTCTGAATATCTCCATCTATCCTTAGATCTTTGCTTAAGCTATTAAACTTTTATCTTGAGAACCAAAAAGCTCTGATACCAATTTTTGGAAATATTCAAGATATGACAAGTTACTAAGAGGGGAGGGGTGAATCGATAACTTTTAAAATTCTTCCATTTAAATTTACTATAAATCAATCTATGCTACTGCATGCATTAATACTGAAAGATAAAACATTTAGCACACAAAAGAACACAATACTTTGGTGACCTAGAAACCTTCCAAATAGAAAGTAAAACTAGGGTGGGAATGATACCCACAAAACTTCACTGCTATAGCATAAAGTTGGCCTATTAAGGCTTACATTGACCACTTCTGGTGATCTACCCTATTAGGAGCACAAAGGACTGCTAGGTCCAATTTGTTAGAGGATTTACAAACATACAATGAAGTATGCAGTTAGTTAAGAGATTTATACAAAGACTATTAAGTCTAGCTTGATAAAGGATTTAGAAACTGATTCACCTATTAAGATGAAGTAGTGGATCTCCTTACAACTAATTGGTGATAAGATCCTTTATGCAATGATCACCTAATGTGATGGATATAACCTGTCTGCTTCTGTATAGACCTTGTTGTATTCCTTGAACTGTTGCTAATAATTCCTTCCCATGTACTTCTCAAAAATACTTCACATTAGTTCTTTATTACTTCATACAAATGATATCTTAGAATATACCTTACATACATACCTTTCAAATTTACAAAATTGGAAGGGTCGGCCAAAGCACAAGTGAACAACACATTGCAAAGTTGACCCAATAGTAAATAACTTGAGTTCACTGAATTGACTTAGTGACCTTTTGATACTTGGTGTCCATAGCATTAAATGACATTTTCATGCACTCAATAGAAGAGAAGGCTCGATCCATACTAATCACTTATACTAGTTCTAAACTCGGTGACCACTAGTGACTTGGTAGATGTAGTGTCACTCGCTAGATACTTCATACTAAGTTTACGTTGCTTCACTCAATAAACACTACTTCTTCCAATGCTCAGTTTACACTGAATCTCCATGACAAAAAATTATTTCTCAGTAGACACTGTGAATCTTGGTAGACACTACTAATCTTTACATTTCCTATATTCACTTGGTAGCCACTGTTCTACTTGGGGTAAACTGGTGAAATCTTTGAAGCTTGGTTAACACTAGAATGCTCAGCGAGAACTGCTTAACTTCTAAGATTACAAGGTAACCACTGAATGCATGGTATAAATCGTAGATTGAGTGATGAGCTTAGTAAGCATTTAGAATCAAATAAGTGTTGTCACTAATGTTAGATACAACATAATGCCAACAAGTGACTCATCGCAAAAGCTAGGTTTTGGTGATGCCATTTACACTTCATTAGTCTTAGTTGTTTTTTAGTTCTAATATTCCTAACATGGAACACATGACTAAAAAATTTTGAAACAATGCACTTTTTGTTCATTGCACCTCCATTTCACGTCACCAATAATCAATTTTGTGGCAGTCACTATGTCACTATGGTTAGAACACTTGCATCTTCATATGGTGATGATGCGACTATCCTAGATCTTGTAAAGATTAAACAAAGTGAAATAAAATTGGAAAAGGTACCTGGGGTGTGAAACATTTAAATCGGACATGGAATATTCAAGATTTGAAAAGCAAAATAGCTGAATAAATTTAAAAAGAACACACAACTTAGGGTTTAACAAGTTTTTCAAAAGTTACTAAAATGCAAGGCCAAAGAATCAAAAACCCTAATCAGGAAAATAATGAATTCAATTTTGATTTTTAACCTACGGTTTGGAAAAACTTATTTTGTAAAAATAAAACCAACACATCCTTCAGTAATGGTTTTGTGAATATATTTGCAATTTGTTCTTTTGTATGCACATATTCCAATCTTATTTTGTTCTCCTATATTAATTATCTTACAAAGTGATTTTTGATAACAATGTGCTTTGTTTTGGAATGCATCACTGGATTCTTAGATATGTTGATTACACTAGTGTTATCACAATACATTACTATTGGCTCTTTGATTTCAACCTTCATTCCTTCCAACAATTGTTTGAACCAAACAATGTTAGAACAATTCACTACTAATGCTACATATTTTTCTTTTGCTATAGATTGAGATGTGTAGTTTTGCTTCTTGCTTGTTAAAGATGCCATCCTTTTACCAAGAAATAAAATTACAGCAATAGTGCTTTTTCTATCATCATGATTTCCTACCCAATTGCATCAGTAAACACTTTTAAGTCAAGGTTGCCTCCAAGTTTGTACCATAAGCCATAGTCTTTAGTGCCTTTCAGATATCTTAAGATTCATTTTATTGCCATCATGTGATTTTCTCTAGGTTTAGCCAAGAATCTTACCACTATCCCAACTACTAAGGCAATGTTAGGCCTTGTATGTACGACATACTATAGTTTCCCAATCATTGATCTATATAAGGTCCGATCTACTTCTTTGGAGTCATCATATTTTGTAAGCTTGACTTTAGTACACATGGGGGTTCGAACTAGTTTTGAAACTTCCATTCCAAATTTCTTGAGTATCTCTTTTATGTACTTAGATTGAGTGAAATTGATACCATTTCTATTCTGTTTTATCTATAATCCAACAAAGAATTTTATTTCTCCAAACATGGGCATCTCAAATCCCTTATTCATTTGTTCTAAAAATGTGTTGCATAAATCATCATTTCCTATGAATAGAGTGTCATCCACAAATATTTCTACCAACACATTCTTTTTGTCTAGTCCTTCCCTAATGTATAGGCTTGTGTTATCATTTTTTCTTTAAAACCTATCTCTATCAAGTAGATATTAAGTCTTTCATACCAGGCTCTAGGAGCTTGTTTAAGGCCATATAGGGCTTTATGTAATTTGCAGACCATGTCCTTTTTTTCTAGATCAAAATAACCTTCTAGTTGTTCAATATAGACTTCCTCATCAAAAATTCCATTTATGAATATGGATTTAACATCCATTTTATATACTTTGAATCCTTTATAAGCTGCATAAGCCAATAAAGTCCTAACACCTTCTAATCTTGCAACAGGGGCAAAAGTTTCACTATAATCAATCCCTTCTTGAGAATATCCTTTACATAACAATCTTTCTTTTTTTCTTGATACTTTTCCATCTTCATTTAACTTATTTTTGAATACCCATTTTGTGCCAATTACATTTTTTTCTTTGGGCCTAGGTACAAGAGTCCAAATTTTGTTCTTTTCTATCTGTTCTATTTCTTCATTCATACCCTCAATCAAACTTTCATTTTCCAATGCATCTTTAACACTTCTAGATTCAAATTAAGTAAGTAAACATGTACCTTTTAGTTTTCTTTTTGTCATTGTTCCATAAAATTTATCTCCAATGATATGATTAGGTGCATTATGCCTTCTGACATATTTAGCCAATATAGGTTCTTTGGTTTTTGAATGAACTACAATGTCTTCATTTTGAATTTCAACTTGTAACTCAAGTCTTTCTATCTATGGATCAAGTTCTTCAGACTTAATATGCATTGGCTTAGTAGGCTCTAAATGTGACTCAGGTCCCTATAACTTAGTTTGAACTTGGTGCAACTTAGTAGCTGACGGAGATTTGGTCAACTTGGGAGATGAAGTATCCTTTTTGTCAAATGTGTTTGGCAATGTATCAGGTTCATAGTAGACAAATCTTCTATAATATTCTAGTTCCTTTCTACTTTCTTCTTTAGTCTTTTCTACAAACTCATCTATTCTCAGAAGTGTACTTTTTATTATTTTGTGAGTGAATAAATTTAGACATTTGTATGCTTTAATTTTGTAGGAATATCCTAGAAATATAACTCCATCACCTTTTACATAAAATTTTCCTTTTATAGATTCTTTCAACATATAACATTTGCTACCAAATAATTTCAACTAACTTACATTGGGTTTGTAGCCATACCATAGCTCATAGGGAGTTTTGTTTGAGTCCTTCTTCAACTAAACTCGGGTTTAAAGTATGAACTGCAATGCTGATAGCTTCCTTCAAGTATTTGATAGCAATGTTCTTCTCAATCATTAGTGTTCTTGCACAATCCATGATGGATCTATTTATACTTTCAACTATTCCATTCTTCTCAGGAGTACTAGGGGCTAATACTTGTCTTTTTCTTTGAGTGAGAGTCTAGCTTCAAATTCAAATTCAATATTCTTGGAGGCAGGAACATAGTTGTCAAAATTGTCTAGTTCAAAAGTTGTCAATCTTCCTACTAAGGCATCCAAACTGAGAGGAGGCGAGGGCAAGGGGGGTGGGAGTTGGTGAATTAGTTGCCACTATGATAAATCAAAGATCCCTTAGATGTCTACTATAAATTTCAGACTAGTAAAATAGATTACTATTATTACTTAGTAACCACACATAAATTTTTGTAACTCAGTATATACATGGTGTGAATTGCTTTAGTGAATCTTAAGATGCTATCATTAATTACTTGAAAGCCTAAAATAAATAAATGAGACACCAGGATTTAATGTGGAAATCCAATTTGGAAAAAACCACCAACATAACTAGTTACTATTTTTCACTCTTCTAAAGTGAGCCTTGTTAGGAACCAACCCTGATTGTGATGCAACTAAATTGCTAATTATAGATCTCTGCTCTAGTTCATACTTGATCCTTGCTGATTGAATAACATTTTTCTGCTCCACAAGGATACCTACTTATCATTCAAGTTTTCTTCCTCTTCTTATCTCTTTTCAACTCATTCATTACACTCATCCTTGAAATCACAACTTGACCTCTTACTTATACCTTTTAGATTGTCAAGTCAATCCAAATAAAAGTTAGAATAACCAATATTCATCACCTCAATTGGCTATAATTAATAAGTAAAATAATTGAGCTTTATATGCCAAAACAAGAAAAATCCTTTGGTAGCTAACCCAGCTCAGTAGAAACTGATTCTGAACCAATTTCCTATGTTAACCAATAGAATCTCAGTTAACACTACAAACTTAGAGAATTACTTTGGTAACCAAGTGAACTTAGTTAGAACTAACTCTATTCAACTTTCCTTTTGTTAACCAAGTGAGCTCAATTAACAGTCTTTTCAGCTTAACTTCCTTTGACACCTGATTGATCTCAGTAGAAACTACCTTCTATATAGAGTAAACTTAGGAACACTCAAAAATTGTCTTCATTGACCAAGAGAGCTTAGGATGCATTGATTTTCAACTGATATGACATTTGTGTAACATCAAGGACAACACACAATTAATCAATTGTAACTATTAGTTTTACCTTCTCCTTGGAGGGTTTCTAGGTAACCAGAATCTTATGTGTTATGTGTTGATTTATTTCATTCCTTGGATGTGATGAATGGTCACATATTTTAGTTTGCATGTTAATTTATGAGATGGATGTATGGTGAAATTTTTTAGAGGTAAAATTTTTAAGTGTTGATTCACCCCCACCCGCCCCCTCCCAGAAATTACTTTCCCTTTGTTAATTTCAATAATTAGTATCAGAGCTTTGTTCTCTAGAAAAAAATGCTTGACAGCTTTGGTGGTAAGATCTTGAAGATGGAAGTCTACAAATTGGGAAAGACTATCAAGAACTAGAAGATTGAAATATAGTTTTCCCTACATCAACTCAAGGAGGCAAGAGGTGAATTGCAACATTCATTGAAAAGAAGAAAGGAACTAACCATTCAAAAAAATGAAGTTCAATATCAAGAAGAAACACTACTAGATTATTTTAGGATAGAAACTTAAATTAATTTTATGTAGCTATTACAAATCTAATGGAAAATATCAGTGCCTTAAACGAAGAAGTCAAGAATCTAAAAAGAGAACAAGAAACTTAGTTAATATTTTTATATGAGACAACTGAATTGAAAAATAAAGTTGAAGATAGAGTCATGATTGAAGAAGTAAAAAGACTACTAGCTAATAAACTTTAGGATAAATCATCAAATGTGCAAAAATTATCAACAATTCAATTGGATTTGATGAATCAATCAATTATTAAAAATCAAGAACTAAATAGGAAAGACACTGAGATTACATCTTTAGAAACATTGAATACCCTACTATAGAATGAATTGAAGACTAAGAAAGAAAAGCTTAACAAGCCTAGTGAAGCCATAAAGTATTTTGAAAAACTGATGGAAGCACCAAGGTCAAAAAATGACATTAATGGTTTGGACTATTCTACTACTGAGAAAGGAGAAACATCTAGAGGTGGTGAAAAAAATAACTATAAGGGAAAGATCAACAAGCCCACTTGTCATCATTGTAGAAAATTGGGTCACATAGAAAATATCTGCATAAGCGACACTAGAAATCAAAACCCTAACTAGAAATTCAAGGGACATTGCCATAATTTCAAGAAGTAAGGACATTAGGTACATGAATGTAGGACCAAGACCATCAATACTTAGAAATTTGAAGGATACTATTACAACTATTAGAAGTATGGACACAAGGGATATGAATGCAGATCTAAACCCAAGTGGACATTAAAGAAGCAAACCAAAGTACATCACCATGAAAATATTTATGATTGGAATTACAATACAAGGTATAGTTGTCATTATTGTGGTGAGTATGGTCATGCTTTTGTAAATTTCATTAGGACACATTTTAGAGTTAATTAAAAAACATGGTTGAATGAGGTTGTATGCTTTAGTTGTCTTAAGATCGATCATATGAGCAAAAATTGTCCAAATCGGTCACCTACACCAAGAAATGAATTCAACAAAGGAAAAGAAATGGTTGATGTTGAAAATAAAAAGATGTAGATGAGCAAGACATAGAAAAAGAAAGAATATTTTAGTACATCAAGTCAAAATGAGGTCACATCATTCATGGATCTATTCAATCAAAGGTATGTGTGGAATTGACATCTAAAATGATATATTTTGCATCAGTTCCAAGCCTTCACATAATGAAAATGATCTTTTAGCATGTATCAGGATGCAATTAAGTGATTATAACAAAGAGTAAATATATCATTTTCTTACTTTCTTTGTTGTTGTTGAGCATTGCAACTTTTGCAATTACTATCAAGTAATCAAGGTATGGTAGTGATAGCTAAGCTCGCTATGATAGCCGAGCATACTAAAAAATCCTATAGCAATTGAATGAATAGATGTATATGCACTAAGCATTAAATGTGAGGTTTTGAAGGCTATATACTCAATTTTTTGAGTCATTTACACTTAATAGAGTTTGAAGAGAATGAAGGATATTTGCAAAAGGAGATTAAGGAATTTCAAAACTAGATCCTACTACAAATTGACATCATTCAATAGATTTGAAAAGTATTGAACTTGTGTCAAGTTACATTGTTTTGTGTTTTGTGAGCCCTGGAGTGTCAAGATGGTAGCAAGTTATTTAGCAAAACCTAGGAAAGAGGGGAAGGAATTTTTTAATGTTCAATCAACCAGAAATGATGTGATACAACCTCCATTCCTTGTCATTCATAAGATCACATATAAAGGAGATCCATCTAGTGCACTATCAATGATGCCACCAAAGGTTTTAATGATCCAGGATTTATGATGTTTCTATACCTACAAGTTAGGTGAGGTTGGAGATTTGGTAATGAAATAAAATTATTAGAAGTTGTGCGAGAACAGTGTGTTGATGGATGAAAACAAAATTGTAGAGAGTAAAGGGTTAATGCGTGCCCTAGATATTTTGCAAATGTTCAAGACTGAATGGATAAATATTGCATTGAGAAAAATTCATCACAATCAGATTTGGTTAGAAGGGGGACCAATTAGAATATCTAAGCATATCTTTTATAGATTCGTATGGTATCCAACCCTAGATCAGCGAAAGACATTGATGAGTGATCCAAAAGAGATTATTGAGAAGAATATTGGAGTTGTGTGGAAGAAACATGGAATTTCAATTGACACCATCACATACCCTATTATAGTGTTTATATTAAGAGTGATTCCACACATATTTTACCAGTTGAGTCAACTTAATAGTGTGTCATGTATTGCAGTTGACCTAGGTTATAAGATGGTGAAGAGAGATTGCAACTACAAATTAGTCAAGCTACAACTTCAACAACTATTAGGATATATATGGAAGTTATTAGGAAATAAAAGAGTGCCTAATGTAAGTTTGGATCACTTATTATTTTCATATTATTTTATGTACAAAATGAATTTCCTACATTTGGCAAGATTTCATGGAAGACACATATATCTATTACTCAATAGATATGAGAGATCACTAAACAATCAGGTGATAATTTTGAATCTATAATGACCTGTTATTTTGAAGACTTTAAGAAGTCTATGAAGGAGAGGTCAAGAATTCCTATGTTACTAGTTGAACAACATTATAATTATCTATATTTTCTAGTTGATGTTAATTAAACATATGTACAAAAAGTAATTCCAAGGGTAAGATGGTTAAGACCTTTACCATATGAAATTAATGTTGATGAAACTTTAGTAGCTATTACTACATTATTTGAAAAATAAGTTGATAAGGATCCTACATCCTTTGGGAACTATGATGAAGAAAATTCAAGGATCACCATAAACATGAAAATAGTCATAGTCATTAGAAAGAAAACCAAGATGGTGAAGAAGCTAAAAGAAAAAATTTGGTGAAGGAGAAGAAGAAGATGATGATGATGAAGAAGAAGAAGGAAAAGCATCATTGGAATTGACTCAATGGTTAGGTGAAGACAAAGATGACAATGAAGAAGATGTCAAGTAGGAAACTAAAGAAATTGGCAATAAGAGGAAAGAGCAATAGAAGGCAGTGTAGAAACCAAAGAAAATAGGAAAGAAAACTTTAAAGAAGCCATCTATATTTTTGACAAGGTCTAGCACAAGGGTTTCCACTACAAAATCCAAAGAGATGGAGGCTAAAGGAAAAAGAGAAAGTGCCATAGCAGAGTCAACTCAGCTTGCTAAGAAGTTGAGGAGAAAGTAAAAACCTTGATATGACTAAAATAATGAAAAGAATAAATAAAATTACTTAAATCAATTCAAAGTGGTAAGCCACAATCTCTCATCTAACATTGACAATTTATTTGAAAATGTAAAGACCACTGAAGATTTATCTAGTTTTTCACATATTGATTTTGACAAGTTAGGGAGTGAGGATAAGCATAATCTTGAAGAGGTATTTATGATATGATGGCCACATTTAAGACCACTCCATTGGACACTTTATTCCTAAAAGACTATATGCAAGAGTTGAGAAAAACTAGAAATTCTATTTTGTGAATAAAAAACAAATTATAGAGGCTACTTTAGCCATAGTCATGCCTAAAATTATAGAAGAATGATTACAAAGGTTTTAGAGAAACATAAAGGGATATTTTCTTCAAAGTACCAATCATTTAACATTTTGAGGAATGAAGTAGAAGAGGTGGTAGCCTAGAGATAGTTACTATGGAAAGTTATCTATTGGTTATCCACCAAAGCTATAGAAGAGAAGGGAGACCAAGAAAAGGACAAAACAATAGTAGTAGGAGCAAAAGAGGATACAAAAGAAGAAAAGGATGACATAGCTGAGGCAAATGCAAAACATACATAAGATGCATAGGATGCTCGAGTGATGAGCACCACTCCCTCACATGTAGAGAAAGAGTCTATAACTATTGGAGACATACCTAATAACTGCACTCAGAATGTAAATCCATTGAGTGAGGAAAACATACAGTCAATGGAATAGGAATTCACCAATACTATTCTACCATGCACAAATCATGTATTGGTAAAGATTGATGCATTTCAATAAGTTGAGGCTACATCCAAAAAAAATGAGAAATAGGAAGATATATCTTAAGTGCTATCAAGTTTTTCTAAGGTGAAAGAAAATGAGTCACAAGAAAATATCACAAATCAAAGTGTAACTCTTGAAAAGAAAGAAGAGCTAAATCAAGCATCATCTTTAATGTAAACAATATTCATTGAGGTGAAAGAGAAGGACGCAATACCATCTATCACATCATTACCAAATCTATTGAGTTCAAAACTATTGTGGAAGTTGATGCAAAGGAAAATGAAAAGAGAAATGATGAGGAAGAAAATCCAATAGTAGCCCCACTGGAACTTAGTGAAGAATAATAGGATGCAAAACAACAAAAAGATGAGAAGACTAAAGAGTATAAGATGAATAATGAGTGAAAGAAGAAAATAGAAATTCAAATACTAGATACCTTACCATTCACTACACCTTGTCCTAGTAGCTAGACTCTTTAGAGATCAAGTACACAAGCTACTCCATTGCAAATTTCAAGGCCAAGTTCAAGCACACCACAAAGTATTGATATTGCATCATTTGAGGATATAAGTTTAGATTAGGTGATTATATTACTAACAATTTATGTAACAAAAATGACACTTAATGAAATGAATGTTCTTCAAGAGGCTCTATAAAGAAAGAAAAGGCAAGAAATTTTAAGGAGAAAGCACAAGAAAAAGCAAGTGATATCAAGTAGTCAATGTGTGCCAAGCAAATAGAGTGCGACAAGTGATTTAGGTGCCAAGAAAATAAAGTGTGATGTGCCATTCAAAATTTGAGTATCAATATTTAGAGTATAGTCAAGTCTGAGCATCAGAGCCTATTGATGTCAAGTGAAAAATCTATGTCATAGATGTTTGTAATGGCACAAACTTCTATGTAAACCATTTTTTTCTAACATGAAAACAAATTTTTGATTATAGAAATAAGGAGGGAGTCATATTATGCATCCCTATGCAATGCATGCATCCAATTAGATTGACAGAAGCATTAGGTAGAAATATGGATCAACCATGGCCATTGATTCTAACCTAATGCATGTCCATGATGCTCATAAAAGAAGTAAACCCTAAGGGTAACATATATTATGAAGAAGGATACTAATGATAGTATCTAGTGCAAAAGAAGTATGGAGAAAATGACTAAGATAGTATTTTGCAATTGAGAATCTCTCTGAGAAGAATAGAGAGAACTAGTGAAAGGTTAGAGAAGATGGGTAAAAGCATAAACCTATGTCAACCTTTTGTAAAGGAAAAAGATAACAAAAGTATAAGTATTCACCTTCAATGACATAAAATTGATACTATTATTTTGAATTTGAAATTGAAGTAAACTAACAAAATGTGTAGAAATGGATGAATTTTAGTATTATGATTTTTAATAATTATTTGGAATAAGAATTGATATATGTTCCTAATTTTTATAGATATTTTCTTAGCTATTAAAAAATGTTGAATTTAGGGGTCTAGTTCCTGCAACAAAACTATATGGAAATAAACTTATTTCCCTTTGATCCTAGACTATGTTATAGATAACATATATAGCTAGAGCAATCAAAAATAAAAATCAGCTTTAGACCTATATTTTCTCTTTTATAAGGATTCAAATTTCAATGCACTTGAAATTGATAGTTTTCATCTCCCACCGCATTTTTTAGAACAAGTCTATTCTAACCTAGAGAAAAATTATACATTCTACAAGAGGAATCTCTCCTCTAGAACATCATATAATTTTTAAATTTTTTTGATATGATTTAATATTTTTTTCTTTCTTAGACTCAATTTTTTTGAGTGTTAAAATATGTACTTTTAGAATTTTTTAATTACAATATACTATATCTAATTAGAACACTATAAACTATGCATGAGATTATTCTTGTCTCTGAGCTCTATAAAATGGTGTTTATATTTTAGTAAAAGACCATCTTAAAAAGTAGTAAGAGTTATTGAAATTCCACTTTTCTAAAATAAATTTATTTCTTTAGTAATTGGATATAAACTAGTATAAAATAATGTGTTTAATAGACATTTCCAATAGGAAATGTGTAAGATCATTTATAACTTAGCTAAAATGAGTTCATCTAGACCATGTTTGAAAAAAAATTATTTTTAGATAGAAATACTCAAATTTAGTAGTTCTGATATGTTAGCTTGAAAGGCGACACAACTTTGTACTTTTACTGAGATAGATCTGATTAGATAGATCAAGAGATAACTAGTAAAGAGGAGATTTGACATCGAGTAGTAAGGTACTAACTAAAGGATCAAGTGTTGAATCATTCTAACAAGTGATATAGAGTAAATCTCTTAATAGAGTTGTCTTAATAGGTTTTTGTAAATCTCTTAATTAAGTGCTTACTTTATAGTGAGTTTAAATTCTTTAGCAAGGTGAGACCTAACAATCTTTGTAAGCCTTTAAGAGGGTAGACCTCTCATAAGTAGATCATAGTTTATGATCAAAACCTTGTAGCCATAATAGGCCACACTTTACAATTGCAGTAGTGAAATTTTTTGGGTTTCATCCCCACCCTAGTTCTACCTTCTCCTTGGAGGGTTTTTGTGTAACCAAAATCTTATGTGTTATGTGTTGATTTATTCCATGCTTTGGACGTGATGAATGGTTACATATTTCAGTTTACATGTTAAGTTATGAGATGGATGTATGGTGAATTTTTCTAGAGGTAACAATTTTAAGTGTTGATTCACCCACCCACCCATCCACACCCCCCCCCCCCCTCAAAACTTACTTTTCTATTGTTAATTCCAATAGTAACATGTAGTGCCTCATGAGTCATTTTTAGAGTATCATTTAAATCTATCATATAACTACAAATATGATGTCTTTTGTAGGATGATTGAAACATTATTTAGTGAATCCACTATTGTATCTTTTGATCTTATAAGTTCTTTTGCATGGTCTTCTATAAGTTTCATACGCTTCTCCTTTTGTTTCCTTTTCCTAGTTCCACTAGTTCATTCGTTGATATATGCAGTGTAGTCTTGACTAGTTTCTCAAGTTGATTTAGGAGATATGCATCTATATGATACTCGTAATCAATTACTATTCCTTTGATTAGCTCTAATGCTTTGGCTAAAGTTCATGCTCATTATTGCATCAGGTGAGATTATCTTATCTCTTTAAATTTTTTGAACCAAATAATTATGGTTATTGAGCTCTTCATTTCTCATCTCTTTTACCCTTCCAACATTCTTATCTAGCTCTTCTTAAATTTTTCCAAGATCTTCTACTACTTGAGCATCTTTCTCAAATAATGCTCCTTCATTTCAAATCTTGAAGATGATGATGATGGGGATTGTATTCTTCACATTTCTATCCTTTTATCCTTCCTTTGCTTTAGTTCTTCCTTGTCTAGTTGGAGCTTCCTCTTGGTGTGCTTGGGCTTTATCGAGCTCTAAGACCTTTGGGTGATTCCAATAGTCATTCTAGACTTGTCTAAAGTAGCATGCATGACTAGTAGATAAAATTCTTATTGTTTAACTCCTTATACATGTTTTGTTGGACTCTTCCTATTGTGTACCTTTATCAACTCTTCTTATCTTTGTCAACATTGTCTCCTTGTGATTTCAACACATCTATTGCATCGTTATCTACTTCTATCCTAACTTTTGTTGATGAAGCTACATTTTCTTATTGGTTCTCATCTTATGCATTTGGTTGACTAACACCTTCATCTTTTTCTTCTTCCTATTTTTTTGTGCATGATTTGTCTAGATCAACTAGCTATGGTGTCTCAATTCACTTAGGGGTCTTAGTTTGTTCCAATATTCCTAGAGTAGTTTGTAGATTGGTCAACTTTGGTGATTTCTCACTTTTTGAAATAAATTCACTATAAGAGGTTTCATATTATTGTCTTCTTGATAATGTAAGAGGGTTGAAGTCAAAATTTTTTTTGAGAAGTTCTTCAACATATCCCTCTTTTTCAGCTTCTCTTCTAGATCCAATAGGCTTAATTTTCTTATTATTTTCCTATATTTGAATGCCCTTACCTTTTGGATCTATGAAATTTTGAGCTTTTTCTTGCTCACTTTTCTTTTGTGCACATATTACTTCCATTTCCTCTTATATAGTATTCTAGGACCTAATTACATCTCCAAATACCTCATTTTCTTTGCATGTGGTTATTAGTGCAACATTTTCTTGAGTGTGAAACTCTTCAAAGTAGGCTTCTACATACATATATCTTTCTGATGGAATATATTCTAGACTAACCTTAGTCAATGCATCATCCAAAACTACTTTGAGTTTTGTAACTCCTTCTTGTCACCTTTTCCAAACGATAGGCTTTAATTATTTTGGCAACTCATTTTTCACCATTGTTGGTGTCCTACTATAAGTCATCATACTAAGTAGAACATCACCAATAACATTGTTATGATATTTCTCACTTATAGGTGGATATCTATACTTTATTGTGTTGTATTTTCCACCATGAATTATATCATTTATTATATCATCAACTGGAAGTGGGGGGTTTGGATTACTACCTCTTCTTATAGGTATCGTTGTCCTTGAAGATGATTCTTGTATAGATGAGCTTGATCTCTTATGGATAGGCAAGTTCTTCTTCTTTGCATCACCTTCAGTTCTCTTCCTATTTGTCCCTTCCTCTATAAACATCTCAAGTTAAGTGAGAATGAATCTCTTCCTAATTCAATACTCATCTCTTCATCTTCTTGTTTCCTTGGACTTGGCATTTCTTATTTAATGAACTTTGTCTTCATGCTTGAGAGTTTGGGATTTGGTTCCACCTTTATTTTAAATTTCTTTCCTTTCTTCCTTTCTAGTTTGGTCCTTTACTTTTTTAAATCTAATGACCATACTCCTCCTCATTATGCTTGTGTCTCACATTGGCAGCTTGGGGTCAACTAACATTGATAGAACTAACTCAATAGATGGTCAAGCCTCTTGCTCTATCAGATTATACTAAAATATTGTAAGCCAATGTATCATGGGCTATATAGCATGTATCATACATGTGATTGTTCATGCTAGAAAACACAACTCATTCTTCTACTCTTCTAATAGAGTAAAGGGTATCCTTTCCCTTTTCTATATGACCTCTTTAAATCTATTAAAATATATTTTAAATAAATAATCTTTATTGTCTCCTAGCATCATTTACATTTTGCAATTTTTTTTTAGAGATGGGCATGTCTCTTAACCAAATGATTGGTCTATGTCCACAATATTCTTATTTGAAATAGAAGAATATACACACCAAAATGGATTCATATTTAAATAGATGTATCTTGTAGTTTGTTTGTATCATAGTCCAGTTAATCATTAGTTCATACAACCATCCTCTTAGGATAATTTACTCAAGTCAAGTAGAGAATTTTTGTAGATAATCTAGTATGCTTTTATGCTGGATATGTTTCTCTACTTTTTGGAACAATAGATTTGATATGTAATTACCATAACAACAAACCTCATTTCTGGGTATGGTATATCATCGATGAAAATTAATTATCCTTCCTTCCTTGCTCTAGTAGCTCTAGAAAATTTATGAAGTAAAACCATTGAAATTGATTAAATATCAACCCCAAAGCTGCTAAGAATTGTCTAAATGCAAACACCTGTCACAATAAGAGAGAAGAAAAATATATAAAGGTTGGAATTCCCAAATATGATGTAACTTGATTCAAAATTCCTAGTTTACGCCTCAATTTCTAAAACTCTTTAAGGTTTCTCCTAAGCCTATAGGGTTACTACCTAACCCTATTTCCTAGAGAATACATTACAATTTTCCCCTTCTACAAGATCTATTACACCAATTTGTACTTTACTTCTTTTCTCCCTTAACTCATCTAGACTCCTATGTAGGCATTTTTTTCCATCTTTCAAGGTGAGGCATAAATCCCAATGTAGCATCCAAAATACATCAAAATGTCTTCTTCAAGCTTGATATAAGCTTCCCTAACAATTTTGGGTCTTGGCTCACAAACCCTCTTTACCAAACTTTCAATTTCTCTTATTAGACCTAGTAGCCCTAAGAGCCCCCAATTAGGCCTCCTATCAACATTTACAAGCCATAACTCCTACAACTTGAATTAAACCTATCAAACTATCTATTGATCCACATACCATTTTCAAACACCTCTATTATTTTGTAGGTTTCTAACTCCCAACTTGTTCTTACATGACCTTAGCAAAATACCCTATTTTCAATGCTTTTAAGGGTTTTCTTACAACATTGAAGAATTTTGACTTCAATGGCTTGTGAAACGAACTTATCTAATCACAAAAATAAACTCAAGGCATCCTAACACCTTTTTCTTCATCTCCATCACTTGATCTAGCACAAACCAATCTACACTCATCTAGCCAAAGCCTTACAATAGGATGCAATTTCTAGTTGGGTACACTAGACTTGCCTAGGGCCTACTTGGAAATATAGAAAAAAATCTTGTGCACTCCAAAAAGAATTTTTACTCTATATACAAATTTATCTTCTTGATTCCAGAAGACCATGGTGACTTGACTAGTGGAACTCAAGAAAGATCCTTAAAACTAACTACAACCCAAAACATGATAGTAATCAGTATAGTACAAAAATGGATTTTAAACACCTACTTACTCGGCACTTCAAGTAAGAAAATTGATACAAAAAAACCTACATTTAATCCACTACCTATCAATAAAAAAAAAATCCTAATTAGTACATTCACATTGGATGTTAGGGTATACAAGTTGACTATAACTAAAAATGCTTCAAATTGTGTTATTTCTTCAACTCTAATTCATACAATCTGTACACCAACCCCTCTCCTAGGCATGTGATGGTGTTGTTCACCAAATTTCCCTCCCACTTAAAAATAAATTTTTAATGATAATCTATTCAATGGTCACCAAGGGTTTTTTATGAAATAAATTAATGTTGGCTATATCCTTATTTCGTGTTATTCCTAAGAACATTTTCAAGTTGTGACCATGTGATTCACACAATCATGGTCAATTTAGTGATAACTCGAGTCAAGATGGTAAAGGTGCAACTAGTATGTGTTTGCATCATCTCAAAGTTAGTTGTCTTAACCAAGGTCAAAGCAGCTAAAGTGAAATTGTATTTTTCTTTCCTGGTCACAAGGCCATACTAAAATGTTGTGGTTTAAGTCACGATAGTGTGAAAAGGGCCAGTCTTTAGTGTTAAACGGAGACATTTCACACTATTAAATCTTTTAGATATATGGCCAATGCATGGCTGTAGTGGGTTAATAAGAAGCTAAGATTAGAGTTGTGATCAAGTGATTTACTTTGTTTTTCTTGGTTAAAAGGTTAGAAAGTGAAACGTGGGTGAAGGTGGTGACAATGTGAATGCAGTCAAGATCTATGGTCTTCGGAAGGTCACAGTAGTTAAGGAAAGATGTTAAGGATGGGTCACAAAGTAGCAATAACCAATTGGTTGTACTTTCACAAGAAGGAACTATTATTAAATGAAGGCAGTGGTGAAGCTTTGATCAGAAGGGGTTAAACATAAGGTATAAGGTTGAATGCCAACAAAGTGGAAAAATGGTAAGAGATCTTAAGTCCATGTAGCAAAGCTTGATGCTTGACTCTAGTTAACCAAATAGCACAATAGATTTGGCACACTTATGATAGTGGAAGTAGCCCCTTGATGATGCATCCAATCTCTCTAATCTCTTGAAACCACTTTCATCATTCTCTAGGTCTGATAAATGCAAAGGGACACTCCATTGCCACCTGTTGATCCATCTATTTAGTCAAAATTTAATGGTCATTATTCTTGTCCTCTCAAGGATTGTTTGGTGGCTAAGTGATCTTCTTGCATTTGGATTTGCATTGTGATCAGATCTTTTCCAATTTTTGCAGTAGTTATTCTCTAAAAAAATGTTGTAGTGGTTGAATTTTATTTTAGGCTATCTAAGTTATGCTTACACTATAAAAGTAGATGTTGTACTCTTTCTTAAGGTTAGATCTTCTCATTTTCTCTAGTATTGCCTTGGCATGCTACTGTAAATTCCCTTTTTTCCTCTCAATTATATGAAAACCTCTCTTATCTCCTTCAGCCACTGATGTATTATGTAAGATTTTTTTACCTCTCTTTGATGTACTATTGATATCTATAATCTATATTTTTATATCTCTGTTGACCTATGAATGATAAGAGGGGAAGCATTGTTTCCTTGTGTCACTCATGTGGTTGCCTGATCTATATGTAGCTAATAGATTAAAGAAAGTTTGAATCTATATATCTTTGGACTATTATGATAATGATACTATACATGTATGGGAAACAATTGGTCTGAATGCCCTATTTTGGTGCATCACCTTTTTAGAATAGATTAGGTGGTTAATTTCATGTATTCCTTCTCTCTCTTCTCTTAAAGAATAGTTTAAGTACATCCTAATAGTAGAGGAAGTTAGCGTTCTTGGGAGACTCAACCTCATAGTTCAAGTTCAATAGCTTGGAGGTCATTTCCATGTTTCACAAGGTTTTCCTTAGGTAAAAACTTTGGACAATGGTGCAAGCTTTTGTGAGAATAGCTTTTAGAATGCTCGATGGGACTATATATTAAAATATTTAAAGTTTATTGGCGTCAAAGAAAGGTTCCATGTTCATACTAAAGACATAGTACTAACCTTAGTATAAAGCCTTCAAGAGGCTCATTCATTTAAAAGTACTTGGCAACTCCAAGCTTCAAGAACAATCTAGTTCCAGATCAAAGTTGTCATGATTTATGCCCAAGACACACACAAGGGCATCTTCCAGTGGTAATTTCCAATACCAAGAGCTTTCTTTTTCTAATCCAAGAAGAAAGGCTAGGGTATCTCTATCAATAGTTAGGAGTACAAAAATAACACATACCCATGCAAGATCCATCTCCACTCCTCCTATTATTAGGTCTTAGCATAGAATACCATCTATTCATATCAATAAAGCACTTTATTACATGGTTAGAACTCATGATTTTTCCACCTTTAATGGTGGGAGCCCCCTTCTATTACCCCAAAGGCATGACATACTAGTATTAGCTCTTTAAAGTATACCTAAGGTTACTGGTGAAACCTCCACCATTTCTATTGAGCATATTCAAGAGGTCCCTAATGTCTATAATATTCATAGCATCACCAAGGATGATGTATAAATCAGGCCTCTAGTCTCATCCTTGAAAGGGAATGCACTACAATGGTATAGAGGTTTTCTTCATAACTCTATTATTGATTGGGATGGATTAGGGGAAGCCCTATGCAAGCATTTTGAGGAAAAAAGTGATCACCTATCACTTTTAGAATAGCTGAAAACTATCAAGAGGGCACCCCATGAGTGTATGACTGATTTAATTTATAGATTTTAGAAAACATGGGACATAATATCTATGGTAGTCAAGCCTCCTCCTAGTAATGCATTCTTGTATTATCTCCAACCCTTCAACAATGATATTGCTACCACTCTACAATATATGGGAGGGGAAACTCTACCAAATGCTTTTGAGGTTTCTATGAGAGAAAAAAATATTTTGATATAGGGAGGGAAGTTATCTCTAGGGCCCCCAATGTTCTTTCTTCCCTAAAATTCCCAATCATCACCCCACTGTAGCTCCTATTCATACTTCATTTACAAGTCAACCTCTTGATATGGTCCCAATAGCCTTTGTATCCTCTAATGAAATTGATAGGATTAAGGCCATGATGTAGAAACTAATCCAAAATATGGATAGGAAGATGTAGGATCAAGAAAAGAAGATGCAAGACAATAGTGCAGTAGTACAAAAGATGGGAAATAAGTTGGTAACTATGAAGAGGAAACAAGCTCACAATAATAGGCCTCTCCAAATCTAGAGTCAAGGTCGCATTCATGGTATACCCCCAAACTAGAGTCATGTCCCCTATAATCAAAATAGGCCTATCAACCTCCCCCAAACTTTAAACACCAACCTAAATAGGGCTTTAGTCCCTCAAAACAATCTTGCCCAAGATCAAGATTTATGTCCTTCTTATAACTACTCCTATGGATATTGCATGTGTTAGAAGGTAGAATCTTACTTGGCTTTAACAATAATAGAGTGACCAATTTCCCAACTACCCAATTCTAATCAACCAGCTGATACTTTTCAGTAGGATGGTTTTTCTTTCATGAACCATGTAGTGGAAGAGCATTGTAATGTAAACTAGGATTCTTGTGCTTACAATACCAAGAGTAAAATAAGAGTTGTGGAAGAGGTTACTCCTCCTCTTCCTAATCAAAATTCAACATCAAGTGTAGTACCACATTTACAAGTAGTTTCCTAGCAATAAAATGCAAATCAACCTACTAATGTCCCTCAACAACAAAGGAAAAATGAAAGCAGAGGAGATGTGACTAACCCTCAAGCTTATTCTATCTCAATCTTCTACATCTAGGGCTTCTACCAAAACATCTAATGCATCTTTTAGTGTGGTAGATCAAATCAAGTAAACCAATGTGAAAATTTCTATGTGGGATGTTGTTGCTACTGTACCATCACAAAAGAAGCTGTTGTAGTGGGAGTTGGAAAGCATTGAACTTAGAGACCAGCCACCAAGCATGGAGAATTCCATGAGTTTGGTACAACCATGAAAGGAGGTAGAAACAAGTAAAAAGGTTAGACCTCCTCAATTTTATGTTTCTCTAATTATAGGAGATAAGCTAGTCCATAATTGCATGATTGATTTTGGGACTAGTAGTTTAGTAATGCCCAAATGTGTTGCTAATATTTTAGAAGTGAAATATGAACTCATTGTTAAGGATGTACTGTAGATAGATGGTAGTACTAAAAAGACTATGGGAATCCTTATAAATTTTGAAATGGCCTTACATGCATGCCCAAGTTGTACTATAGTTCAAGATATATCAATTTTTGAGGTTAAGCCACACTTTTCCATTTGTCTTTTAAGAGATTTCACTCCCCAAATAGGTAGTTACATATCCTCTAATTAGTCTTTTTTTTTTTTGGACTAGATATGGAATCAAACATTCAATTATAGTAGAACCATTGGCCCTCTATCATATTGAGCCCTACATTGCTACTTTCATCAATATGAACTACACCATCCTAGAAATAGATGAAAATGACACAGTAAATGAGCCTGCCACTTCTTTAGTAGAGATACTTGATTTCCTCTTAGATGAGTGGGCTAATGCATATTAGTTTGATCCTATATTAAAATTCTTGGAGATAAGCCTTGGCACCTATTGTATATGAGAAAAGGATTCTTTTGTCCCTAACTTAATGAAAACCAAACAAGACACAAGTGGAATATGGAGTATGTGTTTTGATAGATCAAGGAATAAAACTGGATAAGGGGCTAGTGTGATGTTGGTTTCTCCTACACTATAAAGGTACTAGTTCTCATTTAGGCTTCAATTAAATTGTACTAATAATGTGGCCAAATATTAGGCATTGGTTGAAGGTCTCTTACTTGCTCAAAAAGAGGAATTCAAGCATTAAGTTTATATGGAGGTAGCAAGATAGAGATCAATTAGGTGAGGAATCAAAATTTTACTAAGAATGATTTGCTCAAGTCTTAGAAATATAGAGTATGGTATTTTCTTGAAAGTTTCAATGCCCTTAATATCCAAAGCATCCCTAGGAAAGGAAATAGACATGCTAATAGACTTGTGGTAGTGGATGAACCTTATGATGTCTCAAAAAGCCAAAAAGATGAGAAGAAGAAAAATATTAAAGTGGTGGTTGGACTTGTTGTCCTTGATAATAATGTTAATTGATGGGTCTTTGAATCTGATGCACAAATTGTGAGTTTCTTGCAGAATGAAGTAGAGTTCTTAGATAGAAATTAGTAAATATTGTATGACCAATATGGTGATCAAACCATCCACCTCAACTCTAATAATCTACCTAAGGGTCTTATTACGTTAGCAAGTATCTTCAATCCTAATGACCAAGCAAGGGATAGGGGCATGAAGCTTACCAAAAAAAAAAGATCATATTCCAGTTGTGATTGTTGATGGAAGAATGCTAAACATGGGGAAGGTATGTTCTAAACTAAGCAAGAAAGTTTTGTTCATCTATGTCAAGAATTTAATGATGTATTTTCTTGGACATATGACGATTTAAAGGGCTTTGACCGTAGTCTATTTCAACATACTATAAATCTAGTTGATAATGTCAAGCTTGTTAGGCAAAACTAGAGACTAGTAAATCCTAAGATTAAGCCACTAATGAGAAATGAGTTGTCCACATTAATGAAGTCCAATATCATTATTCCTATTAAGCACTCCTCTTGGGTGGCAAACCTTGTCCCAATTAGGAAAAAGAATGGAGAAATTAGAATATGTGTAGATTTTAGGGGTCTTAAGCAAGCCTCCCTTAAATATGATCATCCCCTTTCTTCCATGGAATAGATAGTCCAAAGTTAGTGGATCAGGGAGATTTTCCTTCTTGGATGAATTTTTGAGTTATAATCAGGTGTTAGTCAAAGAGGCTGATAGATATAAGATTGCTTTCACTAAAAAATGGGGCACCTATGCCTATAGTAAAATGCTTTTTGGACTAAAAAATGTAGGTGGCACATTTCAAAAGACAATGCAAATGGCCTTCAAAAACATGATTGAAATATTTGTGTTGGTCTACCTTGATGATATCATAGTATATTCAAAATATGTAGCAGAGTATTTTGGTCATCTCAAACAAGTGTTTATAATATGTAGAGTATGGAGTATCTTTGAATCTAGGCAATTGTGTCTTTGCCACTAATCAAGAAAAATTATTAGGACATATTGTATCAATGATGGTTTGACCATTGATCCAGAGAGAACCAAAGCCATACTTTCCCTTTCTCTTCCTAGTCATAAGAAAGGTCTACAAATGTTTCTTGGTAGAATAAATTTTGTGAGAAGATTTATTCCTAATCTAGCCATCATGGTGAAACCTCTTATAGAAATGCTTAAAAAGAATATGGTCTTCTCATGGATCAAGGAAGGGAAAGAAAGTTTTGAAGAAATCAAAGTGGCCATAGCTTCAACCCCTACTCTCATTAATCCATACTTTGATAGGGATTTTGTTTTTACACCTTAGGAGGTGAGTCAAATATCTCTATTATTTTAACTCAACCAAATGATGAAAATGAAGAGCAACCTATTTCTTTCTTTAATGAAGGACTAAAAGAGTATGAAAATAAGTACAACTATGTGGAAAAGTAGGCCCTTTCAATCATAAGAGCTTTGAAGAAATTCAGATAACTTCTGTCTCATAACAAAATCCATTTGCTAGTTCCTCATGCAAGTGTTAAGGATTTCTTGTTGAGCAGAGATATTAGTGAGAAAAGGGTAGGTTAGATCACTAAGGTGATGGAGTATGACGTTGACATCTAGATTTTGGAAATATAGATGAAGTAACTAAGAGGGGAGGGGTGAATCAGTTACAACAAAAATAATTCAAAAAATCCCTTAGATGTCTATAAAGCTTGCTTACTAATGATACTCGATAAATACTACAAAAATACTATAACTTAGTAAGTTAACTTGTTAATATTCATCTAGCATTCAAAGTTATTAATATGCATGCAAAGGTTAACTAAATGAACACAAGAAACACTAGATTTAATGTGGAAACCCAATATAGGAAAAACCACCAAGTAACTAGTCACCAATTTTCACTCTTCTGAAGTGAACCCTATTAGGATCCAACCTTGTTAAAGGTTACAATATACACTGTTAGATGTGACCTTGTTAGAGGATTTAATCACCCTACTAGTACTGGCCTAGTTAGAGGTCTTTAGAACAATTCAACTGAATTGTCACCTTGTTAGAGGATTTACAAAATGGCTGTTAAACTAACTCTGTAAAGAGATTCTAAATTCACTGTTACAATGATTAGAAAGCAAAAATGAAATGATCTGAATGATATGCAACTTATCTTTTGCTGAGTATCGATCTATGTTCTGCTTTACTATATCCTTACTGATTGAATACAACTTTGGAGCTCCTCCAGGATATCTAATCCTTCATCAAAATTTTCTCATCATTCACTTATTCCTTCCTAATCCATATACTCACATTTACACACTCATTCTTTATTCCATAACTTGAACATCTATATATATACCTTTCGGATTTATCAAGTCAGCTCAAATATAGGTTACAACAACTTTAAAAAATTAGTCAGCTACATTTATTCCATGAAACATTTGAGCTTAATATCAAAATAGTAAAATCTTTTGCTAGCCGACTCAACTCACTAACCATCGCTCTAGAATGGTTTTCTAGTGTTTACCAAGTGAAGCTTGGTAAACACTGCAAACCCTGCAAAAGTCCTTTCGGGACCAAGTAAACTTGATTAGCACTAATCTCCCTTTGCTGACCTTGTGAGCTTGGTAGAGGTTAACTTTCTATCACATTTCCTTTGATGACCAAGTGAGCTCAGTAGAAACTAACCTTTCTTCCACATTCCCTTTGATGACTGAGTGAGCTCGGTAGACACTAACCTTTCTTCCACATTCCCTTTGATGACCAAGTTAGCTTGGTAGATACTAACTTTCTTTTGCTGACCTTGTGAGCTTGGTAGACTCTGTCTGATGACTGATATGACATTTGTGTAACATCAAAGACAACAATCAATTAACAATTGTATCCAACAATCTCCTTCTTTGGAATTGATGGCAACACAACATGTCATAACAGAATGAAATTTGAAAACAAGTTTAACAAGTCTTTTTTTGTTAGAACAACTTTCTTTTAGCAAAATCTCCCTCTTTCAGTAATCTCCCTATGTGAAGGGATTACATAGCACACTCTTTCTCTCAAACAAATTTTAGAAAGATATGACAGTAAAAATCTCCCTCTTTGACAAAACATGCTAAAGACAACACAACTCAAATGAATTTTAATGTACCTTTAGTATTGATTCATATGCAATGTTTCCTGACTATGCTGCATCAACTAATAGATCTTCAACTTGGTATGCATTGATGCATCACTAAAACTTCATTTTAGTGAACTTCGGATAGGGCAGTGACCCCTAACTTACCTCTTAGATACAAGAATGCATCCTTAGGTAATGGCTTTGTAAATATGATAGCAATTTGGTCCTTTGTATGGACATATTCCAATCTGATCTCCTTATCTTGCACCAATTCTCTAACAAAATGATATTTTATTGCAATGTGCTTGGTTTTGGAATGCATCACTGGATTCTTAGATATGTTGATTGCACTTGTATTATCGTAGAACATAACAACTGGTTCTTTGGTTTCCACCTTCATGCCTTCCAACAACTATTTAAACCAAACAATATTAGAATAGTTTACTACTGTAGCAACATACTCTGCCTCTACTGTAGATTGGGATGTACAATTCTGCTTTTAGATTGTCCAAGAAACCAACCTCTTTCCTAGAAGAATGCTCCTCCACTTGTACTTTTTTTGTCATCAAGGTTTCCTACCCAATTAGCATTAATAAACACTTTCAAATCTAGATTACCTCCAAATTTGTACCATAAACCATAATCTTCAGTTCCTTTCAAATATTTCATTATTCTTTTGATTTCCATTATGTAATTTTCTCTTGGTTTTGCTAAAAAATCTTGCACAATACCAACTGCAAGGGCAATATCTGGCCTAGTATGAACTACATACTACAACTTTCCAATCATAGATCTATACAAGGTTTGATTTACTTCTTTTGATTCATCTTCCTTGGTAAGTTTTAATCCAGTACACATAGGAGTCCCAACTGGTTTACAATCTTCGATACCAAACTTTTTCAATATCTCCTTGATGTATTTTGATTGAGTGATGTAGATACCATTTTTATTCTATTGAATTTGAAGACCAACAAAGAATTTTATCTAACCAAACATAGACATTTCAAAATCCTTGTTCATTTGTTCTATAAATTCTTTGCAAAGATCATCATTCCCTGTGAAAATAGTATCATTTACAAATATTTTTGTCAAGACAATTTTATCATCTGGTCCTTCCTTTATATACAAGCTACTGTTATCATTAGTTCTTTGAAAACCAATCTAAATAAGATAGTTATGCAATCTTTCATACCATGCTCTAGGGGCTTGTTTCAGACCATATAGTGCCTTGTGTAATTTGCAAACCATGTTTCTTTTATCTGGATCAACAAAACCTTTAGGTTGTTCAATGTAAACCTCTTCATCTAGTATACCATTGAGGAATGTTGACTTGACATCCATCTGATAAGCTTTGAATCCTTTGTGAGCAGCATATGCAAGTAATATTTCGACTCCTTCCAATCTTGCAACAAGAACAAAATTTTCTCCATAGTCTATTCCTTCTTCTTGAGCATATCCTTTGCATACTAGTCTAGCTTTGTTTCTTGATACCTTTCCATCTTCAGTCAACTTGTTTCTGAATATCCACTTAGTTCCAATCACATTTTTATCTTTAGGCCTAGGTACAAGAGTCCATGTCTTATTTTTCTCTATCTATTCTATTTCTTCATTCATAGCCTCAATCCAACTATCATTTTCTAATGCATCTTTGATATTTCCAGGTTCAAAATCAGCAAGTAAACAAGTACCTTTCAACTTATTTCTTGTCATGGTTCCTTCAGATTTGTCTCCAATGATCTAATTTGCTGAATGATGTCTCCTTACATAATTTGCTAATACAGGTTCTTTTCCTTTTGAATGAATTTTATTGTCATCCTTTTGTATTTCAACTTCAAGTTCTGGCTATTCTGGCTTGGTAGATATTGGCTTGGGTCCTTCAGACTCGGTAGACACTTGCTCGATAGCATTTGAATGTAACTCGTGTTGCTGTAGCTTGATTTGAACTTCTTGTAACTTTGTTAATGATGACTCAGGTGTAGAAGATTCCTAATTGATTGGTACTGTATAAGGTTCAATGAAAACAAACCTTCTATAATCTGCTGGTTCCCTTTTTCTTTATTCTTCAGTCCTTTCTACAAACTCATCAACTTTCACATGTGCACTTTCTATGACATTGTTAGTAGACAAGTTCAAACATCTAGATGCTTTACTTCTGCAAGAGTATCCTAGAAATATTCCTTTATCACTTTTCACATCAAATTTGCCTTTCCTAGATTCTTTCAAAATGTAGCATTTACTTCCAAATACTTTTAGATAACTTACATTAGGTCTATAGCCATACCATAGCTCATAGGGCATTTTGAATGAGTCTCCTTTTAGCTATACTTGGTTCAAGGTATGAACTGCAACAGTGATAGCTTCCTTCCAGTATTTGATGGCAATGCCTTTTTCAATCATTAAGGTTCTTGCACAATCCATGATAGATATGTTCCTCCTTTTAGCTATTCCATTTTTCTCAGGAGTTCCAGGGGTTGAAACTTGTCTTTTGATTCCTCTTTCAATACAAAAGTTATTGAACTCATGTGGAATGAATTCTCCACCTCTGTCTGACCTCAAGCATTTCAATCTTTTTCTTGTTTCCTTTTCTACTCTGGCCAAATACCATTTGAATTTCTCAAATACTTCTGATTTGTTCCTTAGATACATGACAGTCATCATTCTTGAGTAATCATCAACAAAAATAATGAAGAACTTTTCTCCAGTATAGCTTTCAATTCCAATGGGTCCACATAAATTAGTATGCACAATTTCTAATATATCTTTAGACTGATAGTTTTTACTTTTAAAGCTAGTCTTTCCCATTTTACCAATCTGACAGTTCTTGCATAGACCAAACTTAGGTTTCTTTATGTTAGGAATGCCTCTTACTTTCTTGAATTTTCTTATCTTCACCAAATTATCAAAATTGACATGACACAACCTTTTATGCCATAACCAACTTTCTTCAACTTGAGCAATAAAACATGAACATTCACCAAGTTCAAGATAAAATAAGTTACCTTTTGTTTGAGTGCCTGATCCAATTAGTTTTCCTTTGTCATCTAGCAGTCTTGCTTTCCCATGCATGAATTCTACTTTGAGTCCATTATTGAGTAGTTGTGCCACACTCAACAAATTATGCTTTATTCCTTTTACCCAATAGGCATTATCACATATAAGTTCTTTGGTTAGAGAGATTCTTCCTCTTCCTTTTATACAACAAGGTTCATTGTTACCAAATCTTACGCTGCCACCATCATAGTCTTCAAAATATTCAAACTTAGTTTTATCACCATCCATGTGATGAGAACAACCACTATCTATGATCCATGTATCATTTTTGCTCAAATGAGAAATGAGTGCCATTTCTTCATCATTATCAGACTCATCTTTTATAGCAATGTAGACAATTTTATCTTCTTCTTCATCATTAGAATCATTAGAATCTTTAGCCATAAAACATGTTTTCTTACCTTTATCCCTGAAGGATTTGAAGTATTTCTTGCCATTGTACTTGTAATCTTTCTTCTCATCTTTCTTCTACTTGTTTGGGCATCTAGCAGCAATATGACCAACTTCTTCACATGAAAAATAGATTAGAGGAACTTTACCTTTATATTTTCCTCTGCCTCTAGAATATTTATTTTCTAGTAGAGCTTCAATCACTTCAAGATCACTATTTGAACTTTGGTCTGATTCATCTTCATTTTTTGACTGAGATTCCTTTTTCTTTTTTTCTTTTCTCCTTGAGTAAAATCTTGGCTTCAAATGCTGATTCAATGTTTTTGGAAGCTGGAACATAGTTTTCAAAGTTGTGTAGTTCAAATGCAGTTAATCTTCCAACTATGGCCTCTAGATTTATCTTATGATTTGCTTCACATCTTCTTTCTTGAATTGTAGAGACTCTAATTGCATAGATTGGTAGTAATATTCTAAGAACTTTACTTATAACTATCTCTTCACTGATATCTCCTCCAGATGCTTTGATTGCATTGACACATGCTTTAACTCTTTCAACATATTTGGCAATGTTTTCATCCTCTCTCATTTTCATTTGGTCAAATTGTCCTCTTAGACTTTCTGCTTTGGCTCTTCTCACATTATCATCTCCTCCATAGATTTATTTCAGCTTGTCCCACATTTCAAAGGTAGTTTTCCAATCTTTGATGTCATCAAATTCTTCATAACTCAGAGCAGATGCTATATCTATCATCATAATGTTGTGGGTCTTTTTTTCGGCAATAACATTGATAGATAGTGTACCAGCAGGTTCTGCATATTTTTCATCAAGGTACTTCAATCTTGTATCACCAATGGATGCTAGGTGAAGTCTCATCAGTCCTTGCCATATAGAGAAGTTGTTCTTGTTAAGTCTTGGAATTTCCCTTTTTTAAGACATCCCGATCTTTAGCTTAGATCCTCAAAATCTTTTCTTGAAAGCACAAAAAAGCTCTGATACCAATTGTTCGAAATATAGATAAAGTAACTGAGAGATGAGGGGTGAATTAGTTACCACAAAAAAAATTCAAAAAATCCCTTAGATGTCTATAAAGCTTACTTATTGATGATACTTGGTAAATAGTGCAGAAATATTGTAACTTAGTAAGTTAACTAGTTAATATTCATCTAGCATTCAAAGTTATTAATAGGCATGCAAAGGGTAACTAAATGAACACAAGAGACACTAGATTTAACGTGGAAACTCAATATGGGAAAAAACACCAAGTAACTAGTCACCAATTTTCACTCTTCTGAAGTGAGCCCTGTTAGGAGCCAACCCTGTTAAAGGTTACAATACACACTATTAGGTGTGACCTTGTTAGAGGATTTAATCACCCTTTTAGGAGTGGCCTGGTTAGAGGTCTTTAGAACAATTCAACTAAATTGTCACCTTGTTAGAGGATTTACAAAATGGCTATTAAACTAACTCTGTAAAGAGATTCTAAATTCACTATTACAATTATTAGAAAACAATAACAAAATGATCTGAATGATATGCAACTTATCTTTTGCTGAGTAGAGATCTATGTTCTACTTTACTAGATCCTTACTAATCGAATACAACTCTGCAACTCCTCCAAGATATCTAATCCTTCATCAAAATTTTCTCATCATTCGCTTATTCCTTCCTAATCCATATACTCACATTTCCACACTCATTCTTTATTCCATAACTGGAACATCTATATATATACCTTTCAGATTTATCAAGTCGGCCCAAATATAGGTTACAACAACTTAAAAACATTAGTTGGCTACATTTATTCCATGAAACAATTGAGCTTAATATCAAAATAGTAAAATCTTTCACTGGCTGACTTAGCTTGGTAACCATCGCTCTAGAATGGTTTTCTAGTGTTAACCAAGTGAAGCTTGGTAAACACTGCAAACCCTGCAAAAGTCCTTTGGGGACTAAGTGAACTCGGTTAGAACTGACCTTCCTTTGCTGACCTTATGAGCTTGGTAGAAGTTAAATTTCTATCACATTTCCTTTGATGATCGAGTGAGCTCGATAGATGCTAACCTTTCTTCCACATTCCCTTTGATGATCGAGTGAGCTCGGTAGACACTAACCTTTCTTCCACATTCCCTTTGATGACCAAGTTAGCTTAGTAGATACTAACTTTCTTTTTCTGACCTTGTGAGCTTGGTAGACTCTGTCTGATGACTGATATGACATTTGTGTAACATCAAAGACAACACTCAATTAACAATTGTATCCAACACTAGATTACCAAACTAGTAAGAGGAAAGGGGTTGTGTAAATAGATGATGTCATCTCATGAGCCTGATGAGGAAGTTGTCTTGGTTTTAGTAGAATAATAGGAGGTGAGGAATGATAATCCAAGGAGTTGGATAGATATCATGAAGACCTTCTTAGCTAGGAATGGATATCCTCAAGGACTGGATAAAGGTAAAAGAAGAAAGTTCAAATTGTAGTCTATTCCTCATGCTATAATTGAGGGTGTTCTTTTTAGGAGGGACTTCAATGGAGGCTTGCTAAGGTGTATTGACATAGATCAAGTAGAGAGAATGATTAAGAAGCTTCATGATGGTCCTAATGGTGGCCATTTTCAGCAAGCACCATTGCAATGAAGATCATGAGAGTCGATTACTATTGGCCATCCTTGTTCCATGACTATTACAAACATGTAAGGAAGTGTGAAAAGTGTGCTTTATTCTTAGGTAAATAGAGACTTGCAGCCCTTCCACTTCACCCCATCCAAGTCAATTAGTCATTTTCTTAGTGGGGATTAGATTTTATTGGTCCCATTAATTTGCCTTCTAGTTCTAGTTACAGGAGGATTTTGGCTACAATAGATTACTTTACAAGGTGGATAGAGGCAATACCCTTGAATGATTCTACAAAGAATTTAGTTATGGAATTCCTTAATGGAATTGTTACTAGATTTGGTGCTCCTTCCACTATAATATTAGACAATGCAAAATCATTTATAAGAGCTTAGATTTGTGCATGGGCAATTGATCATGGTATTTATTTGAGCACATCTTGTAATTACTACCCTTAGGATAATGGTTTGGTTGAGTCATCCAATAATAATTTGATTAGAATCATCAAGAGGACCATTGAAGATAATTAAAGGTGTTGGCACCAAAAATTAAGGATTGCCCTCTAGGTTGATAGAATAACACCTAAAAGAGCTATTGGGAACTCTCCTTTCATGTTGGTATATAGTAGAGAGCCAAGGATTCATATCTCATTAGAGTTTTTAGCTCTTGAGTTGGCTCATTATTTGGGACTAATTGGAAATGATGTTATGTCTATAGGAATGGTAGAGTTGATAGAGCTAGAAGAAAAGAGACACTAACCAATATAGAGCTTAGAAATACATTAGTGATAAATGAAGAGGAGATTTTATAAGAAGACTAAGGTAAAAAAATTTAGGGAGGGTGATCTTGTGTTGAAGTGGGATGCAGATAGAGAAAAAGTAGGGAGACACTCAAAATTTAATACCCTATGGAGTGGTACCTATCTAATTATCAGTTGCAAGAAAGCCAATCTCTTCCAGTTAAGTAGGCCTAATGGTGAAATCTTGCCTATTCCAATCAATGGAATATATCTCAAACCTTGTTTCTATGGAAAGGATGAGATTTCCTATAAATAATTAGAGTACTTTACTTCCTTTTCTTCCCTATTTTCTAAGAAGTGCATGGGCACATGCTATATTTTGTAATAGAGAGTTTTGGTTCTAGCTTTGGCAAGGTCACAGAGGTAGAAGAACATGTTTTTATGGCTTAAAATGTGGCAGAGATGATGAATTTGATGAGTTTTTGTGGTTTTAGGGACTCACTGGTCATATTCCAAGAAATCTTTCATCCCCTCTTAGTCACTAGAAATGTTAACCAAATTTCCCTCATGCCTAAAAATTAAATTTGAATGATAATTCATTCAATGGTTACATAGCATTTTTTATGAAATAAATTAACATTGGCTATATTATTATTTCACGTTATGCCTTAGAACATTTTCAAGTTGTCACGATGGTCAGTTAAGTGTCAACTCAGGTCAAGATGGCCAAGGTGTGACTACTTTTTGTTTGCATCATCACAGAGTTAGTTGGCTTAACCAATGTTAGAGTAGAGAAAGTGTGATTTTATTATTTTTGCCTAATCCCAAGGTCATACTAACATGTTGTCGTTTAAGTCATGACAGTGCAAAAATGGATAGTCTTTAGTGCTAAAAGGAGACATTTCAAACCATTATATTTTTTAAATCTATGGCTAGTGCATTGTCATAGTGGGTTAAGAAGAAGCTAAGATTATATTTGTGATCAAGCAATTTCCTCTGGTTCCTTTGGTCACAAAGTTAGAAAGAGAACTACGGGTCAAGGTGGCAATGGTGCAAATATGGTCATGATCTATGGTCTTTGCAAATTTATGGTAGTTAAGGAAAGATGTTAAGGGAAGATCATGAAGTAGCAATAACCATTTGGTCACAATTTTTCAAGTAGGAATTATTATTAAAGAAAGGTGGTTGTGAAGTTGTGACCATCGATAGTCAAAAATAAGGTATAAGGTTGAATGCCTACAGAGTGGCAAAATGGTAAGAGATGTTTAGTCCATGTGGCAAGGCTAGATGGTTGACTCTAGTTGACTAAATAGCATAATTGATTTGGAAAACTTATGATAATGGAAGTAGCTCCTTGATGATGGATCCAATCTCTCTAATCTCCTACAACCACTTTCATCATTCCCTAGTTCTAATAAATGCAAAGGGACACTCCATCATTTCCTACTGATCCATCTATCTAGTTAGAAGTTGATGGCCACTATTCTTGTCCTCTCAGAGATTTTTTGGTGGTTAAGTGATCTTCTTGGATATGGATTTGTACTATGATCAAATCTTTTCTAGTTTTTGCAGTAATTATTCTCTAAAAATTTGTTTTGGTAGTTGAATTTTATCTTAGGGTGGAAGTTATCTATGTTATGCTTAAACTATGAAAGAAGATGTTGTACTCTTTCTTAGGGTCAAATCTTCTCTATTTCTCTAATACTACCTTGGAATGCTACTATTAATTCCCTCTTTGCCTCTGAATTATATGACATCTTGTCTCATCTCCTTTAGCCACCGATGTACTATGCAAGCCTTTTTTGCCTCTCTTTGATGTACTATGGATATCTATAATCTTTATTTCTATATCTCTATTGGCATATGAATGATAATAAGTGAAGCAATTTTCCCTTGTATCACTCATGTGGTTGTCTGATATCTATGTAGCTAATAAAAGTGAGTCTAAATCCATATATCTTTTGACTATCATGATAATGGTATTATACATGTGTGGGTAGAGATTGGTTTGAACACCATATTTTGGTGCATCACCTCTTTAGAATAAAATAGATAGTTACTTTCATGTAGTCCTTCTCCCTTTTCTCTTCAAGAATATTTTAAGTGCATCCTAATAATAGAGGAAGTCATCCTTCTCCAAAGACTCAACCTCATAGTTCAAGTCTCATAGCTTGGAGGTTGTTTCCATGTTTCACAAGGTTGTCCTTAGGTAAAAACTTTGGACAAGGGTGCAAGCTTTTGTGACAACAGGTGTTATATAATGTTTTTTCATGTGTGGAAACCTCTTGTAGAGACCCAATAACTAAAAAATGCAAGTTCATTTAGTTTGGGACAAAAATGTCAAAGTTGTCAAATGTAACTTTTGCAAAATTGTAAAATTGGTTGAGCAACTTTTACAACTTTTCCCTCTAAACTTTTAATGATCTAGAACACTTACATATGGGTTCTATATGGCTAAAAACTAATTTCTAACATCATTCCTCAACATTCAAGTTTTTGGTCAACCTAATGATAAGAAATTTTTGCTACCTGACAACTCTTCATTCATTCACTTACCTATCTAACCCTAGTCACACTCTTGGAGCTTTATATTTAGCCCTTATTCATTAATGGTTGGCTTGAATGATGTAACATTAGTATTGCTCCTACCCTAACTTCCTTTATGGTCTCCTTAGGTCTTTCTCTCTTGACCTAATAGGGCTCCTTAGTACTTACTCTTCTTAGGGTCCTATCTCTGAGGTCCTACTCCATTCAACTAGTGAACACCAATTAAATAAAACAACAACTTTTTACACCACTTCCCAGGCTTGTATTAGTCCTCATTGTTCCTCTTCACCAACTATAAAATCAGCCAAAACATTTAAATATCACCCCCAAATGGAGATATATCCATATAATAAGCCATTGGGATCCTCTCCAAAACCTACAACCATATTTTGCATTGTAACCCTAATCAACTTCCAAGAACCACACCAACATGCTTCTAAATAGGGCTACAAGCAATTAGCCTTATCTTTGATGAAAAATTTGAATAAATTTAAAAATTCCTTAGCAAAGGTTTAAACAAACCTTTGATCCAAATACCCTTTTCAAAGAACGATAGGATTCTTGAGGTCTTAGGCTTCCAAACAATCTATACAGTATGACCTACAATTGTGCGTAAAAATTAGGGTTTTAGGATATGTAAAGAATGTCTAGAAAGATGTGCCTTATCCTATCTAAGGAACTTTCACCATTTCATACCATTTAATTTGGGACTCCAAAAATCATGCCTTCACCACTTCCCAATCCTAGATTGAAGCTATCAATGCTTTTAATTGTTTGTAACACCTCTGTAACCTACTATGATCCCTTGCCATGCAACTCTAGCTCACCTAGGGCATCATCTTAGAAATACCATCCTTGCTTCCTAGATCCCCTCATTCACTACACATAATGTACATGAATTCATCTTCCTAATCTCAAAATCCTATGTAGATTCCATAGTGGGAAGAGGCTCTATGACCTCATCTTTACCAGTTGCCTGGTTCAGAACAACAAACTAGTAGAACACAAAAGAATTTTAATAATTAAGTAGAAACCTAAAAAACCAAAAAATAATAGCACACATAACCTCTAAATTAATTAATTTAATTCTTATATTTTTTAATAAACTTCATCTAATTCATTAAAGCACTCAAAAAATCCTAAAATGAAGAACTATAACTGTTATTCCTAATGTATAGTCCGTACATAACAAATCAAAAATTCTTCCAACCCTTTAATCAGGTAGAGCACAACCTTAGATAATTTTTCAAATCCCAAAACTAACTATTTTAGACCATTATCAATCCCCATACATGAAGTTTTTCTTATGCAACAAAAAATTGACAATGTCGTCAATGACAAGATTAACAACTTTTGAGAAACTTTTACATCCTTTTGAATTTTACACTCAAAATTTACCCAAAGGCCACTAAACTTTACAAAAAGCTTTAGATGTTCATAATTTTTTTAAAGAGGAAATTAAGTCTCTTGTTTGACCATTCTTCCCTCAAAATCACACAAATACCCCATTTGACCTAAAATAGGCATACGTGCAACTAAGAGCAACTAGGGCCTAATAAGTCTTCCTATACCTCAACTTAGGACCAAGCTATTCCTTTTATTACTCTAGTGGTATGAATGGTATCACTAAAAGATAGAATAAATTAGGAATCCTAGGTATTCCATGAGCCTTACCTAGGTGCCCCTACAACATAGAATCATCTAAAATCCAAAATGTGTTAAGACCATGACCTAGATCCTAGGTGCTCCTGCACCATTCCCCCCTGTAACAAAGAACTTATGGGGGTCCAATATTAAGTAGTTTAGTATGAATGCCTTTCTTCTTAAAACCACTCTCAACTATCCATTTTGCCTCAAATTCTTGTTGATTCCTCCATTTGACGAGATGTTCCATATAGATGTCATGCCTAGTCTTCTTCGTCACTCTAGAATCTAAAAATCATTTAGCTTGAGACTTGGATTTTTTTGGATTTATGAGCTCCTTCTTTTCTTATTTGACCTTATTTTCTTTGTGTCCCTCTTTAATGTTAGGTCCTTTATCCTAAATAAAGTCTCTCACATCAAATATAGGAGAATTTGACAAATCTTGTGGTAAGTCTATCTTGTAATAATTAGAACCATATATTGCAAGAACTTTGTAAGGCCTTATTCTTCTCATCTATAAGTTTGTAGGAATTCCTTTACAAAGTCTACCATTATTAAAATACACTAACATCCAATCTCCTATCTCAAATTGCACATGTTTCCTATTTTCTTCTATCTTTGACTTTAACTTTTGAGTAGCTTCACCCAATCTTCTCTTTACATGTTCATGTACCTCCCTCATGGATTTTAAAAATTCATCTACATGTCCACTCATTGCATCATGTGGTTTTAGCTCTCTTAGTTAACATATGCTTCTTGGGTGGTAACCATACACTATCTAAAATGGACTCTTCCCTATAGTTTTGTTCATGCTATCATTATAGGAAAAATTTGCCTATGATAGGACTTGATCCCAAGTATAGTCATACTCCTTGATTAAACATCTTAATAGGTTTCCAAGTACCATATTAATTACTTTATTTTGACCATCTATTTGTGGATGGTAAGATAAACTATGGGCTACATTTGTGCATAGTCCTTTCCATAAAGTTTTTCAAAAGTGTCCTATGAACTTAACATCCCTATCAAAAATAATGTTGATGAGTAACCCATAAATTCTTCTAATCTCCTTGAAAAGAGATGAGATATGTAACTAGAATCATGTGTGATTTTGCAAGGAATAAAGTCACTCATCTAATTGAACTTGTCAACAACAACAAAATGCTATCTCAACTTATCTTTCTCCTTGGTCTATTTGGTATGGAAAGTTTTGATACAATCTTGCATTTTTAGAATTATCCTTAGCCTTCTAACATACCATACACTAATCAACATACCTTTTTACATCTTTGTGCATCCTTGGCTAATAGCAGAATCTCTCCACTATCTCTAGTGTCTTATTGGATTTATTGGATTGTGTGTAACCTCCTTCTTAAGCTATTGACAACTGTATTTCCTTGAATTTTCTTATGATTAATCATAAAATTATATGACTAGATAAATTCTACCTATTTGATGTTTCTTAAAATCATCTTCTCTTGAGAGTCAATGTAACTCAATACTTAGTTATCTGTATTAACAAAAAACTCCTTTGGTAAAAGGTAATGCCCCCATTTCCTGAGTGCTTGTACTAAAGCATAAAATTCTAAATCATAAGAAGAGTATCTTGAATTAGCTTCATTTAACCTCTCACTAAAGAAGGCTAGTAGTCTCCCTTCTTGACTCAAAATTACCCCAATAGTAACATTGCTTGCATCACATTCCAAAAGGAACAACTTATCAAAACTATGTAACACAAGTCCAAGTTGTGTAGCTACCTCTTTCTTTAATCATATAAATCCCTCACTTTCCTCTTTGGTCCATACAAACTTATTTTTCATTCCACCTTTGATAGTGTCCAAGACTAGAGCACATACCTCACTAAATCTCCTTATAAACTTTCTATAAAATTGTGTCAAACCATAAAAATTTCTCATATTTGTACCTATATTTGGTGTGGGCTAGTTGAGTATGGCTTCAACTTTATCCTCATCCATCTTCAAATTACCTTGTGAGACAATAAATCCAAGGTAAACTAATTCTTTCTTTAAAAACTGACTCTTCTCTAGGTTGATGGTTAATTGCTCCTCCTATATCATCCTTAAAATAATTTCCACGTGCTTCAAATGTTCTTCTTTATTATCACTATAAATAAGTATATCATCAAGATATACCACCAAAAATTTACCTATGTAGTTCTTCATAACTTCATTCATAAGTCTCAAGAATGTACTAGGTGCATCGATGAGGCAAAATGGCATGACCAACCATTCATACAATCCCTCAGTGGTTTTGAAGGCTATTTTCCACTCATCACCTTCTTTCATTTTGATTTGGTGGCAACCAATTTTATGATCAATCTTAGAGAAATAGTTAGCACCCCCTAAACAATCCACCAAACCCTTTATTCTAGGGATAGGAAACCTATAACTTATGGTTGTCCTATTGATGACCCTAGAATCTATACATAATGTCCATTTACCCCCTTTTTTCTGACAACATGTTAGGATTAAACCATAGACAAAAATAAAATTACATGTAAATATAAATAATATTAGGAAATAATAAATCACACAAAAGAGAACACAAGACACCAAGATTTAACATGGTTCACCCAATCCTTAGACTACATCCGTCAAATGAGTCCAATATTATTACGATCTAGTGATTACAACCTTATTACAATCTGTGATCCCTTATAAATTAGTACCACCACAAGAAGTAATTTTTTCATCATACATTATGAAAATTCCTATCCCTAAGCTCTTTTATACAAGTATTTTTATCACTTTAATGTTATAATTAAGTATTACATGTCAGTCCAAAATCTCAATAAGATAGGGCCCAAAAAAAATTGGAAGTATGAAGTGTGAATTAAGTACAATACTTCCCTGATTAGTTACCACAAACTAATAATCCCTTACTTGGGGACTAATCAGGCTCCACACTAAGTATGAAGTATGAAGTATGTATAGTACTTCCCTGATCAGTCACCACAAAATAACAATCTCCCACTTTTATTTTCCTTCCCACTATTCACAAAAATCACTCTCTTTTGTTTTCCATACACACAACTTTCACATAAATCCATGTTAACACATCTTAGACCTAGTAAAACTTGCTTTGAATGAAGTACTCTCTGATAGGACTTGCTAGGATTAAACCACAGATAGAAATAACAATTACATGAAAATATAAATAATATTAGGAAATAATAAATCACACAATAGAGAACACAAGACACCAAGATTTAATGTTATTCACCCAATCCTTGGGCTATGTCCACCAAACAACAAGTCCAATATTACTATGATCTAGTTATCACAACCTGATTACAATACATAATCCCTTACAACTCAATACTACCACAAGAAGTAATTTTTCACATCACACATTACGAAAATCCCTAACCTTGTGCTCTTTTATAAAAGTATTTTTTCCACTTTAAGGTTATAATTAATTATTACACATCAGCCCAAAATCCTAATAAAATAGGGTTCAATTTTTTTTGGAAGTATGAAGTATGTACAGTAATTCCCTGATTAGTCACTACAAACTAGCACAACATTGCTACAACAACACATGGGATATGTTACTAAAACCCTAATCCAATGACTTTTAGACTTTCCTAGAAATCTCTTTATTCTATTCTAGACTCATCTTGTAAGAAACCTTATTTGGTAATGAAGCCCCTAGCACAAAGTATATTTTATGACTAATTTCCCTTTGTGGAGGAAGTGTAGAAGGTGTGTCATCACTGATGATATCCTTGAATTGATCTAACAAAGCATGTACCTCCTTTGGTAAGAGGGTTTTTTTATTTGCCTCTTCCTCCATAGGTTTTAACATAATTACAAACCCAACCTCATGTTTCTCTTTGAAATCATTCAAAACTCCTTCCTACTCATAAGTAGGAGGTTTTGATCTATAGTTATGTCAATGCCTTCTTCAACTAGTGATTGAATGTTATAAGTCACTTTTTCCTTCTTGAAGGTCTACAAATTCTTCTTCCCATTATAGATAGCATCTCTTTCATATTCCCATGGTCTACCTAGAAGTATATGACAAGAATCTATGGGTAACACATCACAAATTATTTTGTCTTGATACCCTCCTATTGAAAAATCTACCCAAACTTGTTCATTTACCAAAACATAATGGCATTTATTCAACCATGTAACTCTATTTTGATAAGCATATGAAATAATTAACAATTGAAGTTTTTGATCAGCTTCCTCTAATATGATATTATTAGTTGATCTTGAATCCACTATGACTTTACAAACTTTTCCTTGCATCTTGCATTTAACTTTGAAAAGTTCTCTCCTTTGTTTAGGTTCATATTTTCTTGGCTCTCCAAGGAAAACTCCTTTGAACATCAAGTTCTCCTCATTCTCTAAATCAAGATTAGCTTCTTGATTAATGCTACTTCTCTGGTCCTCTTGAAGATAGTTGACCTTCCTTTCTCCTTGTGAAGATGATGCTTTATTGGGACATTTATAAGAAAGATCCCTTGATTGCCCATGATTGTAACATTTCATACTAGAAAAATGTAATCCTCTATTGTGATTGCTTGATCTACCCCTACCTTTGTCATTGTAACTTCTTCCTCTACCATAACTAACCCTATTACCACTGTCATTACTTGGTTTACTAATTTCTGTATCCCCTTGTTATCTAGTGTCACTAGTTCTACCTCCATATCAACCTCTATAAGTTGCTCTAGCATCTCTACCTTTATCTCTACCTTTGTTATGAGAGACTTTTATATATTTGTTCCTCTCTTCCACTTTTGAGAGCTAGTTGAAAGCATCATTGTCTAGTAGTTGTGTCCATAGATTGATTTCTTCTTCGATACCCCATCTCAATCCTCCTAGATACCTAGCCACTTTTACTACCTCAACTTCTTAGATCTTGGATCTTGGGATTAATTTTTGAAATTCCTTAGTATAAGAGGCTACATTCACATCCTTTTGTTTCAAACTTTGTCTCTTCTTGTGTAGATGGATTTCATAATCCTTTGGTAGATAGTTTTCCTTGAATTTCATTAGTTATAGTTTCATTGCTTTCTTTCTCCCTGTTTTTTCAAAGAAACTTCCACCAAGTAAGGGTTGGTTCGCTTTGTAGACACCTAAATCTGATTACACCATTGGGTAATCTTATTTAGTCATCTTCTAGGATATTATTCATTAAATATTTATTATTTAATTAATTAATTAATCATCCCCTAATTAATCAATTGATTTAATTAACTATAGTCCAATTGATAAAATCAAATGATAACCCAAAATCCATTTATCAATTAAGTCCCTATTCCTCTATTAAATTAAATAAATGTCCAAATCTATTTAATTTAATCCCACATCCCTTTTTTATTAAATAAATCATTTAATAAATCATCCTAAACCCCTAAACCATCTCTAAACCCTATCATTACCCCTAATCCAACCCATTCACCCATACTAACCTCACTTAGCCACCTGATTAACCCATCCCATCAAAGTTAAGCCACTTACCTCCTAACCCCATTTCTAAACTAAGCCTAATCCCCCTCCTAAACATGTGCACAACTTTAATCAAGAGTTAAGACTTACTAACCTAAGCCAAAGTCAATAGTCTCCCTTGTCCTCTTCTGTGCCTATCTAAGAACATTAATGCCTCTTACATGCCATTAATGACTCTTACATTCCTCTTACACACTCTTCCTCCCTCATTAATCCCTTTGACCATCCATTTTTCCCATCCCCTCACACTCATCCTCCTTGTGACAAGTGTCACTCCCTGATTGGCTCCAAACAAGCACAATCCATGTACTCCTCTTTTAAAGTATCTTAGCCCTCCCTCGCCATTCTTCCTTCCTTACATCCTGATGCTCCATCTCACTATCCATTAGCCTATAAATTGAACCCTTCTATCATGCCCTAAATTTATCAAGGCAAAACACAACCCATTTTTTTTTTTTTTAAGGTGCATTAGTGATTAACACATATAGGCCTAACTAGTTATGTATATACCATTGAATTATGGAATGTGCAAAATATAGCAACACATGTCGCTTCAAGGAGACTAGGATTTTTCTTATTTGATCACAGACTTTGGGGATGGTTAACTTTATGTGATGTAGAAGGATTTTCTTTCATCTAAAAAATTTGCACTCAACTTTCCTTGGAAGACTGATTGTTTTCTAACATTCACTAGAACTCTAGGTTATAACTTAGGAGTTAGTTGGTTTATAATTTTAGATCCACATCCTATCCTTGAAGTAAGACAAATATGAAGTTTAAATTTTGTATCAAGGTAGTTTCAATAATTTAGAATCATTTATGAATGTGAATATGTAAATAATTTTCATACATGCTCTGGTTACAGTCGTGTAACCTTAACTTTTTATATCCATATCCAATTATACTCTATTTTATGATGACATCAATGTAACTATTTAAATGAATTCCCTACATGTTACCCTTTATTAACTTCAACTATGTTGATGTCTTACAACTAAATTCTACTAACTAGCTTCTTAAATCATTCATCATTCATTTATTTATTTATTCTAACTTAATTGTTTATTATAATTTATTTATTTATTTATTTATCATCATTATTATCACTTTTGTTATTTTAGATTTTATCATTATTGCTCTTACAAGAAAAGCCCATTTTATACTTAAAATTTAAATTAAATATACCTTGTAAGATATCTTCATAGCTATTCTAAGCACCAAGTAGTTCTTAATATGTATGCAAGAAATTTATGAAAAAATCTATTAGTACGCTTATTTAATAGATTTTCTAAAATTTAATCATCAATTAGAATTTAATGTTAACATTACTATTACTAAATTTTATGATCTTTTCTTATCAACAAGACAAATTAGTTAATTTATAATAATAATTACTCCTAACTACGCTTACTGCCCATCTCACTTCCTAACATTAACACTTGACTATTATGTCATACCACTAGCTAACACTATTAATTAACTTAATTAAAATTACATTCCCTACTATCCTACCTTGCTACTAACCATATTATACTTAATCCCAATATTTTTAAGTTTACTAATCACCTATAATCCCACATTTGTTTGCCTAAGTTTCTATTTACTATTCCCATGCTCCTAATGTTGACCTTTTTCATAAAACATCACATGACTACTATCAACCTTTATTATTTTCAAATCTCTACTTTCCCCAAATTGAATTCCTATGCCATGGGGTCACATTCCCACTTTTTCCTCCCTCTAATAGTGATTAGGCATAGGCTTCATTACCTCCCCCTAAAGCACCTAATTGCTAAGTTTTGTCAATATTGATCCCAAGGTAACCACCGTAAATCTAAAATGGACCACTTTCCCAACATCAACCTACTCCTCCCACTTCCCCAAGTGCCTAACTCCTCCTCCCTGGGTGTGGTACAGTTAGATGAAAGTTGAAGCTTAGTCTTTGCACATTTTCAAATTGCTAGGTGCCTAGGAAAAGGATCTCTCTTATGTTAGATTGAAGGGGTCATCATCAATGCCCTTTCACATGAGCTCAAAGTGTGATAAAGCTGAGGTCACCTAGTGGGGGCCACAACCTCATTTTTCCATGTTTGAATATGGTAACCTTGCATTTTAAAGGTGACACCTAGATTATATAGGATTTGCAAATGTTTAAATTTGCATAGAAATATATATGTTTTTTTTTTTTGGTTTGGTTCAAGTGTTTGATTTTTATATTTCCTTTTATTTGGTTCAATTTAATTGTGAGACACGCCTCTAGTCATGTGACTACACTTGGAGGTGGAGTGATTTGTAATATCCTAGGGTGAGTAGACATAGATTAGGTGCCTAGGTAGGTCCTTAGGTTAGTTTATTATTATTATGTTTCTCTTGCTCTAAAGGGTTTATTTTTAATTGTATCTTATTGAAAAGAATCTGGGTATATGTTTATTGAATAAAATATTGGTCTATAATAGGCATCATCCCATTTTACTTTTCCTCATATAAATTCCAGAGATGTGAGGTGCACCTACAACTAACTTTTCTTATAGATTTTTAAGCCAAGTCATACAAGGTGTTATTTTTTGTCACTTCAAGTATGACGCTAAGGTGATTGGTTGATGATAAATTTGATGTTATCCCCAAATCTATATAACCTTAGAGGTTTCAAGGTTTATCACTCCAATGTATAGGTTCTATTAGAACTTGAAAACCCAATGAATCCATTTCCATGCATGTAAAAAAGAACTATAAAAAAGATACTATAACTTTCTTCCATTGTATCAAATACATGAGATATGATTTTAAAATTCAATCACTATATTTTTAAATTGAACCAACTATACCAATAAGAATTTTCCACACAAAAACTATGAAATATTTATACCAAAGGATTTATAGAACAACATAAGGATGAGTGTATAATTCACGTGACTTCTCCATATTACATTCAATCACATAATTGTGAACTTACAATGATTTACTCAATCTACCCTACATGATTTTAACAATAATTATCCCACATGAAGACCCCATAAGATTTAACTATAAACTAAATGCATAGATCTTCATATTTGTAAAATCTTGATCATCTACTTTTAACATGTCTTTCATCACAATGAGCATTTCCATGCAAGGACAACTATATTCCATTTTCTCAAGACTACACTTTATATAATTACAAAAATATCTAATAAGAAGTAAATCTTTTTTCTTTTTTTTTCTTTGTATTACAATGAAACAACATGGAAAACTTAACATCACAACACATCGAGAGGTGATAGTGGCAAAATTTGTCTCTCCACACACTTGACTTTCAACATTTCTAGAAGTGAAACCCTAATATCTTCATAGGAACCATCCTTTCAAAGCCCTACAAAACAACACAAATTTGGAATGATGGAGGCTCACCTCCCATCCTAGGCTTCCATGAAGCCACCCATTGAGTAGGGGAAACAAGGCCCAAATGGGATACACACACTCATCACTTGCTAATGCATGAAAGACACCGCATAATACCAAACAATCCCTTCCATGGCTTGCACGTTGATTCACCAGTAGAATCATAAAACATTGGGTGAAGGTGGGCTCTTCAAGGAGGAGATTTTCTATGTCAATACAACTCATAGACATTGAATTTCACCATTCCTCTACAAGGCTTGCATCATACACACTTCTCTCCACAATTTCTAATTATCACCCCCAAATTCATATTCCTAGTTATCACCCCCAAATCACAATATCAAGACAATGGCTTCAATGGAGCCCATCTCCAAGAGAAGAGGCTCCCTACTACATTGTTGAGCCCAACTAACCCCTTCACCCAAGACTTCTCTTCCCTCCTAAGGGTGAGTGAAGCCTTCACACCCATTAACACTTGACATTCAAATAAAAAAAACAAGAAGATCAAGAAGAAAAGACAAGAAAGTTACATTAACACAATAGACCTTCACACGAGCAACACAATACCAAATTTTACAATACAAAGATTCAAAATACAATGCATGATCCCATAAAAATTATTCCATCCTTGTAGATTTATTATGCAATGCTAAAAGAAATAAAATGGTCATGGTTTGAACACCAACCTTGGTCCAAGATAAAGGAAATGATAGTTGTTGCAAAGTTCTCTTAGTCTCCCTCCAAAACCCTAATTTTCTCTAAACTTAGAGAGTGGGTGAACAACCCAATAGTTTTTCCAAGACTCTCTAAAAAGGGATTTCCCACTATCTATTTTGGAAAAAACACCAAGCCACTTCCTCTTACAAACTTGTCTCCCTCTAAATTTGCTATATTTGACTTAGTGGAAACATGGGAGAAAACACACATGATAGCTCCATTTTCGAATTGATGGAAGAATGCATGGGTAAGGGCCCCCTCAGGCTATCTAGGCACTCTCATGGTCAAAATTATGTCTCTAACATGTTATACTATCATATGGGTAGCTCATTTTCACATAAAAGACAATATGGGACCACCTAATGACCCCTCAAAACCCTAGCCAAGTCCAATTTCGAATTTCATTTCATTGTGACCCATCCTTCCCCTTGTCGAGTAATAGGTGATTAATTTTAGGGTAGAATGGCACCATGACCAAAACCCTAAATGAAATTTCATTACACACAAAATCAACAAGTGTCAAATGAAACATAAATGTTCATTCCACCTCACCATGACATGTCCCTAATGCAGCTTTGTGATTCAAAATTTCCACATATAAGAAAAATTACATTCTCAAAGAAAAATACTTTCACAATGAGGCTTTCTGAATCTACCAAATATTTTCCTTGGTTACAATATGTTCACATAGGTTTGGAACTTGTTCCCCCCAAAACATTCCCATGGTTCCACTTCCTATACATTAAACTCGAGCATCAGTAGTCCAAGGAGGTCATATAAAATATATATCATAAATGCATATAATTTAAAATTTTATGTAATCCATATTTAAATATTTAAATTAAATTTCCTTTCCTAATCATTTCAAATAATCCATTCGAAATGTTAAAATATCAAAAATTTCATATCATAAATCATCATAGTCAATTAACACTTATGTGCATATCATAAATCATCATAATCAAATTAACATTTTGCATCACATCATAATCTAATTTTATCATGTCATAAAGTTGCATCTATAAGTTTTTGATCATTCCATTCAAAATATTAGGTTCTTAGTACATATCATAGGTGCAAAACACTACTATAATGTCAAAATCAATAGATAAAACAATCCACTATCCATCTAAGTCTTGAATAAGTGTCAAAATATTAAAGTATTGAATATCGAAATGCAAGTAAAAGAAAATGCTATGATAGTTTGGGGTGAGGGCTCACACCTTTCCCTCTCACAATCTATATCATCCATCAATGCAAACATATAATGTTCCATTAGCCACTATAGCACAACTATTCCATGCCCTTACCATGTTAAAATCCACTCACACAATCCATTGTTGAAATATTTCACTCATTCCCTTGTATGATAAACACCCCATCACTTGAACCTTGAGCACAACCAAGCAACAACCCCTATCAATCTAGACACACTAAGGTCGTCGAAGGGTAGACTTGAGGAGCTTACCATTTTTGGCCTACTTTCCTCCATGGTGTTTTCCTCTCCATCCTATCATAAGTGTTGTTTTAATTTAGTTTTTTGAATGTTGAATTTAGTAATAATGTTCTTAACATGCTAGGTTTTTAGCATTACATTTTGATATGCCTGGTGATAGTCTGCATTTGGGTCACTATAACAATGTCTTGTTGCTTGTTTTATCAACTAACCAACCTAACATTTTGCACTTTTTTATGTAGATAGTTGGTTTACTAACATTTTTTATAGGTATCAAAGTCCCCAACCAAGAAGTGTGCTCCTAGCCATACAACCAAATCCAAATTTAAACACCTTACAAATACATTTTATTTGCAAACTCCCACTCACAAATTTATGATTGAATATCAGCGAGATTGCAAACCCACATGAGTGGGGATTATGTTTTCTCATAAGCCCCCCACCATGTGGCATCAAAAACTATCCTTAACATTCCTAGAAACCACTCTTCCCACAGAAATACATTCTTTTATTAGTAGGATCATTGTAAAAACTTGTGAGAATGCTTGACCAAAATAGTCAAGCCCAAGCATTCAATTTTATCTTTTCAGACTCAAACTCATGAGTACAGCTAATAGAGGGAACACCTTCCACAATCCTATGGGATCACTTTTTTGTGGGAATGCACTATGGGTATTTTCCCACAACCCACATTTTATCTATTTTCACTAGTTCTAGTACCACAATCCCACAATATTTGGATGCATTCTCACACTGTGAGATCACAATTTTACTCCCATGGGTTCTTTTTTTTAAACTTGTTTGTAAAAATCAAAATTTGACTTTTAGTGGTTATGTAGGATATGGACTATTCTAAGTTGGTTTACACATATAAAAATTAACTTAAAAAGTTAAAATGCATTTTTGCATAGTTAACTATTCATTTTAGGGATTTTTTTTGGTGACTAATTAATTGATTTTTTGTAAAATTGTAGCTTGGACCATCTAGATACACCTAACCATGTCTTTTGCAGGTTTTTCTTAGGAATGAATTTGAATGCTTAAACACTTTTCTTTGAATGCATGTTGCACTTAATTTGATCAATCAAACAAACTCTTTAATGGCTAAGATAAATGAACCATTGCTATTATTAATACCTCAATTTGGGCATAAAACACTTTTACTCAATCTTGAATGACTAAAAGTCAATGAACATCACAAATTGGCATAGCTCAACTTTGGGGCTTAAAAGGAATCCATTCAATCTTGAAAGCTCTAAAAATAAAATGATATCATTCTCTCCTTCTCAAAGCTTTCATGTGTGATTTTCTTATGTTGATGTTGATTGATTTATTTTTGTTGATGAACCTTCAAATTATTATTTTGATGACATTATCAAGTTGGAAATAACTTCACATGCTTAAACATGAGTGTCTTTTAGAGTAGATAGAAAACCTAAAGCTTCAAATAAAAAAGAAAAAGTGTGGTCTTGTTTTACTTTTTAGCAAGTCTTCTTGGAGATTTCATCACCCCTTGGAATGACCTCAAATCTAGCATTCTAGTAGAGTATAAATATCTAGAGGTGAATTAAAATACACCTCTCTTGGAAACATAATCTTGTCACTCTTGGCTAAGCCCCAAAGAACTTTATACCTTTGGGAAGTGAAGGTGGAGATTTGGGTTATTGTCTCCTCCTGGCTATGTAGTATTATTTTCTTTCATCTATGGATTTGGGCCTCATGTACCTTTTGTAAATTGAGGACACCCCTAGCTAAGCTTGTATATCCTAGTCAAAACCTTATACAATTATTGGTGTATTTGATGTGCTTGAGTGTTTCAAATTCCCCCCATGCTTCAAAAAAATCCAAAAACATCATATAAATATACACATTGGTTACTATCAAATCCTTTTGCTAAACATATCTCTCTCAAATTTTCTTTGTCCTTTGAGAGATTGTTTGCTCACAATACAAAAAATCTATTTACAAAAGACTTTTATCCTTGTTGTTTCCAAAATAGTTCTTAGCAAGTCCATTCACAACAACCCTCTATCTACTTTGTTTCATTTTATATTTTGTATTATCCATTTATAAATCATTCCAAATGAAATACATACTTAGTGTAGTCATTGCCTCATCAAAGATTCATCCAAACTTTCAAAAACATTGTCATCCTAATCACATCCTTTCTTACATTATTCTAGTCTTCCATCAAGTCTTCCTTATCCTAAGATAGCTAAGTCTTCATAGCCATTCCTCACCCCATTTCCACATCTGTTAGAGTCAGTCTTTCCTTCTATTATGAGCCTAATCCAGATCCAAATCTAAGCTTCCCTACTTATCCTAATCTACATTTTCCCTTTCCTTTGTATTCATCCTTCATTTCTAAAACATAATATAACAATCCTATTATGATGAGTTTTTTCATCACATCCTTTTTCCCACTCCATCCTATTCCAATGATGATGAATATCTTTTTGACTATGGGTATATTGAAAACCTTAGAGATATTGCTCCGAACATCCTCCAAAATCCAAACATTTCTCCAAACTACTCCATCATTCCTCCATGCATACCCACTAGTATTCCTTACCATGCCTTTAACAAGGGAAATTCATTATTAAACTCATCCACACCTCCTTCCTATATTGTGCCCACATATTCCTCTTGTACATCAGTCATGTCTCCATCTTCCTCCACCTTTATATCCCAATCTCCACCCTTCCATAACAATGCTATTCATTACATCACTAGTCCAAGCCCATCATCCCAATATCCTAGAAACCCCTTTCCAAATCCTCCAACCAATACTATTTATACAATTGACCACCCTAATCCTCTTACTCTTCTGAATCACACACGTACATCTCCAAGGAGTTTTACAAGGAAACCAAATGAAAACCCATTTCCCACACCTATCATTCCTCTTACATCATACTATCGCTATCATCCCTATTAAATTCACCCCACTTATCAAACCCCTTACATCTCCTACCTACCATCCATCGAATCCCTCCAACTCCCATCTACATGACATCCTCCTAGAATTACCCAAATCCCATGTAATAAACCTAATGAGTCCTGTTGGGACTCAAAATCAAAGCCCTGATTTTGAGTACCATTGAAAAATTTAAGCCCTTAAGAACTTTTTGATCCATACATACCCGACTGCACTCGTGAGGCCTAAGAGGTGTTTAATGTTTCTAAAACCTTTCATTTAGTATGTCTATGTATTTCATGAATATAAATTGACATTTGGAGCCATTCCATGAAGTCTTGTTTTGAGCAATGTCCAATTCTACATTTTGCCCAAGTGTCAAACAGTGACATGAGGCCTTGTTTGCAATTGAAAATATTCCACCCAGTAATATTTCATGATTTTTTTCTTTGAGAACATTTAATTTCCATACCATAGAGCCTATGTTTTAGATTTTGAGTCATTTCAAATCCGTTTGACTAGGTTTTGAATCCCTCAAAATTGGTTGTTTATTGATGTCATACTGATGTCAATTATTCTAAATTTTGGGAATCCCTATTTGACTTCTTATAACATTGACCTAGTTGAGCAAAATGAAATAATTACTTTTGCATTCAATTTTAGACGTTAGAGACTTACTATGTTTCAATTTTGAGCTTATGACAAATTCGTTTAATTAGTTTTCAAATGTGATTCCAAATGCAATTTGTAACTTTTCACTGGTGTCATAAAGTGCAGTTTGGTCAGTACCCCTATTTGGGATATTGTAACTCCAGATCCATAATAGGTGAGATGAAAATGGATTTTACCACTGTGTTCTACTCTAAAAATACTTTAAGTGTGCCAATTTTCAAATCTTGATGAATTTGTTTGCACACTTTCCTAGGTCAATTCTGTTTGCAAAAACTACTTTTCTACTAGTGTTTCCAGTATGCAAATTTTGAGTAGCCTACTTTGACTGCTCGCCATTTTTCCCCTGTTATTCATCATGATACCTAATCATCAATTCATATTCTCCTTATGACAATAAAGCAATGGCCCAGTTCCCATTCCCCTAAGTGTCAAGTTGCCTAGTTTTTGAAGCCAAAACCGAATGTATTTTATGATATTCTGACATGTTTTTTGTAGGCAGTTCTGAGAGGGCAACCTCGACAGTTGATATGTTTTGACTAAGAATTTGTTGTGAGATGAGATTCAATGGGGTAAAAGTGTGCAGAATAGAGAATTAGTGTTGTTGATTTCAAAGCCCAATTATCTGTTTGGGTTAGTTTTTAAAGCCTTCTGGCATTAAATTAACAATTTGTAAATTAATGATAAAATGAGTTTTAACTGATTAATTAGTGCTCAAAATTAATTCCAGTAAATATTAGGTGATTAATGGATTATTTTGATAGTTCATTTGTTCAAAAATGAAAATAAAAATTAGCCAAGCCCTCTTTGGGGCTTGACTAATTTCACCAGATTGATAAGGGTACAAGAATATAGGATTTGGAAGCATCAAAAGAGTTTTTATAATATTTCAAACTCATTTGTGAAGCATTATCATAGAAAATCAAGGTATGTATGAAGGAATATACTTGATGATATATTGATTAAAATTCAAGTGTAGTAGTTGGCAATTGTAGGAGAGCTATAGTCAAGTAGAGTTGGACATTTGCATTGGAATCAATAAAAATGGTGTTAGATTTGACTAATAAAAAATGTATTGATAAAAGTTTGTTCTCAAAGTTGGTGGATGAAATGGAATCCTGAAATGTATTGGGTCCATGTTTGGGTAATTCCACTAATGGTCTTGAAGAGAATTTTCAATATAGCAATCATTTAAGTGAGATTTAGTCAAACAAAACCATCAATTTCCATACTATAGATAACAAAAATGGTAGCATAAGCATTGGGTTGGCTAACAAGGAGAATTATGCTGGTATCATGTATTTTTTTCAAGAAGAACACATGGTGGATATGATGTAAAAATAACTACTGTAGGGAAGAGGTCAGAGGAGATGTTTGGTCCTCATAGCACAAATATATAACTCCATTAATTTTGAAAATAGAGGATTGTTTTTTTTAATTGTTCTGAAATTAAAATCTATAACCATCATTATTATTAGTTTTCCATTCCAAGAAAGCTGTGGAAGAAGAAATAGACCACATTCTAATGAATGTATTTTGTTGTGAATGGGGAGCACATCAAAACAAAAGAAAAAGGAGTCTTCCATGGTAGGGATTGAAGGCTAGGACCTAAAAGAAAACATATGAGAAAATAAGTGAGGAAAATGCGGATGCCAATTGAGACATTATGCAAATGTTACCCCAAGGAATTTGCATCATATTCCATTATTGCCAGTCACTATCATTTGATGACAAACCAAATTATGCTTATCTGATAGTTTTACATTATGTTTTTATGCATAAAGGTGAGTGTGGATCCAGATATGGTGGGGTTCCAGAAAGTGAGTTAGCCAGCAAGTTATAAATTGATATTTGAAGACAAAGTGTGAGGCATAAGTGCAAGCCATGATTTCATGCAAAGATGTTTTACATGTGCAAATTTTTTTAATGATTTCATAGAAATGTTTTAAAGAAAAGGTGGAATTTATATACATTTGAGTTTATTGATTACATAAGAATTGCAATAATCAAATGGGAAGATAAACCTGCATACCACACCATGCAAGAAGCCATAGTCAAGCCAAAAAATGCAATGTAGAGTAGGTGCTGGGTCTTCAAGTAGCCTCTTTAAGACATGTGAAAGTCTAGTGTGAATTTGAGAACCTATTCATCCCATTGGTACAAAAGGCATCAACCAATACTATGTGTACATTACCATTAGTAGAAATGGTACGAGTAAGATCACCACTGTGGAGTGTTTTTTCAATAGTCCATACTATCAGCTTCCTGAGAACCTTTATTTTATGAAGTGGGGCATCCTCTGAAAGTGGAAGACTTATTTTTTTTGTCTTTCAAGATGGGTAGTCCTATGGAGTAGATATTTTGTGAAGACCAACCTTCCTGCCCAATGAAACCAATGCCACATGAGATTTAGTCTAGAAAAACTAGCATGCCTTGTGGGATTCTTATAGATGAGAGGAGGAAATCTTCTAACTTTTAGTCCCACATTGAACAATTGAAGTTCTTTTCTTTGGTTGATATATACACAATCACTATATTGGTAAGTGTCTTTAAGGAAGAAGCTTTTTCAAAGGAAGGGCAAGTATTCATTGAGGGGCCCACATGCAGCCAGATGGTGATAAAAGGTAATGTTTTGAACAAAGCATGTAGCGATGTCATCAGATGATGTGGAGTCCTCCCGACTAGTAAAAAATTGACATGTGGTGCTAGAACAACAAAACAAGTGATGACAAGTGTTAGAGAGACCTTCAAGCTTGCATGGATTCCAAGGTTCTAACATGGCATAGGAGACATGTGTCACGAGGGCACTTTCTCGCATGCACAACCAACACCCTATTGACTGTAATGTGGGAAAGTGCCCAGCTGACATGTATCAGTGGGCCTTAGTCTATGATGATGTGTAGATTTGGTCAATGTGATGATGTGGTAGTGATGTGGACCAAAAAGAAAATTGAAGATTGACATGTGGTATATGTTGGATGAATTTTGAAGTGACATATTTAAGAGGTAGCCTAAATTAGTGCAGATTCTAAGGTGCTAACATGGTGCAGTGTGCCACATGTCACAAAGGCACATGCTCACATGTGATGTGGTAGCTACTGACTGTGCATGTGAGAAAGCACCTAGCTGACACGTGATGGCGAGCCTCGAGTCAATAGTGACATGGAAGATGCAATGATTCAAGTAGCCAATGAGAAGCTACCACATGGTAGTGCTTAGCAAGCCAATTAGAGGGTGCCACATGGTGCTCGGTGGTAGCTGACTATGCAAAAATCCAACCAATCACAATGTGACACATCTCATAAGCTAGTCAAATAGGTTTGACCCAAAATTCAAGGGTGAGGGAAAATAAAAATGTTTTAAAATTAATTTTAAAAAAAAAAATCAAAAAAATCAAAAAGGAACATGAATGTTTTCACTTTAAATAGATATATTCTAAAGTTTGAACTTTAGATTATTTTAAATTTTTGAAAAATAAATATTTAGTCACAAAGCCATAGCAAAGGCATGATTTTCAAAATAATATTTTGGGAGTTCTCGATAAGTGAATATAGGCATATTATATATCACCAGAATCGAGAGAAGATGGACTTTTTGATTCTGGAGTTTGTTTTCACACAGGTGGTCAATGATTAAAGATATAGGTATAAATGTAAAATTTGGGCCTTCTTAGTGAAATTGCTGAAAATTGAAAATATAGTTACAAGCTTGGTAAAAACACATGGTAAAAGGTCTATTGGGTTAGTTTAAAGGATATCATGCCATTGTAGTATAATTTTCTTCCAATTTTTAGTTTTGAGAATATTGTGTTTTCCAGTTGTGATGAATTTCGAGATTGAGGTTGGAGTCATGATTAAAGGATCAGATCTTTTTGAAGGAGACAAAATGGAAAATATCTCTAGGTTAGGATGGAATTCTTTGATTCAATATATTTATTTTCCCTCTTTAATTTTAGAGGTTGGAAAATATTGGAAAGGTTTTGAGTTGGAAATTGACGTAGAAATGGTTTATGGAATTGATGAAGTTTGAATGGAAAGTATCTAGGATGTGCTAGTTCCAAACCATGAAGCTATGCTTTGGCTATGATACCCCCTTCCCATCCAAACAGCTTCTTATTCTTGCTATTTTCTCTCTTATCTGACAGTATATGTATATTGTACAGTCTAGTTTATTTGGTATTTTGTGAGTCAATTTCATGCATTTTTAGTTATTATTGCGAGGAAATCAATATAAAGAATAGCAGGTGTTTAGTTTCACTTTAAATTTTGCCTCCTTTATTAGTGATTTATAATGTTTTATGATCTTTGAACAAAGGGCCTAGATCATAGTTTATAGTCCCTTATGGTTGTATGTTATTTCATTATTGCTTATAATTCAAGGAGTTATGTGAATGCTTTAGGTAAATCAACAAGGTTGCATGTTTTTTGAGGAGGATGTCACATAAGAATGAGATTTAGATTGAACATTGATATCCAACTTAGAAGGTAAATGGATAGATCTGGAGTCTTGGTATATGATATGTGTCTTAGATATCCAAAATGCATGAGAGAGATTTGTGAATTGCCCAATGGATGAGACACTAATTAGCTATAGGATCATTAGTTTGTTGTCCATACTTGGTTTTTCTCCACTTTCTCCACCCACATAAAATCAAATCAAATTCAAATCATCTTTATATTTTATGTTTGAAGAGCTAGAATAGGATGCCCTCACTTAGCTTATGAATGGCATTGTCTTGCACTTAGCTATTGCAAATCTATGTTATTGCATGAGTAAATAGGAGAAACAAGGGCTAAATTTTTTGTTAATAGAGTCAAGAATATGTTTAGCATTGGTACCATATAAATTGAATCTAAGATCCACCCACCTAGGTTTTCCAGATGTTGAAGTAGAAGACAAGTCTAGCCTTATAATTGGCCCAATGTTTGAAATGGTATGTTTTAGATGGGAGTTAGCTAACCTTAGATGTATCTTGTTCTCATTGAGATAATTTGGAACCGTGTTGTTTCAAAACACCAACAAAATTGTGACTCTATTGGGGAAATAAAATGGCAATACACCGTGTTAAAAGGACAAGAATATTTGGTGTGAATTGAATATCTTAGTGCTATTATTCAGTATGGTTTTGCTCATCTGAGTCACCAATAAAATGGAAACTCTACTAGGGAAGTATTGAATCTAAAATAGAAATTCAATATGATTAAAAGAAAGGCATGTGCAAAGTTTGCTACAATAGTAAGGATATAAAGTGTTTTCTGTATCTTTACTAAATATTCATGTCTCCTAGTGAACTTTTATCCATTTGTAGCATTAGCTTTGTGATTTAGTGTAAATTCTATTGTTACGAGTTTTTAGCTTCAATTAATTCAGCTAGAGTTTTGTTTTCAAAGTGTTGTTGTAAAATCAGAGTCAAGAGTGAACATAAGTTTGTGTTCCCTTTTCCAAGTCTATAAATATACTAGAGTGGTTTGATGGTCTACATTTCTCCTACATATGAAGGTCTAGTTCAGATTTGTCAAGTGACAAATTATGTTTTATTTCTCAGAAAGTGTGAGTGGCGACTCTCAAATCTTTGCACCAGCTTGTTCCTAGTTGATTTCATTGCAATACATTGAAAGGGCTTCAATTGCATGGGTAGATTTGAAGGTTTTGATAGTTTCTTGAAAAGGAAGTTTAAATTCTTGATAAGTTTTAAAGTGTTGTTTGCAATCTACTGTTCTAAGAAAGTGAATTTTGGAAAGTAAATCATAGTAGTAATCTCTTTAACCTCTTGCAAGGACGTGGTGGCTCTACAAGGTTTTATCAATGGTGTGAATGATTTTTGGTATGAACTTGTGTCAAATCAGCAGATCAAAGTTCAACATCAGCACTTGAGGTATTTTGGTTTTCATGTTTCTCTTTCATGGAAGTCAAGTATTTAAAAAGGTTGCCTTTATTCACTGATTTTAGCACTAGAAGAAAGAGGTAGAAGTTTGATTTTAAGATGGAATCACTTCTCATATCTGAGATTAGTTCCCCAAGTTCTAAAAGTTTATAAACTATGGCTAACAACATTGCTATGTTGAATAATTTGATCTATAAAAAGATTGTCAGTGTTATAAGAATTGAAGTAGGAAGTACTCAAGGTTTAAATGCTGAACATTGTTATCTAGAGATTAAATCAGTAATTAGCAAGATGTGTTTTCATGCTAGACCTGAGGAATCCTCTCTACCTAGTATTTTTCTTAATATTTTAGTGCTTTATTTAGTTAATTGAACAACACCTATAAGATTACAAAGGTTTTTGCAAGTCGAAAGATTCATTGAGGAGATGGAAAGTGGCAATTATAGAGTTCATGATATATCTCCTAATGATAATAATGGATGTGCTAAAAGTAAAGGTAGCAATGAATATAACGAGTCTATAGAGAAAGATAATTTGTGTTCTAAATGTGAAGAGAAGGATTCAAATGTTAATGAAAAGGGTAATTACAATTAGCATAAAGAAGGTGGATATGAAAGTAAAAATAAACTTTGTTATAGTGAATATGAAGTTGAAGAATTTTATAACAGTAGTGGAGGTAGTTCTTGCCATGATGAGAAAGAATGTTGTAATAATGCTGATTTTCCAGATTAATATACTAATGATTTTTTTGTTGTAAGTTCTTCATGCCATCCAAATGATAATCATAGCCAGGAGAAGATTTGTGAGGCAGTCTCCTTAAGCTCTGATGAAATTTTAGCTTTGTTTCCTTGTGATTTTGAAAAGCATGTAAGTGTTTCTAAGGATGCTCATATTTTCTTTCATAATGATGGCATTTATTTTGTTTTGCCCCATGAGCTAAGTGAAAGTGTTGTTGAAAATGAAAAAACAAGTGAAAGTGAAATTTGTAGGTTACCTCATGAAAGTTTAGATGAAAATTAGATTTATGACAAAGGAAAAGGTTTTTTTTCAAGTTCGGTGGCCTAGGGCCATCATTTGTACATAGTAGGAATAGTTGTTTTAACTTTGAATAAAGTTTTTCGAGAGAAGTTTTACTATTAAGTGTGTGGTCTGCTTCTTCTAGAGATCTAAATACTTGCCATGCCTACAAGGGACATGCATCTCTAGATAGAACCACTATTGGGACTCAAAATTGAAGCCCTAAGTTTGAGTACCATTGAAAAATTTAAGCCCTTAAGCGCTTTTTGATGCATACATACCCGAATGTGCTCATGAGGCCTAAGAGGTGTTTAATGTTTTTAACACCTTTCATTAAGTATGTCTATGTATTTAATGAAGATAAATTTCCATTTTGAGCCATTCTGTGAAGTCCCATTTTGAGCAATGTCCAATTCTACATCTTGCCTATGCCTAATAGTGACAAGAGGCCTTGTTTGCAATTAAATATCTCACATCCAATAACATTTAATGACTTGTCACTTTGGGAATGTTTAATATCCATACCAAAGAGCCTATGTTATAGATTTTGAGTCATTTTAAAAATTTGACTAGGTTTTGAATTCGTCAAATTTGGTTGTTTATCAATGTCATGCTAATGTGAATTGTTCTAAATTTTGGGAAGCCCTTTTTGAATTGTTATAACTTTGACCCAGTTGATTGAAATGAAAAAATTCCTTTTGCATTACATATTAGAGGTTAGAGATTTACTATATTTCAATTTTGAGATAATGAAGAATCTGTTTGATCAGTTTTCAAATGCAATTCCAAATGCAATTTGTAATTTTTTGCTAGTGTCATAGAGTGTAGATTGGTTGGTAGCACTATTCAAGATGTTGTAACTCAAGATCTGTGATAGGTGAGATCAAGAGGACCATTGTGTTCTACTCTAAAAATAATTTAAGTGTACCAATTTCCAAATCTTCACCAATCTATTTGCATGCTTTCCCAAGTCAATTCTATTAGCAAAAACTATTTTTCTACCAGTGTTTCTAGTATGCAAATTTTGAGTAGCCTACTTTGACTGCTTGCCATTTTTGCATTATTATTTTTCGTGAGCCCTGATAATAGATTGATATTCTCCTTGTGACAATGAACCAATTCTTTAGTTCCCATTCCCCTAAGTATCAGGTTGCCTAGTTTTTGAAGCCAAAACCAAACATGTTTTATGGTTTTCTAACATGTTTTCTTCCTGGCAGTTTTGAGAGGGAAACTTTGATAGTTGATATATTTTGACTAAGAATTTTTCATGCTATGAGATTCAATAGGGTAAAAGTGTGTGGAATAGAGGATTAGTGTTGTTGATTTTAGAGCCTAGTTATCTATTTGGGTCAGTTTTTAAAGCCAATTGACATGCCCTTCTGGCATTAAATTGACAATTTCTAGATTAATGATAAATGAGTTTTAAATGATTAATTAGTGCTAAAAATTAATTCCAATAAATATTAGGTGATTAATGGATTACTTTGACAATTTAGTTGTTCAAAAATAAAATAAAAATTAGTGGGCCCTTTTTAGGGCTCAACTAATTTCACCAGATTGATAAGGGTACCAGAATATAGGATTTGGAAGTATCAAAAAGGTTTTTATAATATTTCAAACTGATTTGTGAAGCATTATCATATAAAATCAAGGGATGTATGAACAAATATAGTTGATGATAAATGATTAAAATTTAGGTGCAATAGCTAACAATTGTGGGAGAACTATATTCAAGTAGCCTTGGATATTAGCATTGGAATCAATAAAGATGGTGTTAGATTTGACTAATAACAAACATATTGAGAATAAGATGGAGCAAGTTACTTCTAGCATTTGTGTAATAGATACAAGATTTAGGAAGAGAACAAATGAAGAAATCATGTCTCTAGGTGGTCCAAGTAAAAGAACTAGATAGAGCTCAAGGAAAAAGGCAGCCAAGGTAACTGGGGGATCTACTACTGATACCATCCAAAGCACTATGGAGTTAGGTAAAGAGGTGGTGAAAATGATCAAAGAGCTATAGTAGTAGCTAGTAGTGTCACTAGTATCTGGTCTCTATTTTGGTAGTGGTCCTGGTAACTGGTCATTGTTCTTGGTCTTTTAACTAGTCTATGTTCATTTTTAAAAAAACTAGGTTTTAGGTCCTTGTAAAACCTAGTTTCATTTTATGGTTTTATTTTGTGGTTTTAGGTCCCTATAAAACCTAATTTTGTAACTTTTAAACTGCAAGTTTTAAGTCCTTGTAAAACCTAGTGGTATTTCATGGTTTACCTTTTGCTTTTCTGTTAAGGGTTTTAGGTCCCCTTCAAAACCTATTTTTACCTTAATCTAAAAAATAGATGTATTCATAAAAGTTTGTTCTCAAAGTTGGTGGATGAAATGGAATCCATAAATTTATTAGGTCCTTGTCTGGGTAATTCGACCAATGGTCTTGAAGAGAAGTTTTAATATAGTAATCATTTAAGTGGCATTCAATCAAACAAAACCATTAATTTCCATAATATAGATAAGAAAAAATGATTCCATAGGCATTGGGTTAGATAACAAGGAGAATTATGTTGGTATCAAGTATTCTATTGAAGAAGAGCACATGGTGGATCTGATGTGAAAAATACTATAGCAGGGAAGCAAGCATAGGAGATGTTTGGTCCTCATAGCACAAATATAAAACTTTGTTAATTTTGAAAATAGAGGATTGTGCTTTTAATTGTTCTGAAATTAAAATCTATAACCATCATTGTTATTAGTTTTCCATTCCAAGAAATTCGTACAAGAAGAAATAGACCATAATCTAATGAATGTATTGTGTTGTGAATGGGGAGCACATCACAATAAAAGAAAAAGGAGTCTTCCATGGTAGGGATTAAAGGCTAGGACTAAAAGGAAAAGGTATGAGAAAATAAGTGAGGAAAAATGTTGATTATAATTGAGACATTATTCAAATCTTACCCCAAGGAATTTGAATCATATTCCATTATTGCGAGTCACTACCATTTGATGATAAGCCAAATTATGCATATCTAATAGTTTTACAATGTTGTTATGCATAAATGTCATGCCCATAATTCACAAGGAAAAAACACAACTAATGTTTTTTTGCTAACTAGACACTATGAACAAGGTTCCAACCAATAATTCAATAGTTTCATTATTTCATTTTATTTTTGATTATTTTGCTAATTATTATTAACTTTACATACTCATGTCCCCCTCTTTGCTAGTAACCTATAGGAGGGTTTGGTAAATTATTAAATTTACTCCATAATTCATTGTCCATTCACTATAACATCATTTCTTTACAATTTTGTCATTAAATCCTAATAATTCTAATTTAATAGAAGCATTTCCTCTAGTTCCATAAATAATTAGTTAGTCATAAGAATTTTCAGCATCATATATCTACATCCTTCTTAATCCTTGATTGACCTATATCTTGAAGTATCAATAAAAAAAAATAAAGTCAACCATGTGTGTGTGTGTGTGTGTGTGCGTGTGTGTGTAACATAGTATTTCCTAAAGTCAAACTCTTATATTAATGTTCTTTATTTAAAAAGAAAACTTACATTTTCTAATTCTATGTCCCATCTCCACTTAAACTTATTTATTGATTTTTTTATTATTATTATGTTTTAATTTTACTATGTACATTATCCTAATTATACATCCTTTAATCATTATTAGCATTCTATGAATATTTTATAAGTTAGATATTATACATATACATTATCCTTAAGATTATCTAATAACTATAATACAATACACTCTAACCATAACTTGCAACCCCTAAATCAATTTAATCAAATAAATAATAAAAAATCCAATATACCATTACTTTATTATGCATATATTTCTTTAAACAACAATTAAACAAGAATAAAAAGAAGACACCTTCAAATTTTAACAATTATTTAAAAATAATATTTAAAACTATAATTAAAGTATACTATATTTATAACATCTAAAAAATAAACCAATGTATAACTATTAATCATAAAATTATTATTAAACTATAGTTAAAATATGCTCAAATAAACTAGAATCTAGATATACATTTACCTACTATCCAAGCATAATCCACTTAACATTAAACAATATACACTATCCTAACCATACTATCTTAATACTAACTTGTAATCCAACCTTTTGTGAAATCTAACCTATGCATACCTCCTAGTCTATGTGATACATTATAATCCCAATGTTACATTAATGCACCATATGTTTTTATTTCTAGATCATCCCCTTTACCCCATGTGTACCTCTCCTCAACTAGGCATGGGTGGGTAAAGTTTTTCAAAATATCTTCTCTCATGTTAGATGACTAGGGTAGAAGATAGTATTGTTAGGTCTTGCATTTAAAATAAAAAGCTTTTTACACTCCTTCATTACAAGCATGGCTGCCCACCCTTCTTTTTTACACCACCTTGCTTGGGTAACATGTGCAACAAGGAAATGGGGAGTAGTTGACAAGACAACCCCCCCCCTCTCTTAGACATTTAATAAAATTTCCTAGCTTGAGGTGCCTAGGGGAAGTCCTATTTAGGACATAAAATATGAATGGTTAAGTTTGACTTTTAACAAATCATGTCTTCCTTTTGCAAATCGACTAGTAGGGGTGGGTGGGGATGTGACCCATCCCCCTTATTAGATTTTAATGTATTTAAGAAAAAAACTTATGAGCTTGACAACACATAAATGCCCCTGGTCCCCTTCAAAGGAAGGGGTACTTATATATATATATATATATATATATATATATATATATATATATATATATATATATATATATATATATATATATATATATATATATATATATATATATATATATAACAACTTGAGTTTCCTATCATATTCATGATAATGTCCTGTATCTATTATAATGCAATAAAAAGAGATCATTCTATTTTGTTATTAATATTTAATTGATCGTATCTTGGAAGAGGATAATTTTTTTTTCGTCCATACATTTTCTAGAGAATTTTTATGCATCTACAAATCTTTTTTTTTTGAACTTAACTTATTTTCCTAGATCCTTTTCATGTAATCTTTAAGATTGTTTAGATTCAAGTTGTTAATAGTTTAACATTGCATCATGCATTATGATTTCTATTCTAAAAAGCAAGCTTAATATAAAAAAGCTATTGCAATTTCAAACAAAATTCTACATGGAACTTATATGAATTCCTTGTTAGCAATTTCTATGAAAATCAAATTTTCAATACACATTAGTGATATCCATATTGCATAATTTAACCATCTACATATCCATTAACTATCTATTTTATATTCTATAACTAATTGAAAAGAATACTAAACATCTGTTGGTGTTTGAAAACATTACCCGTTTCCAATTACCCTGATGAGAACAAAACATATCTAGGGGTAGCTAACTCCCACTATCAACACATTCATTCAAACACCAGGCCAACTGTAAGGCATGACCCTTCTTCTTCTTCAGGCTCTACAAAACCTAGGTGGGTGAACCTCTTTAGATCTGACTATGTGACTAGTGCAATAACCATATTCAGGATCTATAAAAGCAGATGAAACCCCTAATTCTTCTATGCTTAACCAGGAGATCACAAGCATGAAATAGCTAAGGACATGACTCATGAAACTGGAAAGCTAAGAGCGGGTTATACTTTGAATACCTTTCAACAATAAAATGAAAATGATTTAATAGATTGATGACAACAAGACCCAGGCATGAGTAACAAAATTTAATGATCCTATTTGTGATCAGTGGCTTATCTATTGGGCAATTAAATAAATTATAACCATACATCTTCTAGAAATCTCAGACATATTACTACATCCAGATCTCTAATCTATCTTTCACCTTGTGAATAGATATTTGCATCAAAATGAATCTCATACTCAGAATATCCCATCATGAAATCAGTAAACCTTGTGATAAACACCAAGCGGTTACATGGCTCTCTGTTCCATAAGCAAGGTATTTCAATCACATACATCACTAAATGAGATGCAACCTAATCTATGGTCTTTGATCATAAACTATAAAAGATTACAGATCCACAAATAGGAGACAAGATTCAGGCTGAATTTGAAACCATTATCGCTCTTTATTTTCTTTCTTTGAAATCAAATACATGAAAGATGTACAGAATACTTCATAAATCAACTAAAAAACATGAACTATTTGCATAAAACTCAAAATGTTGTTCAATACAAGAAGAAATCTTGAAGAATGGTTTCTCAGTGCAAAAACTAGAACCCCCACAATGACAAAAAGAAAGAAAGATATAGAAGAGAAAGAATTCCTAGATCTGTTCTGAAGATGACAAGTGTCCACTTGAAATTCAATCTTGTGCAACTGATTAACCTCTTTCTTCTTTCATCCCATCTGATCTTATGTTTCATCATTACATTGTAACTGATTTGCAAAATATCCCCAGCTAAATGATGAAATCCCCTATTTGCTAAATATCTGATTTGCATCAAAATGCTGATAAAACTTCATCTAACTGACTCAGAAATGCCCCCAATTGAATTCTCCTTATCTTTTATGCATATTCAAGCTATTAACTTGCCAAAAATCAAAACTGAACTTCCTGGTCTAAATATGGTTGCAATTTAGGTACCTGATAGAAAACCTCATGTAGCTCAAACTGACTGATACCTGTGCAAAAAATGACTCCAGAATCAAAAAGTTTGTCTTCTCTTGATTCTGGCGATATATAACATCGCCTACTTTACATCTCAAAAACCCACTGAAAGTCATTTTAAAAACACTCCTCTGCTATAAAAATTAGGTCTACACATCTTTTAATTTTAAAATCCAAAATTTTTAAAATAATCTAATGTCTTAACATTAGAATTAAAGCCATATTTGATTTTAAAAACTGACGTGCAAACCCATTGAGAAAAAACTTTAAAATTTACTTTAAGCCTATTTTAATTTTTTCCTTTATGCCTCCATTCGGGTCAAACCTCTATTGACCAAGTGACACATGTCACTCAATGATTGGCTTAGGCTGGTACAGTCACTACCTCATCACTACATCTGGGCTTGTACTGCCATGTGTTGTCACCACCTACCTTGTCGCTACTTCACTATGGTAACCTGTGAGCATCTTCTCCTTGGCGACGTAACAATGACCACATATCGAGACATGTGGAAAAATCTCCTCCTTCTGAGCTAATCTGTCTTTTCCAAATTTTTAGGTTTTTTAGCGACCTTGCTATTTTGCTAGCTAGAGTTGCCAAGATTTTTTGGCTAGCGAGGTAGCGACTAGTCGAATTCTTGAGTTTTCTGACGACCTATCCCTGCTGACATCATTATCTTGTTCTGCATGCATTCGTTCAAAATTTATGTCCTATTTCCACTAGGTCAGATGAATGGGACCCATCGTGCACAAGCATAGCCTTTCCAAAAGGCTCTTCATTTAATTCATAGCTAAAAGTGCATAGGATGCTATTTAAAGATTAAAATTACTCTTCCCATGTTGAATGTGGGATATTGCTTTGTATCAGGGCTTCCTATGCTCCCTTTTGAACATGGAGATCACTTTTTTTTATGCTTCTACGGCTTCCTTCATCATTTGGCATGGTCTCCTTTCAAGAGAGGAGGTTCTGCCTTGTCTAATAGCACCCTATATCTGCTATTTTCGCATGTGAGGAACTCCATTTCTACGCAAGCGTGAGTTTATACTCTTTGGCATGGTCTCTGTTTTGGTTTTAATGCCTGCGGGCTTCTTTATTTGGAGCCATGGACTGTGTTGTGTATCCTCTATGGTTTCTATTCTAGCTTAGGTCATGAGCTCCTTCAAAATGGCATGTTTGATGTTTTTCCTTTTACCTATTTGCAACTCTTTGTAGCTTACGTGTGTTGGATCTACTCTTCAGGGTCCTCTGCTTAGCTTGTTGCTCTGCAATGCGTTGCCCAATGTGTGGGTCTCTATGTTCAGCGTGAGTTCTCCTTGATAAAACTGTGGAAGTTCTCATTTGTTACGTTGTGTGAATGCCCCTGCAGCTTCTTCTTACATTGCTGTGTGCGTGCCTTGAAACTGCCCTATTGCAGATTCCCCTGTTCCTCAACATGGCCCTGACACCTACTTTTAACATGCCACCTTTTATGTCAAAGTGGTCTCCAATTTTCTTTTCACAAGGATTTCAATCATTAGCTGCAAAATATGTTGAACATATTTTGCTTGCTCTTCTATCATTCTTTGGTATCGTAATGCCTCCATTTGCATCATTGCTTTCTTTTCTTTTCTTTTTTGGTAGAAACATGATCATGGCTATGGCATGATATTTAGAGGAAGGCAATAGATTAACAATGTTCAATCTTTGAATCTAATATGTGCAAGGTTTCTTTGAGTCAAGATATTTTGGATACCACTGTCTCACAACAGTTTACTTAAGTGGTATAAAACTTCAAGATGAGAGGGTGATTCACCAAGACACAACCATAGTTCAGAATGATGAGGGTTATCAAAAGCTCAAAGCAATTTTCAATATTTGGGCAAAATAACATAATAATACAAAACCTTCTTAAGTGAGCAAGAGACAATACATTTCATATCTATGGAGTTGGCCACTATATTTACCATACCCTCAAGCTTTCCAAAGATCTGCTACTACTGTTACGAAGTTGCAACATTTCCATTCTCATATGTCTCTATAATGCAACAATCACACATTCCAAGAGTCCTACAAATACCACTTAAAACTATTCCACATTTGAAATAATCTGGATACCATAATAGCTTGGTGAAATTAGTTGGACCCCAAGTGGGTCCAGCTAAAAAAATTTTGTTTTTGAATACCTGAACTGCAAAACTAATCCACTGACCTTTTAGATTGATTAGAATCAACTTTGATCACTGACTGATCGAATAAAACTCAATTTGTCACTTTTTTGCAAAATGCAAACTTGGTGTCAGGAGGTCCACTGTCTGGCCTTAAAAACTAATCCAAACCTCTGACCAGGCTCTAAAAACTGGCATGTTGAATCTCTGTTCTACATACTCTTATCCTATTTAATCTCATCTCATGAAAAATTCCCAGTCAAGAGATATTGACTGTCAAAGTCACTTTCTCAAAATTACCTACATGAAAACATGTCAGAAAACAACAAACTGGGTTTGGATTTGGCTCGAAAAATTGGGCTAATGGACACTTGGGAAGATGAAAATGGGGGCGTTCATCCTCTGTCATGAGAAAAATATGAAGATGCGATTTGGGCTCATGAAAAATCACAAGACGCAAATGGCAGATGTTCAAAGTAGGCTACTCAGAATTATGCAACTAGGAACACTGATTGAAAGCGATTCTTGCAAATGGAATTGACCTCGAAAAGTGTGCATATGGATTGTTCATGACTTAAAAACTGACACACTTGGAGTATTTTTAGTGGAAAACATAGAGGTACAATCCATTTGACTTGACCAATCACAGATCAGGAGTTATGATGCCACGAACAGGACTACCAATCAATCTGCACTTATTGACACCAGTGAGAAGTTAGAAATTCCATTTGGAATCGTATTCGAAAACTACTCAAACGGATTTGTCAAGAGCTAAAACTTGAAACATAATAATTTTTTGATGTCTAGAATGCAACACAATAGGAATTTTAACATTTTGGTCAATTGGGTCAAAATTTCAACACATCAAACAGGGCTACCCAAAAATGTGTGCAAAGTGTAAAAGCATGAAAACATTAACTGATAGATTTTGAGGGATTTGAAACCTAATTAAATGAACTCAAAACGACTCAAAATCTGAAACATAGATTCTTGGATATAGATACTAGGTACTCTCAAAGTGGCAAGTTATGATACAATTCTGGACAAAAGATATTTAGGTTCAAACACAGCCTCCTATTGATGTTTGACACTTAGGGTAAAATGCAAGATTGACAATTTCTAAAAGCAAGACTTCGCCAAATGACTCAGAATGATGATTTAGCTTCATGGAACACTTAGAAAGGCTAAATATAGGGTGTTAGAAACATTAAACACCTTTTAGGCTTCAGACCGGCAGTCGACTGCATAGGCATCAAAAAGCTTTCATAGGGCTTAATTTCTCAACAGTGCTCAAAATAAGGGCTGCAATTTTGAGCCCCAACAACATCAATGCAACTAAATTATTCTTATGAAATCTAAGGAGATAAGAATATCAAGATGATAATGTTCTATTCTTTCTTCTAAGGTATATCATAATACAAATGCTTCCCTTCATCCCATTCTAAATTTATGTATTGATAAGGCAACATCAACACAACAAAATCTCTCCTTCATGTTCCTTTCAAAATTTACTTTCAGCACAATATCAAGCATGAACAAAGGGTAGTGGAATGACTATATCAAGCTATACACAATGGAAATACCATTTGATTCATAGATTATGCAAATCTTTCTCTCTATGGACATATGAATGAGAACAATAACAATACTCCTACAATACAAACTACTTCACATAACAAGTGGATTTTATTACTCCATTTCCAATAAAATAATAAAGAGTCTTCTTCTCCTATGCAAGAATAGACTACATGAACTTCAAGCTTCCAAGCTCATCAAGTGAAAACTTGCAAAAGAAAGAAAAAAAGCAAGAAGAATTGGGCAACCATGGAGGCTCACCTCCCAACCTAGGCCTCAAGGAGGCCACCCATCAAGCTTGGGGAAACAAGGCATAAATGGTATCATATTCCACATTCTTATATCATGCATGATCACAACAATATAGCAACTCAACACAATGCATTACAAGACAACCCATCCCAAGGCTTACACAAAGATTCAACAAATGAATCAAGTATAGGGTGAAGGTGGGCTCTCTCTATGAGGAGTATTTCCAAAGCTATGATTCACAATATACACATCTTCTCATTATTAGCATGCCCTTTCAAGGTTTACAATAACTTCCCTTCCACACACCTCCTTATACCTCCCAGAATGCAAGTAAGCAAGAAGACACATTCCATTGAACATATAAAAATCATCTCCACACATGGGAGAGTTCCTCAACTACATGTGTGAGCCCAACTAACCCCTTCACCCAAGCATCTCTTCCCTCCCAAGGGTGAGTGATGCTGCACACCCATTACACAAAACACACAACATGAAAGAAATGAAAGATTCAAGGAAGGATTCACATAAAACTTCTCACTTGCAACACTCAAACAAAAGATCTTTTCCCACAAACCACATCTACAATACACCAAATTCATCATGAAAATAAGAACACCATATCTATTCTACATGAAAAATGAAGAACACCATGGATCATGGGTACCAAACTCACTTCAAGAAATGGAAATGGATAGTTGTTGTAGAGCTCCTTATCCTCTTCCTCCAAACCCTAGTTGTCTCTAAAGATAGAGAGTGGCCAAGTGAGTTTCCAATTTATCCATGTCTCTATATATCCTTCTCATTTTCGGATTCAATAAAGAATGCAATTTTTTTGGGGTCTCTTAGGTCTACTAGGCACCCTAGAGGTCATTATTAGCCCCCTAACTTAAAGTTCTAACATGGGTAGGGTTTATTTTTGTCACAAACCCACCTTAGAGTTACTTTATGGCCCTCCCAATGCTAGGTAATTCAAATTTTGATTTTTTCCATGGTGATAACCATGTTTTATTTACTAATTTAGGGAAATAAATAAAATTTCTCAATTGAGGAATTTAACTTAGAATAAGGTGGCCACATGATCCATCATCAAAGAACATGTAATTTCCCATAACGAGTACAAGTGTCAAGTGGCACACACAAAATGCACTACACATCAAACATGACACGTTCAAAATCTACACATGAAATACATACTACACACATGTATGTCATGTTTACAAAATAAACACATCACAATGAGGTTTATGAATCTTACAAAGATTCACCTTGGTAGAGTCATTTAAACATGTGTCTATACCTTGTTTCCCTGTTAAATTTGCATGATTCCTCTTCCTACACATCAAACTTGAGCCTCGGTAGTCCAAGGGGATCAAATAAACATATACTACATAAGTGCACATAATAATATCCACATTAACATAATTTAAATTATATTTCCTTTCCTAGTATTTTCGATTATTCCATTCAAAATATTAAGATATCAAAATCTGCATGTCATAGGTCATCATTATCAAATTAACATCTATCTACATATCCTAACCATTCATTTGCATGTCATAAGGTATCAAATTCAAATTAACATTTATCTATAAATTAGAAATCATCAAGATCAAATTAACATTTTGCCTTACATTAAAATCTAATAATATCATGTCATAAAGCTGCATCCATATATGTTTGAACATTTCTTACAGAATAATAGGTTCTTAGTGCATATAACAATGTAAAATAGTACTAAAGTATCAAAATCAATAGATAAAGCAATCCACTATCCATCTAAATCTTGAATAACAATCAAAATTTCAAGGTCTTGAATATAAAAATTTAAATAAAATATCCATGCTATGACGGGTTGGGATGAGGCCTCATAATAAAGGTGAACATGGAGCTGGATATGTTGGTGTTCCAAAAAGAAAGCTAGTGGGAAAGTTATAAATTGACATTTAAAGAAAAATGTGAGGCATAAGTGCAAGTCATGATTTTATGCAAAGACATTTTACATGTGCAAAAATGTTTTATGATTTCATAGGAATGTTTTTTAAAAGAAGGTGGAATTTATATAAGTTTGAGTTTATTGATTATATAAGAACTACAATAATCATATGGGAAGATAAACTTGCATACCACACCAAGGAAGAAGCCACATTCAAGCCAAAAAACATAGTTTGAAGTAGGTGTTGGGTCTTCACATAGCCTCTTTAAGACATGTGAAAGTATAGTGCAATTCTGAGAACTTGTTCACCCATTAGTATGGAAGGCATCAACCAATGCTATGTGTATATTAGAATTAGTAGAATTGGTATGAGAAAGATCACCACTACGAAGTGTTTTTTCAATAGTCCATACTATCCATAGCCCAAGAAGCTCTATTTTATGAAGTGGGGCATCCTTTGAAAGTGGAAGACTTATTGCTTTTGTCTTTCAAGATGGACAATCCTATGGAGCAGATATTTTGTGAAGACCAACCTTACCACCCAATGAAACCTATGTCACATAAGATTTAGTTTGGAAAAAATGGCATGCCTTGTGGGATTCTTACAAGTGAAAAGAGGAAATCTTCTAACTCTTTAGTCCTATATTTAGCAATTGAAGTTCTTTTCTTTGGTTTATATACCCAATCACTATATTGGTAAGTGTCTTTAAGATACAAGCATTTTCAAAGGTAGGGCAAGTATGCATTGAGGGGTCCACATATGGCCAGATGGTGATAAAAGGTAAAGTTTTGAACAAAGCATTGAACGATGTCATCAAATGATGTGGAGTCCTCCTCACTAGTAAAAAATTGACACATGGCACTAGAACAATGAACTAAGAGATGAAAAGTGTTAGAGAGACCTTCAAGCTAACATAGATTCCCACATATGGCATGGAAGCTATTGACTATGCATGCAAGAAAGTGCCTAGCTGACACATGACGATAGGACTTAAGTTAGTAATGACATTGCAGATGATGTGGTAGTTTAGGTAGCCAATGAGAAGTTGCCACATGGTGGTGTCTGGTAGGCCAATCAGATGATTCCATGTGACACCCAGTGGTAGCCAACTAGGTGAAAATCTAGCCAATCATAGTGTGACACAGGTCACAAGCCGATCAAACAAGGTTGACTCGAAATTTAAGGGTGAGGGAAAATCAAAATGTTTTAAAATTGATTTAACAAAAATAAAATTCAAAAAGGAATATGAATGTTTTAAATTCATATAGATATATTCTAAAGTTTGAGCTTTAGATTATTTTAAATTTTTTAAAAATAAATATTCATTCACAAAGCCATATAGAGGCATGATTTTTAGAATGGTATTCTAGGAGTTCTTGATAAGAAAATATAGGCATATTATATATCGACAAAATTGAGAGAAGACAAACTTTCTAATTCTGAAGTATAGTTTTGCATAGGTTGTCACTGATTCAAGATATAGGTAGAAATGTAAAATTTGGTCCTTTTTAGTGAAATTGGTGAAAATTGGAAATACAGTTACAGACCTGGTAAAAATACATGGTAAAAGGTCTATTGTATTAGTTTAAGGATATTATGCCATTCTAGTATAATTTGGCTCAAATTTTTAGTTTTGAGAATATTATGTTTTCCAGCTATGATGAATTTCAAGATTGAGTTTGGAGTCATGATTGTAGGATTAGATCTTTTTGAAGGAGACAAAATGAAAAATATCTCTAGGTTAGGATGGAAATCTTTCATTCTATATATTTATTTTACCTCTTTCATTTTAGAGGCTGGAAAATATTGGAAAGGTTTTGAGTTGGAAATTGAAGTAGAAATGGTTTATGGAATAGTTGAAGTCTGTAAGGAAAGTATCTAAGATGTGCTAGTTCTAGACCATGAAGCTATGCTTTGGCTATGATACCCCCTTCCCATCCAATCAACTTCTCATTCCCACTATTTTCTCTCTTGTATGACAAAATATGTATATTGTACAGTCTAGTTTATTTGGTATTTTATGAGTCAATTTCATGCATTTTCATGTATTATTTCAAGGAAATCAATAAAAAGAAAAATAGATGTTGAGTTTCACTTTAAATATTGTCTCCTTTATTAGTGATTTGTATTGTTTTTTGATCTTTGAACAAATGGCCTAGATCATAGTTAGCAATCCCTTAAGGTTTTATGTCGTTTCATTGTTGCTTATAATTCAAGGAGTGATGTAAATGATTTAGAGTAATCAATAGGATTGTAGGTTTATTGAGGAGGATGTCAAGTAAGAATAAGATTTAGATTGAACATTGATATCCAATTTACAAGCTAAATGGCTAGATCTAGAGTCTTGGCATAGGATATGTGTCTTAGATATCCAAAATGTATGATAGAGATTTGTGAATTGCACAATGGATGAGGCACTGATCAACTATAGGATCATTTTTTTTTTCCATACATGGTTTTAATCCACTTTCCCCACCCACATGAAATCAAATCAAATTCAAATCATCTTTATATTTTATGTTTGAAGAGCTAGAACAAGATGTCCTCACTTAGCTTATGAATTGCATTTTCTTGCACTTAGCTATTGTAGATCTTTTTTATTTCATGAGTCAATAGGATAAGTAATTGATAAATATGTTGTTAATAGATTCAAGAATATGCTTAGCACTGGTGCCATATAAATTGAATTTTAGGTCTACACACCTAGGTTTCACAGAGCCTGAAGTAGAAGAAGGTTCTAGCCTTATAGTTGGCCCGATGTCTAAAATAATATATTAAAGATGGGAGTTAGCTGCCCCTAGATGTATCTTGTTATCATTGGGGTAATTTGAAACTATGTTGTTTCAAAACACCAAGAAGTCCCTCTTCCACAAACTCATTCCCATTAAACAAACTCTTACTCATCTATCTACCTCACTCAAAGAACCCATCCATACTTCTCCTATCATACCATCCACTCCCATTCATTCCTATCAAGATCTTGTCCAAAAGCATGTTGAAATATCCCATGACACAAAAGAAAATCCCCCCATCCCACTTATTCACCTACATGATCCACTTTTACCATTCACTCCATCTAAAGAGCAGTCACCATCCCCTCCATATCTGAATCCTACCATCATACCTACTCCATGTCAAGATCCATTTCCATCCACCCATCCAAATCAAGATCCTATCCTCCATCCCCTCTTCTTCGTGATCATAAAAAACCTATAATCCATGATGATAGATCCCTATAAGAAGAACTATCATATCCAAAGCTTCAACACCTTCAGCTAGTAATGGACTCACATCTTGTGTTCTAAATAGTGAACATCATATTACAAAAATAAATAAAATTATATCTTTAGATGTTGGTATCTTTCCTACACCTTAATGGTTCCTAGTCCTTCAATATTCACCCCAAAGTTCCCATCCATCAAGTATTCCACATCTATTTTGGGTCCTTATATACCTAATTTGAATCATTTATCTCCTCCATCTATCTTGGGACCTACTCCTTCCTCACCTTCATCTAATTTAGGTCCTTATCCCTCATTCCCTTCATCTATTTTAAGAAATTATATGTATCTATATCCTATATTCCAATCCATCATTCCATCCCCTCAAATCCACAAGCTAGATCATCAAAGCACTCATCCTTGAATCCACTCCATCCATAAACCCTCCATATCCCCCATTATTTTGTTCCTATACCATGGATAATAGAAGAAAATTAGATGCCAAAATCAAAGAGGGAAAAACAAAAAATCTACAAAAATCCAAGTTTCGACATGTCCCTTCTAAAATACATGTTCCAAAAGAAAAACATTTAAGCCAAATCAAAGAAAAAGTCAAGAGGCCACAAAGTTCGAAGCTACAAAAGTCAAAAGTCATGTGGATACCCAGGATGCTCCTAAAAGAAATATGTCTCAAAGGAAAATCTCAATTGGCATCCATTCATGCTACTCAAAAAGAATCATCCATTCATACTTTATCCAAATCTCCATATAAACATCCTTGACCCCCCAACCCACTATTAGTCCATATACTTCTTATCCTATATTTCCAATCCTCCATTTTCCAAATTTACTATTAGTCCTTATATTTCACTTCCTCCATTTTCTCCTTAACCTCATTCAACACCATCTTTCTTGCTAATTTATCACTTTTTTGAGTGTGTGCAAATGATGATCTTTCCAAATTCCTTATCTATTTATCCCCAAGTATTATGTCTTCCCATCCATTATCTACCAACTCCCATCGACCATTTCACTTGTTTAATCCAATATTTTTCCACCCATCCTACCAACATCTAGGAGTAAAAAAAAAAAAGGCAAGTAAAGTAAAATAAACATCCACTGGTGAAAACTTGGTAATTTAAGCTTTGTGGACAAGTACCAAGATTCAAACTTGGCAAACAAGAATCATGCTTAATCCCTTTATATAAATGCTCTACATAGTTGGGGGCAAGTTCGATCATGCACCATACCCATTTCATCCCACCATACCAACCACATATTATCCATTTCACCCACCATCCTCCTTCAGATCTTGATAAAAATAAAGTCCACCACCAAATACATCCTTTTGGTCATCCTCTTGATATCCATTTCCCCATCAAAGTTTGTATCCACCTATCCTTTATCCACCCATTCTTTCATCAATATGACCCTTCCATATCCTCATCCAACAAACAAAATTATTCCCTATATTCCTTGCTCATTCAGTTTTCCTATCCTAGTTTCCATCCACGTCATTATCCTCTTATCATCCAACCGTCTATCTTATCATGCCCCTCATAAAAACCTCCTCTTAGTTTCCATCTATCTCTCTCATCCTCTTGTTGACCAATCTTCCATTCTATCACAACCCTCATAAAAAATTCATTTTGAATAAAATATGATAACTAGGGGCACTATATTCCTTGGAGATCATGTCATGTTGATATTTCTATCCCCCCATTCTAGTCCTATTTTCATCTAGTCATACCCAAATCCATTCATCTCCCACTCCCTATCTTTTTCACATTCCTCTATCAAAGTTTCTACTGGTCATACCCTTTTATTCTATCCTTGCACTTCTCACCATCTCTCCATCTTTGCATGCCCTAGTACCTCCCTTTTCATTGGTATCTAGATCTAGGCTATCCCCATATACCCCAATGTCATCCATTAATATCCTAATGCTCCTATAAATCTACCATCAACTACACCACCCCATTGCACATCCTTAATCTTCTACCCAACATTGTTGGAAGCCTTGGTCACACTCCAACCATCATCATTAGGATCCATCCTTCCCATTGCTTGTCTTCAAGTATATCATTCCCTTGTTTGCATTACCCTATCCACCCTCAATCCACTCTCTTCTCATACCAAGCTTTTCAATGGGGGAGAAACAATAATAATGAAGAGGATTTGAGAAGATAAGAGAAGCAACAACAACAAAGAATTATATTTGGTATTCTTGGAATAGATTTGTTTTAATCTATGTTTCCATCAATTCCAAAAAGGGATATTATTAACATGAATGTTGATTATATTCCTATTATTAGAGAGATTGAAAGAATGAATGTGTTGCATTCATGGTTATGTTTTTCATTGATGTCAATATACTAAGAATATTGATAGAGTAGTAGACAACATCTAAGTTAGAGAAGATATAGAATTTTAGATAGGTTATGTGGAGTTGAGGACATGTTCTACATAATGTCTTGATGCTATGGTTAAGAGTGTGTATGAAAAATCAAAGTCTAGTGACATATATTTGAGAATTACAGAAGATAGTTTGCAGATAAAGTTCCTAAGAAGTGGTCTTTAGTAATTGGATTATACATCCTCATAGGGATAGAATATAGTTAAGTTTAGTTAGAGAGAGATAGAAGATAGCTTAATGATGACATTAGAAAGTACATAAAGTTTGAGGTATCCATGTGAAATATTTCTAAAGAGTATGAGATGGCAGTAGTGAAAATATGTAATGTATTGTTTTATGAAGATGCGCATTCTGGATTCGATTGTGTGCCATTTTAATATGTATTGTTTTATTTTAATGAGGTCCTATTATAATTATTTGGGAAAGCCTTTAGGTCAAATTAAAGAATTATTTTGACAACATGATATAAAGAAAAGTTATTTTCCTTGTAATGATGTATATATATAAGAAAAATGTATATGATTCTTGAAGAATAGTAAATGTGAGTAAGTGATCAAAGGGATCATTGTGATGCAAGTTACTAGATTTCGGATTGAGATCTTATAAGTGATTTGGTCCTCTATTGGCATAGTAAAAGGATAGAGAATGAGTTCAAGTTTTTGAAGATTAGTTGGATTTATCTTATTATAAAAAGATAATATATAGGCAAATTGGACATGAGTTTAGTGGTCTTTCCCATGAAGTTGTTTGGATAGTGGGTTCATATGCCTTCCACAAATCCTAACAAGGTTGGCATAACTCCTAATAGAGATACAAAGTCTCATTATAGGGACTAATATGTACTAAATGTAATTAATTAGCTCCTAACAAAGTTCATCCTCTTATAAGGAACTTATATATTAGTACATCATTTTTTGGGTACCATCCCCACTAGGGTTTTCCCTCTTATCAAGGATTTCCTTGGCAAACATATCTAGTGTTATTGTGTATGTGTATCTTCTTAAATGGTTATTTCTATTATTGATCACATGTTTAAGAGTTAATAAGGTTGATATGTATTTGTAAGGTATAAATTTTCTAGATTTCCTTGCAAACTCTCCTCTTCTTTTCATGACCAAGATAAAGTATTTCTCCTAAAATATTTACATCACACCTATCCCCTAGTTTTAAATTATTTTTTATAGTTAGGCCCTTGTGATTGTGATTTTTTTCACTTACACACTATATGAACTTTGTAGTTGAAAATTTGGGAAGATCTTTACTTACAACTACCTTTCATTCCTGAGTAATATTACTAAGAAAGTTTTTATATATTGTTTCATGTCTTGCCTTTTTTTTATGCATACTATGCTTAGACATCCTAGTGTAGCAACTTGGGGCTCTAATGCCAAATAGAATGGCCTATCAAGGAACTTGTAAAAATAAATATAAATGTTATTTTGGTGAATAATTATTTCTTAAACATCATTTTCTTTCTAAGTTCACTTAATCATAGATATAAAGTCCTAAAAGGTTCCTTAATATTGCCCTTAAATAACATTACTTAATTTCCTTTTTAACATTTCATCCTTCCTAATTAAGTTAATCCACCCATTAGTGTTATGTCTACTTATGATTCAATACATTATCCATCCTAATATCCATTTCCAAGTTAGGAAATAATGTCATGGTCTTTCTAATCAAATGTATATACTTAACATGCAATAAAGATACATGAAATAGATCCAAACTAGAAACCATACATGTAAGAAAAATAATCTTCTATTCACTTATTACATTATAATGTGTACATGATTCTCTATTTCATCATTCTTCATCTTAATAAATTAAAATATACAATGTCATGGCATCATTATAACTGCATTCATCTTTTGAAATAATACAATAAGTTCACATTTCCCTTTATTTCTCATAGAGATGTCCTTTACCATTATTACATAAATATTTTCATTTCATGATACATATAAAGATGACTTGTTATTTCAATTAAGACTTTACATTACAATATTGCATAGATTTATTTTAATAATGATGCAGGAGCATCCTAGGATGACATGTTATCCTACTCATTTGTGTTGATTCTGTGAATTTTTGCCAAGTTATGGGCATTGCTAAGTTGCAAAAATTGTTGAGTACCAGTAATTTTGTAGTATAAGCTGAGTTGAAGTTATCCCACATCATGTTAACACTTAGGTTAGTGTTTTATCCCATATCACTTTGTAGTGTGTGTTGATCTGCCTCATAATAGGTGTATAATACTCATGCTCTAGGCCTTGCTTAGGAATAATATATTCAAACTAAGGACTATTTTTTCCACTATGAAATGCATTTAATCTTGTCAACCTAGGGAAATATACTTGAAATGGTCGGCACAATATGTACACTAGGTCTCTTAATGAGTCACCAAGCTTATGCTGCAGGAAAGTAAAATGCAAGAAAAAGAACTTACACTATTGCTACAAGAAACTAACACACTTAATGTTAGTCCTTAGATAGTTTTGACATTTGAGTATCAACACACTTAATCACTTTTTGTGTTAGAGTCAAGTACACTATTTATGCCAAGCCACAGTGTGTGTCAAGCTAGTATTTCAACAGGTGTTGAGCAGTATATAAGTGCCGAGTGACATATAGGTGTCGAGTCACAGTTGATGCTAAGTAAGCTAGAATGCTTCATATGTTGAGTGAACCAAAATTATATAAGTTTTGAGCAAGACAGAGTGTAATAGGAGCTGAGCAATCCAAGTTAGTATATGTACCGAGCACCAGTAGTCCAGTATGTGCTAAGTAACATAGAATTAGCATATGAGTTTGTGTCCTCACAAAATTAGATGTAAACCATTTTTGGAGATGACATAGAGAGATTTCAAAGGAGAAAAAGGATAAGGATGAATCTTTTACATTCCATATGCGATCAAGATGAAACTAATCATAAAACTAGAGAAGGCATGCAACCAATGAGAAAAATGCAAGGTATGAGTGGGAATTTGAGGTTCAATATGGATAGTAGATCCATACCTAACCCTAAGTCTTCTCAATATTTAAAAGAAGTTTGAATACTCCATTAAATATGAGGATGAGAATAGTGTATGGGGAGATTATAGCGAAATTTCAATGTGAAGAAGGAAATAATTAGAGAAACATAGCAGCAATTTCATATCCAGTTGATCAGAATAGTATAAGGGACAAGAGACATGACCAGTTATCAAATCTCAGAGGATCAAGATCAGAGAGAGCAGATCAAGTGCCTAAAATCTAGAAATTAGAGATTGCATACTATCAGGTTTATTGTTCTAATAATTTCTTTCTATTGTGTTAGATGCTTGAAATACTATATTGATAGGTTAGCTTAATAGGTAGGTAGGAGAACCTTTGGAGAAGGTGATTGAAAATCTTATGTATTAGGTGGGTTTAACAACTTATTATAAATACTTTAATAGGATGACACTTCATGTAAAGTGTTAGTAAATCCTCTAACTAGGTCACTATTGACACAATGTAAAGCCTTTAATATGGCAAGCCTTTCATAGGGTAGACCATCAAAACTGGTTAAACATTTATTGTTGCAGTAATTTTTGTGGGTATCAACACCACCCTAGTTTTACCTTATTATTCCAAGAGGGTTTCTAGGTTATCAATTCTTGTGTTATGTGCTATTTCATGTGTTTACTTTATGTTCATTTATTCATGCTATTTACTTTTTAGTTATTTGTTTTAAAGGATTGAAAAAGTTAAAAGCATGGTACTTCTGATTCACCCCCCCTCTCAGAAGCACTCTTCCCATTTTGAACATTCCAACAATTGGTATCAAACTGTAGGTTCTCACAAGGAGAACCCTAACATCTTAGAGAAAAAATTTGAAGATGGAAGTCTTGAAACTTGGGAAGATCATAGACAATCAAGTGATTGATGTGCACCTAGCTCTACAAAAAGTGGAAGAAGCCAAAGAGGAATTGAGAAAGTCCTTAAAAATAAGGAAGGAGATAGCCATAGCTAAAAATAAAATACACTACAAGGAGATTGATACCACATAAGTTCTTTCCAATGGAGATTCCAAGGAAGTTGACATAGCAATAGCAAAACTAATGGAGAAAAATAGAGCACAAGCTGAAGAAATCAGATTACTAAAGCTTAAACAAGAATCACAAGCTATAATACTTTATAAAGTGACTAAACAAAAGAAAAGAGCTATTGAAGACAAGGCCATAATATAAGATGAGAAGATAAATCTTAGAAATAGACTAGAGGAGAAGACAATTGAGTTTGAAAAGATGTCAAACTTATAGCTAGACACCTTAAGCCAAATGATGAATTCTCATCATGAGCTAAAAATGAAGGAAATTGAGATCTCCACCTTGAAGATGCAGAATGAACAATTGTAGAATGAATTGAAGAGAGAAATAGAGATAGAAAAAAGCTACAACAAACCTCATGAGGCTATCAATTACTTTGAGAAATTACTAAAATCAGCAAGGGCTAGTAATAACACTTCAGGACTTGGTCACACCAGCACTGAACAAGGAGAATCATCCAAGACTGCAGAAGGAAGGAGCAACATATTTAAGAATACTAAACCTACTTTTCATTTATATGGTAAAAAGGGGCATACCTCTAATGTGTGCAGAAGCAAGACTAGTCATCAGCATGATAAGCCTACAAATGCAAGCTTTTGTCACAAGTGCAAAAAACAAGGACATCAAGCACATGAATATAGAACCAAGACTATGAGGACACCAAGATTTGAAGGTCACTACTACAATTACAAAAAATATGTACATAGAGCATTTGAATGTAGATCAAAGCATATGTGGACACCTAATTAGCCTACAAGAGGAACCAATCATGCACATCACTACAACTGGGATTACAATAGCAGGTATAGCTATTACTATTGTCAAGAGTATGGACATGTCCCTAAGAATTGGATAAGGACATATTTTAAGGGGAGTTACAGTAGACGGATAAGCTAAACTACATGTTTTAGTTGCTTGTAGACTGGTCATATCAGCAAGAATTGCCCAATGCAGTCAAAAGCACCCAAGAAAAAAGTCAACAAAGGAAAAGAGAAGATTAATGTTGAACAAATAAGAGGGCAAATGAACAAGACTTGGAAGAAAAAAAGTGAGTGCAACACATCAAATGGAGAGATCACTTCACCCAAGAGGTCAAGTGATCACACTTCATCCAACTAAGAAAAAGAAAGGTGTATGGGATTGATATACAAAGTCAAATCATACATCAGTTCCATAGAACAAAAGAGTATTGTAGAGAAGAAATCAGCATGAGAAAAGATTCCAAGAAATTTTTTGAAGAAGTTGCCAAGTTACCCTTAGATGCCAAGTGAAGCTCCAATGGATGCGAAGTTTCTAATAGCTACTGAGCTCATAGTTGAAGCCAAGTGAAGTAGAAGTCTAGTGGAGGCTGACTAAAGGAAATACAATGGGAGCCGAGTTATACTGAAACCTTCAAGTGCCAAGTTTATAGCTATAAGTATGAAGCATTTAATGCTAGGTCTTTGATAGGTATAAGGTCAAATTTTATTCATTTTCATGCCATACAAATGTAGAGTAAAGATGAGTAGAGTGAAGAGGCGATCAAGAAATAACCTAGCAATCATTTGCATCAATTCCAACAAAAATTTAACACAAACTCATCGATTGAAAGGTATTTATCAGGTGTCGAGCTACATAGAGTTACAATTTTTAATATGTTTGAAGCCTTAGTTCAGTAAAATGGCCTCTAGCTCTAGAAACCTTGAGGTAAAGAAAGATCATGAGATTCAACTTGTCAGAAATGAAGTCAAATAGCTCAAATTTAGGCCAATACCTAAGGTTGCCTATAAAAATGACCTAGCTAGCAAATTATCTGTCATTCCACCCAAGGTTGTCATGGTCCAAGATGTAAGAAAGTGCTAAAATTGCAAAATTTGTGCCATAGGTGATTTAGAAATTTTCAATGCCTATGAAAAGCTATGTGACAATGGAATATTGAAGGACAAGTTCCAAATTGTTGAGAAGAAGGGTCTGACCAAAACCCTAGATTTTCCTACGATGTTAAAAATTGAATGGATTTGCATTGTCTTGAGTAGAATTCATGATGGATATCTTTGGCTAGAGACAGGACCTATCAAGATTACTGAGAGGATAGTGCATAGGGCTACTAGTCTCCCAACCCTAGATCAGCCAAAGATTTTAAGAAGTAATAGAAAGGAGGTACTTGAGAAGAATACTAGTGAAAAATGGAACAATAGGGGAATGACTATTGACACTATGACTAAACCTCTACTTGACTTTTCTATGAGGATAATTTCACATAAATTCTACCAATCCAACAAATTAAACAGTGTACCCTGCATAGCTATTGATGTGTCTTATAAGTTGGTGAAGAAAGATCATACCTATGATCTAGCAAAACTCATGTTGCAATAAATCAATGGGAACCTAAGAGCTATAAGGAGATCAAAAGATGCTCAATGCAAATTTGGCTCAGTTCTTATGTGCATATCTTTTATGTGATGGAAAAATTCCCTTCAATTGGGACGGTAAACTGGAATTCTAACAAGTCTACAGTCACCCAAATCAATGAGTTCATTGATTAGATGGGAGACAACTTTAAGGCTCAGATGACTAGCTACTTTGAAGACTTTAAGAAGTCAATGAATCAAATAATGGGAATACCAATCTCATTAGTTGAATAACATGTCAATGATATATGTTTCTTGGTTGACATTGATTATACCTATATTCAAGCAGCAATACCAAGAGTAAGATGGCTAATACCATTAGGATATGAGCTTGATATAGATGAAGCCTCAACAACAATCATAACAATGCTAGTAGAAGAAATTGATAAGGTAGCTCCTCACTTTGGGACATATGACATTGTCAAGTCTAAAGTTGAGATTGAATTGAAAACTACTTATGTTATCAAGAAGAAAGAAAAAATGGTAAGAAAGATTAAGAAGACATTTGGGGAAAACATTGAAGATGAAGTAGGTGAAGAAGAAGTAGAAGCAGCTGGTGAGGAAGAAGGTGAGAAAGGGAACAACCTAGATGAGCTGACCCAAGGCTTAGGAGAAGACAAAGAGGAAGGTGTTGAGGGAGAAGAAGCCAGGGAAGCACCCACACCTATCATGTAAAAGAAGAGAAAGGTAAAAACACGACCTATAGCTTAGCCCAAGCCTTAAGAGGTCATAAAGCCAACTCTAACCAAACTAGCTCTAGCTAAGCTCGCAACAACAAGGGCCACAATAAGAGCATCTAATCAAAAGGCCAAAGAGGCATCAAAGGAAAATAACAAAGCCACTGCATAGCCTACTAAAGAGCCTAAAAAGAGAAGAGGGTATGTGGCTTAACCAAATACAGATGATGAAGAGAGGACAAAGTCAGAGGACATAAGCCAATTTAAAGTGGTAAGCCATCCTCCTAAATCCGCAATTGACAAACTTTACAATAAGATTAAAAATATAGATCTAAATGATTTAAAGTCTCTAAATTTCAATAAGCTTAGTAGGGAAGAGAAAAATAAAAATAGAGAAATCTATGTATGCCATGATGGTAGAATTTAAGAAAACACGTCTAGAGCTTGACAATACCATGCCAAAGGAACTATATGAGATAGTTGAGAATAAATAGCATTATTGTCTAAAGATTGAAAGGAAGATTAGAGAATCTACCATAGCTCAAGTGAAGCCTGATATGAAAAAGGCGCAAATAACCAATTCAAATAAGAAACATAGTGACAAGTTTGCACCCATATATAGAGCCTTTTGCATCATTTAGAACAAAATTGAGGATGTTGTAAATAAATCCACATAGATATGGAAAACAATATATAAAATTACTAATGATAAGGTAGAAGAAACAAATAAGGTGAAATCTAGTGCCAAATAGAAGGTAGAAGAACAAAAAGGAGAGGAGGAAGCAAAGGAAATAGAAAAGAAAGAGGAGGAAAAGATAAGTGAAGAAAAGAATAAGGAGAAAGAATAGGAATCAATTAAGGGAGAAGAAACTATGGCAACAGCTGACCAGTAGCAAGAAAAATAATAGAGTATGCAAGATACACAATTGCCACCTCATAGGCCTCCTCACACAACCACTACACCTGCAAAAATAGTAATCATAAAGGATGTTACTAACAATATAGCTCAAAACATCAATCCACTTACTACAGATGATCTCTCAAAGATCCTTCACCAATCTAATTTATAGGCACAGTTGTGCACAAGCCCTATATTGGTGAGTGTAGATGAACTACAAGGAGTAGTAGTAGCACCATAAAAGGAAAAGGTGAAACCAAAGGAACCACCTTTCACATACATTGCTACTAGAACTAAGGTTCTAATACTTCCACCACCACCTCCACCAAGTGCAACAAGTGGTACTGATCAAATGCCAAGTGCAAAGTAAGGGAAGTTAGATGAAAAATAAAATACAACAAAAGAAAAGGAGTAGGTTGCCATTCAAACATTGGTAGAATTACCAAAGACTAGCACTTCTACTAAGACCATTTAGAAGCTGAGCATTGAAGCCATCCCCTTGCAATTTTCAACTCAAGGCTCAAATTCAACAAGAGTGGCTAGGGTACTTCACTATGGAGACCCTCAATTAGATGAAGAGATTGTGATATCGTCCTATGATTCCAAGACTATTACAATAGCACAAATGACTAAAATGCAAAATGCATTGGATAGAAGGATGAGGTAGGAAATATTGAGGAAAGAGTTTAAAAATAAGCAAGGACTTCATGACATAAAGGACATCTTCATGGATGCCTTCAGCTTGTAGCCACCAAATGAAAGAAAGCCAATAATTGAGCAACTATCAAACATAGTTGACCAGGTGACAAATGAAGACTAGGACACCAATGTTAAACTCATGGATTGGTTAGAAAGAAAATTTCAAGGAAAGGTGAATGAGAAGATATCAATTGGAATTGCACTTGAATAGGTAGATTTGGCCAAGACAATAGATAAAGCCTAAATTGTTCTTGAAAACATTTTTTCATTGTATAGGAAGTTGTGTGACTTTTCAAATTTCACACAAGAAACTAATCAAAGAATAAAATGCTTGGAAAGGAACTTGAAAATATCTAGCATGCAATTACCTAGAGATCTAGTTTAGAGTGAGAAGAATTTTGTATAATTACTTCACACACAAAGGGAGTTAGCTGTACTAACAATAGATGAAGCTAATATTAAGGCAAAATTGATGCAAATCAAGTCCTCCATAACCCCTCATTTAGAAGTCCTCCACAAGGAACAAGTTTATGTTGAAATAGTTTTAAAGAAAGATCCAAACCTTTCTGCACTTGATGGACTTGTACAACTTGCTACAGAGACTACAATCCAACACCAGTCACTTGACATAGCTTTGGAGAATTGGGATGCAGCTCTGAAAACAATAGTGGAGGTAAATAGTAATTTTTTGGCTAAGTATGATATTACTCCTTAGAACCCTTTGACATTAGTGTCAAAAAGGGGGAGAAATAATAAAGGGGGAGTTATATTTTTTAAGAGAGATATAAGGGAGATACTAGTAACAGGGAGAATACCTATACATATAAATTTTGATAGCTAAGAGGGGGAGATATAAAATTTTGAAAATTTGGCAATCATATGGAAAATAGCTCTAATGCAAATGTCAAAATTCCACAAGCTCTAAAAAAATAGGTACAGAGGCATAGGTATAGAATATAGGTATAGGACAAAAGACAAAGAGTATCAGGTACATTCAACACATAATTTTGGTTGCAAAAATGACAAGGCACAAAACAACTCAGAGGGAGTTAAGGTATTTTGAAAAAAAATTGAAATCTTGTAGAAAAGGTACTCATAAAGATAGATTAGCAATGTTTATTTAAGTTTTTTTGACACTCATGTCAAAGGTGGAGATTTCTAGTCCTTAGATAGTTTTGACATTTGAGTGTCAATACACTTAATCGCCTTTTGTATTGGAGCCAACTACACTATGTATGTTGAGCCACAATGCGTGTTGAGCTAGTATTTCAATAGGTGCTGAGTAGTATATAAGTGCCAAGTGACATATAGTTGTCAAGTGATAGTTGATGTTGGTAAAGCCAAAATGCTTCATATGCTGAGTGAACTAGAATTATATAAGTCTCAAGCAAGATAGAGTGTAATAGGTGATGAGCAATCTAGGATAGTATATGTGCTGAGCACTAGTAGTCCAGTATGTGTCGAGTAACATAGCATCAGCATATGAGTGTGTGCCCTCACAAACTTAGATGTAAACCATTTTTGGAGCTAACATAGAGAGATTTTGAAGGAGAAAAAGGATAAGGATGAATCTTTTACATTCCCTGTGTGATCAACATGCAACCAATTAGAAAAATGGAGAAGGCATGCGACCAATGAGAAAAATGCAAAGTATGAGTAGGAATTTGAGATTCAAATTGGATCATAGATCATACCTAACCCTAAGTCTTCTTAATATTTAAAAGGAGGTCAAATACTCCATTGTGTCTGAGGATGAGAATAGTGTATGGGGAGATTATAGTGAAATTTTAGTGTGAAGAAGGAAAGACTTAGAGAAACACAACAACAATTTCATATCTAGTTGATCAGAACAATACAAAGGATAAGAGACATAACCAAAATATTAGATCTCAGAGGATCAAGATCAAAGAGACTAGATCAAGTGCCTAAAATGTAGCAATTAGAGATTGCATACTATTAGGTTTATTGTTCTAATACTTTCTTACTATTGTATTAGATGCTAGAAATCCTATATTGATAGGTTAGCTTAACAGCTAGGTAGGAGAACCTTTGGAGAAGGTGATTGAAAATCCTATGTATTAGGTGGGTTTAACAACCTATTGTAAATCCTTTAATAGGGTGATATTTCATGTAAAGTGTTTGTAAACCCTCTAACCAGGTCACTATTGACATAGTGTAAAGTTTTTAATAGGGCAGGCCTTTTACAGGGCAAACCATCAGAAGTGGTTGAACATTTATTGTTTTAGTAACTTTTTTTGGGTATCATCCCCACCCCAGCTTTACCTTCTTATTTTTGGAGGGTTTCTAGGTTATCAATTCTAGTTTTAAGTATTATTGCATGTCTTTACTTTATGTTCATTTATGCAGGCTATTTACTTTTTAGTTATTTGTTTTAAATGATTGAAAAAGGTTAAAAGTGTGGTACTTTTGATTCACCCCTCCTCTTAGAAGTACTCTTCCCATTTTGAACATTCCAACACTTAACTCTATAAATTCTAGAAATACAATGAAACCATAAAAAATATTCCAACTCGGTTCATCCACTATAACTATTCACATATATGCTATAGGAACATTCACAAAGTGTGATGCTACAGGAAGGAACTTACAACTTCTAATTACAAAAATAAGAATGCTTAGAAATAAATCTATTCTATCCTAATCTAATCCACCTTCCAAGTGGGCCCCCTTGGTTATCTTCCCTAAACTACTAACACAAGATAGAAGCCAAAAATTATTCCATTGGATTTTAGAAATACATTACATAACACAGAACTTTAAAAACACAACTATAAAATTTAATAGTCTATTCTCTTAAACTATTTCTTCTAACTAGTTCAAAATTTAACACACATGGGTCGATTCCTATATATATAGGAAATTAACACTTATTCCATAACGAAAAGTAAATGACCTAGCTTTAAATCTGCAAGAGAGAAAATAGGAGGATAACAACTGAAGGCGAGAAGAGGGAATAATGGCTTAATGGAGGAATAATAAAGTCTAAACATCCACTCACCAAAGAATAAATATAGAGAAGGTAATAAGTCTTCATAGCTCCTCCTTACTTGCTATTGTGTCTTCTGGAACCATTGTGGCTACTCCTTAGCATTCTCTTCTCCTTGAATTTTGTTGGCTCTTAACTTTTGAATTCCTCCAATCATCTTTCAGTCTTTATTAATATGTTAGTTTTAGACATGTTTGCAAATAAACATTTATGAAATTAAATTCAAATATAAGAACACACATTTTGATAACTATATGAAATACTGCATACTATATATAATATTAGCAAAAGATGGCATAGTTTCTACCCATAGGTTTATCATAGGTTCAGTAAACATAGGTCCACAAATGCTTTGACAAAGATAAAATAGAGTATTAACAAATTATCTTAAAACTATCATAAAATAAAAGCAAATTTTGGTCTCATCATCTGCCCCTTGCTAAACTAATGCTTGTCCTCAAGCATTGCACTTCCTTGTTAATGACCTAAAATCTCCAAGCTATATCCTTCCTTTTTTGTTACTCTTGAAAGTGTAGTAAAATCCTTGAGTTCTCTCCCACACTTCCCTTCTATGATCTTTCTAAAGCTTGTCAAGTCTATCAGTATTGATGTCATACAAAGGCCACAAGAGCATTAGAGGCTGCATGGTTAGGGGACATCACAAGTTTGGTCTATCCTACTTCCCTAACTCTAAATATTTTGGAACCCTATGAAGTTTTTCTTCCAAGTTAATGGGACTATGTGGTTTTGACTTTTTAAGAGATTTAGGCAATCTAGCCCATCTACTCCTAGCACTAGCCATAGCTCTTTGAAAAGAAAAGTAGGGTAGATTTTCATAATCAACATAAAGTTTAACTTTGGTAGCAAAGATCCTATCCCTTACTTTTGGATTCTTCTTTCCATAAGTTAATGTGAACCAATCCCTGAGCACTTCATCTAGCTTCCTACTCTCTACTCTTAAAGGAAAAGGTTCTATCCTTTCCTCATCCCTATAATTATTTAGTTTTCTATCATAATTTACTTCATTAGACATACAGGACATGAGAGCTCTTAGTTTTATATCCTGTATGTAAAGCAAGGGGTTCCATTGAGTCTTTGAAGGGATAAAAAAATTATGAGCATATAACTCACAAAGTAAATTATATTGCCAAGGTGGAAGAGTTTGATATAGTCCATAAAATTCTTGTGTTGATTTGAACTCTACATTAATATTCTTAAGAGTTAATATTAATTGAAACAAAAGAAATTTTTCTTTCAAACATAGAGCATAAACTCTTGTTGGTGGTCTACAAGCAAGGGCTTGATCACCTAGCTTGAGGGCATGGTCCATTTTTTGTTGTTGGCTTCCTAACTATTTCTTTAAATCTGCAATTTCATCACCTTGAAATACTATAATATTATTCACCTTTTTCTTCTCTTCTTTCCACAAAGCTTTAGCAAATAGATGCTATCCATACAACTAAAAAAGAAGTTTTTGCAATGTGATAGAACCACTATCTTCTTCATGATCTCTTTTCCTTTTTGTTTGTTCCTACCATAAATATTCTACAAAACTAATAATCCATGTTGATCTATGAGGAACAAGGGAAGTGTTTGGATCAGCATATTCAACAACTATTTCATCCCTACAACTGGAAGTACCTCATAGGTCTTCTGGGGTATCATCTAGATTTTCTTTGATTTCATCCCTACATTCCTCACTAGGATTTTCAGGAATACTTGCAATCTCAAGATGGGGAGGAGAGTGATCAAAAATAATTTGAACAGGGGATTCCCTAGTGGATGTATTAGACAAAGTAGAATCTTTAGAAACTTCCCTCTCATCCTAAGGCTTCTTCTTAGAGGTGTTTGCTCTTGTATCATGAATTTTTGCCTACTTTTCCCTTTGGGTGTCTCTATTACAGGAGTGGTTGATGTAGGACTTTTCTTTGTTTTCATTTGTCTTACAATTGTAGGGTTCGGCTCTTCATTTTCTTGAATAGAGATTTCTTCCTACAATTGTTGTTTCTTCTTAGCTCTACTAGTAGTAGGTTTCAGAGTCTCTTGCATAGGTGAAGGAACATTTTCTTGAACAAGGATAGTTTCTTGCACATTTTCTTGGGTCTTTTCAACTTTAGCCTCTTTGGTATTTTGTTTAATAGGCTCACTAGTGGGAGCTACATTTTTCTCACCAAGTTGTTCACTAGGGGTAGCTTGGGGTTGTAGAGTTTTGGCTTGCACAAATTCTTCCAATGTCATGGGAGATACATCCCTAAGCAACCTCTCTATCAATAACTTGATTAAGGCATGATGAGTAACAAAATTATCTTTTCCTTTCTGAGTCTCTTCTGCACTAATACAAAGTATATTAAATAGGAAATTTGGAATATTTACTGCAAGATTATGGCTTACACAACTAAGTAATTTGAAATGGTGTGCATGCAAGTGTGAGAATCTACCTTCACATGTAAAATACCTGATTATGTGCATGGCTAATTCATTGTATGGTGGTGGTAGTGACATTCTCTTGCAACCTTACTTTGTAATGTCCATTTGAGGATCAAATGGTCTCATAAATTGAGCTCTTGCTAACCTCGCATCATGTGTTTTGGGGTAGTGTTCTCCAACTAGAGGCAACCCAGTCACTTCAGCAATGCATCCCTCTATTGCAATCACCTTTAAACCCCAAATGTAAGCTTCACCCTCATTGAATGTCCTTGTAAATTATGTGGTTGCCTTCTCATCAAATGTAGTCAAACTTAGAAAATACCCTAGCCATCTATATGCATTAAACCTTCTCATAGCTTCTACATCCAAGAGTAACACAATGTGTTCCACTGGTTCACTCCTCTACAACTATCCACCCATTCTCCTAACAGTTCTTCTGTTTACTCTATTTTCCCCCTTTTGAATTCAAGCTTCAAACTGCTTCATTATTTTATAGAATCAACTCACACTTCTTTTGTTTTATCATGCAATTAATGTCATAACAAATTGTTATGCACAATAATAAGGCTTTTAATGAAGGAAAATCATGAATATGTGTGAGAATCATCTGAAAATAGGGTTCAAATCACATAAAATTTAAACATGAGTCACATCACAACTTGACATAGAAAATCATTCAAAAAATAGGGAGTACAAGACCTCACTTGTGTACTTATGGCAATTAATTTTCATTAATGAAGGGAATGCGAAGATTTGGAAAAATCTTTATGGATAAATAGAAATGCCATTGGATATTAGTGACCTTCCCTGCCCCTTGCTAAATTTGGACAAGTGTCCTCACTTTTCAGACCTAGAATGGGTAAGGGATTGGCATAATGCCACTATCATATAAATTATGTAGTATTAAATATAATTAACAAAATCTGTGGACTATAAGTGAATAATAATTTGAAAATGTTATACCTATTGATTTGATTATTACACGTACCAAATAGGTGGTAGAAGTGATATCATCATCAGCAGTGTCTGTTAGCATCTCATAGGGTTTATTGAAAGCATGAAAATTGATGACGTGGAAAGTGAATGGATGGAAGATAAAGAAATGAGATGAGGTAGATGGGTGGAAGGTAGAGAGATGAGATGGAAGGAAAAAGTGAATAGAAAATTAAACTAAACTTTATGTGAACATAAAGTCTATATTATGAGCATAAAAAAAGAAACTAATGTTGAAGAGATGTAGTCAGAAGGTTGACACCTTCGACTATAGGAAAAATTGCTTTGTATTTGAATCCAAATTTTGAAGCTATTGTAGGAAGTCTTCTTTTGTTTGGGGCCACTTGTATAATTTTATTATGTGACCATTGACTAACCATTTGAAGGGTACTGGATCAATGGTAGTGAGTTGAACAACTCCATTATCAAATACATGACTAATTTCATATGGTCCCAACCATCTTGTTTGCATCTTTCCTAGCATATCTTTGAATCTGGAATCATATAGGAATGCCCAGTCACTAACTTGAAATAGTTTACTGATAATATGAGAATTATGTCATTGTTTCCTTTGTTTCTGTATTAGTTCAATATGTTCCAAAGAAGCTTTGTGAATCTCATCCAAAGAGTTAAGATATAGAAGATGTTCCCTTTGTGCTATAGGGAGTTCAATATCCAATGCTAATGCTATCCTTAGAGTTTTATGTTCAAATTCAATTGGAATCATTGCTATCATGTAGTAGTCTTCTAAGTTGTTTTGTAAGCCCAAACAAATTATTGTAATCTACTGGTCCAATCCCCATAGTGCAAATGGACTATTTTTGTTAAGATGTTCTCCAGCTCACAATTTGTGACCTCTACTTGTCCATTAGCTTGAGGGTGATAAGGACTAGATTTCTAGTGCCTAATATTATATTATTTCACCAACTCTAAGATTAGATTAGAGATGAATTGTGCACCTTAGTTAGTGACTAGCTCCTTGGGTACACCAAATCAAGTAAAGATCTCTTCATATAGAAATTTAGCAACTTGTTCATCACATGCATACTTCATAGCCTTAGCTTCAACCCATTTTGTTAGGTAATCAGTGCACACAAGAATATAGGATTTCCCATTAGATGGAGGATCAATTAGTCCAATGAAGTCCATGCCCCAGTTATCAAATTGTGCTAATGCCATCCAAGGATTAAGAGGTATTTCATCTACTCTTTTTGGTTGGCCCATTCTTTGACACTTGTAACATCTCCTTATATAGTTGACTACATCCTTGTGAATTGTAGGCCAATAATAACTAGTTGTCAAGATTTTGAAAGCTATTCTTTTTGCTGCAAAGTGTCCTCTACATGGTTCATAATGACATGCATGTAGAATGTCATATGTCTCATCTTCTCTCACACATCTTCTCATAACTTGATTAGGTCTAGTGTAAAATAAGAGATTATCTATCTAGGAGAAATGAAAACTTTTCTCCATAAGCAGATTATTTTCCTTGTAAGAAAAATGTGCTAGTATCTTATTGGCTATAATGTAGTTAGCAATGTCTACATACCATGGAGTTTGAACAACAATATGAAACAAATTCTCATCCAAAATTGCATCATCTACCAAAGTAGTGTCAGTATCATCATGATGAATTCTTGATAAATAATTAGCTCCAACATTGGCTTTTCCAAGCTTATCAAAAATAGTTATATCAAATTCTTGCAACAATAATAGCCATCTTGCTAACCTACCTATTATAGTAGGTTTATTTATGAGATATTTAATTGCTACATGATCAGTATGAAAAAATATGGAATAACTAGTTATGTAATTCTAAAACTTGTTGAGGGCATAAACTATTGCTAGCAATTCTTTTTCAATCAAAGGGTAGTTCAGCTCTGGTCCATGAAGGCTCTTACTGATATAATAGATTGCATTTTCAAGATTTTGGGATTGCTATGCTAGGACTGCACCTATGGCATAATCAAAGACATATGTATATATATATATATATATGAAATGGTAAATTCCAATCAGGGCCTTGTAAAACTGGGGTTATAGTCAAAAGTTTCTTAAGCTACAGGAAGGCTTCATCACATTTGAATGTCCAACTAAATTCAACTTCTTTTGTGAGTAACTTATACAAGGGACTAGCTATTTTTCTGAGAACTTTTATGAAATATCCGTAATATCTAGCATGACCTAGGAAGGATCATACATCTTTTGACTTTGTAGGTATGGGAAATGTTTGAATTACCTCTATCTTAGTTGGATCCACTTGTATTCCTAAAGCGAATATGAAATGACCAGGTACTACACCTTCTTGCATGAGCATGAAACACTTTTCATTGTTAACTACAAAATTATGTTCTTGACATCTAACCAAAACCTTTTCAAGATTCGCCATTGCTTCCTCAAAAGTGACTCCAAATGTTATGAAGTCATCCATGTAGATTTCCATGCAATCATGTGATATATCTGCAAAGATGCTAATAATAGTTCTTTGGAATGTTGTAGATGCATTACATAAACCAAATGGTAAAATAGAGTATTCAAAAGTACCCCATGGACATGTAAATGTGATTTTATCTTGATCTTTAGGAGCAATACTAATTTGATTACAACCACTATACCCATGTAGAAAAGAGAAATACTTCTTTCTAGATAGTGTGTCCAAAACTTGATCTATGAATGTTAAATGAAAGTGATCCTTTTTGGTAACTTTGTTTAACTCTGTGTAATCTATACAAATTCTCCATTTTTCTCCCTTTTTAGGCACTATGACTAGGGGTGATACCCATATACTATTAGATATAGGATAAATAAAACTAGCATCAAGTAATTTTTGCAATTCAGTTTTAACTATCTTTCTAAGGCTTGGATTTATCCTTCGGGGTTGATGGAGTTGTAGATAGCCTTCATTGATGTATATCATATGAGTGCATAGTGTAGGACTCAACCTTTTCATATCACTATAGTCCCATGCAAAGGCCTTTTCATGCCTTTAAAGAAATTCTTTTAACTATTCCATCTATGTGGGTGTTAACTTAGGATTAACATGGAGATTATGACCTCTAGTCAGTTCAACAATAGTGGTTGACTCTATCATAGTAGCTTTAGAGATTGAAATTTCTTCTAATTCAAAAGGTAAAAGTGGATAAATAATTTTAGGTTCTTTGAGAAAAGTACAATTCTTATCACATTCCTCATATGTTATTAATTCCAACACAGAACTTTCAGATATGTCATTTTCTACCACACAACTGTTAGTGAGGATACTCTAAAGTACTAAATCTTCCTCTTGTAATTTTAGAAAAGACTATCTATGCAACATTATGAGTTTTACTATAGAGTTTAACTCTTCTTCTTCATCCCCTAAATTTGGCCAAACATATGTACTTAAATTTACTAATTGTTGGATTGGAGGATATAAATCAAATTTCTTTGTTGCTTGGCCATTTGATATGGTCATATTCCCTGATATGCAACTTATGTTTGCATCGGCTATGGCTAACCATGGTCTACCTAAGATGATAGGGTAACCAAATATTATAACTTTGGGGATAAAATCATGAAATTTGTAGGGTATTCCAGAGAATCTAAGGTCACAACTATGTTTTCTATCATCCCATCAAGGGTAACAGTAGAACTATCTGCAAGTTGTAGAATTGCTAGTGTAGCCCTTAGTCTTTCTATTTTCAACTTCTTCATGGTATCCTTGGTCATAAAATTTATAGAAACTCCAAGATCTATTAAATCATTTTTAACAAACTAACCATTTATACTAACATTCACTACTAGACTTCTTGGATCAGAATATTTTGGTGTAATCAATTTCCTAGCATGATGTTAGCCAATTGTCTCACAACATGGATTGTGGTGGGGTCCTTTTTCTTCCTTCTAGGTTTCTTCAAGTAGGCTTCCCTAATAGCTTTTCCATAAACTAGAACATCTTTAATAGCTTGAAATAGAGGTATTTGGACATGCATGTATTTCAATTGATCAACAATATTAAAAGGCTATTCCTCTATTTATTCATGTTTCTTTTGTATCGACTTTTCTAGAAAAGGAGGTTCTACTACTGGTTGAGCTAGGGTTGACATAGTAACATTGGTTGAGACAATAGTTTTAGTAGCTAAGGATTCTGGTACTATAGGAGAGTCTAGTATTTCTATTAGAAGAGGCATTTTAGGCACTGGTAAAGTTGTACCAGATCTCAAATGTATATCAGCAACATTTAGGGTGTAAGTAGCATACTGCTAAGCATCAACACTATACATGGGATGCTATGGTTGTTGGCTCTTTGGGTTTGGCTGAGGTTGTGCAGGTAATAATATTTTCTTTTGAGGTCAAAAAGTTGTAGGTGGTGGCATTAGAGCTGGTTGTTGAACTATAGGTGGTAATTGTGGAGCACCAATGTTTTGGTTAGGCCATTGTTGAGATCCCCTCCATTGGTTTGTAGACTACCAAGTCTCTTGGGGTGGTTTCCATTGGTTTTGTTAGTTTTGCCAGTAGTTTTTCTAGTTCTGCCATTGGTTACTCTATTGGTTAGGCCAAGGTGGTTGGGAATTCTGAGGCCATTGGGATTGTTGTTGATTTTTTTGCCCAAGATTGTTCCAATTAGGACAATTTTGTGGAGGACCTTGGGGATTACGATTTTTCCATAGATCACCATATGAATTTGAATTTTGCAAGGGGTCCTAAGGCATACCTTGACATTGGGCCCATGGTTGACATTGATCAAAAAATAATACTTGCTCATCATCTCCATCTATCTTGACATACTCAGTTGGAAGATGTTGGTTTTCCATGCTTGTGACTAGTTTACATTGGCAATCCTTCTTCTACTTTTGGCAATGAGGGTAGTATTTAGCTAGTTGTAACTCAACTTTAGCTTGCTTCTTTTTTGTAGTCATTGTGTCCATATGTGTAGCAACATTGTTGATGATATCTTGTTTTAAATCTAACAATAGGTTAGATATATCAAGCTTTGAAATGCCTTGATTGATTCCTTTAATGACTGTGGAACGAGGTCCTTGGCCTTTCTTCATGGTTGACCTTGAATAGTTTTGATAGATCTTCTTGATGTCATCCTTGGAAGCTTGATATATTTCACTACTAGCCATTAGGTCTAATTCTTCTAAACAACCATCATTCATGCCTCTTAGAAAAACTAGCTTTTGTGAATCTTCGAATGTGTGCTTAGGGTTTTTCTGCAGTGTATATGAAAAATGTGAAACATAATCTTCCAATATTTCTTCCTCCTTCTTTTATATCCTAAAGATTTCATCCCCTCTTCAACTAGATTTTTTGCAATATTCTTTATACTTATCCAAAAATAGAGCTTCCATCTCATCCCAACTTCCTGTTGCATTGGCTCCTAAGCCTATGAACCATCGTAGAGTTGATTCTTTCAATGTTGCTGGAAATAATTTAAGCTTATGGGCATCATTTTTATAGTCAAAACTATGAAAAAGGATATCAAATTCAAACAAGAAAGTATCAAGGTCTTCAGTTGCAAGACCATGGAACTTTGGGAGAGTAGTGGGAGGTATGTTCTTAAGATTAGCATTGGTTACAAGAATTGGAAGAGGAAATAGAAAATTAGGTTTTACCATGACTAAAGGTATCAAATTATGAGGTTTCTACTAAAAAGGGACTTTGGGTACTAGATGATTAACAATTGGTGGATTCAGAGTAGTGTTATCAAGAAAATTGGCCAATACTTTAGTGAGGGTTGAAGACTGCTTATATCTATTGGTTCAGCTCTTGATGATGATGCTATGGGAAAAATAGGGCTTCCATGTTCAAAATGTAACTCAACTTCTTCTTCTTCAATTTCTTCATTCAAATTAATAGACTCCCATGGAATAAATCTTCCATATTCATCTCGTCATCTTCCTCTTCGATGTGTGCAATTATACTTTTCACACTAGTGAAAGAAACTTCAAACTAGAGATTTCAAAAAAAAACTTTATCTAAGAACTATGACTCAAAAATGCTCCTAGCTTGACACCATCCCTAGAAATGACACCAAAAATGATCTACCTCACAATAGGTGTATCATGATCATGCTCTAGGCCATGCTTAGGAATAATATATTCAAACTAAGGACTATTTTTCCCACTATGAGATGCATTTAATTTTGTCAACCCAGGGATGTATACTTGAAATGGTTGGCATAGTATGTGCACTAGGTCTCTTAATGAGTCACTAAGCTTATGATGTAGGAAAGTAAAATGCAAGGAAATAAACTTACACTATTGCTGCAGGAAACTAACACACTTAACTCTATGAATGTTGGAAATACAATGGAAGGATAACAAAGTTCATCCACTATAATTGTTCTCACATATTCTATAGGAAAATTCACAAAGTGTGATGTAGATAGGAAGGAACTTACAACTTATAATTACAAAACTAAGAATGGTTAGAAATAAATCTATTCTATCCTAATCTAATCCATCTTCCAAGTGGGCCCTCTTAGTCAGCTTCACTAAGCTACTAACACAAGATAGAATCCAAAAAGCATTTCATTGGATTTTAGAAATTCATTACATAACATAGAACTGTAAAAACACAATTGTAAAAGTTAATAGTTGGTTCTCTTAAACTTATTCCATAATAAAAAAGTAAATGACCTAGTTTTAAATTTGCAAGAGAAAAAATAGGAGGATAACAACTAAAGGTAGGAAGAGGGAATAATGGCTTAAAGAAGGAATGATAAAGTCTAAACATCCACTCACCAAAGAATAAATGCAGAGAAGGTAATAAGTCTTCATAGCTCCTCCTTACTCACTACCATGTCTTCTGGAACCATTACAATTTTCATCTGCCATGGCTAATCTTTAGCATTCTCTTCTCCTTGCATGTTGTTGGTGCTTAACTTTTGAATTCCTCCAATCATCTTTTAGTCTTCATTAATAGGTTAGTTTCAAACATGTTTGCAAATAAACATTTATCAAATTAAATTCAAATATAAGAACACACATTTTGATAACTATATGAAATATTGCATACTATATATAGTATTAGAAAAAGATGACATAGTTTCTACCCATAGGTTTATCATGGGTTTGATAAACATAGGTCCACAAATGTTTTGACATAGATAAAATAGAGTATCAACAAAGTATCTTAAAACTGTCATAAAATAAAGGTAAATTTTGGTCTCATCATGTGTTGAGCTATTATTTATGTGCCAAGGGATCCTTCACGTACCAAGTGATTCTTCATGTGCCAAGTGTTCCTATTGATGTCGAGCGTGAATATTTTTGATGAGTTTTCTACATTTTTGATGCGAGCCGACTTGTAGGATTAATTCCAATCATGACATTTATGATAATATATTATCTTGGGATGTGTCTAGACTATTGTTGGGTCAACCTTTATATTATGTAATCTTCTAGAATATTTTGTAAGATATTTTGGAAAGTATAAATAGAGTGTTTAGGCTTAGAGTTAGGTAAACAATTTTGGAGAATGAGGAGGTTTGAAAATCTTATTGCACATGTGTTTGGAAGTGTGAATTTGAAGCCGGATCTTAGATATTGAATTTATTTTGTATCTACCTATAACCTAGAAAGCCTTATAGCTAGGCATGTATGATGATCATTTGTTGAATCAATAAAATAATATTGTTCTCTCTCTCTCTCTCTCTCTCTCTCTCTGTGTGTGTGTGTGTATGGTGTTGTTCTCTTTGTGCTAAACATAAGGAGGGAAACAATAACTAGAGTCAAAGGCACACCAAACAATCCAAACCAACTTGTAGAGTAAACACAATGGAAGCAAACAAACAAAGAGAACAACACGAGAGAGAGAGAGAGAGAGAGAGAGAGAGAGAGAGAGAGAGAGAGTAATATTTTTTTATTGATTCAACAAATGATTAGCATACATGCCCAGTAATAAGGCCTTCTGTGTTATGACTAGATACAAAATACATTCAAGATCTAAGATCCAGCTTCAAATTTGTACTTTCAAACACATATCCTCCTCATTCTGCAAAGTTGCTTGCCTAACTTTAAGCCTAAACACCCTTTTATACTTGCCAAAAAATCTTACAAAACACTCTAGAACATTATATAAAATATAACAATTAGACTTCAAGAATCAATCTTCAACAACTACTCAACAAAGGTCCATATAAATTCATCCATGAAAAATTGAATAGTACCTCCAAAATATTTTTCACCCAACCATGTGGATCCATAAATAGTCCACTCTCTCGAGCTAGGAGATGAGACCATTATCCACATAAGTTGTAATGTATTCTAATGGTTATATCTAAAAGTAAAGGTACAAGGGTAACATAAAGTCACTTGAAGCATAATGCCCAAAATAAAATGATAAGAAAAATGGAAAAACAAAGGCAACAAAAAGTTTGAGAAATTCAACAACATCTAGGTGAATCTCATTGTACCTTCCTAACATCTTGGGATCAATCATATCAGTTTAAGATCATCCATTCACACATAAAATCTCTTCCTTGATTAACACTACCTTCTTGGTATGTGTTTTTCAAATGAAAAAACCTTTTATATTTATGTTGAGCATAAGCCATGAATAGATATGTCTCTTTATGTAATATCTTGCAATGAGTGTTGTTATGTTTCACTAATATTGAAATTCTCTTCATATTCCATTTGCAAGCAATGCTTTAGAGTTTTAGTTTAACTATGAAATCCTCTACCATATTTCAATTTTGGATAAGTGTAAAATTCAAGGAATGATTGACTTTGACATGCTAAATTTTGGATGCTCTAAACTTTGAAGATGGAATTATATAACATTACTTGTGATCATATGTTGGTCATGTTGGATTGATGCAATGAATTTTCCTATGAAACATGGTTCTAGAATTTGTTTGATGTCATATACAAATGGTCATTTATTTATCTTAATTCATTTTAATTATATGGTATGGTTTCTACTTTGTGTTATGTTGCTTACTTACTCCTCCAAAACACTTCTATGTGACTTTAGATTGATCTCACTCAATTATGGGGAGGCATAAGAATGATCTCAAATTTGGAACCTCAACTTAAATTTGTGACTTTTTATGAGTGGCCTATTTCATGTTTCATGCAATCTTCTAGTCGCTATGAGTGATCTACTTCATATTTCATGAAATATATTGTTATGTGATTGTATTCAAAAGTCATCCACTATGTATTTAATTTTGAATGGTGGAATTGAAATGAAATATAGCTTACTGGTGGAGAATGGTGGGAAGAGACATAAGAGGATGACTCGTATTGTTACTATTTGAATTGTTGATGACCTACCTCTAATTCATTTGGGCTACCCCACTTTACACATGCAGAGTGAGAATAGAAAAGACTTACATGCCAAACACCTCTATTTTTCATAATATATTGAGAGCTTCAAAGATTTCAGCATTTAAATGAAGGATGAAATAAATAGTGAGAAATATAAATTTTGTGTGAGAAGCAACTCAACATTATCCAACATACAAATAGATTACTTAGTAGAAATTCTACTCAAAGGTAAAGTGTTGGTAACATGTGAAATATAATAATAAGCAAAGTAAAAGAAAAAATTAGATGGTCACATATCGTATGTTTGATCTCCACCAATGACAATGCTAGTTCTAGCCACCATGATGATTTCCATTCCAATGATTACAAAAAATAAGTATTCATATTTCTTTCAAATGCAATTTTTGTAAAAGAAAAAGGTGTAAAATCATATCAATTTATGATGAATTGATATAGTTTTTAGAGAATAGAAGATATTGTAGAGAATAGAAATATATGAACATTTTTAACAAATACTATTAAACTTGTTGAGCTTCTATTTTGGATCTTTCTTGTGTGATTAGAATATATTTTTACATTATACTAATTCATTTCCACATTAGACACAATGAAACATGAATGCATATTGATTCTTCTTAAGTTTGACGAGGATCTTAATTTAGACCATCCACACATATTATGACCTTTTTCTACTCTTCCAAACATGTAAAAGGTGAATAAACCCCTAAAATGTGATGTGATCTTCATTTCATTCATTTTGCAAAAACATCGAATGGAAAATGTAGCAAAGAACATTAGAAAACATTTTGTCACTCAATTATGGGTTAATATACTCAATGTTCAAATTAAAAGTAACTTAAAATGTTATCAAATTAAGGCTACCTTTAAACATCACATACTCACATGCTACTTTCTCTACTACCACCTTTGAATAGCAATACCAATTCTGAGCACCAAAAGAGAAAGTGGAGAATTTTTTTTGATAATTTTGGAATATGGATATAAATTTATAAGTCTTTCCATGCTATACAAATATAGAATAAATGGGTTACCTTGGTTTGGATGCAGTAATGAAGGTTGCTCCACTAGTCCCCTAATCAACTATGTTTTGCAGATTTCTTATGGGGTCAAGGTTTTTTAGAGCAACTGTCAAATGACTACTAGAAAGTAGAACACTAAGGATCACTATATTTACCTAATTAGAAAAGAGCTAAGACCAAAGAAAAACATCTATTGCAAATAATGACAATTTGTATGGTGGCTTGTGGACTACAACACCATCTATTATCATATGGGAGTTATGGTAGGAGAGAAATAGACACATTTTTAAAAATTAAAGGATAGGATAGGAACAACTTACCAACAAGATGGAGGTAGATGGATTTGGTTTAAGATTCCTTGGTATGTTAGTTTGAGCTTCGCTTGGGTTTGAGAATACTTTAATATTCTCTACTTAACAAGGCCAACCATTTGAAGGTGGAAGCTCATATGGCCTCACATCCATCCCCTAACATCAATCTAAATTAACAATTTTCATCTAATTACATACTTCATTCATTCATTCATCCATTTATAAACTATAACATTCAATCAATAAAATTACATAGCATTCATTAATATGATATAAAATTCATTAATACAAAATACTAATTGAGACTTCATTAACACATAACAATATTCATTAACATGAAATAAAATCAATATTAATATGCAACATTCATAGATAATTATTTAAAACAAAGTTCTTTCATTATCAAACAAGGTTTATCAAAGAACATTTTTAAAACATCATTTCTTCTTTTTGTTTTTCTTAGCTCTATTAAGAAAAAGGCTGATAGAAGCATCAATATATTCCTCATTTTCATCCTCTTGTGGCACATGTAATGTCAAATTATGATGCCTCCTCCTATTTAGAGGAGTGGGAGGCTACTGCACTAAAGGGGGCTCTATTGCAAGAACAAGTAAATGGGTTTAATTTGCATACTCTTTTTCTTTTTTTAAATGTTACAAGTATTTTATTATGTAGTACAACATAACATGCATTCTTATTACCTGAAAATTCTACATCATGTACATTAACATTTTTATCTATAGCTATGTCAATGTGTTGAACACTTCAAACATGTTCCACTGCTTCACCATGATGTTCAACATGCTCTAAAATATTCAAAAAAAGGATACATGTAAAATTGAAATTGAAGATGTTAAATTGTATTCATAATGGCATAATTAATTTCCAATAGAAAATTAATACCTCCACCACTATAATGCACATCATGGCCTTCATAACGAACAGGTTCTATGATAGGATATGAAGGCTATAGTGAAATGTTATACACATTGTTATGTTCAAAACTAACACTAAACAAGAAATTTCTCAACTATTCAATTTGATTTATATATCATTTGACCAATTTACCTATGAGATCTCATTTGGTGCACTAGATTCTTAGGCAAGGCTTTCAGATTCTTGGCGTAGGTATGTAGCCACAACTTTATAGCCTTCCTTCAAGGCAATTTTTTTATCTCTATCCATGAGCTCCACACTAAATTTTGTGCCTTTTATTTTTTGCTTAATATCATCATAGCATGTATAGTTTCATTAAATAAAAAAAATTGCAACATTATATTAAAAAATCTTATATGAAATTTCATTGCTGCTACTTACAATTCAAGATTGAAGTTGCATATAGCTACTAAAGCCAAGTTTTTGTTCGCCAACCTTTTCTAGTCTCACTTTTTTAGCCATGGATGTATCCTATAGTCTATGAATAGTTTCAAACATGTTAGATTATATCTTTACAAAGATCACTAATTAATGAATACTATCATGATATACCTTCTTTTGCCCTATGCTAGTTCATTTCATCTATTTTCATGTAGCCTTTTCTCCTTTGCATCTTCTATTATTTCATTCCAATCCATCGGTGAAATCATAGGAGGAGGATTGTATTTTGGGTTCTCCTTTAGACCTCTTCTATATTGATCCCTCATAGCCTTTATGTGCCTTGCTAATCTTTTTAGAAGTAGGGTAGTGTCAAAATTTGTTTTTCCAAATAGGTCCTGAAAAGATGTAATTAGCTAATTTTTTAATTCATAACCCTATTCATTCCATCTTTAAAATAAAATAAAATTCTTAGATCAATAACTTTAATATAGTAAAATAAATGGAAGAAAAGAAAAAAATTGTAGCAATGTTATGAAACTACATGCCTTTTACATATGGTGGGTCCAAATAGCCTCAATGTCCTATCAAAAAGATGATCAAAGAAAACATTATTACCTACAAAAACATAAAGGGACTATCAAACCAAAATGAGTTATGTATAAGTAAACTAAAATTACATTTTAATAAATAACAATTTTAAAGCACCTAGAAGCTTTCATAATTTTAATGGAAACATAGTTTTCTTGTTCAGCAGAAAAGTGCCTACAAATGAACTAGTACTAGTCAAACAAATTGCCCCAAGAAATAGATCAGCTTTAGTAGTACTAGTCTCTATTGATCTATCAACTGAAGGTCTATCTATTAGTGCACAAAATAGATACATGAGTACAAAATCCACCCAACATTTTTTTCTGGCATGATTAACACATTACAAAATATAGCAAAAAAAGGTTTTACCAGTTGTAGTGGGCATAGACAAGGATGTTTTCATGCTCCTTATTGTTGATAATGCACAAGGTAATATTAGTCTACTGACTAAAGGAGGTGTCTACACTTCATCATGAGCTAAAGAATACAATATTATTAACAAAGATATTTGCAATGGATAAAGATCAAATGTTATACTAGCTAGAAGCATCCAAAAATAAAAGTTAAGTGTTATAATGTTGATGAAAACAAAGAAAGAAAGTGTTTCTTACAAAAAGGTTGTGTGCTACAACCCTCACCATGTTCACCATGCAGTGTCATAGCTATCACATATTTCTATAGAAGAACACGTAATATTTTAGATCATGATCCATAAGATACTATAAAATATAAACATCTATTGAACTTCTATTATTTCTTTAGATTAATTACTACTTAACTTCAAAAATTTGACCCTATGGTCCAATTCTTTTCTCAGTGCCTCTTTCTCCTCGCTAGTGTCATAGTTCATGATAATGTTAACAATTTCATCACTATATCTTTGTTTGAGTTGTTGAGCCATGAACATAGGGTCAACACTAAGGGAAATTTCATGTAGAAATGATGCTCGTATTTTAGATTGCATTTGATCTGCTATCATTCTAGCTTTTTCCTATCGTTTGTGACATCAATATAAGTAAAATTTGATCAAAATAGCTGCAAATCCATAAAGAAAAGAACATAATAATATGACATTTATTTCTATATAATTTGAAAAATTACAATAATTAAGGTTTACCCCCACCGAAGGTGTGTGAGATGGTGCATCCTCACCTATGTGTGGTGGTCTACCCATGTCCTTTATGAGAAAGATGAGTAATTATTACAAATAAGTAGCGAAATGAAAGTATTTAATATGTTGTATTTAATGTTTATGTCTGCACATATGGTTTTCAAAGAAAAATTTGGTGTAACTAATGTGTGTATCTACAAAATTCAATATTAGTAAAATTCTATCAAAATAAATCCAAAGCCATAATGAGAAGAACACAATAATACAATATTTTTTTATATATAATTTTAACAATTACATTAATTAAGGTTTACCTCCATTGAAGGTGTGTGAGATGGTGCATCCCCACCTATATGACATGGTGGTCTATCCATGTTGTCATATGAAAAAGATTAGCAATTCTTCACAATCAGCACCAAAATGAAAGTATTTGACATGTTGTACTACTTGATGTTTATATCTACACATATTGTTTTCAAAGAAAAATTTGGTGTAACTAATGTGTATATCTACAAAATTCAATATCAGTAAAATTCCATCAAAATAATTGCAAATCCACAATGAAAAGAACATAATAATATGACATTTTTTGATATATAATTTGAACAATCAGAATAATTAAGTTTTACCTAAACTAAAGAAGGTGTGTGAGATGGTACATCCCTGCTTCTACATGCTGGTCTATCCATATTACCCTATGAAAAAGATTAGTAATTCTTAGCAATCAATAGAAAAATGAAAGTAAAAGACTTACCAAATAATAATAATAAAGTAGATTGTATATTGGAGTCAATATTAATTGGAGGCAATTGGTTTAAATGTTATACTTACCAGTCCCATGATAGGGAATTTTTTTTGTATCTACATGATTCGAATTGTAAACTATCAAAAGCTCTTCCCCTAACCTTATTGATTTTATTACACATACAAAAACACAATTTCCCTCACGTGCCTCTAATATATCATTTTCCAACTTATTAATTGACACAAGTCAAGAACTATTTATAAATCCTAAAATATTCCCTGTTGCTTTTAGCCTTCCATCAATATACATAGCAAACATTTTACTTTGATCATTTTCTTTGCATTGTATATAATTTGGTGCAATGCATACCTATGCATACTTTTTTTATTTTGCACAATCCATATCCAATTGTTGTAATTGTAAAAAGATCCTACATACTCGATCAATTCAACAACTTTATTGTAATAGACCTTTATGCCATCCATGGAAAATAGGCCCAAACCATGTAATGAAGATGGAGCTATGCAATATATCCTTTCATTAACAGAAAAAATAATGTTAATTGGAGGTAGTTCCTTGGGTAGCCATTCTTTCTAAAGATGTGTGTACCTTAAGAGAACCTCCCTATTTCCTTCACTCACATTATCATAAGAACATGACCCCCCCTCAACAAGAAAAATTGCATTCATTTATTGAATTTTCTCCTAGTGTTTTGACCTCTAGTTGATCTCCCTATTTTAGACCAACTAGATGTCTCACTTTTGTCTTCTATTACTGCATTTTCCTCACTCAAGGAAGATAGATAAGACAAATATCTATTTGGTGATACCTACAATCCATAAAATGAGAGACATGCTAGGAAAAAGTTGATGTTTCTAGTAAAGAAAAGACATGCAAAAAAAAAAATTGTATTAATAGGGTCTATTGACATATACCTATCAATCCATGTGACTATGCAAGATCCTGGTCAAAGGCCTTGAATAGCTTGCATATGTAACTCATTTATCTTAAATTAGGTAAGAATTTGGTCTAACTAATGTGCATATCTAAAAATAAATTTGACATGTTCTGGTTAATTTTTATATCATCACATGTGGTTTTGAAAGAAAAAGTTGGTCACCTCACTTATCTAATTCACCCATATTATTATGAATGAAAAGTTGTCTGCTTAGAATCGTAGACACCCAAATTTGATTACACAAATAGGTAATTGTATTTAGTCATCTCCCAAGGCATTATTGATTAAATATTTATTATTTAATCGATTAATTGTCATCCCCTAGTTAATTTATTTATTTAATTAACTATGGTCTAATTGATAAAATTAAATGATAACCCAAAATCAACTTATCAATTAAAACTCTATTCCTCTATTAAATTAAATAAATCTTCAAATCTATTTAATTTAATCCTACATCTCAATTTTTATTAAATAAATAATTTAATAAGTTCTACTAACCCTTAAAACAACCCTAATCCCTACCTTTACCCCTAATCCAACACATTCACCCATACTAACCACACTTAGCCACCTAACTAACCCATCCCATCAAAGCTAAGTCATTTGCCCCCTAATCCCCTTCCTAAGCCAAGTCTAATCCACCTCCTAAATATGTGCACAACTTTATAAACAATAGTTAGGACTTGCTAACCCAAGCCAAAGTCAAAAAGTCTCCTTATCCTCTTCCATCACTATTCAAGAGCATTTATGGATCTTACATGCCATTATGCTTCTTACATCCCTATTTATTTCTCTTACATACCTCTTACACACTCATCCTCCTTCATTACTCTCTTTAACCAACCCTTATCCCATCCCCTCACACTCATCCTCCTTATGACAAGTGTCACTCCCCTATTGGCTCTAAACAAGAACAACCATGTGCTTCCCTATCAAAGCATCTTAGCCCTCCCTCACCATTATTTCATCCTTGCATCTTGACCATCCATTGCTCTATGCCTTAGCCTATAAATAAAACCCTTCCCTCTCACAATCCATCATCTACTTTTATGAAAACTTATAGTGTTGTTTTGAGAGCCTAAAAACTACCAAAATACCATCATAATGCTGAAATCCATCCATACCTCCATTTTTAAAACCCTCATCCATATACACACTTGGTAAAAACCCCCATCTATTGAAATCTTGAGCACACTATGAGCATACATCCCCATCTATTAGGGACATATCTATGTCATCATAGGTTATACCATATGGAGCCTACCATTCTTGGTGATATCCTTGGTCCTATCATAAGTGTTAGCTTATTTAGTTTTGTGAATTCTTTTATTAGTTAGTATTCCTTTGTTACACTACTAGATTAGGTGATACATTTTGGTATGCCTAGTGAGACCTTGCATTTAGGTAACTATAGTCACACTTTTTCTTGTTAATGTTTGAACTAACCAAACTGAGGTTTTGTGCTCATTTGTGTACATAGATGGTTTTTTGACATTTTCTACAAGCACCAAGGTCTCTTATCAAAAAGCACACTCTTAGTTGTGAAGGAATATTTCAATTTAAGGAACATTTTAGGAGCCTTTTCTTTGTAATCCCATAGCCTAAAAATAGCAAACCTACAACTATGAAATCGTGACCCTTCGCCAATAGGAACATGAACCCAAAAAGGAAAGATCACTCTCTATCTCAAGCCCCACAACCATGTGCCATTAAAAACATCCCCATCATTCTCACAGACCCTATTCTCATAGGAATGCCATTTTTTAGATGAATAATTCCTTGCTTAAATTGAAAAATATATAGTAAAGTTATATATTCCCAAAAAAAAGGGTTGGGGGAAATAGGATTACCCTATGAGTTCATATGACCATAGGCCAAAAATCAACTATTCATCAAAAAATACTTTTAGAAAACATCAAAAAACAAAGAAATCCTCATGCTGCCAAAGTAGTGCCAACCAAGGGAGGAGGATCCTTATCATTAGAGCCCCACCCAAGGGTGGGGTGAGTACATGGCTAAGGGGGAGCCCATCCGTCATCAACAAAAATAGCATTATCTTCATCTTTCTCTCCCTTAAGCCTGGGAGGAGAAATGACTAAGTCTAACTGGCGAAACACCCACTTGGGGTCTGAGTGAGGAGAGGGCCAACTAGTAGTAGGAGTAGTAGGAGGAGGCATAGGGGACCACTATAAACCAAACCTCCAAAGAGGTGAGACAGAGTAGTGCCAACCACTAGATCCTTTAGAAGAGTGGTGCCAACCAAAAGCACCACCACTGGGAGAGTGGTACAACTGTAGTGCCTGCCCTTAGGTCGCATTTTTGTTGTCATTATTGAGCTCTTTTGGGGCTAGTCTCATGTTGATGGTTAGCAGCATTGTTTTGAAACTATCAGATATTGTGCTATGGGTTCAGTTTATTATGTGATGAGATCACTTAGACTTTATATTTCATGTATATATGATGATCATTACATTGCTTTCAGTTATTGATGATGATTAGTTAGATGGTTTACTATCATATGTGTTTTCTTATGGATACTTACCCCATACTTGCATGTGTATGGTGTGCATGTTTGTTCTTATGTATCGTGTGTCTGATGTGGTTGAGGAAGGGAGTCGTAGTCACCTGCTAGTCAGGATCTACATGATGCACCACTTCCTACCATTTCCTGTTTAGCTTAGCATTTATATATTGTATGTACATGCATGGTTTTATGCAGGTTGTAGGTATCGGGTATCGACTTCTTTGAATTACCAGGATGAGCATACCCTATCACATTATCTCAATGATAAGAGAGGGGAGATAAATTCTCAAGTCCAAATCCCAATCATTTAAGCCATTTGTCCTAATTGGAAATTAGGACAAGTATCTGAGTTGAGTACCCTCCGAATGCATTAGATGACGTAATTCATGATATTAACTCTTGGTTTGATTTTGTATGTATTTTGGCTATGATGGGTTCTCGTATTTTTACTTTGTGAGTCTTTGGTGTATTTTCTATTAATTAAGCCTAATTAAAAGTTTTAATTAATGGTTTAATTTAATGAAAAATTAATATGATATTTTAATATTTATTTTAATTAATTAATTGAAAAATTAATTAAATAAAATAATTTAATTGGAAAATAAAAGTTATAAGTTTAAATTTGGAATGTGACAACATTTATTTTAATAATAATATATTTGGAGTTCATTTTTAAATAAATGACTAAATAATATTATTATTAAAGCTAATAAATATTTTAGCAATTAAGTTTTGAAAATGAAATTTAAAAGTGGAAAATATATTAAAAGTATTAAAAGATTAAAGGTTGCATGATGTGTGCACATGATTAAAATATAAATATATTAAGATAAGAATAAGTGGAATTATTAAAGTTAGTGCATGAGATTTAATAAATAAATTAATTAAAATTGGAAAGAGTAAAGTAAATATTATATTAATGATTGTGCATTATTTTAATGTTTTCTCACATAGGAGTTTGCACTCTAAGTATGCACTAGTTGTCTACACTTAGGAGTTAGCATTTTATTTGAGCACATGGTGTCTACAACCTTATGACTCATCTAGAAGGTTGGAGAAGACACATGCTTAGTTGTCATGCTTATCTTCTAGTTGTTTCTAGACACATTCTAGATGCATCTTAGAGGCCTTTAAATAGAGACTCTCCTAGTGTGTTTGGACAAGCTAAAAAATGGAAGCTTCAAAGCTTACATGAATTTTGAGAAGCTCATATGCTTCTACATGCTCATATGTTTCTACATGCTCATATGCTTCTACATGCTCTTATGCTTCTTCAAGCACCTCTAGTTACGTGAGAACTTTGGTTGACTTGGATCTTGGAGGAATTGTGAATGTTAGAGAAGGAAGAGATTCTCTATGGACTTATGAGGCATAGAAAATTAGCATCAGTGTCCAAGTGCACTCATGATAATCACATATTCTATTTGCACTATTTCTCTTCATGTCTTCATCGTGTCTATTATATGTGTCTGAATCTTCTCTATGATAGAACCTATAATTTGAAATTAGAATCTAGATATGTTATTTGGTTGAGAAAAAAACATTAGAAAACCCTAGATTTAATTAAGAAAGAAATTAGATCTGAATCAGGTTTGGGTTCAAATTTATATTGTGAAATTAGATAGACAAGATTTGAAATTAAAATAGAAATTCTAAGTTAAAAATTTGAATGGTTAGATGTAATATTTCTATCAAATTATATTTTCAGATGCATACAGAAAAACCTATTAGATGGATGAATGGGTAAATTTAGAGAACAATTACCTTTTAGGAGAAATTCTTAATTCATCACAAACTGCCCTGTCACTACCCCTTGGATAGACTCAAACTCAGTCATTCATAACTTTTTATTGTGATCAAATTTATTCGATCGCTCTAGTCAAAATTGGCACAACTTGGCCCTTTCCAACATATTTCAATTTCAGCCTGATCCAATAGTTCATTAGAGAGATATGGCCCTCATACTGGGACTGTTTTATTCAAAGACAGATATTTTTCCATTTCCCATAATCAAGAGTTCTTTATGCTTACACTTCACAAAAATAATATATCAAAGCATGGAATGAATTAAAGATATTATTGCAATCTTCAATTAGTAGAATCTTATTTTTATGCATTAATTTTATATGATTTATTAACTAATCTAATTTAATTAAGATTAGTTAATAGTAGAAGAAGTATAATTAATTTGTTTATCAACCAACATAGGAGGTATTTAGTTGAGATATTAATATTGGGGATTCATTATAATTTTTTATTAGTAAAGTAATAATTTGAATATTGATGGAATGATACATAGTTGACTCTTAATGAATGAAACTATTATCAACTAATAACCATGTTGTTATTGACATAGCTACTAGTTAATTTAATCGTAGAATTCATTAGATTTAATTGATAATAGAGTTTTAATTGTTTTATCAAGGGAATATTAGTATTCATTGAAAGAATGAAAAATGTGGTTATTATGGATTTATTAATAAGATTTCCAATATAGCTTATTATTAAATATTAACAAGTTATTATTATTGAACTATGAATATGAATATTTGTGTACTAGATTATAGTTGACTTTTAACTTACAAAATTATAGTTAGTTATTAGTCAACTGATATTAATTGGAAAGTTGCCATTGATATGTAATTATTAATTAAATTAATTAAAGTTAATTAGATTTAATTAATAATTAAGTTATGTAATAACATTTTAATTGATATGTTAATATCGATTCTTCTAGCAAAGTTGTGAAGTATGTATATTGAAGTTGACAAATCGTACTCTCATGACTTGAATAATGACCTTAGCTATTTTAATAGTGAGACTTAGTAATATTTAATTGAGAACTATTAGAATAGGTCATGGATGGTGTACCTATGTTAATTGATTGATTAAATTGATCATTTTAATAAAGTTATAATCTTCTTATTTGAAGACTAGTAATTGGCTCTCTTATAATATAATGAATAATGATCCTTTGATTATGTTGAAAAGTTGAATTAATGATAAGGAAGAGTTATTCAATTAGTAACATTTATCTTAGCAAAATAAAATGAATGATTTAATTAAAGGTCAATGATGATCAGATTAATGAATAAAGCATTAATCCTTAAGTTATACTTAGAAAGTTATTTTGAATAGTGGAAAGAATAATGCTATTGGGGAAACAAACAGGTTGACTTGTAGGTCAAATGATTAAACTTAGACACTTGAAGTATACTTGAAATGAAAATTGAAGCTTTACAGTTAATTCAACTATGCGATTTTAGCAAAACCAAAACATGTGTTTGCATTGTGTATTCTATATGCTTCTTGTTTTGGGTTTTGGGTTGACTAGATTGTTGACCAATCTTAGGTTGTTACCAGAGGCTCAGGGGTTATGAGATGTGATGGCATGTTGATCTTATTTGGTCTCGATCTTTATAAACTCAACCATTGTAATGTGATCCTATGCTCTATGAAATGTTTGTATTTACTGATTGTTATTGCTTTTCAGTCTTCATGTGAGAAGCTGAGATGTATTTGTACGAGACACTTGAGCTAATCATTTTTGAGTCATCAATCAGTTATCTTTGGATTCTTTTCTAGTCAACATGATGGGACTAAAATGTGGATTTATTTCTCGATGATTTCATGTTGTGACATGTTTGGTTCAACCATTTTGGAGTCTTCGATCAAAATGATTTTGAGATATTCTTGGTTGCTTATTGAGAACCAATGGATATGGTTATTTATTTTGAGATATATTTTGGTTATTGAGAACCAATGGATACTTATGATTATCAGTGATGCCTTTAGTTTCCAATAGAGAACTTTTGTGGTCATGATTTTTTATGGATGCTTTTCAGATGCTCATGGAGATTTGATGATTCTTATTGAGGATATTTGATGCTTTTATTATGGATATTTGATGATTCCTTTTATGAATTATCTTTTGGTATTTTTACAGTCGCTTGTATAGGACTATGGTGATTTATGATTCCATGAGCTTAAGGTAGGTTATCTACTTGTAGTGTCAAGAAGTGGCTTGCAATGGGGCCAGGGCCCTAAGTGGCTACCAGGGTAACTCATTGTAAGTTTGGTTAATAAGTGATAACATTTACACACTAAATGGGGATTAAATGAACCTAAAAAGATAATTGTTTTGATGTTCTCACCCATGCCTCGAGTGCTTATACAGATTAGGATGGGAGTAGAGAGAATGCATGGTTGCGACCTTGCATTCCATAGTATGCCTCATCAGTATGAGAGGATACTAGTGGCCGCATGAGATCAGTATGGAACCATGGAGTTTAACTAATTGCCAAGGTAACTTGTACATGATAAATGTGATGACACTTTCTCACTTGCAGAGTAGGTTTCCTACATGTCATTGTGTGCCTATGGGAACTAGATGTCGATTTTGTGATTGGAACCTTTGAGTTAGTATACTTTTAGGATTCTTGGACTTAGAGAGTATTTATACTTTGTCATTTTGATAACCTATTTCGGACTTGAGATTATCTCCTCAACACGATGGGAGTGGACCACATAGGTTCCACATGGTCGAGTGGTAGTGTTTTTCCACTCTTATCATTTGAGATCCGTCCGAGACACTGTGGCTGGAGTATTCTTGGTTGGTATTTATCTTCATTATGTTCTTGGATCATTATGATAGATGTTATACCCTATGATGGATGTATTTACTGGTATTCTTTTTATATTGATGATTTTCATATGTTAGATGATGTTATCTTATGCTTTACTTGTGTGTTAGATTTCTTTCTACATATGATGTAGGATGTTTTAGGAGTGACATTCTTACTATGTTAATACCAATGATCTCTTTGGTTCTTTGGGATGTTACGCATGGAGGGATGGCTAGGATATATGATGGTCTAATGATGCTATTTATGATTGGGAGGAACCCTGCACTTAGTTATTTATGTTTGTATATGGTTATATTTTATGATGGATGTTTATATCTTTATGATGATGATGTATCATGTATGATATATGGTTTCATTTACTTGTATTTCATCATGGACTAGAATTAGTATGATGATGTACTGTATTTACATGGAAGTTTATTCTTTTAAGCCTTTCATACCCTGTGACATGTATAGTGGGTGATTGAGCAATCTGAAATGTAATTACTAAAATGACACTGGTAATATTGTTTAAGAACATTGGATGTAACATTGCTAAGGATGTGATGTTAGATGAATAGTTAATTTAGATGTGATACAATGTTAAGGGATCTTTAAGAATGTAACTGGTATGTATGTTATGTTTATTTGAATTGTTGCTATTGCTTCCGTTACTATGTATAAGTTGTGAATGGTTTATATTTCATGTTTAAAAAAAAATTGTTTGGCAAACTTAGTAAAATTCTTTGGATCCCTTGGTGGGGCATTACAGTTGCTAAGAGTGTGTTGGTGTTTGAAAATGCTGGAAGGTTTTCAATTATCCCAATGAGAAACTAATGCATCTAGGGGCAGCTAACTCCCATTATCAACATATCACTTCAAACACTGGGCCAACTATAAGGCTAGACCCTTCTTCTTCTTCAGGCTCTGCAAAACCTAGGTGGGTAGACCTGAGATTCAATTGATACTATACCGGTGCAAAACATATCCCTGAATCTAATAAATAGATTGAAACCCTTTATATCTCCTAAAGACTTAATGTAATAACAAAGATCTACACTAGCTGAATGAAAATCTATGGAATGCACAAGCTGAGTGAGGGTTTGATCGTTCTAGCTCTTCAACATAAAATGTAAAGATGATTGATTATTGATGTTGATCTCAGCAAAACCTCAAATATGCAGTAGTATAACAAGTGATCCTATAAGTGATTAGTGCCTTATCTATTGGGCAATTCACACAAAAACCTAACACACATCCCTGAAAATCATTGATATATGCGATACATCAGGACTTCCTGATCTATCTATCCACTTTGTGAATTAGACATTTGCATCCTTCTGAACCTCATACTTGACTTATCCCTTCATGAAATTTTCAATCCTATGATGAAGAATCAAGCATTTACATAACTCTTTGAGTCATAAGCAAAATAAATCAACATATACAACCAATAAGTTGCAACTGAGTTTCATATTCTTTGTTTACAAAACACAAAAGATCACAAACAACATGAATGGGAGACAAGATATCAGAATGAAGATTGACTTACTGCTACCTTATCATTCATTTCCTTGAAACAAATTACAATAAGATGCATGAAATTTAAATGCAAAGCTACCTAACAGATCAGACTATCTGTATTCTTATTTCTTGTTGTTCATTACATGAGAAATTTGTTGAAGAATGGTCTCTCAGTGCAAAAACTAGAACCAAATTTGATGATTGATCGACCATTAAAACTCATTTTAAATCAGTTTTGCAACACTGTGAAACTTGTGTCTGAAGGCCAGTTGCCTGGTTTTAAAAACTAGCTCGGACAACTAGCTAGGCTCTGAAAACTGACCCACTGATTATTTGCTCTACATACTTTCACCCTGTCAGATCCTGTCTCATGAAAAATTTGAGGTCAAAAGATATTTAACATCAAAGTTGCCTTCTCAGGTTTATATGCAAACAAACACGTCAGAAAACAACAAATTGGCTCTAGAATTGGCTTGAAAAACTAGACAAATGAACACTTGGGAAGACGAAAACTAGGGCATTGATTCTCTGTCATGAGGAGAATATGAATCTACGATTTGGGTTCATGATGAATAACAGGGTGCAAATGGCGAGCATTCAAAGTAAGCTACTCAGAATTACTGACTGGAAACAAAGTCTAAAAAGCAATTTTTACAAATGGAATGACCCTAGAAAAATGTGCAAATGGATTCGTCAAGACTTAAAAACTGGCACACTTTAAGCATTTTTAGTGGACAATGCGATGGTACAATCTATTCAATCTTTCCAATCACGAATTTCAAGTTATAACACCACAAACAGGGGTACCAAACAATCTGCACTTGCTGACACCAGTAAAAAGATAGAAATCACGTTCAGAATCGTGTTTGAAAATTGATCAAATGGATTTTTCAAGACTTAAAAAATTGAAACATAACAAGTCTCTGACATTTACAATGCAACACAATAGGAATTTCAAGATTTTGGTCAACTAGTCAAAATATATAACATGTCAAATAGGGCCTCCTAGAAATATGCACAAAGTGCAAAGGCATGAAAACAGTAACTGACCAACTTTGAGGGGTTCAAAACCTAATCAAATAAACTCAAAATAACTCGAAATCTGAAACATAGGTTCACTGGTATGGATATTAGACACTCCCAAAGGTGTGAGTCCTAACACATTTCTGTGTGTAAGTTATTTGAATGCAAGCACAACCTCCTGTCATTGTTTGATACTTAGGATAAAATATAGATTTGACACTAGCTCAAAACAGGACTTCACCAAATGACTAGGGATGTCAATTTAACTTCATGAAATGCTTAGGCATGCTAAATGAAAGGTGATAGAAGCATTAAACACCTTAGGGATCTCAGATGGACAGCTGGGTACATAGGTACTAAAAGCATTTATAGGGCTCAATTTTTCAATGGTGCTCAAAATTGCATGGTTTTTTTTAGTGCCAACAGAGTGAGGCATGTATGAATAGTGACCAGAATTGCTATGTACTTAATGATGATCATGAGGAGGAGTATGATCACTAGAGGTCAAATCTAGTGGAACATGAGCTACCATACATGGGGTATTTCTCTAATGAGCCAAAAGCTCCTATAAGTGAGCCACCTCCAAAGCCACTTTATCTTTTTGTACTTGAATCTACAAAATGACACTGTTATAAATATATGCTTTAGTGTACATAACCACATTAATTTTAAGTATGTTGTTAGCATAAATGGCTATATTGTGATATTTACAAATGGTAAATAAGATCTCAAATCTAAAAGCATGCCATATATGGACATATTTGAAGGGTATCTAAGTATTATCACCCAGAAGAACCATATGCCAAGAAAAGTGTTATAGGTGGAAGGGATGAAAGAGATCATGGATCCATCACTAGTAATACTGAGCCCATCTAATAAACCAAAAAGTGTGCAAAAAAGACTTTGGTTGACCATAGGAAGGGCAATAGGGGTTAGGAACTCCCAAGTGCCATAGCTAGGGGCCCAAAGGCAAGCCCTGGAAAAGAATACACTAGGTGAAATGTACATTTTTGGGTTTAGTAATGATGTGCCACACAATAGAGAACCTATGACTCCAAGTGTGATATGAAAATTGCAAATGCCATCATTGGTTGAGAACATTAACCATGGGCAGGTGAGGAACCAACCATCAGTAGCCCAGCCTCAGCTTATAGCTAGTTACTAGGTCTTTGGATACCACTTCTAGTCTTTCCACCAAGGGTGAGAGGATTGAATTCCCACTTTATGTAACAAATGTGGAGGCAATGCAAAAACTAGAAGATCAAAAGCCTATCATTCTGGACAAGTGAGCTAGAGTTGCACTTTCATGTCCTCCTACAACTGTAAGCTCATAGTAACTATGAAAAAAAGATCTTTAGGTGTCCTTATGCCACATTTAAAAAAATGCAAAGCTAGGGGAACACTTTGGATAGAAAATAATGGTGACCACTAGAGATTATGTTGGTTCATGGAGAACCCATCTCTGAACCCATTGCCAACCTAGCAAATCCAGGGCTTAACTACTTCCTAGGATTTCTAAATACTCTTGGCAATAAAAGTATTCTAAATCTGGATAGGTTTAGTGATAAAAAGAAGGGTCTAAAACCTAATCCCCTTCCAAGTTAGCTGGTGAACGAAAAATCCTAAAGAAATGCAATGTCTAAAAAAACCCTCTAGGCTTCATTGTCAAAAAGAGTTCAAATCACCCATTTGGCACATAAAGTAGTACCTTGCTTCCTAGTGGACAACAAGCCTAGTCCACCAAACTCCTTGGGAAGATAGCAAACTCTATGAAAGCCATGGTAAGAAGTGTTTGACACTTAGAGGAAGTCACATAATAGGCACTCAAGTTTGAGGTAAGAGGCGTTTGAAGGAGACCAATAGGATGAATAATAAACATGGGTGGTAGCCAACATTTTGGAGAAAATGTAGAATTTGCCTATAAGGGAGAGAGGTTTGGTGATCCAATACTCTAGCTTCTCTATTCTAGCAAGAACCACATTCTAGAGCTCAAAAGCTAGGGCTTGGAAGGCAAAGGGGATACCCATAAAATGAAAGACTTCCCCATGCTAAACCCATTTGCATTGACATTGCTCAAGCCAAGTAGGATGGGGAAGGGAAGACTACCTATAGCAAAGGGTTTTATGCCACTAAATAATAGACCCTAAAGCAAGACAAAATGTGTCAAGACATTGCAAAGTAGAGGCAATATTCTCTTCATCCTCTATGAGAGTGAGGAAGGAGTCATCTACGAAATGACCATTCACAAGCTAATCAAGGGAATCTAGGAGGGAAATACCCTAGACCCTTCTTTGTAAGATGGCATTTGAGAGAAAATACTTAAAACCTTCTGCTACCAACACAAATAAAGAGGGTTCCAATGAGCATCCTTGGTGTATTGATTGATAAAGCCCAAATGGTTGAGACTAATGGCCATTAATAGAGATTTAAGCAAAGGCATCTCCAAAAATCACCTGGACTAACTAGAAAAAAGTACGGCCAAACCCAAGAGCTTGAAGCATTTCAAGAATGAAAGGCCACTCAATCCTATCATAAGCTTTGGAAAAATCAATTTTGAGAAAGATGGCCCGTTGCTTTGAATTTTGAGCCCATTCCATCCCTTCCCATATAGTAATTATATTGTACAAGATATAATACAATTTGATAAAACCCATTTGTTCAAGGTGAATGATCTGAGGAAGAAGATGATGAATTTTAAGAGATATAGCCTTGGTAATGATCTTATAGGAGACATTCAACAATATAATAGGCCTCCAATCATAAATGTCTTCAAGGTCTCCTAACTTACGTATGAACTTGATATTCCCCTCATTAATAATATTTCCTAGAGAATGGGAATTATAGGCCTCCATGTAAACCTTATGCCACTCTGGACTAATCTCATCCCAAAATATTTTGTAAAAGTCACAAGGGAAGCCATCACAACTAGGGGCCTTATTGTTCACCATGGAGAAGATAGCTTCCTTGAGGTCCTCTAAAGTGAACTTCTACTCACATAATGCATATTGTTCTAGAACAAGTCTTTTATGTGTGAGAGCCAAGCAAGCTTGCAAGGCTTCACCCCAGGCTATTGAGGGACCTTGTGCTGTGAAAACTTTTTTAAAGTGGTGAATGAAAGCTTGGAGAATTTCAAAAACCTTGCAAAAGGTGTGCTAACCCTCTCAAATGCATTTGATCCCTAGCACAAAGTTGTGTACCCTCAATGCATCGAAGAATTCCTTGGTAGCTTGATCATCAACCTCCAGCCAGTGAAGGCGAACTTTGAGTTTAGCTCCTTGGGTAGTATAATTATCTACAACCTTCTTGTGGTGGTGAAAGTTGGTAAGATAAACTTGGAGATCCATATCAAATGGATTCATAGTGTTGGCTCATGATTTAAATTTTTTAAAATTAACCAAGAAACTAGACCAATACATTTAAGGCTAGCAAATTCCTATGATAGATGCACTGGATTGTAATCTTGGGCCAACTATAAGGTATAACTCCTTCACTTTAGGCTCTACAAAACCTAGGCAAGTTAACCTTGAGGTTCTAATATATGGTACTAGTCCAATTAAACATATAATCTAAACCAAATAAGAGTAGATGGAAACCTTTTGTCTTCTGATACTTATGCAATAACATAGGAACAAAAATAGCTACAAATCATAACCTATGAAATGATAAGCTAAGTGAGGGTTAATTACTTTCAGCCCACTACAAAACATGAAATACTAAATTTATTTGATTAAAATGATTTGTGCAAATAACTTTCACCTTAGCTTGCATTTGATTTAGTGATCAATGCCTTATCCATTAAAACATAGAGTCACTACCAGTAGGATGACCTAACTTGATTGCCTTCCAATTAAGTTTATCAACTGAAATCCCTAGATTCCATTCTTACTAGCATCCTCTTCATACATCCAAAAACCCTATTAGATAATTGAATCATTTTCTTAACTCGTTGAATCAAAACTAACAATAGCTCTAACACACAACTCATCCAAGATGTCTTAAATAAAATGAACCTTATTCATTCAATTATAAAGTTAATAGCATATGAGGAATTAGGAGATAGAATAAGAGAACATAGATAATTCATTGTAAAATCCCTTTGTATTTATCCTTGGAAAGACTGAATACATCAACTGGTAAAACTAAATGAAACTCAAGATATGTTACTTGATCTATCATCGATTTCCATTTATCTCAAAAAAATAAGACATAAAATGAAAATGGAATTTGCACAAGAGTGGATGTGTGACCTTCACTACTAGAGATCAGCTCAATTAGATAGGAAGTAAAACCAACAACAACCTGGTCTCGCAATACAACACTAGAACCCTTCTAGCATTATAGAGAAAACTGCCAACCACAATAATGAGAAAGAAAGAGAATGATATAGAAGAGAATGAATTCTAAGAATTGTTCTTCATCTACCATATGTCCACTTGGAAAACATCTCCTAGAAGTTAAAAGCATCTATCTAACCTCTCTTTGTAACTGCATATCAAATCCTTAACAATTTTGGCTCTCAAAAGCATAAAATATCTCAAATATTTGATGAAAAATAATTACTTTTGATGTGAGATATGGAAACAAGGCAAAGGCAAAAATTTAGTTGAAATGACCTCTAAAGGAAAGAAAAACTTTTTAGAATTCATTTAGGCTTCAACAAACTTTAATGTTTTCCCACCAACTGATTTTGGTACTGAAAGATGAATTCTAACCATTCTGCTGAGAATGCTTTGGAAAATACAAATCTACTTGTAGAGTGAACCAGTTAATATCTGTGCAAAACATGACCCAATATCTAGAAAATTTGTCTCCTCCTAGTTCCAATGGTATGCTACACTACATATTTTGGACAAAAATCATGCCCCTATGGTCCATTTTAAATTCTAGCTCCCAAGCCATGAACAAAACTTAAAATTTCAAAAATTTAAAAGTTGAGATAGTATAAACTATATAAAAAATTAAAATTCATCAAATCTACTTTTTTTTAAACATGTGTTGATTCATCCCTAAATTTTATTTTATTTCATTTTCAAAACTCCTAGTTCAGTGATGCCAAGTGTCGAAATCTAATTTGATAATCACCACTTGAAATGCACTTTAACTAATTAAAAAAAATATATTCCTACAACATTTCATAGTATCTTATTCCTCAAGATGTCATCCTTTGATGATCTCTCAATGACATGAGGAACACATTAATATATACTTAATATATTAATCCTTTAAATATTAACCCTTTAAATCATTTAAATGATCTCGCCATCATTTTTGGCTTACTGTAGTATCATACCACAATGAATTTCTCCTTGTGATCTAACGACATCTTTTATTTTCAGAGCATCATAACCCTCTTTGTTTTATCTTTATGCTTTCATAAGAGCATAAAGCTTTCATACCATGCCTCCTGATCTTATGCAATATTGTGTTGTTGGAGCTCTTTCACCTTGCTATTTCTGATTTTATGATGGGGCCTTCAATTATGCCATGTGGGCTTCCATTTCTCTCATATTTGGTCAAAAAATTGTTAGACTTCATTGCCAATTTCCTTCTCCACATGTCCACCACACATACATGCCTCCTTTCAAAATACATCGCGTCTTTGAGACACTTTACATTACTACTTTGATGTATTTAAAAGGTCATCAACAACTTTGTCCATGCAATGTGGGATATCTAAATACACCTTCTTCTGCAACATTGACATGTCCCCTTCAATGTGTGGATGCTACTAAGTTTTGACCCTCAACTATGGAGTTCTTCATTGTATCTTGTAGCTAACTTGGTGTGGAGATCCTTACATATGTCATCTTGCATTGGTGAGATTCCACTAGCACTAAACTCCATATTCCTCCTTAGTGAGTTGCTACTTTTCTCTATATGCAATAGCTTTGGCAAACTCTACAACTCACTTTCAATCTGGGTGTTGCTTTCAAATGCAGGGTGTGGTGTCTTGGTTGAATTTTAAAACCCTCCTATGGGAGCTTAGCCAACTATGGGAAAAAAATTTATCATTTAAAGCTAAGCCTCCTATAACCATAGGTTCCCTTCATGTCATTTGTGGTTTTTGTTACATGCAATGCAGGAAGCAAAAAAAATTCAAACCTTCCTTCATGCCATGGGTGATTTGTTCTAATGGTGCCTCCCCTACTACCCTAGATTGTTCTTTTCCTTTGGCATTATTTGCAAGCTCTACCCTACGGCTTTCTCCTAGCTAAAAAAGCTCCCTCCCATTATGGAATTGGATAGTCTTTCTACAAATGGTGTCCTTGTCTTCTTCTAATGCTATGGCTAAGAAAGCTCAAGTTTCTTCTTTGTCAATCCTCTCTTTTTATTTAAATGTGGAGCTCCTCATTCCTACCATGGCCTGTAATTAAGATTTCCATATACATGTGGAAGCTCAAAATCAATGGTGAGTTGGACAACTTACAATTTTTATCATGCTTTTCAATACTAGTAACCAAATATGGTATTGTGTTAAGGTTTCAGGTTATGAAAAAGAAATTATTTCTCACCTCTCTCATATGAAAACACGTATGCCATTAGGGAAGATTAGAGGACTCGGGACAATACCATATTCATCACTCAAGATATCATATCAATAGTAAATTTGGACCCAAATTTGGACCAATTTTGGTCAAATTTTGACCAAGGTTTGTTGCTATTTTTCTTGTCAAAACTTCAACCAACTTGTAGGCTGGTCAAAATTTCAAAGAATAACTTATAGTTTGGTCAAATTTTGATGAATGTATTCATAAAATTTTTGACCAACCTAGAATTTGGTCAAAATTTTTATAAGAAAAATAGTGAGGAACCTTGGTTGAAAATTGAATCCAAATGTACTAGTGTATTCAATAAGATTTATGAAGTGCAATGGAAAAGAAATTAGCCAAAATAGGGAGATTTTTTATTAGAGCCCTCAAAAATCTTCAAGTATGAAACTATGTATTAAAATTTGATCAAGAACTCCATGGCATGCTCACTATATAATAAACATACTTCATCTATTAATCATTTCATATCCTTTTATTGTCATTGCTAACTTGATGAAGTCAGTCAGGCCCCAAACTAGGTCTAACTATGAAGCATTTTCATTTTCGAACAACTTTCATTGAAAATTGACCCACTAATCATCTCAAAATGATTGAAATTAAATTTGATCACAAATTCACCATTGAATACTTATTTTAAATTATTTCTACACCACTATGAACCTTGCATTAGGAGGCACGTTGCCTAGCTTCAAAAACTAATTTAAACATGTAGCCAAGCTCTGAAATTATGGATATCTTGTCTCTCTGGCATATTTGATAGGCCTACCAAATCTTATCACATGATGAGATTAGGGTCAAAAGATATTGACCTCCAAATTTTTAACTTAAAACCACCTGCAAATAAACATGTTAGAAACAATAAATTGGGTTCAGATTTGACTTTGAAACCTAGGCAAACAGGCACCTAAGGTTTTGAAAACTGGGGCATTGGTTCTCTTTCATGAGAGGAATATAATTCTATGATTTGGACTAGTGAATAATAATAATAAAAAAATGGCAAGTAGTCAAAGTGGGCTACTTAGATTTGCAGAGCTGGGAACAATGACAGGAAAATTTTTTTTACAAATGGAATGGATCTAGAAATGTGTGCAAACGGATTTGTCAAGACTTGAAAATTGGCATGCTTGAAGTATTTTTAGAGTAAAACATAGATTTACAATCCATTTGATCTAACCTATAATGGATCTTAAGTTACGATATTAAAAACAAGGGTACTGATGAATTTACATTTCATAACACTAGTGAAACTTTATAATTCACAAATAGAATCACATTTGAAAACCAATCAAACAGATTCATCATAAGCTCAAATCAAGAACGTAAAAATTCTCTAACCCCTAGAATATAATGCAAAAGGAATTTCCTTATTTTATTCAATTGGGTCAAAGTTATAACAAGTCAAATAGGGCTTCCCAGAATTCAAAGTAATTCACATCAGCATGACATCAATAAATGACCAACTTTGAGGGATTCAAAACCTAGTCAAATGGATTTTTCATGAATCAAAATATGAATAATAGATTCTTTGATATGGACACTAAACTTTCCCAAACATATTATTCATGAAATGTTACTAGGTGCTTGATATTCAATAGCAAACTCAACCTCCTATCATTGTTTGACATATAGGTAAAAATGCAGATTTCGATGTTGCTCAAAATAGGACTTCACAAAATGGCTTAAAATGAAAATTTATCTTCATGAAACACATAGAAACACTAAATACAAGGTGTTAGAAACATTAAATAGCTCTTAGGCCTCAAATGGATATCTGGGTACATATGCATCAAAAAGTGCTTATAGGGCTTAATTTTTGCAATAGTACTCAAAATTAGGGCTTCAATTTTGAGTCCCAATAGTAGCTCTATCTAGGGATGAATGTCCCTTGTGGGAATTCTAAGGATTTAGATCTCTAGAGGAAGCAGACCACATACTTTACAACAAAACTTCTCTCGAACAACTTTATTGAAAGCAAGAAACAACTACTCCTACTATGTACACACGATGGCCCTAGGTCGTTGAACTTCAAATTTTTTTTTTACCTCTATCATATATTTTTTTTTCATCTACACTCTCATGAGGTAAGCTAAAAATATCTCTTCTATCAATTTCACCAATTAGATCAGCATCTTGAAAAAAATTACTTGGCAAAACAAAACAACTTCCTTCATTCTCATAATGCATACATACATCAGCATTAACCTCTACATCATGCTCACTATGAGAAAACAAATCAGCATGCTCATGATTATACAAACTGAACTAAAAATTGTCATGAACATATGATGTGATTCATGTTGCTAACTGAAAACATAAAGGTTTGGCATTCTACTTTATTCAACGAGTTACATGAATCAAAATTTTGCAACTCACCTTGTGTATCCTGATACAAAGAGTATGTAAAATATAATTTAACTTCATGTATCATGTCATCACATACTCAATAAGATTTAAAAATTACTAAAATATTATCATCATAGTCTTCAAGAAAAGGTTCAAAAAACATATGAAATGAATCCTCATTAAATTTTCCATCAATAGGAAGTTTACTAGCATCAATATTCTCATCAAAAAAAAATTTAGAAACACTTGTGGATGCATCAAACTCATTAGCATAAGACTCACCAACCTATAGAGAAGATTGATTTTCATATTCATGTGAACTTTTGTCAATACTTACTTCACTACATTAATCATCAAACCTCACCTAATGCAACTACAAATTATTATCATATACTCCATCCAGATTAGATAAAAAATCAATCAATCTCTCAAAATTGTTAGTAACATCACTCATAGGATTCTTTTTGTTAAATGTTAAATTAGAATCAAGAGATATCAAAAACCTCTCATTATCATCTATATAATACAAACACGATTTAACAACACTTTTGACAGTAGTAAATACGTCTCTACTAGTTTTCACTTCTTCTAAGAAATCCTCATGCTTATGTTGAATGTCTTCAAAAGAATAACAATGTTGATATGTAGGAGAACTAACATAGGGGTATAAATCATACCTCATGTCATGTATAAGAAATGCACACATTAATAAAGGTGAAGTTGAATCACACACTAGTGCATACCTTCCAAACTCATGTTGTAACAAGGCTGAAACCTTGTCAATATTCAACAAATCCTTTTCACAAACTTCTTCATCTTGATTACAATCATATCTTGAATAATCTAAAGAACTTATAACAGCAGCACCATTAGTCATACAATTTAAAAAATTATTATTACTCTCACAATATGTATCATCTTCCCTACAACACATCTTAACATTAGATGCATCATTGTATTCAATTTCACTACAGGAAGATATTTCAGGACTATTGTCAGAACCTTTTTCATTCTCAACCCTACTATCATAGGACTCATCACTTTCACTATAACTATCAACATTTTCAATTTCAGCAATACGGTAACCATTCTTTTCTAAATAACATTCACATTCTTTAAATATCCTTCCAAAGTACTAAATCTTTTCAAATATTTCTTTCACTATCCAATGTATTGAACAAGCCATGAAGACTATTAAAAACACAAAAGCCCATGATGATTCATTGAGTCTTTCTGAAATGGGAAGCTCTAAGATTTCCAATTTGAATTTCATGTAAAGTTGAATTGTATCTAAATCAGCTACACTTCCCACATTCCTTCAAATAGAAGGAATGACTTGACTATGAAGCTTTCCATACAATATGAACAAATTTTCATGTACTTCTTTATAGCTTGACAAAGTATTATCAGATCTACAATCTGAATCCATTTTGAAAATAAATCTTCTACCTCTTTATCCTAGTGCTGAAAATCAATAAATAGAGGCTTTGATTTTTAACACTTGACTTTCATGAAAGAGAAACATGAAAATCAAAAATACCTCAAGTGCTGATGCAAGATTTTGATCTACTGATTTGACGCGAGTGCATGTTGAAAATCCTTCACACCATTGATAAAAATTCCATAGATCCACAACCTCCTTGCTAGAGGATAAAGAAATCACTATTGTTATTTACTTTTTACACTTCATTTTTTACAGTAGTAGATTGTAAATAGCACTTTAAAACTTATCAAGAATTAAAAATTTCCTTTTCAAGAGACTACTAAAATTTTTAGATCTACCCCCACAATTGAATATCTATCAATATATTACAATAAAATTAACTAGGAAAAAACTGGAGTAGAGATTGAGAGTCACCACTCACACATTGTGAGAAATAAAACATAAGTTGTCACTTGACAAATCTAAACTAGACCTTCATATGTAGGAGAAATGTAGACCATTAAACCACTCTTGTAGATTTACAAACTTGAAAAGGGAACACAAACTTATGTTCATTCTTGACTCTAATTTTATAAGAACCCTTTCAAAAGAAAAAATCTAGCTAAATTGATTGATGATAAACACTCTTAACAACACAATTTAATCTCAACCTCAAAGGTACTACTGCAAATGAATAAAACTTCATTGGGGTGCATGATTTGGTGTAAGAAACTAGAAAGAACATTAGAGAACTTACTACTGAACATTTTTATGCACTTATTCTATTGCATTGAATCTCCTTCTTTCAAATTCTCAAGGTTTGTCTACCATTCAGATTCAATACAATCCCCAGTAGAGTCGCCATTTTGTTGGTTCTTGATTTAACAATTTTAAAATTAACCAAGAAACTAGACCAATACATCTAAGGCTAGAAAATTCCTATGATGGATGCACTTGACTACAATCTTGGGCCAACTATAGGGCATAACTCCTTCACTTCAGGCTTTGCAAAACCTAGGTGAGTCAACCTTGAGGTTCTAATCTATTGTACTAGTGCAATTAAACATATAAACTAAACCTAATAACAATAGATGAAACCCTTTTTTCTTTTGAAACTTATGCAATAACATAGGAACAAAATAGGTAAAAATCATGACCTATGAACTCATCAGCTAAGTGAGGGTTAATTCCTTTCAACCCACTATAAAATGTGAAATACTGAATTTATTTCATTAAAATGATTTGTGCAAATAACCTTTACCTCAGCTTGCATATGATTTAGTGATCAGTGCCTTATCCATTGAAACATAGAGTCACTACCAACAAGATGACCTAAGTTTATTTCCTTATAATTAATTTTATCAATTCATATCCCAAAATTCCATTCTTACTAGCATCCCCTTCATTCACCAAAAAACCCTATCAGATCATTGAAGCATTTACTTAACTCCTTGAATCAAAAGCAACAATAGATCTGGCACTTAACTTAACAAAGATGTCTTAAATCAAATGAACCTTATTTATTCAATTAAAAATTTAATAGCATGTGAAGAATTAGCAGATAAAATAAGAGAACATAGATACTTCATTGTAAATCCCCTTTGTATTCATCCTTTGAAAGACTAAATACATCAACTAGTAAAACTAAATGAAACTCAAGATATGTTACTTGATCTATCGTCAATTTCCATTTATCTTAGAAAAATAAGACATAAAATGAAAATGAAATCTACACAAGAGTGGATGTGTAGCCTTCACTACTAGAGCTCTACTCAATTAGTCAAGAAGTAAAACCAACAACAACTTGGTCTCATAGTAGAACACTGGAACCCTGTTGGTATCACATAGAAAACTACCAACTACAACAATGAGAAAGAAAGAGAATGATATAGAAGAGAATGAATTCTCAGAATTGTTCTACATCTGACATGTGTCAACTTGGAAAATATCTCCTAGAAGTTAAAAGCATCTCTCTAACCTCTCTCTATAACTATATATCAAATCCTTAACCATTTTGGCTCTCAAAAGTACAAAATATCTTAGATATTGATGAAAAATAACCAAATTTGATGCCAGATCTAGAAACAAGGCAAAGGAAATAATTTAGTTGAAATGACCTCGAAAGGCAAGAAAAACTTTTTAGAATTCATTTAGGCTTCAAAAAACTTCAACATTTCCCCCCAACTAATTATGGTGCTAAAAGATGAATTCTGCCTGTTTTGCTGAGAATGCCCTAGAAAATAAAAAATTTCTTGTAGAGTGAACCAGTTAATATTTATGCAAAATATGACCCCATATCTGGAAGATATATCTCCTCATAGTTCTAGTGGTATGCTACACTACATATTTTGGACAAAAATCATGCCCCAATAGTCCATTTTAAATTCTAGCTCCCAAGCCATGAATAGAGCTTAAAATTTAAAAAAATTAAAAGTTTAAATAGTATAAAATATATAAAACATTTAAATTCATCAAATCTATTTTTACAAAACATGTCTTGATTCATCCCTGAATTTGATTTTATTTCATTTTCAAAACTCCTATTCCATTGATGACAAGTGTCGAAACCTAATTTGATAATCACCATGTGAAATGCATTTTAATTAATTAAAAAAAATTACTCCTGTAGCATTTCATACTATCTTATTCCTTAAGATTTCATCCTTTGACGATCTCCCAATGACATGAGGAATACATTAATATATACTTAATATATTAATCCTTTAAATCATTTAAATGATCTCACCATCATTTTTTGCTTCCCATAGCATCGTATCACAATGAATTTCTCCTTGTGATCTCATGACATCTTTGATTTTTTGAGCATCATAACCCTCTTTGTTTTATCTTTACACTCTTACAAATTTTTTAAGAGCATAAAGACTTCATACCATGCCTCCCAATCCTACACCATATCATGTTGTCAGAGCTCTTTCACCTTGCTATTTCCAATTTTATGACTAGGCCTCCAATTATGCCACATGGGCCTCCATTTCTTGCATATTTGGTTGAAACATTGTTTGAATTCACTTCAAATTTCCATCTCCATGGGTCCACCACACATTCATGCCTCCCTTCAAAAAACATAGTGTCTTTGAGACACTTTACATTACCACTCTGATGTATCTAAAAGGTCGTCAACAACTTTGTCCATATAATGTGGGATATTTGAATATGCCTTCTTCTATGACATTTAGATGTCCCCTTCAACAAGTAGATGCTGCTAAGTTTCTACCCTCCGATGTGGAGTTCTTTATTGTATCTTGCACCAAACTTGGCATGGAGATCCATGAATACACTGTCTTGTATCAGTGGGATGCTCCTACTACTCAACTCCACGTTCCTCTTTTTTGAGTCATTGCTCTACTCTGTATGCAGTGGCTTTGGAAAACTCTACAAATCACTTTCAATGTGGGTGTTTCTTTTGAATACAAGATGTGGTGTCTTGATTGAATTTTAAGACCCTCTCGTGAGAGCCTAGCTGACTGTGGGAGAAATTGTTATCTTTTAAAGCTAAGCCTCCTCTAACTGCAAGTTCCCTTCATGTTGGTTGTGGTTTTTTTTACATACAATGCATGAAGCAAACAAAATTCAAACCTTCCTTCATGTCATGGGTGATTTGTTCTAATGGTAGCTTCCCTATTACCCTGGATTTCTCTTTCCCTTTGGCATTATCTGCAAACTCTGCCTTATGACTTTCTCCCAGCCAAGAGAGCTCCCTCCCATTATAGAAGTGGATAGTCTTCTTGCAAATGGCACCCCTATCTTCTTCTGATGTTGTGGCTAAGAAATATTATATTACTTCTTTGTCCATATGCTCTTTTTTTAAATGTGGAGCTCCTAATTCCTACCACAAGATTTCCATATATGTGTGGAAGCTCAAAATTGATGGTGAGTTGGACAACTTATAGCTTTTATCATGCTTTTCAATACTAGTAACCAAATATGTTATTGTGTTAAGGTTTCAAGTTATGAAAAATAAACTCTTTCTCACCTCTCTGATATTAAAACACTTATGCCATTAGGGAAGATTAGAAAACTCAAGACAATACCATATTAGTCAATCAAGACATCATATTCAATAAGATCTATGAAGTGCAGTGGAAAAGTGTTAGATTGTGGTGACTGATTAGGAAAGTATTGTACATACTTCATAAATAGTGGGGTTCGGGGCATCGGCCCGAAAAATTTTTTTTTGGGAAGTAGCGGACATGGTAGCCGACATATTATGGCCAACATATGGCCGACATGTTATAACCCTAAAGTGGTTTAATACTTGTATAAAAAGGGCTTAGGGTTGGGTATTTTTCATGTGTGGTGATACGAAATTGGTTCTTGCAGCGGTATTGAGCTGTAAGGGATTACGGATTGTAATCAGGTTCTAATCACTGGATTATAATAAGATCAGAATTGTTGTTTGGTGGACGTAGCCCAGGGATTGGGTGAACCACGTTAAATCTTGGTGCCTTGTGTTCATTTCTGTGTGTTCTATTATTTTCTGTTATTGGTTATATTTACATGTAGTTTTTATTTTTGTCTGTGGTTTATCCTAACAAGTGGTATCAGAGCAAGGTTGTCTTTCAGTTATCCTCTGCAGGAAAGTCTCATGGTTAAGTGGGAGTCTCACAGTTGAGTGGGAGCAATGGCAGATGAGGGTAAGTTGAGGGTTGACAGGTTTAATGGGCAGAACTTCCAGTTATGGAAGATGCAAATGGAAGACTATTTATATCAGAAGGATTTATGGAAGCCGTTGGAAGGAAAAGCCAAGAATCGGGGAACTATGTCAGAGGCTGAATGGGATCTTTTGGATAGAAAGGCACTCGGAAGCATTTGGTTATGCTTGGCACCATCAGTGGCATTTAATATTACAAAAGCAAAGATGACAGAAGATTTGATGAAAACACTAGCGACATTGTATGAAAAGCCCTTCGCTTCAAATAAGGTATTTCTCATGAAGCGTTTATTTAATATGAAAATGGCAAAAGGTGGATCTGTTGCAGATCATTTAAATGAGTTTAATACTATTACTAGTCAATTATCTTCTGTGGGTATCAATTTTGATGAAGAAATTAGGGCTCTCTTGATTTTGTGTTCTTTGCCTGAAAGCTGGAATGGCTTGGTAATGGCGGTGAGTAATTCTATTCCTAGATCTAGTACCCTAAAATATGATGATGTGATCGGTGTTATTTTAGGTGAGGAAACTCGTAGAAAATCCTCAGGTGGATCTACATCAGGAAGTGCTTTAAATGCACAAAGCAGGGGCAGAATGACTGAAAGAGGAAGTAACTTTGGAAATCATGGGAAATCAAGAGGAAAGTCAAAGAGGAGCAGGTCTCAATCGAGAGGACCAAATGATTGTTGGTACTGTGGGAAACCAGGGCACAAAAAGAAAGATTGCTAGACTCAAAAGAAAAATGAAGGAGATAAATCAGATGGAGACAAAGAGGCAAATGTGGTAAGTAACAAATCCGAAGAGGATGCTTTGCTTCTGTCTTTAGAGAGTGTTGATGATTCATGGGTTTTAGATTCTGGTGCTTCTTTTCATGCTACACCTCATAGAGGTTATTTCATTGATTATGTCCAAGGGGATTTTGGGCTTGTTTATTTGGGGGATAATGAACCCTGTCAGATTGTTGGAAAGGGAAAAATTAAGATTAAGTTGCAGAATGGGAATCATTGGCTACTACATGAGGTAAGACATGTTCCAAAGCTAAGTAGGAATTTAATTTGAGCAGGGCAACTCGGTGATGAGGGTTGTGCAGTTACTTTTAATGATAAAAATTGGAAGGTTTCAAAAGGTTCCCTTGTAGTAGCAAAAGGTGTGAAAGTAGGCACCTTATATCTTTGTACAAGTCATATTGTTCCTTCTACTTTGATTATTTCAGAGAAAAATGAATATTCAGGAACAATTACTACAGTTGAGCAGGGAGAACAAATAGCTGCTGTAGATTCTGAGACAACGTTGTGGCACAATAGACTTGGGCACATGAGTGAGAAAGGTATGAAAGTACTTCATTCAAGGAAAGTTTTACCAGTTCTAAAATGTGTGAATATGGATTTCTATGAAAGTTGTGTGTATGGAAAACAAAAGAGAGTGAGTTTTGTAAAGACTGGAAAGGAAAACAAAAAGGAGAAATTAGAGCTTGTGCATACAGATGTATGGGGACTGGCTTAGGTATCTTCCCTTGGTGGCTCTCATTATTATGTGACATTTATTGATGATGCAACTAGAAAAGTATGGGTTTATTTCCTTAGAAAGAAATCTGATGTATTTCAAACTTTTAAGAAATGGAAATGCTTGGTTGAAAATGAGACTGGTAAGAAATTAAAATGTCTCAAATCCGATAATGGTGGTGAGTATTGCAGTCATGAATTTGAAGATTATTGCTCCACAAATGGTATTCATAGACAAAAAACTATTCCAAGGACTCCACAGGAAAATGGAGTGGTTGAATGCATGAACAGGACTATAATGGAGTGTGCAAGGAGCATGAGGTTGCATGCAGGGTTGTCCTTACACATGTGGGTGGAGGCTGTCAATACTGTAGTATATTTGATTAATAGAGGTCCCTCTACTCCTTTGGGCTGTGGTATTCCAGAGGAAGCATGGACTGGTAAGAAGGTTAGTTATTCTTTTCTCAAGACCTTCGGTTGTGAAGCTTTTGCTCATATAGACTCTGAAAATAGAACCAAGCTAGAAGCTAAATCAAATAAATGTGTCTTTGTTGGATATGGCATTAATGAATTTGGCTACAGGCTTTGGGATTTTGAAAATCATAAAATTATAAGAAGCCGGGATGTCATATTCAATGAAAAAGTGTTGTACAAAGATCTGTTGCAGCAACATGAGAAGAAAGAAGATGATTATGTAGTGCTGGATGATACTCCAAAAGCTGATGTTACAGCCATTCCTCATGATGTGCAACAACTGCAAAAACAAATACCACACACACCAGTGAATGTTAGACGGTCAACAAGGCCAATTAGACCTCCACAAAGGTTTTCTCCCTCTTTGTATTCTATTTTACTTACTGATGCTGGTGAACCTGAAAGTTATGATGAAGCTGTGCAGGTGGATACTAAGATTCAGTGGGAGTCTACAATGAAAGATGAAATGGACTCTTTGCTGAAAAATAAGACCTGGGGTTTGTGCAAGTTGCCTACAGGTAAAAAGGCTTTATAGAATAAATGGTTTTACAGGTTGAAAGAAGAGGAAGGAGGTAAGAAAAGATTTAAGGCCAGGTTAGTTGTAAAAGGATTTGCACAGAAAAAGGGAATTGATTTTGATGAGATAATTTCTCCTGTTGTTAAAATGACTTCAATTCGTACTGTTTTAAGTCTTGTGGCTACTGAAGATTTGCATTTAGAGCAGATGGATGTTAAAACAACCTTTCTTTATGGTGATTTGGATGAAGAAATATATATGGCTCAGCCACAGGGTTTTGAGGTCAAAGGTAAGGAGAACTTAGTGTGCAAATTGAAGAAAAGTTTATATGGCTTGAAGCAAGCACCTCGGCAATGGTATCTGAAATTTGATAGTTTTATGCATGAGCATGGATATAATAGCTATCATTCAGATTAATGTGTTTATTTTAAGAGGTTGGATGATGATAGCTACATTATTTTATGTTTATATGTTGATGATATGCTTATAGCTAGGTCTAACATGGATCATATTAAGGGGCTGAAACGCCAATTAGCACATGCATTTGCTATGAAGGAGTTGGGGGCAGCAAAACAAATCCTTGGTATGAAGATTTGCAGAGATAGGAAGAACAGAACATTGACGCTATCTCAAGCTGATTATGTTGAGAAGGTGTTGCAACGTTTCTCTATGGAGAATGCTAAATCTGTCAGCACACCTTTACCTGGTCATTTGAAATTGACTAAGGAGATGTGTCCCAAGACATAGGAAGAGGAGGATAAGATGTCCAAGGTACCCTATGCTTCAGCTGTAGGAAGTTTGATGTATGCTATGGTATGCACTAGACCAGATATTGCACATGCAGTGGGAGTCGTTAGCAGGTATATGAGTCATCCAAGATTTGAGCATTGGAATGCTGTCAAGTGGATTCTCAGATATTTGAGAGGAACATCCAATAAGTGTTTACACTTTGGGGGCTTTACTACTGATTTATAGGGCTATGTTGACTCAGATTTGGCTGGGGATATTGATACCAGGCGGAGTACTACAGGTTATGTCTTTACTATTGGTGGGGCAGCCATGAGCTGGGTTTCTAGGCTATAGAAGATTAATGATCTCTCCACTACAGAGGCAGCCAAAGAGATGATATGGCTTCAGTTCTTCTTGGAAGAATTGGGACATCCTCAGAAGGATAATTATTTGTTCACAGATAGTTAGAGTTCCATTCATCTTGCTAAGAATTCAGCTCTGCATTCTAAGACCAAACACATACAGTTGCAGTACCATTTCATTCGGTCAGTTTTGGAGGATGGACAGTTAAAGCTGGAGAAGATACATACCAATGAAAATCTAGCAGATATGTTGACAAAAGTTGTAACAAGGGAGAAGTTGAACTCATCTTCAGCTTCAGTTGGTCTTTTAGACTAAATGTGAATAAAAGAACAGCAGAGTCTAGGGTGGTTTGATCCAGTGGGAGCCCCATGCGGTAGTTGTATTGCTACAGGATCAGTCTCCAAGTGGGAGATTGTTGTTTAGTGTGAAGCCTGATTAGTCCCCAAGTGGGAGATTGTTAGATTGTGGTGACTAATTAGGAAAGTACTGTACATACTTCATAAATAGTGGGGTTCGGGGCATCGGCCTGAAATTTATTTTTTTGGGAAGTAGCCGACATGGTAGCCGATATATTATGGCCAACATATGGCCGACATGTTATAACCCTAAAGCGGTTTAATACTTGTATAAAAAGGGCTTAGGGTTGGGTATTTTTCATTTGTGGTGATACGAAATTGGTTCTTGCGGCGGTATTGAGCTGTAAGGGATTACAGATTGTAATCAGGTTGTAATCACTGGATTGTAATAAGATCGGACTTGCTGTTTGGTGGATGTAGCCCAAGGATTGGGTGAACCACATTAAATCTTGGTGCCTTGTGTTCATTTCTATGTGTTCTATTATTTTCTGTTATTGGTTATATTTGCATGTAGTTTTTATTTCTGTCTATGGTTTATCCTAACAAAAAGCAATTAGCCACAATGGGGAGATTTTTTATTAGAGCCCTCAAAAATCGTCGAGTATGAAATTATGTATTAAAATTTCATCAAGAACTCCATGACATGCTCACTATATAATAAACATACTTCATCCATTAATCATTTCATATCATTTTACAATCATTGCTAACTTGATGAAGTCAGCCAAGCCCCCAACTAGGTTCGGCTAATTTTGTTTTTTTTTTTTGAACAACTATAATTGAAAATTGACCCATTGATCATCTCAAAATGATTGAAATCAAATTTGATCACAAATTCACCACTGAACACTTATTTTAAATGATTTCTGCACCACTATGAACTTTGCATCGAGGGGCATGTTGCCTAGCTTTAAAAATTGATTTAAACACCTAACCAAGCTCTAAAACTCTAGATATCTTGTCTCTCTAGCATATTCAATAGGCCTACCAAATATTATCATATGATGACATCAGGGTCAAAAGATATCGACCTCCAAAGTTGTTACTTGAAATCACCTACAAATAAACATGATAGAAACAATAAATTGGATTCACATTTGACTTTGAAAATTGGGCAAACAGGCACCTGAAGTTCTAAAAATTGGGGAATTGGTTCTTTACCATGAGAGGAATATAATTATGTGATTTTGACTCATGATGAATAATAGGACAAAAATGGTGAGCAATCAAAGTGGGCTACTCAAATTTGTAGAGCTAGGAACAATGATAGAAAAATGTTTTTTGCAAATGGAATGGACTTGGGAAATTGTTCAGATGGATTCTTCAAGACTTGAAAAATGGAACACTTGAAGTATTTTTAGAGTAAAAAATAGTGGTTCAATCCATTTTATCTCACCTATAATGGATCTCAAGTTATGACATCACAAACAGGGGTATTGATCAATCTGCATTTCATAACACTACTGAAACTTTATAAATCACATATGGAATTACATTTGAAAACTAATGAAATCGATTCCTCATAAGCTCAAATCAAGAACATAAAAAGTATCCAACCCCTAGAGTATGATACAAAAGTAATTTTATCATTTTGGTCAATTAGGTAAAAGTTATAACAAGTCAAACATGGCTTCCCAAAATTTAGAATAATTCACATTAGCATGACATCAATAAATGACCAACTTTGAGGGATTCAAAACCTAGTCAAATGGATTCATCATGACTCAAAATCTAAAACATAGGTTCTCTATATGGATTCTAGACACTCCCAAAGTAGTGATTCATGAAACATTACTAGGTGTGAGATATTCAATTGTAAACACAGCCTCCTATCACTATTTGAGATTTAGATAAAAATGCAAATTTGGATGTTGCTCAAAATAGGACTTCATGAAAGGGCTTAGAATGACAATTTATCTTCATGAAACACATAGATGCACTAAATCAAAGGTGTTAGAAATATTAAACACCTCTTTAGCCTCAAATGGATAGCTAGGTACATATGCATCAAAAGATACTTATAAGGCTTAATTTTCATGAGGCTTCAATTATGAGTCCCAACACATGGAAAGAGCTTTAGTGGTTTTACAAAGATCTTTGATAGTGGCCTCATAGGATCTCTTGTGGTACATGGCCAATTGGCACCCATAAATACAAAGAAACCTCACAGTATAGGTGATGGCATCATTCCACCACTGAATCCACCTAGAGGAAGAGTGGGGCCTAGGTTCAAGGTTCCAAGTTTATAAAATATGAGTGATACTAGATGGATGGGAAAAAACTAAAGTATTAAGTTGAAACTAGGTTTTACAATTACAAGGAAGGGTGAAATAACCGGTAATGGAGAAGTGGATGGGAAAATAGTTTGAAAGAGTTATGTTAGGGAGTAGAGTGACAAGTAGTAGACTTGTGTGAGAAAAAGAGAAAAAGGATTGAGTAGAAATCATAGCATGGTCTAACCTTTTAAGGACACTATCAACTCAAAAGTTGGACCATGTGTACTAGAAACTATCAGTTTAATGGTATTGAACATTGGGATTAAAAAGATAAAACTTGTTCCACATGTAAAACCAAGCTTCTCACTCACCAGCTGAGCATCAAAAAGGCAAAAGGCCCACTTTATCAATAGCTAGCTCAACCATGTTAAAATCCCCTTGGAATATCTAGGTGGTAGCTAGCAAAGAATTATCTAGCCACCTCCACAAGTGTGAGTACTCAACCACATCATCAAGGGCATAGATATTGATAATGGAAAAATAATGATTTTGAAAAGATAACAAAATCCAAACTACTCTTTGCATGGGGTCAAAACCATGAGAAACAACCGAAGGGAAAAGTTGAGGGGAAAGGAGAGTGACTACACCACCTAGACCAGTTTCATGTTCAGAAGTAAAGTTAACACCATCCAACCATATCACATGGTAAGTTGAGTTGAGAAGAAACCCACAAACTTTGACATCTTGCAAGCATATATCATCAATATTCCCAAGCCTATGTTGGGTACCATGAATAGAATACTTTCTAGGGAGCTCTATTAGCCCCCACACATTCCATGAGAAAAAATTCATCATAAAACAACTTGCATATTCTCCTTATCCTTAAGCGAGGAAAATGTTGTTATGCAAGAAAGTGGAGAATTCAAATGAGGGGACACCCAAATTGATGACTCTTCACTTATCCCCAGTAATAGTGACTACATTCTAGCCTTTAGGGTTGTAAGAGTGATGGAGAGACAAAGAGGAAATCATAGATGCTACTTGAGGTGCACAAACCCAAGCAATTTGTACCTCTAGATTTTTTGTCCCTTGCAACAAAAGGTTTGAAATGGGTGGTTGCACAACAATAGGAACCTCTAATGCCAAGGGCACAAGAGGAGCCACAATGGAGCTAGGATAGTTGGGTTCTAGAGAAATAGGGTTTGGCTTAGCAAGGCCCTTGCCTTTCTTAAAAACCATTGTCCACTCATCTTTTTTAATGGTCAGAGTTGGCTTGGGTTCCTACACCAAAGAGAAATTTTGCTCAAGAAGAGGACAATCCTTTATCTTGCGGCTAACAGATTGACAGTGAAAGAAAGTATTTGAGAGATTTAGGTAAATAACCTTTTGGGTAAAATTGGTAGCACCAATATGAATTTCCACAAATTATTTAAGCTCCCTAGAGAGGTTTACCTTAACATAGACCCTTCAGTCAGGGCAGACATTAAAAAATTTGTTTGGTTCCACACAAATCACTTTGCCCATAGTTTGGGAAATTTCTAAGAGAAAAGACTAGTAAGGGATGGGCAGCCCAAGGAACTCTACCAAAATTGGAACTCTAAGTTTTTTGTCATCTAAGACATAAAAAGTCTCAAGACCATCTCTACAAAACAAGCAAAGATGAGTGAACTATCAACAACACATGGCTGCAAATGCTCTCAACCTAGGAGTGGTTACCAAAATGAAATTAAAAAACCCTTGGTGAGGTTCTGAATCCATTCAAGGAAAATCCCCTAAGGGGAGCCAGCCTTGGAAACCCATTCACATAGTGTTCTTTCACATGGAGTGCAACCCACAAAATACCCAATAAGGGTTTAGGTTTCTAGCCATTGACAAGCAGATTCAAAAATTGAAATATTCAAAACTAGGTTAGGAGTGGAATTACCTAGTGAAATACATTGGGTAAAAATTTGCATGGGCATTTTCTTGGTGGGGCCATTTTTACATGTAGAAACAACTCTAGCACCAGTAGCAACTGCTAGGCCAAAGAGGGCCGAGGACATTATATTCTAAAATAAATGCCTATGCAATGATAGATAGTAAAGTAGAAAGGACTCAAATGAAAACCATACAAACACTAATAGAGCTCATTGCACTAGTTCAACCCCTGTAATCTCAAATGTGGAATGCCAGTTTTCACTAGAGGGATTGCTTTAAAAACCTATGGGAATGCATGAGCTATTTAGTCAACTATTCTACCCCATTTTTTCCCCTCCTATTGAACTTCCAAATTAATATATTAGTGGGAACACATCCCCATATACTCGTGGGATCACCCTATTACTTTCTTCCTACATCCCATTTTCCCACAATTTCACTAGTTTTCACTAGTTCAATCCTACCATCTTTTAGCTTCTATCCCATGCTAGGGATCATGGTTTAAACCCACAAGTTCACTAGATTTACCAACCAGTAGAAAACTTTTAATTATTTTTTGTTATAGGTATTTGTTGCAGTAGAATGTTAACATATTTTTGTAGGTTTTTGCAGGTTTTCTTATAGTGGTTTCTAGAAAACTCATGTTTAAATGCTTAAAAATGAACCATTCTCACTTTTTCATGGAATGCATGTGTAATTCATAGAACTTTTTTTTAATTGGAATGTTTGGATATTTTAATTAAAAATTCCACTCTTGAATGCCAAGAATTAAGAACTAAATCATTGTGATAAACACTTCATTTAAGGTGCAAAAGAACATTATGTGAAAACACTTCCATTTTGGGGCTTAAAAAAATCCATCAAATCTTGAATGTCTAAGGCTAAAATCATTCTTATTCTCTCCTTTTAAAATATTTCTCTATCAATTTTCTTTTGTTGATACAATTTACTTTTGTTGACCATCATTGTGAAGTTGGAAATGAACAAATTGAATTTTAAGATCATGTGTGTCTTCAAAAACTAGTATGTTAAGATACACTAAAGCATCCAACATAGAAATGAACCAAGTACCTTGTGTGTTTCAAGATTGTGCCTTGTACCACATCTTTGACTTCTCTATTTCTTGCAAAGTAGAAGCATTTAAATATGTGATGAATGTACCAAAAATTATTAGCAAGATCATCCACAACAACCTAGGAGTGCTTCTAGCAAGTTCATCCACCTCTGGAAAGTGCTTCCCTTTTGGTGAGAAGCTTAAATTGGTAAATAATTTGGCTAGTATATAAATGAGGGGAAAGGTAAAATTTCTCATTCTATCACCCAAGTTTGGGCAATCTATTTCTTGGGGTATCTTGAGATGCAAAAACTTTCCCATGATTTTAGCAATTCCAAAATAGATCCTTAAGTGGATCACATACATAACAACCATTTGGTGAGACTCCGTAGATTGAATTACAAACAAACTTAGTAGCTACCCTTTTATCCTTGGTGTCATTTGCAATAAAAGGGAAACAACATCCCCCAAGATTACTTACCACTCTACTCCACTAGTAGAGGCATAAGGCCACTTGGGTTTCATCTCCAAGGGTCATTGTTCCCATAGAAGGGGAACTTCTATTTGTCATGGCTTGAAGATTCTTTGATGTGTATCATTTTTTGGTTGACTCATATTAACTCACCTTTTCAATTAGAGGGACGTATTATACTAGAATTCAAAGACATCAAGTTTTGGGTTGTTGAATAGAATATTAGAACAAAAAGTTGAGCTTAGGGATAAAGAGTGTGTTTGAATTGTCTTACTTGAGCTGAAGACCTATGAAGAACATTTGTAAAAACATACATAGTTTCTATGGTTACTGTCAAATCCTTTTTCTAAAGAGATCACTTGTTTTTCTTTCTCAAAGTTGCTTTGTCCTTTGAGAAACTATTTACTTATAATCCATCATATCAAAAAGATTCCATCCTAATTATTTCAAAAATAGTTGTTAGTAAGTCCATTCATTGTTAGGATAAACCATGGACAGAAATAAAAACTACATGCAAATATAACCAATAACAGAAAATAATAGAACACATAGAAATGAACACAAGGCACCAAGATTTAATGTGGTTCACCCAATCCCTGGGCTACGTCCACCAAACAGCAAGTCCGATCTTATTACAATCCAGTGATTACAACCTGATTACAATCCGTAATCCCTTACAGCTCAATACCGCCGCAAGAACCAATTTAGTATCACCACATATGAAAAATACCCAACCCTAAGCCATTTTTATACAAGTATTAAACCACTTTAGGGTTATAACATGTCAGCCATATGTCGGCCATAATATGTCGGCTACCATGTCAGCTACTTCCCAAAAAAAAAAAATTCAGGCCGATGCCCCGAACCCCACTATTTATGAAGTATGTACAGTACTTTCTTGATCAGTCACCACAATCTAACAATCTCCCACTTGGGGACTCATCAGGCTCCACACTAAACAACAATCTCCCACTTGGAGACTGATCCTGTAGCAATACAACTACCGCATGGAGCTCCCACTGGATCCAACCACCCTTGACTCTGCTGTTCTTTTATTCACATTTAGTCTAAAAGACCAACTGAAGCTGAAGAGGAGTTTAGATTCTCCCTTGTTACAACCTTTGTCAACATATCTGCTGGATTTTCATTGGTATGTATCTTCTCCAGCTTTAACTATCCATCCTCCAAAACTGACTGAATGAAATGGTACAACAACTGTATGTGTTTGGTCTTAGAATACAAAGCTGAATTCTTAGCAAGATGAATGGCACTCTGACTATCTGTGAACAAATAATTATCCTTTTGAGGATGTCCCAATTTTTCCAAGAAGAACTAAAGCCATATCATCTCTTTGGCTACCTCTGTAGCAACAACATACTTTGCCTCTGTAGTGGAGAGAGCATTAATCTTCTGTAGCCTAGAAACCCAGCTCACGGTTGCCCCACCAACAGTAAAGACATAACCTGTAGTACTCCTCCTAGTATCAATATCCCCAGCCAAATCTGAGTCAACATAGCCCTGTAAATCAGTAGTAGAGCCCCCAAAGTGTAAAAACTTATTGGATGTTCCTCTCAAATATCTGAGAATCCACTTGACAACATTCCAATGCTCAAATCCTGGATGACTCATATACCTGCTAACGATTCCCACTGCATGTGCGATATCCAGTCTAGTGCATACCATAGCATAAATCAAACTTCCTACAGCTGAAGCATAGGGTACCTTGGACATCTTATCCTCCTCTTCCTGTGTCTTGGGACACATCTCCTTAGTTCATTTCAAATGACCAGGTAAAGGTGTGCTGACAGTTTTAGCATTCTCCATAGAGAAACGTTGCAACACCTTCTCAACATAATCAGCTTGAGATAGCGTCAATGTTTTGTTCTTCCTATCTCTGCAAATATTCATACCAAGGATTTGTTTTGCTGCCCCCAAATCCTTCATAGCAAATGCATGTGCTAATTGGCATTTCAGCCCCTTAATATGATCCATGTTAGACCCAGCTATAAGCATATCATCAACATATAAACATAAAATAATGTAGCTATCATCATCCAACCTCTTAAAATAAACACAGTAATCTGAATGACACCTATTATATCCATGCTCATGCATAAAACTGTCAAATTTCAGATACCATTGCCGAGGTGCTTGCTTCAAGCCATATAAACTTTTCTTCAATTTGCACACTAAGTTCTCCTTACCTTTGACCTCAAAACCCTGTGGCTGAGCCATATATATTTCTTCATCCAAATCACCATGAAGAAAGGCTATTTGAACATCCATCTGCTCTAAATGCAAATCTTCAGTAGCCACAAGACTTAAAACAGTACGAATTGAAGTCATTTTAACAATAGGAGAAAATATCTCATCAAAATCAATTCCCTTTTTCTATGCAAATCCTTTTACAACTAACCTGGCCTTAAATCTTTTCTTACCTCCTTCCTCTTCTTTCAACCTATAAACCCATTTATTCTGTAAAGCCTTTTTACCTGCAGGCAACTTGCACAAATCCCATGTCTTATTTTTCAACAAAGAGTCCATTTCATCTTTCATTGCAGACTCCCACTGAATCGTAGTATCCACCTGCATAGCTTCATCATAACTTTCAGGTTCACCAGCATCAGTAAGTAAAATATAATACAAAGAGGGAGAAAACCTTTATGGAGGTCTAATTTACCTTGTTGACCGTCTAACATTCACTGGTGTGTGTGGTATTTGTTGTTTCACTTGTTCCACATCATGAGGAATGGCTAGAACATCAGCTTTTGGAGTATCATCTAGCACTACATAATCATCTTCTTTCTTCTCATGTTGTTGCAACAGATCTTTATACAACACTTTCTCATTGAATATGACATCCCGACTTCTAATAATTTTAAGATTTTCAAAATCCCAAAGCCTATAACCAAATTCATTAATGCCATATCCAACAAAGACACATTTCTTTGATTTAGCTTCTATCTTGGTTCTATTTTTAGAGTCTATATGAGCAAAAGCTTCACAACCGAAGGTCTTGAGAAAAGAATAACTCACCTTCTTACCAGTCCATGCTTCCTCTGGAATACCACAACCCAAAGGAGTAGAGGGACCTCTATTAATCAAATATACTATAGTATTGACAGCCTCCGCCCACATGTGTAAGGGCAACCCAGCATGCAAACTCATGCTCCTTGCGCGCTCCATTATAGTCCTGTTCATGCGTTTAGCCACTCCATTTTCCTGTGGAGTCCTTGGAACAATTTTTTGTCTATGAATACCATTAGTGGAGCAATAATCTTCAAATTCATGACTACAATACTCACCACCATTATCAGATCTGAGACATTTTAATTTCTTACCAGTCTCATTTTCAACCAAGCATTTCCATTTCTTAAAAGTTTGAAATACATCAGATTTCTGTCTAAGGAAATAAACCCATGCTTTTCTAGTTGCGTCATCAATAAATGTAACATAATAATGAGAGCCACCAAGGGAAGATACCTGAGTCGGTCCCCATACATCTATATGCACAAGCTCTAATTTCTCCTTTTTGTTTTCCTTCCCTGTCTTTACAAAACTCATTCTCTTTTGTTTTCAATACACACAACTTTCACAGAAATCCATATTCACACATTTTAGACCTGGTAAAACTTTCCTTGAATGAAGTACTTTCATACCTTTCTCACTCATGTGACCAAGTCTATTGTGCCAAAGCACTGTATCAGAATCTACAGCAGCTATTTGTTCTCCCTACTCAACTACAGCGATTGTTCCTGAATATTCATTTTTCTCTGAAACAATCAAAGTAGAAGGAACAATATGACCTGTATAAAGATATAAGGTGCCTACTTTCACACCTTTTGCTACTACAAGGGAACCTTTTGAAACCTTCCAATTTTTATCATTAAAAGTAACTACACAACCCTCATCACCGAGTTGCCCTGCTGAAATTAAATTCCTACTCAGCTTTGGAACATGTCTTACCTCATGTAGTAGCCAATGATTCCCATTCTGCAACTTAATCTTAATTTTTCCCTTTCCAACAATCTGACAGGGTTCATTATCCCCCAAATAAACAATCCCAAAATCCCCTTGGACATAATCAATGAAATAAGCTCTATGAGGTGTAGCATGACAAGAAGCACCAGAATCTAAGACCCATCAATCATCAACACTTTCTAAAGACAGAAGCAAAGCATCCTCTTTGAATTTGTTACTTACCACATTTGCCTCTTTGTCTCCATCTAATTTATCTCCTTCATTTTTCTTTTGAGTCCAGCAATCTTTCTTTTTGTGCCCTGGTTTCCCATAGTACCAGCAATCATTTGGTCCTCTCGATTAAGACCTCCTCCCCTTTGACTTTCCTCTTGATTTCCCATGATTTTCAGAGTTACTTCCTCTTTCAGTCGTTCTGCCCCTGCTTTGTTTATTTAAAGCACTTCCTGATGTAGATCCACTTGAGGATTTTCTACGAGTTTACTCACTTAAAATAACACCGATCACATCATCATATTTTAGGGTACTAGATCCAGGAACAGAATTACTCACCGCCATTACCAAGCCATTCCAGCTTTCAGGCAAAGAACACAAGATCAAGAGAGCCCTAATTTCTTCATCAAAATTGATACCCACAAAAGATAATTGACTAGTAATAGTATTAAACTCATTTAAATGATTTGCAACAAATCCACCTTCTGCCATTTTCATATTAAATAAACGCTTCATGAGAAATACCTTATTTGAAGCGGAGGGCTTTTCATATAGTGTCGCTAGGGTTTTCATCAAATCTGCTGTCGTCTTTGCTTTTGTAATATTAAATGCCACCAATGGTGCCAAGCATAACCGAATGCTTCCGAGTGCCTTTCTATCCAAAAGATCCCATTCAGCCTCTGACATAGTTCCCTGATTCTTGGCTTTTCCTTCCAACGGCTTCAATAAATCCTTCTGATATAAATAGTCTTCCATTTGCATCTTCCATAACTGGAAGTTCTGCCCATTAAACCTGTGAACCCTCAACTTACCCTCATCTGCCATCACTCCCACTCAACTGTGAGACTCCCACTTAACCGTGAGACTTTCCTGCAGAGGATAACTAAAAGACAACCTTGCTCTGATACCACTTGTTAGGATAAACCATGGACAGAAATAAAAACTACATGCAAATATAACCAATAACAGAAAATAATAGAACACACAGAAATGAACACAAGGCACCAAGATTTAACATGGTTCACCCAATCCCTAGGCTACGTCCACCAAACAGCAAGTCCGATCTTACTACAATCCAGTGATTACAACCTGATTACAATCTGTAATCCCTTACAGCTCAATACTACCACAAGAACCAATTTAGTATCACCACATATGAAAAATACCCAACCCTAAGCCTTTTTTATGAAAGTATTAAACCACTTTAGGGTTATAACATGTCGACCATATGTCAGCCATAATATGTCGGCTACCATGTCCACTACTTCCCAAAAAAAAAAAAATTCGGGCCGATGCCCCGAACCCCACTATTTATGAAGTATGTACAGTACTTTCCTGATCAGTCACCACAATCTAACATTCACAACAACTTTTGTCTTAGTGGTCCAACTTTATGTTTCTGAAAACTATCCTTGTTATCTCAAAAACAACTATTTAGCAAAATTCAGTTACAAAACAAACCTTTTTTCTCCTTAGTCCAAATTTTATCTCTTACAAAATATTCTGGTTACCTATCCTAGTTGACCTAAAACAACACATTTATCTTCACAATAGGTCCTCCCTATCTTTGTTCCAAAGGATTGTTAGCAAGTTTATTTGCAACAAATCCTAAGCCTAGTTTGCCCCACTTTCCTACTTTACCATTTTTGGAAACTTAGCTATTCCTCAACTAATTTATGTTTCCAACCCAAGGTTAAAAGGTATGCTTAGTGTAGTCATTACCTATAAAAAACCTACAATTGCAATCAAATCTCTTAGAGTTATCTCATGTTAGGACAAACCAAGACCAAATCCAAAAAAGATAAATTTTCACAAATACCAATTTACAAGGAAATAGAAGCAAAACACAAAAAATATACCCCCCAACCCAAGGATCACCAAACTAGACCAAATTGAGAAGGAAGGTGTAGACATTGCATTATAAACTGAGTGGGATTACAAAATTTAGAACCTAACTCTCTGATGAGGTGTCAAACATAGCATTATCAAAAACTCTAGTGTTACTCTAATTAGGTCCTTCTTTTTCAACACACACTTATGCAGTTATCTCCTCATAGGCTTAGTTTCTTACGTAAATCTACCACCCCATTAAAAAATTTAAATAGAATCATCTCCTCCCATTTTGACATCAACTATAGGTTTTTAAGAATCCTCCAAATATATCCTTAAGCCCTAGCATCCTCCACTATATACTCACTACTTACAAACATCTAGTATCACTTCATTAAGCTTTGTTTCCCTAAAGAATTTTTCTATCCATCTCACCACTATATTTATCTTTAAAACTAAGTTCTATATAGGATAGGCTATCACTTGTGTCCCACGTCATGTTGAGAAAAAGGTTGGGTTACACACTTGATCCCTCTTTGTTTTCTAGAAAAGGACATAAGGCTACCTTAGGGGTTTTTGATATCACCATCACATTTTCAAAATCATACTTAAGGGAAACATAATATCCTTCACTTAGTACCATATCATTTAGTTTCCTAAGGTACCATTGAACACACTTTCACACACTCTTCTTAATATTTTAGGGAATCCCTCCACCCTAGTCACACTCAAGAAAATCATTTTTTCACATACACTTATCATCATCCTTTTCACTTTTCACCCTTAGGGAAGTTATTCTTTCATGTCACCCACCACATTTTTTGGTAAGAACACATGGAAAAAGAAGGACATGGATCATAGTCATAGTAGTAGCACAACTTGGGCTTAGCCATACCCCATGTTGTCCATGACACCACTAGATTCACCACCACAATCCTCTAAATAGATATGTTCTTCCATAGATATTGATGCTTTCATGAACCAAACTAGCCATGCAACCATCATTAATGCCATCATAGATTGAAATAAGGAAACCATCATGGAAAACTTCTTAAGGGAGAATGTTGGTGTTTTTAAGTTTGGATGCCCACAACCTCCCAACATTACAGACCCTACACATCCTTTATTTGGATGGCAACCACCATCTATAGGTCATCTATCCCTCATGATCCTTTCTTTTCACCCAATAGTGGGTACCAACAAACACAAATAGAATCAACAAACCTAAATATCCCCTCAACCCAGGTGACTACTCCCATTCCATCCTCACTCAACCTTTAGTATATACCACATCCCAACCAACCACAAGTGTATTACCTACATCTACTTCCACTACCCATATCCCCACTTCAAAAAATACCCCGTTTACACATAGCAACACTATATTTTCCTTTCCATCTCAAAACACATCCAATCCACTCACTACCAAAATGCCTCCTCTCAGGTCAAATAATTCATCTTTCATCCCACCCAACATCACTATCAATCCATTTGTTACTAAGAAAAGTACTTTAGCCTCATTTCCTTTAGGACCTTGTAGTTTTAGTATGGCACAAGGATATACCACTAGCCTCCTCTTCAACACTACATCCATGTACATACCCTAGTCACTTTCATCCCTCACTCCTCAAGTCTATGATTAGCACCCATTACCAACTATTTCTCTATGTCATCCTTAGGCAATAGCCAAACCACCCCTCCACTACAATATCCAATTGTGAACACTCTTCCTCATGTCAATTACCTAGTATCTATTAATAATTTATTTCTCTCTTAAGTAGGAGCACAACCAACCTATATTGGGAAAGGTATATATTCCCAAAGCATGGCCCAAGTATTGCCAACACTACCATCTTTTCAACCACAATCACCACACCAACAATATGCCTAGGCATCCCCACAAAATTATGTAGTAGGGAAAAAACCTCATACTTACACTTCCCATCCACAATCTACCTAGAAGATGCAATAGTATCCATAGACTCCATTCCAACAACCCATAACATCCATCCCACTAGTAGTGCATCCTACTTTTCAGCCTCCACCTTATGGAAATCAAGGTTTCCCATATCAGCCCTCAACATCCACTACATATCCTACACTATGGGCACTTGTTTCCCCACCTATGAACTCTTAATTTGAAGATATGGAAAATGCTTTCAAAGCCCTCAAGGAGGGGACAGACTCAAAAACTTTCAAATTTGAAAATGATTTTCCATACCCATTTGACAAAACCATCATGATGACACCATTTCCTAAACATTTTGAGATCCCCAAGTTTGATAAATTTAGAGGGAAAAGAAACTCAATCACTCAGATCAAGAAATTCTATATGCACTACCAAGAAGTGGCCTATAATGATGTATTCCTCATGCAACTTTTTCCAAAAATATCAGGGGGTCCTACCCTCAAATGATTTTGTCATATACCCTAGGTTACCATAAAGACCTTTGCTGATCTTTTTGAAGCCTTTGTGGCTCAATATGCTCATCTAGTTGAGACTGAATTATCTATAGTAGACCTAGTTCATACCAAGAAAAAGGGTGTAGAAAGCCTTGTCGAATACTTAAAACATTGGTAAACCCTCAAAACTAGAATCTCTCACCTTGTCAAAATGTTCATTAATAATGTGCATCCTATTCTTGCACATCACATTGTTATGAACTATCTATAAACATACAAAGACATTAAGGAAAAGGGGATGAGACTCAAGTAGGGGCTCATTAAGGATGGTGTCATCAAAATTTACAAGAAAAACAACTAGGACTGAGGCACAAGCAATGACAAACCATGATATTGGAACAATAATAAGAACATAGTTATAGATGGCATCACTGACACCTGACATGTTCATATCATTGGGCCAATATCCAACATACCTATCACATTTTGTCAATAACAATCTCACCAACAACAATTTCCAATCTATCAATAGCCTCCTATGCAAAACAACCCACACAATGTCCATGTACCTAGCCATCAAAATTAGACTAATGCTATCACACCTTCATCTAGACCTAAACCATGCATTCAATGACAACCCCATGTATACACCATCTTGGGGGAGCCTCTTGATGCAATCTTTGAGAAAATAGCCAAGGATAATCTTATTAGACATAGAAAAACACAACCCTTGGAACCCAATTAGTCTAAGGCATCCTGATATAAGGATAATGAGTTTTGAAAATTCCATCATGTTAAAGAGCATACCACCCTCAATTGTATGCAACTCAAGGACTATGTCTAAGACCTTATCAATTAGAAAGAGGTCATAGTGGAGGCAGAAGCCTCACCCAATGCAAGATTATTAATATATCAAAATGCTTTCCCTCCCCATAATAAAAACACTAGAAAAGAACCTACAAACACTCCTACCAACAAACCCAACAATTCTCAAAAAAAACAAGGTGATAATAGGGATAAATATCCAAACTATAGCTCAGCATACTTGGACTACAAAAACCTTATAAGTTGCATATTGAAAATTGAGTTATCTATAGATATTATAAACATCATAGACCTAGATTCCCTATGTGTAGTTACTACTCGACAAGCTCAACTCAATATAGTTGGCCCAACTATATCCACACCATCAAGGCCACCTCCATTGATAGAATCTTCATCAGGATCACTCCCATTAGGACTAGAGTATAATATCTCGGAACACCTTGGAAACACACCAGCTCTGATTTCCATTCTAGATCTCTTATGAGCAAGCCCACTTTATTAGGACATCCTCAATAGTACTCTCCATGAGTCATGCATCCCCCCTAACATAAGTGCCACTATGTTTCACAACTTGGTCAGCCACCCGTCTGCATCATGTGCTCTACCCTTGAAGACCTCCACCATCCTAGTAGTTAAACCTAATCATATACTTCCACTTTACATAGCTATCATGGTTTCTAACTTTGTGGTCAAATAGGTCATGATAGATAATGTATTGGCTTTAAATATATGTACTTTAAAATTCATCAAACAAGCAGGATACACTAAGGCAGATATCCTTAATGAGGTAATTACTATCAAAGCATATGACAACTTGGAGTTCACTACTGAAGGAACCATCTTGCTACCTCTTGAGTTGGCCTGGCCACTTAAGAAATAGTTTCTCATGTAGTTTATCTTGACATTCCATATAACATCCTCCTTGGTCAACCATGGATTCATGCTATGAAGGTCATTCCATCCACATACCATTAATGCATAAAATTTCTACATAATGGCACTAAGGTAACCATCCATGTAGATCCTAAACACTTTTCTTATTGCAATATGGTCAAAGCTTCATACACCAACCATTATCCTAGCATCAAAATTAGCCACACAATAGCCAATTTCTCTGGCACTTGTGACAGTCCTATTAGTCTATGGTGACTGATTAGGGAAGTATGGCCAATATATGGCCAACATGTTGTAACCCTAAAGTTGCATAAAAATACTTGTATAAAAGGGCTTAGGGTTAGGGATTTTTTCATAGCGGTCATGCAAAAATTGGTTCTTGCAGTGGTATTAAGTTGTACTATAATCAGGTTGTAATCACAAGATCATATAAATATTGGACTCTTCATTTGGTGAAATAGCCCAGGGATTGGGTGAACCACATTAAATCTTGGTGTCTTGTGTTCTTTTTTATGTGATCTATTATTTTTTGATATTGGTTATATTTTCATGTAATTTTTATTTTTTTCCATGGTTTAATCCTAAAAAGTGGTATGAGAGTGAGGTTTTTTTTTTAGTTATCCTCTATAAGAAATTCTCATAGTTGAGTGGGAGCAATGGTAGACAAGGGTAAGCTGAGGGTAGACAAGTTTAATGGGAAAAACTTTCAACTATGTAAGATGCAGATGGAAGACTATCTTTATTAGAAGGATTTATGGAAGCCGTTGGAAGGAAACACAAAGAATTAGGGATCTATGTCAAATGATGATTGAGATCTTTTAGACAAAAAGGCCCTTGGAAGTGTTTGATTATGCCTAGCACCATCAGTGGCATTTAATATTACAAAAGTGAAGACAACAAAAGAGTTGATGCAAACCCTAGTGAAACTATATGAAAAACCCTCTATTTCAAAAAAGGTATTTCTCATGAAGCATTTATTTAATATCAAAATGGTAGAAGGTGGATTTATTGCTAATCATTTAGATGAGTTTAATACTATTAGTAGTTAGTTATCTTCTATGGGTATCAATTTTGATGAAGAAATTAGAGCTCTCTTAATTTTGTATTCTTTGCTTGAAAGTTGGAATGGCTTGGTGATGGTTGTGGGTAATTATGTTCCTAGATCTAGTACCCTAAAATATAATGATGTGATTGGTGTTTTTTTGAGTGAGGAAAGTCATAGGAAATCCTCAGGTGGATCTACATTAGGAAGCGCTTTGAACACACAAAGTAGAGGCAGAATAACTGAAAGAGGAAGTAATTTCAAAAATCATGGGGAATTAAGAGGAAAGTCAAAGAAGAGGAGGTCTCAATTAAGATGACCAAATGACTGCTGGTACTGTGGGAAACTAGCTCATAAAAGAAAGATTGTTGGAATTGAAACAAAAATGAAGGAGATAAACTAGATGGAGACAAGGAGGAAAATGTGGTAAGTAGCAAATTTGAATAGGATGCTTTACTTCTATCTTTAGAAAGTTTTGATGATTCATGGGTCATTTCATGCTACACCTCATAGAGGTTATTTCATTGATTATGTCCAAGGGGATTTTGTACTTGTTTATTTGGGGGATAATAAACCCCATTAGATTGTTGAAAAGGGAAAAGTTAAGATTAAGTTGTAGAATGGAAATCATTGGCTACTACATGAGGTAAGACATGTTCCAAGGATAAGTAGGAATTTAATTTCAGTAGGGAAACTCGATGATGAGGGTTGTGTAGTTACTTTTAATGATAAAAATTGGAATGTTTCAAAAGATTCCTTTGTAGTAGAAAAAGGTGTGAAAGTAAGCATCTTATATCTTTGTATAGGTCATATTGTTCCTTCTACTTTAATTGTTTTAGAGAAAAATGATTTTTTAGGAACAATTGCTTTAGTTGAGTAGGGAGAACAAATAGCTATTGTAAATTCTGATACAACATTGTGGAATAATAGACTTGGGCACATGATTGAGAAAGGAAAATATCTCATTCAAAGAAAGTTTTACTATGTATAAATTTTATAATATGGATTTCTATAAAAGTTTTGTGTATGGAAAACAAAAGAGAGTGAGTTTTGTGAAGACTGGGAAGGAAAACAAAAAGGAGAAATTAGAGCTTGTGCATATAGATGTACGATGACCGGCTCAAGTATCTTCCCTTAGTGGATCTCATTATTATGTTACATTTATTAATGACACAACTAGAAAAGCATGGGATTGTTTTCTTAGAAAAAAATCTAATGTATTTCAAACTTTTAAGAAATGGAAATGCTTGGTTGAAACTAAGACTGGTAAGAAATTAAAATGCCTTAGATCTAATAATGATGGTGAGTATTATAGTCATAATTTGAAGATTATTGCTCCAATAATATTATTCATAAACATAAAAATGTTCCAAGGACTCAACAGGAAAATGAAGTGGCTAAACACATGAATAGGACTATAATGGAACATGCAAGGAGCATGAGGTTGCATGTTGGGTTGTCCTTACATAGGTTGGTAGAGGCTATTAATACTACTATATATTTGATAAATAGAGGTCCCTCTATTGCTTTGGGTTGTGGTATTCCAGAGGAAGCATGAACTGGTGAGAAGGTGAGCTATTATTTTCTCAAAACCTTTAGTTGTGAATCATTTGCTTAGATAGATTCTAAAAATAGAACCAAGCTAGAAGCTAAGTCAAAGAAATATGTATTTGTTGGATATGACATTAATGAATTTAGTTATAGGCTTTGGTATTTTGAAAATCATAAAATTTTAAGAAGTAGGGATGTCATATTCAATGAGAAATTGTTGCACAATGATTTGTTGCAGCAACATGAGAAGAAAGAAGATGATTATGAAGTGCTAGATGATACTCCAAAAGATGATTTTTTAGCTATTCCTCATGATGTGAAACAACCACAACAACAAATACCACACACACCAATGAATGTTAGATGGTTAACAAGGAAAATTAGACCTCTAGAAAGATTTTCTCCCTCTTTGTATTCTATTTTACTTACTAATGCTAGTGATCCTGAATGTTATGATGAAGTTGTGCAGGTGGATGCTAATATTCAGTGTGAGTCTATAATGAAAAATGAAATGGACTCTTTGCTAAAGAATAAGAGATGGGATTTATGCAAGTTGTCTATAGGTAAAATAAATTTATAGAATAAGTGGGTTTATAGGTTAAAAGAAGAGGATGGAGGGAAGAAAAAATTTAAAGCCAAGTTAGTTGTAAAAGGATTTGCACAAAAAAAATGAATCGATTTTGATGAGATATTTTCTCCCATTGTTAAAATGGCTTCTATTCGTACTATTTTAAGTATTGTGACTATTGAAGATTTTCATTTAGAGTAGCTTGATATTAAAACAACCTTCCTTTATGGTGATTTGGATGAAGAGATACATATGGCTTAGCCACAGGGATTTGGGGTCAAATTTAAGGAGAACTTAGTGTGCAAATTGAAGAAAAGTTTATATGGCTTGAAGCAAGCACCTCGGCAATGGTTTTTGAAATTTGATAGTTTTATGCATGAGCATGGTTATAGTAGTTAACATTCAAATCAATGTATCTACTTTAAGAGGTTGGATGATGATAGCTACATTTTTTTATGTTTATATGTTGATGGTATGCTTGTACCTAGGTCTAACATGGATCATATTAAGGGGATGCCAATTAGCACATGTATTTTCTATGAAGGATTTAGGGGTAGAAAAAAAATCCTTGGTTTGAAGATTTACAGAGATAGGAAGAATAGGAAATTGACACTATCTTAGGTTGATTATGTTTAGAAGGTGTTGCAACATTTCTCTATGGAGAATGCTAAAGCTGTCAGCACACCTTTACGTGGTCACTTGAAGTTAACTAAGGAGATGTCTCCTAAGACATAAGAAGAGGAGGATAAGATCTCCAAGATACACTATGCTTTAGTTTTAGGAAGCTTGATGTATGCTATGGTATGTACAAGGCCAGATATTGCACATGTAGTGGGAGTTGCTAGTCAATATATGAGTCATCTAGGAATTGAGCATTGACATCTAGTCAAATGGATTTTCAAATATTTGAGAGGAACATCCAATAAGTGTTTAAATTTTGGGGGCTCTACTACTGACTTACAAGGCTATGTTGACTCATATTTGATAGGAGATATTGATACCAAGTGGAGTACTATAGGTTATGTCTTTACTATTGGTGGGGTAGCCATGAGCTAGGTTTCTAGGTTACAGAAGGTTAATGCTTTATCCACTATAGAGGTAGAGTATGTTGCTACTATAGAGGTAGCCAAGGAGATGATATGACTTAAGTTCTTCTTGGAGGAATTGGGACACCCTCAGAAGGATAATTATTTGTTGATAGATAGTCAAGAGTGACATTCATCTTGTGAAGAATTTAGCTCTGCATTCAAAGACCAAACACATACCATTGTAGTACCATTTCACTTGGTTAGTTTTGGAGGATGGACAGTTAAAGCTAGACAAGATACATACTAATGACAATCCAACAGATATTGTTACAAAAGTTGTGACAAGGGAGAAGTTGAATTCCTCTTCAGCTTTGGTTGGTCTTCTAGACTGAATAGGAATACAAGAACAATAGAGTCCAATGGAGTTTGGTCCAATGGGAGCATCATAACATAGTGGCATAGCTATAGGATCAATCTCCAAGTGGCATAAAAATATTTGTATAAAAGGGCTTAGGGTTATGGATTGTTTCATAGTGGTGATGTGAAAATTGGTTCTTGTGGTGGTATTGAGCTATAAGGGATTACAGATTGTAATCAAGTTGTAATCACTAGATCTTAATAATATCGGACTTGTTGTTTGGTGGACATAGCCTAGGGATTGGGTGAACCACATTAATACTTGGTGTCTTGTGTTCTTTTCTATGTGATCTATTATTTTTTGATATTTGTTATATTTGCATGTAATTGTTATTTCTATCTATGGTTTAATCCTAATAGATCCAAATACAATTTTTGCCTCCACCCTCTCCATGGTTAAGATCAAATACCAAGGTTGCGATGAATATAGTATCATAGATGCTTTTTCTCTTAGCACTCTACCACTTGATCCACATACTCAAGGGTGATTGACACATCAAGGGAAAAGGCCAGGTACCACATCTCAACTCAGATAGTTGGTCCCTACGATATTTATTACTAAGGGTACCATCGATTGAGTGGAAACTTCTCCAAACATTAGTAGATTGATATACAAAGAGCCAGCTCTAGAAAATGAAGAACTTCTTGATCACCTTAAACAAAAATACCCATGGTCACATTGCCTTGCTATTGAGCAATGGGATTATTAAGGAGGTGATCTAGGCCATTTGGAATTAGACATTTGGTAGCTTATAGAAGCATACTAAAAAAAAGAAAAGAAAGACTTAGGCTAGAGACTCCCCATAATTGGGGCCACCATGAAAGAAGGCCATGCCTTCACAAACATCCAAAACTATCTTGTTGACCTTGAAGACATCCCTAAAAAGGTAGAGAAGAAATCCTATGATGGCATCATCCTTGATGAAATTATCCTAGGAGCTTCTATCCTCTTTCACTTATCCCTAAATCTCACCTACCACTTGATCACCCTAAACTCATTGATTGGGACCAACCAGGTGTTGTCCATGTTGACAAATTTTCTATAGAGAATGCACTTCTTAGATTCATGGGGGAAGAAAAACCACATAAATAGCCACCACCACCATTATAATATGTCTACAAACTAGATCCAGTAGGTTACTTTGGGGAGGAGGAAATATCTAGTCACAAAATTGAACCAAAAAATGAAACAAAAAGAAAAAAAGAAAAACAAAACCATCATCTACTGAAAACCCCTCTAGAGTTCCATTGAATGAATCAAAAAATGAAAAGAAAATAAAGGATGTATCTAATGGTGAAAATTTCTTAGAGGCACTTGAAGATTGAAATTTCATTCTTCCCCCATCAGATCATAGGCTTGCCATTTCATCAATCTTGACAGAAGAAACTAGGCTGGTTAATATTAGTCTGACAGAAGAAATTCTCATTGAAGTCCTCTATGAAAATGTTAGCTGCTTTGCATGGTCCTATCAAGACATGCCAGGGTTGGACCCCAAGTTAGTATTACACCATTTGACCATGGATCCAAAGGCCAAACCTATCAAGCAAAAGCTCTATAAGATGCACCCATAAGTTTCTTTATTGGTTAAAGTGGATTTAGAAAAACTATTAAGGTCAAAGATCATTCACCCAATTGCCTATTCAAAATGGATCTCCAACATGGTACCTATCACAAAGCCTTCTAGCAATATTAGAATTTGCACAGACTTCAAAGATCTCAACAAGGCTTTCCTAAAGGATGATTTCCCTTTACCAAACATAAACCTAATTGTTGATCTCACCTTTGGCCATGAGTTGTTATCCCTCATGGATGGTTTCTCTAGATACAATAAAATTTACATAGTAGAGGTAGACCAACAAAAGACAACATTGACCACCCCTTGGGGGACATTCTATTATAAAATGATGCCATTTTGGCTAAAGAACACTGGGGCAACATATCAGCATGCCATAACCATTATCTTCTATGACCTCATCCATAAAAATCTTGAGGATTATGTGGATGATATTTTATCCAAGTCTCTTAATGCCTTTGATCACTTATCTCATTTGGAGGAAGTGTTTGATCAACTGGCTAAATATTGTCTCATGCTCAACCTTAAGAAGTGTGTCTTCAGCGTTACCTTAGGAAAGCTCCTGGGATTCAATGTATCACAACATGGTATTGAGATTGATCCTAAGAAGGTCAAGGCCATCATAGATATGGCTCCTCCTAAGAAACTTAGATAGCTTCACTCTCTTCAAGGAAAGCTACAATAAATCAAATGATTCATCTCTCAGCTCACTGATAAGTGCTAATCATTTACACATTTACTCAAAAAAGCTAAAAATTTTAGGTGGGACCCCATTTTCCAATATAGCTTTGAACTAATCAAGCAATACTTGGCTAATCCACCTATCTTGGTTCCTCTACTTGTAGGTTGTCTACTCATACTATACATCATAGCTACCCCAAAAAATATTAGGTGCTCTTCTAGCACAACTCGATGATGTAGGCAAGGAAAGGGCTATTTACTAGATCAGTCATACTCTAGTGGGATATGAACTCAATTATACATAAATGGAAAATGCTTTCTTAGTTGTGGTATTTTCCACTTAGAAATTGTGTCATTAAATGTTAAGCCACACTATGTAACTCATTTCCAAAATTGATCCTTTAAAGTATATGTTGTCATGCATAGTGCTTACAAGACATCTGGCTAAATGATTCATGCTTCTCAGTGAATTTGACATCCAATATATTGATTGTAGGGCTATCAAAGGCCAAGCTATAGTAGATCACTTGGCCAATGTAACTTTAGTTGTAGATTAACCCCTAATTATGAAATTTCCAAATGAGCAACTATGCTTAATAGACAGACAACCCTCCTAGAGATTATACTTTGGTAGATTGTACACATCCTATGGCTCTAGTGTTGGCATACTCTTGGTCGCACCTCAGGGAGATTACATTCCTAAATCCTTTAAACTATAGTTCTAATGTACCAACAACATCTCAAAGTATGAGACCCTTATTATAGGGCTCAAAATAGTAGTTAAATGGGATATCATAAAGCTATAGGTGTACAAAGATTCACAACTTATTATCAAAAAAAATCTAGATGAATATCAAACCAAGGATGATAGGTTGTTTCCTTATAAGGAGTTGATCGACTAGTTGAAGGAAAATTTTACTCAAATTCAATTCATATAGATACCTACATTGCAAAACAGGGCAGCAAATCCCATGGCCACTATTGGTTCACTTTTGGAAATACCATGAGAGGCTACACAGTATGAATTCTTAGTCGAGCAGCTACATGAACCCACACATGAGAATGATAAGTCAACATGGGTATGCATCATGGTTGGTCCCCAATCCCCATGGTACCACAAAATTCATGCTTACCTACAAAATGGTATCATATATCCCCATCTCTCATGAACTCAATGACATAACCTTATTCATGAAGCCTCCGATTATACTATTATCACTCAAACCCTATATTTTCATGGTTATCATGTTACTCTCTCTCAATTTTTAGACCCAAATGAGGCTACACTAGCTCTCAAGGAGTTACACACTAGACTTTGTGGTGCTCACATGAGTAGAATAGTTCTAGCTAAGAAAATCCTTCAAGTTGGGTATTGTTGGCCTACTCTAGAGCATGATTCATGTAACTTTATGAAATGGTATCTACCCTATCAACAACATGCTAATCTAATCTAAGCCCCAAATTAAGATCTACAACCTATTACATTTCCATGGCCATTTGCATGTTGGGGTTTTGACCTTGTTGGTGTTATCAGACCTCTCTCTTTAGAAGGATAGAAGTGGATAATCACTACCATCAAATATTTCACTAAGTGGGTAGGAGTAGTCCCCCTTGTCACTACCATAGGAGTTCAAGTGTTCAAATTTATCCTATATCATATCATATGTCACTTTGGCATCCCAACTAGCATTTCTACTAACCATGGAGATAATTTTAAAAATCTCAATATGGAGAAATTATGCACTTCCCTTCATATCCATCACCATTTTTCTATCCCATACTTCCCACAAGGTAACATTTAGGTGGAGGTAACTAATAAAACCGTACTCAAAATCCTAAAGAAAGTTATTAGTGATTCCATCTGTGATTGGCATTTGTGGATCAACCCTGTCCTATGGGCCTACTACACATCATTCGGTACATCCACAAGCACAACCCCGTACTCCTTATTTTATGGTTCTAAAGCAGTATTACCTATTGAGGTCGAACTCCCATCCCTATGCATTTCTTTGCAGGTCCAAATATTCAATGAGGATTATAGAGTGGCTGGACTTACCCATCTTGATTTACTTGATGAAAAAAAGCAACAGACCTATGACCACCTCATAGTCTACCAGAGTCACCTCAAGTGCAACTTCAATAGGAAATTTCATCCACACCACTTTTAAGAAGGAGACATGGTCCTCAAAGAAAACATGAAGGTCCAAGTTGACCAAGAAAAGAAAGGCAGTTTGAGCCCACATGGTTTGGTCCTTATGTGGTCACAACATCTTTTGTCTCAAGGGCCTCTAAGCTATCCACACTTGAGGGTGAAGTCCTAAATGATCCCACCAACATCATTCACCTCAAGAAATTCTATGCGTAAGAATCCTCTATATATCTTGCCCCCTTTAAGGGTGAAAAGGGAAAAAAGAAAGAAAAAATTAGGTAAAGAAAAAAATGCGTCCAATGGTAAAAACTTGGCAATGGTGTACTTAGCCTTTTTATTATCTATCGATGACATACGTCTCCCCCATCACCCATTTCCAAGTTGTTCCCTATAGTTTCACCTTCACACTCCCAAATGACTCATGGCATATCCTTTCAGCATCCATCGATTTTAACACCCTACCTAGATCCTATATTATATTTGTAGTTCATATATCTATCATATCCTTGTACTCTACCATATGTATCATACCAAGTGTCTTTTATGCTTGTACTCTACCACATGTATCATACCAAGTGTGTTCTATCTTTGTACTCTACCCCATGCTTCATACTAGGTATATTTTATCCTTGTACTCTACAACATGTATCATACTAGGTGTATTCTATCCTTGTATCCTACCACATGTATCATATCAAGCATATATTATCCTTTGTACCATTTCTATGTATCATATCCTTGTAAAAATAATAGTACTTTATGTATCATACCCATGTAACAATAACTATAGTGCACCAATGCTATCTCCTCATCCAGAGCTTCTCCCCATCATTCAAACACCCACTACTATGTTCTATCATACATTCCTAAGTTCTCCAACCATCATATTGTCATGCTTGCCATTTTTAAGTCTTAAAGCAAAACTCTACGTCACTAATCAATTGTCTATGGGAAAGTATCCTTGTCAATTTTGTTACCATCCTAAGCATCCTATCATTGGGTCCTTATAGGCTACTTCCTTCCTCATACATAACATTAGCCTGTCAGTAGCTAGTTATCTTTATCCCTTTGGAAAAAGGTTCCTTTATCATGGATTTGTTCTTTCTTCTAATTTTGTTTTTTTCTTTTATATTTTATTCAAATGGGACATTTCCATGAGATTTAGTTGTTCCCTCCCCATAGTCACCATGGTCTTCTATATCATGGTGTCCTATGACTAGGAGAACTTGAAAACATAGTTTTGACCAAGGTCTTATTCTTCTTGTGAGTCACTTGGATATCACCCTTTCCTATTCACAATGTGTTTTCATTTATGATCACATGCTATAGTTGGGCAATATTATTTACTTGTGGATCACCCAATATTGCTTCCATACTGATTTCTCTATGACTCATGTGTGATGCTAGGGAAATCCTTGCATATTTGTTTGAGTCAATCCTATTTAATATTGGGGAAAAGGCCATGACATTATTAGTAATCTTGGGATATCCCTAGTATTCCTATATCAAATAAAGTGCTCACACTACATGGTGGTACATCTTTATGAAGTACCTTACTCTCAAGATTCTAGTGTATTCCCTCACTCTCACCATTTTGACTTATACAAAACCAATTACTTTTTCATATCATCCTTATGCACCTCTATACTCGCCCCTTCCTATGCATTCTCCTCCTACATCACAACTATCCTCTCTACCCATGTTCCCTTATTATCCCCCATGTTCTAACCTTTCCCTATCATCACAATTTCCTACTTAATCTTATCCCCCTATGTCTTCTACATATATTCTATTTAAAGTTGTGCATATTGTTCCTCCTCCCTAACCAAAGTCATGACTGATCAGTGATATGCTGCACTAGTCTCCTACACCCCACATCTATTTCCCTATCACCCAACTCATATTTCATAGCATAATTACTCATCATTTCTATACCCCCATAAATCCCTTCTCCTATTTTTTTTTCTCTTCATCACTTGCCTCAACTGTATTCTTTCCTTACATCACCTACCTTTCTCACCCTTCATATCCTCCCATCATCAGAATCTTTCAATTCAATCTCCTTATCCTTGAATGTTGAGTTTGTTTCATTATCACACTCTTTCAATTTCTAACTCCCTGGGCTACAGTTTTACCATCATCAACTATGTTCTTTATTATAGCTCACTATCCTAGCCCTAATTTCCTCTATACTATTGTCTCTCATCCTAACTAAGAGTTTGTTGGTTGTTCATTTTTCCAAGATCATATTCTTAAAGGTTAGTATCTCATTCTTTTCAAAATTTCCTCCTTTATCATAGATCATTATTCTACATTGATTTTTGTTAATCATGTCCAACTATCATAACTTTTCCTACATCATCATAGATTATGTTTATTTTTTATCTCTAGGCATGCTAGTATTCAAATTATTTACCATGTGGTATTATCATAGATTGTGTTCATTTACTCTTATCATAGTTTGGATTCATCTTATCACATTTCCCTATCATACATTTGATTCTTCCATCACATATTAGGAGCATTAATGATATTTTATTTGCCTAATCCTTTTTTTCATTTCTCATTTCTTGTCATCATGAGCATTGAGTTCATTTACCACATTTTTAGTGTTTATTTTTTTAATTTCTTTTATGCTTTTAATCATAAGTTATTATCATAGTTTATATTCATTTTATAATTTTTTAACTACTCTTAGTGAATTAACTATCTACATAAAGTTCCATTTTCACATAATCATCATCCTAAATTTGAATTCATTTTTGTCCCAATTTTTATCATACATTCACATTTTACTTCTTTGGTCATGTTTTATTATTATTATACACATTCATTTACATTTATCTTTTCCAAAAGTCCACACACATTGCATACCTCCATTTCTCTTTTAAGTTTGTTCTAAATCATTTTTAGTTATCATAAACATTATCATAAACACAAATTTTCAAAAACTTGTCATAAATCACAAACATATCAGCTCTATCCAAACATCATATCATACATAGCATCTCCTATTTCACAAACTGATAGTAACATCATATCTCACATAAACATCACATCCTACATACAATCACGCCAGTTTCTTATCTACATCTAATCATATATAAACATCCACATTGTAAACAAAATCATGACATCATATGTCCATACATCCTTATCCCACCCCAAATAATGATCCTATATATATATATATATATATATATATATATATATATATATATATATATATATATATATATATATATATATATATATATATATATATATATATATATATATATATATATATATATATATATATATATATATAGCTTAGCCATAGAGAATAAAAGAATAAATCACCCCCTCTACAAAATAAAAAAAATTCATCATAGTCCTGATATCTAGTATCCATGTCATAAAAAAAACTTCAACCAATACATCAGGGTCTGTGCCTACAAAAAATACATCCAACAATAGATCCACAAAATAATATATCCAAACCAGCATATCATTGATCTCCCTCCTCTACTGACTCCTCATCATGGGACTCATTGGTGTCCCTCTCTACCCTTGATGCTACTAGTGGTGGATGTAGTCGCCTCATCTATCCTCCTCTTGTACCCAAGCTCTGTACCTCATCCCTCCTCCCACCCATCCCCATGTCTCACCTTTAGCTTTTCCATTTTCTGTGGCTTTTCCCTATGCACTAAGACCCACCTATCCTCTATGAGCCCCTAGTGCTCCATCCACTCTCTCCCCATCCTCCTTGCATGCCTATGTGGGTCCTAGCTATCCTTGACCATGTTAATCATGTAATGCTCAATCTACTCCTTTAGTACTACTACATGGTACCTTCCCTGGTAGAATCTTGCCCTCTCCCTCAAATCCTCCACCTCTCCCTCCAACCTCCTCAACTCATCCATCCCTCCCTCTACCACCATCTACACCCTCAAGGTCACCACCTCCACCACCAACCTATCCCTCTCCTCTTGGATGATGTCCATCTATGCTTTTAATGCCCATTTCTCTAGAGTCACCACTTCCAACCTCCCCTCTAACCACCTATCCTCCACCTATAGTATCTCCACCTCTATCCCTACTCTGTCTTCCTATCCCTGAGCTATGCTCATGATGGAGTTGATTGTACTCTAACCTAAGCTAATCTCTCTCCTTTTGGGTATCTCACAACAACTAGCTGGTCACCTTGTGTATCTACTATATGGATGCATATTGACCTGCTAGTCCATCATCTCCTCCCCTTGAAAATGAGCCCCTTTTCACCACTCCCATTTCCTCCACCTACTGGGCCCTATGACCTCTACTCCTCCTTTTCCTATGATTTCCTTTCCACTGGTAGCCTCTCCTCTACTCTTTATGACTATGCCTCTCTCTTCTCCTACCTCCTCTCTCCCCTCTTCCTCACTAGCCCCTCCTCCTCTACCACAACCTCTACCTACTATCCTAGTCCTTTAGCTACATACCTATCATGTCTGGCTGCCTAGGCTATCTCCCCTACCACCACTATAGCCCTTATCACCTGTACTCAACCTACTAGCCTTGGTTGCTAAAACCAATCATGGTACTCTTGTGCGGTGCCTGCATCTACTATTCTACAAAACCAATTCCACTACTATGGTGCTAACTTTTTCCAGGCCTAAAGTAGGCCCTATCTCTAAAGCATTGTCCCATAGATTGATATTGGCTCACTTGTGACCCACCAATACTAATTTGGCTCCCTTGGAACCACCTGTACCCATCCAAATTGTCGCAACACCCTATCTGACTGGTATTGCTTAGCTATGTACTCCCAATGCCCAAAATGAAACATGGTGATATGGTGTATGGTATATACTATTCCTCCTCTAACTATGGCCCCAAACCCATGTACAATCTCCATACTACTTCCCTAATCTCATATATATAGACTCACAAGTAGTCCACATCTTCTATGTGATTGTATGTCAAAGGCTCCCCCCAACTGTAAGACACTAGCTCCTCTACTCGCCTATCCCTCTATCTGATTGGCCTAAATGTTTTGATATGTTCCCATTCCCATACATATAATAATGTAGGGATCCCTATGCTCCTCCCCTACTATTTCACTCCCTAATAGACTATATGATGCAAATCCTAGTATGACTCTGCTAGAATCAGAGACCCCCAAACTACCAAGACTCTTGTATCCACTATCCACATGATCATCAGTATCAATGCCAAGGTAACTCCTATCACACTTGTATCTAGGGAAATGTACCTTGATATGAGTATATATACATAAAAATATATCTGCCTCTTCATGGATACCTTATCCAAGTGCTGATCTAATGGGAACTACCCCCTCCATATTTGGTATACTACTCTTGGCCCCACTAGCCCCTGCACTACTACCTCTCCTATAATCTCTCTCATTTCCATCACTAGTGTCCCTCACACTGGAAATCTAAATATCTTGTATACATCCTCTAGTGTCATGGTCATCTCACTTTTTAGCAAGTGGAATGTGCATGTCTCATTGTGCCACCACTTGCACAAGGTAGTTACCATTGCCATATAAATATGTGTGTAGGGTAATCTCATTAGGTACCCCAAGTGGATGGTATCAATCCTTTCCCATTCTATTGGTATAAGATGCTCTCTAAGATATAGTATAGCCACCCATTTCTTGCATGATAGCAATGCATCTAGAGACCATTGGATGCAAACTAGTCACAAGTTAGTTTTTCTTTTCATATTTACCTTACCTAAACTTGTAATAATCTCCATCCCTCTACCCAATCCCTCCTTTTCCTATGCACCATTACCTTGTTCCCTTTTTCCCACCATCACATTCTCACAATCCCTCTAAACTCACAATCTTGCTAACACCCATTTAAGTAGGATCGCTATTGGACACTTTGACCCCCTAGACCATAATCATGTTCCCACAAGTGCATTCTCATGTGACTTAACCCTAGAAATTCCACTGATCCCTCTTACCATGGGATCGCATTTGGCCTTCTCCTACCAGTCAACCCCTAACCCATTTTTGTACTGGCCCATCCCCTATAGTGAACTCATGTCCTCACCATGAGAAGTGCATTTTTTCTAGTGAGCACACTTGCTCGCTACTCTATCCTCATTCTTGTAGAAAATTCTTGCCCAAATTCATGATCTTGTGAAAGGTATTTTCTAAGCCTATTTTCCCCTTCCCCTAGCCATTTTTTATGGGATCACAATCCCACTGATCCTTCTAGTGATCCTGCTAGACCCATGTCCACAGGATTGATTTTGCTACATTGTGGGAATGCTAAAAATGCTATAAAAAATAAAAACTTAAGGATTGGCTTTTCAACCCTATTGATTGATCTAGTGTCTGTCACACCCATACTCATCATAAAACTTTTGCCTGATGCTCTAGTCATCCAAGCATAACCATTGTATCATCCAACTCAGAGCTCCAAGCAGCAATATCCCCTCATCTATCTGAAAGTAATTAGCCCTTCCTAGCCCCCCTCAAGCCCCTTATAGGCCCCCTAGGGTGCCATATTTTTCTATCTAACTCCTATAACATCCTCCCTTCCCCTAACCTTATTTATTTTTAAAGTTTTACTCCCCTTTCCCCCTCCTTTTCTATTTCTTCTATGTCATCCTTCTCACCCTAACTAACTACAACTTTTCAAGAAGTCATTGAGCCTCGTGTTCTTTCACTGACACCTTCTTGAGGGGGAACCACATAGTCCATTATCTCCCTTTCCACTTGAAATAAGGACAACCATGTTGCTTCAAAAAGGTCTTCTTCACATCATTTATATTTAAACTTCTTTGAAATAGTGTTGTTCCAGCACCACATCAAAGAGGGGCAAAATGTAGACACCTAAATTTAATTACACAAATAGGTAATCATATTTAGTCATCTCCTAGGGTATTGTTGATTAAATATTTATTATTTAATTAATTATTCATCATCCCCGAGTTAATTTTTTTTTTAAATTAACCATAGTTCAATGGATAAAATCAAATGATAACCCAAAATCAACTTATCAATTAAAACCCTATTCCTCTATTAAATTAAATAAATCCTCAAATCTATTTAATTTAATTCCACATCCTCCTCTTTATTAAATAAATCATTTAATAAATCATGCTAACCCTTAAAACATCCCTAAACCCTACCTTTATCCCTAATCCAACCCATTCACCCATACTAACCTCACCTAGCCACCTAACTAACACATCCCATCAAAGCAAAGCCACTTGCCTCCTAACCCCCTTTTTAAGCCAAGTCTAATCCCCCTCCTAAATATGTGCACAACTTTAAGTAAGGGTTAAGACTTTCTAACCCAAGCCAAAGTCAAAAAGTCTCCCTTATCCTCTTCCATCCCTATCCAAGAGCATTTATGGCTCTTACATACCATTAATTGCTCTTACATCCCTATTTATTTCTCTTACATCCATCTTACCCACTCATCCTCCCTTATTACTCCCTTTGACCAACCCTTATCCAATCCCCTCACACTCATCCTCCTTATGACAAGTGTCACTCTCCTATTGGCTCTAAACAAGCACAATTCATGTGCTTACCTTTCAAAGCATCTTAGCCCCTCCTCACAAATATTCCATCCTTGCATCCTGACCCTCCATTTCTCTACTCCTTAGCCTATAAATAAAGCCCTTCCCTCTCACAATCCATCATCCACTTTTATAAAAACTTATAATGCTATTTTGAGAGCCTAAAAACTAACAAAGTACCATCATAATCCTAAAATCCATCCATACCTGCATTGTTGAAACTCTCACCCATATACACACTTGGTAAAAAACCCCACCTATTGGAAGCTTGAGCACATTGTAAGCATACATCATCATAGGTAATACCATAAGGAGTGTACAATTCTTGGTTTTCCTTCCTTCTTGGTGATAACCTTGGTCCTATCATAAGTGTTAGCTTATTTAGTTATGTGAATGACTTTATTAGTCAGTATTCCTTTATTACACTACTAGATTAGGTGATACAACAATGCTCTATAAACTAAAAACTATGTAGACGACAAAAATTACATGATGCATTCATTGAAATCAAGAAAATTTCTATAAATAAAAATTATGATCCCATCATACTTGACATTGATCCTACCTCGATAAACATTTCATTGATCATGTTAGTGATCATCATCTTTATCCATGTCTTCATCATTGCCATCATCGCCACGATCATCACCATCTTCATTAGAATGATCATGACCACCATTATCATCAACATGACCAAAATCACCATCTTCTTCTTGTTCATCAATGGTTAATAGTCGTTTATGATCATCATTTACTTTATCTTGTTATTCTTTAATATCTTCTTCTTCCATCACATTATACCTTCCTACCATTCCTCTTGGATTATGTCTAACAACAAATGACCAACCTAGTTTGTGTGAAATACCAAAGTAAAACACTTTCTTGCATTGTCTTGGAAGAACATAGGGCTCTCTCCATCTAGTTCAAATGACCTTGTATTAATCATTGTAAATCCACTTTCATGTTCAATAATAGTCCTATCAGGATCATTTTAATTTAGCTATAGCCTGTACCATTTGACAACAAATAGAACTAATTTGAATGAATTAAATTCACACTCAAGTATATCATCCAAAATGTCATAGTATCAATTTTCAGATTATTGAGGATGTATGTTAGTTCTAGATGAAATATTGGTGACTACAAAGACTACACATATCCTAGGATCACACATTTTTGTCATTTTGTAAAAGTTTTTTATGTGAAATTTATGGCCATTTTAGTACATAGCTTTGTGGTGTTTGACTAATAATTAATCAAACATGTCAAGATTATTTTCATTGATCCGTGAGTTGATATTAAACTTATGGCTCATGATCAGTAATCTTCTGTGCACTTTTGTATCTATTAAGCCATATACCAGATCAAGTACCATTGGCATAACATTGAGATTTCCATTATAATGAGATTCTTTAACCAATGATGCAATACCATTCCATGTTAATAAACAACCATTTTCTTGAGACTATTCAATCCATACCATCATCCAATCAAGATTGTTTACAATATAGAAATGTAGTGTATCCCACTCATGACCAGCTATAAAGAAAATAATTAGACTAGTTAGAAACAAATTATATTGATGATGGATAAAAATTAATTAACTACAAAAAACAACTCATAATTACCTCTCACTCTCCTCAATCTACCTTTCCCCATCAAATACTCCCCTTCAAATTTGTCAATACAGATGGGATCCCACATGCAATCTACATGGATATTTGCTACAAATTTTGGAAGATATTCACTAATGTACACCATGGTTTGGTATACCATAGAACCCTTAGGACATGCTCTATGTTGAACCAAGCCCTTCATAAATTTCAAGTGTATCTCAACCATCCACATTGACATAGTGCCAGACTTGACATAGTGAGGGTTGTGTTCATTATTATAGTGCAAAATAAATGGAAAATATGTCAAATCAATGTGATGTTTGCACTTTCAAATGGATTTTTCAAAAAATGGGTTTATGTGAAATTACCTCTATGATATGAAATTGATGGAGAAAAAAATGTAAGGTCTACAAGTTAAGAAGAAAAAATATAGATTCAAGCAAGCACTCAGAATATGCTATATTATGATTGATAAATAGTTGAATATAAAAGGAATCAAAAAGAGTATAATGACATGGAAAAAGCACTAGATGCTATGTTGCAAGAGGAAAATACTAAAGGGTTAGTTCGGAAAAATCTACATTCATTCATAAGTAATGTGGGAATGATTTCAAAAATAAAACTTAATCTTCCCTATAAACTAGGACAAGGAACGTACTAGTGATTTTAGAATAATAAAGTAATCTTACCATAAAACCAAGACATAATTGTAGTCTAATTATTACACACCACAAGTATATATAATCCTTGAGATAATTGTAGTCTAATTATTATGTAGACTGAAAATAGATATAAAGCATGTGTACCTTTTGGTGAATAGAAATTAGATTATAGTCCAATGGTGTCTTATGTGCTATTAATGCTACAAGAAATCTTCTATTCTATCAATGTTGCAACAAATCTTTGTAGAGCATAATATAGCTAGTAGTCAGAATAAATAGTGTAACATATGTACATATTTGATTGCCTAATCTCTGTGTGTTCATATTAGAGGGGCTATAAAATATCTACAATGAATGCAACATAATTTTTTATAATCACTGACCAATAACAACAACAAAAAAAACTCATGAGATTAAAACTACTTGTGTTTTTATGAAACATAGAATCTACCAAAGTTAGAATCAATGACTTGTAATAGAAAATAAACACTCAACACACTAATATTACATGGGGTTTTATTGAAAATTGAATCCAACAACACTTTTGCATTATAATAGAATGAAGCTTTTGAAATTTTGAGTGCAATTCCCTAGGTCTCCAAGGATCGAAAATATAAAAAGATAGTAAACATATGGATACAAATATTTTGGAGTAATATCTCTTAATGAGCATACCATTCAATGTATTGAATTTTGTAAAATGTAGTCATGATATAAACTAGAAACCTTGCTAAGTTCGACCATTTCATGCAGTCATAGCATAAACAATAGCATTTCCATAAGAGATATGATCACTATTTAAGCATCTGGCAGTGACCACAAAAAGAGGAGTTAATTGATTTGCAAGATGATGAACTTTCAATCAAGCAAAATTTTGATGAAAATGGAAATTTGAAATGTTTGTAGAGAAACCTAACATACTTAGGATTGGTAGCAAAAACAAGAAGTGTTGATATGCCCATTCCAAAACAAAATAAAAGAATCAAAATATAATAAAGATATTACTCGTGAGTGTAATATATTTATAGAAATAAGCATCTCAACATTACAAAAATAAGCCGATGAAGATTTAATGAAGTGTAAAAATTTCTATTTACTTTGACTACAAAGACTTAAATATAGAAGCAATATAACTATCATAACTATTTTGAATGGTATTAAGTCAAAAAATAACTTAACTAATTGTTACACATATAATTGAACAATGCTAGAGACACATCAGTGATGTGCCAAAGCTTTTCTTCTAAACATGGAACAACAACATCAACTACCCTTCAAGTGGAGTAATCATGCCCAAGCTTGCTACAATTGATGCATTTACCATAGCTAAATAGATGGGAAATGAAAATCTTGAAATCTAATTGAAAATATCATTGTTAAGAGAGATTGTTGAAAGAGAGATTGTTGAAAAAGATTGTGTTTCAATCATTGTTTTGTCAATGATGTCAAACTTTCTATTTGTTGGTAAGCCAACTACTTAGAAGATTCAAGTAATATCACTTAGTTGATTGATGAAGAGGATTTGATCACTACGAGGTAATAATAGTACCTAGAGGAAAGGTTGAGTTATGATTATGTAATGAAGTACAAGGATCAGTTAAGACAATGATGAAATGATGTATTGATAATCTACTTAAGGTTACAAAATGCTAGCTATAGTTAGAAAGTTTAAAAGAATAAGTTACACAAAGTTTGTCTACCAAGTTTGACTTAGTGGATAGTAGGTGCCGAGCAAAGATAGTGCAAGCCAAGCAGAAAGTCAGTTGGAGCCAAGTGAAAGAAAATTCTAGTAGATGCTAAGAAAGAAACTTGGTGCTGAGTAAATTTTAATTGATGCCAAGCATCAATAAAATTTAGTTGATGCTGAGTGATTTTATAGTTCATGTCAACTAATGCAGTATGTGCTAAGCATTAGAAGATTGATAATGCCAAGCTGCTGAATTATGTTAAAGATCAAAGATTTGTCAAATCTAAGCCAACAAGTTTGTTTTCTTGAAACTTGTGAACTAGGAGAAAGATAAGGTTGATGAGCTGGTGGTACAAAATTTGATGTAAACTAGTTTTAGGAAAATTCAAATGGATTCTAGGAGAAGTTTATAGAAAATACAAGATATGTTGTAGATACATTGTATCCTACCTTATCCATTTGAACCCTAAACTAGATGATTGAAAATGAGTAGGAAAATATCCTAATTTCCTATTTATAGGAATGTCTACTCATGAAGCAAAATTTATCATGTTCAAGAACCTATGGAGAATAAGGAGTTAAGGGTTTTTTCTTCATCAAGTGACCCAAGCAAAGAGTCTACAATGGCATGTTATAAAAGAAGGCTTAAGGAGATGAATGCTTGAATGGTGCACAAGCTTTTAGAGCTACAAAGTATGAAGGCTAAGTAGAATTGAGGGTTGAATAGAGATATGTAATCTACAAGAGAAGTTATAAGTTCTATCAGATCAAAGCTCTATTTCTACTCTCTAACAATTGTATCAGTCTAGGGTAAATCCTTTGGATTAAGGTTGACCTAACAACCATTTGTAAATCATTTAATTGGGTGGTAATCCAACTGAATGGCCTAAAGTCCTCTAAGAAGGGTCACTTCTAATAGGGTGATTGAAATCCCTTAACTGGGTCACATTTAACAGTGTGTATTATAACCTTTAATAGGCTCCTTTCACAGGGCATCACTTCAAAAGAATGAAAAGGAGTAGCATGTTACTGGTGGTTTTTTCAAAATTGGGTTTCCACATAAATCATTGTGTCAAGTGTGTTGATAAATGTGTTGTGTTTCATACCTTACATTTTTACAAGTTAATTTGATGGGTACATACAAATTTCAATCATTACATAATGGATGCATGCATGGGTATGAATATCTTACAGATTCACTAAGTTGTGAAAATTTTTATTTATACATCTAGACCTTGGATAATTGATTCACCCCCCTAGTTATTCTACAATATTTCAATAATTGGTATCAAAGCCATCTACTTAAGAGGACTAGCTTCAAGGTACTAGAATCACAAAAATCGAGATGTCTAAAAGAGAAGTACCCAAGCTCAATAGAGATAAATTTACTAAATGAGAAATTTTAATGAAGATACACCTTGGAGGACTTGGAGATCATGCAAAATCTACCATTATAGTGGAACATGTTGATCTAGTTGGAGCTCTAACTATTGAAGATATGTATAAGAAGAAAGAACACAATTAGGCAATGTTGGAGATTTCTTCTGCCCTAAGCTATGTCAAATTTGATGATATCGAAGGTTATGACACTACAAAGAAAATGTGGGATACCCTACACACCATCTATAGAGAAGAAAAAATGTTCAAAGAGCCAAATTTGAGAGTCTGAGAGGTAAGTTTGATGATATGAGAATGGACGAAGGTTAGAATATTTCTCAATATGTTGCTAGAATAAAAAATTTTGTTAGTGCAATAAGAGGAGCTATTGGTTATATAGATGATAATTCTATGTTAAGTAAAGTCTTGAGAACACTATTGCCTATTTATGCTATTAGATTTTTTGCAATTCAATAACTGAGATGTATTCTAGGAAATGATCTAACCCTTAAAGGTTTGGTAGGTAGACTCACTACTTTTGAGCTATCTAACTTTGATAATTACAAACTTGAGAGCCTTAAATCTACATTCAAAGCCAAGCTATTGTTGAAGGACTTTAATGAGGTGAAGCAAAACAAGAAGAAGAGAAATATAAAGTATGTATCAAGTGATAGTGATACAGATGAGGAAGATGTTGACTAATTGGAAGCACTACTGGCAAGAAGATTTCATAGAGGTAAAGGCAAGTTCAAAGGTAAGTTACCCATCATTTGTTTCAATTGCAATGAGGTTGGTCATATTACTGCAAGATGTACACAAAAGAAGAACTATAGAGATGGCAAAAAGTACAAAAATAGAAGAGAAGATGATAACAAAGATTAAAAAGACAAAGGCAAGAAGTCATGCTACATTGCTAAAGAAGAAAATAGGGATGATTTTGATGAACATGGTGATAAAGTGATGTATGTTTCAATGAAGCATGAATCTAATGAAGATGAGGCAACTTCACTTGTGACTTGTTTGAACAAAAATTATAGATAGATCATTGACAATGAATGCTTACATTACATAAGTAAAGATAGAAGTAAGTTCATTACCTTGAATTGTTATGATGGAAATAGTGTAAGGTTTGGTAATGATGCACCATGATTGATAAAGGGAAAAGGTTATATCAAACTCATAGACAAGATTTCATATGATAATGCTTACTATGTTGAATGACTACATTATAACGTGTTGAGTGTGTTACAACTAAATAATTTGGGATGAAAGGTTGAGTTTGGAAACAGGACTGCTAAGATATATGACACAAATGGGAAACTGATTGAAAAAGGTGATCAAACTAGAAGTAATCTATTTTATCATGATATAGAGGATGTTGCTTTTCTTGTTATAAAATTTGATAATATATGGATCTGGCACAAGAGATTATGACATGTTAACTTTGATAACTTGGTTAGTATTGGTAACATGAAGAAAGTTAGAGGTTTGCCTAAGTTGAAGAAACTTGATAATGTAGTGTGCAAACAATGTTAGCTAGGCAAAATGAAAAAGTCAAGCTTTAAGAGTAAACCTTATACCTCTAAAGAAATACTAGAGATTGTTCATACTGACTTGTGGACCAATTGAAGTACAAAGCAACAGGAGAGATAAGTACACAATGCTTGCTTGGCCAAAGAAAGGGATCAAAATCCTATAGCAATGGACCACTTAACCCAAGATTGGACATCCCAACTAGTTCTTACGCAACTCATTTGGACTCATTTAATTTATCAACTAGGGATGTAAACTTGAAATGGTGTTCACAAAATATATGCTTCAAACTTAACTTAAGAACTACTCTAAGGAAATTCAAATGCTTAAGCTACAACAAATTTAGGCTAAAGCTGAGAATCAAATCTATTTTGACAAACCATGAAAATACAACTGAGAATTACTTCAATTGCCTATGCTGTAGGAATAGTCTACTAATTATGTTATTAGTGGCTATAGGAACAATAGAGTCTACCTTGGTTCTATTAACTGAATGTAAATCCTATGCTAACTAATTAGTTCACTTCCTATGTGAGCAATCATAGAGAAGTGAAGTAGAATAACTTAGAGATGAAAACATAATATATTCCTTTTATTCATAACAATTATAAAACATACATATTGATGAACAAAAAGATTGCATTTAGTACTCAACAACTTCTTCTATTGAAAAATGACTAAAACTTTTACACTCCTGGAATACAGACTTCCAGTTATTTAAAAACACAAACTAGGAATATAATTCCTAGATTTAAGACTCATCAACTACTTAATCAAATGATAGTATTGATTATTGCAATAGCTATATTAATTATAGCACCAAAATGAATAGTAATCTAGGAGCTCATGACCTTTGAATTTCCTCTGCTCAGGGTTGGTCTAATAACATGAGTAACTACTTTGACTCCTACTTGGTTGAGTTGACCTTACTTTTATATCTACAAAATATTAGTGCTTCCAAAGAAATAACACACATCAAAACTTATTCAAAACATGCTATCTAAATTATTTTACCCATGTCACATTGTTGTAGGAGAATTACCCAACTTAGCTAAGGAAGAAAAATAATCATTCTTATTATTTTGTAATTAAATGACATATCTTTCCATAGAACATGCATTTTGATCTTGAAAATTAGTTACACACACATTTTTCTAAAATCATCATAAACATCATGTTCTTGAACATCAAGGTCTTTAGAAAGTTTGCGAATTAAACTAAAAATGCAATGACAAAATAGAACATATTCCAGTCTCATCATTCCCACAATTGAAGCTTTGACTTGTCCTCAAGAAAACATAAAAATTTTCACCCCTATTGCCACCTAAAATCTGAGCCAATACTCTACCCTTTATCTCTTGTAGCAATGTTCCAATAAAATTTTTTATTCTCCTTGTACCTTTCCCATCTATAAAGCTCTTCTATCATATCAATTGTCTCTAAATCTTGTTGATTAGCAAGTAATGGGGACAATAATAGTGGAGGCTGAAAAGTTAAAGGGATCCAATCATTTTTCATTTCTTCCCCCAACTTGATATACCAAGGTGCTTCCTAAGTAGCCATTATAAAATTCAACAAAGAATGAGGTTTTTTCTTCTACATGTCTTCATTCAATCCTATCCAACACCATTGATTTTCCTACTTTACTATAGGGAGATCTATTTCTACCATAACTTTATATTATTGATAGGCTACATCCCTTAAAGGAGGAATAATCTAGCTTCCAAGTTTTGGGTAAGCAATTTTCATCCATTCATAGTACATAGTTTTGGCATCCTTGGATTTAGGCCTAAGAAGAAGTGGAGTCTCATATTCTAATTCTCTTAACTGGTGGGCCTAGTGTTCTCTACTAGTTTCATTTTGGATCTAAGACATTAATGCCTTGAGTTTATATCACCCACATAATTCAAAGGGTTCCAATCTCTATTGTTAGGGACTACTAAAGTATGTAAAAAGAGTTCACAGAGAAAATTTTATGTCTACAGGGGCAGTATGGAAGGCTTGAAAGAATTCATGAGGAGTATTCAATGTTAAACTCTTACCCTATATTACACAAGTCATTTGATAACTAACAAATTATTCTTTCAAAAAGAGAGAATAAATAGGGGAATGAGAGTGACAAGACATTAATTTAGGAATCATGGTAGTGACCTTTGTAAGTTTACCACTTAATTTATCAATCTCCTCATCCTTTTTAGTCAAATCTTGAGTTTGATTGAAGATAATTTTTTCTAAGCTCTCTCTACTTTCCATTCTTCCAACTCCTAAATTAACTACTCCGATAACTATGAAATAATTCTTAATGATGAAATAGTGGAACTAGGATGGAAGGTAACATGTGTTTCATATGAAGGATCCATAAGATTAGTTTTCTAGGCTACAGATGCTAGAGCATCAAGTCCTTGGGAGAGAATTTGTTCAGTAATAGTATTAACTATATCAAAGTTTATTCCTACATCTTCTTCATGAAAATTTTCCTTTTGAGGTGGAGGATACTCTAAAACTCCAATAGATACATTGTCATCATTGTCTACATCTATAGAAATGATGGTTGGATAGGCAAAGGATGTTTCTACTACTGTAGGTACTTGTTCTACACTTTCACCTTCTTCAATGATGAAGTTATCTTTATCAGATGAAGAGGATTGTTTTTTAGCCACTTTTTTGGATACAGGGGATTAAAAAGACACACCGTCATCAAGTTTCACAGACAATTGGCTAATTTGAGTTCTACATCTAAAGGCTACTTCTACTACCTTTGAAGCTGTAGAAAGTTCTAAAGATGTATCTTGTATATTCCCTTTCTTCTTCTTATGAACTCTAGGAGCTATAGAAGAGTCAACATTTGGGTAAATTTTAACTTTCCCCTAACCCTTATTAGATTTTGGACCCAACCTAGAGGCAAAAGCCATGGGAGTAGAAATTGAGGTTCTCTATGACCTCTTGGGTCTAGTTGAGGAAGAGCCTAGAGCCAAGTTTTCCTGTGGTTATCTTTCCCTTTCAACTTGCTCCATAGGTTGTGTAACAGGGTCTTACACTTTATTTTCAAAAAAATCATCCCAGGATATCCTAAGTTGTTAACTAAGGGCTTTTAATGATGAATTAATAAAAAAGTGGTGTGAAACATCATTCAAGGTTCCTTTTTGTATTGCAATAGCTATTTTTAACAAAATATGATACATAAAATGAGGGGCATTCAAAGGACAATCATCATGTCTTAGGAAACTCAAAAATTTGAAATGGGTGTCAAGTAAATATGAATGTCTCCCCTCACAAGTAAAATATTTCATAGCATAGATAGCACATTCATTAAACTGTTGTGGTAAAGATGTGTAGACTGTACCTTGTTTCTAGTCTATTTATAGCCATGGTTCTATGTGCACTGTATATTGGGCTCTAGCCAAGACTGCATCCAATGCATCTAATTTTTTTTTATGCTAGTGGCAATTCCATTATATTTGGTGCAATTTTATGGGAAAATAGAACCCCTACTCCTCTGACTATAGCAAAACCATCCCTCAATGTTCACAAGAATTTTAAGGCAAGCTCCTCATTCTATGTAGATGGTTTGATCATGCAATTTGTCCACCCCCTGGCTTGAAATATAGGTAGGCAAAATGGGTCTCCCAATAATGTTGTATGGTCAGTTGGTTCTCTCCTTAACAAGCCACCCTTCATTGTTCCTCTGAACTGATTATAGGAGTAATCTCAAAAATGGAAAAACCTGTAACAAGATGAGAAAAAAAGAGATAGTACTTATTTTAAGAAGTTGACATTTTAGCATTAAAAATCACTTATTTTTGCATTAAGTATGCACTTACCAATTCACAAAAATATACGACATAAAGATAGCGGTCACATCACATTATTCTTTTTATTGTATGATGGCATATAAAGAATAATGAACATTTAATGATCACAAAAAAAATGAATGAGATAATAATACCCCTCCCCCCAACTAAATTAGGCAATAGCTCCTACAATGACTAGTGACAAAGGTAACTAAAAATAGAACAACACATTAAGAAAAAGTTTAAACTTGAGTATGTGTATGGACTTGTTGAGTTGCACTATCATTTGATATAGTCATGCAAGTTGATGAAGGGTGAGGTAAGGTGGAAGATGAGAAAAGGTGAAGAGAGGTAGAATTATTACAAAGAAAATACTTTCACAAAGAAAGTAGTTTATTATGATGAGTGAAATGTTTTTAGATAGAGGATGACAAATGAGAAAGAAACTTATCTATAGTTGCAACCATAATTTTAGGATTAGAAGATGATTAGAATTTCTACAAGAATTCTTCATGACTAGACAACTTATGGTAGAGTTCTAAGTGATGTCCATTAACAAGTAATTTGAAATGAATAGGATCAATGAAAGAAAGTTTTACTACACCATTTTTGAACATAGAAGTAATTTCATATGGTCCTAACTAGCAAGTTTGGAATTTTCCTAGAGATTTTTGATAATGGGAATCACATAGGAGGGCCCAGTTTCCAACAGAAAACTTCTTGTCACAAATGAACTTATCATGCCATTTATTTTTCTACTATTGGATTATCTTTGTATTGTGTAGGGAAGATTTTTCGTATTCATCAAGGACATTTAGCTATAGTAACTTGTCTTCTTGAGCCTTGGAAAGATCAACATCTAGCTCTAAAGTAGTTTTTAGAGTTTTGTGCTCAAATTTTCTAGGCATGAAAGTAGATTTACCATAAAGTAATTCAAATGGGGTAAATCCTATTGTACTCTTCCATGTAGTCTTGTAAGCCCAAGTTATTTCAAGAAGCCTGGTAAACAAGTCCCTCTTGTGAATAGCAACTATTTTAATGAGGATGGTGTCAATTTCTCTATTTGTGATTTTTGCCTAACCATTAGCTTGAAGATGGTACAAGGAAAATGTAATATGATGGAACATGTACTTCTCCATGAGCTCTATAATTAGGTTTGATGTGAATTAAACTCCTTGATCTGTGACAATTTCTCTAGGTACTCAAAATCTAGTGAATATGCATTCATATAGAAAATCTACTACTTTGTAATCTCTTACATGTTCCATAGCTTGTGCTTTAGCCCATTTAGTACATAATCAATACATACTAAGATGTATGATTTACCATGAGAAGAGGCCTTTATTTGACCAAGAAAATTGATACCTCATTCATCAAAAGGTGTGATTACCACTTGTGGCTATAGGTGCATTTCATTAGTTTTAGTGGGTCTTCCCATGCATTGGCATTGATTACATCATCTTGTATACTTTGTTGCATCTTTCTGAAGAGTAGGCTAATAGTATCTAGTTGTTAAAATCTCATAGGTTGTTCTTTTTGTTGCAAAATGACCCCCAAATGGTTCATCATGACATGCCCATAGGATGTCATAATTTTCTTCTTCCCTTACACACCAATGGGTTACTTGATCTAGTCTAATGTAGAACATCAATCCAGTTATTCATGAGAAATTGAAACTTTTTTCCACCAGGAGACGGTGCTACTTGGGTGAAAAGTGCGGTGGTGTTCTTCTTATAGAAATCTAATTTCCTATATCTGCAAACCATGGGCTATAATGTTCTATTAAAAATAAATGCTCATCAGAAAAGCTATCATCTATGGCTAGAGAATCCTCAAGTACTTGAAGTCATGATAGAAAATCTACTACTACATTGGCTCAACCTAGTTTATCTATTATCTTCATATTAAACTCCAATATGAGGAGTACCCAACATCCCAATCTACAAGAAATAGAATTTTTATTCATCAAGAATTTTATAGCAGAGTAGTCAGTGTAGACAAAAACCTCATAGCTTATAATATAATGCTGAAATTTATTAAGTGCATACACAATGGAAAGAAATTGTTTTTCAGTGACAATACAATTCAACTCAGCAACCTATGAATTCATATTAATATAGTAAATGGCATGCTCAATAGTACCTTCTTTTTGTTAGAGAATTGACCCTAAAGTAGTGTTAGATGCATTAGTATGAATGTGGAAGGGTAGCTTCCAATCAAGTCCTCTAAGAATAGGTGTCATTGTCAAAACATCCTTCAATTGTTGGAATGTTGTTTCGCAATCTTTTGTCCACTCAAATTCAACTTGCTTCTTAAGTAGATTATACAAAGGATAAGGAAGCTTATTGAAATCTTTGATAAACCTCTTGTAGTATCTAGCATGTCCAAGAAAGCTTCTAATACCAGTCTACTTGGTTGGCATTGGTAGATTAGTAATGACAACAATCTTTGCAAGATCCACTTGAATTCCAAAAAAGAAAGGTAATGCCCAAGAACATCTCCTTCTTCTGTCATGAAATAACACTTCTCACTATTAAGATAAAGGTTGTATTCTTGACATCTTTTTAATACCTTCTCCAAGTTGGCATGAGCTCAAATGTGTCACCATAAGTAATGAAATCATCCATATAGATTTCAACACAATCAATAGTTATGTCATAAAATATGCTAAGTATCACTTGCTAAAAATTTATAGGTGCATTATATAATCCAAATTCTAAGAAAAAGCAAGAAAATTTTCCCCATGGACAAGTGAATGTTGTCTTATCCTAATATTCTAGAGAGATCTTGATTTGGTTATAGCCATTGAAACCATGTAAAAATGAGAAATATCTTTTTCTTGCTAAGTTATCTAGTACTTGATCAATGGATGGTAGAGGAAAGTGATCCTTTTTAGTGGCTTTATTAAGCTCTCTATAGTCTATACATACTCTCCATTTCCCCCCCTATTGGAACAATAACTAGAGGTGACACCCACTGGCTATTAGAAATAGGATAAATAAATCCAACACTAAGAAGTTTTTGTAACTCTTCTTTGACTATATCTTTTAATGTTGGGTTTACCCTCCTCTAAGGTTGTCTTACTGGCTCACATTCCAAGTTGATAAATATCCTATGTGTACAAAGACTAGGATCTAAACCCTTCATGTTAGTATAGTCCTATACAAAGGCTTATTGACTATTTTGCAATAGTTTAAAATGATACTTGTCATCTAAGATGCAATAAGTTTATTATTGATATTTAGTTCTTTTCCTACAACAATCTCTACTTTCTTCACTTTATCCATCATTAACATCTCTTCTATTGATGGAGATTTATTTTCATGGGGTAATAATGTATGAAGGTAATTAAGTGCTACAGGAGATTGAGGTGCATCACATTTAGGCAATATAGTTTGCAAGGAGCTGGAAGGATTTTTAGAAGTAGACTCCTTAGAATCATACTAATTAGTAAGGATTGCTACCAATATGTTGTCTTCTTCCTAGGACACAAAAAATGGGTTTCTTGCTAGCATCATGAGTTGTTGAACAGAATTAACTTCTGGAAGAATATCACAAATGTCTAGCCAAGAAACTTGGTCAAGATCTAGTTGAGGTTATGCAGGAGAGTATAGAGATAACTTCTTAGTGTTGGTACCATCCAATATTATTATTTTTCCTAATTGACATGCAATGCATGCATCCATAGTAGCCAAACAAGCTCTTCTTAAGATTAATGGATATCCTCCAAGGGTGCCTCTTGGTGATAACACAACAAAGTATGAAGGAAAATCTAGGGAATCCAAGGTTACAATGATATCTTCTATCATACCATTAGGTTTGATAGTTGAATTATCTGCTAACTGGAGTATTGTAGGAGTATCCCTTAATCCAATAATGTTAAGTCTTAACAAGACTTCTCTAGTCATGACATGAATTGATGCTCCTAAATCAATCAAAAAATTCTAAATTTGGTTGTCACATTAAATCAAAAAGTTTTCCCAACACATGGATAGTAGGAGGATCCTTTTTCTTTGTAGTAGACTACTTGACACATGTTTCCCCTAAAGTTTTATTTTAAAGGGGAATCTCCTTAAGTGCATCCAATAAGGTAATTTGTATAGTGATTTGCTTAAGCTGGTCTAGGAGATCAATTTCTATAGGGTTTGGTTTGGGTGGAGCTACAGGAACTAACCTTTGTGGAAATAGAGGAGTAGGTGTTTGAATGGATGGGGAAATTAGAACATCAACTAGTTGACTTGCTAGACCATTTTTAGTATCAAGGACCTTAGTTATAATAGGTCATTTAGGCATGGGAAACTTGGTTCCAGACTTGAGATGAATATCACTGACTTATAGAGAATAAGCTTGCTGCTTATTGTTGGGATTTGGTGCTAGCTAAGTAGGAAGTTGTGGTTGCTTTTGTGGGCTAGCATTGGCTATAGGAGGCATGGGCATCAGGGCTTGCTATTGAGGTGGATGCATCAGGGATTACTACTAAGGTGGTTGCTGCCAGTTCCCTTAATATAGAGGTTGTTGATTCATGCCCCACTAAGGATATGTTGGGCATTCATTTTGCACGAGGTCAATGATAGGAATCCATTGTGTAATTCCTCTCTTGAAAAGAAATTCCTTTTAAGGATATGCTCCAAGGTTTAGTGTTTGTCTTATGACGTACCAAAATCCACTCAGTAGAAGATAAATGTGAGTGTTCATGAGGAGGCCTTTGCAGGTTCTAAAAAACACTATCTCAGAATTGAAGTAAATCTATTCACTATCTCAAAATAACACACCAAAGAAAACAATATTTTTGTATTTTCTATTTTTCAATGAATGCAACTCTAACAATGCAGCTACTATGAGTTCCTATCCTAACAAGGGGTTAACAAAGAAAATTAAAAAACTGGAAGCAAATAACAGAAAATTAAAATAACATGAAATTGAAATCCTAAATAGACATAAGCTATAGAAAACAACACACTACAAGTTAAACTTTCAAAGAAATTGGTAGGAAACCAATGAAAATAGGAGTGACGCTTCCTAGAATCCACTGATGCAATTGTCGATGAGAAACTTTAAAAATCATATGATATTTCACCTTTTGTCAAATTGCAAGGCAATGGAAAGTGCACTCATGTGAGACAAAAGGCTATGTAGACACAATTTGATGATCTCTTCTCAAGCTCAATACATCAGTGAAATTCATAAATCTATAGCAAACACCAGAACTAAAAGATTGCACAACTAGAAACAATGCAATAAACCTTTGGCTCAATCACAATATCATAAATGAAATTCACAAAAAAATGACACATTCAAGAAAGAATCACTACACTCCAAATGTGAGCACCAAAAGCATAATTTATTGCATAATAACAGAGGCCCTTGTTACATTTTACAATGGGGTATTTATAAGAAATCATCTCCTCAATTTATGTTGAGAGTGAGAAATATCTTCATGCAATAAAATGCTTTTAAAAAATTAAAACAAACTAAATATATACAAACTATCAACTAATCTGGTTCTTAGAGGGACTCCATCCATATTTTATTCATTAATTGGATGCAAGAGCCCTTTACATGTCAAAAACAAAGAATAAACAAGAAAGAAAGTAGGAGGAAGACATTAATCGAAGTGGAAGTGCATGGAGACACCAAAAATAGAAGCTAGCCCTTCACAGGTCATTTGTAGGAGTTGAACTACCATCAGAATGCATTTTCGATGCATGGAAAGCTCTATTTTTGGAGCTAGCAGTTAACTATTAGTGCACCTCTAAATTGTGGAGCTATGGACCTGCAAAGCTATGACTTGTATGAAAATGCAGAGCTACAGACCTATGGAGCTATATGAAAATGTGGAGTTGCAGACCTGCAGAGCTATGAACTTGTGCACCTTGATAGCTCAAATCACCAAAAAATCAAAGTTGTCAACTTTGAAAACAATTTCTAGTTTTTGCTCAAATGGAGCTTTAGATCACTTTTTGTGTACATTCTTTGCACCTTTTTGATAATTTATGCTCTCTTTATAGCCAATCACTTTCATAAACTTTAACTCCTTTTGCTTCCTCATTCTAAAATCCCAAGGCACTTGAGTTGAATCTTTTCACTAATAGCTACATAAGATGAGGAACCAATTCTACTTTATGTGTCCAACCTCTATATCTTTGACTTTTGCCCTCTCTCCAACTACCCTATCCTTCTTGGTGAGAAACCAAGTGGTCCAGATGATCAAATGTTTGAAACCTTTTCATATTTTTTCACAAATTTTTTTAGGCATTTTTAAATGGCTTTTTCGAAGGTCTTATGCTCAAAATTTCAAGTTGAAACTTTCATCGGTCTGAAATTTTGAGCAGAAGACCTTCAAAAAAGCCATTTAAAAATTCTGAGCTCTCACTCAAAAGTTATGACCCTGACAAGTTGAGGATGCCTTTTTACCTACAAAAAGAAGAAAACATTAGTCTAGAGAGATGAAAATGCTTAATTAAGACAAAAACCTTCAAAAGACAAATTTTGGTGCACCTTGTGTCCTTTTATTTCATTTTATTTATTTATTATTATTTTTTATCATCATTATATATATATATATATATATATTTTTTGTTTTTTTTTTTTAATTTCAATTTTTATATATTCTTTTATGATTTTTTTTATTTTTCAATTTTTTTTTGGTTTTTTCAATTTTTCAAGTTTTTACTCTTTTGACTCTTTGAATTTTTCAAATCCCAAAATGCAAGTCTAGGGATCCAAAAAAAGCAGGGGGTCCCCATTCCTAGTAGGGAATGAGGAAAGTGTTGTGGAACCACAACATGATACTAGTTGTTTTGTTGAGGCCATTGATTATTTTGCTGAGGATACTAATGTGGTTGATGGTAGGCTTGACTAACTAGAATTTGGGGGAATATTACCTTGCCACTGATTATTATTATAACCAAAATTATTCAGAGGGTCTTGAGGCATACCTTTTCTCTAAGCCCATGGTCACCTTTGAGAAACATTAATCACTTCTCATGTATCCTCATTAATTACTTTAAACTTATTGGGCATTGGTTGTGCATTTATTCTTGCAATGGTCTTGCATGTGCAGTTCTTCTTTATTTCTCTACAATGAGAGCAAAATTCAGTTGGCATGTCATCAACTTTATCCTTTTTCCTTCAAGCTTGCATGTTATCCAATTGAGTAGAAACATCATTAATAATATCTTTCTTGAAGTCAGATAGTAGATTAGACAACTCCATCTTTGACACTCTTGACACACCATTGGTCTTATGTGGTAGGCTCCTCAGTTCTCTACCTTTCTTCATAGTATCTCTTGAATAGTTATAACATATCTCCTTGATGTCATTCCAAGATTTTATGTGTAACATCTCCTCCAACCATTAGGTCCAACACTTCCATTCTTTCTTCTTGCACACCTCTCAGAAAAAGATGCTTTTTAGATTCTTCATTTAGGTTATGATATGTATTTCACTACACATTAAATAAGAATCTAGAAACATAGTCTTCCAAAGTTTCACCCTCCTTTTGTGACATTTTAAAAATTTCATCCCCTTCATATCACCTCTAAAATATTCTTTATATTTTTGAAGAAACAAATTACTCATTTTAGTCTAATTTGCTACAACATTTACACCCAACCTTGTGAATCATCATAGAGGAACATCCTTCAAAGTAGAGTGAAACAATTTCAACTTTTGGGAATTATTTGTGTAGTAATAGATCCTATAGAGAATATCAAAGTCAAAGAGAAAGGTTTCAGGTTCTTTTGTAATAAGGCCATAAATTTTCTGAAGTGCAGCAATAGGTATGTTCAAATTTTGGATCCCTTGCTAAGGTGGGATAGGAAAAGGAAAGGTAGGCACAACCATTCTTGGAGGAAGATGTGGTGCTTGATAGATAATAATGGCTAGTGGATTATCTTGATATTCAGGCTCATCAAAAAGTTCATTTGAGTGGAGTGATTCTTTTGATTCAGCATCATTGCCAGCAAATGGGTTTTCAAAGGGTTTGTCTTCATCATTCTCTCCTTGGGGTTCATCTAGTTTAGGTTGAAAATAATTGAATGGTTCTTCCTAATTATCATGAGGAAGGAATCTCCCTAAGTGGTTTCTTCTTCTATGCATAACATGCTTCTTTACTACTAAACTTTATCAACTAGAAAGACTAGTTCGAATTAACACCATCCCTGGCAATGGTGGCAAAAATGCTTGGCCAAAGAAAGGGATCAAAATCATATAGAAATGGACTACTTAACCCAAGATTTCACATCTCAAGTGGTTCCTTCCCAACTCATTTGGACTCATTTAATTTATCAACTAGGGACATAAACTTGAAATGGTGTTTGCAAAATATATGCTTCAAACTTATCTCAACTTAAGAACTACTCTAAGGAAATTCAAATGCTTAAGCTACAAGAAATTTAAGCTAAAGATGAGAACCAAATATATTTTAAAAAAGCATGAAAATATAGCTAAGAATTACTTCAACTGCATATGCTGCAAGAATAGTCCACTAATTTTGTTATTAATGGTTGTAGGAACAATAGAGTCTACCTTGGTTCTATTAACTAAATGTAAATCCTATGCTAACTAATTAGTTTACATCCTATGTGGGCCCCCATAGAGAAGTGAAGTAGAATAACTTAGAGATGAAAACTTAAAGTCCTTTTATTCATAAAAATGATAAAATGTACATACTGATGAACAACAAGATTGTATTCAGTACTCAACAACTTCTTCTATTGAAAAATGACTAAATTTTTTACACTCCTAGAACATAGTCTTCTAGTTATTTAATAACTTAAACTAGGAATACAATTCCTAGATTTAAGAGTCATCAACTATTGAAGCAAGTAATAGTATTGATTATTATAATAGGTGAATTAATTTAGGTGCCAAAAAGAACGGTAATCTAAGAGCTCACAACCCCTAAATTTCCTCTGCTCAAGGCTAGTCTAATAACAAGAGTAACCACTTTGACTCCTTCTTGGTTGAGTTGACCTCAGTTTTATATCTATAAAACATTAGTGCTTCCAAAGTAATAACATACATCAAGACTTATTCAAAACATGCTATCTAAATTAGTTTACCCTATGTCACATTGTTGTAGGAGAACTACCCAACCTAGCTAAGTAAGAAAAATCATCATTCACACTATTTTTTAATTAAATGACATATCTTTCCATAGCATATTCATTTTGATCCTAAAATGTAATTATGCATACATTTGTCTAAAATCATCATAAACATCATGTTCTTGAATGTCAAATTCTTTAGAAAGTTTGTGAATTAAATTGAAAATGCAATGATGAAATAGAGCATATTTTGGTCTCATCAGTGCTATTCATTGATGATTATTCTAGGATGATGAAAATTATGTTTTTGAAACAAAAATCTGATGCTTTTGAAATGTTTAAGTGGTACTTGGAAAGAGTTGAGAAAGAAATAGGTAAAATTCTAAAATGCTTCAGATCAGATAGAGGAGGAGAGTTCACATCAAATGAGTTTGAGATGATCTATAATGATAGAGGAATCAAAAGATAGACATCTACTCCTAAGACCCCTCCACAAAATGGGATTTCTAAAAGGAGAAACAAGGCTATAATGGATTGTGCCAAAACACTTATGGTGGAGAACAATGTTGCTCTAAAATACTAGAGAGAAGCTATAAGTATTGCTCTATATACCTTAAACCATGTGCAAATCAAGAAAGTTACACATTCAACACCATTTAAACTATGGTATGGATATCCACCCAATATAAAATACTTTGAGGTATTTGGAAGTAAGTGTTACATTCTTAAAGATTTTAGGAATGAAAAGCTTGATGTAAGAAGTGAAGAAGGTATATTTCTTGGATATTCCACAAGAAGTAAAGCTTATAAGTGTTTAAAAACTAACATTAATAAAATTGTGGAAAGTGCAAATGTGAATTTCGATGAATTTATAGAGGTACATGAGGTTGAACCTATGAAAGAACTACTATAATACAAATCATTTTTATAGTTTTATGAAGGAATATCTACTAAAGAAGATGTTGCAAACCAAGTTAAAAATCAACAACAAGTTTTAGTAACTATCGAGTCACATCCTATAAATGTTGAGTTGTATTTAGGAACTGAGCTACATTTAGATGTCGAGTTATAGAATGAAGAAGATACACATTCTGATTATAAGATTAGTACACATGAAAGAGATGTTGAGATACTTGATAGAGATGTTAATAGTGATTCTGAAGCTAAAAGACAAAATGAAGAAACAAGAACTAAGTCAAGACTATCCAAATACATCAAAAGACATCATCCTACTAATCAAATCATTGGAGATAGAGATACTAGGCCAAGGACAAGAAATAGATTGAGAAGTGAATCATGTTTGCTAAGTATGAAGGAACCAAAAAGAGTGAAAGATGCATTAGAAGATGTGGACTAGTACAAAGCCATGGAAGAAGAGATTGAATAGATAGAGAAGAATAAAACAAGGAGTCTGGTTCCTAGACCCAAAGACAAAAATGTGATTGGCACCAAGTGAGTATTTAGAAATAAGCTAGATGAAAATGGTTAAGTCACAATAAACAAAGAAAAATTAGTTTGCAAGGGATACACACAAGAGGAAGGAATTGACTATGGGGAGACATTTTCTCCTATTTCTAGAATAGAAGGAGTAAGAATTGTACTTGTTTATACTACATATAGAGGTTTCAAAGTTTATTGGATGGATGTTAAATCTACATATTTGAATGGCATACTATAAGAGGAAGTTTACATAGAAAATCCAAAAGGTTATGTTGATGATAACAATAAGAACATGGTATGTAGATTGCACAAAGCTCTATATGACTTAAAACAAGCACTAAGAGAATGGTATGAGAAACTTCATACTTATCTTGTGAATATTGCATTTCAAAGGATTGATGATAACAAAAATCTATATATAAAAACTTATAAAGGAAAAGGTATTTTACTATTTGAAATATTTGTTGATAATATCATATTTGGAGGACAAGATGCTTTATGTAATGATTTGGTAAATTAGATGATGCAAGAATTAGAAATGTCTATGTTTGGAGAAATCAATTTTTTTGTGGCTTTACAAGTTTATTATATGAAGTATGGTATATACATCACTCAATCAAAGTATGTCAAAAAAATATTGAAAACTTCTAGATTAGAGGATTCCAAACTAGTAAGTACACATATGATAACTATACTCAAGTTGTCAAAGATTGATGATTCTACTAAGGTGAATCAAACATTATACAAGTCTATGATTGAAAAATTACAATATGTAGTACATAATAGAGACCTAATATTGCATTATCTATAGGGATAGTTGGAAGATTCTTTGCTAATTCTAGGGAGAATCATTTAATGGTTGTGAAGAGGATGATGAGGCATCTAAAGGAACAAAAGAGTTTGGTCTATATTGCAAGAAGAATGAAAAGTTTGAACTAAGAGCCTACACTAATGCTAATTGAGCTGGAAATATTGATAATAGAAAGAGCACCAATGGAGGAGCATTTTTCTTAGGCAAGAGACTAGTTACACAGACTAGCAAGAAACATAGTTATACTTCACAGTCTATTGTTGAAGCTGAATATGTTGCTACTATTATCAACTGCACAAATATTGTATGGATCAAACAACTACTCAAAAGAATGAATGAAAAAATCATAAAACCAATGATAATTTATTGTGATAATACAAGTGCTATCAATGTATCAAAGAATCTAGTGATGCACACAAAGACAAAGCACATTGCAATCAAGTATCATAACTTGAGAGAGTTAGTTCAAGACAAAGAAGTGAAGATGGAATATGTTAACTGAAAGGAGATAATTGCTAATATCTTCACGGAACCATTACCTAAGGATGCTCATGTTTATCTAAGAGGTAAACTAGGGGTAATATCCCTATCAAATGAAATTTAAGTAATAGAAGGAGTGCCCTACATCAACAAGTTGATGTTCATATAATAAAAATTGATGTTGTGGATCTTACTTTAGGAGCTACCTAAAGTAATCATAGATCTGAAAATTCAAATCAGTCATAAGAAAGGTGATAGAAGGAGAAACTTAAAAAAATGTAAAAGCTTATATCTGCATATTTTAAGATGACACATTTTTGGTATATGTCTTTAGCATTGTTGTCAAAGAGGGAGATTAGATTTACTGATCAAGAGTCACCAAAAAAAAAGAGGGAGAAAGAAAGTACATTAAACTAATCATTATAAGAAGGAGAGATTTGCTAATCAGAAAGCAAGAAAGATCATCATCATAAAGAGAAAGTATCAAAGCTATAGAATGTTACTAATCATAGAGGGAGATCAAATAATTGTAGATATTTCTAATTAGAAGAAGACACATGTATATAAGAAAGAGGGATAAATCCTTTTCTCGAGGGAGATACAAGAAGGAACTCAGAGGGAGTTATAAGAAAGAGTTTTGTAACCTAATTAGAAGATGGAAGTTGTTGATAGAGGGAGAAATTTCAATACAAGTTTTCTATTTTTGGTATTTATTTACTATTTTAACCCAATTAGATTGGTTGAACAAAATGTTCATCATTTGATTGACTTGGTTGATTATTTGGTTTGCCATCAATGCCAAAGAGGGAGATTGTTCAAAAATGATTAAAAAGATCATTGGTAAGAGAGATCATTGAAAGAGGGAGATTGTTGAAAAAGAGTATGTGTTTCAATCATTGTTTTGTCACTAATGTCAAACCTCCTATTTGCTAGTAAGACAACTGCTTATAAGATTCAAGTACTATAACTTAGTTGATTGATGAAGAGGACTTGATCAATAAGAGGTAACAATAGCACCTAGAGGAAAGGTTGAGTTATGATTATGTAATAAAATACAAGGATTAATTAAGAAAGTGATAATGTGATGTATTGATAATCTACTTACGGTTACAAAATGCTAGCTACACTTAGAAAGTTTAGAAGAGAAAATTACAAAAGGTTTTTCTACCATGCTTGATTGAGTGGATAGTAGGTGATGAGAAAAGTTAGTGCAATCTAAGAAAAAAGTTCGTTGGAGCCAAGTGAAAGTAAATTTTAGTGGATGCCAAGCAAGACAATTGATGCTAAGTTTAGTTGATGTCAAGCATCGGTAAACTTTAATTTATGTCAAGTACTTTTATAGTTGATGCTAAGAAATGAAATATGTATCAAACATCAAAAGATTCATAATTCCAAGCTACTACATTATGTTAAAGATTGAGGATTTGTCGAGTCTAAGCTAACAATTTTTTTTCTTGAAACTTGTGAAGTAGGAGAAAGATAAGGTTGATGAACTAGTGGCACAGAATTTGATGTAAACCATATTTAGGTGAATTCAAATGAATTCTAGAAGAAGTTTTTAGAAAATACAAGATATGGGGTAGATATATTGTATCCTACCTAATCCATCTAAACTCTAATTTGGATGATGGAAAATGAGTGGGATAATATCCTAATTTCCTATTTATAGGAATGTCTAATCATGAAGCAAAAGTTTTCATGTGCAAGAACCTAAGGAGAAGAAGGAGTTAAGGGTTTTTGCTTCATCAAGTGAACCAAGTGAAGAGTCTACAATGGTGTGTTAAGAAAGAAGGCTTAAGGAGATGAATACTTGAAAGGTGAACAAGCTATTTGAGCTGAAAATTATGAAGAATAAGAAGAATTAAGCACTAGATAGAGATTTGTAATCTATAAGAGGAGTTGTAAGTTATATTAGATCAAAGCTCTACTATTACTCTCTAACAATTGTATCATTCTAGGGTAAATCCTTTAGATTAAAATTGACCAATCATTTTTAAATTCTTTAATCAGGTGGCATTTGAAGTGAATTTTCTAAAGTCCTCTGAAAAGGCTTGCTTCTAATAGGATGATTGAAATCCCTTAACCAGGTCACATTTAATAGTGTGTATCGTAACCTTTAATAGGGTTGGCCTTTTATAGGGCATCACTTTAGAAGAGTGAAAATGAGTAGCATGTTAATTGTGGTTTTTCCCAAATTGGGTTTCCATATAAATCATTGTATCAAGTGCACTGACGAATGTGTTGTGTTTCATACTTTACATTTATGTAAGTTGATTTGATAGTAACATACAAGTTTCAATTATTAGATAATGGATGCATGCATGGGTATGAATGTCTTATGGATTCACTAAGTTGAAAAGTTTTATTTATACATCTAGACCTTGGATATTGGATTCATCTCCCCTCTTAATTATTCTAAAATATTCCAATAGAAAACCAAAGTGTTCTTATTTTTTATAGATGCATTTATGTGATGAGGCACTAGAAGACACTATTAGATATCTTAGTGCAACTATTTTTTCCATCTAGCTTTGGCATTTTTAGTCACTAACTATTGAAGTACACCCTTGTCAATGAAATAAAATAGGTTGCCTTCTCAATATGTTTCTCAACTATGCACAACCTTATACTAATGTATGTTTGTAATTTTATACAAAATAACATATATCTAGACATTCCAACTAACATTCAACCATCTTAAGAGAAAATGAGTGCTACATTAAAACCAAGTGTAGGCCAAGAATGTGGAAAATAATAAGCTGACATATAGCTAAGCAATCAAAATAAGAGATAGGTGGGACTAGCCAACATGTGATGTAGGAGTCTCTTGAGCTATGCTATCCACATGAGAAACCACTCAAGAGTGAGACTTTCCATAGAAGTAGCAATAGAAGTAGATCTAACATCTCTAAAAGACTTGTTATTGATGTAGGAGCATCTTGGTTTTTCTCGGTGGCTACTTTGGAGTTCATGGGAGGAGGCTCAGTAGTTTCTTTGGTGGGTGCTTGGATTGGTAATTGGTTGAAAAAGGAATTTGGTGCTCGGCATACACTGGGAGCTTAGAATGGTCTATGGAGCTCGGCATGGTCTTGGGAGCTCAGAATGGTCTATGGTTGCTCGACATGGTCTTGGGGCTTAGCATGGTCCTTGGTTGTTTGGCATGGTCTATGGTTTCTTGACATGGTCTTGGGACTTGGCATGGTCCTTGGTTTCTCAGCATGGTCTATGGTTTCTTGGCATGGTCTTGGGACTCGGCATGGTCTTTGGTCACTTGACATGGTCTTTGGTTACTCGGCATGGTCTGAGAGGAGCTTGACTTTGCTTAGGAATTTTGTTCTTGTTATAGGATGTGTATCTAATTTTATAAAATTATTTAGAGGATGAAAATTTAAAGGATGGAAGAGGGCCTAGGTTTCTAACAACAATTCAAAGCTTGAGTTCTAATTCATCCAGAGCTAGGAGATACCACAATTTTACTAAGACATTGATTTTGGGAATTTAATTATTGTAGGAGGCTGACTTTGGCATTTAATTTATGTATTTGTATTTAATTTGTGTTCTGGGCTGACCTGTGGCTTAAATTGGTATAAGTAGGGGTTGTGGGGAAGTCTCTAGGCATTATTTATCTATGAAAGAGAGGTAGAGGAGCTTGGAAGAGCAAATTTTGAGAAGGGCTAGTAGTTGCGGCTTGGAAAACCAGGAGATTTCTTGGTGGACTTGCGAGCACAAGTTGAGATCTTCCTTGGAGGTTTCTACCAAACTATGGATCTAGACTAGCTAGGGTTTGGGATTGGATCTTGAGGGATCTTGCAAATCTATTACTTGCTTTGTATTTGGCCATAACCGGGAAGACCTTGCAACCCAACACACTACATGTAATCAGTTATATTTTATGAATATATTATTATGATTTGGTATCAGATCTTGCATTATTGCTCCTTGTTGTTGTGTTTTCACTATGTGGTTTTATAGCTAGGGGCTAGGACATATCCTTTAGGGATTCTTCTACCTTTCACTATGTTAGGTGGTATCAGAGTGAAGGTTGTTCCTGAGTGTGTAGACAGATCATCAAAGTTGAGGCAGTTTGCACCAGGACCTTGGGAGGACATGAAAATTGATCGATGGATGTGAAGATGGAAGTTTGTTCATGTTGAGGCATGATCATAGAGAGTTTTTGGATTACAGATCCATGGTCCTAGACTTGTGATGTGGTTCCTGATTGTTCACGTGAGGTGGTAGGTTGCGATCTAACTTGCAAACAATTTGGTTGTCACAAGGAGTGTGGGAAGGATTTGTTGCAAAGGGTTTACGAAGATCTTGGGAGATGGATCTGAGAGGATTGGACCCTAAGATGATTGCAAAACTCCATGATGTGTTGGAGAGGAGGTTTTCTAAGATGGCTACTCGATTTGAAGCTAGCTTGGTTGATCGTGTTAAGAATGAGGTGAGGAAGGAATTTCATAGCTATTTGTGGAGCTGGAGTCTACTGATCTAAAAGAGAGTTGTTTGGCCAGTTAAGGGACTTGTTCATGGGAGAAGATGGCATAGGGAGGTTGAGATTGGTTTTCATGATCATGCGATTGGGTCTAACATGGAAATTGCAGAGTGCTCGATTGTGGATGATCCAGCTGTTGTTGATGGTGAGTTGTATATTGCAGAGCATCTTTTTGTGAGCAATGAGATTGCTAGTGTTGAGAGTTTGTCATGTGTTGATGGAGATCTTCATGTTGCTATTGATGTGGACTTTATGGTTGATATGGAGTTTTTTGCTTCTAATGTGGATTTAGTAGTCATTTTTGTGGATGAGGATTTGATGTTGAAGCATTATGTTCAGTTTGTTCCTGGGAGTGAGCATGTTGATTGGATGGTTGAGATTCTTGAGTTTGACAAAATGATGTGGATGTGGATGATGTGTAGATTTATTTTCTTTTCATTGTTGGAGTGGAAGCCTTTGGTGAAGATGAAGTTGATTTTTGCTCTTTCTTTGGGCATCAAAGTGTGGGACACACTTTTCTATTTACTTGGGGAGTCTAATGCAGGAACATCTTGGTTTTTCTTGGTGGCTACTTTGGAGTTCATGGTAGGAGTCTCAGTAGTTGTTTTGGTGGGTGCTTGGAATGGTACTCAGTTGAAGAATGAATTTGGTGCTTGACATACATTGGGAGCTCTGCATGGTCTATGGAGCTTGGCATGGTCTTGGGAGCTTGGCATGGTCTATGTTTTCTTGGCATGGCCTTGGGACTCAGCATGGTCCTTGGTTGCTTAGCATGGTCTATGGTTTCTCGACATGGTCTTGGGACTTGACATGGTCCTTGGTTTCTTGGCATGGTCTATGGTTTCTTGGAATGGTCTTGGGACTTGGCATGGTCTTTGGTCACTCGACATGGTCTTTGGTTACTCAGCATGGTCTGAGAGGAGCTCGACTTTGCTTAGGAATTTTGTACTTGTTGTAGGATGTGTTTCTAATTTTCGAAAATGAGTTAAAGGATGAAAATTGCAGGGATGGAAGATGGCCTAGATTTATAACTATAGTTTGAAGCTCAAGTTCTATTTCATCTAGAGCTAGGAGATATCATAATTTTACTAAGACATCAATTTTGGGAATTTAATTGTTGTAGGAGGTCAACTTTAGCATTTAATATATGTATTTGTATTTAATTTGTGTTTTAGGCCGACCTGTGGCTTAGATTAGTATAATTAGGGGTTGTGGGGAAGTCTTTAGGCATTATTGATCCATGAAGGAGAGGTAGAGGAGCTTGGAAGAGAAAATTTTGAGAAGGGCTAGTAGTTGTGGCTTGGAAAACAAGGAGATTTCTTAGTGGGCTTGTGAGCACAAGTTGAGATCTTCCTTGGAGGTTTCTACCAGAGTGTGGATCTAGACTAGCTGGGGTTTGGGATTTGATCTTGAGGGATTTTCTAGAACTATTACTTGCTTTGTATTTGGCCGTAATCGGGAAGGCCTTACAGCTTGACACATTGCATGTAATCAGTTATATTTTATGAATATATTATTATGATTTGGTATTAGATCTTGCATTATTGCACCTTGTTGTTGTATTTTCATTGTGTGGTTTTATAGCTGGGGGCTAGGACATCTCCTTTGGGGATTCATCTACCTTGCACTGCATTAATTATATTGATAGGAACCATCAACAAGATTTTCAAAAGTATTAACAATCAAGTGATCATTGTGATCATTCCTCTAATAGTATGCCACATCCTTTCATCAAGAGCATATAAAAGCTAAAGCTAGGTGACCAATGGAAAATCATTGTCTACATCTTAAGGAGAGACATTCATAGTGTTTGAGGTCTATCCCCTACTATTAGAACATCCCCCACCATTAAAAATATATCATTAGCCACCTTGAGATCAATAGAAGTGTGATATGCAAATGAAGAGAATGCAACTTTCTTAATGTCTAGCTACTTTCCAACACCACAATGAGAAACATACTCTACTAGCTCCATCACATTATGTAGTGCCCAAGGGTGATGATTTTTTCTTCGAATGCCATCTTTTTTTGTTGGGACTATTGGAACACATTCTTCATCTAGCAAGTGAGAGTTTAAGTACTCTAAGTCACAATGTTTCTCTATTACATCTTGAAGCAATAATGGCTCTTCAGTCTCTACTATTTCATGCACCTAACAAAGATGCAAAACAAACAATGTTGAATAGGCAACCATATTTTCAATTGAAATATGATCATATTATGTATATAAAAATCAATAATGGTGAAATATTTTATACGAAGATATTTTTATTGATGTACAAGCACTAATCTTGAAGAAAATATTTTATTGTCTCTTACAATTTGTCCTTGATTTGATTCTATAACAACTCGAGTCTTCTATCTTATTTTTGAGAAGATACCATTGCCACAGATAGATCTCACACCTAGAGCTTTCTTCAAAAGTATGGTAGTTCTTCCACTAGAATTATCTTTTTTTTAATTGTAAGAAAATGTATTACAAATATATGAAACATGATTAAGGATTTCTTTTGGATAATTGAAGATATTTTCATGGCATGAATTATAACTGATTTTAGTGAGAAGAATGCTCTTGGGAAGGGAGGTTTTGGTAGAGTATATAAAGGGGTACTTGGCGATAACAAAAAAGGTTGCAATCAAACAATTGACTAACTATAACAACCCTAGTGGAGAAGCTACATTTTTATAGGAAGTTGAGATGATTAGCATTTCCATTCACTATAGCCTTCTAAGATTGATAGGATATTGTATTGCTTTGTCTACAAGGATTCTTGTTTATCCTTACATGAAAAACCTCAGTGTTGCATATTGTCTATGTGGTGCATCTATATTCAACTCTGTTGTTACTTATGTAATTTCTAATTTTGATCTAAAATTGTGAAATAAACTTGTCTTAGTATCTTAGCAAACTGCCTGATGAATTCCTTATATGTAAAAAGTATTATTACCTTTTAGATTCTATGAAACCAATTATGAAGAGTCACATATGTTTCTCATGGCTTGAATTTAAGTACCTTCCCAATGAGATGCTAAGATGATATTATGGGTAGGAAATAAACCATGTGAAATTAGTTTGAATGCCTTCTATTGATCAAGATGTTGAATTACACGTTCTAATATAATAGTTGAGGCTAGAAACTAATTAATTTTCAAGTACCTAGATTGGGCTACAACTAAGTTGTTACTATTCTTATTTTATATTAGCTATGTAGAAGCTATATTTTTATTGTTAAGTGTTGCTAATTTAGCTACACCTATTACTGTCTCTTTTTCTTCTATAATGTAGTAGATAAAGCCATGTATCTATATCCATATTAACCTAAAACTATATATAGAAATTTTTTTTGGCTCTACTTGTTTTCCCTTTTAAGTTTTTGTAGCTCTATAATAAGAACACATAGACTTGTGCTAGAACCTATTTTAGTTTCCTATTGGTTGCAATACTCAATTCAGGTCCTAGGTTGGATAGAGAAGAAAAAAGTTAATGCAAAGGGAAAAACATCTATTTTAAGAATTTTTTCTTTGAAAACTTAGAGAACAATAACATCTTTCTAAATGTAATTCAGATTAATTCAGTTCTATATAGGTTGAATACCACAGCTGAAATGAAAATCAAGAACTTGAAACTTTATGCTTGCAAGTAGAGAGAGCCACATATTGATTTTATGAATGTGGTGGCTGACTCATAAATGTATCAATAAAAGTGTTAGTCACACAATGATACTAAGGTGAGATAAATAAAATTCATAGGAATAACACAATATTCATATGTTCTAGTTCCACAAGATAGAGAAATCTTTGAGACAATCTTCAAACAAAAAATAGAGAGAAATTATCTTTTTGTTAAGTGTAAGAAAATTTATTACAAATATATGTCCACTCTTCTGTCAATTTCCACAACCTTGCTATCTTGGAGCTCTACAATATCAAATTTCCCTAACTAGGCATGCCTTGGCTCGCCTAGAGCAAGAGCTCAAAATTGCTTCCCAGGCATTTGAGGGCCCTTCCTTTTTCCAAGAGGAGATACATAGAGTACAATAAGTATCTAAAAGAGGCCATACTATTTCTATAGTGGGATAGTGAGTTACACTATTTCTAATGCCAACTACCTAATTTAGGACAATAGACTGGCAATAGAGAAAAGAATTTACAAACAATGAAAAATGAAACAAATACACCTACTTTACTAAACCAAAAATTTCCTAAACTAGTATAACTACAACACTAATTGATACAACAATCAAACTAACTCTCAAATGTTTTCTTTACTTTCAAATTTTCCTTCTTATAGTCCAACAACTAACAATCTAGTATATAGTCCATACACTAACACAACCAATTGGAAACTTTAGGCTTTAGAAGGTTAAATAGGTCCTCTTAGGTCTTGCTCCTTCCCATTTCGAGGTTCCATCAGCCTCCTTCATGTTTGGAAGGGTGATCAGAAACTTTTTTGTGAAATTGCAACATTTCTTGCATAGAAACTTTTGCAATTTTTCTTGTTTTCAATTTTTAAGATCTCCTACTTGCTAATTTGGGCATCCCTTAGCTTTTCCATGACCCTTCTCTAGGCTAAAGACCTATGCTAGGACTCCAATATAAGGACTCCCTTAAGTTCTAAGTCACATATTGCTATATACTAAGGAGTGCCTTGATTCTAAGACCATTCAGTAACTTCCTACACCCTAATTAATGCTGCCAAAACACACCTAGGTCCTCAATCCTTTATTCTACTTACTAATAATTTTCTAATAGATCAAAAACTAAAAAGCATACCATGTCATGAAATCTAATGGTTGATGAGGATTAATATCCCTCTAATTTAAGGCTTTAAGTTGCCTTCCTCGCATACTTGGTTCTTGATAAGGTAGACTTTGTGTTGTGGATGTTTGGTGTACACATCATGATTGAACACCATATGTTGTATATTTGAATTCTTCAATATTCTTATTTATGTTACATTGTTACATCCAAAACTTGAGGAGCATGCTACCAGGTTTCATGTAGAGTTAAATCGAACGTGAGCTTGTTGAAAGTGAGCCAATAAGGTGCAAGTGTTGATTCAAGAGTGTTATTAGGATCAAAGCACAAGTATCTAGTCCTAGCATTACAATTGAGTTATCTAGCATGAAAATCAATGTTTTGATGTGAAACATGATTTGTGTTGTTCTCAATTGAAGCTATCAAGATTTTTTATTCATATACCATGGATGGTGTTAATAGGATCACTTGGAAGGTGTGCGTATGGATACATTAGAATCATTAGATGTACCTTTTCTTATAATGCTCTGTAATCTTATCATAACTCATGAATATTGTTATCATAATTTGAATACATAAATGCATTAAAATAGAAATGACAATAAACTTTTGTATTAGCCATGTATTGTATCATTCATGTTTTATTTTCTTTCCATGTCTAAGAAGTCTTTTATATGCATTTTAGAAGATGTGACATTTACATACCTAAATCTCATAGTAAGAGCATCTAAACTCCACTTTTGTGTTCTCTCTATAATGAAGAAATAATTGGTCTCAAATTAATAGCCAAAACATCTAGGAGTTTATTGGAATATGAATAATAATGTGAATGGTTTTCTACTATAGCAAGATAAGATATCTCACAAACCTATTCTATTGAAGTTCATACATATGTTTGGTGTGCATGAGAGTTAGGATCTCATGCATGGAACTCTATAAGGAAACCAATGTTTTAAGATTCTCTTTTAAAAATTAAGTCATGCATGAAAAGAATAAAAATATTTGATAAATGCATTGATAGCTGGCTTTAAAACTATTTAATAATATTATATTAAATTTGTGTTCTAACAATCTACAATACAAATTTACCTATATAGGTCTAACATAAATATTTGAGTCTTACTGATTATTAATAATTTCATTTACCTACTTTCTTTATATGCCTCCAAAGCTATTTAAAGAAAGCACTTAGGCTTGTAGGATTTAATTGTAGTTTCTCAACACCATTGTGGAAGAAGGGGAAAAAGAGGAGACTGAATTTTATTTGTGGTCCTCTTTTCACAAGAATCTCTTTTGTCATTTTCTATATTGGTAGTCCATAATGTAAAACCTGCAATATTGGAATCTTGTGAGTCAACTACAGTATCTATTTGGATGTAAAATAGGTGTAATATTGACTTTTTTTATTGGTACATTAAAAAATAGATACCCTTACAATATAAATTGCTTATACATCAACAAGTTTCTATAGTCAAAATAATATGAACAAATGGAAGACAAATAGATCTATACAACATCAACATGGAAAGGAGAAAATAGAAAAATGATTGAGAAATTAGAATGAAGAAATCAATCAAACCCATAAATGCAATCAGTTATAGGTACTCTATAAAATCTTTATAACGACTAAGAGATGAATTACTAAATTGTGTCCATTATTTAAAACTAAACAAATTCTTCCAAAGCTTGGGTTAGTACTATTAGTGTTGCCATTAAGAATTATTGTAAGCTTCTTTATCTCCCCCTATTCATCTTTGAATGACAATGACATAGTAAAAACAAATACACCCTGTGGTGCACTCTAGTGTAAAAGCACAAACTTGTGTCACCTTTTATAAAGAAATGAGATATCAAAATGCAATAGTTCAATATTAATGACAAAAAATATGGCATTTATGTTTAGAATTTGAAGACGATGTAAACTGATGAAATGTGTAGAATTGGATTAGTTTTATGCCTATAATTTTTATAAATTTTTTGAGTAAGAATTTATTCATTTAAAAAAATTTTGAAGTCCCTTTTTAAACTCTAAAAAATATAGGGTGCAATTCCCATCAAACAAGTATATGCATATTATCTTTTTTTTGTTTTGATTTGGAAATATCGTATAGATGAAATGTATATCATGGGAATAAAAAAACAAATAATTGTTTTTGATATATATTTTCTTTGTTATAAGTACTCAAGTTCAACCTTATTAGAATCCAATAGTTTTTTCCTCCTATTAAAACTTTCATATGAAATATACACCTTCTTGAAAACAAATTACATATTCATGAAGATGACTCTCTCTAAAGATAAATATAGTTTCTAAATTTTTTTGATATGATTTACTATTTTTTTTTGTCCTTTTTTGAGGGAGCATCTTCAAAAATATTGATATATTGACTTATAATATTTCAAAATTATAATATATTATAACTAATCAAAACACTTAGAAATTTATATAATAATTATATTGTATCTGAGATGTATAAAAGGGCATTTTTAGTTTTTGAAAAAATTTGAGTTTTGATAGAGAAATGAAATTTGACTAAAACAGGGTTTGATATCTCAAATGGCAACACAAATTTGTGCTTTTACCCTCTAGACAACTTTATAGATTTCACTACCTACAATATTCGTAAAACTCCCTTGAATGGTACAATAATTAATCAAAGTAGCCACTATAATTGAAGGAATATTGAAACAAAACCCATTCCAGTGTTTGATTTACACACAACCGGTGTAATTGAGAATCAATGATGCTAACCCATTTATGTTGCATAAGAATGCAACATAATCATCATAACTTGGGATTTAACCATATAAATGAAAGTGAATTCTCGCATATTATGATTTTCTTCCATGCTTCCTATTTGAACTATTATAAGAAATAATATGAAAAATAATGCCTAGAGAAAAATATTTAAATATCTTATTCATTGTCAATGAAATGAAAGAGCTAAGAAGTATATAAAATATGATCATTTGTCAAAATAGGCTTTTTAGCTTCTGTGAGAACATGCACTAAAAAATTAGATAGCATTTATTTTTAAGAAATAAACTAGAATTTGTACTTGCATTGAAGATCAATCTTGGATGTAAAAACAACAGTTGGATTCACAGACCCACTTCCCATTTCAAAAGGGGTGGTTGGAGTAAGACCAACATCAGGATTGTTGTAGAAATTTTGTGCCATAATTGTTGATCATTACTTTTCATAGATTGATGTAGTGGTAGATAGTGCTAAACTAATGGTTGCTAGGTTGAAATTTCAATATTTATGTTTTAAAAGAGTTGTCGCACTTTCTATAAGTAGTGTTGTCATGCCTCTCCTAGATAACATTGTAAAATTTAGCCTATTTAGCAAGAAATTTGAAGCACTAAACTCTATTTTGTCATTTATTTTTGAATTTCATGCAAGATATATAGTTTAAGATTCAAGAAAATAATAAACTATCACACTATACAAAGAGGGATGTAGAAATTTGAATTTCAAAAATGGCAAGATTGAGAAGATTAAAAGTATTGTGCTTCAAATGCAAACCAAGAATCATAATCTATCACACTGTACCAAGAGGAAAGTGGAAATTTGAATTTCAAAAATTGAATTTAGCTAGTCCAGGGAAGATTGGAAATATTGCATTTCAAATATAAACCATGGCTAACCTTTTGCATTTCAAAATAAATGCATAATCTATATAAGGTTCTTAGTCCTTTAAATAATCGACCTTGCTATATATTGCAAGGGATTTTCATAGAACAATCAATTTAGATTATTCAAATTATAAATTCCAAACAAAAAACCAAAGCCCACTTCATTCATCATTCATAATGAAATTCTTAGCCTATATATGCTAGATTAGTACACTATGTAACCTATTACCTATCCAACAAATCAAATCTTTTTAATGGACACTATTCAACATAGAGTACTACAATTGAGAATTCACACCTAATAAACAATTGATTGGCATGCCTTTCAAAATCAAAAACTTATTGTTAGTCTTCATAAAATGTGGACCACTTGATAAGGTAGTTATTACACTATCCAGATAAATTGGCAGATGGAAGTAGTTAGATTTTTGGTAAGTTGAATACCTAGAGTGTTTATGTTTCATTAAGCTGGAAGAAGTTGGATGCTTGGTTGGTTAATTACATAGAGTATTTATGTTTCTACTATGAAATAGTCTAGAATATTTAAACCAATCTCTTTTGGAGATACAAATTTGTTAAGCATCAAAACTAGAGATCAATGAGATGGAGCTTTCTAGTAATCTCTTAAGAGGATCTAAATGTTATTTAAGGTCCCATCACACTGCTAAAATACATATGGTCATATCTTGTGCTAAAATTTATAAGAAAAGTTCATACATGGAAATAGAAGCTGCTATGAAATGGGAGGAATTATAAAAGTGGATGCACTTTGTAAGAGAATCTACCTAAATCTTGTCCACTTTATAAATCTTCAAGTGTATAAAAATTTTCCATTCTCTTTTCCAATATTACAAATCTGATAGATTTTTTCACTAGAATAAAGAGAGTCTCTTAGTATAGAAAATTAAGATACTCTCTCAAGCAGTAAATTGGTTTGAATGTATGGTTGATGTGCATGTGTATGGGATTGTTCAAACCCTATTTGGCATGTTCTTGATTATATACTTTAGAAAGCTACTTAAAGTTCAAATTCCATACTATATGAAGGTAGACTACTTGATGTTGCAGACTTTTCACCATATAAATTACTTAACTTTGTAGGTTACATTCACATGTACCACTTCAGAGTATCATTGTGCATGTAATATCTATAAAACAATAATGAATACTTGAATATACATATGAAACAATAAAAAAATACTATGACTTGACAGTATAATTTATGCCTTGATGGGTAATGTAGTACTTGAAGAAGTTTATAAATCTTCTAAGAAATGGGTGTTTGAAGGAGAGGGACATTAGTGACATGCTAATTAAAATCTCTTCCCCAAATTTTTTAGACTCTAAAGATATTTACTTGGTAGATAGACTATTATATAGAGCTTGCTACTTTAGGAAAATTTACTATCAATTTCTCTATGAAAAGTGGGGTGGATTTCAAATGATGTAGTAGAATTTTTCAACATTGATTACAATCCTATTAGGAGGCCCAACGAGAGTATTCATTTTCCTTAGTGTATTGATAGGTACCTACCCTACCTCATTTTTGGATAACTTATTTTTAACTATCAAAGGTGTGGGTTGTATCCTATATTAAGCATCTATCTTAGTTCTATATATGCAAAATTGGGGGCCTCTGATACTCACATACACTTCAACATAGTCCTTACCCGCATGATCATACCAGAATGAACATTGAATTGTCCATCTGAGAGGTCTGAAAAAATGACCTATTGCCATCTAAATAGAGGGATTTTTCATATTTGCTCTCAAATCAAGAAGTAGGCAACCAAACCCTTTAATACAAAGGATTTCATGCAATAATATGAAAGTGCATTAAAGCTAGATGATGTGCGGTTTAATCTAATAACAAGTAAAAGAGAATTAAATTAGATGGATGTGTTTTTAATCTAATATGACATTAATGCTAAGAAATTCAAAAAAATTGTGACAAGCTTGAGTAATCAAGTATGAAATTTGATAGTATTTTGATGCAATTCAAATTCCAACCTCCAAAATGAGGAATTAGAAGCCTCTTTAATAGAATTCTTGAAATCAATTAATGGTTGAGATCAACTCAAATTGAACATTAGGATTGAAGTAGAGATCCAGTAAGGATGAAAATTTTCTAGTGTAGATGAGGTTAACTAACTCAGATCCTGAGTGTAGTGAAAAGTTAACTAGAATCCACCCAAGAGTGAGAATAAGTGGATTAAGCCAATTCCAATTCAAGAGGTAGATCACTTGGAATTCCCATTTCTAAACTAGAGAGATGAAATTGGAAGGTTATATAATTTAATAAAAATGAGATATGACCTCATAAATGCATATTTCCATTAATTGAATAATTATATTCAATAATTAAAATGAGAGCATTATTAAATTAAATAAATTTAATTCCTTAGTACATTAGCCTTAGGAGATAATTTAATTCAATTAAATTATAAAAACTTCAAATTAAATTAAATCTTAATCAATAGATTTAATATAGCTAACTTGAGTCAATACTTTAGGAATTAAATAAATAACATGATTAATGAAGATTAGGGTTTTCTGCATTTGACAATTAAGTCAAGTAGCAAAAATCAAAATGAGAATTGTCTAATGAAGTAGGAGTTTAGGGTTGATAAAAAAAGACCAGAATTTGTTGAGATGGGAATGAGCCAATTTTGAGATATTACATTTTCCCCTCTTTGAATGAATGTGTGAGCAGCACATTCAATTCAAAGAAAATTAGAAAACATGATGCACAAAATGAGATTGGTTCCAAAATTGATTAACAGAGACCAATTGGCAAGCTTTTAAATATTATCTCTAGACTGGAGCATAACCTTAAGGGATCCACATAGAGCACCTAGGTACTTAGATTGATAAGATTGGTTCCAAAATTGATGACACAGAGACCAATTAATAAGCATTTAAACATTATCTCTAGAATGGAGCTTAACCTTAAGGGATCTAGGTAGAACACCTAGATACCTAGAGTTGATAAGTTTTTAAAGATTATCTCTAAAATAGAGCTTAACCTTAAGGGCTCTAGATAGAACACCTAGACACCTAGAGCTGAAAAGATTTTAAAGATTATCTCTAGAATAGAGCTTAACTTTAAGGGATCTAGATAGAACACCTAGATACCTAGAGTTGACAAGCTTTTAAATATTATCTCTAGAATAGAGCTTAACCTTAAGGGATCCAAATAGAACACCTAGATACCTAGAGTTGAAAAGATTTTAAATATTATATCTAGAATAGACCTTAACCTTTAGGGATCGAGATAGAACACCTAGATACCTAGAGTTTACAAGCTTTTAAAGATTATCTCTAGAATGAAGCTTAACCTTAAGGGATCTAGATAGAACACCTAGATACCTAGAGTTGACAAGCTTGTAAAGATTATCTCTAGAATAGAGCTTAACCTTATAGAATCTAGATAGAACACCTAGATACCTAGAGTTGACAAGCTTTTAAATATTATGTCCAGAGCAGAGCTTAACCTTTAGGTATCTAGATAGAACACCTAGATACCTAAAGTTGACAAGCTTTTAAAGATTATCTCTAGAATGGAGCTTAACCTTAAGAGATCCATATAGAACACCTAGATACCTAGATTGACAAATGATAACAACATTCAACAATGAGTCATAGAATCATCCCTAGAAAAAGTCTTGGTCCTTCAGAGTCAGGGCATGACACCTATCCATCAAACTCTGATAAAGACTATTATAAGATATGATCAATTGATGAAAAGATGGAGATAGACAACAAAGATGCCAGATAGAGGGGAAGAAGATTCCCCTAGTGATAAAATTCCCCATGTAATGAGGACATAAGATTTAGATTGATTTTGAAATTAAGATTCAGCGATGTATCCATCCCGCCCCCTTAGGAGTGAAATCAAAAGTTGACACACTAAACATATGAGGTAGAGTAGGGTAGCAATAAATATGGAAGAAATCATAGAGTGCAAAGAATATAGAAGAGATCAGAACAATCAAAAGAAATTTTGGAGTCAATTTGGAGTGATTTTGAGGTCTAAAAGACCAAGTTTAACCAAAAGTTGACTAGATTTGACCATAGCTGACTTTTTTTAGATTTGTGATACAATGTGAAGTAATTTTGAGTTGAAAAGATTCCAAGATTCACAAAGTATAAAAAAAAATTGGACTATATAAGCATTCGATTGTATTGGTCTAAAAATTTAAAATGCAATTTTGAGCTACTTAAGTGTGTCAAATTTTGAATTCGATCCTGAAAATAGGTTCAAAGAAATCAAATTAGCCAGGGGTGATTTTTGAAAATGTTGGTGTTTGAAAATGCTAGAGGGTTTTCAATTATCCCACTGAGAAACAAACATATCTAGGGGTAGCTAATTCCCATTTTCAACATGCCATTTCTGACAATAGGCCAACTATAAGGCATGACCCTTCTTCTACTTCAATCTCTGCTAAACCTAGGAGGGTAGACCTCATATTCAAATGATATTGTACCAATGCAAAAACATATCCCTAAATCTATTAAGAAGATTTTACCCTTATTTCTCCTAATGACTCATGAAATGACACGGATCTATAATAGCTAAATGCAAAGCTATGAATCTTGTAAGCTGAGTGAGGGTTAAACATTTAGGTCCTTCAACATGAAAGGGAAAGAATGTTTGATTATTAATGTTGAATTCAACAAAACCTAAGATATGCAACAGTAAGACCTAATGATCCTATAAACTAATTAGTGCCTAATCCATTGGGAAAATCTATGAATAAAAAACACACATATGGATATCTGAGACATATTTTCATCTTCAGATATACAATCTATCCATTCACCTTGTAAATAGACATCCATGTTCAATCTGAATCTCATTCTTACATGATATCCTTCTCAATAAACCTGCAACCATGTTGATTCCCTGAAGCATTTACATAACTCCTTGAGTCATAAGCAACAATAAAACAACATATAGCCCTAAGGGACTGCAACTATGACCTAAGCTCTTTGTTTAGAGATCATAAAACATTGAAAATTCATTGAGATTGGAGACAAGAATCAGAACGAAACTAATGAAATTCCTTTGCTCTTTGTATTATTTCCTTGAAATTATACAATCATATACATGAAAATGAAAACATGGAAATACCTAATAGATCTGAACTATCTGTATTAACCTTCCTAATGCTATTCATCAAGAGAGAAAATGTTGAAAGAATTTGGTTTCATAGTAAAACACTAGAACCCTATTGGTATTACCCAAAGAAAACTACCAACCCCCATAATGGATGAAAGAAAGAAAGATATAGGAGAAGATGAATTCTTAGATCTGATGTACAACTAACATGCGTCCACTTGGAATTTCATCTTGTTCAGTTGCAAAACCTCTTTCCTTTCTCTACCCATCTAATCTAATTTGTTTTCATCATTACACTCTAACTGATTTGCAAATATCTTTGATGAAATAATGAAAACTCTTGAGTTATCAAAAATATCTAAAAGCTTCATGAAGATGCTAGTGAAATTGAGTTTTATTGAGTGAATCTGATTAGAATTTTACCCAAACTACATTTTCATTGCCTTTTGCCCATATTTAGGTCATAATCTTACAAGAAATCAGTTTTGAACTTTGATACTGAAATTCGGTTGCAAGATAGGAAATTGGAAGAAAACCTCCTGTAGCTTGAACCAGTGGCATTCTGTGCATAAGCTGACCTTAGAATCAAAAATTTTAGATTCTCACAATTATGGCGATAGATAATATTGGTATGTTAGCCTACCAAAAATGCCTTAAATCTCTGTTTGAAAATTGCCCCTCTGATATGAAACACAGGTCTACAACTTGAAATTTTTAAATTTTGAAATATTTAAATTTTCTAAAGTTAAAACTTTAGAAAAATGCCCCATTTAAATTTAAAAAAAGAATTATCAATGTGCATTCATTTGAAAGAATAATAAAATATTAAACTTTTTATGATTTAAAATTTTCTCCTTTCCTTTGACTTCAAGTCAACCCTTTATTAACCAACTACCACATGGTAATATTTGATTTTCCCATCTCATTGCCACATCATCCATCATATCAGTGCCACTTGGGACCCACACCACGTGTTGCCATCCCTCAATCCCGCATTATTTATCCTGTGAGCATTTTGAAAATGCGGGTTTGAGTTAACCGTTTGATCATGACATGTGTCACGATCCTGTGTGTTGTGTTGATATACTTGTGACTTCCACCTCATCACGTGGGGCCCACCACTACCACATGGTGCATTATCATATGCCCAAAATATTTATCTATCTTCCATCTTTATTTTGTGGGCTTGCAAGCATTGCACATCTCGACACGTGTCAAAATCTTGCACACCTCCATTTGAAATCACCAAGTCATCAAGATGGTCAGTTTGTTTAAAATTGAATGTCTAATGTCCTCCAAGTTGGCCATAGGCGTGGCCCACATGCATGAGCACTACCCTTCCAAAGGGTGTTGTCTTAAAGACATCTTACTATTAGAGTGGAAATGTATTTAAAGTGAAAAAATTTACACCCACTTATCAATGTGGGATAAAACTTATGAACATGTCATTCTGCTCTATTCAACCTTGTGCCTTTTTTACACATTGCCTTCTTCCCTTGGGTGCCCTGCTGTTTGTTCTTCAACCTTTACAAGCATGTGAAAGAATTTTAAAACTTTTAGCGATTTGGATAATCTCTTAAGGTTCTTGTGCCCTATTGTTTGCTATTCTTTGATTGCATGGAACTCCTATTTTTTATGTGACCCTTGGCTTCTTTTGTTGCCTTGTCTCCTCTATACTAGCATGGGTTATCCTTCTAACATTGGCTAGCTTCGAACTTGGCATGATCTTCTTTGTTTACCCACAACTTTCTCTTTATTTAGTGCAAGCTTCCTCCTAGCACTTTGGAGTATGAGTGGCTTCTAATCATCATGCATGGGCTTTGCTTGAAACAATAGCTTACTCCACCTATGACTTTGATTGTGGATGGCTTGCCTTTTTAATCATGCTCTACTTCTTACATGGTGTTAGTTGCTCTAAGCTCTTTTCCCCTTCACGTGGAGCTCCTACTTCCTACAGGGTCCTTCTTGTTTTTTCATACATAGGTGACCCATCTATGGAATCTTCTCATTCCATAGTAGATTTTCTTTATGTTTAGCTGCATGTGGAGGCTTTAATTGTGGGTGGAGTCCCTTTTGATTATGCATGAACTCCTATTTTCTCCTACTATTCTCTTCTAACATGTGGGTACTCCTTTTTTTTTACTTATGCAGACTTCCTCTAATTTTCCCTTTCAATTTGTACTTTTTGTCTTGCTCTCTTAGCTCTTTGCATATATCATTTACTATTGTCGAGAGGTAATGAATAAAAGGGCAAGTGCTCTCAGAGAAGGTATTGAGAGCCTCTTGCTGAATGGTGATGTCCTTTCTCAAAGGATCATCATTTGTGAGCTCCATGATCTTCTTCTTCACTACTCTATTTATGTTGGCTCGTGAAAGGTCATCTACCTCTACTATGCTACACATCTTCCCATTTTACAAATAAAACCCTCCAAACTGCAATCTCAAAACTCAATCTACTAAAGCTTGGCATGAGATTTAATCTTTTCCTCATGCTCTCTGTCCCTATAACATGATTCCTCTTTAAAAGGGTGGACTTGTCTTCAAATGATTTGGAAAACATGAACCACTATCCAACTTTAATTCATGTTTCACATCACTAAGTTGTTCATTAGTTACATTCATTCCCAATTTGATCATCCAAGGGGAGTACTTTGACAAATGCATTGTCTTTAGAATCCTCTGCTTTGACCTCCATTCCAGAAAGGGCTGCCTCAACCTATTTTGAACATGTATTGCTTTCCTCATCATTGACACTAATCTTCTTATTGAAGGACTTATGAAGATGGCCATATTAATATTTTTCTATTGGTTCTCATATATCATGAAACCCTTTTGCAAAATGAGAGCTGAGAATGCACTTTAATCCAAAATTAAAAAAATAATTGCAAAGGTGTCCTTAGATGTTAGAAACTATGTGTAATTTCTTTATACCCAATGTGCTTTATTGACCAAATCACCAATCTTATTGATCAATGACATACAATCTTTCCCATGGATACAATTCCAAATATTCAGTTGCCCTAAAAAAGAAAACATTTTTTATACTCGATCCTCATGTAGTTTCTTTATCAATCATTTTCACTTTAAAACTTAGGGTATCTTTAGGATCCCAAGACATCCCATCAATGTAATAATAGTCAATCAAATGCAATTAGTCAGACCCACAAAAGTGGGTCTTGTTGGAGCTGAGGAAAGCCAACTCTAAAGATGCCCAAGATCACCTGCATGCGAGAGCATGGAGCAAGGGAAAACCCCTATACGAACATGAGAGACAATATGCAAACACAAGAAGAAATATATTTACAATGTACAATGTTATGAAAATTCAAAGAGGGAGCCCAAATATAAAGAGCTCATGGAAGCTTGTAGAACAAGCTGGAAGGTGGTAGAAGATAAGGTTGCCAACTCAGCACATATCCACAAAAGGTGGAACATGCTAGAAGGGAACAAACTCCCATGTTGTCAACAACTAACCACTACATGCATTAAATACAAAATATTAAATAAATGCATTAACCTAAGTAAGTTTAAGTAATAGAATAAATAATTATTAATTAATTATTTACTCTAACACCCCCCCTTAAGTGCAACTTAGGGAAATGTCTTAAGCTCACAAAACTAAGAAATGCAGAATGGGTCCTAACAAAAAGGCCATGTTAGGTACCCATATACAATGCAAAAGATGCAACCTCTGTAAGTGGGGAAAGAGAGAAAACCATGTGGGAAAAATCCTCCCCCAAAAAGAGGTAACCTAGTGAAGAACTGAAGAAGTCTCCAACTAGGGATATTGTCCCTTAAAACAGGAACAAGGAGTGATCATGAAGAAGCATCATTGAAGTATGAAGAAGCTACAAATCTATCAAATTGTTGATCTGAAGAACCTCCATGGAAGAAGAAGGCACGAATCGAGTATGTCTATATGGTAGATGATCCATCTCATCGAAATGCATAGGTAGCCACTACAATTGCCTTGTACATAGGATCAACCATTGAATACATAGTTCACACTATCAAACCATTGAACCACAAATGCATTAGAACAATAGCATAACCCCCCCTTAATACAGAAGGGGTGTGATGATAGGCAACTAAGAAGGTGGGCCAAAGTCTCCTACAAACGAACCAAGAACGATGAGAGAGGGAAAGGGTACAGACACCTATAAAGAAATGGTCAAACTAACTCTGCATGGGCTAATGTCATGGAAGGGACACTCACTTGACAAAGGGAGAATGCCTAAAACAGCAAACAACTATCCCCCCCTTGGTGCTTTATGAAAATAGTGCATGTACAACTGACTCAAAACAATGTTCATGACTGTCAGAATGTAAGAGTGACACTTTATCTTAGTGTGATACATAAAACTACTTCAAAATGATAGCTACAATGATCAAAATTGAAAACAAGCTATAATAAAACATAGTACAGCTAAAAAAAAGAGAATCTATGCCAGGAAAATGATCCTTGGGCCTAAAACACTCAAGATATCCACCATATAGCAAAAATGCCAAAACTATGATAGAAAGAGCATGGGCCAAAAACTCAAAAAAAGGACTACATTTCTAAAAAGTACACAGAACCAGCTTTCCAAAAATATAAAGTTTTCAAAAAACAAGCATGGGATGCAAAAGATATGCTTTCCAAAGTCAAAAATAGGACTTTAGATGTTGACTAAAAAACAAGCTATAAAAAAACATCAAAATCTGAAAATACCTATACCAAAGTCTCCATCTCAGAACCAGCTTTCCAGTGCTTCTTTCAGATTGGAAAAATACCTCTATGTGCTCAAGTTATGGCCAAAAAACTGAGAGTAGGTCCAAAATGACCCTGAAGGAGAGGTGCAAGAAGTTCTACTGATGCAGTGCTGACATCAGTAGTTTGTGAGCTTAAAATTGATGGCTAAATGGTGTTTGTTACAAAAAAAGGTGCCACATGGTAGATGATTACATGGCAGGACAATGTGGTAATGTGCCACGTGGCACCCAGGCCATGTGTCACCCTGCATTGTGCCAAGTGGCAGTCAAACTACTGACTGTGCTATGAGCTATTGCTGATGAAGTAGGTGACTCAGGTGAGCAACAGATATAGAAGTACCATTGGTGGAGTGCTAAAAAAATGGTAGAGTGCAGGCTGTGGGAGAATAGTTGATGGTAGAGGTGGCACAGTAGAGGCAGAAGCTATCGGGCAAAGCGTCTGAATGGAGGCAAAACCAAGAAAGGGTGGAGCATGAGCCAAGTAAAGGTAGAGCCATGATGGTGCACCTGTTAAATTTTTTTGGCTCAAAAACATCTGTATGACCATACGGCAGGCCCTTCGAGTAAATTTTTTTTTGCTTTTTGGAGCTCTGTCTCCAAAATTGACAAGCTTTATATGAATCCTGACTACAAACAGCCTTCTAGATCAAATGGTAACATCCATTTGGGTTGAAAGTGCTCCAAAAATTTTCTGATCCCCTAATTTGAGGAAAAATGCACAAACAAACTAGGGTTTGTGACTCCAAATCACGGCTTCAAAATTTCTTCAACCAAGCAACAACAGGAAGGCTCTGATACCATGTTGGAGTTGAGGAAAGTCAACTCTAAAGATGCCCAAGATCACCTACATGGGAGAACCTATCAAAAAGAAGCCAAGAAGAGGAAGAGCATGGAGCAAGGGAAAAACCCTAAACGAACATGAGAGACAATATGAAAACACAAGAAGAAATGTATTTACAATGTATAATGTTATGAAAATACAAAGAGGGAGCTCGAATATAAAGAGCTCATGGAAGCTTGTAGAACAAGCTGGAAGGTGGTAGAAGATAAGGTTGCCAACTCAGCACATATCCAAAAAAGGTGGAACATGCTAGAAGGGAACAAACTCCCATGTTGTCAACAACTAACCACTACATGCATTAAATACAAAATATTAAATAAATGCATTAACCTAAGTAAGCTTAAGTAATAGAATAAATAATTATTAATTAATTATTTACTCTAATAGGTCCGACTAATTTTTTTTTTTTTGAACAACTGAACTACAGAATTAACTCATTTACAATCTAGCACTGATTTAGGACAAATTTGACCACTAATCTATCATTAAAACTCATTTTATCATTTTATTCCAACTTGTCAATTTTGTGCTAGGAAGTCCTTTGGCTGGCCTTAGAAACTGACCCAAAAACCTGATCAAGCTCTGAAAACTAGCACACTGACTCTTTTTCCTACATAATTTTATCCTTTCAGATCTCATCATATGAAGAATTCCCAGTCAAAAGATATTCACTGGTTTCCTTTGCAGAATTACCTGCAAGTAAACAAGTCAGAAAACAACAAACTGGGTTCAGATTTGGCTTTGAAAACTAGGCAAATGAGCACATGGGGAAATGAAAACTGGGGCATTGGTTCTCTATCATATGGAAATTATGGATCTATGATTTGGACTCATGAAGAATAACAAGATGCCTTTGGCAAGCGGTCAAAGTGAGCTACTTGGTTTTAGCAGACTGGAAACACTGGCATAAAATCATTTTTTGCAAATGGAATTGACCTGGACAAGTGTGCAAATAGATTCATCAAGACCTAAGAATTAGAAAACTTAAACTATTTTTGGAGGACAACACATTGGTACAATCCATTTGATCTAGGCAATCATAGATCTCAAGTTATAACGTCACAAATAGGGGTACTAACAACTTTGCACTTTTTTTTGACAATAGTAATAAGTTAGAAATTGTGTTTGGAATCGTGTTTGAAAACTGATCAAAAGGATTTTCCATAAGCTAAAACTTCATAACAAGTCTTTTTTGTCTATAATACAACTCAAAAGGAAATTCAACATTTTGGTCAACTGGGTCAGAATTATAACTCATCAAACAGGTCTTCCCAAAATTATGAACATTTCATATCAGGATGACATTGCTAACTAACAAACTTTGAGAGATTCAAAAATTAGTCTAACGGATTCAAAATGACTCAAAATCTAAAACATAGTTTCTCAGGTATGGAAACTAGACACTCCCAAAGTAGTGAATCATGAAACATTTTTTGGTTAAAGATATTCAAATGCAAACATGGCCTTCTGTCGTTGTTTGACACTTAGGGTAAAATGCAGATTTGACACTAGCTCAAAATGAGACTTCGCGAAATGGCTCGGAATGGCGATTTAACTTCATGAAACACTTAGACAGGCTGAATGTAGGGTGTTAGAAATATTAAACACCTTAGGGGCCTCAAAGGTACAGCTAGGTACAATCTCATTTATGGGCATTCACAGGGCTTGATTTTCTCAAAATTCACAAATTCGGGGCTACAATTTTGACTCAATTCTAATTTTTTTATATTGTGAAAAACTAGACCAACAGAACAAATCAAAACACTTTGAAAAACTAGGTCAAACCTTATATAAGGGCCCAAAGGATCATTTTCAAGTCATTTACACTTTTATCTTTAGTGAATAGGAGAGCTTTGAGGCAAAAATGGTGCTCCCCATGTTTTCTCATCATTTTGAGTGCTCCCAATGACACAAGGAGTTGATAGACTATGGAGCTCTGGTGAGTAGTCAATAATCTTGCTTTGTACTTAGTTTTTCACACATTTTGAGGCATTTATTAGCATGTTTTAGGGGTTTTAATTTTTTCTCTGTGAGTCCTCATATGAAGATCTCATTCTTCACATGGGTCCAATCTTTCCTTGCACAAAGACTCACCAGCCTAATGTTTCTTTGTGCATCTTGATGAGGATTCTCACTTGGGAGACACCCACCTCTCACATGAGATACATAGAATATTGGGCATATTTTTCTTGTTACCTTGTCATTTCTCATGTGGAGACATGTTTTCTCATGCAAAGAAGTGAAATATCATGCAAGAAAGTGCTTTCTCATGTAGAAAACTAGTATCTTTTGCAACATTTAAAGTTCAAATTTTTGTTCTTTCATCTGGCTTGTCAAGCAAGAACTGATCATTTTCTTGTTTTCATTAGTCATGTGTGCAGGATATCTTTGATGACATCAGATTCAGGTCCTACTAAACACCATATAGAGCCTTATTATGGAATCTCAATGATGTTGACATGGTGCATATAGATAGAGTCAAGTTATCTCATCTATGTTGGATCCCTATAGTGTTGGTGAATCATAGCTTATTGACTACATTGGTGGATCATTTATATTCAAAAACAAACACCTTCCACCTACCCCAAGGAGAAATGATTGTGACTCCTAAGGATATCTACAAGATTCTATGCAATACCCTTCCATGGGCTAAGGGTAGTCTATGATATAGTACTAAGAGCAAGTATAGAGGCATTACATGGCATCTTCCATCAAGGTTTGATCATGGGTTGGGCTATTACATGGAACAAGCTTGTCCACACCTATGGCCCCACACATAGATTAGCATCAGTCTTGGCTATCTTTATTAGCTATTTCTTGGTGCTAGACAAAGTGTATCATGGATTGGAGTGTGGTTGGAGGAAAATTCTCTCGAGGATGTTGGACACTCTAGAGAGATTTAGGTTGGGTCAGTGCATGCTCATGCACCTATTCCACAAGATGCATGAGATCACATACCATGAGTAGAAGAGTATGGTCATTGGGGTACATGTATTATAGATCTGGACACATGACAACTTGCTAGTTACAAGGCCCATCTTTGAGGATGAGTGATAGCCCACAAAGCCATACATTTGTAGGTATAGAGGCTAGCTAACATAGATAGGTCTAGGGAAGACTAAGTAGTGAAGGGCACATCTCAATGACCTAGTATCCATCATATGGTGGCCCTAGAGAGAGACTAAGGATTAGGATGATGCTCCTTAGGAGCTAAGCCATATGTTTGCATCATGGCCATTGATAGGCCGCTCAACATAGATTATTAAGAGATTCCCCATTACATGTGTGTGGCATTAGTATCAGTAGCCATAACACATCTCATAGGAGTACTGCTAGTATGCCCACTTGGCAAGAGTTCTAGAGTGGGGATGGTCACAAAGGCTAGACCTAGGGAGGTCTATGATCAATATGCACAAATTAGTTGCAACATAGTAGGACTATCTACCAATAGTAGAAAATGTTGGGATGATGCCTACCTATCAGGCATATTTTGCTAGCCATCCCTTTCCATGATTTATAGATCCAGTAGGGATAGTATATTTGAGACCATAGCAGACACTACCACAAGGACCCTAGTAGGTAGCTTAGTAGATCCCCCAAAAAGTGAGACATAGCGTACATTAGGTGTTGATTCCAACATGGTAGATGCGGGTCGATCTAGGTGCAGGTGACAATGGGATAGGGCATAGTTAGCGGTAGAGACCCTACACTAAGGAGAAGCCACCAGCCAAGTAGTAGACTAAGCAGGTGGATGAGGAGATGTAGGACCAACCTACTGCTGGGCCTTAAGATGCATTGAGGAGATCTAGAGAGTGGATTGGATAGGCCTCATAGTAGTTAGTAGAGCTATAGATTCAAGTGGCCATGTAAGACGTGAGGATAGCTAAGTGAGATTGCAAGATCCATGGGCTGTGAGAGTAGCTAGAGATAGTTGGGAGGAGGGTAGAGCAACTATATGATGAGGTCCACTTACAAGTAGCATGTCTAGCCTATTATTTTTTAGTTTATTCCATAGTTGTTCCAGATGAGGCTCAGCAGGTGCCATGATTCTCATAGTATAGTTGGGAGTCAAGAGGTGTGCAACCACCTACTAGGCCAGATATGCCTCCATCTCCTTCTCCTCCTCTAGGAGGTGAGGGAGCTAGAGAGTGCGAGACTAATTTTGTCTCTAAGTTTGTGATTTGGCTATGTATCGATTGGTGTGCCAACACCATTTTGTATCATTTTTTATTGACAACACTTGAGTAGCATTCATTTTTTTGTACTGATGTATTCTTTTGATACTAATATAGATAGATCAAGATTTTGAGTTAAGTATCTATTACCAATTTTTCCTCCCACCAAAATTTGAACTTTTAATGCAAACCCCACCCAATAGTCACCTTCCATTTTTAATAGTTTTTAAAATGCCCTGAAATACGAAAAAATAAAAAACATTTAAACTTATGGCATTTCCAAGTTTATTTCCGTTGGCCTACAACTTTCTGCGCCATCAGATCTTGTTTAGATCTATGGTGGGTGCTTTCTTGCATTTTGAAAATGCACTACCTTTATGTAATGTAGGGAAGCCCCTTTTTGACATGTGGATTAGTGGGTTCTTTCATTTTGTGTTGTCCATAGAAAGAAAGAAGGTTAGTCCAGCTAGCAATTCTATTGGCGCCCACATTCTCGCATTTTGATTTCTATTAGACTTCCTAACAATGCGGGGAAGCACTTTTTGGCCATGTGGCAAGTGGGTCTATCTTCTTTGAGCCATCATAGACAAGGTGGACAAGGTGGCTAGTGGGTTGGTAGTTCAATTAGCACCCACTTTCCCACATTTTTGTCTTCTATCAGACCTTCTAAAAATGCAGGCAAGCACCCTAGTGACACATGTCCATATGACATCATGGTGGATATTCGTAGAGTTTTAGAAGGTATGGTTTAGGTACATCGTCAGATCTCCCAAGATCAATAGCTAGTGCATGCCTACAATAAGGAGTTGCAAAGAAATTATACAATGTGGGTATGCCCCCTTGCAACACATGGCATGGTGTGACATCACGGGCTTGCTCTTCTCAGGAGAAATAAATAAATTCTATCATGGCACTTCTCAGAACACATTGGTTTGAAAAGGTAGTATTTTATTGAGTAGCAAGATCCACTATTTGATGCAAACAGATCAAGGGTTGGCACTTTCTTGCATTATGAAGATGTAGGGATGTTAAGGAATGTGGGCAAGCATCGTGTTGTTGTGTGTCCTTATGGGGCCAAGTTTTTCTCATATGCCAAGGTGATGCCAAGGTGGTGCTAGGTTGCTGAGTTGGATGCGAGGTTGTGTTGAGTGGTTCATGGGTCCAAAGCTTTAATGGAAAGAATGGTATAAATACAAATTTTTTGATGATCGTCAATCTTTTGTAGATTGACAATTAGCACTTTCCTGCAATATGAAGGTGCATGAGTTTTAAGGAATGCGGGCAAGCCCCTTTGTGATGTGTGGCATAGTGTGATGTCATGGGCCCACCCTTCTTAGAAGGAAATCAAACAACTCATCTTCCATGGTAGTTTTCAGGTGAGGTGGAATGTAGAGGAAGTATTTCATTGGTCTATCTAGCTAACTAGGTGAACGGTCATATGAGATTCTGATCACCATAGATTGTAATAAGATCAAGGGCTAGTGCTTTCCCACATTATGAAGATGCAAAGAAGTTAAAAAATGTGAGCAAGCATCTTGTTTCCATGTGTCCTTGTGGGGCCAAGGTTGTTTCATAGGCTATAGGGTGATGCCAAGGTGATGCCAAATGGGCCCAGGTCAGGCTGAGTTAGATACCAAAGTGTTTGTGAGACCAAAATTTTGAGAGACAAGCACAATATTATAAGGATCTTTTGTAATTGTTGATCTTGTGAAGATCAACAATTGACACTTTCTCACATTATGAAGATACAAGGACTTTAAGAAATGCAAGAAATTTCCTAAAAGACACGTGTCCTAGTAGGCCCAGTTAAAGCAGTACAGTTGGGCTGGCGGTTATGTGATTGTTACGGTTACAATTTCTGAAGAGGTGGCATAATTAGTAAAGAAGATGTTGGTCAACCATGTGGAGACCTTGCAGGGTGGAAAAATAAAATGAAGTTATTGGCACACATGGCCTAATTTGGGTGCAATATTTAGTTGACTATTTGACCCTGCTGATTCATGAGTTAGAAATAAGGGATATCAATTTTTTTTGCACAATCTGATCCTTGTGATCAATTCCAACCACCCTCAAATGAATGCTAAACCCAAGAGAACACTCCACCACCCCAGTTGATCCATTTACCTAGTTAGATCTATTTAATGGCACCATTTCTATCTTCTCAAGGTCCTCCTTTGACAAAAGATCAAATTTCATTGTATCCGGATCTATACCCAACTCAAATTTCTCTAGATTTGCATGATTATTCTCTATAGGACTTATTGGTAGTGGTTGTAGAGTAACTTCAGAGGAAATATCTCAGTTATAAAGGTAATTTTTGTACATTTTGTTAAGGTTGACTCTTCTCTGACTTCTTTGATATTGCTCTGCAATTTCATGTGTAAATTCCCTTTACCTTTGAACTGCATGACATTCTACCTTATCTCCTTTAGCCATTGATGTAAAGTGTAAGAACTATTTGTCTCTCATTGGTGTGTTGTAGAGATCTAAAATCTTGCATGACTATATCTCTTTTGTCCTATGAATGGTATATAAGTGAACCCTCTCTTTCCTTGTGTCATTCATTTTGGTTTTCTAATTTGCATGTGATTGTTAGATGAAAGCAAGTCTGGATGTGTATATATTTGGTGTCATGATGGTTCAATAGTGCATGTATGGGTAGAGATTGGTTTGAACACTCTATTTTGGTGAATCACCCCCTTAGGTTAGAGTAGGTAGATTTTCTTTCATGCATTCCTTCTCCCTTTTCCTCTCCAGGAGTAGTTAGGTGCACCTTCATAGTAAAGGGAGCCGGCCTTCTTTGGAGACTCAACATCACAGTTCAAGTCCCATAGCTTGGAGGTTGTTTCCATGTTTGACAAGGTTTTCCTTAGGTAAAAAATTTGGACAAGGGTGCAAACCTCTGTGACAATAGTTTTTGGCATGCTCGGTGGGACAATATTCACAAAATTTCAAGTCTACTGGTGTCAAAAGGAAGATTTCAAGATTAATGCCAAGGAGATAGTACTGGCTTCATTTTTCAAGCCTTCAAGAGGCTCATTCTTCAAGTACTTGGTGACTCTAAGCTTCAATACATCTGGTTCTAGACCAAAGTTTTAGTAATTCATGCCCAAAGCTAAAACAAGGGCATCTTCTAGAGGTAAGTTTCAATACAAAGAGATTTCATTTTCAAATCCTAGAAGAAGGAGGACTAGAGTATCTTTATCACCAGTTAGGAGTGCAATAGTGACAAATACACCTGCAAGATCTATCTCTATCCTCGTACAGTTAGATCTGATCCTGGATTTCCATTAGCACATATCAATAGATCACTTGTCTATATAGTACATCCTAGAGCTCATGTTTTTTCCACCTTTAATGGTGGAAGTCTTGTTTTATTGGCCCAAAGACATGACATACCAATAGCTGCACTCAAAAGTATACTAGAATTTATTGGTGAAACTTCTTTCTCTCCCTTAGAACACATTCAAGAAGTTGCAAATGTCTATAATATCCATGGTATTATAGAAGAGGATGTGGTAGTTAGGCTTCTAGCCTCGTCCTTGAAAGGAATAGCACTACAATGGTATAGAGGTTTGGCTCATGGTTCTATAACAAATTGGAATGGATTAGAAGCAGGACTATGCAAACACTTTGAGGACAAAAGTGACCATTTGCCACTTTTAGAATAGTTGACTACCATAAAAAGAGCCCCCCATGAATGTATGACTGATTTCAACTATAGATTTCAAAAGACATGGGATAGAATACCTACTTTAGTAAAACATACCCCTGGTAATGCTTTCTTGCATTACTTCAGAGTTTTTAATAGTGACATTGCCACTACAATCCAAACTATGGGAAGAGATACCTTGCCTAATGCCTATGACATAGCAATAAAGTCAGAAAACATCCTAGTACAAGGAGGCAAGGTACCTCCAAGGCCTCCTATGCCTTTCTTTCTTGATGTTCCAAATCACCAACCAGCAATGGCTCCTCTTCCCACAACTTCCACACCACAATCCCTTACTCAAGTCCCTCAAGCTTCCACATCTTCAAATGGAATAGATGAAATCAAGGAGATGATGCAATCTATGATGCTAAACATAGATAGGAGATTACAGGGCCAAGAAAAGAAGCTAGAGTATAGTTTCTCTATAATACAGAAAATGAGCAAAAATGTGGTGACTTTAGAAAGATAGCAAGCTCAAGGTAGTAAGGTTCATCAACTACAGCATCAAACTATGAATAGTTGTAGTCCTCCAAATCAGAATTATGGGAAAAATTCTTTTGATCAGAATAGGCAGAGTAGTCATGCTTTAACCTCAAATGTAAACCACAATAGGGCCATAGTCCCTCAAAAAAACATGGCCCAAGATCAAGATTTTTTTCCCTCCTATAACTACTCCTATGCCTATTGTATGTGTCAGAAGGCTGAATCTTATTTTTCTTTAACCATCAAAGAGCCTATAATAGGACAATCATACAAGGAGGGCCAATATAAAGAGGCATCATATATGCAAGCACAAGGTGATTGCTCTTTCATGAATCATTAGGTGGAGGAACATTGTAATGTAAACCAAGATTCCATTTCTCACAACACTAGGAGCAAAACAAGAGCTATCAAAGATGCTACCCCTCCTCTTCCCAATCAGACCTCACGTTCAAATGCAATACCTCATGATCAATCAGAAAATGATAAATCAAATACCTTTCAGTAGTAGAGGAAAAATAATGGCAGAAAGGATGTAAGTGATCCTCAGGTTGTTCCATCTCGACCTCTTACAAATACAGCTCCTAAGGCTTCTACTAGAGCACCTACTATGCGATTCAATGTGGTAGAACAAATGAAGAAGACAAATTTGAATATTTTCATGTGGGATGTTGTTGCTACTATACCCATGCAAAAGAGGTTGCTACAACAAGAATTGGAAAGTATTGAACCAAAGGATCAACCACCTATTATGGGAAGTGCCACAAGCCTAGTACAACCATCAATGGAGAAAGAAACAAGTAAAAAGTTTAGACCCCCTCCATTTTATGTTTCTCTAATTATAAGAGATAAACTAGTCCACAATTGTATAATTTATTCAGGGGCTAGTAGTTCAGTGATGCCTAGGCGTATTGCTAATGCTTTGGAAATGAAATATGAGCCCATTGTGAAGGATGTATTATAGTTGGATGGTAGCACTATCAAGACTATAGGGATCCTTAGGAATGTGGAAATGGCCCTACATACATGCCCTAGTTGTACTATAACTCAAGATATATCCATTGCTGAAGTCAAGCCACATTTTGCCATCTATCTATCAAGAGACTTCACTGCCCAAATAGGTGGTTACATATCTTCTGATTGGTGATATATGTTTTTTAGAACAAGGTATGGGACCAAAGCTTCCATTAGAGTAGAGCCTCTAGCCCTCCATCATACTGAACCCTACACCCCTAATCTCATCAACATGAATTGCACTATCTTAGAAATGGATGAGAATGACATAGTGAATGAGCCTACCACTTCCCTAGTAGAGATACCTAATTTCCTCTTAGATGAATGGGCTAATACATATCAATTTGATCCTATGTTAGAAACCCTTGAAACAGGCCCTAGTACATATTGTATATTAGAGAAGGATGCTCTAGTCCCTAATCTTGTGGAGACTATAGAAGATGTGAATGGGATATGGAGTATGTACTTTGATGGATCAAGGAGTAAGAATGGGTCAGGGGCTAGTGTGATGTTGATTTCTCCTGCACAAGTAAGGTACTACTTCTCCTTTAGGCTCTAGTTTAGTTGCACCAGTAATGTGGCCAAGTATGTGTAGACACCTAAAAACCTTTAGAAAATAAAGTATTTTTATTTTTTGAAAAAATCCTAATGACATCATCATTTATTGAATAATTAATTTATTTTTATGCCATTAAATCCCTTTATCTTAATTAAAAATATTTAATTAAGGAATCCCTCCCAAAAATGTTTAAATCTTATTTAAACATTATTTCCTTATTTATTAATTATTTGATTAATAAATTGACCAAAAAGCCCAAAATAAATAAATAAATTATTTTTTGCCCAAAACTTGGCCAATTTCCTTAAGACCACTAACCTCTTCCAAAATCTTCTAATCCTTCTTTAATTTAGATTAAAGGCTAATCCCATCATTTCCTACCCCTAATCTCAACTCAAAATATTTAATTAAGATTAAATATTAATCCTCATGTTTATTAAAAAAGTTTTAATAAATATCTCCTCAACCCAAACCCTTGAAATAAATAAAACTTTATTTATTTCCTAAAATCTAATTTATCCTCATCCTAAGAAGTTCTAGACTCTTCTAGAAAGTCTTCATCCTCATCCTAGGAAGTTCTAGACTATTCTAGAAAGTCTTTATCCTCATCCAAAGTCTAGACTCTTCTAGAGAAGATGTCTTTAAACCTAATCCTAATCCCCTCCTAACCTTTTCACATTCTCTAAACATGGGTTAAGACTTACTAACCCAAGCCAAAGTTAACAAATATCTCCTCCTTCACCCACCCTCATTAAATACTATCCACTTGCCTATCCCTAAGCTAATCGTAAACCATCCTAATCCATCCTCTAATCATTTGCACAAGCCTAAGACAACTTAAAACCTTCCTAATCAAGCCCAAGTCAAAATTCCTCTCATCTCCCTCAAAATATCCCAACCATAAAACTTTATGAAGCCCACTAGGCAAAAAATGACTCTTCCAAAGCCCTTTCATTGCTCTTACAAGCCATTATGAGGGTCTTTATGAAGATTTTATCCTTTGAGCCTCCTTTGTTGACTCATCCTTCCCCTTTCCTCCATCCTCTCACCCTGTGACATGTATCACTCCTTGATTGGTTGTAAGGAAACACAATCCATGTGCTCTCCTCTCATGCAATCTGAGCCCTCCATGAGCTTTTCCCCATCCTTGCATCCTAGCCCTTGATCTCTCAAGCCCTTTGCCTATTTAAGGGATCCTCTCCCAAGCCATTTTAACACAATCCATGAAGTAAAGTCATAATTCCATTTTAAGAAGCCATTTTACATCAAAACCATACACTCACACCCAAATTCCAACTCCATTTGAAGCCCTTTTTGAAGCATAACCTTGAGCATACATCCTATCTATTTAGAAAAAGCCACTCAACAAGAGAGCTTCTTATTGAGGGAGCCCATTAATGGCTCATATTCTCAATTGAGAGCTCATCTTATTCTATCTTGAAGTTTATGAATTTTGTTTAGTTTGTAGAAGCTTTATTTAAATTTGGTTTCTATTAGCATACTAACATTGCTCGTATACATTTTGGCATGCCCGGTGGGACCCCGCATGAGTCATCTTCATTAGCTTTTTTAGTCAAGTTTTGTATGTCATTTGATAATTTTGGCTAATTTTGTTTGTTTTTGTAGGTCCACATGAGCATGAAAGAGACAAAGGAACTCATAATCTATCTCATAGTGTTTGCAGATTTTTCAAGCTTATAGGTGGACAAAGCACTTGGAATTCTTCTTCCTCTTCTTGTCTATATTCTTCGTATTCCATCTACTTCTTCTTCTTCTTCTTGTGGGAGATCTTGGCCATTTTTTTTGAAGGAAGCAAAATCATACACACTTCTTTTTAGTGCTTAAAATGAACCCCTAAATCATACTTCAATCCATTAAAAACTAAAAATTTGCAAAAAAAAAAAAACCTTTTAACAAGTGAAACTAAACCAATTCAATCATTTGCATCCTTGCAACATCAAGGTTTTAGATGCATTCATGCAAAGTTAGGAACACTTCATTTTTGGAAATTTAAAAAGAACTTCAAGTTTCCATTTCAAAAGGTTCAAAATCAACACTAAGTGCACACTAAAATCTAAATCAATCTCAAAGCATCAATCAAGGATAAAATGAACCTCATTTGCAAATATTTTAAAGTTCTTTTAAAAATCTCATGAAAACTAAGGGTCCTAAATGGTTGCCAAAAATTGTCCTAAAAGATTTGTTATTTGTTCCAAACAAATGTCTTGTTGCAAAATCTTGAATGTTTCTTAGGTTTTTCATGCATCAAAACAATCTAGGAATATCATTTTTGGGCTTAAAATATGCAAACTAGAACACAAAATCTTGAATGAAAACCAAAGTCCAAAGAGTCATTTTCACTTTAGAGTCCAAAACAATCTTGAATGATCTAAGGTTAAAACAAAGCACTTCAAAGTTCTTAAAACAAAACACAAAATCTCAATCTTGAATGCTCAAAGGAAAAAAACTTGAATGTTTAATCACTTGCCTTTGAATGCATGTTGCTAAACACACTTTTGGATGCCACGGATTAAAATCAAATTTTCCTTGAATGCATGATTAAAACAAAAAATCCAATCTTGAATGCCAAGGATCAATTAACCATTGCAATATCAAACACTTCATTTGGAGCTTCTAAAATTGAACAAAACAAATCTCTTTTCCACATGCAATTTAGGTAAAGTTTGATTTTTGGACATTTAAGAAACTTTGTTAAGTTAAATACAAATTTGAAAAAATCAATTTGATTAGTTCCTTGGACTCACCTCTTTTCTAATCACCCATCAATTCAACCATTGGTTGCAATCTCAACACCATTTATGGGGATGGGTCTACTTGAAAAAGGTGTTAAATGTTTCACAATCTAACTCACTCACTTGGTCTTTGAACATTTTCTTTAACTTTATCAAAAAATTTAAATGACCAAAACTCTAGATTAAATCGATCACACTTCAAGTTTGGGCAGTAAAATTGAACAACTATTGATGTGGAGGGCCTTCAGGCACGCGCTTGACAAATTGAGTCTCACACATCTTTGCTTTGGGTTTAAAACAAAATCACACCAACTCTTGAATGCTTTAAAGGAAATTAATCGATACTTGATGTTGAGGGCCTCCGGGCATGCGAGTTTTCTTTTGTTGACCCTAACTCTTCTTCTTGTTTGCATTCTTCGATCGATTTACTTTTGTTGGTGCTTCAAGTTGGAATTGAACATTGTCTCTTAAACATGAGTGCTTGCAAAGTCTAGATTAGCACACATAAGAGTCAGTTGGTAAAAGAACAAGCATTTTTTTTAAGCCCAAGATCATCCAAGTCTTCTCTCCACTTGTCATCTTTCGAGGCCATATTGGGTGCATAAGATTAGGATCCAAAACCTTGTTTCTTTTTAGGAGGCCTGCTTGGGGATTTCATCACCCCTTGGACGACCTCAACTCCAGCACTCTGGTAGAGTATAAGAATTGGGAGGTGAATCAAAAGACACCTCTCTTAGAATTAAGATTTTTGTCACTCGGGCTAAGCCTAGAGGAACTTTATACCCTTGAGAAGTGAAAGAGGAGAAGTGGGTTACGGCTCCTCTCGGCTGTGTGACATCTTGTTGGTTTCATCTACGGATTTGGGCCTCACATATCTTTGGGTATATCGAGGACTCCCTAGCTAAACCAACTGTTAGCCTTGTAGACAACCATCTAGAGTGTTAATGTCTTTGAAGTGACTAATCGAAACATTTGTAAAACATACACACTCCTCAGTGCAAGTATCACATTCTGAGAATCAAAAACTTCTATCTAGTTGTTCCTATCTATTGCTTGCTTTTTTATTTGTTGAATGAATGTTTGCCAAACTTAGTCAATCCTAGCTTAGGGTACACTTAGCGTAGTCACTGCCTATTCTAGAAGTTGAAAAAGTTGAAGCAAAATAATCTAGGTCTCTCAAAGCCAAGCAGATTCAAGAATTGATGTCAGAGCAACCCAAACCCAAACAAAAGTTCCACAAAGTTAAACTCAAACCATCTCAAGCATACCAAGAACTTTCAGCCAAGAGAAAGGAACTAACACCAAGTCCTCGAATTGCCAAACTCCACAAAGTAGAGGATAAAGCTACCAACAAAGCACTTTAAGAGGCCTGGTTAGAGCGCACCATCAAATTTAGCCAACATCCAAGAGTTAATCCTGCTTATGCCTTACCAACTAGGCATGATTTCTATGATTAGACACCCTTGTTTCTCCACACCTTCTTGGATAAGCTTCACCTTAGAGTCATCTTTGTAGAAAATTCAACCATCTTAGGTTATCCCCTTAAGCATTATTAGCTCATCCATTTCATTTAGGACCAAACCATCTAGCTAGCAATCCAAAATCTTCACATCCAAGCCTTCAAAAATTGTTGTCACCTTGCTAAAAGTCTACCATTCCTAAAATCTTTCAAAACCACCAATCTCACCAAGGTTATCCCTTTGACAAAGCTTTGTCTAGGGTAATCTAGCTTTGCCACTTGTTATCCCTCATCACCCTGAGCTAAAGGTTGGGACCCACAAGTGGTCAATCTCATGTTCTTCCTAAAGGATCATCAGTCTATCCTGAAGTTGACACAATCACCACCAAGCTTGCACACAGGAAAGAAAACCTTTTGTGCTTTGGCAACATACCTTTGAAGTTAGAATCCCCAATCCAATCCTCCTTAGGTTTTGTCATATAGCTTTATCTCAACCTAGGAAATCATTTGCATAGAAAAGCCTTCCTCCCTTTTACATCCACTAGCATTTGTTGCATCTCATCCCTAGGAGCATTTTTCATGCCACCTGTCACTCGCTTAGCAAAGAAGAAAGAAATAATGGAGCCCTATCATTTGGATCAAACAGCCTCACCCCCCTTGTGCACTCAGCTATCCTTTAGCCCAAAGAAAGCTATGCCATCATCTACTGACATTGAAGCTTTCATGAACCAACTAGGAAATGCAGTATTAGTAAACGCCATTATAGACAAGAACAAAGAGACAGTCATGGCTAATTTTTGAAGAGACAATGTAGGAACCTTTGACTTTGGAAGACCCCCTCCATTAACAGATCCATCTCACCCATTGTTTGGGTAGCTGAAACCACCCATAGGCTCTTATGATCCAAATTATCCTCAATATATGCCAAAAGAAGAGCCTCTAGCCAATCCATATGATCCAACAGACCCAAACATACCATCATCCACCCAAGTTGAAATCTTCATGCCGCAAGCCAACCCAACCACCACCACTCACTCCTTGGTTCACAACTCTCCGCTCCAAACCCCCTTTACCCAAAACACCTCACCGTTCATGCCCTTCACTATTGTTGTTGCTACTCCCCAACCCAGCCTTCCAAATCCACCCATCTCCCAAATCAGTGCTAGCATCTTTGGCCAACCTCAGCAATATACAAAAGGGATGAAACCCATGGGGCCAAGTAATCAACCTTTCATCACCCCCAGCTTGTTCACCACATCCCAAAGCACAATCCCATCATTTACATTAGGTCTTGGGATCTTAGTGCCATCAGCCACAAATCCACAAGCTACTACCCTCACTCCACAAAGCTATCAAACCCCACAAGCTACTACCAATGTTCTGCCCAGCTCTCAAGTGACCCAAGCTCCCGTCACCACTCTACCAAGCTTCCAAATCTAGCCACCAAGCTATCAAACCCCATCAATTCCATTTCCTAGCTTTCAATTCCCACCACCTCCACCACCAACTAATCCATTACCTCCTATTACCAACTACTTTTCAATACCACTTCTAGGAGGTAACCCACCAATCCAGCCAACCACAAATTATTTGTAGGTACCATCCCAAATGGGGGCACAGCCCACATACCTTGGTCAAACCCCACAAGCCCCCCAATCCTTTCCCCAAGCTTCACAAACATCTTATACCTTACCTCCACAAAGAAATTCATTTATCCCACAGCCAGCTTATGTTCCTCAATCCCAATCTCAAATCCCATATCAATAGCAAGCCTCACAGCACATGCAGCACTATGTGCCACCTCCCCCTCAAGAAACCATCATCCACCATGCAACTGGCCAAACAATGTACAATCCCTATTAGCAAATCCCTTAAGGCCATCCATATTCAGTGGCTCCATCTAGTGCATACCTACCTCAAGGCATTTTTACATTGGGGGAACCCCAGCCATCACCCATTAATTCAGAATGGGAAGTCATGAAAATAGCTTTGAAGAACATCCAAGAGGGAAATGATCCAAAAAATTTCAAGTTTGAGAATGTGTGCCCTTACCCATTTGACAGAGCCATTACCATGACACCATTCCCCAAGCATTTTGAGACACCCAAATTTGACAAATTTAGAGGAAAAGGAGACCCTGTCACACATATCAAAGAATTTTACATGCACTACCAAGAAGTGGCATATGATGATGTCTTCCTCTTGCGTCTCTTTCCCAAAAACTTGGCCGGACCAGCTCTTGAATGGTTTTATAGAATCCCCTATGGCACAATTAAAATTTTTGTTGAATTATCTGAGGCATTTGTAGCCCAATATGCCCATCTTGTTGAAATAGAGCTATTAGTAGTTGATCTTGTCCACACCAAGCAAAAAGGTGGAGAAAGCCTTCTCGAATATCTACAAAGAGGCAAACCCTTACCACCCGCATATCTTCCACCTTGCCAAAGCACCATTTGGTGAAAATGTTTATTGATAATGCCCATCCTAGCTTGGCTCACCACATGACCATGAACTGTTTGTAGACCTACAAAGATATCAAAGAGAAAGGAATGATCCTTGAGCAAGGACTCATTAAAGATGGTGTGGTCAAGATTTACAAGGAAGCCAACCAAAATCAATCACATTCCAATGACAAGTCTAGGTATTGGAACAAAAACAAGCATGTTGCAACAGATGGCGTCACTGACACTAGACATGTGAATATTGTTGATCCTTCTCACAACCAGTCCAACCCACCCTATCAACCAAAAAATTAGTAAGCTATCAACTACCAATAGTAGAATAACCACAGCTATCAAAATCACAATCCAATACCAAACTTTCAAGGGTCTAGCAATCAAGCTAATGCCATCAATGTAGATACAGGACAAAAGCCCAGATTCCAACCTACACCTAGAAACTATACACCCTTTAGTGAGCCATTGGATGTCATTTTTGAGAAATTAGTGAAGGAAAATCTCATCAAATTTTCTCCTACCCAACAAATTGAACCAAGCCAATCCAAGGCTACATGGTACAAAGACAATGAGTACTACAAATTTCATAGGGTAAAAGGTCACACTACCCTCAAATGCATGAGACTGAAAGACTATGTGCAGGACCTCATTGATTGGAAGGAAATCACTGTTGGTGCCCAAACCTCTCCCAATGTAGGCTTATAGATCTATCAAAATGCTTTTCCTCTTCACAACAATCAAAATCCTGGAAAAGCACCTATCCAAACCAACAACAACAACACCAACAACCGTTAGCCAAACCAACAGCATGGGAAGAACAATGACCACACTTCATCCTATATAGACTATGGTAGCCTTATAGGTCGTATATCCAAGAAAGAGCCTTCTGTCAATGTTATCAATATCCAAGGACCAAATAATGAGTGTGCAGTCACCACTCGAAGAGCCCAATTAAACATTGTAGGCCCACCCATTTCACCAGCACCATCAGCTCCATCAAAAAGCCAGTACAATATCTTGGAATACCTTGGGAACATGCCAGCCCAAATCTCCATTTTAGACCTTCTTTGCACTAGTCCTATGTACAAGAACATCCTTGACAGTGCTCCAATAGAATCCCATGTCCCTTTTGATATCAATGCTACTGATTTTTGTAATCTTGTTGGACACCTTTCATCCTCATGTGCCCTATCATTCAAACCCATCGACATACTCGTGGTCAACCCAGATCACACCCTTTCGCTTTGCATGGCCATCATGGTATCCAATTTTTCCGTGAAAAGAGTAATGATAGATAATGGATCAGCCTTGAATATTTGCACCCTAAAATTCATAAAACAAGCTGGGTATACTGAGGCAGATATCATCAGTGAGGTTATCACCATCAAAGCTTATGACAACTTGGAAAGAACCACAAAAGGAATTACTTTGCTGCCAATCAAGGTTGGCCTAGTCATCCAAGAAACACTCTGCCATGTTATTGATCTAAACCTACCATTCAACATCCTCCTCAGTCACCCATGGATTCATGTCGTGAAAGCCGTTCCATCCACTTATCATCAGTGCGTCAAATTTTTGCATCAAGGCACTGAGGTAACCATCCATGCTGATCCAAAACCCTTTTCTTACTGCAATCTGGTTGAAGCTTCATATACAAACCATTGCCCTAGAATTGATATCAACACATCCATCGCCAGCTCATCCCACACTTGTAATGACCCAGAAACCATCCTCGCCTCTACCCTGTCTACCGTGAAGATCAATAACAAGGGCTGTGGAGAGTATAGTCTATCGGATGCATTTGCTGTCGAGGCACTCACACTTGATCCACATGCCCATGGACGACCAACATATCACAAAGCTAAGGAGATTCCACCTCCTCGATAGAAATAGTTTGGCCCAACAACCTTTGTATCCTCAAAAATCCCTCTTCATGAGGAGCTCACTCCAGATATCAACAATTGGTTACATAAGGATGCACCTCAAAGGAATCAGGCACAGCTTGATCACTTCAGCCAGAAGTATCCCCAAGAACGTAAGCTCATCACTGAGGGCACCAATATGGACAGTCACGCTTTTTTGAACATTCACCGCAACCTTGTCAAAATTGAAGACATTCCTGAGGAAGTTGAAAAGAGAGCCTACAACGATATCCTAGAGCGAATCTCCCTTGGAGACTCTATTCTCTAAGAACTATCCATCCACCTCATTGACCTACCACTCGCCCATCCACAACTCATTAGATTGGGACCAACCAAGCATTATACACATTAATGAGTTCACATCAGAGGAAGCGCTTCTGAGATTCATGGGAGCTGAAACACCTCATAATAAAACAAAGCTAGATTCTGCCTATATCTACATGCTAGATCCCAAGGGGCATTTTGGAGAAAATCTCCAACCTAGTTCCGATACACACAAAACTAGAACTAAGGTGAATCTTAGACTATCTAAGCCTACGAAGAGAACCCCTCAAAAAGAACATCTAGAGCCACAAGCAAAACATGAGGATTTAGCATTACCTCCTCAAGATAATTGACCAGAGATATCTTCTATTCTAATTGAGGATACTAGGGAAGTCAACATCGGTTCTTCGGAGATCCCTAGGCCTTAAGAGAGAACATTGGCCAATTTGCATGTTCATATCAGGACATGCCAGGGCTTGATCCAAAGCTTGTAGTTCATCATCTTATAGTCAATCCACATATCAAGCCTGTCAGAAAAAAGCTTAGAAAAATGCACCCCAAGGTGGCATTACTGGTCAAAGCTAAGTTAGAAAGAATGCTAGCTACTAAGGTTATCTGACCTATCGACTATTCAGAGTGGATCTCCAACATGGTCCCCATCACTAAGCCTTCTGGTGACATCAAAATCTACACTGATTTCAGAAATCTTAACAAAGCTTGTCCAAAAGATGATTTTCTCTTCTCCAACATAGATATGATTGTAGATCTTATAGCTAGACATGAAATTTTGTCCCTCATGGATGGATTTTCTGGGTATAATCAAATCAAGATTGCAGAAGAGGATCAGCATAAGATAGCATTCCCTACCCCTTGGGGAGCCTTTTTCTACAACATGATGCCTTTTGGCCTAAAGAATGCTGGGGCTACCTATCAAAGAGCTATGACAACCATCTTTCATGATCTCATCCATAGCATTTTGGAGGATTATGTGGATGATATCTTGGTCAAATCTCATACCTTTATGGATCATCTTTCTGACCTGGAGAAAGTCTTTGATAGGTTAGCCAAATATCATCTCATGCTAAATCCCAAGAAGTGTGTCTTTGGGGTCACATCTGGCAAGCTTCTAGGCTTTATAGTGTCTAAACGAGGTATAGAGATTGACCCCAAGAAGGTCAAGGCTATCTTAGACATGCCTCCTCCCCAGACACTGCGATAGCTTTGCTCTCTTCAGGGAAAGCTTCAATCTGTCTGACACTTCATCTCCCAGCTTGCAGATAAGTGTACACCATTTTCACATTTACTAAAGAAGGATAAGAACTTCAAGTGTGATCCTTTATGTCAGCGTAGCTTCGATCAGCTCAAGCAGTATCTCACCAATCCCCCTATCTTGGTTCCACCAGTTCCTGGTCATCCCCTAATTTTGTACATATCAGCAACACCTACTACTCTAGGGGCACTTCTAGCACAACTCGATGACTATGACAAAGAAAGAGCCATCTACTACATTAGTAGAACCCTAGTTGGTTATGAACTCAATTATACTCCTATGGAAAAAGCTTGTTTGGCAATTGTTTTCTCAAATCAAAAGCTTTGCCATTACATGCTAAGTCATACCATCCAACTAGTCTCCAAGATTGACCCTCTCAAGTATATGCTCTCCAAAATAGCACTTACAGGCCGTTTGGCCAAATGGGTTATGCTCCTTAGTGAATTTGACATCCAGTATGTGGACAGAAAGGCAATCAAAGGGCAAGCTATACGAGATCACCTAGTTGATGCACCTCTAATAGATGCTTATCCATTGATCATAGAATTTCTAGATGAGCATATCTATCTAATTGAAGAACAACCCCCATGAAAACTTTATTTTGATGGCTCATACACATCTCATGGATCAGGGGCAGGAATATTGTTGGTCACACCTCAAGGAGATTACATTCCAAAAGCCTTCAAGCTACAATTCCCTAGCACCAACAATATAGCTGAATATGAGGCCCTCATAGCAGGATTAAAGATAGTTGCAGAATGGAACATTGCTGAGCTACAAATCTTTGGCAATTCTCAGCTCATCATCAAGCAAGCCCTAAATGAATATCAAACCAAAGATGAAAAGCTATTACCCTACAAAGAGCTAGTTGATCAGCTAACCCAACATTTTACAAGGCTTTAGTTTACACAAGTGCCTCGAATACAGAACAAAGCAGTGGATGTTATGGCTACTATAGGCTCGCTCTTGAAAATTCCCCAAGTAGCTACATAGTATGAGTTTTTAGTGGAGTAGCTCCTCACACCCGCCTATGCGAATGACGATTTAAACCGTGTTTGTATCTTGGTTGGTCCCCAATCCCCTTGGTACCATGAGATTCATGCTTACCTTAACGATGGTATCATATCCCCTCACCTCATATTTACCCAACGAAAGAACCTCATCCAAAAATCATCCCGCTATGTTAACATAGCCAATACCCTATATCTTCGAGGTTATCACGATACTCTCTCTCAATGTTTAGACCAAAACGAGGCTGTGATGGTGTTAAAGGAAGTACACTCTAGACTTTGTGGTGCCCACATGAGTGGTATTGTTCTAGTGTGAAAAATCCTTAGAGCAGGCTACTATTGGCCTACCATTGAAGAAGACTCCTGTGACTTTGTCAGAAAGTGTCTCCCATGTCAGCAGCATGCAAATCTTGTGTACGCTCCAGCATAGGATCTACAACCTATTGCAGCACCTTGGCCTTTCACTTGTTGGGGCCTTGATCTAGTTGGAACTATCACACCCCTCTCATCTGATGGACACAAATGGATAATGACAACTACAGACTATTTCACTAAATGGGTGGAAGTAGTCCCCCTAGTCTCAGCTACAGGAGTTCAGGTCTCCAAGTTCATCTTGTACCACATTGTTTGCCGCTTCGGCATCCCATTCACCATCTTCACCGACCACGAAGGTAACTTTGAAAATCTCAACATGGAAGAATTATGCACTTCCCTCTGCATCCATCACCACTTTTCTAGCCCATATTTCCCACAAGGTAACAGCTAGGCAGAGGCAACTAACAAAACCCTCCTCAAAATCCTAAAGAAAGTTGTCAATGATTCCGTCCGTGATTGGCACCTACAAATAAATCCAGCCCTATGGGCCTATCAAACTTCCTTCCATACATCCATAGGCACAACTCCATACTCCCTAGTATTTTGTGCCAAAGCGGTACTACCTATAGAGGTTGAACATCCCTCCTTGCGCATATCTTTGCAAAGGAAAATATTAGATGAAGAATACATAGTAGCTCGGCTCACCCAGCTAGATCTCTTAGACGAGAAGCGACAACAAGCCTATGATCATCTCACAATCTATCAAACTTGTCTCAAAAGGAATTTCAACAAGAAGGTGCTTCCATGACACTTTCAGCCAGGTGACATGGTCCTCAAAGAAAACATGAAAGTCCAAGCAGATCAAGAAAAGAAAGGCAAGTTTGAACCTACATGGCTTGGTCCTTATGTTGTCACTGCTTCCTTTGGCTCCAGAGCCTATCAGCTATCTACATCAAAAGGAGAACTCTTGAATGATCCTACTAACATCATTCATCTCAAGAAGTTCTATGCTTTAAGATCCTTGGTATACCCAGCTTTTGAAAACTACAAAAAAAAATATTAAAGAGAAATAAGCGTCCAATGGTGAAAACTTGGCAATTCAAGTGCCTTGGATAGGTAACTTTGAAAATCTCAACATGGAAGAATTATGCACTTTCCTCTGCATCCATCACTGCTTTTCTAACCCATATTTCCCACAAGGTAATAGCTAGGCAGAGGCAACTAACAAAACCCTCCTCAAAATCCTAAAGAAAGTTGTCAATGATTCCGTCCGTGATTGGCACCTACAAATAAATCCATCCCTATGGGCCTATCAAACTTCCTTCCATGCATCCATAGGCACAACTCCATACTCCCTAGTCTATCGTGCCAAAGAGGTACTACCTATAGAGGTTGAACATCCCTCCTTGCACATATCTTTGCAAGGGAAAATATCAGATGAAGAATATAGAGTAGCTCAGCTCACCCAGCTAGATCTCTTAGACGAGAAGCGACAACAAGCCTATGATCATCTCATAGTCTATCAAACTCATCTCAGAAGAAATTTCAACAAGAAGGTGCTTCCACGACACTTTCAGCCAAGTGACATGGTCCTCAAAGAAAACATGAAAGTCCAAGTAGATCAAAAAAAGAAAGGCAAGTTTGAACCTACATGGCTTGATCCTTATGTTTTCATTGCTTCCTTTGGCTCCGAAGCCTATCAGCTATCTACACTGGAAGGAGAACTCTTGAATGATCCTACTAACATCATTCATCTCAAGAAGTTCTATGCTTGAAGATCCTTGGTATACCCAGCTTTTGAAAAATACAAAAGAAAAAAATAGTATAGAGAAATAAGCGTCCAATGGTGAAAACTTGGCAATTCAAGCGCCTTGGATAGGTACTTTGGTGAAAACCTGCTAATTGAGGTGCCTTTTGTACTAAGAATAATCCATTATCTATCACTATCCTATCCCTCATCCATTTACCCACCATCCCATAAAACACCTGCTTGTTCCCTTGGTGTTCCAAGCAAATATCCAAAATCTAATGGAGCTTGTAAATACCTCCTGTACAGCTTGTAAAATCTTGTACCTCAGCTTGTAAAATCTTTTACCAAAGCTTGTATTATACCTTGTAAATCTTGTACCATACCTTATATATCCAAATCTTGTCCAAAGTTTGTACCATATTTCAGCCTGCAAATAATCTTGTATCCTAGCTTGTATACTATCATGTGCTCACACAAAACCCCATTTTCACTTAAGCTTTTTGCAAACCATCTACCTATCCACCTATCACCTATTATAGACATCCCATCCTTCACAAACATTTCCATCTCACAAAAACCAAAACATGAACAAACTTGTACATTTGTAACATATCTTGGTCCATCAGCTTGTACATCCTCTTTAGCTTAGTACCATTGTATCTATCCAACATTCGTTATAGTTTGTCCTTGATCAACATCTTGCACCCATCGCACATCTTGGTTAGCTATTCCAATGCATCCTTTAGCTAGATTTCCTATCACCAAAGTGTTATCTTTCTTAGTTCATCTTGCTAGATGCATCACTCATCCAAATCCACCAGCTTAGGTGCTCTCTGATAGCTCCTTGTAGGATATAGCTTTCCTCATGTCTAATCTTGGTCCATTAGTACCTCGTCCTACACATCTCATTGGCAAACGGTTCTCTTTTGAATTTTCACTTTCTTTTGATTTGGAATCTTCCTTGTTGGGTCTTGAAATATCTTTTCCAAGCAATCTCCTAGTTCCCTCCTCAAGGTTGTCATGATCTTCCATATCATGGTATACTACGAATGGGGCAATTAGAGCGTAAGGTCTTGATCATGTTGTTTGCTTGTTTTCTTTTCTGCTTGTGGGTTACCCAGTGTCATTTCCACACTGCTTCCTTTGGGATTCATGTGTGATACTAGGGCAATCCTTGTGTGTTTGTTTTGAGTCAGTTCGTCAGTCCTCTACACAGTTGGTGAAAAGGCCTTGATGTTCTTGGTAACCTTGGCAATTAACCAACAGTCCTATAGCAAATCTAGTGCTCAACTACATGGTGGTACTTCTCTTTGAAGTATCCCTCCGCTCAAAAAGCTTCAATGGTTTTCCTTCATCTCCGTTATCCCCCATCCATATACAACATCTATCTCTCCTACCCCAGGTTATGCATTAGTATCTCTTTGAATTACTCCTCACCTTTAGCTTTAGGGATCCACAATCCTAGTCTTAGGGATCCACCAATCAAAATCAATCCACCAAGCCTCATCTTTCAAGATCCACAATCCTAGTCCTATGGATCTCCGAAACCCATCTTCTGCCAATCTGACTCTTTGAAATCCTATTGCATCAGCTTTATAATCCCCTCATCCATCTCCCTATCTTGGATTCCTTTTTATAGCGCTCCGCTCTTTCATCCTCCACCTTCCCTAAAGTCTTAAGCTTGCTTCCTCTTGTGGATTTGATTCTCCTTTATCATTCTCCCATAGTGAGAGTTTGAGCTAATTTAGCCCCTTCTCTTTCCCAATCTGAGTTTCCTTACTCATCCGGGATTCTTGTACTTTTCAAGAAGCCATCGAGCCTCGCTTTCTCTCCCCGCCGCCTTCTTGAGGGGGCATCTCACAGTCCATTCTCTCCTCTTCTACTCTAGCCTTGGGCATATTATTTTCTTATCTTTGATGCCATGCCACTTGCGGCATCACATCAAAGAGGGGCAAAATGTAGACACCTAAAAACCTTTAGAAAATAAAGTATTTTTATTTTCTAAAAAATTCCTAATGACATCATCATTTATTAATTAATTAATTTATTTTTATGCCATTAAATCCCTTTATCTTAATTAAAAATATTTAATTAAGGAATCCCTCCCAAAAATGTTTAAATCTTATTTAAACATTATTTCCTTATTTAGTAATTATTTAATTAATAAATTGACCAAAAAATCCAAAATAAATAAAAAATATATTTTTTGCCAAAAACTTGGCCAATTTCCTTAAGACCACTAACCTCTTCCAAAATCTTCTAATCCTTCTTTAATTTAGATTAAAGGCTAATCCTATCATTTCCTACCCCTAATCCCAACTCAAAATATTTAATTAAGATTAAATATTAATCCTCATGTTTATTAAAAAACTTTTAATAAATATCTCCTCAACCCAAACCCTTGAAATAAATAAGACTTTATTTATTTCCTAAAATCTAATTTATCCTCATCCTAAGAAGTTCTAGACTCTTCTAGAAAGTCTTCATCCTCATCCTAGGAAGTTCTAGACTATTCTAGAAAGTCTTTATCCTCATCCAAAGTCTATACTCTTCTAGAGAAGATGTCTTTAAACCTAATCCTAGTCCCCTCCTAACCTTGTCACATTCTCTAAACATGGGTTAAGACTTACTAACTCAAGCCAAAGTTAACAAATATCTCCTCCTTCACCCACCCTCATTAAATACCATCCACTTGCCTATCCCCAAGCTAATCCTAAACCATCCTAATCCATCCTCTAATCATTTGCACAAGCATAACCAAGTTTAAAACCTTCCTAATCAAGCCCAAGTCAAAATTCCTCTCATCTCCCTCAAAATATCCCAACCATAAAACTTTATGAAGCCCACTAGGCCATAAATGACTCTTCCAAAGCCATTTCATTGCTCTTACAAGCCATTATGAGGGTCTTTATGAAGATTTTATCCCTTGAGCCTCCTTTGTTGACTCATCCTTCCCCTTTCCTCCATCCTCTCACCCTATGACATGTGTCACTCCCTGATTGGCTGTAAGGAAGCACAATCCATGTGCTCTCCTCTCATGCAATCTGAGCCCTCCATGAGCTTTTTCCCATCCTTGCATCCTAGCCCTTGATCTCTCAAGCCCTTTGCCTATTTAAGGAATCCTCTCCCAAGCCATTTTAACACAATCCATGAAGTAAAGTCATAATGCCATTTTAAGAAGCCATTTTACATCAAAACCATACACTCACACCCAAATTCCAACTCCATTTGAAGCCCTTTTTAAAGCATAATCTTGAGCATACATCCTATCTATTTAGACAAAGCCACTCAACAAGAGAGCTTCTTATTGAGAGAGCCCATTAATGGCTCATATTCTCAATTGAGAGCTCATCTTAGTCTATCTTGAAGTTTATGAATTTTTTTTAGTTTGTAGAAGCTTTATTTAAATTTGGTTTCTATTAGCATAATAACATTGCTCATATACAGTATGAATCCTTGATTTAGGGCCTCCTACTTGCTTAGAAAAGAGGAATTCAAGCTTTAAGCATATATGGAGATAGTGAGTTGGTGGTTAATCAAGTGAGAAATCAGAATATCACCAAGAATGGTTTGCTCAAGTCTTATAAACATAGGGTATGGGTTTTTCTTGAAGGTTTCAATGCATTTAATATTCAAAGCATCCCTAGAAAAGGAAATAGACATGCTGATAGACTTGCAGCAATAGGTGCATCTTATTATGTGATATGAAATATTGAGGAGAAGAAGAAGAAGAAGAAACAAATAAAAATGATAGTAAGGCTTACCATCCCTAACAAAAACATCCATTGTCAAGTGTTTGAATCTGATGAACAAATTGTGAGCTTCTTGCAGAATGAAGTAGAATTTTTAGATAGAAACCAATCGAGACTACAGGATTAGTATGGTGATCAAATCATTAATCTCAGTTCCAAAAAATTGCCTTAGGATCTCAATACCTTAGAGAGTGTTTTCAATCCTAATGACCAAGTGAGAGGTAGAGTCATGAACCTAACTACTAAGAAAGAGGATAACACCCCAGTCACAATTGCTAGTGGAAAATCCTTAAACATGGGGAAGGTATGTTCTGAGATTGAGCAAGAGAGTTTTATTCATCTATGTCAAGAATTTAATGATGTATTTTCCTTGATGTATGATGATTTAAAGGGTTTTGACCCAAGATTTTTTCAACATACCATAGATTTAATTGATAATGTCAAACTAGTAACACAAAAATAGAGGCCAGTGAATCCCAAGATTTAACCCTTAAGGAGAGAAGAGTTATCCAAATTGATTGAGGCCAATATAATTTTCCCCATCAAGCACTCGTCATGGGTAGAAAACCTTGTCCTTGTTAGGAAGAAAAATGGAGAAATTAGATTGTGTGTGGAGTTTAGGGACCTTAACCAAGCTTCCCTTAAAGATCACCATCCTCTCCCTTCCATGGAGCAAATTTTGTCCTAGGTCAGTGGTTTAAAGAAGTTTTCATTTCTTGATGGATTTTCTGGCTACAATCAAGTACTAGTCAAAGAGTCTAATAGGTACAAGACTACATTTACCACCAAATGGGATACCTATGATTATTATAAGATGCCATTTGGGCTAACTAATGTAGGTGCTACATTTCAAAAGGCAATGGAGATGGCTTTTAAAAACATGATTGAAAATTTTGTATTAGTTTACCTTGATAATATCATAGTGTATTCAAAGATTGTAGAAGATCATTTTGATCATTTAAGATAGGTGTTCTCAAGGTGTAGAGAGTTTGGGGTATCCCTTAACCCAGGCAAGTGTGTCTTTTCTAGCAATCAAGGAAAATTATTGGGACACATTGTATTTGAGGATGGTTTAACCATTGATCTAGAAAGAACAAAAGAAATACTTGCTCTCTCTCTTCCAAAACATAAGAAAGGGTTGCAAAGTTTACTTGGTAGGATAAATTTTGTTAGGAGATTTATCCCTAATCTTGCTACCATGGTAAAACCCCTTACAGCTATGCTTAAGAAAAGTATGGTCTTTGCATGGACCAAGGAGGGGAAGGAAAGTTTTGAAGAGATCAAGATAGCCATAGCCTTGACCCCTACTCTCATTAATCCAAATTTTGAAAAGGATTTCATCCTTTATACCCTAGGTGGTGAGTCAAGAATTTCCACTATCTTGACTCAAACAAGTGATAAAGATGAGGAATAGCCCATAGCCTTCTTTAGTGAAGGGCTTAAAGAGTATGAAGACAAATAAAGCTATGTAGAAAAGAAAACCCTTGCATTTATTAGAGCTTTAGAGAAATTTAGACACCACTTGTCTCATAATAAAATTCATCTATTAGTACCTCATGCCATTGTGAAGGATTTCCTTTTGAGAAAAGATATTAGTGAGAAAAGAGCTGGTTGGATTACTAAAGTGGTGGAATATGATGTTGACATCTAGATCACCAAGTTGGTAAGAGGGAAGGAATTGTGTAAACAGATGATATCATATTAGGAACCTAACAAGGAATTTGCTATGATACTAACAAAGAAACATGAGACAAGAAATGATGACCTAAGGAATTGGATGGATGATATGAATAAATTCTTATTAGGCAATGGATACCCTCAAGGATTAGATAGAACTAAAAGGAGATAGTATAGATTGTAGTCAATTCCTTATGTTATAGTTGATGGTATCCTTTTCAGGAAAGATTTTAATGGAGCCCTATTAAGATGCATTAGCATAGACCAAGCTAAAAGAATGATCAAAGAGCTTTATGATGGTCCTAATGGTGGTCATTTACCAACAAGAACAATTGCAATGAAGATCATGAGAGCTGGTTACTACTGGCCATCCCTATTTTATGATTGTCATAAGTATGTGAGGAAGTGTGAAAAATGTGCCTTCTTCTCTGATAAGTAGAAGCTTGCAGCCTTTCCTCTTCATCCCATTCAGGTGGACTAGCCTTTTTCTCAATGGGGATTGGATTTCATAGGCCCTATCAATCCTCCTTCTAGTTCTAGTCACAAATAGATTTTAGCTACTATAGACTACTTCACTAGATGGAAAGAGGTAGTTGCATTGAAGGATGCCACAAAATCTTCAGTTGTTGAGTTCCTTGATAGAATTGTGACTAGGTTTGGTGCCCCTTCAACCATTATTTTAGATAATGCAAAATCTTTTGTTATAGCTCAGATTTGTGCATGGGCAGTTGATCATAATATCTACTTGAGTACATCCTCAAACTACTATCCTCAATGCAATGGTTTGGATAAGTCATCCAACAAGAACCTGATTAGGATTATAAAAAGGAACTATAGAGGATAACCAAAGGTGTTGGCATCAAAAGTTGAGGACTACATTATGGGCTGATAGGATAACACCTAAGAGGTCAATAGGAAATTCACCATTCATGATGGTATATGGCAGAGAGACAAGGATTTCAATTTCATTAGAATTCCCATCCCTAGAACTAGCACATTAGCTGGAGCTAATTGAAGATAATGCCATGATAGTAAGAATGGTAGAGCTAATGGAGCTGGAGGAGAACAGAAATCAAGCCATGCAGACCCTAGAGACACATCAATAGTAGGTGAAAGGGATTTTTGATAAGAAGACTAGGGTCAGAACCTTTAGGGAGGGTGATTTAGTTTTTAAATGGGATGCAGATAGAGCAAAGCTAGGAAGACACTCAAAATTTGATGCATTGTGGAGTGGTCCCTATGTGATTATTGGTTGCAAGCAGGCCAATGCTTTTCAATTAAGCAGACCTGATGGTAAAGTTTTTCCTATCTCGGTCAATGGGATCTATCTCAAGCCATGTTTCTAATAGGGGTGAGGTTTCATGTACATAGGTAGCTTAGTTCTCTTCCTATTGTTTTTTAGTTTTCCAAGAAGTGCATGAGCACAGGTTTCTCTCGATGAGATAGGCAGTTTCTTCAAAGTTTTGAAGGTTGTAGAAGTTTTGGTCTCCAGTTTTGGTTGTAGAGTTGTAGAGACAAAGTTTTGGTGTTTTTCTACCACAAAGGTAGGGTTCGGGTTTCACCATGCACAGATCCAATTTATTTTGACTCTATAGCCCAATGGATGCATAAGGCCATTGGTCATACACATAGCTAGCTTGCATCCCCTCTGAGTTGCCAGAAATGTTACCCATTTTGCCTCCTGCCAAAATTTGAACTTTGAATGCAAACCCAACCCAATGGTCACCTTCCATTTTTAATAGTATTTAAAATTCCCTGAAATATGAAAAAAATAAAAAAAATTTAAACTTATGGCATTTCCAAGTTTATTTCCATCGGTCTGCAACTTTTCACGCCGTCAAATCTTGTTTAGATCTACAGTGGGCACTTTCCTACATTTTGAAAATGCACTACCTTACATAATGTGAGGAAACCCCTTTGCAACACGTGGATCAGTGGGTCCTTTCATTTTGTGTGGAATGTAGAAAGAAATAATGTTAGTCTAGCTAGTGATTCTATTGGCGCCCACTTTCTCACATTTTGAGTTCTTTTAGACTTCCTAACAATGTAGGGAAGAAAATTTCAATCACATGGAAAGTGGGTCCATCTTCTTTGAGCCACCATAGATAAGGTGGACAAGGTGGCTAGTGGGTTGGCAGTTTGATTGGTGCCCGCTTTCCCACATTTTTGTCTTCTGTTAGACCTTCTGACAATGTGAGCAAGCACCCTGGTGACACATGTCCATATCACATCAAGGTGGGTATTCATAGAGGTTCAGAAGGTACAAGTTAGGTACATCATCAGATCTCTTGAGATCAATGGCTAGCATATGCCTACAATAAGGAGTTGTGAGAAAATTATACAATGTGGGTATGTGCCCTTGCAATGCATGGCATAGTGTGATGTCATGGGCCTGCTCTTCTTAGGAGAAATAAATAAATTTTATCATGGAACTTATCAAAACACATGGGTTTGAAAAGGTGGTATTCTATTGAGCAGCAAGATCCACTGTTTGATGCAGATAGATCAAGGATTGGTGCTTTCCCACATTATGAAGATACAGGGATGTTAAAGAATGTGGGCAAGCATCATGTTGTTGTGTGTCCTTGTGGGGTCAAGTTTGTCCCATATGCCAAGGTGATGCCAAGGTGGTGCCAAGTTGCTGAGTTTGATGCCAGGTTGTGCTGAGTGGTTCATGGGCCCAAAGCTTTAATGGAAAGCATGGTATAAATATAAATCTTTCGATGATCGTCAATCTTCTATAGATCAACGATAAGTGCTTGCCCACAATATGAAGGTGCATGAGTTTAAAGAAATGTGGGTGAGCCCCTTAATGACACATGGCATGATGCGACATTATGGGTCCACCCTTCTCAGAAAGAAATCAAATAGCTCATCTTCTATAGAAATTGTTAGGTGAGGTGGAATGTAGAGGAATTATTTAATTGGTCCATCTAGCTGACTAGGTGTATGGTCATATGAGATTCTGATCACCATAGATTGTAATGAGATGAAGGGTTGGCACTTTCCTACATTATGAATATGCAAGGAAGTTAAACAATGTGGGCAAGCACCTTATTGCCACATTTCCTTGTGGGGATAGGGTTGTTTCATAGGCCAAAAGGTGATGCCAGATGGGGTTGGGTCAGGCTGAGTCAAATATCAAAGTGTTTGTGGGACCAAAATTTCAAGAGGCAAGCACAGTATTATAAGGATCTTTCATGATCATTGATCTCGTGGAGATCAATGATTGGTGCTTTCCCACATTATGAAGATACAAGGATGTTAAGCAATGCAAGAAAGTGCCTGAAGGACATGTGTCCCAGTAGGCCCAACTAAAGTAGTACAGTTGGGTTGGTAGTTATGTGATTGTCACGGTTAGGATTTTTGAGGAGGTGGTGCAGTTAGTAAAGAAGATGTTGGTAAACCACATGGAGACCTTGTGGGGTGGAAAAATAAAATGAAGTTATTGGCCCATGTGGCCTAATTTGGGTGCAATATTTAGTTGACTATTTGACCCTATCGATTCATGAGCTAGAAATAGGGGATATCGAGGTTTTTGGCACAATCTGATCCTTGTGATCAATTCCAACCACCCTTGAATGAATGCTAAACCTAGGAGAACACTCCACCACCCTATTTGATCCATATACCTAGTCAATACTATTTAATGGTGTTGTTTCTATCTTCTTAGGGTCCTACTTTGACAAAAGATCAAATTTCATTATATCCAGATCTTTACCCAGATTAGATTTTCTCTAGATCTGCATGATTATTCTCTGTAAGACTTAATGGTAGTGGTTGTAGAGTAACTTCAAAGGAAATATCTCAGTTATTCTTGAGCTATAAAGGAATTTTTTGTAGATTTTGTTAAGGTCGACTCTTCTCTGACTTCTCTGATATTGCTCTACAATTTCATGTGTAAATTCCCTTTGCCTCTAAACTACATGACATTCTACATTATCTCCTTCAGTCATTAATGTAAAGTGCAAGAAATATTTGCCTCTCATTAGTGTGTTTTAGAGATCTGCAATCTTGCATGAATATATCTCTTTTGGCCTATGAATGGTATATAAGTGAATTCTTTCTTTCCTTGTGTCATTCATTTGGGTTTTTTGATCTACATGTGATTGTTAGATTAAAGCAAGTCTGGATGTGTATATCTTTGGTGTCATGATGGTTCAATAGTGCATGTATGGGTAGAGATTGGTTTGAACACTCTATTTTGGTGCATCAACCCCTTAGGTTAGAGTAGGTAGATTTTCTTTCATGCATTCCTTCTCCCTTTTCCTCTCCTAGAGTAGTTAGGTGCACCCTAATAGTAAAGGAAGCTAGCCTTCTCCAAAGACTCAACCTCACAGTTCAAGTCCCATAGCTTGGAGGTTGTTTCCATGTTTCACAAGATTTTTGTTAGGTAAAAACTTTTGACAAGGGTGCAAACCTCTATGACAATAGTATCCTTGTCATTGTCATTGTCATTATCATTTAACTTGATGTAGATGAGATGTTTATGCTATAATTATGAGGTGCAAACATGATGTGATGTATGGATGCATATTTGATTTGATTTGTAATTGTAGTGTAGATGAGATGGATGATGAAATTATGGATGAAATGAAAATGTGAATGGACTGACATCTCATGTAGTGTTTCATGTTTTTTCTTGATAGTGATAGGTATCCCATCGAGGAGTGAGAGGACAAACCAAAGAACCGAGTGCTTATCCAGCCATGAAGAAACATTATACTTTGAAGAGACCAACAATCCTGCATCACAAAGGATGGAAGTAGATTTGAAATTGAATCATGTATTTAGCCAAGTGAAGTATGCAATGCAAACCTATGCTAGATGCAAACTTAAACTAGATGCAACCCTAGGTCAAGTTACCAAGCTTCGATAATTATCATCACTGAGCATATAAAAAAATTCCATATGTCATACAATTCCCACTGACATTGCAATCATGGAAATATTAATATGACATATGTTCTAATTTTTTCAGGATGAGATGTAAGTATTTGAGGCACAAGAAGCCAAAATGACCAGAACATTTGTCCCTTTTAATGTAGCAAGCTAACATAAGCATTAAAGTATAAATGCTAGGATGACCAGAATGTTGCTTGCATGCAGACACACTAGACACACAAGAGATCTGTCTTATGCTAAAAAATCAATATGTATTCTATCCACAACTACCCTTACATTCATAACCCTAGATAGAAGTGTGCTAGATATACTCACAGTAACCCATACATTCACTTAGTAGGATGAGTATCAGCATTTACTATAGCATGAATAGTTCACTCCAACAAGCAAGGAGAAGAACCAATGTTATTGATGTATCCATATAAAAGGAGTCAAGGTACACATGGCCATCCAATATGAGATGGAGGCTCTTATAGTGGACACCCCTCTTATATGGATGCTTTAGATTATTAGAACTAAACAACAAATAGAAAGAAAAGACAAGATCATGCCCCCAGTCCTTGCTTCTCTAGTCAAAAAGGACATCATCAAGTTGCTCAAGGAGACATGATAAAGAAAAAAAAGCAAAGGAAAAAAATAAAACCTTAATACATCCACACAAATTCATCATTTTTGGGTTCAGCATTTCTGTATATAGGATTGATGTCAAGTGTCAATGTCCAAAACATGGATGAAAGAAATCTCTTCAGCAGGGTGATGATACTAGATAGAGGCAATGAGGACCACTAGTGACTAAAATTAAAGAGGAATATTCATGAAGAAGAACCTTAGTTGGAATTGAGTGATAGTAGATAGACGTAGTCAGGATGACTGCTGACTAATGCAAGAGACATCTTCCATAAAGGGGAATCTCAAAAGTGACATGAATGATAGTTGGTAGATGTAGTGAGAACCATTAGTGACTGTCATGAGAGAGACTCCATGAAATGAATCTCAAAAAGTGACATGAATGATAGTAGGTAGATGTAGTGAGCACCACTGGTGACTATCATGAGAGAGACTCCATGAGAGGAATCTCAAAAAGTGACATGAATGATAGTAGGTAGACATAGTGAGGACCATTGGTGACTGTTGCAAGAGAGATCCTATGACAATGTAGGGTGGTTCCCCCAAGTTCTAACAAGATTCAATCCATGGATACATGAGGAAAAGCAGGAAACTAAAATGGGGAAGAAATTATATATGAGGCTAGAGAGATGCATTGTGAGCTATGGTAGTTAAACAAGAGGTGCCTATCTACCAGGTTTTCACCTTCTTGGTAGAGTTTCTATTTTTTTTCTACCATGATGCCTATTTCTTGGTTTTCACCAATGGCACTTTTTCTTTCTTATTTTTTCATTTTTTTGTTTTTTTTTTTTTAAAAATTATTTTGGTATTACCAAGGCACCTTTAGCTAGGTTTTCACCAAGGTAATGATTTTTTTTTAAGAACTTTTTGCAATTTTTAAATTTTTTTAGGACATTTAAATATATATAGAGAGCTTATTATATCAGATCAGCTATAGAACCACTTTGGGTGGAGAGTGTTAATGGGCTCCTCGAGTACCTCTCCCTTGGCTATAGAAAGCTACTAAGCAATAGATCCAAACAATTTAGTGACTATATAAGGACCAAGCTATTTTGGTTTGAACTTTCCTTTTTGGACACGTTGTTGCTAATTCTTAGGGTTTTCTCTTAGGAAAAGATCACCCAGTTAGAAGTTACGTGGCTTAACCTTCTTATTGTAACTTCTATACATATGCTATTGATAAGCTCGAAGCTAATTGACATTCATCTAACAACACTAGCTCTTGATGCCAAGATATTCTGTAGTCATCATCAGTGATGAGATCCTTCATGGAGATTCTCAGAGTAGGAATCTCAACCTCAATTGGAAGCATAGCATTTGCTCCATAGACCAAGGCAAAGGGTGCTATACCCATAGGAGTTTTAATACTTGTTCTATATGCCCATAAAGCTAGATTAATCAAGAGTGGTAGTCACTCCCAAATTTGTTGACTATGTGATGCAAGATCTTGAGTATCACCTTGTTGGATGCCTCTGCTTGACCATTACCCTAGGGGAAATAGATAGAAGACTAGTATTGTGTTATTCTAAACTTTTTGCATAACTCCTTAAGATAATTGTTTTTAAAGTATCCTCCATTGTTAATAATAATAGAGGATGATACACCATACCTGTATATGATGTAGTTTGTGATAAAATGAGCTATAGTTTTTTCATTTTCTATTGTGAGAGGTACTACCTCTACCCACTTTGTAAAGTAGTCTATAGCCATAATAATGAACTTATGTCCATTAGAAGAAGATGGGTGAATTTGACCCACAAGATCAAAGGCCCATTATTGAAATGGCCATAGTGTGGTAGATGGAATCAACTCCTTGGATGGAGTGTGAATTAGATTCCCATGGAGATGGCACTATTTGCAAGACTTGGCATACTTGATTTCCTCTTGCTCCATATTCGGCCAGTAGTAACCAGCTCTAATAAGTTTATGAGCTAGTGTCAAGATGTTTGAGTGAGACCTAAAAATGCCCTCATGAACATTAATTAATGCACATTTGGACTCTTCACATTCTAGACACCTAAGGAGTGTACCATCAAGACTTCTTCTAAACAAGTCATCAGCAATAATGACATACTATGAAGTATTACAAAAAAGGTGATGTTTTTCATTCTAGGTTAGAATATCTGAAATAGTTTGGTCATGTAGATAGGAGTAGATGTGGTGGTAGCAAGATGATTCTTGTCCTGCAATAGAATAGATCATCCTAGATTTAGGGGTATCATAGGTAGGGTAGAGTAACATTTCCACCAGGAACTTGTGTCAAATATCATTTTTTGGCATTTGTAGCAAGGAAGCCAGAGTAGCCATGGCATCAACTACTTTGTTGTTTGCTCAAGGAATTTGCTAAAAAGTTATATGAGCAAAGTATTTCTTCATATCATAAACCATGAATTTGTAAGAGATTAATTTCTCATCCTTTTTCTGATACACATCATTAACTTGGTTGATTATGAGTTGAGAATCCCCAAAGATGTTCAACTAATTGACTTCCCATTTAGCCACAATCTTCATGCCATTAATCAAAGCCTCATATTATGTAATGTTGTTTGTACAAGGAAATAGAAACTTATACACCTTGGGAATCAAATACCTTTATGGTGTTATGAAGAGTAACCAAACGTCGAATCCTTTTTGTGTGAAGGAATCATCAAAGAACATCACCCACATTTGGTGTGTGAGTGTCAGAATTGATTCATCGAGAAAATCAATGTTCATCAAGAGAAGACTCTATATAGGTGCATCTATTAGCTAATCCAAAATTGCTTGTCCCTTCATAGTTTTTTTTTCAACATATTGAATTTTAAACTTGCTTAGAATCATGACCCACTTAGCTAATCTCCCTGTTAGAGCTACCTTACTAAGTAAGTACTTCAGTGGATCAATTTTAGCCACCAATTGTATAGTTTGAGAGAGCATATAGTGCCTCAACTTTTGGGAAGCAAAGAAAACTTCCAAGAAAGATTTCTTAATGACACTATAATTCATCTCATAAGAAATCAATGTATGACTTAGATAGTAAATAGCTCTTTCCTTGTTATCACTATCTTCTTGAGCGAGTAAGATACCCAAAGAAGTTTCTATAGTAGAGATGTACAAGATCAGTGGCTCCCCATAAATAGGACACATCAAGATTGGTGGATTAACAAGATATTGCTCTATTTGTGTCAAGCTTTTCTTGTAATCTTGACTTCAGTTATATTTCATACCTTTATGTAGAGTCTTGGTGAAAGCTTATGATATATCTGCCAGCTATGAGATGAATCTGTGAACAGATTGAAGTCTTTCTTGTAAGCCTCTCATTTTTATGATATTATGGGGTGGAGGCATATCCATAATTTCTTGAAATGTCTTTGGATCCACCTCAATTCCTTTTATAGACACAATGTATCCTAGTAGTTTTCCTGATGTGACACCAAATGCATATTTCTTGGGATTAAGCCTTAGATTGAATTTTGTCATGCGATTTAGAATAGGTCCCAAATCTTGAAGGTGAGTATTGATTTTTCTCTCTTGACCAAGGTATCATCCACATATTTTTCCATCATCTTATGCAAGATGTCATAAAAAATTGTAGTGACAGCTCTTTGATATGTAGCACCAACATTTTTCAAGCCAAATGGCATCACGTTCCAATAGAAGGTTCCCCATGGACATGTAAAATTAGTCTTTGCCTAATCTTTTGGTGCAATTTTGATCTGACTATAACTAGAAAATCTATCCATGATTGGGTACATCTTATATCATGTCATCATGCCCACTATCATATCAATGTTAGGTAATTGAAAATCATCCTTAGGACATGCTAAGTTTAGATCTCATGAGTCTGTACAAACTTTGATAGATTTGTCATGCTTGGAGATTGGAACTGTTGGAGTTCTTTTTTGTAAAGGACATATTAGATGAATTTAAACTTGATACCAAGAAACAAAGATAGGGACAAGCCTAAGGATGAGCTAAATCCTATATTTAGCAAAGCTAAATCTTAGTTCTAGGCCAACATTAATAGAGTCAACGGGACTCACTTCACTTTAGGCTCTGCTAAGCCAAGGCGGGCAAACCTAAGCAGTTTATCTTATTAACTTGATAAATCTCTATGCAAGACTATCCCCTATAGAAAAAATGGTTAATAGTCTTCTATAATTTGCTGACAAACCTCTTGATTACAATAGCTAATTACAACCAAAAGTAACAACAAATAAGCAATGACCAACACTTTTGTCTCTTCAATATTTTAAAAAAGGGAAATTGATATGTTGCTATATATAAATGTCCTACAGTCATATGAATTTTCTAGTGTACCCTTTAACTTTAGAATGGGCCAGTGCCTTATTTGTTGGGTTATAGAGTCAAAGATTTAAAAACTTAAACCTTTCTAATCAACTTTTGATTAAGAGAGTCAACATTAAACTTTTAGTTTTATTCTAATTCTCATCCTTTTCATAAACCCTAAACCTTATCAATTATAGAAAGCCATTACACAATTCTTTAAATCAACAGCAATCAATAAGAGATATACAACCACTTGAGTTGCATTAGACTGAAGAATAACTTATTTATTCATTCTAAAAGCTTATAGACATATGGAAAAGTAAAAAACTTCAATGATAATGAAAATTAAGGATAAATCCTTTTACTTTTTATCTTGATCTATCTAATAAAACTCATAATATAACATAGAGATAAAACCTCTTTTCCAAAATGTTTTCCTTTTTTATATATTTTTATGCATACAAATGAACTCATTTAAATAACCACATAACACTATGGATGGATTGCAAAATAATAATATGACATATATGAAAATTCTGTAGACAACCAACCTCTACTTCTCATCTTGGGAATCCATATATAGGATTACAACAAGCTACAAATGAAAGGAGGACACATGTCAAAATTGTAATGGAAAACAAAAATTCCTTGGAAGATGAGAACCCTAGATATTTACAAAACAATCTCCCATAAAGTTGATCACAAATATAGGTAGATGAAAAGGTAGAGAGAAATTTATATCTATCATTTAGTCTTTCCTTTTCTTTGTACTTCATCTTCCTACTTGCAAAATTTTCTAGCTACCTCCTGTTGGCAAAGCTCTTATTTCACCTACTACTTCCTAGACATAAATCTATCTTTTAGTGGACCAAATGATATTCTTTATTTCTTGTAAATCCCTTGTCGCCTTGGTCCACCTATCATCCATGATTGTCTTTGATTCAACAATAAATTTATTTAAATTTATTTCTACCTTAAAGAGAGAATCAATTAAAACATGAAAAGGGGAATCAGAGTTATCTTAAAAAGTTGCTACTGTAGTCTCCTAGGTAAAAATGTCATCAAAAGAAGCTAACGACTCTTGCAAATTTTATAATACATTGGTGGCATCTAGTATTGATGTTATATAAGACTCCACTTCCTCAGATAAAATCTCCAATTTTCCTTGTATGACCTGTAGTTTTCCAGTAAAGAAGCCACTTAATTCTCTTACCATCTCTAGGCTTTCCTTTACAGTGAGTGTCTTATCTAGCAGGTCTAGCTTCTTAGCCATTAGTACAATCAATCTATCAAAAAATTGAAGATAAGGCCTCCATGGGTTGAAAGTAGGAGTTAGCCATGAAGGTACTTCATTGCAAAATTTCTTAGCACTTTGTAAAGTAGCATATAAATTATGAGCCTATTGTATTATGCTCTTCAAAATATCAACCCTATGGCTCATCATTTTTCTAGGGATCTTTGTCCTTATATCTCCTCCCTGTTGAACTAATTGAGTATCAATACTCATTATTCTTGGTTGTGATGCTTCACCCTCCTCTGTATCCTTTGTGTGAACCAAGGCTTCATTAGTGTCTTTAATTGGTAATGATGTTTCCTATCTCTCCTCTCTAAGATGGAACCATTCTCTATTCTGCTTGTGCCAGTTACTCTTTGAGAAATGTAATCTCATCCTCAAGTCCTTAGATCTTGGCCTCAAGCTCAAAAATGTTCTCTTTGTATACATGGTTACTTTTAAGCTTATCTTCATATAGCCTTCCAACATCAATGTAATCATGTATGGACTGGGCTAATCTTGTTTCCATTTCCTCCACCTTGGCCTCATTCATAAATGAGAAATGTTTTAGTGCCTTGTATATTTTTGTGCTGAAGGTGCCCTGTAAAGTCCATATAATCATATTACCCTATTTATTACTCTGTACATCCATTAGTTTTGGCTTGTTGGAAGTAGGGGCCATATTCCAGACTACTAGGGATTTGGTATCAATATTGAAACTAGTCCCTCTTTTTAGTCCATCTGCACCAAATGCCTCATAAGAAATGGCATTTTCCTATCTCCTGATCTAATCAAGCATAAAACCTTGCTCCAAGTCCCATCATAGCACCAATAACATGCCACTCCTTTGTACCAAATCTCTAGCCTCTTCCAAAGTCATCACTACACTTTCATGATCATAGGCTTGCAACACCTATATCAATTCTATTATTTGCTCATCAGATTCATTTGGTTTCATCTTTAGAACAAGCTCACTCTACATGATTTTAGACAAGATACTCTTGAATTCATTTGATTTGATGAATTCATCATCCTCTAAGAATTTCTAAGCCTAGATGATCCTATCATCTAATCTAGCTACCACTAATTCTAGATCCGTGAGGGTATCTTCAGTTGTAGTAGCCCTAGCTTATAAGTAATTAAGTCTCATGTCATCAAAATATTGATTATTTCCTAGAAAAATATACAAGGTCCTTTGTCTGACCTAAGGAGGGATATGAATAATCTTTGACCTCTTATTTCCTTTCACCATCCATGATATCTAAGGTGCATCATATTCTTCTACCTCAAGAGTCACATCTGGTTCAGGGCTATCAAGACAAACTCTATCCTCTTTTCCCATTGGATCCTCTAGAAATTTGGTCATAATATTAGGATGGTCCATTACCATCTTCCTAACTCTTTTGAGGTAAGGGATTTCAATGTAGAATCCTACAAATTGAGGATCAATTCTTTTTAATTCTCTCTCTACCCTCAGCACATCATCAAGTTTTGTAAGCTTATCAGCTACCTCCCCTTCTACTACTATATTCAGAATAACATCTTCATGGGGCAACTCCTTGAAATTTGGCAACACATAATTTCTCATTTCCTTGAGTGTTGCCCTCATCCAACCCTTAGAGTCATACATTCTATAGGGGCCTGTGCATAAATTATAATGGTGTAGATAGGAGTGGACTAAATCTAGGGCCTCTTTACCAATGGTAAAATCACCAATTCTAAAGCATCTATACAAAAAGGTTCCCCAATGTAATTCTGGCCCTAGATATTCTCTATTTACCATGAAAAACTACCAAATGAACTCAATTATTCCAAGTCTAGGAGGGATGAATTTTGGCAATATATGGGGTGATTGGCGACAACCATAGACTCTCATTAAAGAAAAAGTGGGAAACAAGAATGTATCCCCCTAGTTATGATCTAGTCTCTTCCCCTTAGGAAGTAGGGTTGGTCTTAAAAGATCTTTCAAGATTTCAAGTGCCCTAAAGTATTCTAGATCTAACATTTTCATTATTATAGCACTAAAATTATTGAAAAAAAGATACAGAATTAGAAAAATGGTAAGTACTATCCCATACCCATGTCTAAAGTTGTACAGGCATATCTCCATTCAAGATAGAAGTCTAATTAATGAAAACAGAACTAATATACCCCACATTCTTATAAATAATTAAGTGCATCAATAGTGAGTAGTAGGGGAAAGTGAAATATTTCATATCTCTAGTTTGGGCCCTAGTAATATTATCCTTCATTATATCCAGAATATGACCAACATAGTCATATTCACAAGCACAGTAGGAGTCCTTTACATCACTTGCAGATATGTATTCTACTCCATAGACCTCATCAAACATGTCCTTTCCTACCACCTTATGGACACCATATACAGTTTTGACAAAATATTTTTTGAATTTATCTAGTTGCATCTTTTTCTAGAATCTTCTTTGGGTAGTCACTCACTTTATTCAAATCCCCAGGGATATGTTGCATCATTGAGGTTCCTATGAAAGCATTGGTATTTGCTTCAAATCTCCTCTATAAATCCTTTAAATCTATAGGTTGACCCATAGCACCTGTTAATCCAAAGGCCTCAAGGAAAGACTCTTAGTCCAAAGTATAGAGACTAGTTCCATCCTTCTTATGGAAAGACTTAGTAGCCAGATTATAACATCAAAATAGGGCCTTCATTAAATCTACATCCATGAAGACTTCTCGAAAAACTAGCTTAGCTAGGTTCTTCTTCGATGGGTTACATATAGGAATTTTCTTCTCCCTATTACAATAAAAGAAATAGAAAAGCTCAAAACCTATAGTATCAGGGAATATGGAATCTTTGCATTTGTCATATGGGTCCAAGAAGGCATGATCATCTATAGAGTTTGCATTAGTAGAACCCAAGAAGAGTTTTATCCATTCCTCTAAAAATCTGCTAGGTTTTCTCTATCTGGTTTTGCCTCCCTTAGAGGTTGAAGTCTCTAAAACTACCATATCTAAGGCTTGAATCTCCTCCACTTCTTGGTTAGACATCTTGAGAATATTCAAATAAAACACCCAAAGTAGATACTACTCTATTCTTAATAAGCTCTAGAAAAGATAATTCAAAAAGCTTAGAAAACAAAGGAAATTCTCAAATTCTTTCTCTTTGCAAATGGAAAACCATGATTATGAGAAGAGAAAATCTTTATAAGTTGATATGTGTAGACTAATGTTTCTTGCATTTATTTTAGCATTCTTGAAATATGATATCTAACTATGCACTTTTAATATCTAACTATGCACTTTTCATACTGCATTCAAATCCTACTAGTTAAGATGCCCATTGTTGATTTCCTATCATTATGTTTCTCTCAAATTAAGATCCTATGATATTACAAAAAGGATAGTTGAAAATACCTTTCATAATATCACATTATTGCAATAATGGCTTTCTAATCTTAGGAACACCCTTTGATAAACCCCTATCAACCAGTTGGACAAAATGGCAAAAACCCACTATGATCTAACAACCCCCTATTGTCATAGCATTGGCATCAACTTTATCTCATTCTATGATCTCATGACAAGTAGCTTTGTAACATTGTGGGTCACTTTCATTTACCCTACAATCATATGATCATAGTTAAGCTCACCCATTTGTAACATTGTAGGGGATCCCATTTCCTTTTGTGATGTTATGGTAACCTTGAACCCTTTATATTGTATCATCAGTGGCTTATCATTTTTCTTATGCAATTTTATGATCATGCCCTAATCATAAGATCAGAGATCCTCCTTCAAAACCTTAAGATCTCACAATAAAGCATTCATTGTAATATCAGAGACCATAATTTGCCACTCCATTTACATTATAAAACCTTTTCTAGTCCCACTAACTCTAATAGCATACACACTTGACACTCATACATTTTCTTTGTCCAATCAAGAAGTAGACACTTGTCTAATAGCTCATCTCCTTTTTTCCCTTTATCATCCTTTTGATCTTATGATGACAAAGTATTGTGCCATTTCAATGCTTCTATACTTCTTTTATGATCCCATAATGAACACCTTATCGCAATATTGTAGCTAGCGTTTTTACTTCTCATGACACCATAATAAGCATTTCATCATAATATCGAAGAAGATGATAATGCAAACCACTTAAAATGTTATATGATCATACAGTGCAAAGGATATCATATGATTAGGGAGACTCAAAATTCTATCCACAATAACATGACACATCAACAATCATGAGATCGAAAAAGGCTAAATACCCTTTCTTGTGATACACTATTAACCCTCCATTGTAACATCGTAAGAAACAATGTATTTAAAATAAAAGAAAACCCTCTTATTCATATGGCCTAGGGTTACAATTAGGGCATAAATTAAACCATCAAATCTATGTAAAACTAGGATTTATTCTAAGAATGGATTTTAAAAAAAAAGAAAAAGAAAACTACCCTATCATACAAGTAAAATTCTTCACCATAAATCTAAAATTTTTAGTCTTGTTGGAAAAGGAACTAACATAGGCTCTATCTAGGGATTATGGATAAATTTTATCCATACAAGGATTCATAAGTTTTGATTTGAGTAAATGACAAGCCTAAGAGCTTAAGAAAACAAACTGCTAGAACAAAAAATAAAATACAAACTTGTACACATATGTATAGGTATTTACAAATATGTACACAAAATAAAAACTTAATTATTTCTTAGGGAAGATAAAAACCTTCAAGAAAAGTACTTCTTTAAGAACTACCCATGAACTAGCAATTCTAGGAAGCTCCCTAATAATTCTTTGCTGAAATATGAATCTTCACCCCAAGCTAAATCAACTAAATAAGGACCAAGCCAAATGGGATCAAATTTCCCATGCTTACCTATATTTTCTAATCTAGCATTCCACATTAAGAAAAGATCACCAGATTCAATTTTTTTAGCCACTACCTTCCTATTATATAAATTTTTAATCTACAATTGCAATTTCATGTTTATGGCAAAGGCCTCTTTCCTTGTTTCAGCTAATCCAACTTGTTCGTCAATTCTTTCATGCATATCATCCACAATATCATAATCATAAATTTGAATATAATTATATAGGCCCATTAGGTTGTTTTGGAGCATTCTAGCCTAAATCCCATATACAAGGTCAAAAGGTGACAGACTTATTTCTTTCTTTACTATTACTCTATCAACCTAGAGGGAAAACTGCAACTTTGAATCCCAATCTTTTTTGTTATCATCCAATGTATTTTTAATGACCTTAAATAAAATTTTGTTGGTGTATTTTGCCTATCCATTCCCTTGTGGATAATAAGGTGATGAAACTAATCTAGTGATACCATATTTTTCACAAAAATTAATGAATTCCTCAAATCTGAAACACATAGCATTATCAATTACTATCCTTTCAAGACATGCAAACCTTGTGATTATATTATTAAGTAGGAAATTATTTAGCACTTTGCTAGTAGAACTCCTAGTAGGGATTGCCTCTGCCCACTTTGTAAAATAATCAGTTTAGGATCCAAGAGAAACCACTACAAGAAGTTGGTGAGATTTCACCTATAAAATCCATTCCCCATTGTTGAAATGGTGCCTAAACCTCAACTAATTTTAAAGGTGTGTTCCTAGAAAATCTTAATTTCCCTGCAAACTTTTGGTATGAATCACATTTCTTGACCAAAACCTTAGCATCCTTAAATAAGCTAGGCCACCAAAAGCCTACCCTCATAACCTTATGGGCAGTAGTCTTTACCATATAATGGCCCCCACATATCCCTGAGTGCATGGCATTAAAAATTATTTCTAATTTTAGCCAATCAACATATTTGAGTAATACCCCCTCAAAATTTCTCCATCACAATTCTCAATTTATTAGAGTATACCTTACTACATGTGGTTTTACAATTTTCTTTTTATTCTCTCTCAAGTTAGGTGGAGATTGCATATGTTGCAAATAATATATCATGTCTTTGTACCAATCACATTGATCCATATCACATATCTCAAGACTAGGGTTTTGATCTTCAATATTGATTTGATTAGCATCCAAATTTGTCTATGCCATGAGTTTTTCTAATCCCTTACCTCTTACCAACTTATTAATCTAAATATCTATATTAAATTCTTAGATTCTATTAATCCATCTACATCTTCTACTAGATACCTCTTGCTGAGAGAAAATATCCTTTACTACTGCATTTGGCACAAAAGCTATGACAATAGCACCTACTAGATAACATCTAAAAGCATTGATAACTTTAACTAGACCATATTCCTACTTTGCATTAATATCATATTTCATTTCCATAGGCTATAGGGATTTACTAAAGAATGCTATCAGTTGTTCATATTCATTTTCATTTTTCTAAAGTGAAATTGTTGCTACAGTATGAAAAGATGCAAAAGAAAAAATATGCATGGGCTTTTCATAATTAGGGGTCCTAAGGACTGGAGTATTTCTGATAACATCTTTTATTTCTTTGAAAGTAATAGTATGCTCACCTTCCCAAATAATTGTGGTTCCCTTTTTGAGCATTTTTTAAATTGGCCTATTAACCTTAGCAAAGTTAGTTACAAATCTTCTCAAGAAATTAACTTGTCCAAAGAAGGATTGTATACCTTTGACACTTTTTGGTTTTAAAACCTTGTCAATTGTTGCTACTCTTTCAGGGTCAATCTTTACCCCCTCTTTTGAAACTATATGTTCTATAATTTTCCCATTTATGACACCAAAAGTACATTTCCTTGGATTTAGAGACACACCATACTCCAAAGCCTTAACAAAAATATTTTCAAGATGCTTTCAGTGGTCCTTGGCTTTCTTAAAGTAAGCAGTCAAATTATCTTGATACACTACAATGAATTTCTCAATATAGTCTTTGAAAGCTACATCCATAGCTCTTTGGAAAGTTGCTCCTACATTTATGAGGCTAAAAAGAATTCTCACATACACATAAGTTCCCCATGGAGTGGTAAAGGCTATCTTGAACTATTCTTTTTCATCAACAAGAACTTAGTTATATCCTAAAAAACCATCCATCATGGGCATCAATTCTAAACTAGTTACTTATAGAATCATAGCCTCCATACTAGGAAATCCATAATTAGCTTTTAAAGATGCAATGTTTAAGTTTCTAAAATCAACATAGAGCCTGATATCATCATTCTTTTCTCTGACAAGTACTAGATTAGATGCCCATGAAGAATGCCTAATAGGCTTAATTATTCCCCCATCTCTGAGCTTTAATAATTCTTCTTGCATCTTAGGGGCTAGAGTAGGATTAACAAGCCTTTGTTTCTATCTAAAAGGTTTCACATCTTCTTTAAGAGGTATAACATGTTGGAACAAATCTTGCCTGTAAGCCTTGAGGTCATCATAAGACTATGCAGAAACATGTCTAAATTTTTTTAATAAATCAATCAAAGAATTTATAATCTCAAGGGTTAAGGTCTTTCTAATATATATCTTCTTTGGAGAATCAGCTATGCCTAGATTGATTTCCTCTAGCTCTTGTGGTTTTTTATCTTGTGCATTTGAGTGTACTCTATCTTGATCATCCAAGGCACTTTCCAATACAACCAAACCCTTGGGTACCTTGTTATTTTTAAATCACAGGATCTCTTGCATAAAAAATATTTCTCTCACATAAATTGTTTCTACCAAGGCACTCCAATCAAGTTCCCACCCATGATATTTCTCCTCAAAAACTTGCCAACTATGTATATTATCTTGGATTGAGTGCCTATTCTATAATTCTACAGTAGATACACCAGAAAATGACATATCATCAAGCTTTATGGCCACATTTGCCAATAGATTTTCCATCTTATTATTACTTCTTTCTTTCCATATTCTTAAAAGCATCAAAAGAATCAATTATGAAACATTCCTATATTGCTTCAATTTTTTATTTTTTGACACATATATACCTCTAACCTAAGAGATGATTAAGTCAGAATCACCAATAACATGTATTTTCTTGATTCCATGCTATGCTACAAATTTAAATCCTAACAACAAAGCCTTATATTCTACAACATTATTGGTACATGTAAAATTTAGAGAAAAGAAAATACCTAAATGTATTTTTATCTAGGAAGATAAAGATAATTCCAACTCCCAATCCTTCCTTTGAGCTTGCTCCATCAAAGTACATGTTCCACAAATTTAGAGAATTCAAGCAACATGTGTCCTCCTATTCGATTAGTGTAGACAATTTTTCAACTTCTTGGATGATCAATTTAGCTCTGAAAGCATTCACATTTATGTCTACGAAACAAGTTGTATCCTTGTCAATATTTTCCTCAAAGATATAAGTTACTCTTGGTTCTCTATTGACCTTGATAGCCTTTTCTCTTACTTAAAAAGTGGCATATGACAAATCACATTGCATACTACCTCCCATGGCAGCAGTTCACTTCCTTTGACATAGGCAAGAGAAAGAATAACTAGGGCCAGATGCTCACCCAACTATCCAAACCACCCTACAAGAGTTAACACAATAGAAGAAAACACAAGGAACAAAAACCAAAGGAGGAATAAGAGAGAATACTTTTATGGATTCATCATAATATCTTCATACATGCCTAGCTGTAAGGCCTTCTAGGTTATGGCCAATTTAAAATACATTCATATACAAAGATCTAATAGTAAATTTGTACCTTCAATTTTTCTCTCTAATCTTCTTCACCAAAAGCTTTCCTAAATCTAAGCCTAAACACTCTATTTATGCTTGCCAAAATGGCTTACAAATCATTCTAGAACATTACATAAGAGGAGGGCCGACCCAACAATGGTCTAGAATCATCCCAAGAAAAGATCTTAACATAAATGTCACAAAAAAAATAAATCCTACAAATCGACCCACATAAATCACATCTAATTACTGGCACTCAGCATACACTAGATAACTCAGCACATGAAGGAACATTCATCATACACTAAGTAACTTAGCACATGAAGAAACACTTGGCATATACTGCGTAACTCGACATGTGAAAGAACTGCTACAGTAACTCAACATATGAAGGAATTTCTACAATAACTAAGCACATGAAGGAAATTGGATTGCTAGGCACATGAAGAAAACTAGATTGCTAGGCACATGAAGAAAACTAGATTACTAGGCACATGAAGAAAACTAGATTACTAGGCACATGAAGGGACTGCTAGGCACATGAAGGAATTGCTAGGCACATGAAGCACTACTAGGCACATGAAGGAACTGCTAGGCACATGAAGGATTGCTAGGCACATGAAGGAACTGCTAGGCACATGAAGGACTACTAAATGAACAAAATGAGCAAGATAACAAGGCAACCCAAGATGATCCTACATCAGACAACCAGGGTTGAGAGAAATGATTCTCTTGAATCATTGAGATGTCCCAACCTAAGCTAAATCTAACTCAAATTAAGAAATCCATGAAGCATCTTCAATAGGTCTGTTCTTGCACTACACCAAATATTCATTGTAATATTTTCCCCTTGTGCTCTTGCCAACTATCTAATCCAATATCTATTCAACTTCTTCAATCTACTTCTTAAGATAATCATTTGATACAACAACTTCATCCTTTGACTCATGATACTTATACAAATTAGCAATATTGAAAATAGGAGACACATCCATGTCATCAAGTAACTCAACTTCATAAGCATTGCCATTGTTAAACTTCTTCAAGATCTTACAAGGTCCAAATTTCTTCATCTTCAGCTTACTGTATGTTCCAACTAGGAATCTTCCTTTCTTCAAATGAACCATCACCTCATCACCAACTTGAAAATCATTGTATATTCTAGACTAATTAGCATTCTCCTTATACTTTTGATTACTTTTTTCCAACCTCAACTTCACTTCTTATGTAAAGACTCCATAAAATCAACAAATTCTTCTATTGTAGAACTTCTCTTTTCTTCACTACCAACATCTCTCAAATCTGATATACCTCTAGGATGTATTCCAGTAACAATCTCAAATGGTTTCTTCCCTCTACTCCTATTCATAGAATTATTATATGCAAATTCAGCTTGTGCCAATACCATCTCCCAATTACTTGGCTTATTCCCAACTAAACATCTTAGCAAATTACCCAAGCTTCTATTCACAACCTCTGTCTGACCATCTATTTTTGGATGGAATGTAGAACCAAACTTCAATTTAGTACCCATCTTCTTCCACAAAGTCTTCCAAAAGTAGCCAACAAACTTATTGTCTCTAACAGAAATAATACTTCTTGGTAATCCATGCAATCTCACAATCTCTTTAAAGAAAATTTCAGCACAATCTATTTAAAGAAAATTTCAGCAACATGTTCAGCATCTGATGTCTTCTTACATGGTATGAAATGATCCATCTTAGATAATCTATCCAATATAAAAAATATGGAATCATACCCCTTCACTGTCTTAGGTAATCCAAGAACAAAATCCATACTAATGTTAGTCCAAGGTTTCTCAGCAATAGTAATAGGTGTATACAAACTAGTATTTTGATTCACTCCCTTTGCAACTTAAAAAACTCCACAACTCTTTACAAATTTATGAACATCCTTATACATTTGTGGCCAATAATACTTCTCTTTCAACAAACTCAATGTCTTATCAATTCCAAAATGTCCAGCTAATCCACCACTATGTTTTTCCTTAATTAGATTCAAACTCATAGGACTTCTAGAAATACACAACTGAATGCCTTTAAACAACATACCTTCTTGAATGAAATACTCATCATACTTACTTATGTGGTTTGTTAGATTTGGTGCTCTACATTCTCTCTACACCTCAGAAAAATTAGGATCAACATCATATAACTCTTTCATCTCATCAAAACCAAGAACTTCAACCTTCATTTTAGTCAAAAAAGAATGTCTTCTAGTACTTTTTTAGTAACTCCACTCTTATGCTTAATGGAAAATGTAAAACTCTACAAATACTCAACCCACTTCATATTCCTTTGATTCAATTTATGTTGACTTCCCAAGTATTGTACAACTTTATGATTAGTGTACAACACTAACTCCTTAGGCATCAAATAATGTCACCACTTCTTCAATGCTTGAACAATAGGATAAAACTCTTAATCATACATAGAATATCTCCTTTTAGCATCATTCAACTTTTCACTAAAGAAAGCAATAGGCTTACCTTCTTATAGCTCCTATTGCATTACCACTTGCATCACATTCAACTTGAAATACTTTCCTGAAATTAGGCAAAGCCAATATAGGTAATTCAATAACCTTTTGTTTCAAAGTCTCAAAACTCTTATCAGCTCCATGTGTCCACTTGAATTCTTTTTTACCTCCCCTCAGTGTCTCAGCCATAGCATTACAAACAACACTAAAATTCTTTATAAACTTTCTATAGAAACTAGCCAAACCATGAAATGATCTTACCTCACTCACATTCTTAGGTGTAGGCCATTCTAAAATTTCTTTAACCTTCTCAAGATCCATCTTCAAACCATCAACTAAAATCACAAATCCTAGATACATAATCTCCTCTTGTATAAAAGAATACTTTTTCAAATGAATCAACAACTTTTCCTCTTTTAACCTCTGCAATACTTGTCTAATATGCTCAAGATTTTCTTCATTAGTCTTGCTAAATATTAGAATATCATCCAAATAAATAATCACAAACTTACCAAAGAATCTTTTTAGAACTTTATTCATCAACCTCATGAAAGTACTAGGTGCATTAGTCAAACCAAAAGGCATAACCAACCATTCATACAAACCATCTTTTGTCTTGAAAGCTATCTTCCATTCATCACCTTGTCTGATTCTAATCTGATGATAACCACTCTTCAAATCAATCTTGGTAAAATACTTTGCTCCACTCAAACAATCTGTTATGGCATCCATCCTCAGCATAAGAAACCTATATTTCACTGTTATCTTGTTAATAGATCTATATGGTGTTTTCTTTAATAAAACCTTTCTACAACAACTCATGCACTTGTCTATTAAGTTCTTCATTCTCTGTAGGTGTCAATCTATATGGTGCTTTATTTGGCAAACTAGCTCCAGGAATCAGATCCATACAATGACTTATACTTCTTACTAGATGTAAACCATCAGGAATATCATCAGCAATAATGTCTTTATACTCATTCAATAATTTTTTAATTTCTACTAGTACTCGACTATCACTATTTTCTATCACTCGATCATTACTAGTTTCTACTAATTGGTCATTACTACCAAAACTTGGTCCTCTAAGAACTATGGAAAAATAGACTTGATTCTTTTTCATTTCCTTTTCAAATTTTTTCCCATTAACCATGCAAATTTTTATAGCAGTACAATTAGCCTCATATGGACTTTCAATCAAAGGCAGCAATGTTTGTTTCTTCCCATTTACCTAAAGAGTATATTCATTCAATCTTCCATCATGTATAACATATCTATCATATTACCAAGATCTACCCAACAAAATATGACAACAATCCATGGGCATAATATCACATAAAGATTCATCAAAGTAATGTCCAATTTTGAACTTCATAAGGCATTGCTCACTTACCAATATCTTATGATCATCTTTGATCTATGAAACATGATAGGGTTTTGGATGTTTTAACCTCTACAATTGCAACTTTGTAACCAACTTCTCTGATGCTAGTGTATACACTAATCTAATGTGCTAGAAATACTAATTCAATGAAAGCATTTACACATTAAACTAACATAACATATAAGAGAGACGAAGAGAAGACAAACTCAAATGAGAATGTGATCCATGGATAGGCTCTCTCAATGAGCTTGTTCTCTTGTTTTTGAGATGTGTCTATGTATAGATTGGGGATGTATGCTCAAATGCTCAAAATGGCTTCAATGGAGATGGGTAATGGAAAATTGGTATCTTTGTGAGCTCTCAATTTGGCATTATAAGGGTATGGATATGGATTTTGGCTCTCAAAAGGGCATGGTAACTTTAGCTCAAAGATTTTTGTTAAATGGCTTGGGAGGGGATTCAATTTATAGGCTAAGGGCTTGAGAGATGGAGGGCTAAGATGCAAGGAGAGATGAAGGCTTAAGGAGGGCTAGGATGCACTCAAAGGAGAGCACATGGATTGTGCTTGTTTAGCACCAATGGGAAGGTGACACTTGTCACAAAGAGGATGAGTGTGAGAGGGTAGTGTAAAGGGTTGGTTAAAGGCATGATGAGTGGTGTTGAGTATGTAAGAGAGGTGTAAGAGGAATGAGTGTGGAAGAGGGAAGAGTGTGGAAGATGGATGTAAGAGTCATGAGTGGGCTTGTAAGAGTCTTTTATGGTTTGTAAGAGCACTCATGACTTGGTGGTTGAGATTTTTGAGGGGAGACTTTGGTTTGGTTTAGGAAAGTCTTAAACTTGTTTAGGGAATGTGACAACATTAGGGGGTGGATTAGGCTTGGGTTTAGGATTAGATTAGGGATGTTAAAAATGTGCAAGTGGATGGCATTAATGAGGGTGGGTGAGTTAGTGGCTAAGCTTGGTTAGTATAGTTGGATGGGGTGGATTAGGCTAAATAAAAGATTAGGGATAGGTTAGGGGTTTTTTAGATTTGAGGATTTTATTTATCAAATAGATTTATTTAATAAATAGGTATTTTGGAATTAGATAGGAGAAAAGGATTTAATTGATAAATAATAGGTTATTTGATTTATCAATTAGGACTATAGATGATTATTTAAATTAATCAGCTAGGGATGGTAAAGGATTAATTAAATAAGAATTTAATTAATGATGCCTTTAGAGATGGCTAAATTTGATTACCAAAGTAGTGTAATCAAATTTAGGTGTCTACATTTTGCCCCTCTTTTTGACATAGTGTTGAGACAACACTATTTCAAAGAAGTTCGAGTGAAGATGACATGTGGAAGATGTTTTAGCAAGAAGGTTGCCCCAGTCTCAGATAAGAAGAGAAGAGACTAGACTTAGATGATGCTCCCTCAAGAAGGCAGCGAAGAGAGAAATGAGGCTCGACGGCTTCTTGAAAAGTACAAGAAATGGAGATGAGCAGAGACATAGATTGGCAAAGAGAAGGGGCTGAATTAGCTCAAACTCTCACTATGGGAGAATGATAAAGGAAAATCAGAGGCACAAAAGTAAAGCAAGCTTAAGACTTTCCAAGATTGGGAGGGGATGATGAAGGAAAGGAGCACTATAAAAATGAATCCAGGATAGGGAGATGGATGATGGAATGATAAAGCTGATGCAATAGGATTTCAAAGAGTCAGTTTGACAAAAGATGGGTTTCAGAGATCTCTAAGACTAGGATTGTGGATCTCGAAAGATGAGGCTTGGTAAATTGATTTGATTGGTGGATCCCTAAGACTAGGATTGTGGATCCCTAAAGCTAAGTGTGAGGAGTGACTCAAAGAGATACTGATGCATAAGCTAGGGGAGGAGTGACATATGTGGATGGGGGACAATGGAGATGAAGGAAGTCCATTGAAGCTTTTTGAGCAGGGGGATACTTCAAAGAGAAGTACCACCATGTAGTTGAGCACTAGATTTTCTATAGGACTGTTGGTTAATTGCCAAGGTTACCAAGAACATCAAAGCCTTTTCACCAACCATCTAAAGGACTGATGAACTAACTCAAAACAAACATGCAAGGATTGCCCCAGTATCACACATGAATCCTAGAGGAAGCAGCATGGAAACAAAACTGGGTAACCCACAAGCAAAAAAAGAAAACAAGCGAAAGACATGATCAAGAACTTACACTCTGATTGCCCATTCATAGCATACCATGATATGGAAGATCATGGAAACCTTGAGGAGGGAACAAGGAGATTGCTTGGAAAAGATATTTCAAGACCCAAAAAGGAAGATTCCAAATCAAAAGAAAGTGAAAATCCAAAAGAGAGCCATTTGCAACCAAGATGGGTAGGATGAGGTACTAATGGACCAAGATCAAACATGAGGAAAGCTATATCCTGCAAGGATCTATCAGAGATCACCTATGCTGATGGATCTGGATGAGTGATGTGTCTGGCAAGCTGAACTAAAAAGGAAAACACTTTGGTGATAGAAGATCTAGCTAAAGGATGCATTGGAATAGCTAACCAAGATGTGCGATGTGTGCAAGATGCTGATCAAGGACAAACTGACATGAAAGTTAGATAGATACAATGGTACTAAGCTAAAGAGGATGTACAAGCTAACTGACCAGGATAGTTACAAGCTGAAGTTGACCAAGATAGTTACAAGCAGGCAAAAGCTCAGGATGATAGGATAGCAGGATAGTTCAATGTTGGTGCAAGATGCAAAAGCTAAGGATGGGGCGATAGTGAAAGATATGGATTTGGAGAGGATGCATCCTAATGATGATGAGAGATTTTGTGACCAAGGATAGCTAGAGGAGTAGGATGAGATGGCTAGATAGGATGGTAGATAGCTAGGATTATGATGGATATAAAGAGATGACATTGGGTTTTCATGAGGATAGCCTAGAGCTAGATACTAATGAAAAGGGAGGATGGACAAGACAAGGTCTCCAAGGAATACAATGCCCCTAGTTAGAAGATGACAATGTGGAAGGAGGCCTTACAATGGATGTGATAGGATTGAAGCTAGGATGGAAAAAGCTAAAGGGGCTAGGGAAATGGATGATAGCTGGGATGGTTGGCTGAAGCTACAGGAGATAAGTGGATGGTGTGAGATGGAAGCTGGAGGGTGGAGGATAGGTGGATAGATTCAAAGGTGAAGTTGGATGTCAAGAGATGACCAAAAGCATGAGGGTGATAGGCTAAGCTGGGGATGGTTAGATTATGCATAACGCTTGTTTGCCAAGTTTTCATCATGGTACTTGTCCAAGGCACTTGAATTGCCAAGTTTTCACCATTGGACGATTGTTTTGTTTTTTAATTATTTTTTTGACTTTTTGACTTTGGACTTAGCTGGAATGATTTTGGCTTTCTTAAGCTATTTTCAACTTCTTTGGGATTTTTCACTGGCTGTTGGAATGTTCAATTTTGTTGCTAGCTATTGGTACACCGGATGTGTGATTTATGCAATAGATTGGATTAGATGGGATTGATGGTAGGAGATGGAGGGATGAAAATGCTGGAAAGTAGCATGAGATGGGGATGCTTGCAGGATCAACATTGGTAGATGTTGGGACAGGTGTGAAAAGAGCATATGAGGGATAGATGGTAGATGTGGGCCTGATGGAGGATTTTTGGAAGCGCACTTAGGGATATAGGCACCCAAGATGGAGCTAGGAGATGGGAGACATGAGTTGCTGGATGGAGGATTAGCAATGGTGAATGCCATTATGCATTGGGTCTCAACTTTTTTCTTTGGGATCCACATAGTTTTGGATTTTCGTTTCATAGGCTTTTGCATTGTTTTGCATTCTTTGATTGGATTTTTCCTTTTTGGATTATGTCTTTTAGAATAGACATATGATTGCCTAGGATGTGAATTTTTAGCTTTATGCATTTTGAAGTTGGCATTCACATTGATGTGGTAAGTTTTGGGAAGATGGTTAGGAGAAGCTTTGTGAGATGGAGAGGATATGGAAGAGCGTGTAGGGGGATGATGATGGATGATGTGCCCTGATATGTGCCTTTGTTGATCTTGTGTAGGAATGGAGGGAATAGGATTTTTATGATGGCTGATAGGAGGATGGAGGATGGTAGATTTTGGGACATAAGGACCCAAAATGATCTTTGCGAATGAAGGGGGGATATGGTAGGTTGTTTTGGGTTTCAAAGATGGTGGAGGGGGGATGACATAAGATTTTTTGAAGGAGTGATGGGAGGCTAGCATGGTGGGTTCAGAGATAGGCTTGGGTTGGGGGTGTGGTGTACCAACACCTTTAGATGGTGAGCCTTTGGATACATATCAAAGACCATGAAATCCTAGATTCTGTTGTGCAATAATAGGCTTTCTGATTCCTTGTTCTTGTGGTCCTAAACCTTGACCTTGATAATGCCATCGATTGAGCATTTGAACTAGCTGAGGATACTTTTTTCTTGCAGAAGATGGTGGAAGTGCTTTCTCAGATGTATTGCGTCTAGGAGATACTGTTCTTAATTCTTCTGCTGAGAGGAGGCCACCATGGATGAATGTGAGTGAACCAAGAGGGTAGATTTTAGATGGTGGAATAGCTTGGATAGGTGGTAAGATGGAAGCATGGAGTGGAGGAGATGGTAGGATAGGATCTCTATTTAGCTGATGGGATGAAAAGATATTCTACAGTAGAGGAGGTATGGTTTGAAGTTTTGGAGATGGAGGGGATGGTGACTACACTATGGATGGAAGATATGATACGATGATATCTTCATTTATGCTTTGGGGGATGTCAACATGCTTTTGGGAAGGATCTTGATAGGATTGGATTGGAGTGTATGGTGTGATAGGAGGTGAAGGGATGGATTCTTCAAAGGCAATGGATGGATAGATGGGAGATTCGGTAGTGGAGATGGGTGAGTAGAAGATGGATGCATAAGGGTCATCATGGGAGATTTAGGAATTTCTTGGAGGTGATGTGGATAGGATTTGGAGGGATTTGATAGGTGTTGGGATTTTGATGCTTGTGGGAAGTGGAAGTATTTTAAGCAATTTTATGGATGCTATGGGGATCATAGCTATGGGAGATGGAGGTGATATTATAGATGGGGAAGCTTCATCACTGACTACTTCACATGGTTGGATTAGATGACATAGCTCATCGACTGCTGGAGGCAGCTTTTCTTGTATTTTCTTTGGGAGATTCCTTGGAGACTTGTGTGTCGGAGGTGGAGGTTAATTGATAGGAATAGCTAGTGTGATGGGGGTGGAGGATTGGAAGCTTGGTTGATTGGGTGATGGAGGAGAAGCTGGGATATCAGATGGCATGACTAGATAGTTTGGAATAACTCTTGGATTTTGGGGGATGGTTGGTGGAATGTTTCTAAGGCTCTCAAGATACCCTTCATAGTCAACAAGATTTTCATCATCATTGGAATAGGAGGTGGTAGGAGCAAGGACAATATGACCGAACACATGATGATAGGATTGGTAGTTCATGCTTTAATGATGAGTTTGATGGGGATGGGGTCTTGCATATGGATGAACATGAAAGCTCATGGTCGGATTTGGATTAAGCTCAGATTTTGGATTGGCTGATGAAAGATTTCCTAGGGAGAGTCAAAGCTGTATAACAGACCCAAGGAGGATTGGCTAGAGATTTTTGGCTTTCCTATGGATGGAAGACTTTCAAGGGTATGCTATCAAAAGGTGAGAGTTTTTGCTTTCCTATGTGCAGGATTGGTAGAGATTGTGTCAACTTAAGGATAGACTAATGATCCTATGGGCATGACATGAGATTGACCACTTGTGTTTCCCAACCTTTAGCTCAAGGTGATGAGGGATACAAGTGACAAAGCTGGGTTACCCTAGACAATGCTCTGTCAGAGGGATAACCTTGGTGAGATTGGTTGATTGGTAGGATTGATTGGATAGCAAATTCTAGCAGAGTGAAAAAAACTCTTTAAAGGCTTGGGTGTGATTTTTGATTGGGTTGCTAGCTAGCTGGGGGGATGATATGGATGGACTTTGGATTTGAAATTGTTCTAAAGCAAAGAACTAGATAGATTTGGTTGTGGCAGGGGAGCTTGGATGATCTTCTGATGAGGCAGTGACTACGCTAAGTATGCCTTGAGCTGGGAGATTTCTGCTTTTCTAAGATTTTGACCAAAGTTGGCAAACATTCATTCAAAGGCTATGAACAAATAAGCAGACAAAATTTTGGAGCAAGCATGTCAAACACACCAACATCCTAGGAAGCTTTCTACAAGAATGAAATTTGGTTTAGCTAGGAGGTCCTCGATATACGCAAGGTATGTGAAGCCCACATCTGTAGATGAAACCAAAATGATGTCACATAGCCAAGAGGAGCGGTAACCCACTTCTCCTCTTTCACTTTTCAAGGGTATAAAGTTCCTTGAGGCTTAGCCTGAGTGACAAAATCTTGATCCCAAGAGAGGTGTCTTTTGATTCACCTCCTGATTCTTATACTCCACCGGAACGCTGGAGTTGAGGTCATCCCAAGGGGTGATGAAATCCATAAGTAGGCCTCCTAAAAAAGAAAACAAGGTTTTGGATCCTAATCTTATGCACCCAAGATGGCCTCAAAAGACGACAAGGGGAGAGAAGACTTGGATGACCTTGGGCTAAAAAGCAGAGTTCCTTTCCAATTGATGATTTAGATTTTGTAAGCTACGATTAAAGACACTCATGATTATGGCATACAATGTTCATTCCAACTTGACAGCATCGTCAACATAATGGAAATCATGAATTCATCAACATAAGAAATGCGAGCATCATTGAGATGCATCAAAAACATGTAATGTTCATTGATTGTTAGGCATTCAAGATTGTGTTAGAGTGTTTTAAGCCCAAATTGGAAGCGTGAGATATTGCAATGATTAGTTGATTTTTGGCATTCAAGATTGTGTTCATTTATTTTAAGCATGCATTCCAATAAAAGGTTGATTTTTATCCATGGCATTCAAGAGTGTGTTTTTGAACAACATTCATTCAAAGAAAAATGCTTAAACATTCAAGTTCATTCCAAGGAAGACTTAAGAAATATGATTAAGCTCGTTGCTCCAACCTGCAATAAGACAAAAAAGTAATTTGATTAGTTACCCAAAATCTTCTAAAATGAAAGCTTAACTATGGAAAAAATCAAAATTTAACTTTTTTTGTTCGTTTTGATATGTGTAAAAATGCTTAGAATGGTCTATTTTCTACGGAACCACTAAAAGTCAAATTTTGATTTATACTCTTTTTTTTTCTTTTAAAAGTATTTTTTGGTTTTTTTTAAACATACAGGTTCATTTGTTAGTGTTTTGAAAGCATGCAAAGATAATGACTTGGACAAGATAGCCAAAAATTAGGCGAAAAATCTGAGAAAATATTACAATAGGTGAAGACGACAGTCCACAAGAAGATACGTCAATCTGCAGAGACACTGAACTACGGAGATGACAATAAATAGAGACACTGAACTACGAAGATGCTAGTTAGCGGAGACAACAAAGAAGATAAGCAAAGATGATAGTTTGAGTTTGCCAGCACAGGCTGCCAGAAAATAGGCAAAGACGCCAAAATTCACAGATGATAGTTTGGGCTTTTGGAGATGGCAGTTGAGCTCGTGCAAATGATGGTTGTGCAGGCACAGACGATGGTTTATCTTTTGTAGACGATGATTGAGCTTGTGGAGACGATGGTTAAGTTTGCACAGATGATGGTTGAGATGGTGGAGACGACGATTGAGTTTGCACAAATAATGTTTTGCAGAGACGACAGGCAGAGACGCCAAACTATGGAGATGACACTGCGCGAAGGGAACCAATGGGTGCAGGTTTTTTCCAAAAAATTTTGTTTTCTTGGTTATTTTTGAATTTTAAATGGTGTATCTTTCTCTTTAGTGCGTCCTTCAACCTGCAAAAATAAGAAAAAAATCTTGCACCCACTTAACAACAATAAACCATTAGATTGTTAGTTTGTAAAAGCAAAATATAGATTTAAATGGATGAAAAAATAAAAAATGACCCATAGCAGGGTCCCACCGAGCATGCCAAAATGTATACACTAATCTAATGTGCTCGAAATACTAATTCAATGAAAGCATTTACACATTAAACTAACATAACATATAAGAGAGACAAAGAGAAGACAAACTCAAATGAGAATGTGAGCCATGGATAGGCTCTCTTAATGAGCTTGTTCTCTTATTTTTGAGATGTTTCTATGTATAGATTGGGGATGTATGCTCAAATACTCAAAATAGCTTCAATGGAGATGGGTAATGGCAAATTGGTAACTTTGGGAGCTCTCAATTTGGCATTATAAGGGTATGGATATGGATTTTGGCTCTCAAAAGGGCATGGTAACTTTAGCTCAAAGATTGTTGTTAAATGGTTTGGGAGGGGATTCAATTTATAGGCTAAGGGTTTGAGGGATGGAGGGCTAAGATGCAAGGAGAGATGAAGGCTTAAGGAGGGCTAGGATGCACTCAAAGGAGAGCACATGGATTGTACTTGTTTAGCACCAATGGGAAGGTGACACTTGTCACAAGAAGGATGAGTGTGAGAGGGTAGGGTAAAGGGTTGGTTAAAGGCATGATGAGTGGGGTTGAGTATGTAAGAGAGATGCAAGAGGAATGAGTGTGGAAGAGGGAAGAGTGTGGAAGATGGATGTAAGAGTCATGAGTGGGCTTGTAAGAGTCTTTTATGGTTTGTAAGAGCACTCATGACTTGGTGGTTGAGATTTTTGAGGGGAGACTTTGGTTTGGTTTAGGAAAGTCTTAAACTTGTTTAGGGAATGTGACAACATTAGGGGGTGGATTAGGCTTGGGTTTATGATTAGATTAGGGATGTTAGAGATGTGCAAGTGGATGGCATTAATGAAGGTGGGTGAGTTAGTGGCTAAGTTTGGTTAGTATGGGTGGATGGGGTGCATTAGTCAAAATGGAGGATTAGGGATAGGTTAGGGGTTTTTTAGATTTGAGGATTTTATTTATCAAATAGATTTATTTAATAAATGGGGATTTTGGAATTAGATAGGAGAAAAGGATTTAATTGATAAATAATAGGTTATTTGATTTATCAATTAGGACTATAGATTATTAATTAATTTAATCAGCTAGGGATGGTAAAGGATTAATTAAATAAGAATTTAATTAATGATGCCTTTAGAGATGGCTAAATTAGATTACCAAAGTGGTGTAATCAAATTTAGGTGTCTATAGCTAGATTTGTAGAACTTCCACTATCAATGATCACTTTGCAACATTTTCTAGCCATCTTACATATTGTCTTGAAAAGACTCCTCCTTAAAATAGGTTCCTCATCACTCCCTTTATTACATAAGGTTCTTCTCACCATCAAATTTTCTCCAGCCTCAAGTCCACTTTGTCAACCCTCATCATCTCCTTGAATCACAACTTTTCTATTACCTTGCCCACTTTCAGAGGATTGACATTCAAAAGATCTACGGCCTTCTTTGTCACATCTAAAAAAATTACCATGAAATCCACCTCTAGAATAAGAATTACCTCTTCCTTGTTAAGAACTAGTGCCTCTTCAGTAAGAATTATCACTTTTCCTTTCGATCTTTCCTTTTTCATCATTCTTCCACTCAAATTTGCCTTTATTCTGCATAGAACTTTCAAATTTTCCACCTTCACCGTAAGATCTACCTCTGCCTCTCTAGAATCTGCCACCTCTATCTCTTTGCCTTTGTTCATGCTTGTTTGTCAAGATCTCCTCAGCCTTCAAGGTATATTCATATGCTTATTCAACACTCTCCAACTTCACAAAACTTATTTCATCTTGTATTTCAGATCTCAATCCATTTATGTACATTGCAATTTTCTCAACATCATCATCCACATGTCTAGATCTAATGTCCAATCTATAGAATTCCTTAGAATACTCTTTCATAGTCATGTCTTTTTGCTTCAAATTTTGAATCTTTCTCAAAAAGTTAACTTGGTAATTAGTAGGAAGGAATTTTTTCTTTAGCTTGTTCACCATCTTTGGACAAGTCTTGATCTTCTACTTTCCTCTCCTTTGTCTATCAGTTTGCAAGTGCTCCTAACATAGTGATGCATGACCTTTCAGCCTAGTGACTATAATCTTCACCTTTCTATTATCAGAGTGTTTTCATACTCAAAGAACTTATCCATATCAAATATCCAATCCAATACAACATCGTTGTCCAATTTTCCATCATAGGAAACAACTTCAATAGCAAGCTTTGAATTTTCCCTAGACAATACTCTCAACAATCTTTCCTTATCTTGATCTTCTTCAAGTTTTGGATTATGGTTTGGTGTTGTTGCTTCATCATCACTTACATCATCAAGATGTGTTGCTCTCCTCTTGGCTATCTTCATAGGATCTAATCTGGCTATAATTTGTCTCAACTGATCCAATATAGTATCATCAGCATTTCTTCTACCACAAATCATCTTTACAAATCAAGTTCTTACAAGATCATAACCCTCTGCAAGTTATAGGTAAAATCCACAGATCTGCCACCCTACAACCAAACCCAAATTAGGGTTCTACATGATCCAATCTCAACAAGGACAAACCTCAAGCTCTGATACCAACTGATATAGGAAAGAGAAAGAATAACTAGGGCCAAATGCTCACCCTGTAGACACCAAAAAACCTTTAGAAAATAAAGTACTTTTATTTTCTGAAAAAAATCTAATGACATCATCATTTATTAATTAATTAATTATTTATTTATTTAATTAATTTATTTTTATGCCATTAAATCCCTTTATCTTAATTAAAAATATTTAATTAAGGAATCCCTCCCAAAAATGTTTAAATCTTATTTAAACATTATTTCTTTATTTATTAATTATTTAATTAATAAATTGACCAAAAAACCCAAAATAAATAAAAAAATTATTTTTTGCCGAAAACTTGGCCAATTTCCTTAAGACCACTAACCTCTTCCAAAATCTGCTAATCCTTCTTTAATTTTGATTAAAGGCTAATCCCATCATTTCCTACCCCTAATCCCAACTCAAAATATTTAATTAAGATTAAATATTAATCCTCATGTTTGTTAAAAAAAATTTAATAAATATCTCCTCAACCCAAACCCTTGAAATAAATAAAACTTTATTTATTTCTTAAAAATCTAATTTATCCTCATCCTAAGAAGTTCGAGACTCTTCTAGAAAGTCTTCATCCTCATCCTAGGAAATTCTAGACTATTCTAGAAAGTCTTTATCCTCATCCCAAGTTTAGACTCTTCTAGAAGATGTCTTTAAACCTAATCCTAATCCCCTCCTAACCTTGTCACATTCTCTAAACATGGGTTAAGACTTACTAACCCAAGCCAAAGTTAACAAATATCTCCTCCTTCACCCACCCTCATTAAATGCCATCCACTTACCTATCCCTAAGCTAATCCTAAACCATCCTAATCCATCCTCTAATCATTTGCACAATCCTAAGCAAGCTTAAAACCCTCCTAATCAAGCCCAAGTTGAAATTGCTCTCATCTCCCTCAAAATATCTCAACCATAAAACTTTATGAAGCCCACTAGGCCATAAATGACTGCTCCAAGCTCTTTTATTGCTCTTACAAGTCATTATGAGGGTCTTTATGAAGATTTTGTCCCTTGAGCCTCCTTTGTTGACTCATCCTTCCCCTTTCCTCCATCCTCTCACCTTATGACATGTGTCACTCCCTGATTGGATGTAAAGAAGCACAATCCATGTGCTCTCTTCTCATCCAATCTGAGCCCTCCATGAGCTCTTTCCCATCCTTGCATCTTAGCCCTCAATCCCTCAAGCCTCTTGCCTATAAATTGGATCATTCCCCTTTACAATATAACACAATCCATGAAGTAAAGTCATAATGCCATTTTAAGAAGCCATTTTACATCAAAACCATACACTCACACCCAAATTCCAACTCCATTTGAAGCCCTTTTTGAAGCATAAAGCTTGAGCATACATCCTATCTATTTAGACAAAGCCACTCAACAAGAGAGCTTCTTATTGAGAGAGTCCATTAATGGCTCATATTCTCAATTGAGAGCTCATCTTAGTCTATCTTGAAGTTTATGAATTTTGTTTAGTTTGTAGAAGCTTTATTTAAATTTGGTTTCTATTAGCATACTAACATTGCTCATATACATTTTGGCACGCCCGGTGGGACCCCGCATGGATCATCTTCATTAGCTTTTTTAGTCAAGTTTTGTATGTCATTTGCTAATTTTGACTAATTTTGCTTGTTTTTGTGATTGGTAGGATTGTATAAATTGGTTTTGTAGGTCCACATCAGCACGAAGAAGACAAAGGAACTCATAATCAATCTCATAGTGTTTGCAGATTTTTCAAGGTTATAGGTGGACAAAGCACTTGGAATTCTTCTTCCTCTTCTTGTCTATATTCTTCTTATTCCATATACTTCTTCTTCTTCTTCTTGTGGGAGATCTTGGCCATTTTTTTTTTAAGGAAGCAAAATCATACAGACTTCTTTTTAGTGCTTAAAATGAACCCCTAAATCATACTTCAATCCATTAAAAACTAAAAATTTGCAAAAAAAAAAAAAGCCTTTTAACAAGTGAAACTAAACCAATTCAATCATTTGCATCCTTGCAACATCAAGGTTTTAGATGCATTCATGCAAAGTTAGGAACACTTCATTTTTGGAAATTTAAAAAGAACTTCAAGTTTCCATTTCAAAAGGTTCAAAATCAACACTAAGTGCACACTAAAATCTAAATCAATCTCAAAGCATCAATCAAGGATAAAATGAACCTCATTTGCAAATATTTTAAAGTTCTTTTAAAAATCTCATGAAAACTAAGGGTCCTAAATGGTTGCCAAAAATTGTCCTAAAAGATTTGTTATTTGTTCCAAACAAATGTCTTGTTGCAAAATCTTGAATGTTTCTTAGGTTTTTCATGCATCAAAACAATCTAGGAATATCATTTTTGGGCTTAAAATATGCAAACTAGAACAAAAAATCTTGAATGAAAACCAAAGTCCAAAGAGTCATTTTCACTTTAGAGTCCAAAACAATCTTGAATGATCTAAGGTTAAAACAAAGCACTTCAAAGTTCTTAAAACAACACACAAAATCTCAATCTTGAATGCTCAAAGGAAAAAAACTTGAATGTTTAATCACTTGCCTTTGAATGCATGTTGCTAAACACACTTTTGGATGCCACGGATTAAAATCAAATTTTCCTTGAATGCATGATTAAAACAAAAAATCCAATCTTGAATGCCAAGGATCAATTAACCATTGCAATATCAAACACTTCATTTGGAGCTTCTAAAATTGAACAAAACAAATCTCTTTTCCACATGCAATTTAGGTAAAGTTTGATTTTTGGACATTTAAGAAACTTTGTTAAGTTAAATACAAATTTGAAAAAATCAATTTGATTAGTTCCTTGGACTCACCTCTTTTCTAATCACCCATCAATTCAACCATTGGTTGCAATCTCAACACCATTTATGGGGATGGGTCTACTTGAAAAAGGTGTTAAATGTTTCACAATCTAACTCACTCACTTGGTCTTTGAACATTTGCTTTAACTTTATCAAAAAATTTAAGTGACCAAAACTCTAGATTAAATCGATCACACTTCAAGTTTGGGCAGTAAAATTGAACAACTATTGATGTGGAGGGCCTCCGGGCACGCGCTTGACAAATTGAGTCTCACACATCTTTGCTTTGGGTTTAAAACAAAATCACACCAACTCTTGAATGCTTTAAAGGAAATTAATCGATACTTGATGTTGAGGGCCTCCGGGCGTGCGAGTTTTCTTTTGTTGACCCTAACTCTTCTTCTTGTTTGCATTCTTCGATCGATTTACTTTTGTTGGTGCTTCAAGTTGGAATTGAACATTGTCTCTTAAACATGAGTGCTTGCAAAGTCTAGATTAGCACACATAAGAGTCAGTTGGTAAAAGAACAAGCATTTTTTTTTAACCCAAGATCATCCAAGTCTTCTCTCCCCTTGTCATCTTTCGAGGCCATATTGGGTGTATAAGATTAGGATCCAAAACCTTGTTTCTTTTTAGGAGGCCTGCTTGGGGATTTCATCACACCTTGGATGACCTCAACTCTAGCACTCTGGTAGAGTATAAGAATTGGGAGGTGAATCGAAAGACACCTCTCTTAGAATTAGGATTTTTGTCACTCAGGCTAAGCCTAGAGGAACTTTATACCCTTGAGAAGTGAAAGAGGAGAAGTGGGTTACGGCTCCTCTCGACTGTGTGACATCTTGTTGGTTTCATCTACGGATTTGGGCCTCACGTACTTTTGGGTATATCAAGGACTCCCTAGCTAAAACAACTGTTAGCCTTGTAGACAACCATCTAGAGTGTTAATGTGTTTTAAGTGACTGATCAAAACATTTGTAAAACATACACACTCCTCAACGCAAGTATCACATTCTGAGAATCAAAAACTTCTATCTGGTTGTTTCTATCTATTGCTTGCTTTTTCATTTGTTGAATGAAATTTTTCCAAACTTGGTCAATCTTAGCTTAGGGTATACTTAGCGTAGTCACTACCTATTCTAGAAGTTGAACAAGTTGAAGAAAAATAACCGAGGTCTCTCAAAGCCAAGTGGATTCAAGAACTGATGTCAGAGCAACCCAAACCTAAACAGATGTTCCACAAAGTTAAACTCAAACCATCTCAAGCATACCAAAAAAATTTAGCCAAGAGAAAGCAACTAACACCGAGTCCTCAAATTGCCAAACTCCACAAAGAAGAGGATAAAGCTACCGATGAGGCGCTTCAAGAGGCCTGGTTAGAGCGCACCATCAAATTTAGCCACCATCCAGGAGTTAATCCTACTTATGCCTTACCAACTAGGCATGATTTCTATGATTAGACACCCTTGTTTCTCCACACCTTCTTGGATAAGCTCCACCTTAGAGTCATCTTTGTAGAAAAGTCAGCCATCCTAGATTATCCCCTTAAGTATTATTAGCTCATCCATCTCATTTAGGACCAAACCATCTAGCCAGCAATCCAAAATCTTCACATCCAAGCCTTCAAAAATTGTTGTCACCTTGCTAAAAGTTTGCAATTCCTAAAATCTTTCAAAACCACCAATCTCACCAAGGTTATCCCTTTGACAAAGCTTTGTCTAGGGTAATCTAGCTTTGCCACTTGTTATCCCTCATCACCTTGAGCTAAAGGGTGGGATCCACAAGTGGTCAATCTCGTGTTCTTCCTAAAGGATCATCAGTCTATCCTTACGTTGACACAATCACCACCAAGCTTGCACATAGGAAAGTAGACCTTTTGTGCTTTGGCAACATATCTTTAAAGTTAGAATCGCCAACCCAATCCTCCTTAGGTTTTTTCATATAGCTTTGCCTCAACTTAGGAAATTATTTACATAGAAAAGCCTTCCTCCCTTTTGCATCTGCCAGCATTTGTTGCATATCATCCCTAGGAGCATTTTTCATGCCACCCATCACTCGCTTAGCCAAGAAGAAAGAAACAATGGAGCCCTATCATTTGGATCGAACAACCTCACTCCCCTTGAGCACTCAGCCATCCTTCAGCCCAGAGAAAGCTATGCCATCATCTACTGACATTGAAGCTTTCATGAACCAACTAGGAAATGTAGTATTGGTAAATGCCATTATAGACAAGAACAAAGAGACAATCATGGCTAATTTTCGAAGGGACAATGTAGGAACCTTTGACTTTGGAAGACCCCCTCCATTATCAGATCCATCTCACTCATTGTTTGGGTAGTTGCCACCACCCATAGGCTTTTATGATCCAAATTATCCTCAATATATGCTAAAAGAAGAGCCTCTAGCCAATCCATATGATCCAACATACCCAAACATACCATCATCCACCCAATTTGAAATCTCCATACCGCAAGCCAACCCAACCACCACCACTCCATCTTTGGCCAACCTCAGCAATATACAATAGGGATGCCACCCATGGGGCCAAGTAATCAACCTTTCATCACCCCCAGCTTGTTCACCATAGCCCAAAGCACAATCCCATCATTTCCATTAGGTCTTGGGAGCTCAGTGCCATCAGTCACAAATCCACAAGCTACTACCCTCACTCCACAAAGCTATCAAACCCCACAAGTTAGTACTAATGTTCTGCCCAGCTCTCAAGTGACCCAAGCTCCCGCCACCACTCTACCAAGCTTCCAAATCCAGCCACCAAGCTATCAAACCCCATCAATTCCATTTCCTAGCTTTCAATTCCCACCAATTCCACCACCAACTAATCCATTACCTCCTATTACATACTACTTTTCAATGCCACTTCTAGGAGGTAACCCACCAATCCAGCCAACCACCAATTATTTGTAGGTACCATCCCAAATGGGGGCACAACCCACATACCTTGGTCAAACCCCACAAGCCCCCCGATCCTTTCCCCAAGCTTCACAACCATCTTATACCTTACCTCCACAAAGAAATTCATTTATCCCATAGCCAGCTTATGTTCCTCAATCCCAACCTCAAATCCCATATCAGCAGCAAGCCTCGCAGCACATGCAACACTATGTGCCACCTCCCCCTCAGCAAACCATCATCCACCATGTAGCTGCCCAAACAATGTACAATCCCTATCAGCAAATCCCTTACAACCATCCATATTTAGTGGCCCCATCTAGTGCATACCTACCTCAAGGCACTCCTACATTGGGGGAACCCCAGCCATCACCCATTAATTCAGAATGGGAAGCCATGAAAATAGCTTTGAAGAACATCCAAGAGGGAAATGATCCAAAAAAATTCAAGTTTGAGAATGTGTGCCCTTACCCATTTGACAGAGCCATTACCATGACACCATTCCCCAAGCATTTTGAGACACCCAAATTTGAAAAATTTAGAGGAAAAGGAGACCTTGTCACACATATCAAAGAATTTTACATGCACTACCAAGAAGTGGCATATGATGACTTCTTCCTCTTGCGTCTCTTTCCCAAAAGCTTGGCCAAACCAGCTCTTGAATGGTTTTATAGAATCCCCTATGGCACAATTAAAATTTTTGCTGAATTATCTGAGGCATTTGTAGCCCAATATGCCCATCTTGTTGAAACAGAGCTATCAGTAGTTGATCTTGTCCACACCAAGCAAAAAGGTGGAGAAAGCCTTCCCAAATATCTGCAAAGATGGCAAATCCTTATCACCCGCATATCTTGCACCTTGCCAGAGTGCCATTTGGTGAAAATGTTTATTGATAATGCCCATCCTAGCTTGGCTCACCACATGACCATGAACTATTTGCAAACCTACAAATATATCAAAGAGAAAGGAATGATCCTTGAGCAAGGACTCATTAAAGATGGTGTGGTCAAGATTTACAAGGAAGCCAACCAAAATTAATCACATTCCAATGACAAGTCTAGGTATTGGAACAAAAACAACCATGTTGCAACAGATGGCATCACTGACACCAGACATGTGAATATTGTTGGTCCATCTCACAACCAGTCCAACCCACCATATCAGCCAAAAAATCAGCAAGCTATCAACTACCAATAGTAGAATAACCACAGCTATCAAAACCACAATCCAAGAACAAACTTTCAAGGGTCTAGCAATCAAGCTAATGCCATCAATGTAGCTGCAGGACAAAAGCCCAGATTCCAACCTACACCTAGAAACTATACACCCCTTGGTGAGCCATTGGATGCCATTTTTGAAAAATTAGTCAATGAAAACCTCATCAAATTTCCTCCTACCCAGAAAATGGACCCAAGCCAATCTAAAGCTACATGGTACAAAGACAATGAGTACTGCAAATTTCATAAGCTAAAAGGTCACACTACCCTCAAATGCATGAAACTAAAAAACTATGTGTAGGACCTCATTGATGGAAAGGAAATCATTGTTGGTACCCAAACCTCTCCCAATGTAGGCTTACAGATCTATCAAAATGCTTTTCCTCCTCACAACAATCAAAATCCTGGAAAAGCACCTATCCAAACCAACAACAACAACACCAACAACTGTTAGCCAAACCAGCAGCATGGGAAGAACAATGACCTCACTTCATCCTATATAGACTATGGTAGCCTTATAGGTTGTATATCTGAGAAAGAGCCTTTTGTCAACATTATCAATATCCAAGGACCAAACAATGAGTGTGCAGTCACCACTCGAAGAGCCTGATTTAACATCGTAGGCCCACCCGTTTCACTAGCACCATCAGCTCCATCAAAAATTCAGTACAATATCTTGGAACACCTTAGGAACATGCTAGCCCAAATCTCCATTTTAGACCTTCTTCGCACTAGTCCTGTGTACAAGAACATCCTTTATAGTGCTCTCATAGAATCTTGTGTCCCTTTTGATATCAATGCTATTGATTTTTGCAATCTTGTTGGACACCTTTCATCCTCATGTGCCCTATCGTTCAAACCCACCGACATACCCATGGTCGAGCCAGTTCACACCCTTCCACTTTGCATAGGCATCATGGTATCCAATTTTTCCGTGAAAAGAGTAATGATAGATAATGGATCAGCCTTGAATATTTGCACCCTAAAATTCATAAAACAAGCTGGGTATACTAAGGCAGATATCATCAGTGAGGTTATCACCATCAAAGCTTATGACAACTTGGAAAGAACCACAGAAGGAACTATTTTGCTGCCAATCAAGGTTGGGCCAGTCATCCAAGAAACACTCTACCATGTTATTGATCTAAACCTACCATTCAACATCCTCCTTAGTCACCCATGGATTCATGCCATGAAAGCCGTTCCATCCACTTACCATCAGTGCATCAAATTTTCACATCAAGGCACTGAGGTAACCATCCATGGCGATCTAGAACCCTTTGCTTACTGCAATGCAATTGAAGCTTCATATACAAACCATTGCCTTGGAATTGATATCAACACATATATCACCAACTCATTCCACACTTGTAATGACCCAGAAACCATCCTCGCCTGTACCCTATCTACCATGAAGATCAATAACAAGGGCTATGGAGAGTATAGTTTGTCGGATGCATTTTCTATTGGGGAACTCCCACTTGATCCACATGCCCATGGATGATCAACATATCACAAAGCTAAGGAGATTCCACCTCCTCGATACAAACAGTTTGGCCCAACAACCTTTATATCCTCAAAAATCCCTCTTCATGAGGAGCTCACTCCAGATATCAACAATTGGTTACATAAGGATGCACCTCAAAGGAATTAGGCATGCCTTGATCACTTTACCCAAAAGTATCCCCAAGAACATAAGCTCATCACTGACAAATGGAACTATCAAGGTGGTGGTCTAGGACCAGAAGAAAGAGGCATGCAGTGCCCCATCGACGCACACAAGTGGGAATCAAAGTTAGGTCTTGGCTTTGGCATACCCACAACTAAGGGCACCAATACGGACGATCACGCTTTTTCTGAACATTCACTGCGACCTTGTCAAAATTGAAGACATTCCTGAGGAAGTTGAAAAGAGAGCCTACGATGATATCCTAGACCAAATCTCCCTCGAAAACTCTGTTCTCCAAGAACTATCCATCCACCTCATTAACCTACCACTCGCCCATCCACAACTCATAGATTGGGACCAACCAAGCATCATACACATTGATGAGTTCACATTAGAGGAAGTGCTTTTGAGATTCATGGGAGCTGAAACACCTCACAAGAAAACAAAGCCAGATTTTGCCTATATCTACAAGCTAGATCCCAAGGGGTATTTTGGAGAAAATCCCCAACCTAGTTCCGATACACCCAAAACTGAAACTAAGGTGAATCTGAGACTAGCTAAGGTAGCAAAGAGAACCCCTCAGCAAGAACATCTAGAGCCATAAGCAGAACATGAGGATTTAGCATTACCTCCTCAAGATAATTGACCAGATATATCTTCTATTCTAATTGAGGATACTAGGGAAGTCAACATCGGTTCTTCAGAGATCCCTAGGGTTATTCAATTGCTGCATCCCTATCACAAGACCAAGCTGATCTCCTTTTTGAGGTCTTAAGAGAGAACATTGGCCAATTTGCATGGTCAAATCAGGACATGTCAAGGCTTGATCCAAAGCTTGTAGTTCATCATCTTTCAATCAATCCACAGATCAAGCTCGTTAGACAAAAGCTTAGAAAAATGCACCCCAAGGTGGCATTACTAGTCAAAGCTGAGTTAGAAAGAATGTTAGCTGCTAAGGTTATCCGACCTATCAACTATTTAGAGTGGATCTCCAACATGGTCCCCGTCACTAAGCCTTCTGGTGACATCAAAATCTGCATTGATTTTAGAGATCTTAACAAAGCTTGTCCAAAAGATGATTTTCCCTTGCCCAACATAGATATGATTGTAGATCTTATAGCTGGAAATGAATTTTTGTCCCTCATGGATGGATTTTTTGGGTATAATCAAATCAAGATTGCAGAAAAGGATCAGCATAAGACAGCATTCACTACCCCTTGGGGAACCTTTTGCTACAACATGATGCCTTTTGGCCTAAAGAATGTTGGGGCTACGTATCAAAGAGCTATGACGGCCATTTTTCATGATCTCATCCATAGCATTTTGGAGGATTATGTGGATGATATCTTGGTCAAGTATCATACCTTCATGGATCATCTTGCTGACCTGGAGAAAGTCCTTGATAGGTTAGCCAAATATCATCTCATGCTGAATCCCAAGAAATGTGTCTTTGGGGTCACATCTGGAGAGCTTCTAGGCTTTATAGTTTCTAAACAAGGTATAGAGATTGACCCCAAGAAGGTCAAGGCTATCTTAGACATGCCTCCTCCCCAAACACTGTGACAACTTTATTCTCTTTAGGGAAAGCTTCAATCTATTTGGCGCTTCATCTCCCAGCTTGCAGATAAGTGTACACCATTTTCACATTTACTAAAGAAGGATGAGAACTTCAAGTGGGATCCTTTATGTCAGCGCAGCTTCAACCATCTCAAGAAGTATCTCATCAATCCCCTTATCTTGGTTCCACCAGTTCCTGGTCGTCCCCTGATTTTGTACATATTAGCAACACCTACTGCTCTAGGGGCACTTCTAGCATAGCTTGATGACTACAGCAGAGAAAAGCCATATACTACATCAGTAGAACCCTAGTTGGTTATGAACTCAATTACACTCCTATGGAAAAAGCTTGTTTGGCAGTTGTTTTCTCAACTCAAAAGCTTTGCCATTACATGCTAAGTCATACCATCCAACTAGTCTCCAAGATTGACCCTCTCAAGTATATGCTCTCTAGAACAACACTTAAAGGCTGGTTGGCCAAATGGGTTATGCTCCTTAGTGAATTTGACATCCAGTATGTGGACAAAAAGGCAATCAAAGGGCAAGCTATAGCAGACCACCTAGCTAATGCACCTCTAATAGATGCTTATCCATTGATCACAGAATTTCCAGATGAGCATATCTGTCTAATTGAAGAACAACCCCCATGGAAACTTTATTTTGATGGCTCATACACATCTCATGGATCAGGGGCAAGAATATTGTTGGTCACACCTCAAGGAGATTACATTCCAAAAGCCTTCAAGCTACAATTCCCTAGCACCAACAATATAGCTGAATATGAGGCCCTCATAGCAGGATTAAAGATAGTTGTAGAATGGAACATTGCTGAGCTACAAATCTTTGGCGATTCTCAGCTCATCATCAAGCAAGCCCTAAATGAATATCAAACCAAAGATGAAAAGCTATTACCCTACAAAGAGCTAGTTGATCAGCTAACCTAGCATTTTACAAGGCTTCAGTTTACACAAGTACCTCGAATATAGAACAAAGCAGGAGATGCTATGGCTACTATAGGCTCGCTCTTGGAAATTTCCCAAGCAGCTACACAGTATGAGTTTTTAGTGGAGCAACACCTCACACCCGCCTATGCGAATGAGGATTCAAACCATGTTTGTATCTTGGTTGGTCCCCAATTCCCTTGGTACCATGAGATTCACGCTTACCTTAATGATGGTATCATATCCCCTCACCTCACATGTACCCAATGCCAGAACCTCATTCGAAAATTATCCCGCTATGTTATCATAGCCAATACCCTATATTGTCAGGGTTTTCACAATACTCTCTCTTGATGTTTAGACCAAAATGAGGCCACGATAGTGTTAAAGGAAGTACACTCTGGACTTTGCAGTGCCCACATGAGTGGTATTTTCCTAGCATGACAAATCCTTAGAGCAGGCTACTATTGGCCTACCATTGAAGAAGACTCCTGTGACTTTTTCAGAAAGTGTCTCCCATGTCAGTAGCATGCAAATCTTGTGCATGCTTTAGCACAAGATCTATAGCCTATTGCACAACCTCGGCCTTTTGCTTGTTGGGGCCTTGATCTAGTTGGAACAATCACACCCCTCTCATCTGATGGACATAAATGGATAATAAAAGCTATAGACTATTTCACTAAATGGGTGGAAGTAGTCCCCCTAGTCTCAGCTACTGGAGTTCAAGTCTCCAAGTTCATCTTGTACCACATTATTTGCTGCTTCGGCATCCCATCCACCATCTTCACCAACCACGAAGGTAACTTTGAAAATCTTAGCATGGAAGAATTATGCACTTCCCTCCGCATCCATCACCGCTTTTCTAGCCCATATTTCTCACAAAGTAACAGCTAGGCAGAGGCAACTAACAAAACCCTCCTCAAAATCCTAAAGAAAGTTGTCAATGATTCCGGCTATGATTGGCACCTACAAATAAATCCAGCCCTATGGGCCTATCAAATTTCCTTTCGTACATCCATAGGCACAACTCCATACTCCCTAGTCTATGGTGCCAAAGTAGTACTACCTATAGAGGTTGAACTTCCCTCCTTGCACATATCTTTGCAAGGGCAAATATCAGATGAAGAATACAGAGTAGCTCGGCTCACCCAGCTAGATCTCTTAGATGAGAAGTGACAACAAGCCTATGATCATCTCACGATCTATCAAACTCATCTCAAAAGGAATTTCAATAAGAAGGTGCTTCCACAACACTTTCAGCCAAGTGACATGGTCCTCAAAGAAAACATGAAAGTCCAAGCAGATCAAGAAAAGAAAGGCAAGTTTGAACCTACATGGCTTGGTCCTTATGTTTTCATTGCTTCCTTTGGCTCTGGAGCCTATCAGCTATCTACACTGGAAGGAGAACTCTTGAATGATCCTACTAACATCATTCATCTCAAGAAGTTCTATGCTTGAAGATCCTTGGTATACCCAGCTTTTGAAAAATACAAAAGAAAAAAATAGTATAGAGAAATAAGCGTCCAATGGTGAAAACTTGGCAATTCAAGCACCTTGGATAGGTACCTTGGTGAAAACCTAGTAATTCAGGTGCCTTGTGTACTAAGAATAATCCATTATCTATCACTATCCTATCCCTCATCCATTTACCCACCATCCCATAAAACACCTGCTTGTTCCCTTGGTGTTCCAAGCAAATATCCAAAATCTAATGGAGCTTGTAAATACCTCCTGTACAGCTTGTAAAATCTTGTACCTCAGCTTGTAAAATCTTTTACCAAAGCTTGTATTATACCTTGTAAATCTTGTACCATACCTTATATATCCAAATCTTGTCCAAAGTTTGTACCATATTCTAGCTTGAAAATAATTTTGTATCCTAGCTTGTATACTATCATGTGCACACACAAAACCCCATTTTCACTTAAGCTTTTTGCAAACCATCTACCTATCCACCTATCACCTATTATAGACATCCCATCCTTCACAAACATTTCCATCTCACAAAAACCAAAACATGAATAAACTTGTACATTTGTAACATATCTTGGTCCATCAGCTTGTACATCCTCTTTAGCTTAGTACCATTGTATCTATCCAGCGTTCATGTCAGTTCATCCTTGATCAGCATCTTGCACCCATCACACATCTTGGTTAGCTATTCCAATGCATCCTTTAGCTAGATTTCTTATCACCAAAGTGTTATCTTTCTTAGTTCAGCTTGCCAGATGCATCACTCATCCAAATCCACCAGCTTAGGTGCTCTTCGATAGGTCCTTGCAGGATATAGCTTTCCTCATGTCTAATCTTGGTCCATTAGTACCTCATCCTACCCATCTCGTTGGCAAACGGTTCTCTTTTTAATTTTTTCTTTCTTTTGATTTGGACTCTTCCCTATTGGGTCTTGAAATATCTTTTCCAAGCAATCTCCTTGTTCCATCCTCAAGGTTGCCACGATCTTCCATATCATGGTATATTGCAAATGGGGCAATCAGAGCGTAAGGTCTTGATCATGTCTTTTACTTGTTTTCTTTTCTGCTTGTGGGTTACACAGTGTCATTTCCACACTGCTTCCTCTAGGATTCATGTGTGATACTGGGGCAATCCTTGTGTGTTTGTTTTGAGTCAGTTCATCAGTCCTCTAAATAGTTGGTGAAAAGGCCTTGATGTTCTTGGTAACTTTGGCAATTAACCAACAGTCCTATAGCAAATCTAGTGCTCAACTACATGGTGGTACTTCTCTTTGAAGTATCCCCCCGCTCAAAAAGCTTCAATGGTTTTCCTTCATCTCCATTATCCCCCATCCATATCCAGCATTCGTCTCTCCTACCCCAGCTTATGCATCAGTATCTCTTTGAATCACTCCTCACCTTTAGCTTTAGGGATCCACAATCCTAGTCTTAGGGATCCACCAATCCAAATCAATCCACCAAGCCTCATCTTTCGAGATCCACAATCCTAGTCCTAGGGATCTCCGAAACCCATCTTCCACCAATCTGACTCTTTGAAATCTTGTTGCATCAACTTTTTAATCCCCTCATCCATCTCCCCATCTTGGATTTCTTTTATAGCACTCCGCTCCTTCATCCTCTGCAATCCCTAAGAACTTAAGCTTGTTTCCTCTTGTGCCTCTAATTCTCCCTTTATCATTCTCTCGTAGTGAGAGTTTGAGCTAACTAAACCTCTTCTCTTAAGCCAATCTGAGTCTTCTTTCTCATCTTGAATTCTTTTACTTTTCAAGAAGTCATCGAGCCTCACTTTCTCTCCCCGCCACCTTCTTGAGGGGGCATCTTGCAGTCCATTCTCTCCTTTTCTGCTCTAGCCTTGGGCATCTTATTTTCTTATCTTTGATGCCATGCCACTTGCGGCATCACATCAAAGAGGGGCAAAATGTAGACACCTAAAAACCTTTAGAAAATAAAGTATTTTTATTTTTTGAAATTTTTTTAATGACATCATCATTTATTAATTAATTATTTATTTAATTTATTTATTTATTTTTATGCCATTAAATCCCTTTATCTTAATTAAAAATATTTAATTAAGGAATCCTTCCCAAAAATTTTTAAATCTTATTTAAATATTATTTCCTTATTTATTAATTATTTAATTAATAAATTGACCAAAAAATCCAAAATAAATAAAAATTTTATTTTTTGCCGAAAACTTGGCCAATTTCCTTAAGACCACTAACCTCTTCCAAAATCTTCTAATCCTTCTTTAATTTTGATTAAAGGCTAGTCTCATCATTTCCTACCCCTAATCCCAACTCAAAATATTTAATTAAGATCAAATATTAATCCTCATGTTTGTTAAAAAAGTTTTAATAAATATCTCCTCAACCCAAACCCTTGAAATAAATAAAACTTTATTTATTTCCTAAAAATCTAATTTATCCTCATCCTAAGAAGTTCTAGACTCTTCTAGAAAGTCTTCATCCTCATCCTAGAAAATTCTAGACTATTCTAGAAAGTCTTTATCCTCATCCAAAGTCTAGACTCTTCTAGAAGATGTCTTTAAACCTAATCCTAATCCCCTCCTAACCTTGTCACATTCTCTAAACATGGGTTAAGACTTACTAACCCAAGCCAAAGTTAACAAATATCTCCTCCTTCACCCACCCTCATTAAATGCCATCCACTTACCTATCCCTAAGCTAATCCTAAACCATCCTAATCCATCCTCTAATCATTTGCACAATCCTAAGCAAGCTTAAAACCCTCCTAATCAATCCCAAGTCGAAATTGCTCTCATCTCCCTCAAAATATCTCAACCATAAAACTTTATGAAGCCCACTAGGCCATAAATGACTCTTCCAAGCCCTTTTATTTCTCTTACAAGTCATTATGAGGGTCTTTATGAAGATTTTGTCCCTTGAGCCTCCTTTTTTGACTCATCCTTCCCCTTTCCTCCATCCTCTCAACCTGTGACATGTGTCACTCCCTGATTGGCTATTAGGAAGCATAATCCATGTGCTCTCTTCTCATGCAATCTGAGCCCTCCATGAGCTTTTTCTCATCCTTGCATCTTAGCCCTCAATCCCTCAAGCCTCTTGCCTATAAATTGGATCCTTCCCCTTTGCAATATAACACAATCCATGAAGTAAAGTCATAATGCCATTTTATGAAGCCATTTTACATCAAAACCATACACTGACACCCAAATTTCAACTCCATTTGAAGCCCTTTTTGAAGCATAAAGCTTGAGCATACATCCTATCTATTTAGACAAAGCCACTCAACAAGAGAGCTTCTTATTGAGAGAGTTCATTAATGGCTCATATTCTTAATTGAGAGCTCATTTTAGTCTATCTTGAATTTTATGAATTTTGTTTAGTTTGTAGAAGCTTTATTTAAATTTGGTTTCTATTAGCATACTAACATTGCTCATATACACACCCAGCTATCCAAACCACCCTACAAGAGTTAACACAACAGAAGCAAACACAAGGAACAATATTCAAAGGAGGAAGAAGAGAGAATACTTTTATTGATTCATCAAAATATCTTCATACATGCCCAACTATAAGGCCTTCTAGGTTACAACCAATTTACAATACATTCATATACTAAGATCCAACAATAAATTTGTACCTTTAGTTCTGCTCTCTAATCTTCTTCACCAAAAATTTGCCTAACTCTAAGCTTAAACACTCTATTTATACTTGCCAAAATGGCTTACATATCATTCTAGAATATTACATAAGAGGAAGGCCGACCCAACAATGGTTTGGACTCATCCCAAGGAAAGATCTTAATATAAATGTCGCAAACAAAATAAATCCCACAAATTAGCCCATAGAAACCACATCTAATTACTAGCACTCAGCATACACTGGATAACTTGGCACATGAAGGAACACTCAACATACACTAAATAACTTGACACATGAAGAAACACTCGGCATACACTAGGTAACTTGGCACATGAAGAGTCACTCAACATATAGTAGGTAACTCGACAGATGAAGGAATTGCTATAGTAACTTGGCACACAAAGGAATTTCTATAGTAACTCGGCACATGAAGGAAACTAGATTGCTAGGGACATGAAGAAAACTGGATTGCTAGGCAAATGAAGAAAACTAGATTTTTAGGCACATGAAGAAAATTGGATTACTAGGCACATGAAGGAACTGCTAGGCACATGAAGGACTGGTAGGCACATGAAGGACTGCTAGGCACATGAAGGACTGCTAAATGAACAAAATGAGTACAATAACAAGGCAACCCAAGATGCTCCTACATCATCCTTGAAAGTAACATCCCATAGTGGGGGGGAATATCTACTACAAGGATCGACATAATTAATTGTTCATTAGGATATGCAGCATGTCTGTTGAAAGGTAAAGCATTAGCAGTACCTATGACAGGTACCTCTCTAACATCCATTTCCCTACACCTACCTTGCCTAATTTCAAATTCAAAACCAAGAGCCTCCATAACCTTGAAAGGCATTATATTATTTGAAGCACCTAAAACAATCATATAATTTTTTAATATCCTACCTTTAATTATCAAACTTACGAAAAAGGGGTCAATATCTTGCAAGTACACAGCTAGTGAATTGTCTAGATACATTTGGGATATTTTAGACATGACTTCATTCTCTTCTTTTTCCTTTTCGAGAACTGGGATTTACAGTGTATTTACTAATTCTTGTGTAACAATACTATTATCTTGTATCCCTCCTAGCCAAGATAGAGCCTTTCTCTTATGTTCTTCTATCCTAAACATTTCTGACAAAGGAACTTTGACAATGATTTGTGATAGCACTAAAATCATATCAATCATAAGTAGTATTTTTGATACTAACATTTGAGGGTATAGGAGTTTGGACAACAAATAATTCCTTCTGCTTAATAGCCTCAGATCTTGATCCTTTCTCTACTGTAGTTAGCTTGATAAGTTCTTCATCCTAGATATGTATCTTTTTCTTTGGTTCCCACTTCTTATTCTTATTTCCTTAATCTTAGAAAATTTACGAGGATTCTTCTTATTTTCATGAGTAATTTTTTCAATATGATCCCTGATGAAAATGCCTGATGACTTCACAGGGGCACCATTTACAACTCTATTTCTTAAATTGGAAGTACTTTTGACTTGTGCAACCAATTCTAAAGTAATCCTATCAATTTCCTCCTTGAAAGGTTTTCTCAAATTGATGTTATTAGTTGTATCCAATGTGTTACATATGACCCTTTCATCTTGATCCTCACTATCAAAAAACACCTATTGGTGATATGTGTGATACAAATCTCTTTGGTTTGTAGTATCATGCTTAGATTCATTAGTATTTTATTCTCCATCACTATCACAAACATGAATCATATTACATGTAACATCCTCTTGATCTTTATCATTTACATCTTCATCATTTTGTATCTGTTGATTTGTAGTAAAAGACTGAGCCACACCACAAAAATCAAGAAAATGTGATGATTGACAAACAAGACACCAAGGGACATCTCTAGTCATATTTATAGAGCTTCTTTGCAAAGGATCTGGTGTTCCTTTTCCCATATTCCCTTGTGTGAGATTAGGGACTAGCTTTCCATCCTTCCACTAAGTAGTATAGGGATAATTTTGCATCCTAGGTTGCCTATTAAAATTGTTATTAAAAGGAACCTTCTCTGCAACATTTGTTTTATTTTCTTGGTAAGATGGAGGACTTAATTTATTTAGTAAACTTAAAACCTATCCCATTGTATCATCCTCAGGTTTCTTTACTATAATGGGCTTTTCATTATCTTTCTTCCCTCTAGGATTGAACAACTTAGGGTCATCTGTTTTTCTAATTTTTCTAGCAGCTCTTCTATTGTTTCAATATTTACATCCATTGAATAGGAATCCCTTAATTTTTTTAGATCTTTATCCATAACAACATAAGCCATCCTACTATCAAAAGAATTGACTTAAGTAATAAGACACACATCTTCATTTAATCTCATTACTTTGAATAACTTGTACATACCTTTTTGAAACCTGACATTGAAGTTAAAATTTGATTCATTTGGATTCTTTTTGATGTTGTTGAAGTCATTCAACATGAAACCATCATTAGTCTTGTCACCATATTGTTCTTTGCATGGTATTTCAAGATCACTCCATTATTTGGTACCATCATCAGGCAATCGTTTGAATCAATCTCTAGCATCTTCAATCAATGAATCAACAAATAGTTTCATTACTACATATTCATGTTTGAACTCATAATCATTTAACATATCAATAAACTTTCTAAGATGCTCTTCATAGGTAATAGCATTATTTCTAGCAAACTTGGTGACTTTTTCCCTAAGGTCATTTGAAATTGGATGATGGAAACCAAGGATACCCAAAAAAGACATCTGCTTATATTTTTCCATATGGATTGGTTTCCTTTGGGAGATAGGGATGCTTGAAGTACTTGCCCCAATAGCCTAACTTTGGAAAGGAAGCTGAGTTTTCTAGGAAATTTGGAGAAGGGGGAAATGGCCAATTGTAGTAGAAGTCAAAATAGGGGCTAGATGTGAGGAACTTTGGCCTACTATGAAAGGACCAGCAATAGATATGTTAGGTAAAACCTATGAAGGATGGCTTAACTGAGCTACTAAGGTAGAATTTGATTTAATGAACTAGATTTTTCTTCTAGCTTCAGCTACTTGAGCTTCATTTTCTACCCTTTCAAGTTCCTTGGTTAGATCTTCCTTTTCTTTTCTTGACTTTTCTAGATCTAAATCAAGTTTTCACATAACTAAAGAAATGAGCTTATTAGGGAGATGTGGATCACTAATTTGTATCCCAACAACCTTCTACTTTCCTTTATCTAATTCCTTCCTATGTACCTCCTCCACTCTAGTCTCCAAAGGCTTGTAAGGCTGAACCTATGTAACAACAGGGGCTTGATTCTATTTAAGGAGTTGTTCTTGCCTTTGAATGTTAGTCTTCAGAACATCCATATCTCCAAAGATGTTAGAATGTAAATTAGAAGACCATTCTTCCAATCTCTTCTTCTGCTCTTATAAGGAGGCCATTCTCCTATGTAGGTTATCTCTTTCAATAATAGTATTTAGAATAATTTTCTCCTTTTCCTTTTCCAAGCACATATGTCTAGCTTCCTCATCTATAACTTTCTTCTTGAGAAGGAAAAGCTCTAGAATTAGCTCCTCACGATCTATAGTAGAAACCTTAGAATCCACTGGGTCAAAATCTACAAGGTTTGCTACATATGGTTCTTTTCTAGGGCTAAAACCCATCTCCATGTTTTCCCTAAAACCCCAACTATGGTTCATTGCATTTTCCATGTTTGATCTACAAGGAAAATCCTACAAAGGTGACATATTTTTATCATGGAAAACCTTTAATGAGGATGAAAAAGTTTCCCCCAATAGTGCAACTTCCTCTGACTCAATACTTTTGGAGGACAACTCCTTTTCTTCCACAGGGTGATATAATGACTAGGCTGATGCATTTCTTCTAGGGACCCACGTAGAATTAAAATTAGACTTCTTCTTATTTTGTTTATTTTTTACCCCAAGAGGTAGCTCAACTAACAGTGGTATCTCAAGATGATTTCTAGTAAAGGGATGTGTATTCTTCTTTTTCTCAACCATTAGTTTTAGAATTTTCTTAAACTTTATAGCACTAGCTACAAAACCTTAACTTGAGTCACCACCCTATGATAGGGAAAAAGAAATAAAGCTAGAACAAAGAAGAACAACATAGGGTTTTTGATGTTCTTAACTCAGTTCCCCAATAGAGTCACCATTTTGTTGGAGTTCTTTCTTGTAAATAACATATTATGTGAATTTAAACCTGATATTAGGAAACAAAGATAGGGACAAACCCAAGGATGAGCTAAATCCTAAATTCAACAATGCTAAATCTTAATTTTGGGCCAACATTAATAGAGTCAATAGGACTCACTTCACTTTAGGCTTTGCTAAGACAAGGTAGGAAAACCTAGGGGATTTCTCTTATTAACTTGATATTTCTCTATGCAAGACTATTCCCTATTGTATAAATGGTCAATATTCATCTATAATTTTCTAACAAACCTCCTGATTACGGTAGCTAATTACAGCCAAAAGTAATAACAAATAAGCAATGACCAACACCTTTATCTCTTCAATATTTTAAATAAGGCAAATTTATATGTTGTTGTATGTAAATGTCCTGTAGTCATATGAATGTTCTAGGGTTCCGTTTAACTTTAGAATGTGCCAATGCCTTATCTGTTGGGTTACAAAGTCAAAGATTAACAAACTTAAACCTTTTTAATCAACTTGTGATTAAGAGAGTCAACATTAAACTTCTAGTTTCATTCTAGTTCTCATCCTTTTCATAAACCCTAAACCTTATCAATTATAAAAAGCCATTACCCAATTCTTCAAATCAGCAATAATCAATAAAAGATATTCGATCACTTGAGTTGCATTAAACTAAAGAAACACTTGTTTATTCAATCTAAAAGCTTATAGACATATGGAAAAGAGACAAAACTTCAAAGATCATGACATTTAAGGATAAATCCTTTTGCTTTTTTCTCAATGTTGCTAATAAAACTCATAATATAACATAGAGATAAAACTTCTTTTCCAAAATGTTTTCCTTTCTAGTACTTTTGTAAGCATACAAATGAACTCATTGAAATAAACATATAACACTTTAGACAGACTGCAAAATAATAATATGACATATATGAAAATTCTACAGACCACCAACCTTTACTTCTTATCTTGGGTATCCATATATAGGATTGCAACAAGCTATAGATGAGAGGAGGACACATGTCAAAATTGTAACGAAAAACAAAAATTCATTGGAATATGGGAACTACAAATTTTTATTAAAAAATCTCCTAGAAATTTGACCAAAAAGATAGGTAGAGGAAAAAGTAGAAAAACATTTATATCTATCCTTTACTCTTTCCATTTCTTTGTACTTCATCTACCTGCTTGGAAAATATCTTAGCTACCTCCTACCGATAGAGCTTTTATTTCACCTATTGCTTCCTAGACAAAAATCTCCCTTGTAATGGGCTAGTTGTAATTCTTTACTTCTTGTGAATCTTGTGTGGCCTTGGTCCACCTGGCATCAATGATTTCCTTTGATTCAATAATAAACTTATTTAAATTTATTTCTGCCTTAAAGTAAGAATCAATTAAGACATGAAAAGGGGAATTAGACGTATCTTCAAAAATTGCTACTATAGTCTCCTAGGTCAAAATATCATCAAAAGAAGCTGACCACTCTTGCCAATTTTTTACTACATTGGTAGCATCTAGTATTGATGGTATATAGGGCTTCACTCCCTCAGATAAAATCTTCAATTTTCCTTATATGACTTGCAGTTTGCCAGTAAAGAAGCTACTTAATTCTCTTACAATCTCTAGGCTTTCCATTATAGTGAGTATTTTATTTGGAAAGTTTGGTTTTTTAGCCATTAGTACAATCAATCTATCAAAAAATTGAAGATAAGACCCCTATAGGCTAAAAGTAGGAGTCAACCATGAAAGTGCTTCATTGCAAAATTGCTCAACACTTTGTAAAGTAGCATATAAATTATGAGCCTATTGTGATATGCTCTTCAAAATATCAACCCTATAGCTGATCATTCTTCTAAGGATCTCTATACTTATATCTCCTCCCTACTCTACTAATTGAGTACCAATACTCATTCTTCTTGGTTGTGATGCTTCACCCTCCTTTGTATCTTTTGTCTAAATCGGGGCTTTACCAGTGTCCTTAACTAGTAATGATGTTTCATATCCCTCTTCTCTTTGAGATGGAACTATTCTCTATTTTGTTTGTGCTAGTTTCTCTTTGAGAGATATAATCTCATCCTTAAGCCCTTGTATCTTGGCCTTAAGCTCAACAATTTTCTCTTTGTATACATGGTTACTTCTAAGCTCATCTTCATAGAGCTTTCTGATTTCAATGTAATCATGTATGGACTTGGCTAATCTTGTTTCCTTTTCCTCCACCTTGGCCTCATTCATAAATGAGAAATGTTTTAGTGCCTTGGATATTTTAGTACTAGAGGTGTCCTACAAAGTCCATATAATCATATTACCCTATTTAGCACTTTGTACATCCATTAGTTTTTGCTTGTTGGAAGCATGGACTATACTCCAGACTATTAGGGATTTGGTATCAATATTAAAACTAGTCCATCTACACAAAATGCCTTATAAGAAATGGCATTTTCTTGCCTCTTGACCTTGTCAAGCATAGCTTGCTCCAAGTCCCATTCTGGCACCAATAACATGCCACTACTTTGTACCAAATCTCTGGCCTCTTTTAAAGTTATCACTTCACTTTTAGGATCATAGGCTTGCAAATTCTCTATCGATTCCACTCCTTGCTCATCAAATTCATCTAGATTCATCTTCAGAACAAGCTCACTCTACTTGATTTTATACAAGAAACTCTTGAATTCATTGGATTTGATGAATTCATCATCCTTTAAGAATTGTTGAGCCTAGATGATCCTATCATCTAATCTGGCTACTACTAATTCTAGATCTATGAGGGTATCCTCAATTGTAGTAGCCCTAGCTTGTAAGTAATTTTGTTTCATGTTAGAAAAATACTAACTATTTCCTCATAGAATCTACAAGGTCCTTTTTTTTGATGTGAGGAGGGATATGAATAATCTTCTACCTCTTATTTCCTATCACCATCCATGATGCCTGAGGTGCACCATATTCTCCTACCTCAAGAGTCACATTTGGTTTAGGGCTATTAGGAAAAACTCTATCCTCTTCCCCCATTGGACCCTCTACCAACTTGGTCATAATCTCAGTATGGTCCATGACCATCTTCCTAACTCTTTGGGGGTAAGTAATTTCCATGTAGATCCTGCAAAATAAGGGTCAATTCTATATTTTGTAGGGGCCTATCCATAAATTATAATGGTGTAGATAGGAGTAGACTAAATCTAGGGCCTCTTTACCAATGGTGAAATCATCAATCCTAAAGCATCTACACAAAAATGTTCAGCTATGTACTCTTGGCCCTAGATATTCTCTATTTACCATGAACAACTACCAAATGAACTCAATTATTCCAAGCCTAGGAGGGATGAATTTTTGCAATATATGGGGTGGGTGGGGACTATCATAGACTCTCATTAAATAAAAAGTGGGAAACAAGAAAATATCACCCTAATTATAATCTAGTCTCTTCCCCTCAGGAAGTAGGGCTAGTCTTAAAAGACCTTTCAAGATTTTAGGTGCCCTAAAGTATCCTAGATCTAACATTTTCATTATTAATTCACTAAAATTATTGAAGAAAGATACATAATCAAAAAAATGGTAAGTACTATCCCATACCCTTGTCCAGAGTTGTATAAGTAGATCTCCATTCACATCAAAATTTTGATCGATGAAATCAGAACTAATATGTCCCACATTCTTATAAAGAATTAAGTGCATCAGTAGTGAGTAGTAGGGGAAAGTGAAATATTTCATATCTCCAATCTATGCCCTTGTAATCTTCTCCTTCATTATATCTAGAATATGACTAACATGATCATATTCACAAGCATGGTAGGAGTCTTGTACATGCCTTGTAATTATGTATTCTGCTCCATAGACCTCATCAAACCTGTCCTTTCCTACCACCTTATGGATACCATATACAATTTTAACAAAATAATTTTTGAATTTATCTAGTGGAATCTTTTTCTAAATATTCTTTGGTTGGTCACCCACTTTCTTCAAATCCCTAAGGATATGTTGCAGCATTGAGGTTCTTGTGAAAGCATTGGGGTTTCCTTCAAATCTCCTCTATAAATCCTTTAAATCTATAGGTTGACCCATAGCACTAGTTAATTGAAAGGCCTCAATGAAAGAATCTCAGTCCAAAGTATAGAGAATACTTCCATCCTTCTTATGGAAAGACTTAGTGGTCAAATTATAACATCGAAATAGGGCTTTCATTAAATCTACATCAATGAAGACTTCTGGGAAAATTAGCTTAGCCGAGTTCTTCTTTCATGGTTTACACAGGAATTTTGTTCTCCCTATTACAATAAAAGAAATAGAAAAGCTCAAAAATTTTAACATTAGGGCATATGACATCTCTACATTTGGCATATGGGTCGAAGAAGGCATGATCATCTATAGAGTTTACATTAGTAGAGCCTAGGAAGAGTTTTATTCATTCCTCTACAAATCTACTAGGTTTTCTCTATCTAGTTTTTCTTCCCTTAGAGGTTGAAGTCTCTAAAACTACCATATCTAAGGTCTAAATCTAATCCACTTCCTATTTATACATCTTGAGAATATCCAAATAAAACACCCAAAGTAGATACTACTCTATTCTTAATAAGCTCTAGAAAAGACAATTCAAAAAGCTCAGAAAACATAGGAAATGCTTGAATTCTTTCTCTTTGTAAATGGTGAACTATGATTATGAGAAGAGAAAATATTTGTAAGTTGATATGTATAGACTAATGTTTATCTTGCATTGATCTTAGCATGCTTGAAATATGATATCAATCTATTCTGTCAACTTTGTGGAGCATCACCATTAATATCCAACTATACACTTATCATACTGCATTCAAATCCTATTGGTCGATAAGCCAATTGTTCATTTCATGTCATTATGTTTCCCTCAAAACAAGATACTATGATATTACAAAAAGGATAGTTGAAAATACCTTTCATAATATCGCATTATTGCAACAATGGCTTTCTGATCTTACGGACACCCTTTGATAAACCCTTTTCAACTAGTTAGACACAATGGAAAAAACCTTCTATGATCTTACAACCCCCTCTTGTCACAACATCATCATCAACTTCATCTCATTCTATGATCTCACTACAAGTAGCTTCATAACATCATGAGTCACTTTCATTTACCCTATGATCATATAATCAGAGTTAAGCTCACCCTTTCAATACAATGGTAGGGGATCTTGTTTTCTTTTACAATGTTACAACAACCTTGAAGCATTTATATCATATCATCAGTGGCTTATCATTTTTCTTGTGTGATTTTATGATCATGCCCTAATTGAGAGATTGGAGATCCTCCTTCATAACATTAAGATCTCATGATGAAGCATTCATCATAAGATCAAAGACCATAATTTACCACTCCATTTACATTATAAAACCTTTTCTAGTCCCACTAACCTTGATAGCATATACACCTACCACTCATACATTTTCTTTTTCCAATTAGGAAGCAAACACTTTTTTGATAGCTCATCTTCTTGTTAACTTTTATCATCCTTAAGATCTTACGATGACAAAGTATCGTGCCATCACAATGCTTTCATATTTCTTTTGTGATCCCATGATGAATGCCTTGTTGCAAGACCCTAGCTAGCCCTTTCACTGCTCACAACACCATAATAAGCCTTTCATCATAATATTGGAGGAGACAATAATGAAAACCACTTAAAATGTTATACGATCATATTGTATACATGAATTGTTAGCATGCTAGGAGAAACCAAATTTAAATAAAGCTTCTACAAACTAATAACAAACATAAACTTCAAGATAGACAAAAGAGGGTTCTTAATTGGGAATATGAGCCATTGAAAGACTCTCCCAATAGGAATGGCTCTTTGTTGATTTGCTATGTCTAATTAAGGCTTGTTTTTTAGGGATGTATGCTCAAGATGGGTGCTCAAACTTGCTTCAATGGAGATTCTTAGATTTTGGATGTGGATAATGGATCGAGTTGTAAAACTTGTTCTCAAAATGGCATTATAACTTTGCATGGAATGTGATTTGTGATTGAAATGACTTGGGAAGGGATTAAATTTATAGGTTAAGGGCTTGAGGTATGGAGGGTTAAGATGCAAGGAGAGATGAAAGCTTAAGGAGGGCTAGGATGCACTCAAAGGGGAGCACATGGATTGTGCTTGTTTAGCACCAATCAAGGAGTGACACATGTCACAGGGTCATTGGGTGGAGGAAAGGGCAAGGATGAGTCAACAAAGGAGGCTCAAGGCCTTAAATGGCCCTCATAAGTGCTTGTAAGAGCATTGAAGGCATTTTATTGGGATATTTTAGAGGGAGTTGAGATTGTTGACTTTGCTTGGCTTAGGAAAGTCTTAAGCTTACTTAGGGAATGTGACAAGGTTAGGGGGGGGATTAGGCTTAGTTTTTAGGATTAGATTAGGGATGTTAGAGATATGCAAGTGGATGGCATTAATGAGGGTGGGTGAGTTAGTGGCTAAGCTAGGTTAGTATGGGTGGATGGGGTGGATTAGGCTAAATGGAAGATTTAGGATAGGTTAGGGGTTATTAGATTTGAGGGTTTTATTTATTAAAGTGATTTTAATAAATTTGGGATTTTGGAATTAGATAGGAGAATAGGATTTAATTGATAAATGATGGGTTATTTGATTTATCAATTAGGACTATAGATGATTAATTGAATTAATTAGCTAGGGGATGGCAAAATATTAATTAAATAGGAATTTAATTAATGATGCCTTTAGAGATATCTAAATAGGATTACCAAAGTGGTGTAATCAGATTTAGGTGTCTACACATATGATACAAAGGGTATCATATGATCAGAGAGACTCAAAATTTTGTCCATGATAACATGATAAAACAATAATTGTCAAATCAGAAAAGGCTAAAACCCTCGCTTGTGATACTCTGTTAACCCTCAATCGTAACATCATAAGAAACAATGTATTTAAAATAAAAGAAAAACCACTTATTCATATGGTCTAAGGTTACAATTAGGGCATAAATTAAACCATCAGATTTATGTAAAACTAGGGTTTATTTTGAGAATGGATTTAAAAAATAAAAAAATAAACTACCCTGTCATACAAGTAAAACTCTTCACAATAAATCTAAAAATTTTAGTCTTGGTGAAAAAGGAACTAATAGAAACAATGTTAGATATCCATTCAATGTAATCAATAGCATGAATTGAACTAGCCTTAAGAAGCTTTTCCAGTTCAGCTTTGACAAGCAATGTAATATGAGGATGCATTTTCCTAAGTTTTTGTTTAACTAGTTTAATGCTTGGTGTGATGGAAAAATGATGCATAATGAGATTAGCATCTAGTCTTGGCATGTTAGAATATGTCCATGCAAAGTTTATCTTCTTCTCTCAGAAGAAGGCGATGAATTCCTCCTTTTCTTCTAGAGATAGTGACTATGCCAAATGTATCAAGTGAGGATGTTCTTCTATGCCTAGGTTGATTGGCTATGTTGGTTCTATCAATACTAATGATCTTTCCTGAAAGTGACTAGGAAGTGCATCAAATATCTCATCTCTAGGCACCTCAAAGAGGTTTTCACCCTTGGATACATCTTTTATTTTTACTTTTTAAGTTTTTGACACTATCACAATGTGGTTTTCACCACCGAACCTCCTATTTTTTTCTTTTTGATTGTATGACTAAGATATTTGATGTCAACTTTAGTCATGTTGACACTTTGTTCACTAGTGGAAGACATTACTAGTTTGACAATGTTTAAGTAACAAGAAAGAGCATAATCATTCTGGAATGTAGGGACTTCACTAGATGCATTGAAATTCCAATCTGTAAGCTTGGGATATGTGAGTGAAAGAGTAGTGGTGGGTTTGATTGCATTCACATTACAATCATTAAATGCTTGGACCAGCAATTTGAGACCTAGAACAACATTGTCCAAAAGTGTGTTCGAATTTCATTGAGTACTAACATCATCAACTAAAGACTTAATGACACTAGTTGGATTAGACCTATTCAACCTAACCCTAGATGCTTCACCTACTTCAAGTTAGTTTTCATAGACATGAACTTGATCGATGTCTTTATATGTAATTTCTTCTAAAAGGGAGTAAAATTCATATTCCTTAGAATCAGTGCTACATGGTGACAGACTGTAGAATTCCCCAATAGTGATAGGGACATACTTTGCTTCATCATCTAGATTTTTTCACAAATACTCAATGTGTAAGGCCTGACTAGACTCTCCTTGTTCTGAATGGGCATAGTGTGAATTAGTATTGTCATCAAAGGAATCACTAGTACCATCCATAGTGCTGACATGTAGCACAAAGTCATCAAGTTCAACAAAGAATCTAGAAAGATTGTGAGGAATGGGATAAGTATAAAGATTCTCATCATTAGTATTATCTTCTTAAACATTAGACTCAACTTATGACTCATTTTTGGATGAACTCTTAGGTTCTAGTATGAATTTATTAATCCTTAAATGGAAGGGAATCTTTTTAAAGCCTAGACTAGATGTATCTCTATTTCTTTGAGATATTGCGTTAATAGGATTGATAAGATTGTTTTTGTTGCATCCAATGGGACTAGTTACCTTATAGAAAAAGTGTTTTATGAGTCTAAGGCTAGGGCCATATTTCTCAAGAGCAATCTCACAAGCCTATTCTATGAGGTCAACCAAAGTCTCCTCTTTGTAAGGCCACATAGCAATGGCTCTGCTTTCACTTTCATCCTCTAAGGGGATTGTAGCCTTAATAAAAGTACCATTATACTTGGTTTGAGGTGTTAACACAAATGGCCTCTTCACTTTAGATGGTCTCCCATAATGATGGAGAGACCTAGGAAGAGATGTTAATGACAATGCTAGTTCTATGTGGTATTCACCCATGCTACTTTCTTTCAAATTGAATGACTTCTCAATTTGCTTCATCTTGTTATCATGATAATCAATAGATTGCTTGTTAGTAGGTACAAAATTCTTAGTAGCTTTCAACATATTTCAAGTATAGCTAGTACTTGTAGGGAGTGACTTTAGAGCCATTAAAGTGGAATTTTATACATTGATGGTATGTGGATGGCACAATGCACATCTCATGTATCCATGGCCTTCCTAGTAGAATATTGTAAACTAAGGGGATGTCAAGGACTTGAAAAGTGACATCCCTTTCTATAGGACCAACATAGAGAGGCAACACCACAAGACCTAAAGACTTTTTCTCGACTTCATCATACGCTTTGATAGTCATCTTGCAACAAGGATCGTAAGACTCCTTAGAATATCCTAATTGTCTAAGCAGAGTAGTAGAGACAATGTTTAACACAACTCCATTATCAATAAGTACCTGACAGACACATGTCTTATGTATCATGACCTCAATGTGTAGAGGTTGATTGTGTGGGTGAATCAATGTTGGTCTCAGATTGGTTTTGACAATTGAGTGTCAACACACTTAAGAAATTTCTACATTGATGTTGAGTATAATACAAATGTCAAGCTATAGTATGTACCAAGCTAGAAATCTAATAGGTGCCAAGTTGTTCAAGTGTCGAGAAATTTTCAATTGAAGAGCGAGTTTCAAGTGCTGAGTGATAAATTGACAATGAGCTAGTATATTTGCCGAGCAAAGTATATGTCCCAAGCAAGATAGAGTTACTATAGGAGCAGAGTAAGGTAGAATTCCTATATGTTCTGAGCATCAATAATTAGTAAGTGTCAAGTAACACAAAATCAACATAAGAGTTTGTGCCTTCACAAATTCAAATGTAAACCATTTCTAAGCTAACTCAAGATGAATCTTGAAGGATCTAAAAGATAAGATCGAATCTATTACATTCCCTATGTAATTAGCATGCAACCAATAAAAAAAATGTAAAGAGCATGCAACCAATCAAAAAAGTGTAAATAATTGAGTGATAAATATGGATGAATCTCAATCATAGATTCATACCTAACCCTAAGTCTTGAAACTTTTATAAGGGGTTCAAAACCACATAATTCAACAATGTGACAATGCAAGGAGAGAATGCTAGTAAAGTTTGAAGGGGTACAAAAACTTAGAGAAAGAGCAACATTGAAGAATCAGTTTGATCAGAATAGAGCATCAATACTTTGAATAGAGTCATATCAAATCAAGAAGGATCATATCAGATTGGATAGAACAAGGATCTAAAATCAGCAGTTGAAGATTGTAAGTTATCAGGTCAACACATTCCACTACACTTTCAAGTCATTGTATTAGGAGAATGAAAATCCTATGAAGATAGGTTGGTTTAATAGCCATGTTGTAAATCCTTTAACAGGGTGACATTCCAAGTGAATGTTTGTAAATCCTTTAGATAGGTCACTTTTAACAGGATGTAGAGCCTTTAATAGGGTAGGCCTTTCATAGGGTAGTCCATTGATGATGGTCAAACTTTGTAACCTTAACCAGTTACATATTGCTACACTGATAAGTTATGGGTGTCATCCCCACCCTAGTTTTACCTTTTCATTTTGAAGGGTTTTTGGGTGATCAAATCTTGTGTTATCTATTTTCATGCATGTCTTTACTTTTATGGTAATTAGATGTGTTAGATGCATGTGATTGATTTCAGTTAAAAAGTTTTAGAGATTAAAGTTTGGTACTTTTGACGCACCCCCCCTCAGAAGTATCCTTCCCACTTGTGATTTCCAACACTCAATGAATTATCCTCCTCCTCATAGAATGACATATAGTAAGGTGAGGTCAGATGATGTACCATAGATTGAAATCAATCAAGATCAAGATCTTGAGGAATATTTGCCTCAGTGAGGGATTTCTCAAGAATCTTCCTATGGGTAGGTGAGATTTTAAGTAGCTCAAAGATTGTAATTTGAGCATTAGGTTGTTTTAATTGATCAAGGAAACTATAGATAGTGGCTGTTAAATTTTTTGAAAGTTTTGCACCTCTACCAGATGGACCAGCAAGGGTTTTATCTTTGTGTTGTTCAAGATTAGGAGTAGAAGGCACAGGTCCTTTAAGTACCAACTTGGCATGAGAAAGTGTAATAGTGTTGGCACATTATTACAAAGATTTATTATTAGTTGTGTGGGAAGTAGGGCCCCTTGAGATAAATGGTTTCATGGGTTTATTATTATCTTGTTTGCCCTTGATGGTAATAATGTCACAATACTCAAAATCCATAGGTTCAAGCATGTTGATCAGATTGTTTTCATTAGAGTATGTATAGTTGACCTTATTGTTAGGTTTTGGTTTTGAGCTCTCTCCTTTTTCATAAGATGGGAAGGGCTCATTGAAAGCCTCATGATCCAAGTTCTTGTTATGTATGTCCACCATAATGTCATCATCATCAATCATGTCCTAGACTCTGTGACACAAGTTTATGTAGTTTCTAGTTTTATGTCCCTTATTTTGGTGATATTTGTAGAATGTGATTTCATTCCACCATGGTGGGTGTGGTTACAAGTCATAAGGGTGAGAGTTTTCCAATGGTGAAATGAACTTTCTTTGTAGCAAGGTCTTGTAAACCATGTCCAAAATTTCACCAAGAGGTCTATACTCTCATTTAAGGTGTGTATCCCATGAGTTTCTTAGTTTATTTCTAGATGTCTTATTGTCAGAAGGAGATTTCTCAACATTCTTGGATGAGTTGAGACAATATGTGAGATTAAAGGCTTCCTTTAAAAGTTTAGGAGTGACCTTGTCAACAACCCCATCATGTACAATTTCTTGATTATTGTTGGCATACTTTGGCTTGTCCTTGTTAGAGGTGGATCCTTGTTTTGTGTCCTTTGGAAGGGTAAGTTCAGCTTTCTTGACCATGAATTCCTCTATGTAGATAGCTTGTGTGACCATGTCCTAAAAAGTGCGTGGACCTCAAAGTTGAAATCTATAACCTAAATTACATAGGAGATTATTAGTGAAGATGTCAAGCTTTTCCATTTCAAGAATCTTGCATGAATATTTATTATAAAGTTGTCTCCATCTTTGAAGGAATGTGAGGAAAGGTTCCTCAACCTTCTGCTTAAGATTACACAAATATAAAATGTTAATAGGGTGTTGAATGTTGTGAGAATACTGTTGGACAAATAAGTTGGCAATTTCATCAAACATTTTGATACTAGGAGGTAGGTGTGAAAACCACTCCATAGCTTGACCACCCAGACTTCTTGGGAATAGATGCATGATATATATCTAATTATGCATAAATTCCATAGACAAGGCACCAAATTCTCACAAATGATCTTAGGGATTAGTAGTTCCAAAGTATTTATCATAATTAGGTAACTCAACTCCTCGTGGAAAAGGAGACATGTCTATACTCTTGTCAAATGGGAATGGACAAAGAGCATCTAAGGTGTACATCTTCATAGGTTTGTCTTTATCATGAATCATTTGAGCTAGTTGGTCTTGAATGAGTTTTAGTTGAAAGTTTTAGTTTCCTCTTTAGGCATGATTATAGTTTCAACGTTGAAATGATGGGGTAGCTTAGCTCCCTCTTGGGCAAGTTTGAGAAAGTATTTTTGTTTCTCTTCATTGAGCAAGATTTCCATGACCTTTTGAAAGTTTCTCTCTTTATGACACTTTACTATTTGTTTAGGAAGTATTTCCACCTCTTCCTCCTCCTCATCAATGTAATCGTCTTTTTCTTTATCATTCCTAGGTTGGTCTTAGTTTTTTTTTTGTTCACCATGTTCAGGTTCATGATCTATCATTGTAGGAATGTGAATGGTTTTAGTATATTTTGATTGGAAAGGTCCTCTAAATAAGAATTTACCTATGCTAATTGGAGATGTGGGACCTTTGTTAGTTTTAGAATCCTAGTGATACAAGGGGTTCCTAGTTCATTGTAACTTTATAAAGAATGTCCTTTGGATGCGAGGTGATCTGACAAGTGATGGAGATCATGAAGACTCCCCACTAGATGAACTAGACATAGTCTATGTAAAAACTAGAATGTGACCTCTGTCGTAACTATGACCTCTAGCTCTATGCTGTCTAAGTCTAAGGGGATAAAACATGTTTCCACTTCTTATTGCCATCATCATAGACAAGGACAAGAAGCAAAAACCTAGACAAGGACCACACAAGAATTTAGTCTCAAAAAGGTGAGATAAGAGTATAATATACTAAGGTATGAGTAGTTTGAGTAAGGGCTAGAACAACTAGAGATTATGACAATCATGACATAGAGCACAACCATCACTAGAGGATAAGAACAAGGTAACTGAGAGACAAGACTAGTTGAAATGTGGATCACAAATCATGAGCTAAGTAGGATGCCACTATTTTAGACTATTTGTAGATAGAAAAGAGGTAAACTATTGTAGGAATTAGACCATACTAAGAGCACAGGTAGCTTGAACAAGAAATTTTGATAGTTTTTGTGTAAGATGTTGTGCAAATATTCTTAGAGATCCATGCAAGAAAGTGTAAAAATCTAGGTGAATATTTAAAACAATAATTTTTTACTAGAGTTCTCACATGAAGACCTATATAGGGCCACACAAGGAAGTGCTAGAATGATAGCTAAAGAGGATTTTGATGTAAAATGGACAAGTTTGGTGAGATCTCAAATGAAGTCCTATGAGATTGTACAAAGACTTGTGTAGAGCCACACAAGGAAGTACAAAATAAAAAAGGCTCTTATGTGGAACTTAGAAAAACTAGGTGTGAAAATAAAGACAAGGCTGACAACACAAATTGGATTTTGAAGAGACTTTGAAGGTTTCAAACTAGTCTAGATAGATTTTTGGTTGATTTGGTAGATTTCAAATAGATAGAAAGGTTTATTTTAAACAAGACTAGTGGGTTTTTAGAAAGACATGAGAATCAAGTATTAGTCAAATACAATCCAACTATGGATAAAGAAACTTGGAGGGATGAGGGAGTCTTGACTTTTAGTCTGTTTAGATAGATTTGGACATGTTTAAGACTCAACAACAAACACACTCTACCCCTAGAACCAAAATATGGTAGAGAAGGAAAAACCGTTGTCCCGCAACTTATGTGCATGCATGCATCTCACATAGTCATGTCACCCCCTAGGGGGCACCCATGTTTTTGGTGTATTCAAAAGGGTTCAATAACACATACACTAAATGAACACCCTTATGGCAGGGGTCAAGTGCATATACCACCTTCCAACACCTAGTAGCATGCCTATGGTCAGCTCTATAAGAGAGGTTCTTCCCCCTAGTTGCACAAAGATTATGCCTCCTTTTGGAGGTGAACTGGGTAGCAACTAGCTAAAGTTTTTTTCTTGGCTTCCATTCATATTAATCCATGATGGCTATGCAAGTGGAGTTGAGACTAGTAGCCCACACCAGCATTTGAAAGTGCACACACACTTGACTAGCATGATTGGGGCCAACGTTGACCAATGCAATAGATAGAGCCTCTTCTTGATATGTGATAGGTAGACTAGTAGTCCACACCAATATCTAAAAGTGCACATACACTTAACTAGCAAGATTGGGGCCAATGCCGACTAGTGCAATAGACAGAGCCTCTTCATAATATGTGATAGTTGAGACTAGTAGCCCATACTAGCATCTGAAAGTGCACATACACTTGACTAGCAAGATTGGGGCCAACGTTGACTAGTGCAATAGAAAAAGCCTCTTCTTGATATGTGATATTAGGAATGAAGAAGAGGAAATTAATATGGCTTTTGAGTCTTTAGGTTACAAAGCTTCTTTATTATAGTGAGTTGGAATCTCTAGTGAAAGGAGTGTGCTCACTTGGATCATTCCTAGAGGTTGGATCACTTTGGTAGGCCCTCTAAGGCTGGACTCATACTAGTGGTTCAAATCTAAGGGTCTAAGTTTTTGATTTCCCTCAAGGGGAAAGAGCATACTCCTCTACCTTATTACCTCACCTAGACACACAAAATGCATTAATTACTAACTTAGCTTAATCAATCTAGACTTATCCTTTCTCAAGATTCCAATTCCCTAAAAGAAAATCATCCCTTCATAGAAGAGGATTCACACTAGAGAACCACTAAGTTGCTTGCCTCCCTCGGATGTCATCTTTCAAAGGCTTCTAGGTTTTTTATTTACCCTTGGTCATGAACTCCAAGTGGTAAAGAACATACTTCCCTATTCCCCTGTCTTGCACCCTACAAAGTTCATAAGCCCTAATTAAACTATATTTGGAAAGTAGGAAAAAGGCACAATGTTTTATGTGGGTTTTAAAATTTATCTCCAACAATTGTATCTTTGGCAACATCCTAAAAACACACAATCAATTCATGTTTGGAGAGTTTGTATAAAAGGAGTCTTTGTCAATCATCCTATAGACCACTGTTATGCTATAGAAAAATCAAAAAGCTAAAATAAAGATGCTTTTGGGAAAACACGTTAGTGAAATAAATTGATAAACAACATTTAGAAAAAAATTCATTTTATCTATGTTGTTACAAGATTCCACACAAACTTTTACATAGATCTACGTGAGCTCTTATACTGAACCATGTGAGAAAATAAGGTGTTGCATGAGAAATTGCACAATGGGGCACTTTTTTGCATGAGAAAGTGTAGAAAAATAGGTGAAACCCTCAAATATTTGCATGAAAATGAGATTTTCCATGCAAAAAGCTGGAAATCTATACATGCTGGTATGACATAATCATTAAAATATTAGAAAATAAAGTGAATGAGGCTAGAAATTTTGTTTTTCTAGGGCCCCACAGTTGGCACTAGAAATGTATATGTGAAATTGGGGGCCTCTGATACATACATACACTTCAACATAGTCCTTAGACACAAGATCATCTAGGAATGAACATTGAATTGTCCATTCGAGAGGTTTGACAAAATGACATATTGCCTTATAACTAGAGGGATTTTGCCAATTTGCTCTCAAACTGAGAAGCAGGCAATTAGACACTTTAATATGCAGGATTTTATTCAATAATATGATAGTGATTTTAAGGTAGATGATGTGCAGTATAATCTAATAGCAAGTAAAAGAGAATTAAATTAGATGGATGTATTTTTAATCTAACATGACATTAATGCTAAGCAATTCAAAAAAATATGACAAGCTTGAGTAATTGAGTATGAAATTTGATAGTATTTTGATGCAATTAAAATTCCAACCTCTAAAATGAGGAATTAGAAACCTCTTAAATAGAATTCCTAAAATTAATTAACAATTGAGATCAACTCAAATCAATGGTTAGGATTGAAGTAGAGATCTAGTAAGGATGGAAAATTCCCAGTGTAGGGGAGGTTAACTAACTTGGATCCTTAGTTTAATGAAAAGTTAATTGGAATTCACCTAAGCAAGAGAATAAGTGGATTAAGCCAATTCCAGTTCAAGAGGTAGATCACTTGGAATTCTCATTCCTAAACTAGAGAGATGAAATTGGAAGATTATTTAATTTAATGATAATAAGATATGACCTCATAAATGCATATTTCCATTAATTGAATAATTAAATTCAATAATTAAAATGAGAGCATTATTAAATTAAATAAATTTAATTCCTTAGTACATTAGCCTTAGGAGATAATTTAATTAAATTAAAGTATAAACACTTCAAATTAAGTCAAATCTTAATCAATAGGTTTAATGTAGCTAATCTGAGTCAATACTTTAGGATTTAAATAAATAACATGACGAATGTAGATTAGGGTTTTTTGCATTTGACAATTAAGTCAAGTAGTGAAAATAAAAATGAGAATTTCCTAATGAAATAGTACTTTAGGGTTGATCAAAATAGACCAGAATTGGTTGAGATGGCAATGAGCCAATTTCGGGGTATTACAAGTTCTAAATGAGATACATCAATAATAAGTTCACTACTAGAAAAATATAGGATACATTAGAATCATTTAAAGAATGTACGAAATATGTAAGCCATAATGCCTTGCACCCTTGAAGCCCCACATCATTCACCAGAATGGTGTTGGCACCTTTTGAATGTAAATCCTAAAAAAACAAACAATTTCAAATGCTCATAGGTTTAGCTTTGGTTTTTGTCAGTAATGATTGCTAATTAGTAATCAATTAACTAACATATTAAGAATGAAATATTTATATTGTCAATTCTAAAATTAGATGGTAATGTTATATGAATGATTTACCTCTATATTGTAGTATGGTTATTAGTTTATTAAACTAAATGGAGAGAATTAGCACAACTCATTACCTATCTAGCAAGGGCTATCCTATAGGTCAACATGTGTGCCATAGGTAATATATTGTTGATAGTGAAATTGACCAAAAGAGGATAACAACATTAATAATGACTTGCATATTGAAACTGCTACGAGATTAAAAAAAATATGGCCTGCTTATATTTAAGTTAAGATAGCTAACTTCAAATTTTAAAGCATAAGAGAGAAAACATTAACCTAGAGGGAACTATCTTGTATCTAGCTAGAAAAATAAAGAGTAGTGAGAATCAAATTCTTCAATTGGATTGAATTTTTCATATTGTAGAATTATATCACTAAGGAAGAAGGTATCCAACAATTGATGAGAAACTATTATCAACAACAAGTTTTCTTTTTAAAAAATAAGAAGATTCTCTTGTTTCAAATTGTAGGAGAATCAATGAAAGGAAGGACAAAACCTGATCAATCAATAAGGAGTTAGTAATAGAATTTCAACTTTTGTTCATACAAGAGGATGTCATATAGTATATTTTTTCCTAATGATTGACTTGTAGGGAAAGTGGGAATGTAGTATGAACAAATACAATGACTTAAAACATATAGACACTTGAAGATAAGCACTGGAAACAAGGATATAGTCTCAAATAAAAAAAATTATATACCATATGGAGTGGGCTCAATGATGGGGAAGGTTAATATCAAAAATTAACTTGGATATGGGAATGTTGTGTCACCCTAATAAATTCAGGTTACATCTTGATATTCATCAAGAACCAAGCTTCACATCTTTATCAATCTTGATCATACACTCATAAATCTTCAGTATTGGCTTATAAACCAATAAAAGTTCAACTAGATATACAATAAATATACAAAATTTTCATATTATACACAACTATCGTATAATCATTCAGTTCATGTAAAAAGAAGCTACACTTTGATATGATTTAAAATAGTAAAAATAGTGAGTTGGTGTGCAGCCTCTAAGCTTGGGTATTATAGATTAAGAGATTCATCCAAGAACTTGGAATTTGAGGAGATTAATGAAGTTAAATGTCTTGTAACACTAAAACATGTTAATAGAATGGGTGAAGGTAAGGGAGGGATATACCAAACTACATTGTAAGGGGGTTCTACAAATGTAGGATCCTTTCTCCAACCTAGCATCTACTTCTTGCAAGGACAAATACAACAATAGATGGCCACAAAAACTACTAAGTGCCCACTATTAGAGCTTGATCCATAGAAACATTGGACTCTCTAAAAGGATCTAAAGATGATGGAGCATCATTTTTATTTAAAAGGATCTAAAGAATATGGTTTATGATATAAGAAAGGAGGAAATATTGAGTTGAGAGCCTTTATTGATGCAGATTGGGCAAGAAGCATTGATGATAGGAAATGATCTAGTGGAGGAGAATCATTTCATGGAAGGAGCTTATTATCTTGGACATGTAGGAAGTAGAAGTGCATTTCATAATCAACAATAGAGGTAGAGTATGTTGCTGTAGTAGTAAATTACTCTAACATAATATGGATCAAGCAATTATTATCAGGAATGAAGGAGTAAATAAAGGAACTAGTGGTTATCTATGGTGATAACAAAAGTGAAATCAATATATACAAAAACATGTTATGTAGACAAAGACAAAACACACTACAATCAAGTATCATTTCTTAAGGGAGTTAGTTCGAGACAAAGAGGTGAGACCAGAATAAGTGAACACCAAGGAGAAGATAGAAGATATATTTACTAAAGCCTTACCTAAGGATGCATTTATGTATCTAAGAGGTAAACTAGGGATTATTACCCTATCTAATGCTCACTAAAACAAAAGATAGTGAGACATCAACAAAATCCCATTGAAGTTATATCAAGTTGATGTAGATTGACACACGTCATGTGCGAAATGCAAAATATGTTTCATATAAATCAATATAAAGGTACATAGTAACTTCAAATTTTGTATCCTTTGGTATTTAATGTCAAAGATGGAGCATTTAGTGTCAATAAGGAAGAGTGAGGGAGAGATTAGTGTCAAAGAGAGAAAGGGAGAGTTTTGTATCCCAGTAGAAGAAAGATATTTAGATGATGGAATGTAAAATAAAGAGGGAGAAAATGACATTAGTTCATAATAGAGTGTTGACAAGGAAGCATTAGAGACAAATCTAGGTGGAATCTAAGAGGTAGTTGCTATGGATAAGAATCAGAATGACACTAAGGATATTATTCAATTGTGCATACTTTTATCAAGTTTATGTTAACATGGTGTGTTTCCATCAATGCCAAAGAGGGATTTGGTTGGAAAAAAATTATACAATTATATGTTTTCATTGATGTTATACAAATGTTAGTATTAACAATGAAGAGTTTGCAGTATTGACCTTGTATATCTCAATATTGACCTCGTAGTCAGACATCAAATAACTATAGTATTAATTGAGTGTCCAATCTTAGTATTGACTAAGTGTTAGCAATACTATAGTATTAACCGAGTTAGAAAAAATTACATGATCAATGTAGAGTTTGAATTAGCATCTAGTGACAAGGAAATATTTATTTTGTAATTGATTCACCCCTCCTCTATTAGTTTCTCTTTATATTTCCAACATTAAGAACATTACTTGGTATACCATGACTCTATACTACCATTATGAAAATCCTCAAGATGGGTTATGAATCTCTTCCTTCCTTTTTGAAATCTTGTTTTCCTTTCTTTTTAGAGGATAAAAATATCTATTATTTTAGTGTTAAGGATATCAAAGATACACATCAAGACTATTTGATTAATTTGTAAATGGTTTAAGAACAAAAATAACACAACACTAGGTTGAATCACTTACACCAACTTGTAGATATATGTTTGATTAAAGTAAACATAGATGATTATTGCTACATCATAAAAGACTTATAGCATGATTTGATTATTATCATAATTAGAAGAAATAAATATGAATCTCACCTTCTCTTAAAGTAAATTATCCATTGTTGATTTTTATTGGGTAAGAAAGATATAACCAATGATGAATTTCTAGTAGGAACACTTCAACTTCAATGACTTTGTCGCACACTTTCATGTTGGAAATATAAGATAGGCTAGGTTACTAAGAGGGGAGGATTGAATTAGGAACCAATAAAACATTTTCCTATTTCACAATTAATCCTTCATTTGTATTCTGATCTAATTGCATACATAAAAAACTAAAATCATTAAAACATTCATAACACTTTGATGGACAATATGGTGACCAAGAAACCTTCCATATAGGAAGTAAAATTGGGGAGGGGATGATACCCACAAGCTTTGGTCTTGTAGTATAAAGTTGGCCTATTAAGGCTTAAAATCATCACATTTGATGATTTTCCTTGATAAGAGCAATAAGGATGACTAGGTCCACCTTGTCAAAGGATTTACAAAACAAACAATTAAGTATGCACTGAGTATAGAGATTTACAAAGGACTATTAAGTATACCTTGTGAAAGGATTTAACTATTTCACCTATTAGGATGAACCAGTGGTTGATCTCTAATCTATAACTTTGATTTACAGAATGAGATTCCTTTGTACTATAATGATAATCTTGTTCTAATAGATAAATCTTTGCTACTCCTTATACTACTTATAGCCTTCTTACTTCACACTTCTTCTCTTACTTCCTTTTATTTATTCATACCATACTTCTTTTGATGTGATATAATATATCACATATATACCAATCCAAATTACAATTCATTAAAGTCAACTACCATAAAAGTTTCATCAGAATACACAAAGTTGGCCCAACTACTAGTACTTAGGTTCTAAAGACAAAATTGGTGAGGTTTTGATACTTAGAAACCATTGTCAATGTTTGGTATCATCATGCACTTAGTAGACATAGAAGTTCATTTCATACTAATCACTTCCAAGTAGTCTAAACTCAGACTTCACTGGTGAATTGGTGAATAATGCAAAAATCAACATATAAACTAAATCACTTGGTTGACACTACATAGCTCAATCAACATGATTACTATGAAGCCGGTATAAACTAAATCACTTGGTTGACACATCCTAGCTAGGTCAACACTAGATTCACATCACTAATGTTGTGAACTTGATAAACATTAGAGAACTTATTTTGCACTAAGAAACCTAGTAAACACTATGAAACTCAATTTACACTAATAATCACCAACTTGGTAGATACTTCTCGATGTGAACTGAATACTATTTTTAGAAATTAGCAGTAACTGTAGAACTTGATAAAGCCTAAATTACTTGGTTAACATTACAAACTACAAGATAATCTCGGTAGCTTGTAACCATTTGACTAAGCGTGTGTGTATCTAATAAAAAAACTTGACTATAATGTCAACAATCTCCCCCTTTGGCATTAGTGACAAAAACACTTATCAATCAAAAACTAAATTCTCAAAATTTTATGTTCAAAACAATCTTTAGTCTCCATCCTATGTGTTCAACTCAATAATATACTTTGTTTTTGAGATTTTTCAAATTTGATTTTGTAAGAGATGTTTATAGATTATCTATACATGTATATGTATCATTTTATGATGCTCCCCCATACATATATATACATCATACTTTACTTTCTATATACATATATCTCATGTCCCTTATATTACATCTTCTCTTCTCATCATCTCCCCCTTTATTACATCTTCACCTACTCTCCCCATTTTTGACATAAATTCTAAATGTGTATGCTATATGGTGATGCCAAAATGTGACAATAAGTTGGAATGTATCTTTAAAATTAGTGACATTATCTTGTCCCAATTTTTCTTGTAAAATCTTTCTTGCACACAATGCAATATACACTTGTGCTGATAGCTCCATCATGTGATCAGCTATGGAGAAGGTTTGTCATGGATGAGATTTTTGGCATGTGCAATGTGTTTCTACAATTCATTCATGTTTAGAAGAATCATGCTTTGAATATCTACAAGTGTGGCCCTAATCCTTGCTTCTTCCCTTAATAATTCTACTTGCATACTAGTCAGAAATCTAATCTTTGAATAATGAGCAAAATTGTAGCTTGAGTCAAGTGACAAATGGTGTGCACTTGCTTTCAAGTTTTCATCTATCTTGGAGAGTTTATCTTTCATTTCCATAGTAAAGATAGATGTATCACATTACTTACTAAATAATGAAGTAATATTATTGGCAGAGGTTTCCAATGAGTTGAGGATAGTAGACAAATCTACTTGATATATTGCAATTTTTTGTGCAACTAGCTCCAATAATTTGTTTTCAAATTTCTTCTCTACTCTTTGAAATGAATATTCTTTCCCATTCATATCTTTGTTAAATTTCTAAACAACTTTTTCTAACTGAACCAAAATAGGTTGAGTAGTATCAACCTCGGTACTAAGTGCATCTGCAAGTATGTTCTTTGCATCTTCTAGCACTTGGTTTTCTCTATGTTTCTCCTTTCTAAGCCTCTATTTCTTAGATTTCTTTTGTAATATCTCACCTAATCTATGAATTTGATCAATATTTTGAGTAGAGATATCCCAATTCAAGATAACTATATCCTCATCAAGATCAATGTCTTCTTCTTTATCTTGACCCTTACTAGAAACCTTGGTACTTGGTTGAGGCTTGCTCTCAACTATATTTGTACTAAATATTTGTACACTAGGGATTGTAACAATAGTATAAATAGAATTGATAGCAACAAAAGTAGATTTTGTATTTATAGCAGGAATACCTAGTTATTGTATAGCAAAATCTGATGAAGGAGGAAACACTGACTACTTGGTAGATGAAGTGTTGATTACTTCAGTTAGTGTAGCACTTAGCTAAATAGGTGCAAATATTGGTTCGGTGCTTAGAATTTCATAGGTTTCCACAACCAATTTGGTAGAATATTTCTCCAAGCTTTATGGCTTTCAAGCTTTCCTTATAGAGTGAGGAAATGATGCCATAACTATTGTTGCAATCTTCCCAGGGTCAGTTTCCTCAATACTCCAAATCTTAGGGAGACTCTCCTTGGTAGCTTCCTATTCTTGAACCTCATCATCTTGATTAACATAATTTTTATCTTCTTCATCATCATTGACCATTTCTTCCTTTTCATCTTCATCATCATCTTTTTCACTAACATGAACAACAAAATCACTCTTCTAATGAAGATTGTAGATATTCTTCCAAGTAGTAGTAGCAATCATCACCAAATTTTCAATGTCATTCACCAATATCAAGAAAGTGTTGAATTTCAAAGTAAGTTTTTCTTCATTCCTCTTCATGGATTCTTTCACTTCTTTATCATTAAGACTCAAAAAGAGATGCCTTAGAGTTTGTTCAAATATACATTTGTAGTCTTCTTAGTATGTTCCCATCTTGGTTTGATTCTTTCCATCACTTAATTGGGAATTCACTACACAAGTTGATCAGGTGAATATTTCCATTTACCTAACTTGGACATAATCATTTCTTCAACTTGCTTCTTCTGTTCTACATTCTTGTACTCACATCTCAGAGATTTAAAGTTCACAATTTTGACTCCTAAATCAATTTATTTTAGTTTCTCTTGAAATGTAGGTGGAGGCCATTTGAATATAACATCCTTTACTTGTTCTTCACCTAATTTCAATTCCTTTCTTGATATGGATGCTCTTCTAGTAAATACTACAATAGATGACTTGGTAGGTAACATTAACTTTCTTCTTGATTGTCTCTTCTTCTTCTGATTTAGTTTCTTTTACCTCATCTTCTACATCATCTCCTTTACCTTCTATAAATGGCAGAGTAGAACTTTCTTGCCTCAATTTTTCTATCCTCTTCTTTCCTTTGTTGACTTCTTGAGGAAATTTTTTTTCAAGTTCTATTTTGGCTTTAACTTCATCATACATACCAAAATATGTAACCTTGGGATCAATAGGTTTATTCAATAGTGCCTCAATGATGTCCTCAATGTCATCAATGTTAACCTCATATCATAGAGGCTTAACCAATGCCACTCTAGGTTTGACTACTTGAATTTATACTTTGTCACAATATAACATAAAAAAAATATCATCCTTGTATTATTCTACAAGTTTCTTGGGAATTTTGAATCTATTATTCATCTTTTCCTTGAATGAATCAAAATAATTTTCCATGATACTGATATAGTTTTCATCCATCTCTACTATATACTCATTGATCTGGTATAGTATTAGCACATCTTTTCTCCATATGACTAAACCTTTTGAGGGGAAAAAAAATTTCACAAAGAAGAATAGACAAGTTAAGAGTGAACCAAACTTGCATAGGTTATTCTTTGAAGTCCTAATGGTCTCCATGTTTTTGTTGATTTGGTTTAGCTTAAGCTCAGCAAGGTCAAAGGACATGTTGTTCTTCACCACCTTGAGAGTCTGATTAACTGCCACACATGATATATAATTTAGATGACTAGAATTATAGATATTATGTGCTATCACATGGACTCCAAACTTTAGCTCTATGTTAGTTACATAGCTAATCTTCATATCTCTTCCATCCCATTTAGCAAGAGTTTTTCTTTCTAGTTCTACCCAACTTAGGGTTTTGGTAGTCCTAGCCTTGTTCAACATTGGGAGCCTTGTGATTTGATGAATAATTTTCTTTTCTATTAAAAATAGGCTGCCCCAACCATAGTTTCCCATTATGTACATAGATAAGGATAAACCTTATCCATTTTATCTGGAAGTCTTAGGGAATATGTGGAATGTGAGTTAAACCCTTGGTCTCTACATGTTGATGCTCAAGTTTCAATGTAACATTCACACATATAATTTCTAGAGTTTCATCCATCTCTATGGTTTCAATGTCTTGAATCAAACAATAGAAATATAAGTAAATATCATTAACCAATAATACCTTTGTTGGAATTTGTGGCTGAGCTCTAGTTGGATCAAACATTTTTGCAATTACCAAATTTAACTTGAAGTCTAGTGCCTTCCAATTGAGTCCTTGAACCAACATCTCAAATCCTTTCTTATTCTTGCTACTAGAGGATGCCATACTCAATAAGGTTTTTGAAAACACAAAAATATTCAATAAAAAATCACATAGATTACTTGCAAGCACAAAAATAACTCTTCACAAATGGCTCTTCAAAAATTCATAGTTATAAATGAATTCAATTTGTTCCCTTTTGAAAAATTTCACTTTCCAATCATCATAAATGCTTGGTATGATCACTTACTTAGGGACAAACTATCTTCCACTTGATTTAGTCTCAGTTCTCAATAAACTCAACCATAACTCAGTGTCCACATAGAGTCTTAGTGTATCTTGACCTTGCTTGGCAAGATCTTGCAACCTGACTTATTTCTATAGACACTCGATCACCCTCTTGCATCTTTAATGTCGATATGCATCTTTCCTTCTAGATAACTAGAACTAATGTAAGATGTCTACTTCAAAGTCTTAGTTCTAGTTATTGTTGTGGTAGATCAAGTAGAAACACTTGATTCACCCAATTCTTGAGTGACATGTACTTTATGGCTTGGACTTGCATTCTTAGAAGATTTTGGAATCCATTTCTATCTGATCTACTTTCTAATGTTGTCAGCCTTGGCTTTCTTTTCATCTTCAATTATTCTAGTGTTCATATAGTTCTTGGCAAGGTGTCCATGTTTTATACAAATAAAACATGTGATGTTTCACAAAGTTTGCTCCAATGTACCCAAATTCTCCACATTAGTGACATCTGCACCATATGTTATAGTCCCAACCAAATATAGCTTATATGCTCTTCTAGGTTCAACATCTTGTTTTTTCATTCAGAAGATTTGTGCCTGTGCTTCTTACATTTGTGACATTTGCCTTCAAATTTAGGTTTCTATTTGCATTCATTAGCTCTATGACCATGCTTATTTCAATTGTAACATTTTCCATTGAATTTAGCTTTACCATTACTCCAACATTTATTTGATGTATGACCTAACTTACCATAGTAATTGTAAGTAGGTCTTTGATTCTTTTGAGCTCCTTGCTTGGATGATTTACCTTCTTCTATATATACAATTTCCACTTTTCCTTTTCATCTATATTGATTTTCCTCATTCAATTGATTCATTTCTACTTGAGATTTCATGATCCTCTCATTGGTTTTCCTTTTATTGTTTAGATCATTTTTCAATCTCTCATTCTCTAAACTTAGATTCATGATTTATTCATTAGCATTAGTAAGCTAATTAATAAAGTCTTCCTGTTGAAGGGATAGATTTTGAATTTCATTGTTCTTCCCTTCTATCTCTTGTTTTTCCTCGTCTTTTTCTTCCATAAGTTCACACAATCTTACTAACTAAATTTCTTGTTGTCTTTTCAATTTTCTAACTTCTTCTTGAAGATTTCTATTATTTTCTAATAGTTCTCTAATTACTTCATTAGATTCATCTGAATTACTTTCTAAATAGATATCTTAAATTCTTTCTTTAGTATAGATTTTATCATTCATCTACACTGCAAGATCTTTTCTTCTTTTCAAGGATTCTGAGAGTTTCTCCTTTGCTTTCTTAAGTTTCCCAATATCCTATTTTAAATCTAGCTTTTCATTATCAATAGCCTTATCAAGTTTGAATACCTCCATTGCCTATGATCTTTGCTCAAGTTGTTAAACTTATTCTTTGAGAATCATAAAGCTTTGATACTAATTTTTGGAAATATAAGATAGGGTAGGTTACTAAGAGGGGAAGGGTGAATTAGGAACTGATAAAACTTATTCTTATTTCACCAATTAATCCTTCATATGTATTTTGATGTAATTGAATGCATAAAAATTTGAAAGCTTCAAAATATTCATAACACTTTCAAACACAATATGGTGACCCAAAAACCTTCCAAATAGAAAGTAAAACTAGGGTGGGGATGATACCCACAAGATTTAGTACTATAGTATAAAGTTGGCCCATTAATGCTTACAATGATCACTTCTGATGATATACACTATTAGGAGTGGTAAGGACTACTAGGTCCACCTTGTCAAAGGATTTACAGAATATACAATGAAGTATAAACTCAATAAAGAGATTTACAAAAGACTATTAAGTCTACTTTGTGAAAGGATTTAGCCGTTCTTCCTGTTAGGATGAAGTAGTGGCTAATCTCTGATCTGCAACTCTAATTTGTTGAATGAGATTCCTTTGTAGTGTAATGATCACCTTGTTGTGATAGATAAATCTTTGATACTCCTTATACTATTTGTAGTATTCTTACTTCATACTTCTGCTATTAGCTCTTTTTATTTATTCATACCATAATTCTTTTCATGTGATACAAAATATTACATATCTACCAATCCAAATAACAATTCATCAAATTTGATTACCATACAAGTTTTATCAAAATACACAAAGTCGGCCCAACTACTAGTACTCGGGTTCTGAAGGCAAAGTTGGTAAGGTTCTAATACTTAGCAACCAATTTCAATGCTTGGCATCATCATGCACTTAGTAGACATAGAAGCTTAGTACATACTAATCTCTTCCAAATAGTTTGAACTTAGTTTGCACTAGTGATTTAATGAATATTTTGAAACTTAGCATATAAACTAAATCACTTGGTTGAGATTGCATAGCTTGGTCAATACTATTACTATGACCTCAGTATAAACTAAATCACTTGGTTGACACATCCTAGCTTAGTCAACACTAGATTTACATCACTAAAGCTATGAACTTGGAAAACACTAGAGAACTCAGTTTGCATTGAGAAACTTGGGAAACACTATTGAGCTTGGTTTACACTAATAACAACCAACTTGGTAGATACTACTCGGTGCGAACTGAATACTATTTCTAGAACTTAGTAACAATTTTAGAACTTGGTAGAGCCTGAATTAATTGGATAACACTATAAACTACAAGATAAGGTCAATAGCTATTATCCATTTGATTAAGTGTGTGTATCACTAACAAAAAAACTTGACTATAATGTCAACATTTCATTCTTTTAGAATCCTAAAATAATAGGCATTTAGAGAAAATTTTCCATCATCTAAAATCACTATAGGGTTCTTGACTTGAGCAATAGTCCCATCTCTACACTCCAAAAATGTGATGCAAGAGCATTCAATAGTGTAAGGGCAATCTCGTATCACACAAAAAAAATATTTAGTGATAGTTTTTGTTTTATGTGTTTGATTTTATGGATACCAATTTGGGAAAAATAGAGATTCCAACTCCCAAATTTCTATTGTTTCTTTTCTAGGTTACTATTTTTGTACAACTTAGGATGCAAGAAAATACAAAAAGTAGGTTGTTTTATCATAAAGACATAATTATGAAGAGTTAAAGGATTTAAGTTGGAGGATCATTGTAATTAAAATCTCAAGCTCTCCATAAAATGAATTAGGTAGAAACATTTAATTGTTTGAAAGTTACTAGAGGTTTAAGTTTCACAAAGACCCCTTAGAAATGCTTTAAAGTCATATTTGAGGCACTAAATGTCCTCATACAACCCCAAAAAATGGGGGTAGCCATAGGTTTTTTAATGATCTATACAAAACTCAAAGATCTTTCTAAAAATGTAAATGGTTTGTCAATCGAAATCCTAGATCAAAAGTTATGCCTCTTGGAAGTTGGACAACTTTTTATGGAACTTTCTATTTTTACATCGACTTCTAATTTCAATTAGGTAGCCTTTTGGTTTTATGTCAGCCACCAAATTTCAAATTGCACTTTGTATTCCTAACCCTAAACCTAACACAGGCTACCTAAGGCCCATTCTTGTGGTGCAAAGGAAATGTCTTTATGGAGTTTGGGAGAAGGTACTGTGAGAAGGATTTTTCTACCTAATAATATTGTAGCCCACTAGGAATATAGTTATGTTTGGTCTTTCTATAATGCATGTAATATATTCTCATTCCAAATAATAGAGATTTATTTTTTTCTAGTGTCTTCATTTTTTTCTCAAGTCATTCCCTCATTAAAATGTGTTGGGAAATTGAGGTTTCTTAAGGTTTTTAGTTTGTTTCAAACAAAGATCACATTGGTGTCCGATTGTGTTAGAATAGTAAAGAGTCTTAAATTTATTAATGTTTCTCAATGCAAAAGTATGAAACATCTAAATTATTGTATACCTAAGGTCCACTCTCTCTTCCATCTAGATGTAAAAGGATACTCAAAATAACTTAAAAACCATATTCTCAATGAAATAGAAAAGATCTCCAATGTGAAGACTCGCATATTAGATCCCCTCTCATTTATTATTAAAGAGAATGAAGTCATATAAACATAAAACATCACCCATTTGACCAATCTTGCAAAAATTAATTTTATTTTTGAAGAAGGTAGTGTGTCCAAAAGTTTAGAAGATATTGCCCTCAAGCATTTTGTGGAAGTGATCATTCTTATGGTATGAAAATACATTCCTATAAGAAAGGGTGATATATAAGAATGGAATCTTCCATATTTTAGTGTAGTAATTTCCCATCGCTTCAAAACATGCCCAACTTACAATCTTTGATACTAGTTTTTGAATTATTAGATAGCAGGCAAAAGAAAGGGGGGTTGGTTCTAAAGTAAAAAAATGATGAATAAATGGCTAGAAGTTACCTCCCACTTATCTAGCTAATGCCATTTTTATACTTCAAAAAACAAATAAAGATTAGCTCTGAAACAAAGTAATCCTTACCACTAGTCCTATTCCTAACAAGCATATAGAATGGAAAAATTATACCAGAAACAAGTAGAGATATTGCTTCTATTAGTCTAGTACCTAACCATATACATAAAAAATCTCCATAAGGAACCAAGTTTAGTGGGACTCAAAACCTAAAAACCAAGAAAAACACAAAACTAGGGGCTAGTTGCCTACTTTCTCTCCTTGTACCTCATTCTTTTTTTCCTTAGGCTCCTCCCTATTTAAATTCATCCCATCCTCTTTGATGAGTTTATCAAGGAGTATCTTCAACCAATCCTCCAATGGGTAGTTTCTTTCTCCTTGTCATATCCTTCTCAGACTTGTTTACCTATAGGAAATCAAGAGTGGTGGTAGTAGAGTGCATGACATTTGTTGTGAATTCTAAAAAGGTGTCAATTTTTTGTAAAATGCCGATGTGGTTATCCACAATCTCCATCATTGAATTCTCTAGCCTCTCTAGTCAAGCCTTACTCTAGCTCTAACCATGGCTATGTCTCCATTTCTTCCCCCACCTTTGGGAGTACCTTTCATGGGGGAGCTGATATCCTCCCCCCTACTTCTATTTGGAGATAAGAAAACTTCTAGGGTATTTGAGATATGTAAGGGGCTAGGTGAGCCAAAAAATACCTTCATTCTAGTATCCTAGTGTGGCCTCTTCCTTTTAGTGGGCTTTTTCTCACTCTTGGTAGACTTAGAATTAAAGTCTTATTTAGGGGGGTTTTGAATTTTTCCATTTGGAGCCATTTACTAGCTCTCCTAGAATTTTTCTTGCTCCTCCTAATGTCTATGTCAAACTCAATAAGACTTATTCTCACCTCTAGGCCAAGGGTTTTTTTTTCTCTTTTTTATGGCTTGAGCTAGGGCTATGGTCCATGCAGACTTGGAGTAGCTAGCAGCTTGACTAGAAGCATTGAGTTTAAGCTAAGGTGTTGTTTGTAAATTTTATTCATGTAACCTTGATGGATGATATAAAAGGGTTTTCCTTCCTCTTTCTTTTTCCTAGTGTTGAAGATATAGTCTTCCATAAAATATAGAATAAGGTATAGAGAAGAAATTAGATCATGGTTCTTGAAATGGATGAGAATGGAGAAATGGTAGTAATGTAGTATTTGGAACTGATCCTCAAGGGTAATATACCTCATAATGGCATAACATATCACATCCCAGGGCTTCAGAAGATCATCTTTGGAAAACCCACCATGCATGTAGATTGGCTCCTCATTAGGTCTAAAGAAATTATTAGACTAGTTTCATTAGACACCCTAGCCTACTTACCCCAATTCTTTCCCTCTAAGGATAACTTTCTAACCCCAACAACAAGCTCCTCCATGATTTCAAATTCCATCCCATTAATGCTTACCTTCTTGTCATTCTAAGAGTTTATGAATTATATTGAGATGTGTACATCGTGCTTTTCTATTCCTTCAATGAGTAGATGCAATCCTCTTTCTTTTAGATAAACCCAAGAAACCTCACTTTTTTTGATGCAATCATCAACCTTTGTTGGTTCAATGTGGTCATTGGCACCCATTTCTTCACCAAACTCAACTACCAACTTCTCAGAGTTTTCTAGCATCCCCTTGTTGCAAACTAGATTGTGGTAGCTGTAACAGGTTAAGTAAATCACTCTTAAGCTAAAATTGTTAAGGCAACCAAAACCCATCATAAGATCACAATGTATCCCAATTTCCAAAATCCCTCTCTTAGTGGCACATGTGATTAGTACCTTGCCTTCCAAAACTAACCATCACCAACTATAGTTAGAGTGAGGTTTAGTTAATGTGTCCTTGTCATCCAACCTTGTCATTTTTCTATAGCTAGAGATATCTGCACCACTCATCCTTTTTTGAAATCAATTAATGCTCACAATGAGGGGATCATAGAAGAAAATCATCATGAAATCTTTCCAAAGCTTAACTTTATTAAAGAAAATATGATGGCCTTCTTACTCATGTGAATTCATAAAGATACACCACCTTTTGTAATAATTCATATAGAATTGCAAGGAGTATGCTCACATTCCATCATCACTTGAGTTCATGATGGATTTTGGCTAACATCCTCCCGTTTGATTATTAACATGATGTTATGGCTAAATTTTTCCAACTCATCTACCACTCCATTTCCTTCATGGTAAATGTGGTCCACGTTGACCTCTCTATAGCCCTCCATCAACTTGTGAATTTCTTTTGTTAACATTTTGATCTTCCAACTACATTGTCCCTCTTCTTTCATTTCTTTGATAATCAACATTGAATTCCCCTCAATTACCAATGTATTAATTTTTGTAGCTCTCACAACTCTCATACCCCACAAAAGAGTCAGTGCTTCAGCTTTGTTGTTTGATCCCCCTCCATAGTTCCCAGTATAAGTGACCACCAACTCCCCAATACTATTTTAGAAGACACCCTTGGCTACAGTGCTCGTAGTTATGGATGACCCATCAAAATTAACTTGTATCCATGCTTCAGGAAGGGGGGGTGCCATACCATTCTATGCTTGGCCATAGCTTTAGAGTTATCAAATTTTTCCACCATCAGTCCTAAGTCTCAAATGGATGCCTAATTCATATCTAGTCTTCTCAAGGGGTTCGAGGGGGTGCTTCCATCGCTAGAACCCACTACATTCCTTTAGGATTCTTGATACTAGTTAAGGATTCAAGATGAAAAAAATTTATAGATAATTTTAGAGTGGGTGGGATATATACTAAATTTTTCATGATGTGTGTTGGTGGATTTTTTTCTTTTGGAGGAGTTTTTGGCATTGGAGGTGGGAGAGATGCAATGCCTTCAATATTTAGAAATAAATAATTAGCTATGGGTTAAAAAATACTCTTGAGGGAGTGAAGTAGTTGAAGAGATTAAAGAGGATATAGATTTTTGAAACAACTAGTGAATTAAAGGAGAGGTTAAAAGGAGGGGGAGCTTGGAAAAAATTAAAGCTAAAAATTCCAACATTCAGTAGCAATTCACTTATTTAGTTCCACATGAATTGTGAGAATTTTATTTTCTACATATATTTCAAATTGTAATTAACCATCTAGATGTAGAACTCAATTATTTAATATTTATCTTTTGAAATGAATATTTACATACATACATAATTGCTTATATGTAGAAAAGGCCTATCCACGAAAATTTATTGGAATTATCAATGCTATTACAAAACTAATTTACTATAACATTTAAATTTACAAATAATTTTCTAGTTTATTAATTTATATTAAAACATTATAATTATTTTTTTATTTGACAAATTAACATTTAGAATTATAATTTTATAATTATATGAATTAGAAATTAAACTAGTATATATTTATTAATAAATTTAAAATTTAAACAATGAGATAAATTAAAAATATGTTTTATGGAGACTATTAAAACAATTTTTCAATTTCAAATTATGGTATATATAATCATCAAAATATAATCTATGGTTATTAAATGGAAAAAATCAATTTCAAAAAATATTTTAGAGGCAAAAATGTACAAACCAATAATGTGTACTATAACAATCTTGATAAAAAAATAATGAGTAGAAAAGATTGTTTACCATGCTATAGTGACCTTCGCTCTTGCTACTAATACTACTGGATAAGCTATTGGCACTAGATACGAATCATAATAATGAAACTATGCCCATAGCCCATAGCCCATAGCCACAACCATATAATTCTAGGGGAGGGGGTCCTCCCTCTTATTAAATTCAAGTGAGCCGCTAGTAGGATTAATGCAAGAAATAGGCATATCCACTAAACTCTTTGAAATTGTGCATGTAGACTCACCTCCCTCTGCATCACCTACCATTTAGGATTTGATATAGGAAAAATAAGTTAGGATTCACCTAGATTTTTACGAACCTATGCACCTAGTGAACATGAGCATGATAAATCACTAGATAGGAGTGATGGATTTCATTCCTCTATTAATTATTTTGGCACCCCAAGTAGGTGGGGTCATATTTCTAGTTAGATGAAAAAAAAAAATTTGTAGAATACATTAAAAAGTGTGCCCAAATGCTCTAAAGTATCAAAAAATAAAAATCATGTAAGTTGTAGAAGCTATTAAAAACAAAAAAAGCATATTTAGACCTAACCATGGAAATGTCATACAAATGCTCACAAATCTAGATATTGGATCATAATGCATATTTTATTTTTAAATTTTTTTAAATTAAACAATCTAAATTTAGGATTCAACTAAAAAGAAAAGGATAGTAAAAAGAGCATGCTTCTATTTTCTAGTAAATGAGACTAGGACTAATGTAGCTTGTTAATTTTTGAATAATTATTGTATAAGTTTAAGCCACTATTTTTACATATACTTTTAGTAAGCCACCTATGACTTATAGTTTGAATATTTCTAATCTATTATGTTGGAAATATTCAAGATATGACAAGTTACTGAGAGGGGAGGGGTGAATTAGTAACTTTTAAAATTTCAAACAATAAAATTGCATACTAATATATTCACCATTCATCCAAGTAACCTACTGTAAGCATGAAACAAAATCATTTGCAACACTTGAACACACAGATTTGGTGACCCAAAAACCTTCCAAATAGAAAGTAAAACTGGGGTGGGGATGAAACCCACAAAGCTTCATTACTGCAGTATGAAGTTTGCCGGTTAAGGCTTACAATGACCACTTCTGGTGATCTGCCCTGTTAGGAGCACAAAGGATTGCTAGATCCACCTTGTTAGAGGATTTACAAACATACAATAAAGTATGCACTCTGTTAGGAGATTTACAAAAGACTGTTAAGTCTACCTTGTTAAAGGATTTACAAAAACTGATTCACCTATTAGAATGAAACAGTGGATCTGATTACAACTGATTGCTGATAAGATCCGCTATGCTCTGATTCACCTTGATGTGATAGATAAAACTTTTCTGCTCCAAAACTTGACCTTGCTGAATACCTTCACAACACAGCACACATACTTTCACACGCATGTATTTCTTTCGCACTTTTCATTCATTTCCATTACCATTTTCCATTTGAATGATACAATACATTGCATATATATACCATCCAAATAAGCAATACATGCAAGGTCGGCCAAAACAAAAAGTGCAAATCTCTATACAAAGTCGGCCCAAGGTAAAAACTCGGGTTCACTGAACTGACTCGGTGTCCTTCTGATACTCGGCGTCCACTGCGTTACTCGGCATCATCATGCACTCGGTAGAAGTGAAGGCACAGTCCATACTAAACACTTCGAGTAGTTCTGAACTCGGTAACCACTGGAGACTCGGTAGAAGAGATGTCACTCAGTGAACACTTCTATCTGAACTGTAGCTCGGTGATCAAAGGAAACACTCGATAGAACCTTGTGACTCGGTGATAGTTAGTTTCCTTGATAACCGTCAGGAGCTCGATTATCACGAAGTTCTCGGTCAATACTAAGTACATCTTCACTCGGTCAAAACTGATTCCTTTCTTTATCTCAAACACTCGATAAACACTGGCTACTTTGTTCACCTCGATCACTCAATAAACACTGACTTCTTTGTTCACCTCGATCATTCGGTAAACACTGAGAACTAGGGAAAGCTTGGCTTACAAAGGAATGTTCGGTGAGAGCTCGGTAAGCATTCAGAATCCAATAAGTGTTGTAACTAATGAAAAAAATGTATCATAATGCCAACAATTGTTGGATACAATTAAGTAATTGTGTATTGTCTTTGATGTTACACAAATGCCATATCAGTTATCAGACAGAGTCTACCGAGTTCTATCGGTCAGGAAAACAGTTTACAGAGTCTACCGAGCTCAGTCGGTCAGTAAAACCTTTTGTAGTGTATAACAAGCATTCCTGTATGTCACACGGTAAGCTAAGGAAGTTTAGTTCTTACCGAGATCACTCGGGTATCAAAGGATTTTGTAGCGGATGGTTAGTGTTAACCGAGTTCGCACGGTAAGCCAAGGAAAGCTTAGTTTTCACCAAGCTCACTTGGTAGTCGAAGACAAATTTTACCGAGTCTAGTCAGTTTCCAAAGGAAGTGGCAGGTTTACCGAATTCTTCGGTAATTGTAGTTTTTACCGAGTTCTGTCGGTTAACACAAGAAGCAGTTTTTTTTTGTTCTGTATTGACCGAGCAGCGTCGGCCAGTGAAGAATTTTGTTTTGATTATTAGTTCAAGCCGACTTTGGAATATGTTTTGTCAAGTTGGTTGGGCTGACCTGGTATTATGTATAGTATATAAAGAGGTGCTCAAGATGCGAAAAAGTGTGGAATAGAGAGTGTATACGGATAGTGCAAGGAAGTGCAGGGAAGAGACTTATGTGTGCCTAAGCAGAGTTGAGCAGAGGGAAATCTTGGAGCTGCAAAGATATATTTAATCAGTAAGGATCTTGTGGAGCTAAACTGAGATCTGTATTCAGCAAGATAAGTTGCATGTATTTTCAGATCATTCATTGTTGCTTTCTAACCATTGTAATAGTGATTCCAAAATCTCCTAATAGAGTTGGTTTAACAGCCATTCCATAAATCCTTTAACAGGGTGGCAATTCAGTTGAATTGTTCTAAAGCCCTCCTTCTAGCGCCAATTGTTGGAAAATGAAGATGGGGTAACTGAGAGGGGAGGGGTGAATCAGTTACCACAAAAACAAATTCAACAGTCCCAAAGATGCCTTAAACTTAGTTGCTGCTGCTACTCGGTAAACACATAAATTACTGCTTAAAACTTGATAGATGTTTAGTTAATTTATTAAGCATTTACTGAAATAAGCAACCATGCAAATGAAAGTAATCATGAACACAGTAGACACCAAATTTACGTGGAAACCCAATATGAGAAAAACCACCAGTAACTAGTCACCAATTTTCACTCTTCTGAAGTGAGCCCTGTTAGGAGCCAACCCTGTTAAAGGTTACAAAACACACTGTTAGGTGTGACCCTGTTAGAGGATTTAATCACCCTGTTAGGAGTGGCCTTGTAAGAGGTCTTTAGAACAATTCAACTGAATTGCCACCCTATTAAAGGATTTATGGAATGGCTGTTAAACCAACTCTGTTAGGAGATTTTGGAATCACTGTTACAATGGTTAGAAAGCAACAATGAATGATCTAAAAATACATGCAACTTATCTTGCTGAATATAGATCTCAGTTTAGCTCCACAAGATCCTTACTGATTAAATATATCTTTGCAGCTCCAAGATTTCCCTCTGCTCAACTCTGCTTAGGCACACATAAGTATCTTCCTTGCACTTCCTTGCACTATCCATATACACTCTCTATTCCACACTTTTCCGCATCTTGAGCACCTCTTTATATACTATACATAATACCAGGTCGGCCCAACCAACTTGACAAAACATATTCCAAAGTCGGCTTGAACTAATAATCAAAACAAAATTCTTCATTGGCCGACGCTACTCGGTCAATATAGAACAAAAAAAAACTGCTTCCTGTGTTAACCGGCAGAATTCGGTAAAAACTACAATTACCGGGGAATTCGGTAAACCTGCCACTTCCTTTGGAAACAGACTAGACTCGGTAAAATCTATCTTCGACTACCGAGTGAGCTCGGTGAAAACTAAGCTTTCCTTGACTTACCGTGCGAACTCGATTAACACTAATCGTCCGCTACAAAATCCTTTGATACCCGAGTGATCTCGGTAAGAACTAAACTTTCCTTAGCTTACCGTGTGACATACAGGAATGCTTGTTATACACTGTAAAAGGCTTTACTGACCGACTGAGCTCAGTAGACTCTGTAAACTATTTTCCTGACCGACAAAACTCGGTAGACTCTGTCTGATAACTGATATGGCATTTGTGTAACATCAAAGACAATACACAATTACTTAATTGTATCCAACAATCTCCCTCTTTGGCATTGATGGCAACACAACATGTCATAGCAAAAATGAAATTTGAAAGCAAGTCTACAGCAACACAACACAATTAACAATTCTCCCTCTAAGATAGAGAACTCTCCCTCTTACAGTAATCTCCCTCTGTGAAGGAATTACATAATTAAATTTTGGAAAGATATGACAGTAAAACTCTCCCTCTTTGACAACACATGCCAAAGACAATCCAATTTCAATGAATTTTATTGTACCTTTAGTACTGATTCATATGCAATATTTCCTTGATTTGCTGCATCAACTGATGATTGTTTAATTTTGTAAGAGCTGATGCATCACTAAAACTTATTTTTAGTGAACTTCAGATAGGGGAATGACTCCTAACTTACCTATGAGATACAAAAATAAATCCTTAGGTAAAGGCTTTGTGAATATGTCAGCAATCTGTTCCTTTGTATGGACATATTCCAATCTGATTTCCTTGTCCTGCACCAATTTTTTGACAAAGTGATACTTGATTGCAATGTGCTTAGTCTTAGAATGCATTACTAGATTCTTAGATATGTTGATTGCACTTGTATTATCACAAAACATGACAACTGGTTCCTTGATTTCCATCTTCATGCCTTGTAGCAATTGCTTGAACCAAACAATATTAGAACAGTTTACTGCTGCAGCAACATACTCTGCCTCTGTTGTTGATTGAGTTGTACAATTTTTCTTTTTGCTTGTCCAAGAAACCAACCTCTTTCCAAGAAAGAATGCACCTCCACTTGTGCTTTTTCTATCGTCAAGGTTTCTTGCCCAATCAGCATCAACAAACATTTTTAAGTCTAGGTTTCCTCCAAATTTATACCATAATCCATAATCTTCAGTTCCTTTCAAATATCTCATTATCCTCTTGATTGCCATCATGTGATTTTCTCTTGGTTTGGCTGAAAATCTTGCCACAATTCCAACTGCAAGAGCTATATCTGGCCTAGTATGAACTACATATTGCAACTTTCCAATCATAGATCTGTACAATGTCTGATCTATTTCCTTTGAATCATCTTCTTTGGTAAGTTTTAGTCCAGCACACATGGGAGTTCCAACTGGTTTACAGTCTTCCATACCAAACTTTTTCAATATCTCTTTGATGTATTTTGCTTGAGTGATGTAAATGTCATTCTTGTTCTGCTGAATTTGAAGTCCAACAAAGAATTTGATTTCACTGAACATTGACATTTCAAATTCCTTACTCATTTGTTCTGAAAATTCTTTGCAAAGATCATCATTCCCTGTGAAAACAGTATCATCTACAAATATTTTTGCCAGGACAATCTTATTTTCTGGTCCTTCCTTGATATACAAACTACTGTTATCATTATTTCTTTGAAATCCAATTTGAATAAGATAGCTATGCAATCTTTCATACCATGCTCTAGGGGCTTGTTTCAGACCATACAGTGCCTTGTGCAATTTGCAAACCATGTTCTTTTTATCTGGATCTATAAAACTTTCAGGTTGTTCAATGTAGACATCTTCATCCAGTATACCATTTAGAAATGTTGACTTGACATCCATCTGATAAACTTTAAATCCTTTGTAAGCAGCATATGCTAATAAGGTTCTAACACCTTCCAATCTAGCAATGGGAGCAAAAGTTTCTCCATAATCTATGCCTTCCTCTTGAGAATATTGTTTGCACACTAATCTAGCTTTGTTTCTTGATACTTTACCATTTTCATCCAACTTATTTCTGAAAACCCACTTTGTACCGATTACATTTTTGTCTTTAGGCCTGGGTACAAGAGTCCATGTCTTGTTTTTCTCTATCTGCTCTATTTCTTCATTCATTGCTTCAATCCAATTATCACTTTCTAATGCATCTTTGATAGTTCTAGGTTCAAAATCAGCAAGTAAACAAGTACCTTTCAACTTACTTCTTGTGATGGTTCCTTCAGATTTATTTCCAATGATCTGATCTGCTGAATGATGTCTCCTGACATACTTGGCTAGAACAGGCTCTTTTCCTTTTGGATGAATCTTGTCGTTATCTTCTTGCATTTCTCCTTCATGCTCGGTTTGGTCTGGCTCGGTATCAACTGGCTCGGTATGCACATGCTCGGTTACCTCTAGCTTGGTAATCTCTAACTCGGTATTCTCTGACTCGGTAGATGTTGGCTCAGTATTCTAGTAAATGAGACTAGGACTAATGTAGCTTGTTAATTTTTGAATAATTATTGTATAAGTTTAAGCCACTATTTTTACATATACTTTTAGTAAGCCACCTATGACTTATAGTTTGAATATTTCTAATCTATTGTTATTTGAGAATGAAATATTACATGATTTATAAAACTAAACGATAAGTATGCATGTGTTACATATATTTCATTATTGAATGTTGGTGGTATTATTTTTTTTATCGATAATCACTTTTGGCTAGAGCTTTAAACTAGTGAGGTCACATTTGGGAAAACTCCTCATAGTAATCTAATCATGATAGATAAGACATTAACATCTCCTAGTTATGACAATTTAATATTACCATCCATATCTAGATCCTTATCACTCCACACCTTATATCTCCTTACATCTCTATCTCTCCATAAATCCTTATCACTCCTAGTCCTTACTACTCCTAGTCAAAAACCTTATCACTTTGCACCTTATACTTCCCTACACCCTTGTCTCTCCACAAATCTATATTCTCCTAACCTAACATGTTACCACTTGACACTGTATACCTCCATTTACCCTTATCTCTCAATGCCTCCTTATATCACTAGTCAAAATCTTATCACTCGACACCGTATACCTTCTTGAAATCCTTATCAATATAATTCTACTCATAACTCTAAATCTACACCTTATATCCCCTATAATCTTTATCACATAAATATCCAATTTTTGATATCTTTATGCATCCATGTGGACTTAGCTAAAATATAGACTATCTCAAGCCACAACCACTATACAAGATTCCAATGTGTTCCTATTATTTTGGAAAAGAATGTTGATTTCTCCCATTTCCACAGTTGGAAAATTCTAATTTTTGGTGGAATGGGATGTTGTCAAATGTACATTAATATTTTGGTAGTTTCTAGGCTGGAGCAGATGGTGGCTGTATGGAATTTGCACAAATGAGCTGGCATCGTCATGTGACAACTCTGTTGCATTATGAAACTCATTGATTTGCATGCCTCGGGGTTGTGCCAGTAAGTAGAACTTTTTAATCTACCTTCCCTTGTCCTAAACTAATCATTGGATGCATTGATTTGGTCTTTCTTACTATATTTTTGGTACTTCCTTTGTTAAGGTGACCTAATTGGGGTAATTAAGCCTATATAATAGTCCAATTTTTGAAAGCTTGTAAATGGCTTTAGCACTTGTGCTTTTGGGGATATAAAAAAATCAATAGAGGGTACTTGGAATGCTAATTAGTTCCTAAGGTATTTTGGAAGATATTGTTCTTGTTGCCCAATTTTTCTTTGGAAGGGCTAGTAGACTAGATGTTGCATTATTAGGATAGAGTCATGAAACCCGTATTTAAGTTGTTGTTTGGCCTTGATTCTTTGGTTTTGGTGTTATGTTGAGCCCCTTCACATGTTGATAAACCTTATTTGTGAGTATCTACCATTCATGGGTGTGAAGCCAAGTTTGCTAGTGTAAATTTGTATGGATTAATGATGATCCATTAGTGTTATTGTTGTGTCAAGGTGCAGAAGTTTGGGTGTATAATCTATCTTGTTGGATTGATATCAACATTGTGCTTATTGTACCCTAACCTCTGCATCACTTGGTATTAGAGCCTTGAGATATAAAGGATTAAAGTTTTTTCATCATGTTTGAAGAAGAGGGAGATGGATTGTCATCAAGGATGACAAATACTGAGATTGTGAAGTATTTGAGGGAGCAAAAACAAAAGGAGACTGAGAAAAGAAGCAAGGATGATCTTAGGAATACTGATATTATGCAAATGAGGGATGAGATAATTAGGCTTAAGGTAGAACTTGGAAGGAGCAATGGGAACTCTAGTGATCTTGAACAAGGGAGTGATGATGAACCCCTTTTGGAGGAAGAAGAAGAAGAATTCCCTCCCGATTAGAGGCTACTTGTAAAGAATCTAAGTCCATGGAAAGGAGATCCTTGGATGCTAAGTTTTATTTTCCCACTTATGATGGGAAGATGGATCCTAATGCTGTAGTGGATTGGGTGAATGCCCTAACAATTTTCTTTGATTGTGAAACCATCCCTAAAAATTAGAAAGTGAAGATAGAAAAGTCAGGGCTAAGAGGATCTGCATTAGTATGGTGGAACTTTATCCAAGATGATAGGGTAAAAAGAGGCAAAAATCAAGTCTCCACATGGAAGAAAATGGTGGCCTTGCTCTAAGAAGCTTATGTACCTATAGATTATGAAGTGCAACTCCATAAGAGGAGAATGGGATTAAGAGAAAAAGATATGGATGTCTTAATATATACTAAAGAATTCCACAATCTTGTGATGAAGTCTAGTATTGTAGAACCAGAGAACTTGAAGCTTGCAAGGTATTTGCAGGGGCTAAACTTGTTAATTCAAGATGAATTGAGCCTAACCACCATAACCACTATCCAACAATGTTTCATGTTAGCTTCCAAGGTAGAAGAAAGGTTCAAGATTTGGAGTGAACAAGGTGGAAGAGGTAGAGGAAGGAATGATAGATCATGAATAAACCCTTGGAATAAAGGGAAATAAGATAAATCAGAGAAGTCCTCTGATCAAGAGGCTAAATAAAAAGGAGAATCAAGTTCAAGGGGACATGAAAGAGGAAGAAGATCCTTTGGCAAGAGTAGAGGAAGGTCTAATAGGCCCCAAAAATTTTTCAACTATAATCAAATAGGCCATTACTCCAACAAATTTCCGGAGAAAGCAAAAAAGAATGAAGGTGAAAGGAGAGCTCAACTGGTCCATGAGGAAAGAGACCTTAAAGTAGAAGAAGGCATAGCATTGATGATGAGACAAGAATTTTTGCAAGTGCCACATACTCAAGAGCCTCCACAAAGAAAGAATTTGTTTAGAACAAGGGTCAAATGCCAAGGGAAGGTATATAATCTACTCATAGATTCTAGTTCCACTAAAAATTTAGTTTCTAAGGAAATGGTGCAGAAGTTTGAATTGCTTAAGACACCTCATCCTTTCCCTTATCATGTTTCTTGGCTCACCAAAGGTCAACAAACCCTTGTGACTAAAAAAGCCATGGTGGAATTCTCCTTGGGTGACTTTAAGGATACTATCCTATGTAATGTAGTGGAGATGGATGCTTGCCATCTACTACTTGGAAGACCTTGGCAATATGACATGGATGCCACATATAGTTGTAGGAAGAATACCTGTACTATAATCAGGGATGAAAAAACTTATACTTTGAAAACCTTGCCTAATCAAAAGTATGAGTCTTTAGTTATTGTTGTAAATTAAAAGGAGATGTTTGAAACCATTAAAGAATTAGACCAGGGGTATGTTTTGATCCATAAACCAAGGGAGGAAACAAATTCTGATAAATTTAAGCCAATTGCCAAAGAGGTGCAAAAAATTCTTGAAGAGTACCATGAGATAGTAGAAATTGATCTACCTTCTTCCTTTCCTCTAGTCAGAGATGTGAGTCATCAAATAGACTTTATACCCGATGCTTCCTTGCCCAATAAGGCCCCCTACAAGATGATACCTAGACAAAATGCTAAGATTTCTAAACATGTCAATTAGCTACTAGGAAAAGGTCTGACAAAAAAAATTTTGAGTCCTTGTGCAATGCCTACTATTTTGGCTCCAAAGGAAGATGGAAAATGGAGATTGTGTACTGAGAGCAGGGAAATCAATAAGATCACCATTAAATATAGGTTTCCGATCCCAAGAATAGAGGATCTACTTGATCAACTAGGGGGTGCTTCCTACTTCTCAAAAATTAATTTAAAATTAGGTTATCGTTAGATAAGAATAAAGCCAAGGAATGAATGGAAAACAACATTTAAAACAACGGAAGGTTTGTATGAGTGGCTTGTTATTCCATTTGGATTAAGCAATGCACCTTCAACCTTTATAAGAATAATGAATGAAATTTTTCAAGACTATAATGGAAAGTTCTTGGTTATCTACCTTGATGATATACTAATATTTAGTTGTAGTTTAGAAGATCACCTTAAACATTTGAGCACGGTATTCAAAATATTACAAGAACATAAACTGCTTATCAACCTTGAAAAGTGCACCTTCTTGCAAAAGGAACTTACCTTCTTAGGATTTGTGATCTCTTAAGGCACTTTGAATATGGATCCTTGAAAGGTTTAATCAATAGTTAATTTTCCTCCTCCTAAAACACAAAGTGATGTTAAAAGGTTACATGGGTTAGCCACATTTTATAGGAAGTTTGTGAAGAATTTTAGCCATGTATGTGGTCCAATTTTAGATACAATTAAAGGAGGCAAAAAGGTCAAATTTGTGTGGACAAAATAAGCCAATGATGCCTTTAAATATCTTAAATCAAGGATTGCACATATCCTATACTAACCCTCCTTGATTTTAACAAGGTTTTCGCAATGGAAATCGATGCTAGCAACCTAGCTATTGGGGTAATCCTAAGTCAAGATGGAAAACTAGTTGAATTTTTCTCAGAAAAACTAAATGATGCCAAGAAGAAATACTCCAACTATGATTTATAACTTTATGCCATGGTTCAAGCTCTTTGAAAATGGAGACATTATCGCATACCTAAGGAATTTTTAGTTTTCACAAATAACCATGCATTAAGTTACCTAAACTCACAAGATAATTTGAATGTCAAGCACCTTAGGTAGATGGAACAATTGCAGACATATTCCTTAGCATTCAACATAAAAAAGGTCATGCCAAAAAGCTTGCTGATGCATTGAGTAGGAGGATCACTTTGATGCTACAAATCCAACTCTAAAGAATTGGGATAAGTACTCTTAAGGACCTTTACAAAGATGACATTGATTTTGCCCATATTTATCAGGGTTGTACTACATTAGTAGGTAGGTATAATACTAATTTCTCTGAATTTCTCATCAAATATGGATTATTTTCAAGGGACATTAGTTACATATCCCTAGGTGTTCTATGATGGATAATAGTATTAAAGAAAAGCATTGTGGGGGAATGAGTGGACATTTTGATCTAGATAAAACATTAGAGGTAGTTAGGAGGTATTACAATTGGCCAAAGATGCAAAATGATGTAAGAAAAATTGTGGAAACTTGTGTCATATGCCAACAAGCCAAGGGAACATCCATTAACCAAGGTCTTTATCAACCTCTTCCTATACCTTCTAGGCCATGGCAAGCTATCTCAATGAACTTTATTATGGTACTTCCAAGGACAAAACAAGGGTATGATAATAATTTTGTAGTTGTGTACCATTTTAGCAAAATGGCACACTTCATACCGTGCAAGAGCACTCATGATGCATCACATATTTCACAATTATTTTGCAAGGAAATTGTTAGAATCCATGGGTTTCCTGAGTCTATTATGTTAGATAGGGATGGCAAATTCCAAGGACATTTTTGGAGAACTTTTCATAAGAAGTTGGGAACAAATTTTCAATATAGTTCTACTTATTATCCTCAAATAGATGGGTAGACAAAGGTCATAAACAAATCTCTTGGCAATCTCCTTAGATGTTTGACAAAATAATACACTCAAAGTTGGGATCTTTTGTTGCCACAAGCTGAATTTTTCCTATAATGATTCCTTAAATATATCCATAGGTAAAACAACCTTCCAAATAGTCTATGGCATGCATCCCAAGCATCCTATGGAGTTGAGGGAACTTCCAAATGATTTTAAAATTAGTGTTAAAGGAGAAGAGTTGGCAAAGATGATAAAACAAGTGTAGGAATAAGTAAAGGATAGTTTGGAGCAATCGGCACAAAAGTATAAGGCAATGGCAGATAAGAGGAGAAGAGAGGTGTATTTTAATGTTGGTGACAAGGTATGGGCTTACCTAAGGAAGGGGAGGCTTCCCAAGGATCAGCACACCAACCTTCAAATGAAGAAGATAGGACCTTGCACAATACTACATAAGTTTGGTAAAAATGCCTATGAAATCACTCTCCCACCATCCCTTTCAATTTCTCCTATTTTTAACATTTTTTATCTAACTCCTTTTAAAGGAAATGTTGACATGATAGGTACTAATGATGAGGAAGAAACACATACTGATTGGTTGCAGGAACATCCACCAAGTCAGCCCCTTCAATTGAAGAAGATCCTTGACACTAAAATCTACAAGAAGACTAGGCACAAAACTTATTTGCGATACCTTGTCAAGTGGAGAGGTCTTCTTGATATTGATGCCACTTGGGTGATAGAGAAAGACATCAATAAACATGGGTACACTTTGGATCAACTAGCCTCAAGTGGGAACTTAAGTTTAGAATAGCCTAGGTAGCATGGTGTAGGAGCACCCCATCAAACCAAGGAATCATAAGGTCTTTTCCCAACAAAATGAATAGTTTTAAGGTCTTCTAGGCCTTTTCAAATTTGTTCTTAGCATGTTTGGTTGTTTTTAGGCTTTCTTGCATTTAGACCCTATTGTGTGAACCCTTGAACAACTTTGGTATTTCTTGTTAGAAGTTATAGGAGGTGTTAGGATCTTTAGAAGTCTTTATAAAGTCATAAAAAGAAAAATAAGTTGTATAACTATAGTAATAATGTAACATTTATGCAATAATATGGATTTTTGTTTGTAATGGTTCCCTCCAATGGTCACAACCTTTGAAAATTAGTTGGATTAGTTGGAGGAAGGTCTTCATAAGCCCTTATAGGTGGGTGAAAGACATAGATTTTACTTTTTCTTTGAAATCAATAAAGAAACCATCGTTTTTCTTGTAAAAAGACTATTTTTTCATGCATTATATGGACTATACAAATTAGGGGGGCTAGAGAGTTAGTTTTTTTTGAATCCTAGAGAGGGACCTTTCCAAATGAGCCTACTCTAAGCTCTTGATTCACTGGGAGGTTGGAGATATAAGGTTTTTTGTAAAAGTTGCTCTCAAACCCTAACCACCTAGGGTTTTGGAAAAGAATGTTGATTTCTCCAATTTCCACCATTGGAAAATTCTACTTTTTGGTGGAATGGGAGGTTGTCAAATGTACATTAAGATTTTGTTGGTTTAAGTAGATGGTGGCTATATGAAATTTGCGCAAATGAGTTGGCATCCTCATGTGACAACTCTGCTGCATTATGAAACTCATTGATTTGCATGCCTTAGGGTTTGTGTCAATAAGTAAAACTTTGGAATCTGCCTTCTCTTGTCCTAACCTAATCATTGGATGCATTGGTTTGGTCTTTCTTACTAGATTTTTGGTACTTCCTTTGTTAAGGTGACCTAATTGGAGCAATTAGGCATGTATAACAGTCTAGTTTTGGAAGGCTTGTAAATGGCTTCAACACTTGTCCTTTTGGGGCTATAAAAAAATCAATAAAGGGTACTTGGAATGATAATTAGTTCATGAGGTATTTTGGAAGATATTGTACTTGTTTCCTAATTTGTCTTTGGAAGGGCTAGTAGCCTAGATGTTGTATTATTAGGATAGAGTCATGAAACCTATGTTTAGGGTTTTGTTTGGCCTTGATTCTTTGGTTTTGGTGTTATGTTGAACCCCTTAACATTCTAATCAACCTTATTTGTGAGTCTCCACCATTCATGGGTGTGAATCCAAGTTTGCTTGTGTAAAGTTGTATAGATTAATGATGATCCATTCGTGTTATTGTTGTGTCAAGGTGTAGAAGTTTGGGTATATAATCTATCCTATTGGATTGATATCATCATTGTGCTTATTGTACCCTAACATCTGCATCATCAACTAATCAAAGATAGTTGTCTGTAATGGTACAAACTACTACGTAGACCATCTTTGGCAAACACAAACATGATTTTTTAATTATAAAAGATAAGGATTAAGTCATATTTTAAATCCCCATGCAATGCATGTAACCAATCATAAAAGTGAATGAATTAGGTGGCAATAAGGATCAACCACATTCTTTGATGATGACCTAGCCCATCTATGTCAATGCATATTTAAAGAGGTAAAACCTAAGGTGATTGTTATGCACAAGGCGATAGATGATAAGAACAGTAATGGCATTCATGGTGGCATAAATGGCTAGATGATAGAGTTATATTAAGGAGAATAAAGTAATTTAATGAAAGGATATAGAAGAAATATCTTATCAAGATGATCAAGGTTTTAACAATAAGGAGGATATTGGCATTAAGCAATAAGGTGCTAACTAAAGGATCATGTGTTGGATCATTCTAATAGGTAATACAGAGTAAATTTCTTAACATATTAGTCCTAATAGGCTAATTTCTTAACTAATTTCTTACTTAATTTTAAGTTTGAAATCCATTAGCAAGGTGAGACCTAATAGTCATGTAAGCCTTTGACATGGTAGACCTTTCCCAAGGTAGATCATAGTTTATGATCAGAAGTTTGTTTCCATAATTGGCCACACTCTACAACTGCAAAATGTAGATTTGTGAGTGTCATCCCCACCCCAGTTTTACCTTCTCCTTGGAGGGTTTCTAGGTAACCAAATTACTTGTGTTATGTGTTGAATTTTCTTTATGGTATGGATGTGATGTATAGTTACTTATTTCATTTTACATTCTAAGTAATGAGATGGATGTTAGGTGAATTATTTTTGAGGTTAAAGTTTGAAGTGTTGATTCGCAACCACTCCACACCCCTGCACTCCCCCACCCTCAAAACTTACTTTTCTATTGTTAATTCCAACAATTAGTATCAGAGTTGAGTTCTCTTGAAGGAAAGATTGACATCTTGAGAGGTAAGATCTTGTAGATGGAAGTCTACTTATTGGAAAATAATATTGATAATCATAATATTGAATTATAGCTTGTCCTACATTAGTTAAATGAAGCAAGAGATGTACTACATCAGTCATCGAAGAGAAGGAAAGAAATATCTATGCAATAAAATGATACACAATATTAAGATATAAACACTACTAGATTATTTGTAGGTGAAAACTTAGAAGAGTTTAATGCAATAATTAATGATTTGATGGGAAGGAATGGTGCCCTAAATGAAGAAGTCAAGAATCTAAAAAGATATGATAGAAATGAAAAAGAAAGTTGAGGAAGAGAAAGTCATGATTGAAAAAGATAAAAGAATACTGACTAACAAACTTGAAGAGAAGACATCAGATGTGCAAAAGCTTTCCAACATGCAATTAGATAAAATGAGTCTATTGATGCTTGCAAAACATGAATTGAATGGAAAGGATATTAAGATCACAACCTTGAAGTCACAAAATGATCTACTTAAAAATGAATTGAGGGTTGAGAAACAAAAGCTTAACAAGCCAAGTAAAACCATAAATTATCTAGAGAAATTGATGGAATCAACAAGAGATAATAACAATACTACTAGATTGGGATAGACTACTATTGAAGAAGGAGAATCATCTAGAAGTAGTGAAAAAAGGAGATACAAAGGTAAGAGCAGTAAACACACTTGCCATAATTGTGGAAAATTGGGTAATATAGAAAATGTCTGCAACAACAAAACTGTCAACCAAAACCCTAAGCAAACATATAGAAGATACTAATACAACTCCAACAAACAAGGACATGATACAAATGAATGTAGGACCAAGACTAAGAAAACTCAAATATTTGAAGGTTACTAAATTATAATTGTTAGAAGTATGGACACAAATCATATGAATTTAGATCCAAGCCCAAGTGAACATCAAACAAGCAAACAAGGGTAAACCATAATGAAAATGATTACAATTGGGATTACAATACAAGTTATAATTGTCACTATTGCTAGGAATATGGTCATGTTCCTAAGAATTGCATAAGAAAACATTTCAGAGGAAATTACAACATATGGTTGAGTGAGATAGCATGCTTTAGTTTCCTGAAGAGTGGTCATGTTAGTAGAAACTATTTAACTCAATCAGTAGTGTTGAGCATTGAATTCAACAAAGGGAAAGAAAAGGTTGATGTTGAAAAGGTAAAGGTGAAAATGAACAAGACATGGAAAAAGAAGGGAGATTGCAATACATCAAGTCTAGATGAGGTCCCTTCATCCAATGGATTAGGTGATCACATCACCCCCAACTAGGTAATCAAAGGTATGTGTAGAACTAATATTGGAATTGTAACATTATGAATTAGTTCCAAATATCTCAAATCTAAAAAGATTATATATGCATGAATTAAGATGAAATGAAGAAGTTACAAGTAAGAGTTATTCTATAGATATATTGTTTTCTATGTTGTTGCTCACCATGGAAGAAATTATAGTTATTGTCGAGCATGAAAGGAATTATAGTTATTATCGAATGATGGAGAAAAGTTAGCATGAGCTAAGCTCACTATGTTAGCTGAGCATACCAGAAATCTTATGATAGCCAAGCATGTTGAAAATCCTATGTTAACTAAGCTTACATTTGTATAAGCACTAAGAAATTAATTACAAATTTGAAGTGTTATATAGTTAATTTTTAACTCATTTCCATTTACTAGAGTTTGTAGAGAATGAAGAGCATGAAGGTGATTGGTGGAAAGAGATTCAAGTTTTTTTGAACCATATTCAACTCTTGCATGACATCATCCATCAGATTTGAGAGGTATTTACCTTGTGTTGAGTTACATTGTTTAGCTTTTTTCAAACCCTAGGAGTAAATATGGCAGCCAATTCCTTGTCAGTAGTCAAAAAAGGGGAAAGCATGTTTTTATGTTCAATTAATAAGCAATGATATTAGGACACCCCCATTTCATGTAATTCCTAAGATTGCACACAAGGGAGATCCTTTTGGTGCACTATCCATGATACCACCAAAGGTCCTAATGATTCAAGATATACATTGTTGTTACACCTATAAGGTAGGAGAAGTAGGAGACATGAAAATAAGAGAAATTTACCATAAGTTATGTCCAAATGGAGTATTGAAGGAGGAGAATAAAGTCATTTAGATAAAAGGGTTGACACATGCTCTAGACTTTCGTCAAGTCTTTAAAATCAAAATGGATTAAGATTTTTGTAAGCAGAATTCATGACAACTAGGTTTGGTTAAAAGATGGACCAATCAAAATATCAAAAAGGATTGTGCATAGGGTGATAGGGTATCCCACCCATGACCAACTTAAGAGTATGTGGAGTGATTCAAAGGTAGTTATTAAAAAGAACACAGGTACTATATGGAACAAGAGAGGGATGTCAATTGATACAATTTTAGATCCCATTATTGCCTTTGCAATCAGAGTCATAGCTCATAATTTCTTTCAATCAAGCTAAATGAATAGTGTTTCCTATATGGAAATCAACTTAGGCTACAAAATTGTGAAGAGATAACATTCTTATGACTTAGCCAAGTTGCAACTACAATAATTATCAAAAAATATGGAAGCCATTACGAAGGCCGAAAGTGCACCTTATAAGTTTGGTTCCTTAATTGTTTGCATATTTTTCTACTTGTAAAACACATTTCCCACTTTTAGTAAAGGTGTATATAAGACAAATAGTTTTGTAAAAAAATAGATTGTTGTGTTTATTGAATAAATTGGAGATAATTTTGAGTTACTACTGACCAGGGATTTTGAGGATTTCAAGAAATCCATGAAGCAAAGGCTGAGGATTCTTGTATCATTAGTGGAACACCATTACAATGATGTATGTTTCCTATTTGATGTAGATTACACATATGTGCAAGTAGAAATAGCCAAGGTTAGATGGTTAAAACCCTTTCCATATGAAATCAATGTGCATGAAGCCTCATATAAACTCACATCCCTATTAGCAAAAAAAATTGACAAGGATGCAACAACCTTTGGAAACTATGAGGAAGCCAAACCACGAATAACAATAAATCTAAAAACAACCTCAATGATTAGGAAGAAGAAGAAGAAGAAGTTTAAGCACCACTATCACTTACACAAGTCCAAATTGAAGTGAAGATAAAGATGATAATGTTGAAGGTGTCAAGGAAGAAGAAGATGAGGAAGCACCTAAGGAAAAGAAGAAGAAGAGGAATGTAAAGAAACAAGTAGTGGAGAAACCTAAGAAGGATGTGAAGTAGTCACAACATACTCCAATTGTACCTTTTACAAGGTCAAGCACTAGGGTAGCCACTATACTGGCAAAAGAAGCACCAAAGCCAAAAGGAAAGAGAGCAATTACCACAATAGAGACAAGCTAGGCTGCCAAGAAGATAAGAAGTATACACCGCAAGAAGATTCAAATGAGGAGAAGTTATAGTCTAATGAATTGAGTCAATTCAAAGTTTTGAGACACAATCCCTCTTCTATAATTCATAATTTGAATGAAAATATTAAGACCAATGCAGATATGTCACATGTAGATTTTGATAAGCTGGGGAGTATGGATAAAAAAAAGGTAGAAGAGGCCATATATGATATGATGACAACCTTTAAGACCACTCTACTAGAGATTTTCAACTCATTAGAAAAATGTATTTATGACAAAGTTGAGAAAAAGTGGAAATTCAATTTGACCACTAAGAGACAAATAAGAGAGGCTACATTAGCTCAAGTTATGCCTACTTTAGATAAGAAATTGATTGTTAATGAAATGGATAAATATAAGGTAAAATTTTCTCCCAAGTATCGAGGAATTCATATTTCAAAGAAACAAGTAGAAGAGGTGGTAACCCAAAGCACATTGCATTAGAAAGTCATTTATGGGTTACCACATAGGATGTAGAGGAGAAAGGAGAGGAAGAAGAGAAAGAACCTAAAAAGGATATGGAAGAGAAAAGTGAGAAAGGAAAAGAGAACTTATTCAAGGAAGGTACTATGGAGGAGACTACAGATGGAACATAAAAGGTTGATACAACTGAAGAAGAGCATCATGGTATACATGATGTACAAGTGTTAAGTGCCAGTCCTCCACATGGAGACCAAATGAGTCAATAGGACATAGTAAGCATCAAGGATGTTCCTAATAATACATCATAGAACATAAATCCTTTGACTAAGGATGATTTGAAGAAAATAATAGAAGACTCTACCAATGAAGTAATTTTATGCATTAATCCAATATTGTTGAGAGTGCATGAGATATAAAAGGTGAAACTTGCATTTGTAGGGGAGAAGGAACAAGACACATTAATTGTGCCCCCAAAAACTACAGAGGTAAAAGAAAAAGAATCACAAGATCTACCTATAGATCAAAGTGTAAACCTTGAAAAAATGGATGTTACAACTAAGACACCATCTGCAATGCCCACAATTCTCATTCAAATGAAAGAAGTAGAAGCACAACCTACAAGTATATCAGTGTCAAGCCCATATAGTTTAGGCTTACTAGCTCTAATTATTGTTGATAAAGATAGAATTAAAGATAAAAAGGGTAAGGAAGAAAGTCTAGAATGAAGGAGGAAAGATTGAAGAGTCTAAGTTGAAAACTACACATGAGGAGCAAGTTTCTATACAAACATCTCCTCTCAGCAATCAAACTCTTCAGAGCCTAAGTACACATGCAACACCACTATTGATATCAAGGCCTAGTCTTAGCACACTAAGAAGTATTGAAGTTACATAATTTGGGGATGTAAGCTTAGATGAAGTGAATGAGCTACCAATTTTTGATATGAATAGAATCACAATAGAAGAAATGAGCATTGTTCAAGACACACTTCAAAGAAAGAAAAGGAAAGAAATTTTAAGGAGGGAGAATAAGCAAAAAAAAGTATTGCATGAAATCAAAGATATATTCATTGATGCTTTAAGTCTTCTAGAAATAAATGAAGATAAGCTTATAATAGAGCAACTTGTAAACATAGTGGACAAGGCAAAGGATGAAGACCTAGAATCTAATGTCAAACTATTAGAATGGTCAAAAAAAAAATTCATACCAGTTTTTGGAGAAGATATCTAGTGCTATTGTACTTAGATAGGTTGAGCTAGCAACTAAGATGGAAGGTTTTAAGAAGATGTTAGAGAATATTTTATCTCTATACACAAAGTTACACAATGTTGATATATTCACAAAAGAGACACAACAGGCTATTGACCAGACAAGGGGATTCACAACTCACACGTACTACATTAAAATAATATCCTGGTAATAGTTAGTTACATTTTCACATACTAATAATGACTTAGATTAGGCTCAAATATTTGCAAGAAACAAATGCTAATATCGTATCTACTCTAATCAATATCCAATCCATTTTAACACCTCACATGGAAGTATTGCACAAAGAACTAGCCTATGCAAAATCATTGATGAATAAAGATTCCCATCTTTCTACACATGAATACTTTTTTGACATAGATTCTAATATAAAAATACAAGTTCGTTCATTAGATTTAGCATGTGATAACTAGGATGTAGCATTGAAGATAATAATAGAGATAGATAAGCCATTCCTTGATAAAAACATTGTTAGTGTAGAACCCAATTGACATAAGTGTCAAAAAAGGGGGAGTAATAAGTTCTGTGAAATTTTGGAGAAATCTATTTCAAGGAAAATATCTACTCAATAGGAGTACCAAAAGTAGAAATAGAAATGAATTATTTACTTGGAGGGAGTAATAAGGTATAGAAGAAAGACAACAATTTTTCAATTTTGAGATTTTGAACATTTTGTATAGAAGCCAATCAACCAATATGTGTTGTCTAACTTATGCATAAACTAAGGGTGTACATGCCATGACAAAGTATTTTTTCCACTCATGTCAAAGGGGTAGATTATTGATCTTATTTTGTTTTTGACAAGGTAGTGGAAAAACACTTATTCATTATCTAACAAAATTATAGTGCAAGCTGAGTGCATAGCATAAGGCTCTAGACAATACATGCCAAGCAATATGAGAGTTAGTGTCGAGCACTAGTAGATGTTCAAAAGTTAGTGTGTATCGAGTCATTCATGTGTCAAGGCATCAGAAGGAGTCAAGTAAATAGTATGTGTTGAGTGATTCAGGTATTGAGTAAATAGTGAGTGTCAAGCTATTGAAAAGTCAAGTTACAACATTAAGAGCATAGTGAAGGCCAAGCACCAAAGCCTTTAGATGTCAAGTACCTAGTCCAAGACATAGTTGTTTCTAATGGCAAAAAATACTATCTAAACTATTTTTGGTTGAAACAAACATTATTTTTTGATTATAGAAGATAATAATTGAGTCATATTATAAATACTTATGAAATTCATGCAACCAATTAGAAAAGGGAATGAATTAGGCAACAATAAGAATCAATGACAACCATTGTTCATGACGTAGCCCATCTATGCCAATGCCTATTTAAGGAGGTAAAACCTTAAAGAGTTTAAGGTGATTGTTATGCATGAGGAGATTAATGTTAAGAGTAGTGATGACATTCATGGTGACATAAATGGCTATGATGGAGTTATATTGTAGAATAAGTTTAAGGAGAAAATATTGCAGAATCAGTTAAAGGAGAACATAGTAATGTACTCAAAGGATAGAGAAGACATATCTAATCTAGAGGATCAAGGTTTTAATAGTAAGTAAGAGATTTGACATTAAGTATTAAGGTGCTAACCAAAGGATCTAGTGTTGGAGTTTTCTAATAGGCAATATTAAGTAAATCTCCTAATAGAGTAGTCCTAATAGGCTGTTGTAAATCTCTTAAGCAAGTGCTTACTTAATTGTGAGTTTGAAATCCTTTAGCAAAGTGAGACCAAATAGTTTTGTTAGCCTTTGATAGGGTAGACCTTTCATAGGATAGATCATAGTTTATGATCAAAACTTTAAAGCCATAATTAGTGACACTTCACAACTATAGTAGTAAAGAGTTGTGGGTGTCATCCCCACCCTAGTTTTACCTTCTCCTTGGAGGGTTTATAAGTTATCAAATTAATTGTGTTATGTGTTCAATTTTCTTTATTCTATGGATGTGATGTATGGTTACTTATTTCAGTTTACATGCTAAGTAGTGAGATGGATGTTAGGTGAATTGTTTTTGAGGATAAAGTTTTTAAGTGTTGATTCACCCTCCCTCCCTCCCTGCCTCACCCCCTCTCAGAACTTACTTTTCTATGGTTAATCCTAATAAAACCTCCCATGTGGATATTTTTGTGGTCAAATTTCCAACACCTATGGAATTATAGTAAATTAATCTAGCTTGTATCAAAACCTTCTTTGCAATACATGGATAGGAAGATTTGATCCTACATCACTATATCAACACAGATTTGGAAGGATAATCTTGTCACTACATTTTAGGGTCAAGTCCTAAATGTTAGTGATATTATTACTTACTTTTTTTGATTTTTTTAGATGAATACCCAAATATTCTTGTAACTTTTACACAGATACCTTAAAATATTTACATGAAAACCAAAATAGTCATGCAACTTTTGCACAAATGCCCTAGGTAGTACTTGTGTACTATCGATACCAATAAAGTTCTACTAGTTAAATATCTTATTACTAATTTTTTCTACCTTCAAATGGTTGACTAAAGTTACTCAAAAATGATATTTTGTCAAATTATTTGCTAACTATAGTACATGGCTATTTAAATGTGCTAAGCTACTATTGGCAATCTTCTAGTACTTATTAGTATTTTTAAAAAATTTATATAAATAAATCCCTATTTGGTTTTAAAATATCTAGTACACAACATTGGGATTTAAATAGTATATCCTCAAAGTTTTATCAATGATGCTATGTACCAATAAAAGAACTTCCTTGTACTTCATAACATAAAGTTTCACATGACAACTATAGAATCAATTATACATCCATGGTACTATTAAGGTACATATCCATCAATAAAAATATTGTAGGTGATAATTTAATTAAGGACATGAGCCATATAGAAAATAGGATGCACTAACCTCTATATATCTTCAAGTCAATTTGTATGACATATCATAATTATCATACATGTACTTTTTCCTTTCTTCTATATGGTAGAAGAAAAACTATCAAGGTACATTATAAATTTATTTTACTATCAACACAACCTACTATGGGAAAAGACCTCATTATTGATAAGTGATATGATAGATATCATTGTTTATATCATAGATACCAACCAGTTACAACACCAAAAATAAGAACACATGTACTAATAGTTGATCAAAGTTGTACTAGTAGTTGATCATGTTTAATTACCTTTTGGTCAATGATTGACCCATTTGTGCACCACAATTGGTACATTTTGTTAAAAACTAGTGAGATATATAGCTACAAGTAGTGGAAATTTTGAGTGAGTGACTATTGGTGCAAAATTTACTGGGTATCAAGCAAACATTTTTAAATGACACTTTTGGATCACTTTGCGCTCCACAATACCTATAGAGAGATATATGAACATCCAAATGATAAAAACATAACTTTTGGCTTTTTCCTCACTAGCGAAGGCTCATTGAAAACATTGAGAAAATCAAAGTTGCGGTTTAGGAGATCTAGGTGTGCAAAGTTACTATGGGTGGCTATTGGGGATTTTCCCCTCATATGTACTCTATGAGTACCCAATTTGAACTATTAATCTCATTCTTTGCAAAATAATTTCCCCAAATCAAAAATTATGGATGAAAGTTTTTATTTAAATATTTAAAGTGATATAGGAAAGAATAATTTATTTAATTTTAAAATATAAGAAAATTAAAGGTTGAAGTTTGAAGATACCATTGTTAGTCAAAGTATAGTATACTATAATTTGTCAGGAATTATAATTATAATGGATCTTCATATATATATATATATATATAATTTCTTAAGTAGACTCAAATCCAAGACCTACCATATAAGAAGCTCACAATATACCAATGTATTGGAGGTTCTTATCTTAAAATGTTATATTATTTTAGAATAGAAATAATAAATATTTTTGTTATTAAGTAATCACATTATATAAATTTCATTTAACAATTTATTATATATGAGTTTTCAATTCTTGTTAATAAATTTAACAAATTTATTTAATTTATTTTTTACTAAGAGGCCAAGGCCATAAATTGATCATAAAAAGTTTACATCCCATCTCAAGAGGTAGTGAGAGGAAAAAATTGGGTGGTTTTCCTTCAATATAAGCCTTAATAAAATCTTATATCAAAGAAACATTATTTCCAATTTATAGTGGAGTCTGCATGTAATGCTACAAGATACCTAAAAGACACATAAAACTAAATAGGAAAGTCATCTTATACTTATTGTTAGTGGTTAGAAATATAAACAAAAAGATGCTCATATCATTATTTATCAATGTAACTCATGGGATCTATTATCAAGATAGCCACCTAGATTAAAGAATACTAAAGTCCCATAAATATGCAACAAAGGAGTAAAATCTACTCAAATTCTATTTAAAATTGTTAGTTCAACATAATCATTCATAATAATTTTTTTTGAACCACTGGATAACTCCTTTGATGCATCCCAATAGAACTACCAATGAAATATATGACTTGAAATAATAGACAAAAACAAGATCAAGAAGATGCAAGCTCATTAAGATAGGGGAGATAAAAATGGAACTAGGATTGTTAATCTTTTAGGATGAAAGGAGGAGAGGGGGAATTCTCTACATTAGAAACATCTTCTTCAAGAAATGAGCGTTCCAAGCACTCCATGTTGACTTCACTATCATTCTCCTAAGCCCTGATTCAATCCTTGGCTACATATTGATCTAGCCTTTTACTTACTCTAGTTCTCTTGACATGCAAAAAATAGAGGAGAAAAAAAGAATTTCTTTGCAAAATGGGGAACCACTCAATCAACCTAATAGGATCAAAAGAAGTAATAATGGAGAAGAGTATGATTATATGCCTTCCATGTAAAGGGATTTCATAATGGAATGGTTGAAACATCAAAATATCTTCTCTCAAGTTAGCTATGACCTTTACCAAATTACCCAAATACTCAAGATTGAAGAGGTATCTCACCAAAGTATTCATGCTTTCCTTATCAAATTCAATCAAGGTTTCCATGGCTATGAACATAGTCGGGTATCACTAGGCACACAATACCAAGAAGAATTCATGATGAATTCTTCATGTATATTTTTGAATTCAACCCTTACAACTAAAAAGTTCATATTAAGGAGGATTTCTTGGAGACAAGTACCTATGATAGGCTCATAAAAGGAAATTTAACTAGGAGGGTCTTTGAGTTTAATGATGGTTTCCATCTTGAAGTCAACCTAGAAATTCTACATGTTTTTGTCTATTTAAAGCCTAATTTTGATGCTTCCATTCCTACATGACACTACAAATTCCTCAAGCCTTTTGGCTTACCCTGTAAGATAGAGAGAGGGAAGGCCCATATAGGGTTTAAGATCCTAGAAAATGAATAAACCATATTACATAAAATTAATTATCCATTCAATCAAAGCTCAAACAAAACCCCCGAGAAGAAGGAAAAGCCTTAGATCATTTCCTATCATCTTGATATCAAATGCTTCAATTTGAATACAAGTGAGTCACATGAAATTACTTTGAATAGAAAGAAGATGATTCACATAATAGATGATTTGTATAACATTTAAGGTAGTGATCCACATAATAGAAAGAAGATGATTTAAATACTGATGATAAACATAACATTACCAAAATAATACTTCAAGGTTTTGTAATATTTATGTTAGATTTTGAAATAGAAACAATGACAAAATTTATTCTTCCAAGTACATACATGGATGTGATGTTCATACTATCAAAATAAACTTAATGATTTCTCTTAACATAGTATTATGCAACTAAAGATTATAAACAAAGATTTATACTAGAAAACTCTAGGGTTTGTGACCAATCCAAGATCTATCCTAGCTTCTTAAAGTACTATATACATTTATGGGATTCAATAAGTACTATCCCCAAATATCATTACCAATCTTAATAGAAAATATAAACCATCATCTATATATCACAGCTATAAATTGGTAGAGATAGGGCCATGCACCTACATGTCTCAAAATTTCTAAGCTAAAAACCTAACCCACTTTTAAGCCCTTTTTGGGCCTTTACCTTTGACCTTTTTGCCCATTAATTTGTTTGTTAATGTGCCTTCTCTAGGATTCTTTATTTTCAGCTTTCATAGAAATAATTCCTCCTTAGAGTCATCCACTTTGTCCTCAAAATCCATAAGAATAACATTTGCATAATTTGGAATTTATTCATATCCTTCTATACCTTCTTCTTTTAGGTACTTCACAAACCAATACAAATCATTTGACCACTTGACATGAAAATAACTTAACAAGAAATTGAGGTTCCTCATACACATCTTTGTTTTCCCCCAAAAAGTTTTTAAATTGTATAAAGTAAGGATAGAAAACTTTGAGACCGGTTTACCATTAACCTCCTTCTTGTCATAGTTTGTCTCCCTAGGAGTCATTAGATTAAAGTGAATTTTCCTTAGGAATCTATCCATGTCAGCCAAATACTTCACGTGGAACAAATTTCTAAAGACACTCTTAGTCACTTCTTATCCCTCCTGAAAAAACATGGTAATCAACAAAACCATTGATGTGATATTAGAACCCACCCAAGTTCTATTGGTGTTTTCCAAATATTCTTCTCCATATATCTTCCTAACAACATCCATTACCAAAGGATGGGGAAAACAAAAATTACCTCTCGATATCTCCTTGGTTACAACATTCTTAACCTTTGTCTAGTTCTTTTTACCTTGCATTCTCAAGTTAGCACCCATTCTCTCACCAAGGTTCTTAAGTACTTCTTGATGGAAAATTATAGTTGTGAACACTAAGCAAGATGATTGTTCTAAAAAAGGTAATAAATTATTTCACTTTCTTCAAAATGATCGGATGATATTTTTTTATTGTATTTAGGAGAGATTGTATATAAATAGTAATTAAATCCCTACTTTGGCTTCAATCTCCTATCTTGCTAAGATTTAGTGCATACATTAGGGATCGTGAATTGGGAAGGTGAGAAAACTAGCATGTTGATCAATCATTTATTCATCCAAGTATGTAAGGGACCTCCTAATTTAAGGGAAAGGGGTTACAATAAAAATTATACATTTAAAGAGATAGATAAGTGTTAATACCTAAATTTTCTAGCTCATCAATCTGTTTATTTCCCTCGTGGTATATGTGATTAAAAGAAGTCTTTTTGACAAATTTACAAAGTTCCAACACTTTAGCCAAATTTTCATCTAGTCTCCAATTTGCAAGCGATCCATTCCTAAGAGAATTTATGATTATAGTTGAGTCAGCTTCTATTTCTAACTTCTTAATGTTAAGGGACTTGCATAATATAAAATCTTCTATTAAAGCATTTAACTCAACATAGTTACTCGTAGCTTCTCCCATATATTTAGATATGAATACTACTTCTTCACCCTAGTAATTAGAGGTGCCACATCCTATACTTTCTAATAAAGTATTTCCCCTAGAAGCTCTATCAAAATTGTGTTTGAATCATCCTTCCTTTGGAGGCATCCATACACATTCTCTTTTTCTATTACCACATGGTTCTCTCATCCCTATGAAGGCTAGGATATTTAAACTGATCCATCTACCTCATATTTTTTCATCCTAGCTAAACACTCTTGCAAATTTAACTTGAGAATTAATCAACCTAGATATGTGTAGGATCATAATGGGCTAAAAGGTGGCAATATAGAAAAAAGTTTACTTTTTATCTGAATTTGATGAAATAGAAAGGGTTTCTTATGGAAATTATTAGTTTCCCATTAATATAATTGGTGTCAAAATTTGAGTTAAATAAGTAATTATTACATATTTTCTAATGGAGTTACTTATAAAGTGTTGATTTATGTACTGATTAAAAAAAGTTATAACTTTAAAATGGTATAACCTTATCAAAATCAGAAACATGTGTCACATTCTATGCTTTTCCTACTATGAGGAAAACAATGAATTTTTTTTATTTTTATAAGGTTTTGAATGAGGAAAATTGGTGTAGCATAAAATTCAAAATAATTACTTCCTTGGAATAAAATTACCAAAAAACATGCATCACATCTAGGTATGAGTCTACTTCTTATATTTAGGATCTTAAAACAATATTATCAGTTGGTTGTGATTAAGGTGGTCAAACATATACAACTACTTATTATTTTTTCCTCTTTTTTTTTATACTTTTGCATTGAAACTCCAAATTTTGACCAATAAAATTATTTTTTAATCAGAAAATGGCTAGCATTTTAGAAACTACATTCAATCTACTATATATTTTATTCTTACTAATTTTTGAAATAAGGTTCATAACAAGTTCAAGATTTCACATCAAGTTGACTAACATTGATGTCCTAATTTTCCATTACCACTTAAGGCCATAGTTTGGCCCATCATGATCCTACACATACCCACCTATTGTTGGTCAATTCTATGGTTGCAGATTCAATCTTGATCTATAACTGAGAAGGGGGAATTTGTTTTTCTTGGAAGATTCCCCTATTCATTTCCTTCCATAATTCCCAAAGCACTATGGATGGGGAGGATACACATAGACCATGGTAAATACTATTAGATTGTAGAAAAGGCCAAGAGGAAAGCATACTAAGAATTGAGCCAGGAAAAGCTATAATAACATCAAGAACTTGCATAAGAACAATGAAGGAAGAGATGATCAACCGACTCTTTTGTTTATTCACATAAGGGACATCTACTAAGACCTATAAAGCCTAGATTTTTAGGTCTCTCTCCTAAATCCATGTGAAAAAACTAGCCTTAGGTAGGAAAGGTTTATCCCAAAATAATTTTAATGGGAGAGCAGATTCATGGAGTCCATGAAGAGACTCTAACTATCTATAACCCTATTTTGAGCAATATTCACCATCTTTACTATTGTTCCAAATTAAAATATCATCATATCCTTTAAATGTTATATTCCTAGAATGAAGGATGGACTTAAGAAGGAGCTTCTCTTCTTAAGGGAGAGCTTTAGAATCAAAGTCTCTCTGATTCCAATTTAGTCCATTATCATCAAGTACTACATACTCAAAGACCCTATAACCCCAAATGGTTTTTAGATGATATTTAATAGATCCAAGGAAGGGATAATAGGATAAGGCCTTACAACTGTCCCATGAATCTTCCCAAATTAGGGCTTCCTTTCTAGCTCTAAGGTTCCATGATTGTTTATTTTGGATAATAAATGATGGGGACGCGACCCAAGCATAGAATGGACACAACAGGAAAGGGAAATTTTTATTAACTATGTAAGTATGCTATTAAATTCAATACAGAGAAAATAGACTTCAAAACATGCCCTATGGGCTTACAATAGTATAAATCAAGAGATAATATCTTCTCCCAGTACCTTCTCTCAAACTCCACTCTGAACTACCTTTTACAATGCCAGAAATGTCCTTAAATAGACCCCAAAGGGTTAAGGATTAGGAACACATTCTAGGAAGTGCTAGTTGGCATCCACCACCAAAATGGAAGGTTCCAGAAGTCACTTTAGAAGTCAGTGCAAAATAAGAAGATTCCAAAAATGGTACCCAAACTTTAGGGAGGCATAACTTTTGAATCATAGCTTCGATTGACAAACTGTTTACATTTTTGAAAAGCTCTCAAAGCGCTCTATAGACATATGGATGAGCTATTCTCATCCCCCATTTGTTGTCCCTATTTGAGGTCATTTAATGCCCCTAACCTAACTTTGAAGCATTCTTAGAAGGTCTCGAGAAACTAAAAAATTGCAATAACTTTCAAATTGTGGGGGCTTTTGACCTAATTCTTTTTTTGGAATGCTCTAAATTATAATTACAATCATATGACCAATTTACACCTTCTAATTCACAAAAATTATAGCTCAATTACATACTCCTATTTTTTTGGCATTTACACATATCCCAAGGTGCTCAAATACTCTAACCTAGGACACTAATAGTGGAACTGTGAGAGTTGGAACCTTTATTTGACCCAAATGTGTATCCAAAAATGAAAACACATGAAATAGAAACTAAGTATAAGTACATTTTTTTGGGTGACACAGGATTTCCCTTATACCTCTAGATGCTCTTGCATCAATAAATATGCATTTCAATAGGAAATTCCAAAATCTAGATCATTTAGTATGATTAGGTTCTCTAAAAATATTAATTGGATCTAGGGAGGATAGATATTTATTTCATAATACTTTAACCCACTTGAGATTCGGAAACCAAAGCATTTTGCATATTAGTTTTCTCCAAAGGTAAGGCTTTGAAGCTTTATACTTTTTATACATGTTCCACCTAAGTATTTAGAAAAGCATACTTGATCCAATGCAAGTAGAGATATATTATTCTTGTCTTTAGTACCTTAATAGAAAAAATTCCTAATGTTTCTAGTAATCTCATTAAGCTTATTACTAGGTATGTCTATATAGGAAATTTGATCGGTAGGTTGGGGTGATAGAACTGAGGAAATCAATATTTTCCTATTTGCTAATGAAAACCATTTTCCTTTTCATCTAACCATCTTTGACTTAATTTTTTCCATAATTAGTTCAAATATCCTACAAAATCCTTTGAATCAAATTCAAAGGGCTTCCTAAATGTCTACATGGAAGGATCCCTTGTTGAAACCAAGAATATTATAGATTGATAACTCTATCATGGGATTAGTATTCAAGAATAAAATATCTAATTTATATTTGTTAACCTTCTATCTTGAAGCTTTAGTGTATGAATCTAAAGTTTCTTCTAGAGTATCTACATCCTTAATTGAGCTCTCTCTGAATCATATTGTATCATCAACAAAATGTTGATGGGTTGAGGGGTCTACATTACTATTAATGGAGATGTCATTAATCTCACATACAAATAGTTTTTGCATAATAGGTATCCCCAATACATTTACCATTAAAATGAAGAGAAAGAGAGAAATAGGATCCCCTTGATAACTTAGGGATTGAAATGCATTCAAATATTAATTTAACCCCTTTCTTTGAAAATCAAAATGCTTCTAGACATTTTTATAAGAAACACTAATCTGCCCTATCATATGCCTTTTTGATATCTAGCTTAATAGGCATACTAGGGGATTTATTATATTGAATGCTATGAATAGCCTCTTGGTCTAATATAAAACCATCATAGATAGACCTTATAGGTACAAAACCTATATGTTCTTTACAAGTGAAGATCATAAGGATCTTCTGAAGTGTACATGCTAAATAGTAAAAGGTTGATACAAAGTATCACATAGAACAATAGGCCTATAATTTTTAAAAGATTATAGGCTATCCTTTTTAGGGATTAGAGCTACAAAGATATTATTTTTTCCTCATAGGAGTTTAACTAAGGACTTCTATGGCTCTTGTGATGTCATCACCCAAAAAGTCCAAGAATTTCTAAAAAAAACCTACAAGCAAGCAATCTAGCCCTGATGACTTATCTGGATACATTTTCTTGAGAGCTTCCTCCTCCCCATCTTTCATCATTTTCTTGACTAGAAACTTATTTTTTTGATGTATAATAAGTTTTGGGGTATTGGCATGAATTCTTTTTTGAGAGGAAAAGTTGGCGTTAACTCCATTATTGGTGTAAGTGGGACTCAAAACTAAGGAAATTAGAAGATGTTACTATAGGGGATGTTTATGTAGATGTAGAAGACTCTACTATCTAAGTCCTCAAGATGAGTTACAAGTCTCTTCCTTCCTCTCTTAAATATTTTTTTTCTTCCTCTTTTTTCTTTTTAGAAGATAGAAAAATATACTTTTCTAGGCTTAAGCATGCCAAATATATACATGAAGATTATTTGATATATCTTTGGATAGGTGAAGATTTTATTACTCAAAAGTAGTGGTACATTGGGTTGACTCGAGGTGCAGAGAATTTTTAGAGAAGTTTGGAGAGGGTGGGGGATTTCCTAAATTGGTTATGTTGATTTTTGTCAATGGTGGTTGAGGGAGCAATGCAATGCCTTGAATATTTAGAGATAAATAATTATCTACAGATGAAAAAAGTTCTAGAGGGATTTGAGAAGTTGAGTATACTAAAGTTAGTGGCTGAGAGGCCAACTAATGAATTGAAGGAGAGGTTAGTGGAACTAGGGGAAGACAAGACAAAAATCAAAGTTAAAATAACCAATATTCAGATAAAGGCAAGCTAGTAGCAACTCATTTATTAACATTAAAAATTTTCTTCAAATATATGTTTTAAAATTGTAACTAACCATTGAGGTGTAAAATTAAGTCCTTTTAAAATGAATGTTTACATATATATTACAAAAAGAGGTTAACTTTTCAATTCAAATCTAAATATAATTTATATTTTATTAACTTATTTAAAAATATTGTAATTAGCTTTTTAATTTGATAAATTAATATTATAACTAGTTTTTTTATAAAAATTTTAGGCAAAAGTGGACAAGCCATTGAACATATTTATTTATAAAAGCTAATTCAAGAGCTCAATTGGGAAATAATCAGTAGGAAAACTTAGAATCTTCATTAAATGCAAAATATTAAAGCATTGATACATAAAAAACTATCATATTGATGGAATCAATATTCCCATTTTACAAATTAGAGTAGTTAATTCCTCCCCCAAAATATAGCAAAGATCAAGTATCAAAATTTCAAAAAGTTGAATAACTATACAGTGCGAAGTCTCACTCCTTCATTGCTACATATTTAGGTTTAGCATATGAGGCCAAGGCATCCAAATTACACACATCATACCCCTAGTGAAATTCAAGTAAGGGCTAGGGAGAAGCTTCCCAACCTAACTCATGAGGTGCACCTTAGGTGAAAGGGGAGACAACAGTCTTTGCCATAGTTTTCCCAAAATCTAGAGCATCATGAGTAGTTAGCAACATATTCAAATATAATAGAACATTAGAGGAACACCCCCCCACCATACCCAAGACTAGCTACTGACCCTACAAGCCAAAAGCATTCACATCCTGAGACTCACCAAACCAATGCTAAGAATTGAGGGTCGACCGAGATGAAAGCCAGGGATTGGGTGACTATGAAATAAATTTATTTAGGAGCTCCATCAAGTTTAAAATAGAATGCCCATTTTTCTTAACATGCTCTTCTAGTTGGAAGCCCAATGCTTGTGCCATGACTTGCAAAGTGTTTTGCATAAACTGTTCTCAAACAATTTTTGAAGGGTCTCATAAGTGATGTAGGGGACTCCCCTTAATACCATAAACTCATAATAGAAATAAAGAAACAACAACAAATGAAAGAATAAAATATGAACTTCTTATTATCACCATAAATGCAAAGTTACAAAATTCTCAGTTACAATATGCTAACCCAAATGGGCACCTTCATTACAGTAATCTGCAAGACAATCTTGCAAACTATCACCTAGAGCTATCCTAGACAATGTTTAGGCCTTTCTTAAATAGGTAGTTTTATGTCACCTAAGAAGGTTATAGATGCTCAAACTTAATACCTAGGGTTGATAGACCCTAACAATACACATAGAGTTAGCTAAATACATTTTTGACATATTATTTTAGAAATTTTGGTAGCCCAACTTCCAAAGGCCATAACTCACGAACTGTTGCTCCCACAAGCTATTATAACCACTTTTAAAAAATTTTAGCTCTTGATTTATAGGCTCAAAACTGAGCTAGCACCCCTTAGTTGAGCTTTTAGACCTCATCTAGGCACTCTAAGGCCTCCAATAGTGAGCCTAAAGATTTTTCTGCAAATTTTTCCATCGAAAATCTACAATAACTTCTCTGATACTTAAGCTAGAGAAATGAGATTTTTATGGTAGGCTTATATCTCTAAGATGAACATTCCTATATAAAATGAGAATATTTTGAGCTCATATGAAAAACTTACTAAAAATAGCAAGTTCCCATAAATAGTAACCACTCTGTCTACGAGTCCTTATTAAAATAGAAAATACTAAAAATAAAATATTTTTGGGTGATGCAAGATTGCCCTTACACCCAAAATGCTCCTACATTAGTAAGTTGCCAAGAAATCATGCTTCTACATGAGCTAGGACTCTAAGAACAAACCACCCACCAGAGCATGACCTGCCTAGTGGTCATAATGTTGCATTGAAATTTTTTGTGTATGATCTCCACAAAATTTGTGGTGAATAACCTTAGCAAAAAGGATCTCCAAAAGGGAGATGGATTGTAAAAGGTCCATTGCATTTGACAAAAATATTGATACCATGTTAGATAGAAAGAGGAAGTGCTTGGAGGAGGGGGAAAGAATATCATCCCCAATTACATGCTTTTTTATAATTTTATGAATTAGAAATTATAATTAATTAGTATATTTCAAAAGAATAATTTAAATATAACTTATCGTGCTAAAATTAAAAAAGACATGTTACAAATATTATTAATAGAAAAATTCAATTTGAAAAGTTTAAATTATGGTATATATAACCATCAAAATAATAATCTACGATTATTAAATGGAAAGAAAATGTAACAAATATTTAAAAAGAAAACATGTATATAACAATAATGTGTATTATACAATATTTATAAATAAATAATGAGCACCAAAATTTGAGGATGTAACTAGAAGAACAAGCTAGTGTTGAATTAGACATTTACAAACATATCCACCTAGTGAACTCAAGCATGAGAAATTACTAATTATGAGTGATATATTTCATCCCTCTATTATTTATGTTTAGCACCCCAACTAGGTGGGGTCATATTTCTAGTTAGATGATAAAAACTAAACTAATTTCAAATACATTGGAAACAACACCCAACTTTGATATTAAGTACAACTAAAATGAGGATGCATCAAAAACACCATAAAACTTAAGTCATATAAATGTTCCAAGGTAATTCAAAAATGAAAATGATTAAGGTGTAGAAACTTTTTTTTTTTTTAATTAGTATTTTCTAGATCCAACCATGCAAATGTTATAAAAATGGTTGTGGATCATTATTGAATCATAAGGCATATTTAATGGTCTAAATGTGCAAAATTAAAGAACCCACATTAAGCATTCAACTAAGAAAGATGACAATATTTATAAGAATTTTTTTTTTTGTATTTCTTGTAAATGGGACTAGTACCATTGTAAATCTTTGATTTTTGACAATTATTGTCTAATTTTGGGTCATTGTTTTTATGCATATTTTTAGTACACCACTTATGACTTGTGGTTTGAATTATTCTTATTTACTGTTATTTGAAGATGAAACATTACACGATTTGCATAATTTAACTACAAGTGCCCTTGTCGTAACAAAAAAATTGTATTGAATATGATACCATTGCTTAGTTATTTTCAAAGAATATTTGTATTTTCTTTAAAAGTTGGGTTTTTAATTCTAAAAGGAGGGTAAACGTGAAAACATTTGTCAGCCTTTTACAAAGGAAAATGATAACAACAAAAAAATTGTTAAACTTTAATGATGTAAAAGTGATCTTTTTGTTTTGAATTTTAAGATGGTGGAAATTGATGAAATGTGTATAAATGGATGAAGTTTATGTATGTTGTTTTTAAAATAAAATAAAAATGCAGTATTTTTTTAGAAAAATTCAATGGTCTTTTTTGACCATCTACAAAATATAGGAAATCATGGGTTATAGGTTGCACCAAAAAAAATGAATTCAAATAAATGTTTTTGCATCTAATTTTAAAGCATGTTTTAGATGATATTTGTATCTAGAACCATTAAAAAGAAAAATATTCAAAATATTTTATATTTTGCATGTTATAGCTATTCCAAGTTTTCGTTTTCAAAATTTAACTATTTTTTGTTCCCTCCATCTTTTCCTTAGCAAATCCATGTTAATCAATAAAAACAATTAGATATTGTCATAGATGATTCTCTCATCTAGAACAATTAATATTTTAAAAAAAAAATGCTATCATCTACTATTTTTTGAATGTACATCATCTTCAATGTTAAAATACCTACTTGCAATAATTTTTAATTATTGTATATGATATGTGATCACCATTAAAAAAACATTATATGTGCATAGTCCTAACTCCGAGCTCTATCTAGTGGTATTTTTATTATTTTGAAAGCCTAATTTTGATGTTGAAATTGGCCCATGAGGCATAAAACATTTTAGAACTGTAAAAACCCTAGGTGAAACTGCCACATAAGATGACACATAGGCCAATTCGACCAAAACCAATCTAGCTTAATTGAGTTTGGTCATATAAATTCTGCCCAAACTATCGTCAGCAAAAGACGGTCACATGTGTGGTATTTGGCTTAAAAAAATTTAATTTAGAATTTTTTTAATCATCAAAAATTAATTAATTAGTTTGATTAATAAATTTTATATTTTTTAATTTGTATTTCTTGTAAATTTTTCATTTCTATATTTAGAAAAACAATTTTCTTAAATTTTATTGAATGAAATCAACTATATGATATAAATTATTCTAAGTTAGGTTTTTTTTGTAAATTTATACTTTATTAGATTTATTATTTTATTTTATTTAAAGCACTTATTGGAGTTATTTAATTATTTTTTAAAAATTATTAAATAGTTAAATTGATTAATATATTTAATAATTCAGTTTAATGTAAATTTAGCAACATTTAAATGCAACTAATTCATTTTAAGATTTTCTAGTTTTACATGTAATCAAATATAACAAGCTTCTAAACTTGAAAACATTTTTTAAATTGTCTATGATCTAGTATTCTTTATATAGGTGAATTTTAAAGTCTTTTGTATGCAAGTGATTCAAAGCTCTCTATTTCAAGGTTTTGTGCAATGGGAAATAAAGCAAAAAGAGTAAAAAGATATGATGAAGTAAGATATAACTAGAAGAATGGATGGACAAAATGTAATGTAAAGACACTTATTGAAGAATCATTGATTGATGTTGAAGATGATCATGTTGAAGTTCCAGAAAGTAGTAGGAAGTCCAAAAAAAAATCTTTAGGTTTGGAAAATTTGATGGAGATGGATGAAGAATAACTTTTTAGAGAAATTGAATTATCAGGACACATGATGCCTAAAAATACAATTAAGCTACATCTAAAAAATATGTGCAAGAAATATTTGAAAATAAATCTATGATTTCTAAAGCACAATTATTTTCTAGGTTATTTAGGAAAAGATAAATGAGTCTTATTCTAGAGTTATAGGGTGTGAACAATAAGAAACGCTTTGAATATAATTTAAGAGAAACAATAGTTTAGAAGTTGATAGATGTGTTCATGTTATTGATAACAGTAGTTGAGTAGTTGATTTGAGTGCTACATAAAGAGCATTGATGACTATGATTACCAATTTGTCACATAAAAGAAAGTTCGAGCAATTTTTGAATTGTTGAATCTATCTAGAAGAATTGATTAGAGATATATCAAAAGGAAAAATATTCTTGATGAGAACATTGAAAAGAACTAAGTCAATGTATGTAGGCTTCCTCGAAAAGATAGAATTTGTAAAGATGTTAGAAGACAAATTATGGAATATTGGAGCAACCACTTAAGTGTTTCTTCCAATAGAAGAGACACTAAGTATATAAAAGATGAAGAGAAGGGTATAAAAACTATACATCCAAAACACTTTGTAGATAGAACACAAAGTGAATTTTTTAAAGCTTTCAAAAAAAGAATGTGAAAATGTGAAAATTTATCAAAGAATATTTGAGAGGTTGTTCCCCCTAGTCTGTAAACATAAATAAGGCACATGAAAGTTGTTGTTGAAATCATGTTGAATTTCATCTTTATTTGCAATCTTATAGAAAAGCTATGGCAACACTTAAGCTAGATGTGATAATTCCTAGAAGTAAAACACAATTTATTAAATCTATATTATGGGATATTTCTAAAGAGTCAGATGAATTCAATGTAGAATGCATAAAAAATGCATGCACAAATTGTGGAGATTTATAGAAATTTTCATATGAAAGGACAATATTGATCTTTCAAAACCAGTTGTGTGGAACGTATTGGAGTATGAGATATACCAAACAAATAATGGAGATGAATATAAAAAATTGCACTGAAGAAGAATGATTTTCCATATGGTGAGGTTATGAACAAATTTAGGACTATGATTTATCCATACATCTAGCATTGTTATGGTACAAGATGGAAAGGTAAATAGTTTTAAGATTCAAAAAATTGTTTCCCACTGGGATGTCTTCTATCAATTGTAGATTTTTTTGAAAACTATAAATTTTCCCTTCAATCTAAAATTCAAGCTAAATATTATCACTTTGATCAAGTTGCAATATATTTATGAATTACTTATAGACATAAGAAATTTGATGTGGATGGGGTAGAAAGAATTGATCTAGATGAATCCATTATCATTAGGGTGGTCTATGTTTATATCAACAATGATAGGGTTTACAATAGGATTTATGTAGATCATTATATTGTAATATTCTCTGATGATCTTGCAAACCATCAAATAAATGCTTCAGAATAATGGATGTGGTCTAAAGGTTGTGCATGTATGTGTAGACACCTAAAAATCCTTTAGAAAATAATATTTTTATTTTCTGAAAAAAATCCCTGATGACATCATCATTTATTAATTAATTATTTATTTAATTAATTTATTTATTTTTATGCCATTAAATCCTTTTATCTTAATTAAAAATATTTAATTAAGGAATCCCTCCCAAAAATGTTTAAATCTTATTTAAACATTATTTCCTTATTTATTAATTATTTAATTAATAAATTGACCAAAAAACCCAAAATAAAAATAAAAATTATTTTTTGCCCAAAACTTGGCCAATTTCCTTAAGACCACTAACCTCTTCCAAAATCTTCTAATCCTTCTTTAAATTTCGATTAAAGGCTAATCCCATCATTTCCTACCCCTAACCCCAACTCAAAATATTTAATTAAAATTAAATATTAATCCTCATGTTTATTAAAATAGTTTTAATAAATATCTCCTCAACCCAAACCCTTGAAATAAATAAAACTTTATTTATTTCCTAAAAATCTAATTTATCCTCACCCTAAGAAGTTCTAGACTCTTCTAGAAAGTCTTCATCCTCATCCTAGGAAATTCTAGACTATTCTAGAAAGTCTTTATCCTCATCCAAAATCTAGACTCTTCTAGAAGATGTCTTTAAACCTAATCCTAATCCCCTCCTAACCTTTTCACATTCCCTAAACATGGGTTAAAACTTACTAACCCAAGCCAAAGTTAACAAATATCTCTTCCTTCACCCACCCTCATTAAATGCCATCCACTTGCCTATCCCTAAGCTAATCCTAAACCATCCTAATCCATCCTCTAATCATTTGCACAAGCCTAAGCAAGCTTAAAACCTTCCTAATCAATTCCAAGTCAAAATTTCTCTCATCACCCTCAAAATATCTCAACCATAAAACTTTATGAAGCCCACTAGGCCATAAATGACTCTTCCAAGCCCTTTTATTGCTCTTACAAGTCATTATGAGGGTCTTTATAAAAAATTTATCCCTTGAGCCTCCTTTGTTGACTCATCCTTTCCCTTTCCTCCATCCTCTCACCATGTGACATGTTTCACTCTTTGATTGGCTATAAGGAAGCACAATCCATGTGCTCTCCTCTCATGCAATCTAAGCCCTCCATGAGCTTTTTCACATCTTTGCATCTTAGCCCTCAATCCCTCAAGCCTCTTGCCTATAAATTGGATCCTTCCCCTTTGCAAAATAACACAATCCATGAAGTAAAGTTATAATGCTATTTTGAGAGCCAAATTCATACTAAAGCCATCTATCCACACCAAAAATCCACAATCATCCATTGAAGCCTTTGGAAGCATATTGAGCATACATCTTATCCATTTAGATAAAGCTACTCAACAAGAGAGCTTCTTATTGAGAGAGTCCATTAATGGCTCATATTCTCAATTGAGAGCTCATCTTAGTCTATCTTGAAGTTTATGAATTTTGTTTAGTTTGTAGAAGCTTTATTTAAATTTGGTTTCTATTAGCATACTAACATTGCTCATATACATTTTGGCACACCCGGTGGGACCCCGCATGGGTCATCTTCATTAGCTTTTTTAGTCAAGTTTTGTATGTCATTTGCTTATATTGGCTAATTTTTCTTATTTTTGTGATTGGTAGGATTGTATAAATTGGTTTTGTAGGTCCACATGAGCATGAAGAAGACAAAGGAACTCATAGTCTATCTCATAGTATTTGCAGATTTTTCAAGCTTATAGGTGGACACAGCACTTGGAATTATTCTTCCTCTTCTTGTCTATATTCTTCTTATTCCATATAATTCTTTTTCTTCTTCTTGTGGGAGATCTTGGCCATTTTTTTTTTTAAGGAAGCAAAATCATACACACTTCTTTTTAGTGCTTAAAATGAATCCCCAAATCATACTTAAATCCATTAAAAAATTAAAAATTTGCAAAAAAGAAAAAATCTTTTAACAAGTGAAACTAAACCAATCTAATCATTTGCATCCTTGCAACATCAAGGTTTTAGATGAATTCATGCAAAATTAGGAACACTTCATTTTTGGGAATTTAAAAAGAACTTCAAGTTTCCATTTCAAAAGGTTCAAAATCAACACTAAGTGCACACTAAAGTTCTTTTAAAAAATCTCATGAAAACTAAGAGTCCTAAATGGTTGCCAATTTTTTTCTAAAAGCTTTGTTATTTGTTCCAAACAAATGTCTTATTGCAAAATCTTGAATGTTTCTTAGGTTTTTCATGCATCAAAACAATCTAGGAATATCATTTTTGAGCTTAAAATATGCAAACTAGAACAAAAAATCTTGAATGAAAACCAAAGTCCAAAGAGTCATTTTCACTTTTGAGTCCAAAACAATCTTGAATGATCTAAGGTTAAAACAAAGCACTTCAAACTTCTTAAAACAACACACAAAATCTCAATCTTGAATGCTCAAAGGAAAAAACTTGAATGTTTAATCACTTGTCTTTGAATGCATGTTGCTAAAATCACTCTCGAGTGCCATGGATTAAAATAAAAGTTTGTTTTTTTATGAATGCATTATTAAAACAACAAATCCAATCTTGAATGCCATAGATCAAATAATCATCTTTTGGAGCATAAAAAGAATCTACATTTTTGTAATCTTTTAAGTTATAAAAACAAATAAAAGTGCTTTGAGTGAGTTTGTCATTGGACTCACCCTCTTTAATCACCCATCAATTTAACCATTGGTTGCAATCTCAGTGCCATCTATGGGGATGGTTCCACCTAGGAGGGTGTTAAGTGCTCCATGAAAATCAAACTCCACTCACTTGGGTTTTTAGTGGTTTTTCTAAGTTAGAAAATTCCTTGAATGCGCATTAATCTCGCTCACACTTCATTTGGGCATAAAAAATGGACAAATCTTGACGTGGAGGGCCTTCGGGCGCGCGTTTGAAATCGAATCTCACACACCTTTGTTTTGGGCTTAAAATAAACTCACACTCAATCTTGAATGCCTTAAAGAAAAATCAATCGATACTTGACGTGGAGGGCCTCCGGGCGCATGGGTTTACCTTCTTGTTGACCCTAACTCTTCTTCTTGTTCGCATTCTTCGATCAATTTTATTTTTTTTGACGCTTCAAAGTTGGAATAAACATTGTATCTTAAACATGAGTGCTTGCAAAGTCTAGATCAGAAAACTTAAGCGTTAGTTGGTAGAAGAACAAGCGTGTTTTTTAGCCCAAGATCATCCAAGTCTTCTCTCCCCTTGTCGTCTTTCAAGGCTATCTTGGGTGCATAAGATTAGAATCCAAAATCTTGTCTTAGCTTTTTAGGAGGCCTACTTGGGGATTTCATCACCCCTTGGGATGACCTCAACTCCAGCATTCTGACGAAGTATAAAGATCGGGAGGTGAATCCAAAGACACCTCTCTTGGGATCAAAATTTTGTCACTCGGGCTAAGCCTCAAGGAACTTTATACCCTTGAGAACTGAAAGAGGAGAAGTGGGTTACCGCTCCTCTCGGCTGTGTGACATCTTTTTGGTTTCATCTATGGATTTGGGCCTCACGTACCTTGCGTATATCGAGGACTCCCTAGCTAAACCAAATTTCATCCTTGTAGAAAGCTTCCTAGGATGTTGGTGTGTTTGACGTGCTTGCTCCAAAAAAAATTTTGCTTGTTTGTTCATAGCTTTTGAATGAATGTTTACCAACTTTGGTCAAAATCCCAGAAAAGCAGAAATCTCCCAACTCAAGGCATACTTAGCATAGTCACTGCCTCATCAGAAAATCATCCAAGCTCCCCCGCTGCAACCGAATCTATCTAGTTCCTTGCTTTAGAACAATCCCAAATCCAAAGTCTCTCCAAATCATCCCCCCCTAGCCAGCTAGCAACCCAATTCAAAATCACCCAAGCCTTTAAAGAGTTGTTGTCACTTTGCTAGATTTTGCTATCCAATCAATCCTACCAATCAACCAATCTCACCAAGGTTATCCCTTTGACAGAGCATTGTCTAGGGTAATCCAGCTTTGTCACTTGTATCCCTCATCACCTTGAGCTAAAGGTTGGGATCCACAAGTGGTCAATCTCATGTCATGCCATAGGATCACTAGTCTATCCTTAAGTTGACACAATCACCACAAATCTTGGACATAGGAAAGCAAAAATTTCACTTTTTGATAGCATACCCTTGAAGTCTTCCACCCACAGGAAAGCCAAAAATCTCCAGCCAATCCTCCTTAGGTCTGTCATGCAACTTTGACTCTCCCTAGGAAATCTTTCATCAGCCAATCAAAAATCTGTGCTTAATCCAAATCCAACCATGAGCTTCCGTGTTCATCCATATGCAAGACCCCATCCCCATCAAACTCATCATCAAAGCATGAAGTACCAATCCTATCATGATGTGTTTGGTCGCATTGTCCTTGCTCCTGCCACCTCCTATTCCAATGATGATGAAAATCTTGTTGACTAAGACGGGTATATTGAAAGCCTTAGAAACATTCCCCCAAGCATCCCCCAAAATCCAAGAGTTATTCCAAACTATCTAGTCATGCCATCCGATATTCCAGCTTCCCCTCCATCACCCCATCAACCAAGCTTCCAATCTTCCACCCCCATCGCACTAGCTATTCCTATCAATCCACCTCCACCTTCGACACATGAGTCTCCAAGGAATCTCTTAGAGAAAATACAAGAAAAGTCACCTCCAACAGTCGATAAGCCATGTCATCTAATCCAACCATGTGAAGTAGTCAGTGATGAAGCTTCCCCATCTATAATATCACCTCCATCTCCCATAGCTATCATCCCCATAGTATCCATCAAATTGCTTAAAATCCTTCCACTTTCCACAAGCATCAAAATCCCACCACCTGTAAAATCCCTCCAAATCCTATCCACATCGCCTCCAAGCATTTCCCAAATCTCTCGTAATGACCCTTATGCATCCATCTTCTACTCACCCATCTCCACTACTGAATCTCCCATCTATCCATCTGTTGTCTTTGAAGAATCCATCCCTTCACCTCCTATCGCACCATCCACTCCAAACCAATCCTATCAAGATCCTACCCAAAAGCATGTTGACATCCCCCAAAGCATAAATGAAGATATCATCGTACCGTGTCTTCCATCCATAGTGCAGTCACCATCTCCTCCATCTCCAAAACCTCAAGCCATATCTCCTCCACTACAAGATATCTTGTCATCCCATCAGCTACATCAAGATCCTATCCTTCCATCTCCCCCGCTCCATGCTTCCATCTTACCACCTATCCAAGCTATTCCACCATCTATAATCTACCCTCTTGGTTCACTTACATTCATCCACGGTGGCCCTCTCTCAGCAGAAGAATTAAGAACAATATCTCCCCATTGCAATACACCTAATAAATCACTTCTACCATTTTTTGTAAGCAAAAAGTTTCCTCAGCTTGTTCAAATGCTCAATCGATGGCATTATCAAGGTCAAGGTTTAGGACCACAAGAGCAAGGAATCAGAGAGCCTATTATTGCACAAAAAAATCTAGGATTTCATGGTCTTGGATATGTATCCAAAGGCTCACCATCTAAAGGTGTTGGTACACCACACCCCCAAACCAAGCCTATCTCCAAGCCCACCATGCCAGCCTCCCATCACTCCTTCAAGAAATCTTATGTCATCCCCCCTCCACCATATTTGCAACCCAAAACAACCTACCATATCCCCCCTTCATCCGCTAAATCCATTTTGGGTCCCTATGTCCCAAAATCTACCATCCTCCATCCTCCTATTGGCCATCATAAAAATCCTATTCCATCCATTCCTATGCAAGATCAACAAAGGCACATATCAGGGCACATCATCCATCATCATCCCCCTACATGCTCTTTCATATCCTCTCCATCTCACAAAGCTTCTCCTAACCATCTTCCCAAAGCTTACGACATCAATGTAAATGCCAACTTCAAAATGCATAAAGCTAAAAATCCACATCCTAGGCAATCATATGTCTATTCTAAAAGACATACTCCAAAAAGGAAAAATCCAATCAAAGAATGCAAAACAATGCAAAAGCCTATGAAAATAAAATCCAAAACCATGTGGATCCCCAAGAAAAAAGTTGAAACCCAATGCATAATGGCATCCACCATTGCTAATCCCTCATCTAGTGACTCATTTCCCCCATCTCCTAACTCCATCTTGGGTGCCTATATCCCCAAGCACGCTTCCACAAATCCTCCATCACGCCCGCATCTACCATCTATCCCCCATATTCTCTTTTCACACTCGTCCCAACATGTGCCAATGTTGCTCTTGCAAGCATCCCCATATCATGCTCCTTTCCAACCTTTTCATCCCTCCATCTCCTACCATAAATCCCATCTAATCCAATCTATTGCATAAATCACACATCCGGTGTACCAACAACTAGCAACAAAATTGAACATTCCAACAGCCAGTGAAAAATTCCAAAATAGCCAAAATAGCTGAAGAAAGCCAAAATCATTCCAGCTAAGTCCAAAGTCAAAAAGTCAAAAAGTCAAAAAAAAAAAAAAAAAAAAAAGCGTCCACTGGTGAAAACTTGGCAATTCAAGCACCTTGGACAAGTACCATGATGAAAACTTGGCAAACAAGCATCATGCGTAATCTAGCCATCCCCAGCTTAGCCTATCATCCTCATGCTTTTGGTCACATCTTGCCATCCAGCTCCATCTTCCAATTTATCCACCTATCTTTCATCCTCCAGCTTTTATCTATCACTATCCACCTATCTTTCATCCTCCAGCTTTTATCTATCACTATCCACTTATCTTCTGCAACCTCACCCCATTATCCTAGTTATCATCCATCTCCCTAGCGCCTTCAGCTTTTCCATCCTAGCTTCAATCCTATCACATCCATCATAAGACATCCTTCCGCATGTTATCTTCTAATTGGGGGCACTATATTCCTTGGAGATCTTATCTTGCCCATCCTCCCTTGTCATTGGTATCTAGCTCTAGGCTATCCTCATGCAAACCCAATGTCATCTCTTTATATCCATCATAATCCTAGCTATCTACCATCCTATCCAGCCATCTCATCCTACTCCTCTAGCTATCCTTGGTCACAAAATCTCTCATCATCATTGGATGCATCCTCCAAAATCCATATCTTTCGCTATCACCCCACCTTAGCTTTTGCATCTTGCACAACATCGAACCATCCCGCTATCCTATCATCCTGAGCTTTTGCCTGCTTGTAACTATCTTGGTCTATTAGCTTGTACCATATCTTGATTAGCTCACTTGTAAATATCTTGGTCTGTTAGCTTGTACATCCTCTTTAGCTTAGTACCATTGTATCTATCCAGCGTTCGTGTCAGTTCATCCTTGATCAGCATCTTGCAACCATCGCACATCTTGGTTAGCTATTCCAATGCATCCTTTAGCTAGATTTCCTATCACCAAAGTGTTATCTTTCTTAGTTCAGCTTGCCAGATGCATCACCCATCCAGATCCATCAGCTTAGGTGCTCTCCGATAGATCCTTGTAGGATATAGCTTTCCTCATGTCTAATCTTGGTCCGTTAGTACCTCGTCCTACCCATCTCGTTGGCAAACGGTTCTCTTTTGGATTTTTGCTTTCTTTTGATTTGGAATCTTCCCTTTTGGATCTTGAAATATCTTTTTCAAGCAATCTTTTTGTTTCCTCCTCAAGGTTGCCACGATCTTCCATATCATGGTATGCTACGAATGGGGCAATCTACGCGTAAGGTCTTGATCAAGTCTTTTGTTTATTTTTCTTTTCTGCTTGTGGGTTACCCAGTGTCGGTTCCACACTGCTTCCTCTTGGACTCATGTGTGATGCTGGGGCAATCCTTGCATGTTTGTTTTGAGTTAGTCCGTTAGTCCTCTGGACAGTTGGTGAAAAGGCCTTGATGTTCTTGGTAACCCTGGCAATTAACCAACAGTCCTATAGCAAATCTAGTGCTCAACTACGTGGTGGTACTTCTCGTTGAAGTATCCCCCCCGCTCAAAAAGCTTCAATGGTTTTCCTTCATCTCCATTATCCCCCATCCATATCCAGCATCTGTCTCTCCTACCCCAGCTTATGCATCAGTATCTCTTTGAATCACTCATCACTCTTAGCTTTAGGGATCCACAATCCTAGTCTTAGGGATCCACCAATCCAAATCAATCCACCAAGCCTCATCTTTCGAGATCCACAATCCTAGTCCTAGGGATCTCTAAAACCCATCTTTCACCAATCTGACTCTTTGAAATCCTGTTGCATCAGCTTTTTTAATCCCCTCATCCATCTCCCCATCCTAGATTCCTTTTATAGCGCTCTCCTCCTTCATCCTCTACAATCGCTGAGATCTTAAGCTTGCTTCCTCTTGTGCCTCTGATTCTCCCTTTATCATTCTCCCGTAGTGAGAGTTTGAGCTAACCAAACCTCTTCTCTTAAGCAAATCTGAGTCTCCTTTCTCATCCTAGATTCTTGTATTTTTCAAGAAGCCACCGAGCCTCGCTTTCTCTCCCCGCTGCCTTCTTGAGGGGGCATCTCACAGTCCATTCTCTCCTCTTATGCTCTAGCCTTGGGCATCTTATTTTCTTATCTTTGATGCCATGCCACTTGCGGCATCACATCAAAGAGGGGCAAAATGTAGACACCTAAAAATCCTTTAGAAAATAATATTTTTATTTTCTGAAAAAAATCTCTGATGACATCATCATTTATTAATTAATTATTTATTTAATTAATTTATTTATTTTTATGCCATTAAATCCTTTTATCTTAATTAAAAATATTTAATTAAGGAATCCCTCCCAAAAATTTTTAAATCTTATTTAAAAATTATTTCCTTATTTATTAATTATTTAATTAATAAATTGACCAAAAAACCCAAAATAAATAAAAAATTTATTTTTTGCCCAAAACTTGGCCAATTTCCTTAAGACCACTAACCTCTTCCAAAATCTTCTAATCCTTCTTTAAATTTTGATTAAAGGCTAATCCCATCATTTCCTACCCCTAACCCCAACTCAAAATATTTAATTAAAATTAAATATTAATCCTCATGTTTATTAAAAAAGTTTTAATAAATATCTCCTCAACCCAAACCCTTGAAATAAATAAAACTTTATTTATTTCCTAAAAATCTAATTTATCCTCACCCTAAGAAGTTCTAGACTCTTCTAGAAAGTCTTCATCCTCATCCTAGGAAATTCTAGACTATTCTAGAAAGTCTTTATCCTCATCCAAAATCTAGACTCTTCTAGAAGATGTCTTTAAACATAATCCTAATCCCCTCCTAACCTTGTCACATTCCCTAAACATGGGTTAAAACTTACTAACCCAAGCCAAAGTTAACAAATATCTCTTCCTTCACCCACCCTCATTAAATGCCATCCACTTGCCTATCCTTAAGCTAATCCTAAACCATCCCAATCCATCCTCTAATCATTTGCACAAGCCTAAGAAAACTTAAAACCTTCCTAATCAAGTCCAAGTCAAAATTGCTCTCATCACCCTCAAAATATCTCAACCATAAAACTTTATGAAGCCCACTAGGCCATAAATGACTCTTCCAAGCCCTTTTATTGCTCTTACAAGTCATTATGAGGGTCTTTATAAAAATTTTATCCCTTGAGCCTCCTTTGTTGACTCATCCTTCCCCTTTCCTCCATCCTCTCACCATGTGACATGTGTCACTCCTTGATTGGCTATAAGGAAGCACAATCCATGTGCTCTCCTCTCATGCAATCTAAGCCCTCCACGAGCTTTTTCACATCTTTGCATCTTAGCCCTCAATCCCTCAAGCCTCTTGCCTATAAATTGGATCCTTCCCCTTTGCAAAATAACACAATCCATGAAGTAAAGTTATAATGCTATTTTGAGAGCCAAATTCATACTAAAGCCATCTATCCACACCAAAAATCCACAATCATCCATTGAAGCCTTTGGAAGCATATTGAGCATACATCCTATCCATGTAGATAAAGCTACTCAACAAGAGAGCTTCTTATTGAGAGAGTCCATTAATGGCTCATATTCTCAATTGAGAGCTCATCTTAGTCTATCTTGAAGTTTATGAATTTTGTTTAGTTTGTAGAAGCTTTATTTAAATTTGGTTTCTATTAGCATACTAACATTGCTCATATACAGTATGTGTATTTGAAAGTTAAAAATTTTAATTTCATGTATATTTAATTTAGTGATTAATTATAATATGTATATCTACTAATCAAATTTGATGTATATGAGCATATTATATAATAATAATAATACACACACACACACACACACACATATTAAATTCATAAAAGTTTCTTTCCTAAATAAGTGCAAAGATAATGAAAGCAAATCAAGTTATTGAATGGTGCAAAACTCATTTTTCTCCTCAAGACACACCATTAAGTTTTTAAAAAAATTGGGAAGTGAGAGGTAAGATTTATATTTTGCTTTGATTTGATTTCTTTTATATTTTTAATTAAATCTATAAGATTTTTGACATAGAAATTTATAATTTTAATGTGTTACAAATATTTATTGATCCAATCCTTACAATTGTCAACCAATTGTTTGCATTAGAAGATTACTTCAACTAATGCCTACATGAAAACACAAACCTCTAGTAATTAAAGTAAGAGAAAAATAATATTTTTGTGATGCCTACATTTAGAACAATGCAATGAATCAATGTGATAATATTGCAAATGGGTATGTCTCAAAATGGAAGTGGAAAGAGATAATGAGAATTCCTCCTTCTGAATAAGATGATGATGACATAGATATTCATAATCTTGTGTATTCATTTGATTATGAATGTGTTTTTGATTTAGTTGTTCTAGTTGTTTTTAACAAACATTTTCCATTGTTATGTATAATTATCTTGATATTATTAATTTGTATTTTCCATTATTTTTGTACATCTATAGGTGAAATATTTTTTTATGTATTTAGATCTTGAAAATGTGGAAGGTGTAGATTACTATGTGCTAAGATGCACTCAAATAAAAATCAAGTTGATTGAACCAACTATAGATGATGATAACCAGTCATATCCAATTGGTTTTGTTTCTATTGAAGGTATATATTATTCCCTTATGACATCTATAAAAATAATTAGTACATGTATTAATTCCAAGTCTTTATTTATGTATGTGCAGGATCATGACAACCAAAATATACCCTTAAGTGTTAATGAAAAATTAGAAAATTAGGGTTACATCAACTTGACATGCAATTTTCAACTTGTTATGAACTTTATATCAAAAATTTGAGACAAAAAAATCTCTAGGAAATTGAATTTAGTTTCTAAAGTACTACACCTTATTAGAAACCAAGATTTTAAAAAATTGATTGATTAAAAATTTTAAGTTTAATACAATAGTACAAAATGTTTAGGACAAAGATAAGAAGTAGACATATGCCCGACCACCTTAATCAAAATCAAATGATAATATTTTTTAGTAAGATTCTGGAGATAAGATGTAGACTCATGCCCAAATGTCATGCATATTTTTGGGTATTTTTATTCTAAATAATTAATTAATTATGAATTTTCCACTATAGTATTTTCAGAATTAAAAACTCTCCAATCTGACCACCTTAACTAATTCAAAACTCTATAAAATTTAATTAATATTTTTCCCTTATAGTAGAAGAAGTATAGAATGTGATGCATCTTGTGGATTTGAAAAATGTTGTACCATTTGAAATTTATAGTTGTTTTTCAATTAGTGTGTCAATCAACACTTTATATGTAACTCCACTAGAAAATAATTAATAATTACTTATTGAACTTGTAATTTGATTGAAATTTGTTGAAAGCTAAGAACATTCTTAAGAAACCCTTTTTGTTTCATCAAATTTGTGGGGGGGGAGGGGGGGGGGGGCAGGGGGGGGGGGGAGGGGAGTCGTCAGCTACATGTTTGAAGTAAAAAACACACAAGAATAGGCTTAAAACACATTTTTTGGGACATTTTTAAAGTTGATCACATAGGGTTGGTATCCAAAGATATACTAGGCCTTATAAAGGTATTAATTTTTTGATTTGGTATCAAGATGGGTGAGAAAAAAGTTGGAATATATTTTGAAATGCTTTGAGGTATTTTAGAACTATATTTTTTCAGATTGCCACTTTTTGGCATAGCATGATCCTACACATACCCTTTATTTTTTTAGATAAAATTAAGAATACTTAATGAAGTAAATCTTATTTTGTAGGAAACTATTATCAACAAACAAAAATTGACCAAAATGGTGTCCAATTTATTGAATACATGTCTCAAAATTTCTTTTTACATTATAGACAACTGGTTATAGGAACAAATATTTAGTGTGATACATTGCTAAAGATAAGACATAGCAAACCAAAGTTGAGGTTATCTATTGAGGAGCATGAAAAGTTGTTGGAGAGAATTAAAGATAAAATGGATTTAGACCATATGTATTAGGAGCTTTATGTTAAGAAGTAGTTATATCTCATTACATTGATGTATTTCTTACACATCTATATTACTTTTGTCTACACATGTACAAGTTACCTATACACATGTACATGCTTTTGAACATTATACATGATGATCTCATTTATTAGTCAATATGTGTGTGTGTGTTTCTATTTTTTATAGATTCAACTATGTATTCTCATTATTTATTATGTCTAGATAGGTGTATTTATATATGGTTCCTTATGTACAATTGTGTAGATACATGCATATTTCTTAAATATATACACCTATTCAGATACATACATATTTCTTAAATATGTATACCTATCTAGATACATATATATTCTTAAATATTTGTTCATTACCTAATACATGCATTAATTTTATGTTTCTTTATGTGTATAAATGTAGATATAGGTGGTGGAGATGTAAGAAGAGTAACTGAGATATGAGGGGTGAATGAGTTACCACTAAAATAATTCTAAATCTCTTAGATGTCAATACAAACTTCTTATTAACTCAAATATTTTCACAACTTGATTAGAACTAGATATTCACTATATCTCAATCAAAAAAGAAATATTGAGAGATTAATATGTATTATTCTTTAGTAACTTAGCTCTAGAAAGATAAAGCAATAAGAAAATAACATGCACACAAGAGATACCCAAATTTAACATGGAAAGCCAATTTGGGGAAACCAACAATGTAACTAGTTACAACTTTTCACTCTTCTTAAGTGAGCCTTGTTAGGAGCCAACCCTATTAAAAGTTATAAAACACACTGATAGGTGTGACCCTATTGATGGATTTGAATCACCCTATTAGGAGTGGCCTTGTTAGTGGTCTTAAGACACTTCAATCTAGAGATGTCACCTATTTAGAGGATTTACAAAATGATTGTTAAGTCAACTCTATTAAGAGATTTCTTCACTACTAAAAATTTTATAGAGTGACAATGATTGACCTTATTGATGAAGCAACTAGATTTTAGATTCAAATCACTATTCTGGTTTATCCTTTGGATCCTCCCTGGTAAGAATATTCATTGTAGCTCCTTGGATATTTTATCTTAATTGAATATCCTTCTTAATCCACATCTTATTTTCTTCCACAACTTCTTATATCATATATATGAAATCCAATGTTAAGTTGGCTTGAATACACTTACAAATAAATAAATAACATCCACTAAGTCATCTTGCATAAACCAAATAATAAATAAAGTTATTATGATGTAGGTCAGCTGACATAGAAAGTAGGTCACTTAGTTACTGCTAAATTCCTTGGTAACTAACCTAACTCAATTTATAGTGAACTCCTTTGGTAATCAACCTAACTTGATTTACCTAGGAATCCCTTTGGTAACTAACCTAGCTCATTTGTCACTTGATCACTAAACTTGGATTCTTCTAAACTTATTCTCAGCTGATACTGAAGTCTTTTGAGCTTGTTGCCAGCTAAAAATTCTCGGTTAGAGTATAACATTGTGTATTATAAATGATAATATACAATTGAATTATTTTTATGAATAATCTCCCTCATTGGAATTGATGGAAACACAACATGTCATTAAGAAAAGAAAAATTTGGAGAAAATATCCTTAGTTTGATTCTAATTCTTCAACCATGACAACTCCCTCTGACATTCTCCCTCTACTATCTTATCTTTAGACTCCATTAGATAAAGTTCTCCCTCTTTTTGATGTATAGATTGCCTCTATTTTTTCTTTGATTACATCAATCTCTTCCTCACTAAATATATGACATGATTCAATCTCTCTCTCTTTGAAATCAAATGCCAAATATTGTATACAATGAATTTACAATGTATTTGATGTATTGATTCATATGCAATGAGCTCTGAATTCTTTATGTCAACTTGATAGATCTTCAATGTAGTTTGGTTGATGCATCACTTATCTCTACTCTAGTGAGCATTACATAGGGGAATGACCCCTAGCTTTCCTCTTAGATACAAAATTTCATCCTTAGGTAATGGTTTGGAAAATATGTCAGAAACCTACTCCTTTGTGTTCATATATTCTAATATGACCTCTTTATCTTGAACTCATTCTCTCAAAAAATAATACTTGATTGCAATATACATTGTCTTGGTGTACATCACTTGACTTTTGGATATATTGATTACACTTGTGTTATCCCAATAGATAATCACTAGATCCTTGATTTCTTCCTTCATTCTTGCATTCTTGACAATGATTGCTTGATACACATTACATTGAAATAATTAACTATTGTAGAAAAATATCCTACTTCTATTGTAGATTGAAAGATGCAATTCTTCTTTTAGCTTGTCCATGATACTAGCCTCTTTCCAAGAAAGAATGCTTGTCCATTGGTGGTGTTCCTATCATCAATACTTCCAGTGGAATAAATATTAGTAAAGGATTTCAACACAATTTTTCCTCCTTTCTTATACCATAAACCATAGTCTTGAGTTCCTTTTAGATATCTCATGATTCTTTTGATTTCCATCATATAATTTTCTCTAGGATTTGCAAAAATTCTTGCAACTATACCAACTGCTAATGTAATATTAGGTCTTGTGTCACCAACATACTAAATTTTCCCAATCATAGATCTATAGGTAGTTTGATTTACCTCCTTTGAATCATCATCCTTGGATAGTTTATGTCCATTAGACATAGGTTTTCCAACTAGATTGGAATATTCCATTCTTAATGTCTTCAATATCTCCTTGATATATTTTAATTGTGTAATGTAAATGCCATCATTCATTTGATGAACTTGAAAACCAAAAAAATAATTCTATATCTCCAAACATTGACATTTCAAATTATTTCCTCATTTCTTTAGAAAATGATTTGCATAAGTCACCATGACCTTTGAATAGGATATCATCCACAAATATTTCTACTAACCAAACCTTGCGATGTGGTTCCTCTTTAATATAAATACTACTATTATCATTTATTCTTTGAAATCCAAGCTTTACTAGATACCTATGTAGACTCTCATACCATGCTCTAGGAGCTTGCTTTAGACCATACAAAGCTTTGTGTAACTTGCAGACCATGTCTCTTTTCTTCGGATCAATGAAACCTTTAGGTTGATCAATGTAAACTTCCTCCTCTAGAATTCCATTCAAAAAATATTATTTTACATCCATCTTATATACTTTGAATCCTTTAAATGTAGCATATGCAAGCAGTTTCCCGACCCCTTCAATTCTAGCAACAAGAGAAAAGATTCCTCCATAGTCTATACCTTCTTCTTGAGCATATCCTTTTCACACTAGCCTTGCCTTATTCCTTGATACTTCACCATTTTCATTCAATTTATTTTTGAATTCCCATTTTGTACCAATTAATTTTTTTTCTTGGGTCTAGGAACAAGATTCTAGGTATTGTTCATTTCAATTTGTTTAATTTCTTCATTCCTTGCTTGCCCCAATCCAACTTTCATTTTCTAATGCATCTTTGATTGTTCTAGGTTCAAATTCAATACTTGCAAACATGTACCTTTTAGTATATTCCTTGTCATTGTGTCTCCTATCTAATTTGAAATAATTTTCTAATGTGCATGATGCCTTCTGACATATCTAGCAAGTACATATTTGTTCTTTAGATATTTTGGACTTGTTTTATTAGGTTCGCCATGCTCACAGTTTCTGTGAATTTTTGAACTCTTCTCTATTCCCCTTTTCTAGGACTCAATTGCCATAGTCTATGACTAAAGTTCCTCCTTTTGGGACTCAATTTGAAATATCTCCAACTTGTGTTGCACTATAGGCTTAGGTGACTTGAGTGGCGTTACCTGTGTATGCCCAATCACATTTTCTTCTACCTTTTGTAAAGTATTAGGTTCAATGTAAAAAAAATTTATGCAGTCTTCAAGATCCTTGCTACTCTTTTCTACAAACATGTCAATTTTTACATGTACATTTTCAATTATCTTATGTGTAGAAAGATTCAACCATTTGTATGCTTTGCTCTTGTTGGAGTACCCTAGGAATATTTCATCACCACTTTTAGCATCAAACTTTCCTTTTCTTGATTCTTTCAAGAGATAGCATTTTCCTCCAAATACTTTGAAATAATACAAATTATCTTTATAGCCATACCAGAATTCATAAGATGTATGTTCTATACATTTTTTCAAGTTAACTTTGTTTAGGGTATGAACTACTATGTTGATTGCTTCCTTCCAATATTTAGTTGCAAATTTTTTCTCTATCATTGGTGTTCTTATACAATCCATGATGGATCTATTTCTTCTTTCTCAATGCAGGAGCATATAGTGGTATAAGGCCAATCTTGTATCACCCAAAAATATTCTTAGTGTTAGTTTCTTTTTTATGTGTTTTAATTTCTAGATACCCATTTGGGTCAAATAAAGATTTCAACTCTCATAGTTCCACAATTGGTTTTCTAGGTTGGAGTTTTTGAGCACCTTGGGATACATGCCAATGTAGAAAAGAGGTTATTTTGTAATTGAGAATAATTATAATGAGTTAGAGAGTGTAAGCTACAAGGATTATTATACTTGTAATTTAAAGCACTCTAGAAAATGAATCAGGTCAAAAGGCTTTAATGTTCGAAAGTTATTGCTGATTTAAGTTGCATGGAGACCTCCTAAGAGCACTTCAAAGTTAGATTTGAGGCACTAAATGGCCTCATATGGGCCCAAAAATGGGGGATCAGGAAAGCTGTTCCAAAGGGCTATAGAGCACTTGGAGAGCTTTTCAAAAATGTAAATGGTTCGTCAATCATTGTCTCACATCAAAAGTCATGCCTCCAGAAAGTTGGACTACCATTTTTGGATTCTTCTAATTTTATACTAGTTTTTGACATGTTTTCTAAAACCTTCTATTTTTGCAGTGGATTCCAAATGGAATATTCTAAAATTTATTCCTCACCCTAAACCTAATTTTGGTTACTTATGGACATTTCTAGCATTGTAAAGGTAGTTTTTGGTGGAGTTTGGGAGAAGGTACTGGAGGAGGGTTTTTTTCCCTAGGCTCAAACAACATTGTAAGCCCATAGGGCATGTCTTTGGTCTATTTTAATTATACTAAATGTAATAGTAGATCACTTCTGATAATAATATTTCCTTTTTCCTATTGTGTTCATTTTGTTTTGGGTTGTGTCCTCATCAAGTGGTATTAGAGCTAGTTTTCCTAAGTGTGTAGACAGAGCCCCAACTATGAGGTAGTTTGCACTAGGACTATGTGGTTGTGACTTTTGATAGAAGAAGATGCCTCCATGAATGGAGCATCATGGAAGGGCCAAAGTTGTTACCCCTAAGGTTAGAGCCCTCCAGAGACAAGTCTAAGCATTGTAGGAGGAGATCCGCAGAGGGATGAATGTTGTTGTAGGTGATGAAAGTGAGGAAGAAAATGAAGAAGAAAATATTGGGTAGGAAGGGGAAGGAGATAGATAATTCATAAACTAGGTAGAGGAAAGGCCTTTTAGGGCCATTGCCAAGCTTGGAAAAAGACCTAAAATTGACGTTGGCATATTTTTAGGAAATCTAAACCTGGGTGAGTTAATCGACTAGATCAATGAATTGGAGGAATATTTTGAGTATGAGGAAATTAGGGACCCTAATAGGGTTGAGTTTATGAAGGCCAAAATGAAAGGCCATGAAAAAATCTAGTGGCAAGAGATTTATTTCGAAAGAAGTAGAATAGGAAAGGAGAAAATCACAAGATGGGATTGCACGGTGGAAAAACTAAAGAAGCATTTCATTCCTATTGATTGCAAGAATAATTTTTTCAAGAAGATCCAAGGGTTGAATAAATCAAGAAAATCTATCCAAGAATACACAAAGGAATTTTACTAGGTCCTTATTATGGTAGGCCATGTAGAAGCAAATAAGGAGAATGTTTCATGTTACCTTAGTGGGTTAAGACCTGGCATTTAGGAGGAGGTAAGTCTAGTTAGAATGAATAGCATTAAAGAGGCATACTAGTTTGCCTTGCAAGTTGAAGAGAAGTTTAAAAAAAAAGTTTGATGGAAGGCAAAGAGGGTGCAATCAAGGAGGAAGGGGCAGTGGAAGGTCATTTGGAGGCCAAAATGAAAACTAGAAGAAAAATGAAGATGTGGGTACTAGAAAAAACTCAAGGAATGAGGATTTCAATCACTTCCATGATCAAAAATTTGGAGATCAAAGAAGAAGAGGTAGAGGAAATGGAAAAGGTTCAAGAAGAGGAGGCTTTTGTGGTACCTATTCTTATTTCAACGAAGAAGGTCATCATGCCTTCAAATGCCCTCAATGTCAAGGAAGGATGGATAGGAGAGTTGATGGTCAAGCAAGGGTTGCTCATTTGGATGATTATGCACATTCATCACATTCAAAGGATGCAAAAAGAGGAGAGGTTCTAGTTAATGAAAGGTTCTTACTAAGTGGTGAGACTAAACCTGGAGAAAGGACTATTTTATGTTATACCAGTGCAAGTGCTAGGGTAAATATTGTGATATGATTGTTGATGGTGGAAGCATTGACAACTTGGTGCTAGAGGAGATAGTCTCAAATCTAAAGCTTAAGAGGGAGAAACACCCCCAACTCTATCAGATTTCTTGGCTACAAGATGATCATAAGTTTTTGGTTAGCGAGCAATTTTTGGTCAAGTTCAAGATTGGGAGTTACCATGGCGAGGCTCTCTATGACATCATTCCTACGTATGTCTTCCATTTATTGTTGGGAAGGCCATGGTAGTTGGATAGGCATGCTATACATGATGGTAATGTAAATAAATACTCTCTAACAAAGGATGGAGTTCACCACAAATTGAAGCCCTTGATAAAGGAGGTCGAAAACATATGCAATACTTCTAGGGTATGTCTTGTTGATGGAACAAAATTTTTGGATGGCGTGAAACATTAGTATATGTGTTATGCTTTGATTCCTAGAAAAGATAAGGAAGGTAATAGTGAAGTTCCACTTGAAGTTTTGGGTCTATTAAGTGAGTTTGGAGATGTCATCTCTAATAATGTTCTAGAAGGGTTGCCACTAGTAAGGAAAATTAGTCATCAAATAGATTTAGCCCCTAGAGCTAGTTTTCCTAACAAGGCTACTCATAAGATGACTCCTACTATGATTGAGGAGCTAAACAGACAAGTTTAGGAGCTATTGAGGAAAGGTTTGATTCAAGAGAGCCTACATCCATGTGGAGTACCTCTAATGCTAGCACTAAAGAAGTATGTAGAGTGGAGAATGTGTAGAGACTCTCAGGCTATAAATTGAATAACCATGAAGTATTAGTTTCCTTTGCCAAGAATGGATGTTCTTATGGACTATTTGAGTGGAGCTCGGTACTTCACAAAGATAGATCTCAAGAGTAGCTATCACCATATATGGATACAAGAGGGAGATGAGTGGAAGACTACATTCAAAACCAAGGAGGGTCTATATGAGTGGTTAGTCATGCCCTTTGGATTCTCCAATGCACCAAGAACCTTCATGTGGCTTATTAATGAGGTACTACAAAAATTTTTGGGAAATTTTGTTATTGTCTATCTGGATGATATTTTTCTTTTTAGTGAGTCTTTGGATGAACATTTAATGCACATTTGTAGTGTCCTTGAAAGGTTGACTAAATAGAAATTATTGATTATAGAAATCAGCCGATGGTCTCAAAATGGACCCAAAGCAGATGAAGGTCATCTTGGAATGGTCTACTCCAAGGTCTACCATTGAGGTGATGTTATTCCATGGTTTGGCTAGTTTTTATAGGAGGTTCATTAGGAATTTTAGTAGTATACGTGTACCCCTAACTGAAATAATGAGGGGGATAGAAAAGAGTTCAAATGAACTATAGGAGCTGCAAGGAGTTTTGAATTATTGAAGAAGAAGGTGACAAAGAAACTTGTGTTGGCACTTCCTAATTTCAAAAACGTGTTCTAGGTGGATTGAGATGCTAGTTCTAGTGCTATTGGGGTTGTGTTGAGCCAAGAAGGTAAGCCAATTGCCTATTTTAGTGAAAAATTGGATGATGCAAAGAAGAAGTATTTCAAGTTTATGATCAGGATTTCTATGCAATAGTTTAAGCCTTAAAAAATGGAGCCATTATTTGTTGCCAAAAGAATTTGTCTCATATACTAATTGCCAAGGATTACAGTATCTAAATAGCCAAGGTAAATTGAATTAGAGACATTTGAAATGGGAAAAGTTCATGAAAAGCTATAAATTTGTTTGAAACATCTAAGCAAAAGGTCTAATAAGGTTGCAGATGCATTAAGTAGGAGATAGTTGTTGCTAACAGTAATGTAGGTTGAAATTGTTGGGTTTAATGAACTCAAGAATCTGTACCTTGAGGATCTTGACTTTGTAGAGGCTTGGAAGGCTTGTAAAGAACCTATTACTCTAGACAGGACCAAGTGGCTAGATTACTTGATTCATGATGGTATTTTATTCAAGGGTAGTCAATTGTGTATCCTAAGGAGTTCTATGAGGGAGAACTTGATCAAGGAGAAACATAGTGGAGGGATAATAGGACACTTTGGTCAAGATAAGACCATTCCCATTGTTAGATAATATTATTTTTGGCCTCAATTGTCACAGGATGTGAAGTTTGTGCAAAGTTGTCAAGTATATCAAACATCCAAAGGATTTAGTCACAATACTAGACTCTACCAGCCATTGTTTATTCCATCAAAGCCTTGGGAGGACATAGGTATGGATTTTATTCTTGGATTTCCAAGGACACACAAGGGTAATGACATAGTATTTGTGGTGGTTGATAGGTTCTCCAAGATGTCACACTTCATTCCATGTCACAAGACTCATGATGTGGTACATATTGTAGATTTTTTTTCAGAAAGGTGGTGAGGCTACATGGTCTCCCAAAAGTATTGCTTCTGATAGAGATACTAAATTTGTGGGGTATTTCTAGAGGACATTGTGGAAGAAGTTGAAGATAGAATTTAATTTTAGGTCTACACATCATCCACATTTTGATGGACAAATAGAAGTAGTGAATAGAAGTCTAGGTAACTTTTTGAGGTGTTTAGTAGGAGATAAGCCCAAGAGATGGGATTTGATTCTACCAGAAGTAGAATTTTCTTACAATAATCGTGTGAATAGGAGTACTAGTAGACCGCCATTCCAAATTATGCATGAGAGTAGTCCAAGGACTACACTAGAGCTAAGGAAGATGGAGGAAGGGGAGAGGACAAGTGTTGATGTAGATGACTTTGCTGAACATGTTAAGAACCTACATGAGGAGGTGCGAGCACATATTACCAAGATGAACCTACAATATAAGGCTAGGGTAGATCAAAAGAGGAGATACAAGGAGTTCTAAGTTAGAGATGAGGTTATAGTATTTTTATGAAAGGAATGATTTCTAGTGGGTACCTAGAACAAGATGAAGATGAAGAAATTTGGTCCTTGCAAAATTTTGAAGAAACATCATTCAGGAAATACATATGAGGTGGAATTGCAAGATGTAATTCACATTTCTCCTATTTTCAATATTGTAAACTTAATAGAATATCATGATGATGGTGTAGATGAGGAATTGATGTTGGAACCATGTCTAATTCCTACTTCTACGAAGGAAGAGATTGAAGAAATTTTGGATAGTCATGTGGGTTGGAGTACCAAAAATAGGCAATATGAAGAATACCTAGTGAACTGGAAAGGATTACTAATAGAAGATTCACTTTTTAATCTACCTTGGGTGTCTGATGCAAGAGCATCCTGTGGTATAAGGGAAATCTTGTATCACCAAAAAAATTCTTACTGTTCTTTCATATTTAATGTGTTTTTTTTTTTGGATACCCATTTGATTCAAATAAAGATTCCAACTCTCATAGTTCCACTATTGCTTTTCTGGGTTAGAGTTTTTGAGCACCCTATGATATGTGCCAATGTAGAAAATAGGTTATTTTGTAATTGAGCCATAATTATAATGAGTTAGAGGTTTTAAGTTGGAATTATGATTATACTTGTAATTTAAAGCACTCTAGAAAAAGAATTAGGTCAAGTGGCTTTACAGTTTGAAAGTTATTGCAGTTTGAAGTTGCCTGGAGACCTCCTTAGAGCACTTCAAAGTCAGATTTGAGTCACTAAATGGCCTCGTATGGGCCCAAAAAATGGGGGACAAGAAAGGCTATTCCATAGGGTCATAGAGGACTTGGAGAGCTTTCTAGAAATGTAAACAGTTTGTCAATTAGAGTCATGGATCAAAAATTATGCCTCCCAGAAGTTGGACTACCATTTCTAGATTCTTCTAATTTTACACTGACTTTTGACATATTTTTTAGAACCTTCTATTTTTTTGTTGGATTTTAAATGGCATATTCTAAAATTTATTCCTAACCCTAAACCTAATTTGGGTTGCTTAAGGACTTTTTTTGCATTGTAAAGGTAGTTCTTGGTGGAGTTTGGGAGAAGGTACTAAAGGAGGGTTTTTTCCTCTAGGATTAGACAACATTCTAAGCCCATAGGGCACATTTTTGGTGTATTTTCATTGTACTAAATGTAATACAAGATTTCTTCCAATAATAATATTCCCCTTTTCCTATTATGTTCATTTCATCTTTGGTTGTGTCCTCATCATTTCTATGATGTCATTTGGCTAAGGTGTACCATGTACAGATACATGTCTTTTAAATCCTCTTTCATTCTTGAATTCATTGAATTCATTAGATATGAATACTCCTCCTCTATCTAACCTTATAAATTTTAACTTCTTTCCTTTTCCTTTCTCAACTCTAGCTAGATACCACTTGAAATTTTGAAAGGCTTCAACCTTTTCTTTTAATTACATTACTATCATCATCCTAGAATAATCATCAAAAAACAAAATAAAATTTTTTTTTCTAGTATATCCCTCTATACCTATTGGTCCACATAGATCTATGTGAACTAGTTCCAAGACTTCTTCAATATTTAAATTCTTACTTTTGAAGCTATTTTTGCTCATCTTTCCAATCTAACATTGTTTGCATATGGCCATTTTAGGTTTCTTCAGATTTGGAATACCTCTCACTCTTCTATTCTAACTTATAGTAACCAAATTATAAAATTTTACATGATACATTTTTTATGCCATAACCAAATTTCCTATACTTGTACAAAAAAGAATGAACTATCAATGAGATCTAGATAGAATAGATTACCTTTTGTCAAATCGCAAGTTCTAACTAGGTTTCCTTTACCATCCAAAACCCATACCTTCCTATTTATGAATTCTACCTTGTATCCAATGTTGTTTAGTTGTTCCACACTTAGAAGATTGTGTCTTAGTCCTTCAACCTAGTAATCATTGTCACTTTTGACTTCATCAATAAATGCAATGCATCCTTTTCCCTTCATATAACATGGTTCAATGTTTCCAAATTTAACACTTCCACCATCATAGAGCACTAAGTGTTCAAACTTAGTTTTATCATTAGACATGTGATGAAAATAACTGATATATATTACCCATATTTCATTCTTGCTAACATGAGAAATAAGTGCCATATTTTCATTATCCTCATCATCTTATTCATCTTTAATAGAAATATACACAATTTCATCTTCATCTTCACTGGTAGAATCCTTAGCAATATGGCTAGGTAGATGTACATGTATTTTCATTTGTGGCAACATATCCATTTTGGTATTTCATGATGTTATCAGAGCTAAAAATTGTCTAAGTGTTAGCTAATTTATTGTAGTATAGAGATAGATATGGTATGTATGGATGAGAAAATTTGAGTTAGCTCATGAACAGTTGAGGATAAATAGTTGATAGGGTCACAATGATGTATGTTAGTGCATACACCTATATAGATAGCACAACGCAAGTTTTAATTGAATTACAAGTTTAAGTAATTATTAGAGATGAATAGATTATGATAGTTAATTGAAGTGTACAGCTTAAGAAATTATTTTAGTAATAAAATAATTATTTAATCATGTTGGGCTTGCATCCTAGATGTTTACCCAAAGTTATTTTTGTTAGATACAATTGTTCAATTGTGTGTTGTCTTTGATGTTACACAAATGTCATATCAGTCAATAGACAGAGTCTACCAAGCTCAATTGGTCAGCAAAGCATTTTCCAGAGTCTACTAAGCATTTCTAGAAATTACTCTGTGGAAACAATTTCTACCGAGCTCACTTAGGCATTGAAGGACTCTATGGTAGAAGTTAGTGGTAACCAAGCTCACAAGTTTAGCAAAGGAAAGTTAGTGTTTACTGAGTTCACTCAGTCTCCAAAGGATTTTGCAGAGTTTGCAATATTAACTGAGCTTTAGTTGTTTAACAATGGAAATCATTTTTGGAGTAGTGTTTACTGAGTAGGGTTAGCCAATAATGGATTTCATAATTTTGGAAATAAAGCTTAAGTGTTTTCTGTAATGATTGTAGCTGACTAAGGTAATGATAATTAATAAATGTAACTTGCAAATGAGCTGACTTGACAATTTGTAAGGTATAAATAAAAGGTGAAGCTATGAATTCTAAATTGTAATGAGCGAGCATGCAAGTGTATTGATTGTTTGAAGAGGAAAGTGTGAGCAAATTTTGAAGAAGGGTTAGATATCCTTGAGGAGTAGAAAAGTTGTATTCAATCAAAGAGGATCTAGTGAAGTAGAATTGAGATCTGTATCAAAAATTTAGATGCATCTCATTCAAGTCAATTCATTGTTACTTTCTCACCATTGTAGTAGTAATTTCTAAATCTCTTAACAAAGTGGGTTTAATGGCCATTTTGTAAATCCTCTAACAAGGTGATAGTTCTATTGAATTATTCTAAAGTCCTCGAGCAAGAGCACTCCTAGTAGGGTGATTAAATCCTTTAACAAGGTCACACCTAATAGTGTGTTTTGTAACCTTTAATAGGGTTGGATCCTAACAAGGCTCACTTCAAAAGAGTGAAAATCAATAGCTAAATACTTGGTGGTTTTTCGCATATTAGGTTTCCATGTTAAATCTAGTGTCTCTTATGTTTTGTATTTCTTTTATGCATGCATGTTAAATCTCTTTGAATGCTTAAAGATCAGTAATAAGTTAACACAAAGTACATCTACCGAGTTACAAAATTTTTCTATATAGCTACCAAGTGACAACAGTAACTAGTTTATAAGACATCTAAGGGATCTGTGGATTTTTTTTGTGCTAACTGATTCACACCCCCTCTAAGTTGCTCCATCTATATTTCCAACAATTGGTACTAAAGATTTTGGTGCTTTTAGGAAGGATTTCAAGGATCTAAGCCAAAGATGAGGATGTCTTACAAGAGGGAAATTCCAAGGCTTAACAGGGATAACTTTTCAGCATGGCAGGGACTGATGAAACTTCATTTAGCTTCCATTGGAGATACAATATTAAAATACCTTGATGAAGAATATATAACTCCTTCTGGTACATTATTTTTCAATGAAATTGGTGAGAAGAAGACTCATAAAACCATGATGATAGACATTACATCAGCCCTAAGCTATGAAGAATTTGATTATATCAAGGAATGCAAAACTTCCTTTTCAATGTGGAACAAGTTGAAAGATATCTATGGAGGTGATGAAAATGTGAGGAGAGCCAAATCAAAAAGTCTTAGAGGACAATTTGATTAGATGAGGATGAGAGAGGATGAAAACATTGCCAAATATGTTGAAAGAGTCAAAGCAAGCATCAGTGCAATCAAGGCTTCTAGAGGAGATATCAAGGAGGAAATAGTTGTAAATAAAGTTCTTAGAACATTGCTTGCCATTTATGTAATTAGAGTTTCTACAATTTAGGAAAGAAGATGTGACGAAAATCATAAAATAAATTTAGAGGCCATAGTAGGAAGATTGACTACATTTGAACTAGATAACTATGACAACTATGTTCTAGCTTCCAAGAACATTGAATCAGCATTTGACGCCAAGATTTTACTCAATGAAAAGGCCAAGAAGATAAAGGATTATCAGTCAAAAAGTGAAGAAGAATCATAATAGAGTACTGACAGTGATCTTGAGGTGGTTGAAGCTCTACTTGCAAGGAAATATTTTGGAGGCAAAGGAAAATACAAAGGTAAGGTTCCTCTAATATGTTTTTCATGTGTGGAAATTGGTCATATTGTTACTAGGTTCCCAAACAAGTAAAAAAAAGATGATAAGAAAGGTCACAAGTGTAATGGGAAGAAAGACTTCAAATAATTCAAGGAAAAAGGTAAGAAAACATGTTTCATGGCTAAGGATTATAAGGATTCTGACAATAGTGAAGATGAAATTATTTACATTGTTATGAAAGATGAATCTGATAATGATGAGGAAGATAAGATAGCACTTATCTCTCATGTAAGAAAAAATGATACATGGATCATAGATAGTGGTTGCTCTCATCATATGACTGGTGAAAAAACAAAGTTTGAATGTTTTGAAGACTATGATGGTGGTAGTGTGAGGTTTGTTAATAATGAACCTTGTTGCATAAAAGGAAGAGGAAGAATCTCACTAACCAAAGAGCTTGTATATGATAATGCCTATTGGATTGAAGGACTAAAAAACAATCTATTGAGTGTGGCATAGCTAATCAATGTTGGATTCAAGATGGAATTCATGCATGGAAAAGAAGACTACTAGATGAGAAAGGAAAGTTGATTGGATCAGGCATACAAACAAAAGGTAACTTGTTCTATCTTGAACTTGGTGAGTGCGCATATTTTATTGCTCAAGTTAAAGAAAGTTGGCTATGGCCTAGAAGGTTATGTCATGTGAATTTTGATAACCTAGTGAAAATAAGAAAATTCAAGAAAGTAAGAGGCATTCCTACTATAAAGAAACCTAATGCTACTCTATGCAAGAATTATCAGATTGGTAAGATGGGAAAGACTAGCTTTAAAAGTAAAAACTATTAGTCTTAGGAAACTTTGGAAATTGTACCTACTAATTTATGTGGAGCTATTGGAATTGAGAGCTATACAATAGAAAAGTTCTTTATTATTTTTGTTGATGACTACTCTAGAATGATGACTTCCATGTATCTAAGAGAGAAGTTAGAAACATTTGAGAAGCTCAAATGGTATTTGGCTAGAGTAGAGAAGGAAATAAGGAAAAGATTGAAATGCTTGAGATCAGACAGAGGTGGTGAATTCATCTCCCATGAATTCAATAACTTTTCCATTGAAAGAGGAATCAAAAGATAGGTATCGGCTCCTAGAACTTTTGAGTAGAATGGAATAGCTAAAAGGATGAATAGATTTATCATAGATTGTGTAAGAACTCTAATGATTGAAAAGAACATTTCTATCAAATACAAGAAAGAAGCTATCAACACTGTAATTCATGCCTTGAACTGAGTACAGTTGAAGAAGGACTCATTCAAAATCACCTATGAGTTATGGTATGGCTATAAACCCAATGCAAGTTACCTAAAAGTATTTGGAAGAAAGTGTTATATTTTGAAAGAATCTACAAAAGGAAAATTTAATGTGAAGGGTGATGAAGGCATATTTTTGGGATATTCTTGGAAGAGTAAGGCATGTAGATATTTGAATTTGTCGACTCACAAAATCATAGAAAGTGCACATGTGAAAGTTGATGAGTTTGTAGAAAGGACTGAAGAAGAAAGAAAAAAGGAACTAGAAGATTATAGGAGATTTTTTTTCATTGAACCTAATATAGAGCCAAATATGCCTATCAATCATGAAACTTCTACTCCCAAGTCTTCAGTCATGGAGTTGTAAGAATTTCAAACTGAGTTGCAAGAACTAGAGTCACATTCAGATGCTATCCAACTAATGCCTATCAAGCCAGAATAGCCAAAACTTGAAGTTGAAGTTCAAGAGGATGACAATTCAATTCATTCAAAAGGCAAGCAACATGTATTAGCCAAGTATGTTAGGAGACACCATGCACTAGATTAGATTATTGGAGACAAATCTAAAGGTACTATGACAAGTAGTAAGCTAAAAGGTATCTATTTACTTGTTAATTTTGAACCTAGAAATGTCAGAGATGCACTAGAAAATGAAAGTTGGGTTGAGGCTATGAATGAAGAAATGGAGCAAATAAAGAAGAACAAAACATGGACTCTTGTACCTAGGCCTAAAGATAAAAATGTCATTGGAAGTAAGTGGGTATTCAAAAATAACTTGAATGAAGATGGTAAGGTATCAAGGAACAAAGCTAAATTGGTATGTAAAGACTACTCTCAAGAAGAAGGAATTGATTATGGAGAGACTTTTTCTCCTATTGCAAGACTGAAAGGTGTTAGGACCTTACTTGCATATGCTACATACAAAGGATTTAAGGTATATCAGATGGATGTCAAATCTACATTTCTCAATGGTATTCTAGATGAAGAAGTTTACATTGAGAAACCTAAAGATTTTATTGATCTAGAAAAGAAGGACATGGTCTACAAATTACACATATTATTGTATGGTCTAAAACAAGCCCCTAGAGCATGGTATGAAAGATTGCATAACTATCTTATTTAGATTGGTTTTCAGAGAACTAATAATAATAGTAGCTTGTATATCAAGAAAGGACTAGATAACAAGATTGTTTTGGTAGAAATATTTGTGGATGATACTTTTTTTATAGGAAATGATGATCTATGCAAAGAATTTTCAATGCAAATGAACAAGAAATTTGAAATTTTTATGTTTGGTGAGATTAAATTCTTTGTTGGTCTTCAAATTCAGTAGAGCAAGAATGGTATCTACATCACTTTGTCTAAATACATCAAGGAGATACTCAAAAAGTTTGGTATGGAAGATTGTAAACTAGTTGGAACTCCCATGTGAACTAGACTAAAGCTTACCAAGGATGATGAATCAAAAGAGGTAGATCAGACCTTATATAGATCAATGATTGGAAAATTCTAGTATGTAGTTCATACAAGGCCTACTATTGCTCTTGCAGTTGCTATAGTAGCAAGATTTTCAACAAAATTCAAAGAAAATCACATGATGGCAATCAAAAGGATCTTGAGATACTCTAAAGGCACTAATGGTTATGGATTGTGGTATAAATTTGGAGGTAATATAGACTCCAAAGTGTTTACTAATGTTGATTGGGAAGGAAACATTGATGACAAAAAAAGTACAAGTGGTGGAACATTCTTTTTTAGAAAGAGATTGGTTTCTTGGACAACTAAAAAGAAAAATTTTACATTCCAATCTATAGTAGAAGTAGAGCATGTTGTTGTAGCAGTAAACTATTCTAATATTTTTTGGTTCAAACAATTGTTGGAAGGCATGAAGGTTGAGATCAAAGAACTAGTTGTTATGTTTTGTGACAATACAAGTGCAATTAACATATCAAAGAATCTAGTGATGCATTCCAAAACCAAGCACATCACAATAAAGTATCACTTTGTCAAAGAATTGGTGCAGGATAAGGAGATCGGATTGAAATATGTCCATACAAAAGAACAAATTGCTAACATATTCACCAAACCATTACCTAAGGATGCTTTCTCTTATCTAAGAGGTAAGTTAGGGGTCATTCCCATATCTAAAGCTCACTAAAATAAAGTATTATTGATGCATCAATAGGCACCAAGTTGAAGATCTATCAATTGATGTAGCATAGCTATGGAAACATTGCATATGAATTAGTACTTAAGGTAGATTGCTAATCATTTGGTATGTGTTTTGTTTGGCACGTGTTGTAAAAAAGGGAGAGTTTACTATCATATCTTTCTAAAATTTGAATTTGTTTGTGGAGATTTTTCTATTTGAAAAGAAGCTATGTAATTCCTTCATAGAGAGAGATTACTGCATTAGAGAAGTTTCTAGTATAAAATCTACGAGGGAAAAATGATCTATCAGAAAAAGACTTGTTCTCAAATTTCATTGTGCTATGACATGTTGTGTTGCCATTAATGCCAAAGAGGGAGATTGTTGGATATAATTGTTCAATTTTGTGTTATCTTTGATGTTACACAAATGTCATATTAGTCAGTAGATAGAATCTACCAAGCTCAGTTGGTTAGCAAAGAAAATTCTAGAGTCTACTGAGTGTTCCTAGAAATTACTTTGTGGAAACAGTTTCTACTAAGCTCACTCAGGCATTGAAGGATTCTGTGACAAAATTCAGTGGTAACCAAGCTCACAGGGCTAGCAAAGGAAAGTTAGTATTTATCAAGTTCACTTGGTTTCCAAAGGATTTTGTAGAGTTTGCAATGTTAACCAAGCTTCAATTGGTTAACACAGGAAAACATTTCTAGATCAGTCTTCAGCAAGACAGGTTGGCCAATAAAGGATTTCATTTTTTTGGGAAATAAATCTTAATGGTTTTATGTAATGATTTTATATGATTGAGGTAATGATTATTGATAAATGTAACTTGAAAATGAGCCAACTTGACAATTTGTAAGGTATAAAAAAAAAGGTGAAGTTGTGAATTTTAAATTTTAATGAGCGAGCATGAAAGTGTGTTGATTGTGTGAAGAAGAAAGTGTGAGTGAACTTTGAAGAAGGATCTAATATCCTTGAGGATCAAAAAATTTGTATTTAATCAAAGAGGATCTAGTGAAGAAGAACTGAGATCTATATCAGCAATTCAGTTTCATCTCCTTTAGGTCAATTCATTCTTACTTTCTCACCATTGTAGCAATGATTTCTAAATCTCTTAACAAAGTTGGTTTAACAGTCATTTTTTAAATCCTCTAAGAAGGTGACAGTTCTATTGAATTGTTCTAAAGTCCTCTATCAAGGCCACTTCTAGCAGGGTGATTAAATCATTTAATAAAGTCACACCTAACAATGTGTTTTGTAACCTTTAATAGGGTTGGCTCCTAGCAGGGCTCATTTCAGAAGAATGAAAATTAGTAGCTAGTTACTTGATATTTTTTCCCATATTGGGTTTCCACATTAAATTTTGTGTCTCTTGTGTTCATGTTATTTCTTTTATGCATGCATGTTAAATCTCTATAAATGCTTAAATATTAGTAATAAGTTAACACATAGTACATCTACTGAGTTACAACATTTTTCTGTATAGCTACTGAGTGATAGTAATAACTAGTTTATAAGACATCTAAGGGATCCGTGGATTTGTTTTTGTGGTAACTGATTCAACCCCCCTCTCAATTACTCCGTATATATTTCTAACAATTTTATATTGGATCAAGGTTGTGAAAGCATCAAAGCTAAATAAGAAGAGTTTGTTTAATTTGTAAGATATGAGTAAAGATCATATCTTGTGTAGATAATGTGAAGGAAACAAGTAATGTGAACTATACTAAAGAAATCCTTAATCATATGAGAGCCTTATGTGATGCAAAATTTGATATATGATCAAAGCAAGTGAGAGATATAATAGTAAGATAGTATTGTATGCATATTTTTTCTTGTAAAGAAACTAAATTTTTAATTTCATGTTAAGGAACTGGGCTCTTCTTGCATACATTATATTTGAACAACTAAATCCTAACAAGATTGAAGAAACTCCTAATAGGGTTGAGAATTTTAACAAGGGCTAGTCCTCTAACAAGGACTCAAGACACCATATGTATTTCATACACTCCTAACATGGTCAATATCCTTAACATGATTCTTTTTTTTAGTGGATTATCTTATATGTATCATACCCACTGGTGCTTTCCCTTGGACAAGGTTTTCCTAGTTTAAAAATAATGGTGTTATGGGTTCTCTTTGTGTATGGTTATATTTACTATTCAGCATTGTTGGTTTACTTTCATATGCAAGTTATAAAGTAATTAACAATATTTAGTTGTGGAAAAAAGTTTGTAGAATATTCATTCATCCCCCCCTCTCAATATTATCTATTTCTAAAGATTGGTATCAAAGCATAGTTACTCAGAAAAAGGCTTAATAGCTTGAGTAATATCCTATGAATATGGAGAAATTAAAAGGAAATATTAAAGAAGCTCTTGAGAAGATTGATTTTCTTACAAAAGAAAGAGTTAAACTAAAAATAGGTATGAAGGTGTAAAATTTTACATTGGCAAATTGAAAGATGGGATTAATGATCCAAAATCTAGTAAAGAGTCAAATGTGCACATTAGTGACAATGATGAAGTAGGAATCCCTAAGAAAGAAAATGAGAACTTGAAACATGATTTGAAAATTATTAAACTTAAGTTAAGTCTTAAGAAAGATGACAGTAAGAATGAACCATATCTGAAAAATGGGAATGCAAACTTTAGATCCTAGTTAACTCAAGTGACATCTAAATTAGACTCTATAAAGATTGAATATGCTGAGTTAGAAAAGTACAACACTATTGAGAAAGAGAGTTGAACATGCTAAAAAATGGTTATAGAAGCTTTATTATAGTAGTGATAAAACTAATGACAAAATACTTTATCAAAGACCCTCTTATGATAATATGGGTCTTGGATATCTTATTGAGAAATCAACTAAGAAAAATTGAAGGTAAAAAAGAACCAGATCTAGTTGTTGAAACCCCTAAGCTTAAAGAAACTGATCAATGTTAGATTGAATCAAGTCTATCTAAAGGAGTTGAACTAGTTGGTTTGTCTGAGAAACTTGATGATAAAAAGAAAATAGAGAAAGTTGATGAACATAAGAAAGTTGAATCATCTAAAGAAGCTAGACATGAATTCAAATGTAGATGCTTCATATGCAATGAATTTAGTCATATGAAGAGAGATTACACATGTAAGTCTTTTAAATCTATTACTAGTTTCTATCATTATAATTGTCATGGTTATGGACATAAAGTAGTAGATTTGTAAGAAATCTAAGTTTGATAGTAATAATGGGAATAGTTGAATGTTTAGGAATAATAACCCTATAAGTAATGAAAGAGGAAGATCAGAGAGAAAATCTTATCATGGTGAAATACCTAATGGTGAAAGGAAATAGATTGTATGTTACAATAGTAACAATCCTAGACATATTGCAAGAAATTGTAGAGCACCTAAAAGTAAGAATGGTACTAATTAGAGAAGAAGTGCACTTGTATGTTAGTTATGAAATAACTTAGGATACATAGGAAGATTTTGTAGAATGGGCATAAGAAACTTCAACAATAATCATAAGTACAAAAGGAACAATAAAAAAAATGAGAGAAGAAATGGCAATGACAACGACAACAGTCAAAAGGAAGCAATAAAAGAACATGTTAATTAATTTAAAGAAGTATTTGTGAAAGAAAATAATCTAGAAATTTCTCATATAGTTTTGGAAGAGTAGTATTTTGATGTACCTAATGGGAAATTGAAGTTAGAAATTGTTTGTGACTCATCTTATCTAAATTAAGCATTTGTAGAAGAGGCAAGGCATCAATTAAATAGAACTAATAAGAGAGTGTGAATAAGAAGTTTTGTAGTTAGTATAAGGTTAAAAACATAGAGAGGAAGCTTTTGTCGAGTGTGTAAGAATTTTTATTATCATAGTAAGTTGTACGAAAGAAAATGAGTTTACTGGTAATTATTGACAACTTTTGAAGATGAAGCATATATGTATTTAATGCAAAGTTAAACTAGAAATAATTTAAGGATTGTGAGTAAGATATTCAATACCACTTGATTGTGAGAAGAGTTTGGAGAAATTTTTGAGTGATTTGATAGTGAATTTAATTGTAAAGTCAAGCATTTGAAGTGCAAAGTTGTAGAAGCCCTAATATGCAACATCAAAGGTATTTTACAAAGTTTTTGTTGAAATATTTTTGTATCAATAGTTAACAATATGGAAAGCCAATTAGTTTGTGATATAAGTTAGAGACCTAGGTACAAATTCAAGAAGGGCCTATTTTTTTATCTCATTGATGATGCATTTGGCCCATTTTCTCAAATCCCACCAAATGTACTTCACATATAAGAAATTAGAAGCTACATTCATTGTAAACTTGAGATTGTTGGAGATGAAGATATTCAAAAGGATTTAGGAGTTATGTGTAATGGATACCTAACCCTAAAATTTGAGTATGCATATGTAAATGCATTAAACCTGATTAAGTAAATGTTTTTCACAAAATTTGATAATCATTAGTGGAGCAGGATTATCCTAAGTTGATTTCATGAAGAAATGTTTTGGGTAGGTGATATGCCTATTGTAATTGAAAATGACCTAATCCATAAGGTCATAGGTTTCACCAATGAAGGTTTTTATCCAGTGAATGATAGGAATATAATAAAGATCATTGAGCTAAAATTGAAAACTAAGTTTGATGGAAGGAACATGAGAATTGACCTAATCTAGGATAATGGAGTTAGAGTGTAGAGTAAAGTTGTAGGTTATAAGTTGAATAATAGTTCCAATGTGAACTTTATTCCAACATTGTTTTTGCACATAGCCTATGTAATGATAGTGAAGAAAAAGAAAGTAAATATGTGTGAGATTTTCAAAGTTTATTTGTTGGACACCATTGTGAAGATAATGTCTAAGAATGCAATTTTTAGATTTAAATCTCTATTGACACACTTATTTTTCTATGCAACCAAGTGTATATGAGAAAATATGATAGCAAGTAATACTAATCTATTAAAAAACAAAAGCATTAACTAGCATAAAAATCATAACATATGAGATAGACAAAGTGAAACCCTCAAATGAGAATATGAGCCATGGAATGGCTCTCCCAATGAGGATGGTCACTTGATTTAGGGATGAGTCTATTATGTAGATTTGGGATATATGCTCAAGTTTCAAAATAGCTTCAATGGATTTGCGATTTTTGGTGTGGATAATGGCTTTGATATGGATTTGGCTTCTCAAAATGGCATTATGAGTTTACTTGATGGATTGTGATTTCAAAATGGCATGGTAACTTTAGCTTAAGGATTTGTGATTATAATGGCTTGGGAGGGGATCCAATTTATAGGCTAAGGGCTTGAGGGTTTGAGGGCTAAGATGCAAGGATGGGGAAAAGCTCACGGAGAGCTCAGATTGCATGAGAGGAGAGCACATGGATTGTGCTTTCTTATAGCCAATTAGGGAGTGACACATGTCACAGGGTGAGAGGATGGAGGAAAGGGCAAGGATGAGTCAACAAAGGAGGCTCAAGGGATAATATCTTCATAATGGCTTATAAGAGAAATGAATGGGCTTGTAAGAGTATTTTATGGCTTTGTAAGAGCATTTATGGCTTTGTGGTTGGCATAAAGTTTTATGGTTGGGATATTTTGAGGGAGGAGACTTTGGTTTGCCTTAGGAAAGTCTTAAACTTACTTAGGGAATGCGACAAGGTTAGCGGGGGCATTAGGCTTGGGTTAGGATTAGATTAAGGATGTTAGAGATGTGCAAGTGGATGGTATTTATGAGGGTGGGTGAGTTAGTGGCTAAGCTAGGTTAGTATGGGTGGATGGGGTGGATTAGGCTAAATGGAGGATTTAGGATAGTTTAGTGGCTATTAGATTTGAGGGTTTTATTTATTAAAGTGATTTTAATAAATTTGGGAGTTGGAATTAGATAGGAGAATAGGATTAATTGATAAATAATGGTTGTTTGATTTATCAATTAGGGCTATAGATGATTAATTAAATTAATCAGCTAGGGGATGGAAAAGGATTAATTAAATAGGAATTTAATTAATGATTCCTTTAGAGATAGCTAAATAGGATTACCAAAGTGGTGTAATCGAATTTAAGTGTTTACATTTTTCCCCTCTTTGACATAGTGTTGAGATAACACTATTTCAAAGAAGTTTGAACAGAGACAACATGAGGAAGATATTTTAGCAACAAGGTTGCCCTAGTCTCGTACAAGAACAGGAGAGACTAGACTACGAGATGCCCTCTCAAGGAGGTGGTGGGGAGAGAAAGCGAGGCTTGACAATTTTTTTAAAAATACAAGAATTCAGGATGAGTAAGGAGACTCGGATTGGGAAAGAGAAGGGGCTGAATTAGCTCAAAATCTCACTACAGGAGTATGATAAAGGTAGAATCAGAGGCACAAGAGGAAGCAAGCTTAAGACTTTAGAGAAGGTGGAGGATGAAGGAGCAGAGCTCTATAAAAAGGAATCAAGGATAGGGAGAAGGAGGAGGGGATTATAAAGCTGATGCAATAGGATTTCAAAGAGTTAGATTGGCAGAAGATGGGTTTCGGAGATCCCTAGGACTAGGATTGTGGATCTCGAAAGATGAGGCTTGGTGGATTGATTATATTGGTTGATCCCTAAGACTAGGATTGTGGATCCCTAAATATAAAAATGAATATTGATTCAAAGAGATACTGATGCATAAGCTAGGGTAGGAGAGATAGATGCTAGATATGAATGGGGAATAATGGAGATGAAGGAAATCCATTGAAGCTTTTTGAGAAGGGGGATACTTCAAAGAGAAGTACCACCATGTAGTTGAGAACTAGATTTGCTATAGGACTGTTGGTTAATTTCCAAGGTTACCAAGAACATCAAGGCCGTGTCACCAACCATCCAGAGGACTGACAGACTGACTTGAAACAAACACACAAGGATTGTCCTAGCATCACACATGATTCCCAAAGAAACTAGCATGGAACCGACACTAGGTGACCCACAAGCATAAAAGAAAGACAAATAAAAGACCTGATCAAAACCTTACACTCAGATTGCCCCATTCGCAGTATACCATGATATGGAAGATCATGGCAACCTTGAGGAGGGAACAAGAAGATTGCTCGAAAAAGATACTTCAAAACCCAAAGGGAAGATTCCAGATCAAAAGAAAGCAAAAATCCAAAAGAGAATTGTTTGCCAACGAGATGGGTAGGATGAGGTACTAGTAGACCAAGATCAAACATGAGGAAAGCTATATCTTACAAGGATCTATCAAAGAGAACCTAAGCTGATGGACCTAGATGAGTGATGCGTCTGGCAAGCTGAACTAAGAGGATAACACTTTGGTGACAAGGGATCTCTTACAAGGATTCACTAAAGCACCTAACCAAGAGAATTGCAAGTGATGATCAAGCAAGAACTGGCACAAAGAAATGAGAGGTATATAATGGGACCAAGCAAAGAACTGATGGGCAAGGAATATATAGCTAATAGATTAAAGGATGTACAAGGGATTAATATACAAAAGCTTAGCATGATAGGATAGCGGAAGGAAAGCTAAAGATGAAGAGATAGTGGATGAAAGGTTTGGGATGAGAAGATAGAGGAAAAGAGTGAGATGGGGAGGTAGAGGAAAAGTGTGGGATAAGGAGATAGAGGGGATGAAAATCTCAAAAGGAGAAGATGGTTTGTGAAAAGCTTAAGATAGTGGGAGTAAAAAGCTCAAGATGGGAGGATAGAGAATGGAAGCTCAGGATGAGGGATAGTGAATGGAAGCTCAGGATGAGGGATAGCTGATGGAAGCTCAGGATGAGGGATAGTGAATGGAAGCTCAGGATGAGGGATAGCTAAGGGCTAGATACCAATGATAAGGGATGTACCAGGTGATGGAAACATGGAGGTAATGCTAGGAGATGCAAGGATAGATGAAAAAGGGAACAGTGGATAGAGGGATTTGGGTAGAGGAATGCAAAAAGATAAGGATTGATGGAAAGATGGACACGACATGGTCTCCAAGGAATAGAGTGCCCCCAGATATAATATGCTATTCAAGAGGATTCTTTACGAGGGATGTGGTAGGATTGAATATTGGTCAACAAGAGGATGAGGGAGAGAGATGGAAGCTAGGATGTGAAAGGTTAATGAGGTAGAGGATAAGGAGGATGGGTGGATTAGGGATAGGGAGGGATTGGATGGATGAAAGAATGGGTAGATAAAGGATAGGTGGATACAAACTTTGATGGAAAATGGATGTCAAAGGGATGACCAAAATCATGTATCTAGTGGTGGACTTTACTTTTATCAAGATCCAAAGGAGGAGGGTGGGTGAAATGGATAGGATGTGGTTGGTATGGTGGGATGAGATGGATATGGTGGGTGATGGAATGTGCCCCCAAGTGTATAGAGCATTTGGATGGAGGGATTATGCATGGCGCTTGTTTGCCAAGTTTTCACCATGGTACTTGTCCAAGGCACCTAAATTGCTAAGTTTTCACCATTGGACAATTTTTTTGTTTTTGTATTTATTTATTTATTTATTTTTCTTTTTCTTTTTTCTTTTTCTTTTTTGATGCATTTTTACGCATAGATGTTGGTAGGATGGATGGAAAAGGATTGGATTAAACAAGTGGAATGCTGGGTAGGAGTTTGGCAGATAATGGAGGGGAAGACATAAGACTTGTGGGTAAATGAATGAGGAAAATGGAAAGATCATCATCAACACACTCCTTGAAAGGTGATGAAGTAGTGGGAAAGATGGTATTGCGTGAGGTTGAGGGGAAAATGGAGGAAGAGAAAGATAAGGACTAAAAGTAGAGTTGGAAGATGGAGGATGGGAAATTTAGGATAAGAAGCATATGGACTAAGAGTGGGTTGGGGGCATGAAGGATGAATATATGGAGATTTGGATAGAGGATGGATGGATGAGGCTTTTTGAGTAGCATGAATGGATGCCAATGGAGATTTTTCTTTGAGATGCATTTCTTTTATGAGCATCTTAGGTATCCACGTGAGTTTTGACTTTTTCAGCTTAGGCCTTTGTGGCCTCTTGACTTTTTCTTTGATTTGGATCAAATGTTTCTCTTCTTGAACATGTATTTTAGAAGGGACATGTTGAGACTTGGATTTTTGTGGATTTTTGGATTTATGCTTTTTTATTTTGGCATCCAATATGCTTCTATTAGCCATGGGATGGGAACAACAACATGGAGGAGATGGAAGGATTGTGGATGGAGTGATAGGGGTTGAAGGTTGGAAGGGATCCAAGGGTGAGTGTGTTTGATTATCTAGTTGGTGGATTTGAGGGGATGGAAGGATAGAGTGGAACATAGGAGATGGATGTATATAACTACCCAAAATGGATGGAGGGAATGAAGGATATGGGCCCAAAATAGATGGAAACGGGGAAGGTGTAGGTCCCAAGATAGATGGAGGGGATAAAGGATTCATATTAGGTATATAAGGACCCAAAATGGATGGAAAGGGTGGGGGATTTGGATAAGGGATGTAAGGACCCAAAATGGAGGGTTGAAAAGAAGTAGGGTAAGGGCCCAAAATAGATGTAGAATAAGATGGATGGGAACTTTGGGGTGAAGATGGAAGGACTTGGGACCATGCAAGGATAGAGGGGATACCAACATCTAGAGATACACTTTTATTTCTTTCTTCAAGATAATGTTCATTATTTGGAACACAAGATGTGAGTTCATTATTAGCTAAAGGACTTGAAGCTCCATATATGATAGTTAGTTCTTTTTCGATGGATCTATCATCATGGATTATGGGATTTGTATGAGCATGAAGCAAAGGGGATGTAAGGAGAGGATCTTGATAGAGATGGGGTGATGGGAATGGATTTTAAGATGGAGTAGGTGTGATGGTAAAAGTGGATCATGTAGGGGAATAAGTGGGATGACAGGATCTTCTATTGTGTTGGAGGATATTTCAACATTCTTTTGGACAAGATCTTGACATGAATGGATGGGAGTGGATGGTGTGATAGGATAAGTATGGATGGTCTCTTTAAGTGAGGTAGATGGATGGGTAGGAGGTTTTGCAATGGGGATGGTTTGATGGAGGAGGGACTCATGAGGTTCATTATATGGGATTTGGGTAATGCTAGGAGGAGAAGATGTGGATGGGATTTGGAGGGATTTGATGGATGGGAGGTAGGAGATGGAAGGGGTTTGATAAGTGGGGTGGATGTGATAGGGATGGTAGCGATAGGACGAGGTAAGAGGAGTGATGGGTGTGGGAGAGGTAGTTGCTTTGGGCTTCCATGTAAAATTCCTTGGAGACAAGTGTGTTGGACTAGGAGGAGTAAGGGGATTGGGGTGATGCATTGTAGAACTAGGATTGGTTAGAGGATTTGGAAGAGATTGGGATGGTGGATTTGGACTAGGGATGTAGCTACTAGAATTGTTCTGGAATGGTGGAGGCTGGGAGATGAAGATAGAGGAAGATGGAGATATGATTGATGTATAAGAGGAATATGTGGGCAAAATATAAGGAGGAGGTAAGGATGAGGGTAATAATGGATTTCCCTTGTCAAAGGCATGGTAAGGAGTACTAGTGGATATGTAGGGAGGAGGGATGGAGTAGTTAGGAGGAATATCTCTAAGGCTTTCAATATACCCGTCATAGTCGACAAGATCATCATTATCATCAGAATAGGATGAGGTGGGAGAAAAGGTGGGATGACCAAACTCATCACAATACGATTGTGACATGATGTTTTAATGATGAGTTAGATGGGGATGAAGGATGAATATTTAAATGCAGATTAGGATAAGTTGAGAAGCTCAGATTTGGATTTGGATGATGAAAGATTTCCTAGGGAGAGTCAAAGCTGCATGATAGACCTAAGGAGGATTGGCTGGAGATTTTTGGCTTTCCTATGGATGGAAGACTTCAAGGGTATGTTGTCAAAAAGTGAGAGTTTTGCTTTCCTATGCACTAGATTTGGTGGTGGCTGTGTCAACTTGAGGGTAAACTAATGATCCTATGGGCATGAAACGAGATTGACCACTTGTGGATCCCAACCTTTAGCTTAAGGTGATGAGGGATGACAAGTGACAAGGTTAGATTACCCTAGACAAAGCTCTATCAAAGGGATAACCTTGGGGAGATTGAGGGATTTTGATAGATTGATTGGATAGAAAACTCTTGCAGAGTAACAAAAATTCCTTAAAGGCTTGGGTAATTTTGGATTGGGTTGCTAGCTGGTTGGGGGAATGATTTGAATGGACTTTGGATTTGGTATTGTTCTAAAGAAAAGAACTAGATAGATTTGGTTGCGGCAGGGGAGCTTGGATGACTTTCTGATGAGGCAGTGACTACGCTAAGTATGCCTTGAGCTAGGAGATTTTTTGTTTTCTAAGATTTTGACCAAAGTTGGCAAACATTCATTCAAAAGCTATGAACAAAAAAGTAGACAAAATTTTGGAGCAAGCATGTCAAACACACCAACATCCTAGGAAGCTTTCTACAAGGATGAAATTTGGTTTAGCTAGGGAGTCCTTGATATATGCAAGGTATGTGAGGCCCAAATCTATAGATGAAACCAAAAAGATGTCACATAGTCAAGAGGAGCAGTAACCCACTTCTACTCTTTCACTTTTCAAGAGTATAAAGTTCCTTGAGGCTTAGTCTGAGTGATAGAATTTTGGTCCTAAGAGAGGTGTCTTTGGATTTACCTCTCGATCTTTATACTTTGCCAAAACGCTAGAGTTGAGGTCATCCCAAGGGGTGATGAAATCCCCAAGCAAGCCTCCTAAAACTTAAACAAGATTTTGGATCCTAATCTTATGCACCCAAGATGGCCTCTAAAGACAACAAGGGGAGAGAAGACTTGGATGATCTTGGGCTAAAAGATAGAGTTCTTTTCCAACTGACGCTTAAGTTTTTTGATCTAGACTTTGCAAGCACTCATGTTTAAGATACAATGTTTATTTCAATTTTGAAGCATCAACAAAAGGTAAAATTGATCGAAGAATGCAAGCAAGAAGAGGAGTTAGGGTCAAAAAGAAAATAAACCCGCACACTCGGAGGCCCTCCACGTCAAGTATCGATCAATTTTCTTTAAGGCATTCAAGATTGAGTATGAGTTTGTTTTAAGCCCAAAACAAAGATGTGTGTAAAGCTCAATTTCAGGCACACACCCTGAGGCCCTCCACATTAGTTGATTCTTGTTCAATTTTAAAAGCCCAAACTTGAAGTGTGATCGATTTAATCTAGATGTTTGGACATTCAAGAAATCTTATAAATTAGGACAAACCCTCAAAAGCTAATTAAGTAGAGTTTGACCATGGAACACTTAACACTCTCTTAGGTGGACCCATCCTCATATATGGCGCTGATATTGCGACCCATGGTTAGAATGATGGGTGCTTAAAGAGGGTGAGTCCAATGAAAAAAACTACTCAATTTGACTCTTGCTATTTTTAACTTAACCAATTTAGTAAATGTTCCAAAATCAAATCTTGCCTAAGTTGCATGCAAAAGAGATATTTGTTTGTTCTTTTTAAGGCACCAAAATGAAATGTTTGATTTGTGGGGTTTTTTAGACATACAAGTTCATTTTTCCAATTTACAAAGACAAATGACAATGACTTTGACAAGACCAACAAAAAAAAGAGCATTCCCATAGAGAAAATGTGAGAAATAGCGATCTTGCGAGGGTACTCGCATTCACAATCTCGCTAGGGTTTTTGTTCGCGGGAATGACAATCCTTCCACAAATATGGATCACGAGAATGACAGGAAAGACTGTTAAAAAGAATTTTAAGCTGTGAGCCAAAAACCTGAGAGCTCTTTTTGACAGAGCGATCCTATAGGTTTATGCCCTTACAAAGTTCCTGCAAGTGAGAATGACAATCCCACTGACAAAATTTTATTACAGTCTCGAGAAGTTTAAGATATGAAATGGCAAGGCAGGAATGATGATCCCACCATTTCTAACACGTGTTCTTGCTGGAGGATTTGTCAACGGGGATGAAGAGGCTATTTGGTGATACATGGAAGAGACCATTTGTTGATGAAGTGTGAACTTACAGTAGCGGGTTCGCGTTCCTGTCGAAGAATAGCAGTGTTCTCATGTCACGGGATCACGTTCCTGGGGTCACGGGGATGCAAAAAGTTTTGTTTTTTTGACCATTTTCTGGGTGAAAATTGAGGACATGGTTGGGAGCGCATTCTTGAGGCATTCAAAGTGGCCCTGCAAGCGAAATCAAAAGGTAACACAAACAAAAGATATTCCCATTGTTAGTTTTGCATGATTAGCCAAAATATTAAAAAAAAAGCATGTAAAACTAACATAAATGAGGATTAAAATGACCCTTGCGGGGTCCCACTGGCATTCCAAAATGCATATGAGAAAATATGATAGCAAGTAATACTAATCTATTCAAAAACAAAAGCATTAACTAGCATAAAAATCATAACATATGAGATAGACAAAGTGAAACCCTCAAATGAGAATACGAGCCATGGAATGGCTCTCCTAGTGAGGATGGTCACTTGATTTAGGGATGAGTCTATTATGTAGATTTGGGAGATATGCTCAAGTTTCAAAATAGCTTCAATGGATTTGCGATTTTTGGTGTGGATAATGGCTTTGATATGGATTTAGCTTCTCAAAATAACATTATGAGTTTACTTGATGGATTGTGATTTCAAAAGGGCATGGTAACTTTAGCTTAAGGATTTGTGATTATAATGGCTTGGGAGGGGATGCAATTTATAGGCTAAGGGCTTGAGGGTTTAAGGGCTAAGATGCAAGGATGGAGAAAAGCTCATGGAGGGCTCAGATTGCATGAGAGTAGAGCACATGGATTGTGCTTCTTTACGGCCAATTAGGGAGTGACACATGTCACAAGGTGAGAGGATGGAGGAAAGGGCAAGGGATAATATCTTCATAACGGCTTATAAGAGCAATGAATGGATTTGTAAGAGTCTTTTATGGCTTTTTAAGAGCATTTATGGCTTTGTGGTTGGGATAAAATTTTATGGTTGGGATATTTTGAGGGAGGAGACTTTGGTTTGGCTTAGGAAAGTCTTAAGCTTACTTAGGGAATGTGACAAGGTTAGGGGGGGGATTAAGCTTGGGTTAGGATTAGATTAAGGATGTTAGAGATGTGCAAGTGGATGGCATTCATGAGGGTGGGTGAGTTAGTGGCTAAGCTAGGTTAGTATGGGTGGATGGGGTGGATTAGGCTAAATGGAGGATTTAGGATAGTTTAGGGGCTATTAGATTTGAGGGTTTTATTTATTAAAGTGATTTTAATAAATTTGGGATTTGGAATTAGATAGGAGAATAGGATTAATTGATAAATAATGGGTTATTTGATTTATCAATTAGGACTATAGATGATTAATTAAATTAATCAGCTAGGGGATGGCAAAGGATTAATTAAATAGGAATTTAATTAATGATGCCTTTAGAGATAGCTAAATAGGATTACCAAAGCGGTGTAATCAAATTTAGGTGTCTACACCAAGAAGTTTCCTAGTATGACAAATTGGGAAAGTAATGTTAGAATTAGGGAATACTTAGAGGGTGGATGAATTGGAAATTTACAAACTTTAGTCACCAACTAGATATTATTTCTTAGTTTAAACCATGCATAATAAAGAAATAAAGTAGTGTTGAATAGTAATAGCAACAATGCACAAAGATAACTCATAACACCATATTTTGTTAACTAGGGAAACCTTGGCCAAGGAAAAACCCTAGTGGGGATGATACCCACTAGATAATATACTAGTATATAATTCCTTGGTAGAGGATGGAGCCTGTTAGGAGTCAATGAGAAAATTTAGTATAAGGAGTCCTTGTTAGGAAACTTTGAATCCCTATTAGGAGATTCCAACCTTTTTAGGAGTTGTAGTATAGTAGATGCAAGATGATCACATTGCCTAAACAAGTAATCATACTAAATATAAGTAATCTATCTTCTTCCTCAACCAATCTCTAATCTTTAGCTCAATCTCAAATCATCAAATAGCTCATATAAAACTTTTCATACATCACTTTCAAAATAGTTTGCATATAATCACAATTACAAGATAACACTTGCAATCATATTTACAATCACAATCACAATCCCACTTCTCATCACAAGAAGTTCTTTGCATAAATACCATGCCTTCACACAAATTTTTGCTACATTAGCTAAAGCCACAATCCACTTTTCCAACTTAGAGTACACATCTAGGATGTTGGAACTAAATGGAGAAGTAATTGCTTTGTAAACAAAATAATTATTTCCTTCAATTTCTCTATCCTATTTCACTAAAACATGATTATCTTTGTTTCATACAGTCCCTGCTAACTTTTGAGGTTATACACATCATCACCAACATGTATACTATCTCCATATAACTTTTCTAGTCATAATATGATGTCAGAAACAAGTTATAAATAGAACAATACAATAAACAATGACAATTTTGTTCAATTGAATAAGTATTATAATTTGTATAGCAACATGGATAGCAGAAAATTAGAGAATGTTATAGTGAGAAACATGATATTGAGGAATAATAGATTTCATATAATCCAAAATAAGATTCTATAAGATTTGTACAATAGATTACTAAACAAGAAGAAAAGAGTAGTAGAGGAAAATATTAAATTAAGAGAAAATATGATTAATAATTTGTGTGAAGATAGCACAAAGGAAGACATAGAAATAATTTTGAAATGTATTGAACCTATGCTAAGGAATAAAAGAAGAGCAATTCTTCTTATGGGACATAATTATGAATAGGTAAAGAAGGAAATTTAAGAATTCATACTAAAATATATGAATTCCATGCCTAAAGTCACCAAGGTGAGTGTGTAGCCTGAAAAAATAAGTCTAGTTTATGTGGAGACTAGTACTCCTACTAATGGTGAAGAAGTAGTTGAAGACACACATCAAACTTATTTACCTCCTCATATAGTTATTGGTACTAAATCCATATAAGTGGATAGTATGCACATAACTATAGATGCTAAGGAGAATCCTTTCATAGCTTATGGAGCTTACATTGTTGGCAATATCACTGCCTATTCTAGTTTAGATGAAGACGATGAAAAAGAAGAAAGGAAGAAAAGTGGAGAGAAGGAAAAGACAGAGGAAGTGGAATGAATGAAAGAAGAAAATAGAAAAGAAGAAGAAATAAGAAAGGAGCAAGATTAAAAATAAGCTAAAAGTGAGAAGAGGAAAGAAGAAGAAAGAAAGAAATAATAAGAGAAAATGGAGGAAGAGAGAAAGAGAGAAGAAGAAAGAAGGAAAGAAGAGGAGAAGGAAAAACTAGAAAGAAAGAAAGTACAAATGAAGGAATCATCTAAACTTCAATAGAAATGAAAGATTATGATGCAAGAATCTAAATTCTTGCCCAATCTCAAACATGTGGAAATAGAGTCTAGAAAGGTAGAGTATCAGCATCAAGCTAACATATCTTATGTTGCACCAAAATCTATACCTATTGTAGTAGCTACCTTAGCAACACCAGATCATATATTTCCAGTATTATCCAATGATGATGAAGATTAGAAAGGTCTAATGAGCTCTTTGAGAAAGCTACTCAAGAGGAACAAGTCTATAAAGACTTCAAAAGCACATTAGCAAAAGTAATGGGAAAGATGTAAAGAATATTTCACACAGTTATCACAAATCCATATTTATAGGTAAAAGTGAAAGAATTGGTGAAATCCTTTGATGAAGAGTTCACAACCTTATATGATATTGCTTTAGTACAAACATAGATAAAGCATGATGCATCACTATTTGACATAATATGCACTAATGTCATGAATGACTTACAAACTTTGTATGTACACATTAAAGAATTGAGGAAAAGTATAGATGAAGGTAAGAAATGGTATGGACAATATGCAATGTCATACAATTATCTATCTGATTTTGATAATCATATCAAAGGCCAAATGAGTGAGCTTCACACACTCACTATTATATTGCAAAAACCAGAGGCGAACATCATGATCAAAGACTTTGGAATAGAAATGAAGAAAATTCATAGTGCTATGAGAGGCATTGAAATTGATAAGGAGAATGTAATTAAGAGATTATCTACTCCTAGAGAATTTTGTCAACTAAAGTTGGTATCTTGTAGAAACAATTGGTGGAGTGTCTTGCATCAAAGGGATCCTATAAAAAGAATTCCTATACTGACTTGAGCATAACTAAAATGGCATCTTATGAACTTTGTGCACTCATTAGTATATCTGATATAGTTAAAGAAAACTAGAAGAAGGATCTTGATAGATTAAATATTAGTTTCACAGATTGTATTTTGAGAATATCAAGCTCATCAGAAGAAGGAAACACAATTTTGTGGGTACATATTTTTGCACACTTTTTCGATTGATGTCAAAGGGGGAGAAGAATGTAAAGGAAAATTGTGTATGTATATGCTTTTTTATGTAAGGGAAAAGCATGTGCATGCATATGTAAGGGGGAGTTTATCTATGTACTTAATAAATTATTGTAAAGGAGTGATAAGGAATGTAATGATCAATCAAGACATGAATAAAAAAAATTATGTTTTGAAGGCCAATGGTTAAGTAGTTACTTTTTTAATTATTTTTGTATGACATCATTTTGAGACTTATCCAATTTTCCCAAATGTTTCCATCAATGCAAAAGGGGTTTTTTTTTGAAATATGGCAAGGTAGATGTATGAGTTTTATCATTTGTGGAAACATATCTATTTTGGTATTCCATGATGTTATTAGAGTTAGAAAATTATCTAAGTGTTAGACAATTTGTAGTAGTATAGAGATAGACATGGTATGTATGGATGACAGACTTCATGTTAGCTTATGCATAGTTGAGGATTGATAGTTGATAGGGTCATGATGATCTATGTTAGTGCATAGACCTATACAAATAGTACGATGCAAGTTACAGTTGAATTACCAGTTCAGGTAATTAGTAGAGCTAAAAAAAGCACAATAGTTAACTGAAGTGTATGGATTAAGGAATTATTTTCATAACAAAATAATGAATTGATCATTTTGGGAAGAGATCCTAGATTTTTACCAAAATTTATTTTATATTTTCAACCAAGCATGTGAAAACATCAAGGTTGACTGAGTTGGGATTTCTTAATTTGCAAGATATAAGTAAAGAGTATATCTCGAGCAGATAATGTGAAGGAAGCAAGTAACATGAACTATAGTGAAGAAAGTTTAAATGATATACGAGAATTATGTGATATGAAATATGATGTATGATTAGAGAAAGTGTGAGATATAATAGTAAGACACTATTTTATGTATATCTATTCTTGTAAAGAAACTAATTTTTTTATTACATGTTAGGGTTCTGTGCTCTTCTTGCATACATTGTATGTGATCTACCAAATCCTAATAGGGTTGAGGATTTTAATAAGACCTATTCCTCTAACAAGGACTTGATACATTATATGTGTTTCATAGATTCCTTACAAGGTCAATATCCTTAATAGGATTCTTTTGTTTAGTTGATCATCTTCTGGGTATCATCCCCACCAAGGTTTTCCCTTGGCTAGGATTTCCCTAGTTAACAAATAATAGTGTTATGAATTCTCCATGTGTATAGTTATATTTACTATTTAAAATTATTGGTTTACTTTCATATTCAAGTTACAAAGTAATTAAAAATATTCAGTTGTGGGAAAATGTTTGTAAAATACTAATTCAATTCCCCCCTTCTCAATATTATCTTTTTCTAACACTTTTCATTATCCTCATCATCTGATTCATCTTTAATAGCAATATACACCAATTCATCTTCATCATCATTGCCATAACCTTTAGCAATAAAAAAATATTTATTACCTTTGTCTTTCTAGTCTTTGTAGCTCTTGAAATCTTTCTTTCCTTTGAACTTGCTAGATTTTCTATCATCTTTCCTTTCCTTTTTTGGATAGCTTGCAAAAATGTGACCAACTTCTTCACAAGAGAAACAAATCAATGTAATTTTTCCTTTTTATTTAGCTTTTCCTTTTTGTAACTTTCTAGTAAGTAGAGCTTCAATAGCTTCAAGTTCATCATCATTTTCTACTTCTTCTTCTTCCTATTAGACTAACTTCCTTTTGAGTTTCCTCCCTTTCTACCATGAGTTAGTTTGGCTTTGAATGTTATTTCTATATTCCAAAAGCTAGGAAGATAGTTATCAAAATTATCCAACTCAAAAGTTGTTAACCTTCCCACTAGTGCATCCAAAGTTATATTATTTCTAGGATCATATCTCATCTCTTGAATACCTAAAACTCTAATGACATAAATATTAAGAATATTTTTTAATACCTTTCTAGCTACTATCACATCATCTATTGTTCCTCCTAAAGCTCTGATTGAACTCACACTTGCTTTGATTCTTTAACTATATTTATCAATGTTTTCATCTTCTCTCATCTTCATCTCACCAAATTGGCCTCTTAGACTTTCTACTTTGTCTTTTCTCACATTTTCATCTCCTCCATAGACCTTTTGTAGCTTTTTCCACAATTCATTAGTAGTAGGACAATCGTTGACTTCATCAAATTCAAAATAATTAAGAATAGAAGCAATGCCAATCATCATTGTGTTGTGATTCTTTTTATCCACCATTTGATCCACAATTAATGGATTAGGAGGTGACACATACTAGTTCTATAGGAATATTAGCCATGTATCTCTAATGGTTCCAAAATGAAACTTCATGAATTTTTTCCATGCTTTGAAGTTATCTCTATTCAACTTAGAAATCTCTCTTCTCTAAGACATATTGATCTTTAGCTTAAGTCCTTGAAAACTTTCCTAAAAGCACCAATAGATTTGATACCAAGTGTTGGAAATATAAGAGGAGTAACTAAGAGGGGAGGGGTGAATAAGTTACCATTAAAAAAATTTCAAATCCCTTAGATGTCAATAAAAACTTCTTATTAACTCGAATCATTTCACAACTTGATTAGAACTAGCTATTCATTGTAACTCAATCAACAAAGAAATCTTGAGAAATTAATGTGTGTTAACCTTTAGTAACTTAATTTTAGAAAGATAAAGCAGTAAGAAAATAAAATGAACATAAGAGACACCAAGATTTAACATGGAAACCCAATTTGGGAAAACCACCAATGCAACTAGTTACAACTTTTCACTCTTCTAGAATGAGCCATATTAGGATCCAACCCTATTAAAGGTTACAAAACACACTATTAGGTGTGACCTTATTAAATAATTTGAATTACCCTATTAGGACTGGTTGTGTTAGAGGTCTTAAGACACTTCAATATAGAAATGTCACTGTAATGAACCCTTTTGGGGGTCATTTGTTTATTTCAATTTTTTCTTTTATTTGTATCCTTTTGTCATATTTTCCCCTTTTATTTGTCATTCCCTTGCTTATTGTTTAGTCAAGTTGAAGTTGCCAGTTTATAATGAGAATTATGATTGTTTGTTCAATGGTTTCTAAACTATTCATCTCCTTATTTTTTATTCCATTATATATCCAATATACCTTTCTTATTAAGAGTTGTGACTCTTTGGTGAAATTTGTTGGTTTAAAGAATAATTTTGATAGCTGAGTGTCAATACACTTAACCATTTTTCACTATACATGCTGAGCAAAGAGTTTATCAAGTGTTGAGTAATATCAAGTACTGAGTGATATAGAGTTTATCAAGTGTCGAGTAATATCAAGTGTCGAGTGATCTAGAGTGATCAAGTGCCGAGCTATCTAGGAAATAGCATGTGCCGAGCATTAACAATGCTTCATGAGCCGAGTAACTCAGAATATCAGCATTAGAGTTTGTAATTGCACAAACTATGATGTAAACCATTTTTGTAGCCGACACAAGGTAAATCTCGAAAGATCTAGAGATAAGAACGAATCTTTTACATTTCCTATGCAATCTGAATGCAGGCAATTGGAAAATTGGAAAGGCATGCAACCAATCAGTAAAAGGCAAGTATTGAGTGGGAAATTGAGATTCAATATGGATCGTAGATCCATACCTAACCCTAAATCTTCAAAGTCTTTTTAAGGAAGACAAAAGTCTCACTGTAACAAGGATGAGAGAGGGAGAACAGTGTTAAGGGGAAAACATAGTGGAATTCAATGAAAGGAGACATAGAGGGTAAGAGCAACAATTCAATATTTAGTTGATCAGAACAAAGCAAAGGAGATGAACAGAAATCAAATCTCAGAGGATCAAAATTAGAGAGAGAGCCAAAACAAGTGCTTGCATTCAGAAATCAAGGATTGCAAACTATCAGGTTTATAATACCTAATACTCTCTTACCATTGTATTAGAAAGGAAACCCTATGTAACTAGGTTGGCTTAACAACTATTTGAAGATCCTTATCAAAAGGTGATTAAATCCTTTAACAAGGTGACACTTCATGTTAAGTTTTTGAAAATCCTTTAACTAGGTCACTATTGACATAGTGTAAAGACTTTAACAAGGCAAAACATCAGAAGGGGTTGAACAATATTGCTGTAGTGATTTTGTGGGTATCATCCCCACCCCAATTTTACCTTCTTATTTTTGGAGGGTTTCTAGGTTACCAAATTCCAGTGTTATGTGTTGTTGATGCATGTATTAGTTTCATGTTTATTTGATGTGTTTACATGCATGCAATTTACTTTTAGATAAAAGTTTTATTGGTTAAAGTGTGATACTTTTGATTCACCCAACCCCCCCCCCCCTCATAAGTATTCTTTCCATATTTGAATATTCCAATAAAAATCATGCCAATTGGTTGTGTTGTACTCAACCTTTATAATCACACATTAACTAATTATTATTGGGTTTTCTATTTGGGATAGAGATAGTATTTCCTAAACCACTTTATCATTATCCTAAGAAGTGACGTGATAGATGACTATGTATTATTTTGTCATTATATATAGAACATTAATAAATATGAGGCATATTGAATATGTAATATTTCCTAATTTCTATCACCTTGATTATATATGATATAACTATTCTTATGATATTATTATAATATAATGGTTGTAGTTTACTGATGCCTTAGTCTCCCTTTTATGAATTCTCCAACCATCATTGGTTGTCATTGACATAGACATCATGTATTCATTTGATGGAAATCGTTGTTAATATTATGGGGGTGTTTAGGAATCCATACTGAGCATGACAATAATGTCTACACTCATTGGATTAACATACTCTGTGCTTCACGTGATATTACCTAGATTGTATCCATTATGTCATTTGCCTTTGATTAATAGAGTTAGCATAATACATAAATTGTCTTTATTATTATTCTTTCTTTAGCTTGTTAATAATAAGTAATATGTAATAAGGTAATATGATATGATTTATTATTTAGTTAGTTGATATTATAAATATATTATAATTTATATATCATGATACAATTAATTAATATATGTTTACATAACCTATTGTTTATTTATTTATTCATGTTAATGATTGATAATCATTAGGCAAGAATAGAACAACACCCAAGTTCAATTATTTACTTTGGCTTTGGAATTTGACTCATGATTAGGAGTAATAAATATCTCTAAATATTTCTCACTCATAGTTGTTTCTTTTGCATTTTTTATTTAATAATTTATCAACTATATTATTAGATTATAATATAGGATGTTGCTATATTATATTAGATTATTATTATTATAACATTATATGATATTATTATATAATTAGAATTTAATATTACTTTATAAAAATATTATTATTTTAATATCATTATTAATATTACTTTCTATAAAACATTTATTTATTATTTAAATTATATACTAATATGGGGACATCACAGTCCCCCCCCCCCCCCCCGAATTTGCTTGTCCTCAAGCAAAGACAACTTATAAGACTATCTTCATGTAATGTTAATATCCTTATGATGTAAGAAAGTATAAGCATATATTGAATATAAATATTGATGTAGAAATACACAAAGCAAGCATGAAGTAGACACATGAATGCATGAAAACACAAAGTATACACAATGCAAATAGTTGAAGATACTAAGTAAACATGGTGCAAACAGTTGAAAATAAAAAGTAAACATGATGTAGACATATCATACATTCTTTGTTGATTCTCTATTATTTAATTTTCACAATGAAGTAGAGTAAAGGGAAAGATTTAAAATATACTTCCCAATGCACCTTTTGATCATGGATCCTGCAAACACAAATAATTATTAGCATATAATAGTTCCAAAGAAATATGAGTTTTGTGATGATTCCTTTTTAATCTTTTAACTAGATCATTTTCTCTCTCTTGGTTATGACCATCTCGAGATGGTAGAATGATGGTGTAGAGGGTGCATGAAACAAGCTCCAAGCGGTTCCAACAAGTGCTTGAAATTACTCTACCTTTTCCTCCACCAAGTCCCTATCTCAGGATATTATAATGTGGATGAGAAGATGAGTATTTAATTTAATTTACTTAGTTCATTCGAAAGATTTCTTCTTATTGTACACAAAAAACTTTCTCTCTCCTTGTTACGATCATCTTGATGGTAGAATGACGGTACAAAGGGCGCATGAAACAAGCTCCAAGTGATTCTTACAAGTGCTCAAAATTACTCTGCCTTGCCCTCCACCAACTCCCTATCTAAGATTACATAATTTTGGACGAGAGATAGACTCTTTGTACTATAATTGAAATGTATTCTAATTACTATGTTTTCCTTAAATCAACATTTATTTATATTTCATTTTTTCATATATTCTTATTTCATTTCTTTGTAACTAGAATCATTGATAAACTATTCAATATTCTTCACAATAACAAATGTGTCAGTAATAAGAAAGACACTATCAATTATTTCATAGCAATATATGCACAAAAAATATATATCTTACCTCATTACCCTTATGTGTTGAAGTGGTGATTATAGGATATTTATCCATTATTTACTCTTAACTACCTTAAGGATCCTTGTAGATTCAACCACCTTGGCTGAATAGTTCCCCACTTCTATGTGAATTAAGCACTTTGGGAGAGTAGGTCAATCATGGAGATGTACTGAAATACTTTTGCACTAATGATTTTCCTTTGTGTATTTCTCTTTCTTGCCTCTAATGAAATTTTAGGCTCCTTTACCTTCGAAGTGTCAAACTCCCTCTGAATCTAATATTAATATCCCCTTTCCTACAAGACATACTCGAAAGAAAAGATCAAAGCAAGTGCTCATAGAAAAATAAGAAATAAGAGAAAGATTTATATCATACTCAAGAATAAATAATTTTGTAGAATAAATAATTCCAATAATATATGTAATAATCTAATTGAGATATACACTTCAATACATATCTTTCCAACATTTTATTTCCTTATCATATAACTAACTATGATTATGAAATTTTGATTTCAAAAAGGAAACATTACACACATAGTTAGTTATCTACCTAATTGAATAATTTATTATTCATTATTTAATGATAATATAATAGTTCTATCAATAATATTAAACATGACTTTCTTATTTATCATTAACTCTATTATATTCAGGTTCATATATTGTTAGAAATAATATTACTAATAAATTTCAATAACCCTTATAAAAATATATGTACCTCATGTACTTCTATCTGCTAATTTTATGTGCTCCTTGTCTTTCCTAATTCAATTGTCTCAAATAGCAATCATCTACAAGCATTCATTTGCTTGTTTCACGAAAATCTTTTCATGAACTGCCTCAACAAAATCTAGGCTTTTATTGGGTACTAATGCGTGATGAAAAGATTTCATGAGGGTGCCATCTTCTATAGATAAGATATGCATAGGAAGATTTCTTTGAGTAAAGCTTATTTTTATATTAAAGTATTATACTAGAAGTGATCCTCAGTCCTTCAATTTGTCCATTAGATATGGAGTACAAGAGTGTATAGTTCTTCAAATCAAACACCTTGTAAGTACGATTTTCATCACAAGTTATGGTTTTCCCATTAAATATGACTAAATTACTAAGAAAATTTGGGTCAAAGCAAGGTAATCCAACTTCTAGTTGAGTACTTTTGATGTAATCAAGTTGGGTTATTCTACACTACTTTGAGAAACTGTCAGAATCATGAGAAAATATTATGATGAGAGAATTATTTTCTTTGTTATAGTAGAGCCTCACAATTATTTCATGTGGGTCTAAATTTGAGTAGCAAAGCCTTCTATTTATTTGTCTATGAATTCTGGCACAAACACCTATTGCAACCAAAGCAAATATAATACTGCCAGTCATAATAATTTGTACAATCTAGAATGCTTGATTTGTATCAAACTATTTCTGCAACTGAAAATTGCAAAATTTAAGGTAATTGTGATTATTTCTCGATGTCAATCTCTTACCGATCTCACAATTAAGAAGTTTCACGGTGATGTTGTAAACCTCTATATTGTTGACTTTACATTTAATCTTTCCAAACTATAGAAATATTGATTTCTCAATGTTTGACCTTCTTATCCTTTGTTAATACTTGATATCATGCTTTTAGTTAATTGTTCTCTTTGATATCAATATTGATTGTAAGGTACTAGATCAAATGATGAATGTATATTATTCATTTTTTTGTTTTCTTGAATGCTAATTTTGTTTGTGATGTTAAGTCTTCCTTTGGTTTTATGGTTTGGTACTACTATCATTAAATAGCTCATTAAACAGTTTGTAGCCACAAATTGGTTTGTACATATATGATTCTAATTGGCTATCAATTTATTGTCATAATGTTTTCATTATATTATCTACTCATGACTATGTCCTTACACTTATGTATATATATATTTTTATACACCTAATTCTTATTTGAATAACTTCATTAACTTTTAAATTTTGAAGGAAATGTGAGTCTTCCTCATGATTGACCAACGTCAATGATATATAACTCTCTTTTTATTGCACCTAGGAGAGAGGATTATGTAGCTGTCAAATGGCTATTAACCCTTGATATTCTGGGTGGAATAATCAACTGAATGCTTTTCACAGTGATTTCCTCTATCCAAGGAAATAATTTTTCCCTTCTGTTGAATAGAAGATCAATAACATTATGAAAACTCCAATATCTGATATGGAATTAAAAAACTTGCTACATAGATAATCTTCTATAGGGCTCAATGCTATTTGGGAGGCAAAATATTTGGTACTATATAATCATCCACCATCAATCATTTGCTCAAAATTTTAGTCAATTTTGGTACATGCTTCTACATTACACATTTAGCCAACCTAATTCAATCGTAGCCTTGGGGTGGATTACCACAAAATATATACACGACAAAAGCTTTAGAGAACCCAAAAATAAATCGAATCCAATAATGATATTGGCTTAACCTTAGAATAAACTCTTCTTTATTAAAGTGCCTTCTCATTTATAATATCTAAGCCAGAACATAACATCAAATAAATATATTTGAATAGTTTGCTCATATTGAAGATGGGGCTCGATAATTTCTCACATATCTGAACAAGTATCTTCACAGTAGTTTTCTTCTAGTAGTTAGATGCACTGTAAGTGTGACAATTAGCAGTAACATACCAACTTCAATGTGGGTCTTGTTTTGGAAGGGAGATGCAATTTACTCATATTCCCATGATGCTACTTGATTCAAACCATTCACATCATAGGCATTAGTCTATGCATGCCAAAAAGCCATATCTCATTTAATTTTGGTCTACTGAAAGATCCCTAAGACTGAGTGGCTCAATCAATTCTTTTCTTAGGGTTTCCTTCACCACACTTTGCATGTACAAAAGATTCTTCAAATCCTCTAAAATGAATAGCCCACCTTTTCCTTTTCCCACCATGTGGCTTACTTCTTCATATGCCTTCTCTTGGACGTGTGGGTTTGATATGAGATAAGCCAAAGCCCATTCTATGGATGTAACGTTGCTGACTACTATGAGAAAAAATGACTCATACATATTGAAAGTTATTTCTTTATCTGATCACTTTGTCTTGTCTTTAGCTATTCCTTCCTTACCTTCTAGCAAAAAATTTAAGAAACTACTAGGAACACTTTGCTTATAGTATTCTCTTCAACTTTGAGAAAATTGGGTGAGAGGCAACATGAGACACAAAATATCATATTGTAAACTCCAGTTTCCTCTCTATTTTGATTGATTTGCATAAACTATTCTTCACAGGTTGGTAGGATTTCTTCTCTGATACCAATTGTAATGAACCCTTTTGGGGGTCATTTGTTTATTTTGATTTTTTCTTTCATTTGAATCCTTTTGTCATATTTTTCCCTTCTATTTGTCATTCCTTTGCTTATTGTTTAGTCTAGTTAAAGTTGCCAGTTTACAATGAGAATTATGATTGGTTGGTCAATGGTTTCTGAACTATTCATCTGCTTATTTTTTATTCCCTTATATATCCAATACACCTTTCTTATTAAGAGTTGTGACTCTTTGGTGAAATCATGCCAATTGGTTTTGTTGTACTCAACCTTTATAATCACACATTAACTAATTATTATTGGGCTTCCTATTTGGGATAGAGATAGTATTTCCTAAACCACTTTATCATTATCCTAAGAAGCAATGTCATAGATGACTATGTATTATTTTGTCATTATATCTAGAACATTAATAAATATGAGGCATATTGAATATGTAATATTTCCTAATTTCTATCACCTTGATTATATATGATATAACTATTCTTATGACATTATTATAATATAATGGTTGTAGTTTACTAATGCCTTAGTCTCCCTTTTATGAATTCTCCAACCATCATTGGTTTTCATTGACATAGACATCATGTATTCATTTGATGGAAATCGTTGTTAATATTATGGGGGTGTTTAGGAATCCATACTGAGCATGACAATAATGTCTACACTCATTGGATTAACATACTTTGTGCTTCACTTGATATTACCTAGATTGTATCCATTATGCCATTTGCCTTTCATTAATAGAGTCAGCATAATACATAATATGTCTTTATTATTATTCTTTCTTTAGCTTGTCAATAATAAGTAATATGTAATAAGGCAATATGATATGATTTATTATTTAGTTAGTTGATATTATAAATATATTATAATTTATATATCATGATACAATTAATTAATATATGTTTACATAACCTATTGTTTATTTATTTATTAATTATCATGCCCAAACTATGAGGGCAAAAAACACAAATTTTTTTTTTTTTAAAGATAATTAAAAAGCACTAAGATGATAAGGTTATGCTCATAGTTTAGGTAAAGGTTTTCTATATTGTTAAATTAATACTCTCGTTATCAAGTTGATATCGACAATAGTTACATTTTAACTTTACAATGATAGATTAAAATAATTTGAACAACAATATATATATAAGTCCTAAAAGTAACTATGCAGAACAAATTACCTTATCTCAGTAGTCTAACATAACTTGTTATGTACACAACATAATGATTAACTTTCTTAATAGCTAAACTAAATTTACATTAACATTTTTAAACAAATAACTATTAATTAAGCTTTAAGTAATCCTTATTTTAAATTAGTTGGATTCAAACATATTAATTAAGCATCATAATGGTTATACTGACTAATCTTTTCTAAGGTCTAATGACATTAATAACTAATACTAATTTCTAACTAATAAAATTACTAACTCAAAAAGAAACTAATTTATACTAATGAAACCAACACTACTATACAAATTTATAACATACTAATTTAATTTCTTACTTAAATTAATACAAAATCTAATTTAATTAAATTTATAACTAACTACACTTACTTTTTACAAAAATCTAAAATAACAACTACTATATATATAAAAAAAACATTTTAAAATATAAAACATACTAAAGACTAACTAACCAAACATACACTTAAACTTAATAAATTTTAAAACTAACTCACTAAATCTATTTACAAGAGAAAAAGTAATTAACATAACCAAATTTACTACTAATCCATTTATTAAATTAACTAACTAAATTTTAAAACATAAACTAAACTAACCTAACACTAACATACTTACTAAATATCACCTTAAACTAACTTAAATTAACTTAATAAAAACTAACTACTAAAACTAACATTTAACATAAAACTATGCTAACCTAACAACTAACACCTATACTAACACATTAAACCCTACTCTAAACTAACCCTTTCCCATCCTACACTAACCTACCCCTGCCACATGTCCTATTAGTCCCCCCCCTTCAACCCTACGCTTCCCTAAGCGCTATTTTGTGTGCTATCCTAGATTACTGACCGTGCGTCAGTAATACTCCCCACTTCCCAACCTGCTTGCCTTGGGTGGAAACCAAGGTAGCTGCTCAGGGGGAAAAACAAAAGCAATTTAATTGCTATGAACTTCAAACAGATTTTAATCTTTTCCATACTCTCCTAACTTTTAGGATGTGACAAAGTGACGTCATCTATGATGATGATATTTGACTTACATAAAAACTTAAAACATTTTTAATTCCTCCCTCCATACTAACATCCAAGGAAGGAGATAAGGCATTAATGTTATAAAGTTTTATGGGTAGCAAATTAGATATTTAGAATATTAGGGATCATTATTAAGATACTTTAGTTATTCATATTTAATTTATTGATTATTAATTTTGAATATAAATTCAAAAAAAAAGGAATCACAGAGAATATTCTCTGTTGCACAAATAGATTTCTTTCTTTCTTCCATGCAAAATCTAGAGAGCATTTTGCTCTTGGGGGAAAAAAATAAATTTGAAGCTTTATTTTTCTAAGTATGGATTTTAAAATAATGTATTTTTTTGAAGGGTTTAAAACATAGATTTATTCATTGTGACACATTCATATAAGATTTATTGATATCTCAAACAACTTAAATTGAATCATCAACCAAAATCATTTGTTCTCCTATATAACTTGGATTGAAATAATTCGACGTTTGTCATAAATTTCCTTTTAAAGAAAATCTATAAGGACTTGTACTAACCTTAACATACCGAGGATTTGAATTTTGCATTTAATTCAATAATGTAATTTATTGTTTGATTCTAATAATCATAAAAACTGAATCTACATGCATGATCATAAATTTTCATTTTCAACATATGTGAAATTTTACCAAATTAAATCAACATCAATACCATCCTAATTTTGATGTGCATTCATCTAAATTTAAATCACGATTAAATCACATTATAACCATTTATACTCAATCACCAATTTTATTGGTAAACCTGATTCAAAGGCTCGGCTGGGAAAGAATCAGGAAGAAAACCCAACTTCATTGCCAATCCAACAAAGTTTGAAATACCAAATTACATAGGATATCAATCCCAAATTTCAACAATATAATTGAATTTTCTTCATGACCCTCATCAAGTGATTCATAAGAATTTCTGCAACACATTTCTAGAATCATGGATGGAACAGAATTCTAATCAAGTAACAACAAGCATGACCAAGAACAATTCAACCATGCATATTCACACAAGGTTATCACTATATGATCCATAATGAATCAACACTAGGGAAAGGTGGATTCTTCCAACCAGGAGAAGTCAAGCACAACACCAAACAAATGCCCAATCGGGGCTATAAACCAAGAACTTTCATTCTTCCATTTCAACATACCATAATCATACAAGGTGTGCTAACAGGTAGGGGCCCATAACACCCTACCCTTTCTCCCTCTTCTCATCTTGAGAAGAGACTCTACACTGGTTGGAGTCCAACTAAATAGACCTTTCCCAAAATTGGTCACTTCTGCCCTATCCAAGGGTGAGTAATACCAAAACACCCATGCAAGAAAATCTCAAAATTTCAAACATAAACATGAAAACAAATCATCCAAAATAACATGGTTTTCAAATCTTCCCAACATACCCACAAACATACAAACATTCAAACAATAACAAGGTAGCATAAGCATGAAACAAGAATGAAATCTGAATAAGGGAGATGACAATTCCTACCTTCACCAAGAGGTAATGGCACTGAAAAAGTTTGATTAGAGCTTACCCCTTTCTTGCTCCAATCTTCCAAGACTCCTCTTTAAAAGTAGAGATTGGGTAACAACCTCCACTAGTCCAAGAAGGGCCTCCAAATAAGCCTCAAACTCAACCACCCAAAAGGATCAATAACTTCTCCCACCCACTTACAATTCTAGAAACTCCTAACTCAACCCACACCATGGTTAAACACTAAGTGGAGATGGGGTGATGAAACTCATGGTAGCCATAGTCAATTTTCGCACAAAAGCAAAAAGAGACTTTTTGAGTGGCCTCAAAAGTCAATAAAAGGGGCTTAGGGGTTGGAAAAGACCCCCAACCCATACCCATACCCCTTGGGTATAAATATTTCATATTTTAAAGCCTTAGGAATAGGTTAAGAGCCAAACAAAAGCTAGGAAATAATTAGGACCAACTAACAACTCTAACAATGTAGATTAAGCACTAATCCAGATTAAGGGTGACTAAACTTGATTAAGAACCCAATTAGCAAAAAGACACTAACTTAGTCCAACTTAGGTCCAAAGGTTACACAGCTAACCCCAACTAGCATGCTAAAGAGCACAAAAAATTCACAAGTGTCAAGTGACACTAAAAGAACATAGTTACAAACATTAATGTTCACTGAACACAGAAATAAAATACATACATCTCAAAGTTAAAATACTTGAATTACAAAAAACAAGGTTTCCAAAATTAACACATAGAGATCAGTTTTGTTCCTCCATCGATTGTCTCGGCTAAAAATATCTGCATACTCATTGCACACATTAGTAGTCCCGTAAAATCACGTGTACATATATGTATACATATCAAAAATCCACATAAATTGAAACATACATCAATAATGGTTTTTTCACCCTGCTTAATTATTAACCATTTAAAACATCTTAAACCAAAATGTTAATCCTACCTTTTACTTAATTCATTGACATACATATACATAAAACATTAAATGATGAACATCAAATATCTGAAAATAACATCACACAACATGAAATAATATGATATGTTCAAGTATCTGATAATATCTCGACATCTCGAGTCATGAGTATCAAAATGATAAAGTAACAACTAAGGCTATGAAGGGTCAAGGTGAGGCCTCACATTAATGTTAATGATCGATAATCATTAGGCAAGAATAGAACAACACCCACATTCAATTATTTACTTTGGCTTTGGAATTTGACTCATGATTAGGAGTAATAAATATCTCTAAATATTTCTCACTCATAGTTGTTTCTTTTGCATTTTTAATTTAATAATTTATCAACTATATTATTAGATTATAATATAGGACGTTGCTATATTATATTAGATTATTATTATTATAACATTATATGATATTATTATATAATTAGAATGTAATATTACTTTATAAAAATATTATTATTTTAATATCATTATTAATATTACTTTCTATAAAACATTTATTTATTATTTAAATTATATACTAATATGGGGACATCACAGTCACCTAGTTCAACGATTTACAAAATGTTCATTAAGTCAACTCTATAAAGAGATTTCTTCATTACTAAAATTGTTAGAGAGTGATAATGATTGACTTGATTGATGAAGCAATTGGATTTCATATTAAGATCATTGTTCTAGTTTATCCTTTGGATCCTCCCTAATTAGAATATTCTTTATAGCTCCTTGGATGTTCTTCCCTTAATCATATATTCTTCTTCATTAGCATCTTTTCTTCTTCCACAACTTTTTATTTCAATCTACAACTTGATCTTTCATATATATGAAATCCAATGTTAAGTCAACTTGAATACGCTTACAAATTAAAAAATAACACCTACTAAGTTAGTTTCCATAAACCAAATAATTAAAAAAGTTATTTTAGTGTAGGTTGACATAGAAACTAGGTCACTTAGTTACCACTGAGCTCCTTTGTAACCTACCTAAATTAATTTACGCTAACCTAATTTGGTAACTGACCTACCTCAGTTTACAAAGGAATCCCTTTGGTAACCAAACTAGCTCAATTTGCACTTGATCATTTAACTTGTCTTCTTCTAAACTTTTTCTTGGCTGATACTAGAGTCTTTTGAGCTAAGTTCCAACTAGAAGTTCTTAGTTAGAGTATAATTTTTTTGTAATATCAATGACAATATACAGTGGAACAATTGTTATGAATAATAGGTGTTCATTTATTTAGATGAAGTAGCTATATGTAGGTGCATATTTCTTATATATCATCTATACATATAGGTGTAAATTTCTTATGTGTGCCAATAGATAGATTCATGATTCATATAAAATTTTCATTTATAAATGTGTATTCTTCTCATATTAAACATATGCATATCCTTAAATTGATATTGCGTATGTATGTACATGTGTTATATGTTTACTAGAGCCCTAGTTAAATGTAAATTTAAGACCTTATTTAATTGTTCATTTAACACATGTAATTTATCTAAAACATATTTTCATTATTTTCTACAACATGTAAATTTGTAAGACATGTAAATTTATTTAAAAAGTATTGAATAGAGAAATCTAAAACATGTATACTCATTTATCTAGATTTTATTCTATATAAATTTCTAGAACAAATACATTTTGAGGACATGTCAATTTGATAAACACATTCTATATAAATTTCTAAAACATATTCAATTCAAATGTAAATATACATGAACACGTACATAAAAAATAAACATCAAATATGCCAACTATAAATGTAAATGGTTAGATAACTCATGCAAATACTAAATATGTTAAATATGTGCATTGTAAATCTAAAATGTCACAAAGTAGGTGTATATATATGAAATATAAAATAAAAAGTAGTATAAATGTAAGCAATCTCATGAGACATAAATATTTAACATCTAACACATATGATCCAAAGTCATGTATATGACATGTATAAATATCAAACATGATCCTATCATGATCCACGATTTGATCGATGACCAAAAGATTTCAAACCCTATGTGCAATATAAGAAACAATGTATTATGTACATGTATATATAAAAATAAATTAAATGTACTCAATTATTTCTTAATAGTAACTTATGCAAAAAAATATTTACCTGTGACTCAAGATGACTAGGGCGGATAGGCCTCTCTACATCTCCACCCTCTTCAGTTGTAGATGCAGCCTAGATGCAATAGAAGAAACAAATATATCACATACATTGAAAGTATAATTTACTAACTTAAATATTATATAAAAATTAAATATAATAAAAGTAGAAAACTAAATAGGCATCTTTGTAAATTTTTACTTGCGTCTTATGCTACATAGGGTGAGTATGCATTTGTAGGTCCCCATATGACCTTATTATAGCATATATATGTCTACCTATGTCACTCAGGTTAGCATCACTAAATCTCATATTTGGGATGTCAACCATGAGATTTATGAGTATCTCTTTGAATAGTGATCCTTGTGGTGGGTAAGAAGGGAGATCTAAAATTGCCCACGTAGGGTGTTGCATCCTATTCAATTGTAGTCCATGGTGGAGTTGTAGATTCCTGGCCCTAACCACCCTATGCCTCTAAGCTACCACTAATGATACCAGTCACATATGATAGCACTACACTAAGAGGTTTTCCAATCAACAAGTGAATAGCTTTGTTGGAAATAGTTTAGGAAAGGTAAACTTCTGAGGCGGGGGGCGAAGGGGGTGGGTGGGGGTATGAATTAGTAGTTTAAACATGGACCAATAAAAATTTCACCATACATATCCATCTCATTCATTCAATGAGTAAACTGAAAAAGAAGAGTAAAGCATATACATCTAAATTATGTAAACATGTAATCATTCACACACAAAACACCATATATGATTACCCAGAAACCCTCCAAGTGAGAAGGTAAAATTTGGGTGGGGATGACACCCACAAATCTTCACTGCTATAGTAATAAAGTGTATCCAATAAAGTTTACAACATTTTGACCATGAAACATGATCTACCCTACAAAAGGTCTACCCTATTAAATGCTTATAAAGACTATTAGATCTCACCTTGTTAGAGGATTTTCAACACCCCATTAGAAGTGTGCCTTATTAGAGGACTTCAACTTAAAACTAAGCACCCTATTAAAGGATTTAATATTTCCTATTAGTACTACTTTGTTAAGAGATTTGACTAAAATCACTTGTTAAAATGTCTCAGCATAGATCTTGTAGTTGGCACTTGCTTGCCTAATAATAGATCACCTCTTGATCCTTCTTAATTAGCTGTCTCAATGTTGTATCATTTTCACTATCCTCTATTTTTCTCTAACTGATTCTATAATTCAATCTTTATTAATAACATCTAAGTCACCTTGAATACTCTCCATGCAAACTATCATCTTCTTTCCTTCAATTCCTTACACATTCATAATGAAGAGTTTATGGTTTTGTTCTCCTTAAGAAGATTTGGGTGGCTTAGGGTTAGGTATGAATCTAAAGCTAAGATTCATCAATTTTGTCACTTAATCCTTCCCTATTTCTAATTGGTTACATGTAATTGCATAGGGAATCTAATTAGAGATTCATCCTTATCTCCAAAATATCAAAATACAATCTTAAGTCGGCTCAAAAAATGGTTTACATAGCTTTTTGTTCCATTACAAACAAATATGTTAAAATTGTGTCACTCAAAATATGAAGTCTCTTATACTCAGCATGCACTGATCTTTATACTATGACTCAATACCTACATTTCTTGGCATCCATTATTTACTTAGCTCCTAAATCACTTGGCATGGTCTATCTGCTTGGCACTTGAGTGGCTTCACACTCACTATAACTCAACATGGTCTAATATTTACATGTTGTGCTTGACATGTATTACTAGCTTGACATGAACTAAGTAAATGGCTTAAGTGTGTTGACACTCACTTGTCAAGACCAATCTAAGATCAACAATCTCCCCCTTTGACATGAGTATCAAAAACACTTGAATATACACTACTACCTTTGATCTCTCAAGCATAACATATCCATGACTTGACTTATATATAGAACTCCAAATTTTCAAAATTTTCAATAACTTGTATACCTCAAAATTTGATAACTCCCCCTAAGTTGATATGTCTATTTTGTAACCAAAATTATGTGCTCCTTTCTGAGTAAATGTGTCCTTGCTGATACACATTGACTTAAATGCATTGTATTAGTGATACCATTGTCTTTCCCTTTATTTTATTCTTCCTAATAGTATATCTCTCCTTTTATCTTATTCTCCCCCAAAAATGTATATCTCCCTCGATGATGTATCTCCCCCTTTTTCTCTCATTTTCCCCCTTTCTGAAACTTATGTCAAATGGGCTATACACTTATTTTTTATTTGTCCAAAAATGATTTATGGACATCCAAAATGATCTTGAGGGTAGAATCCCAATTATCACATGCAACATCCAATGACTTGATTTGGATTGCAAGCTTGGTAGCAAGGTGGACTAGACCATCTAGATTAGAAAGATTGGGGTATTTTTCTAGTAGATTTTTAGCATAGCCTAGCTCCTTGTGCAATATCTCCATATTGCGGGTGATGATTGCTTGTATGCTTGTTAGTTTGGCTCTTATGTTAGCCTCATATATTATTAAGAGCTAACTAACTCTATGTTTGAGGCAGTGTCCTAAAATGCTTCTCACTTTGAGCTAGATTTGTTGGTAGTCTTGCACTTTATGCAGATATTTGATTTTCCAAGCTCAAAATGTGACTCCTAGTCTCTTGGGTGAAGAGTGTTGGATTACATAGTTTTGTGTACAATAAGAATATATTCTCAAGTACCTTCTTCACATCCTCAACCTTAGTTGCTAATGCAACTTGTTGTAGTGCTATCTCACTAGATATTTTCTCACTTACCTTACTTTGAAACTTCTTTTTTGACCATTCTAATAGTTTGGAATTTGTATCAAGGTCTCCATTACTGACCTTCTCCATGATATTTGTTAGTTTTTCTATTAGTGTCTTGGTCTCTTCAAGAATTAGCAAACTGAATGCATCTAGAAAGATGTCCTTGATGTCTTGAAGTGCTTGCTTCTACCTATGTTCTCTCCTAAGCATTTCTTGATGCTTTTTCCTTTTTAACGCCTACTATAATATGCCTATTTTTTCTAATGTCATAGTATCATAATCATATTTTAGCATAATAATTTCTTCATCAAGGCTTATATCTTCATAATGAATTACCTTTTCAATATTTGATGAGCTTCTGCTTAGCACTGAGATTTGCAATGGAATAGCTTCTATGCTCAGCTTCCAAAGAGTTTGTGTAGAAGAATTTCTAAATGCTAGTAAGGCTACCATTTCTTGAATGGCCACTTCTTCCTTCACCTTAGGTGTTATCTCACTCTATTTAGGATTTCCCTAATCTACTACTATGACTTGACTAGCAACTTGTCCTTATGTTGTAGGTGCAGCTAAGTTTATCTAACCTATTTATTTTTGTCCTACAATGATGTCTTTCTCTTTTGCAATTTTCTCCTAATTTATATCAACCTTAATAATTGTATCAACCTTGGTAGATGTAACTTTAGGCATTTGGACCAAAGGTTGTACATTAGTAACTAAATGGATGATGGAAGGTGGTTCTTGTGGATTCACCTTTTCCTTCGTAACATTAATTACTAACTTCTATAGTTCATCTACACTAACCAAAAAAGGATTGCCACAAATTTTGGCTTGCAATGTAGATTGATCTAAGATCTTCTTCAAGTATTTTGTAGTAATAGATCAGAGACATCCTTGACAATTATAATTCCAATTGTCTTAGTTTTTTCATGGGGAGGAGTGATACTCGACAATTGTGTGTCATGCACATTTTGTTCTTCTTGTTGCTTAGGCTTAGTTGTTTCCTTGTCATCTTCTTTGATTTCAATCTCTCCTCCAACTTTTTTATCTTTATCATAATCTTTAACCTCTCATGATTTAGCTTCTCCTTTCTTGACTGTGGTTAACCCATAAATGAGTTTCCATATCTATGTTGATTTCTTTACAACATCTTCAATATTATTTTTTAGAATGCTAAAGGCTTTGTACTTTGGTGTGAACCTAACTACATATTTCTTAACTACCTTAGCAATTTTTCCCTTAGTTAATTTAGGTATCACTTGGGCTAGTGTGGTCTACCTAATTTGTCTTTCCAAATTTAAACAATAATGCCATTTTTTCTCAACAATGTCATATAGACTTTTAGGTACTGATCTGGAAAATTCTAGGGGTGTTGTTTTAAATTTTGACATCATGTCATATAGGGCCTCTTACACTTGGTTTTCTCCTCTTTACCCAGTTTTTCAAAATCAACATGACTAAAACCTGATAGGTCTACATTGTTCTTAAAATTTTCACATAAATTCTCAAGATCTAAGAGAGGATTTTGAATCACCAGCTTAAATTGGTTGTTATCATCTAATTCTATTTTCTCTTCATCGGTATTTGGTTGTACCACATATTTCCTTCTCTATCTCTTTTTCTCTTGACATCCTTACTCTATTTGCTTTGTCTTTTCCTTATCCTTTTGTGTTGTAGCATGTGTGTTGGATCTTGTTATAGGTGTAGTGGACTTTTGCTGACTTGGTTTGACAATTTTCTTTGTCTTTTCCATAGGTAGTGCCTTGGCCTTCCTCTTATTTTTCTTGGCAAGAGTAGGTGCTTCCTCAGCTTCTTCTCCCTTAGCACCTTCAGTCTCCTCTTGTTCTTTATCTTCTACCATGCCTTGTGTCAATGCTAGAGGTTCTTGAGCTCAAGTTTCTTCTTCCTCTTCATCCTCTTCTTCTTCTTCCTCTTTCTCCTCCACACCTTCTCCAAATTTTTCTTTCAACTTCTTTACCAGCTTGTCCTTCTTCTTAATAACTAATGCAATTTTTAGTTCCATGGTAATCTTGGACTTTACCATCTCATAATTATCAAAAACTTTTGTAGTCTTGTCTACTTATTTTTCTAGTAGAGTTGTTATAGCTACTAAGGTTTTGTCTACATTTACCTCATATCCTAAGGGTCTCAACCATCTTACCCTTGGTGTGGAAGCCTTCACAAAAGTATAATTAGCATAAGAAGACATACATCATTATAATTTTTCTCAACTAAAGATGTTGGTATCCCTAGTCTCTGCTTCATTGACTTTTTGAAATCTTCAAAGTACCAAGTCATTAAGGATTCAAAATTCTCTCCTAGCTACTCAATGTACTCACCAATTTGTACTGCAACTAATCTGTTGGTCTTCCATCCTACTATTCCAAATGATGGGAATGTTTTTTGTACATAAAAGAATATACAAATCAATATAGAACAAAACTTGCATTATGCACTCTTAGTTTTCCTAATTGCTCCAAGGTTCTCCATCAGTTGTTGCAATTGTAGCTCTACTAGGTCATATGTATGATCTTTCTTAACAATCTTGTAACCAACATCCATAGCTATGTAGGGTATACTATTCAATCTATTGAATTGATAGAACTTGTGTGATATTACCCTTACAAAAAATTTAATAAGATGATTTATGATTGTATCTATAATCACATATCTTTTATTCCATACTACTCCAATATTCTTTTCAATCATTTCTTTAGAATCACTTCATAGTATCTTGGGCCAATATAGGGTTGGGTAGCTAGCAACCCTATGAATTATTCTCTTAGTGATTTTGATCCAGTATGCTCTCTATCCATAAGGAACCATCATGTTTTCAGCTCAACACTATTTGTGTCCACTCCATCTTAAATACATTTGGAAAATCTAGGGCTCGTATTAAACCCTTTTTCTCAACAATTTTGTACTCTTCTTTCAAAACACCATTTTCACATAACCTATTGTATGCACCTCTAATTTCCATGTTACCAATACTTCCTATCTTGTAGTTATAGTATTTCCTCACATCTTGTACCATTATTACATTTGGTGGGATCATTGACAATGCGCTAGAAGGGTTTTCTTTATATGTGATGTCAGGGATGACTTTAAACATAGGCTGCTTAACTTCATTACTAACTAACTAAACATTTAAAACTTTCTTCCCATCAACATTTTTTGAAATCAATGCCATTTTGTCAAACAAGGGTTTATGAAAAAAACTATGTAGCTTGGCTCTTGATAAATACCTTAGGAAATCTGATGAACTGGCATGAAATTATTGCTAGAATATTTTGCAATCACTTTCAATGGATTTCCAGATTGTTGTCTACTCTGCTTGCTCTTTCTCAAATTTGAAATAATAAATAATGAGCTAAAATTGATCAAATATTCTTTAAAACCCTTGTATTTAATGATAATTTCTTACATAGTTCTAAGCTTGGCATCAACCAATTTTAGGGTCACTCAACATTCATTGATATTTTCCTCACTTTGCAGCCACTAAAAGTTCAACATCGACTACCTAGTCTAATAGCTCAACATCTTCTGACATTCAACTCAATATATATGGGAAATTTTTTCATGCTCGGTAACAACATGAAAAGCTTAAAGACTTTTCTTGAATTTCTAACATCTTGCATCTTTATTCATGCTAATTTAGTCTTTTTGTAACTATCTCCTTTTGGAACTAATGTATGATATAACCTTTAAATATTATTCCCACATACCTCTTATTTGCCTAGATAGATGAAGTGTGATCACTTGTCCCATTGGGTGAAGTGATCTCTTCTCCTTTTGATGTGTTGAAAAAATCCTTTCTCTTCCATGTCTTGTTCATCTCATCTCTGATGTGTTTAACATCTACCTTGTCTTTTCCTTTATCAAATTCATAACTTGGTGCATTTGACCTAGTTGGACAATCCCTATTGATGTGACCAGTCTTCAAATAGGTAGAACGTGTAGTTTGACTTAAACATCTTTGGTAGGTACCTTTGAAATGTGTCCTAATATAATTCTTTGGAACATTTTCATATTCTTGACAATAATGACAACTATATCTTGTATTATAATCTCAATTATTATAAGAGTTTACATTGTTCCTTACCTTTGCTTCCCTATTCGATGACCACGTGGGTTTGGATCTACATTCAAAAGCTCTATGTTGATACTTCTAATAGTTGTAACAATATCCTTTAAATCTTTGTGTTATCATGGTCCTAGTTCTACATTCATGTGCCTGATGACCTTGCCTGTTACACTTATGACAATGAGTCATGCTCTTTGGCTTGACACTCTAATTTGTACTCTAGCTCTTGCACATGTTAGTAGTATGTCCTTTCTTACCACAATTATGACAATTAGGTTTGGAGTTCTTACCTTTGGTGTTCCATTATTTTGCACTTTTGGATGACTCTCCTTGTTCAATGCTTGTATATCCTAGTCCTAATGTATCATTCCTAGATTTAAGGGATGTCAATAATTTCTCAAAGTATTTGATGGCTTAATTTTGTTTGTTGAAACTTTTAGCAAATTCCTTGTCTCTCTTTAGTTTATTTTGCAATTGGTCATTTTGCAACTTCAATGTCCTTAAAATGTAATTCATAGTTGGCATTCATCATTTGATTTAGAGTATCCAATTATATGTTAGAAATCTTGGTTAGCTCTAATGAATTCTCTTCTAGTTTTTTGGTTAGAATTCTTTTGACTTCTTCAATCATGGCTTTGTCTTCCATAGCTTTCTTCTTTTGTTCAGTTAGCTCACATAGCAGTATAGCTTGTGATTCTTGCTCTAATTTGAGATTTCTAATTTCCTTAGCTTGAATTTTATTCTTTTCTATTATATCTACAACTGCTACATCAAATTCATTGGAGTTTCCATCTACAAATAACTTAGTAGTGTCTATCTCTTTGTATTGTGTGTCATTTTCCACAATAGCAATTTCTTTCCTTCTCTTCAGGAATTTCTTTAGTTTTTCTCTTGTTTCAATTAGTTGATGTATTATGAGATGTATTTCAATCTCTTGGTTCTCAATGGTCTTTCTCAACTTGTAGGCTTCCATTTCAAGATCTTTCCTCAAAGCTATAAAACATCTCTTTCAGAGAACAAAGCTCTGATATCAATTGATGGAAATATAGTAGGAAATGTAAACTTCTGATGGGGTTGGAGGGTGAATTAGTAGTTTAAACTGGACCCATAAAATTTCACCATACATATCCATCTCATGCATTCAATGGGTAAACTAAAATAATATGTAAAGAATATACATCTAAATCATATAAACATGTAAGCATTCACACACATAAAACCATATATGATTACCTAAAAACCCTTCAAGTGAGAGGGTAAAACTAGGGTTGGGATGAAAGCCAAAAATCTTCACTACTATAGTAATAAAGTGTATCCAATGAAGGTTACAATGTTTTGACCATGAAACATGATCTTCCATGTGAAAGGTCTACCTTGTTAAAGACTTACAAAGACTATTAGGTCTCACCTTGTTAGAGGATTTCAACACCCTATTAGATGTGTGCCTTGTTAGAGGACTTCAACTTACAACTAAGTAAGAAACCTATTAAAAGATTTTGTACAGCCTATTAGAACTACATTGTTAAGAGATTTGACTAAAATCACCTATGAAAATATCTTAGCATAGATCTTGTGGTTGGCACTTGCTTGCCTAATAATAGATCACCTCTAAACAATGTCTTCTTGGTCCTTCTCAATTAGATATTTTAATGATGTATCCTTGTCTCTATCCTTTGTTCTACTTTAATTGATTCTACAATTCCATCTTTCTTTATAACTTCTAAGTCACCTTCAATGCTCTACATGCAAACTATCTTCTTGACTCCAATTCTTTACACACTCATAATGAAGAGTTTAGGGTTAGGTATGAATCTATGGATAAGATTCATCCATTTTGTTGCTTAATCCTCCCCTTATTCTATTTGGTTCCATGTAATTGCATAGGGAATCCAATTAGAGATTTTCTCTTATCTCCCAAAATATTGAAATACAATCTTAAGTCGGCTCAAAAAATGGTTTACATAGCTTTTTTGTCCATTACAAATGAATATGTGAAAACTGTGTCACTTGACATATGAAGTCTCTGATACTCAACATGCACTAATATTTATACTATGACTCAACAACTGCATTGCTTGGCATCCACTATTTACTCAACTCTTGAATCACTCAACATGGTCTACCTACTTGGCACTTGAGTGACTTGGCACATGAGTGGCTTGATACTCACTATAACTCAACATGGTTTAATATTTACATATTATGCCTGACATGTATTACTAGCTTGGCATGAACAAATAAAATGGCTTAAGTGTGTTGACACTCACTTGTTAAAACCAATCTTAGATCAATAGATTGATAGGCTGCAACAAGATGAGTAGAGAAACATGTGCTCATAGCACTCAAATGGTCTATTAAAGACTTTTTTAAGACCTCTAGTGGAGATGGTATGTCAACCTTATGATACATATCTTGTTAGAAATAGGGAATACTAGGGGGGTGAATCGATAATCTACAAACTTTTGTCACCAATTGGATATTATTACTCACTATAAACCATGCATAACAAAGCAATAAAGTAATGCTAAATAGTAAGAATAACTATACAAAAAGATAACTCTTGACACTATATTTTTTTAACTAGGGAAAACCCTGGTGGGGATGATACCCACTAGATAATATACTAATATATAATTTCCTTGTTAGAGGATGGACCCTGTTAGGATTCAATGAGAAAATTTAGTGTAAGGAGTCCCTATTAGGAGATTTTGAATCCCTGTTAGGAGATTTTGAATCCCTGTTAGGAGATTGCAACCCTATTAGGAGTTGTAGTTTAATGTATGCAAGAAAAGCCCATTTCCCAAACATATGATATCAACTATAATAAGAGCTCACTATGAAAATAACTAATTTACTATTATTTTCCTTCCTTGATTGATCTTTGATCTTTAGCTCAATATCAGATCACTAGATAGTTCATACAAAACTTTGCATGTATCACTTTCACAAAAGTTCACTCACTTTACAATATTACTTCACTTACACAATGTACACAAAATAGAATACTTCTTGTCACAAGAAATCCTTTCCATAAATACCATGCCTTTACACAAATTATTTTTGGGTCAGCTAAGACAAAAATTCCCTTTCCCATGTTAGAGTAAACATCTAGGATGTCAACCCTAATTGGACAAGTAATTTTTTTGTGACCAAAATAATTCTTTCTTTCAATTCCATTGTCCTACTTCATCAAAACATGATTAACTCCATTTTATATAGTTTGTACAAACTTTTGTGATTATACACATCATCACTAACATGTATATTATCTCCATGTAACTTCTCTTGTCATAATATGACATCTGCAACATGTTATAAACAAAACAATACATTGCTATAAACCAAATTCTATACTTAGGCAATGTTCTAATTACCAAAAACTATCTTTATTTTTGGGGTTTTCTTATCAACATGTACATCATGTGTTGCCATTAATGACAAAAAATACTTATCACTATTAGCAAATTTCCAACAATCTCTCCCTTTTGCATTGATGGCAACAAAATAGGGAAAATTTTCTAGGTGACAAAAACTTAACTAACAAAATAAACATTACATCTATTATGACATTTTTCAACTTTACATATATGCTTTCCCTTACAATATACTTTACACTTTTAAAATCTCCACATGTATCTCTCTCCTTTGTATGTTTCCCAATAATGAGATGTATAAAATTTTCACATGAATCTCTCCCACTTTGACATCAATGATAAAGCTCAAAATGTCAAGATTTGGTCCAAAACTATCAAAACTATTGAAACTATTGTCTCCCCTTTATGCTTAAATTATCTTCATACAATCATCAAAAATAGTCTTTAGGCTATTCATACCTTTGGTTCATGTCTCTTTTTAGACTCTATTAATGTGAGGATTGCACATAATGCATATGATGCAATCTAAATTGCATTGATATTTGAATAGAAAAAGTTTGTATACCTATCCTTGACCTTGACACATTCCTCTAGCTTCTTCTCAACAAATGATAACTTTAGAGCAACAGATTTTCTTAAACCAAATGTTCTCTTCAATATCAAATATTTCTAAAGTTCTTGTTTCCTAATATTGTTGTGAACACTAGCAACTTGACTCTCAATTTCATCAACTTTGCTAGATGGGTGCTAAATTAGGCTAGATAAAGCCTCTAGCTCATTCATATTTTCCTCTATCTAACTATCCAAGTCTTTAGTCAATTTGTATGATAAGGTACACTTAACATACAAATCTTTCCCTTCTTGTTAACATTTATAAAGTTCTTTTACACATTTATCAAGATTGACAAAGTCATTTTTGATGTTCTGGTAGATGGTGCTAAATAGGTTAGCATCATGGGAAATTTGAGCCTTCACCTCTACAACATTCAAAAAATTTGTAAACTCTTTATTGAAAGACTTTACTACTACTTGTGCTCTCTATCTAGGATCTGACTCTATATGTTGTACTATCAAAGTACTATGTAGTCTATCAATCTTTTCCATTAATTATGTCTACAAAATCTTAACTATCTTATTATTATGTAAACTTTTGTATAAGGATGAGATTAGATCATTTTGATCATCATCGTCAGTAGCCAAACTAGTGAGAGAGAGTATAGTAGACGAACTAGATGATCTGTTCTCATCCTACCTCTATTTCTATGTTGTTTCTTTAGTTTTCCTATCTTCCTCTTCTTTCCTTTCCTTTTCCTCTCTTTCTTTCTTCTCTTTTGATATTTTCCTCTCTTCTTCCTTTGTTTTCTTTTTCTTTTATTCTTCTACAATCCTTCTCTTATCTTCATCTTCCTTTATTTTTTGTTTAAATCTTCCTCAAGAAATTTTTTCTTCACTTCCTCTATCTTCTTCTTTTCAACTTCTATTACCCTCTTCTCTTCCTCTATTTGTTTCAACTTTTCTTCAACATCCTTAGTGTTTAGTACATTTAGTTTAGAACCACCAAATGGATTTGTATCATTAATGTTAAGAGTAGCATTGGTTTGATCAATCTTCATGGTATTACCACTTAGTGATATTTCTAAGGTTCTGGGAGCTAGAGGAAATGTTGTTTGTAATTATGTCAATATCTTAATGATAGTTGTTGTAGTCTCCTTTCTCAATCTATCCTTCTCGAAAACCATAAATAAGAATGGCCTCAACTTATTCCTCAAGTATGGTGTGTGAGGTTATTCAATAATCTTTTAATTTCATCTTCATCATTAGTCTTGCAAATGATCTTTAGCATAGACTTCCAAAGTTCAAGTTCTTCTTCCCTTGTAGGAGGCTTCTTCTCTATGAGTCTCTCATAGACTTTCTAGTTCACTACTCCTTTCATATATTTCATACTTAGATCATTTGTAATTATATGTCTTACAGTAGATATATCAATCTAATCCTTTTCAAAGTCATTAGATAGATCATAAAATTTGTTCATCTAAACAAAGCTTCCCTCATGTTCAATTGTTGTGTTTATCTTCTCAATCTTTGGCTTTCAAGGTTGTTGAGCTTTTCTTGTTGCTTTCTTAGGTGGAGTCACCTTATTTTCTTTCTTGGTTTCTTGTTCCTCAACCTCTTCATCATCACTAGATTCAATTGTCAACAATGCTTTTTACCTCTTGCCAAGTCTTGTGGCCATCTATTTGACTCTCTTTGCCTTTGTAGTCATTGATTCAACTAATCTTTCTTATTTTCTCTTATGTTCACTAGGCTGAACATCGAACACTACCATGTATGGAATGCTCTATTCTGAAGATGTCTTAGCAACTAAAATTTACAAGGGTTGTATGATTAGTGCACATTGTTTCATTATTTGTCTCACAACCTCATATTCACTCTCTGTCATTTCAGACTCACATAGTGCCTTCTTCATGATTGACTTAACCTTCTTGTGAGATAATTTCTCCAAGATTTCTTGATGAACATGTTGTGTAATCTCATTAAATATGCCAAACCTATATTCAACTTTATCTTTTTCAAAATTTACCTATAAATCAATGTAACCAATTGCAATACCATCACTCAACTCATAGTTCAAGGGATCTAAATTTTTTTCCCAAGGTTCCACTACTTGAATGTAAGTATAATCTATATCAACTAGAATACATATATCCTCCTTCAATATATCCATAATTTTTGGTAAATCCTAAATCTCTGTTTCCTCTCATTTTGGAGTGTTTTCATTATTAATTTTCCACTATCCAATACTTTTTCTATAGTGCATCTTCTGCATACCTCTGATATCTTCTCTATAGTGTATTTTTCACTACTCATTATATCTATTTATGATAAGTAAGGAAATCTCTTTAGCACATGGAAGAATATGTGATTAATCAATGATTATAATCTAAATACACTATTCTTTGTTCTCTTAATCTTTTCAAGGTTTTCCAAGAGTTGCATCCTTAGTATTTCACTTAGATTTACTTGCTCTTTCTCTACACACATCTTCTATGCTACATAACTAAATCCTATTGAAAGTTCTTCTATCTTAGAAATTGAAAAAAATGAATAAGTAATAATTCTTCTAATAAATCTCACATCATCTTGCTTGATGGAGCTAATTACCATAGCCTTCCCATTGTATACTACTTTAGTGTAACTTTCCACTTTCTTGTTAGCCATCTTTCCATCTATGGGTACATAGCCTTGTTTTCTAAGACTAGTTACCTCGTGGATATTGTTGGCAAAAATGTCTATTACATTATCTTACATTCACAATTTCTCATCATGTATCCTACTCAGTATAATTTGTGTCCATTCATTAGTATCTAACTCACGGTAGAAATGATACTTAAATAAGTCTAATTCCCTTAAATGTTCAAATCTAGGCTTCACTGTCATGTCGTGGTTAAAGACCAATTCCATATCCTTATTCATATATTCAGTACCAGTTGACTCAAGCTTACAATTTGAATAACTTTCTATGTCTTCAAGGTAAACTACATTGTTTGGAGTGATAGACAGTGCAAAGTTAAGGTTTCCATCACTAATTTTTATAGAAACTATCTTAAACTTAGGTCTATCCTCATTCTCAACACTATGAATAACTCACATATCCATGATTCTTATCAAACAATATCTTTTACCAAACAAATTTGCAAAAAAATGATAAAATACCTCTTTCCAAAAATAGGCTTTTCTACTAAATCACTCTGACAAGTCACTTCTAAATGTCCTTTTCTTCAAAAAAAATTCACAATGAAGTAAAATTCAATTATATACTCCATTTATCCATCAACTTAAACTTGTATTTATTACATACTTTGCAAATATGAAAAGGCTGTCAATTATGTTTTGTAATTGGACAACTACACAAGATCATCTATCTAATCTTCAAATGTCATCCAAGGTTTACTATAGCCTCCTTCTATCATGAAAAACATCCTTAAGACTTCACATCATGAAATTCTTTGAAAAAATATACTTTTCATCTTCTATTATAGAATCAAACTTTATTGTAATACCAATAAATCTAAATTTCACTATAACTTATTTAGATGAGTTCCAAATCACAAGAGAGCTTAGGTACCATCTAAACATAACTAGATACACTTTTTCCCAACTTCACTACCTCTAATTCGATCTCTAACTAAAGTTCTCAAATATTGATGCTGTGAGCAAGCTTAATTCAACTTAATTGAATCAAACTCAATAACTACCTTTGATTTTCCTATCTCATCATCATCTAACTTTTCTTTTGAGATGTTTGTTCCTTTCAAAAATTCTTCATTAAGTTCTTCTCTAAGTTCATTGACAATGTTTCTTTTTTATTCATTGTTAGATTTGGAGTTCCTTTCATGGTTCCTTCTATCATTCCTTCTATTCCCAATTTTTCTTCCATTATTTCTTCTATCTCCAAAGTTTCTATCCATTTTGTAGAACTTCCCTATTTGTTTGAAGTTATTACATAACATATGGGTACCCTACTTCTAGTATTCTATTGATCATCAGGTGCATGATAATTTTGAGCAATGTGTCCTAAGTTGTTACACTTATAACACACAATCCATCTTCTATCATTATAAGATCTTCATTCTCTCAATGTCCTTTCATTAGATCTTCTTCTATCTATAGGGTTAGTATTTCTAGACATTCTACTATTTCTTCTATCATTATCATACTTAGGTTTCCTAAAATCAATTGCATTATGACCCATGCCATGACAATTATGACAATAAAAGTCCTTAACATGATTAAATGAATAATTAATACAATCTCTTTTCATATGAACTATTTCATTACATAAAAGGACTTACCTCTAAATTCATAGTCTCCACTTGCTTTGGTTCATCCAAGATTTCAACTTCCTTGTTTTGCTCAACTTCTTTAGGTTTCTCAGACGATTAACTTGATTCAATCTTATCATCAAGATTTGTCTTTTTCTTTCAGATCTGATCTAATCTCAAGTTTCTTCACAGACATGTTAATTAGATAACCAGACTAGTCTTTTAATAAGAAGGTCTCTGTATTGACATATAATCATCAAGCCTTTCTCTACTAAAATAAAGCTCTCAAGTTGTTGTTTGCACTATGCCAGTTCACCTTTCACAATAGTATTGTACTTATGGAGTTTTTCATGATCTTTTTTCTATGTTTCAAACTCAGATGTTTTCTTTGCTAGACTTGCTCTTAAATCTACATTTTGAGTCCTAAAATTAGACTCAATTTTGCTAAGATCATTTCTCAAATTCAACTTCAGATTTGTAATCTTTAATTCATGCTTCAAGATCTTGTACTCTATCTTCAAATTTGAATAATCATCATCATTAGTTCCAAATTCAGTAGATTTTGGGTTTGATTTTAGATGATCAATCTTTTTCTTCAATTGACCAATGTAAACTTTGGAGTCTTTATATCTATCATTTAGCTTATCTCTCTCTTCAATAAGGAGATCAATTTGTTCAAGAGCTTCTTTGAGGTTCTTCATCAACTATTCCATATCCCTAGGGATCTTACTTAAGCTATTAAGCCTTTTCAAAGAATTGGTGTTTGATACAAATTGTTAGAAATAGGGATTACTAGGGAGGGTGGTAAATTAGTAATCTATAAACTTTAGTCACCAACTAAATATTACTACTTATTTTAAACCATGCATAACAAAGCAATAAAGTAATGCTGAATAGTAATAGTAAAAATATACAAAGATAACTCATGACACCATATTTTTTTAACTAGGGAAACCCTAGCCAAGGGAAAACCCTAGTGGGGATGATACCCACTAGATAATATATTGATATATAAGTTCTTTGTTAGAGGATGGACCCTATTCAGAGTCAATGAGAAAATTCAACATAAGGAGTCCCCATTAGGAGACTTTGAATCCCTGTTAGGAGATTCCAACCCTATTACGAGTAGTAGTATATGTTAGAGAAAAATGTTAATTTAATTTCATTAATTAAATCACCTTTTCTCCCTTCTTAAGATTTTTCTTTATGTATTTTTTGCATTCTCTATTTAAAAATTAATTAGTAATTATTAAATATCTTTTACCTTTTAGGTTACCCTTTGTAACTTTTTAGGTTACCCTTTTCATGTTTTTATCTCCTTTTATAAGGATTGGTCTCTTTTTAATTTTATATCTTTTTCATTTTTGAGAATACAATTTGCGTATTTTTAGAAAAAACCCTCACCTCTTCTTGTATTTTTTTTCTCTGTGACAGGTTTTTTACATGTAAGTATTTGAGGGCTTTGTGGATTTGTATTGTGTATTTCTCAAATCCTTCATGGTATTAGAGCTCGAGGTCTTCATGCGCCTATTTAGTTTACGAGATTTTTCTCTTAGCTTTTATATCTTTCTTTTTCTTTTAGAGGGTTTCAATTTTTAGAGTTATTTTGGATTGGATTTGGGGGGTAATTTTTTTGGTGCATTTTGAGCACAAACAGACCTCACCATTGGATTTATAACATCCAAAAACCCTTATTTCCATATTAAATTTGTCCAATTTGGACATAGTTGAAATTGAGGTAAAAAATTGCTCTTGGATATAGGCATGCTTCATGCGGTGACAATTTATTTTTTCATTAAAAAATAAAATCAAAAATCACAAAAAAAGGAAAAAAAAACACATTTTACAAAAATGAAATGCATGTTTTTAAAAAAATTAAATAAAAATTCAAAAAGCACTTCCATGCTTTCTTTTGCTTTTCCTTTTAGAAAAAAATAAAAGTGGAAAGGACACTACATAGTGCTAACATCGACAAATTACTAACACAATAGGTCTAACAACCACAGGTTTGACATTAGCATTTTTGGAGCTAAAATTTGATAGCTTTCAAAGCATCTCTTTTATGATTTGGTTTGTCTTAAAAAGCTGTATATGGTTTTTTGGCCATAACTTATTCATCTAGACTTCATTTTTTTATTTGAAAGAAGTGCAAAAGTTGATTCTAAGCCCATCATGATGGTACATGTTATTTGGAGTTATGATGCATTTTGGTTTTTTTTCTTGGTAGTCAAATCTAGGTGTTTTATTTTTCACTTTGAAGGGCATATCTTAAGCATCCCAACTCCATTTTTTGAAAATGTTATATTTTTGGAAAGTTGGTTCAGTCCTCTTTTTAGAAATGCTAGTTTTTCTTCTAGATTATGCTCCATACTCTTTCTATCATGTTTTTTGTTTTATTTCACTATGGTGGATATGTTGGATGTTTCAGGTCTAGGGATCATTTTTGTGGCATGGGATTTCTTCTTTTAGGTTGTACTATCTATTGTAATAGTTCTTTGACCTTTTTTATTATTATTGATATCATTTGGAAGCATGTTTATGCAAACACATTGAGATAAAGTTTTGCTCCTTGCATTTTTCAAGATCTTTCTTATCATTGTGATTTTTTGTACTTGCACTACATTATAAAGTGTCATGGGGGATATTTTATTACCTTTTAGTGCCCTCTTCCTTTATCAAGTGAGTGTCCCTTTCATGACATTAGCCTCATGATTTGATACTTGCCTTTATAGGTTTCTATACCTCTTTCTCACTCTCAATGTTCTTGGTTCATTCTATTCTGTAGGAGATATTGGCCCACTTTCTTAGTTGCTTGTCACCTCACCCTTGTCTACATTAGGGGGGGTTCTTCTATTGTTTCGCATGCTTCCTTGGTTCAATTGATTAACTCTTCAGGCTTTAGTTTTTATGACATCTATATTTTTGAGTTTAGTTGTTTGCCTTTCTTTGCTTGCTGATTTGATGCAGATTATAGTCTTCTCTACCTAGTCAGGTTCTATTTCAAAGGAAATTCTATAGATCAACAATTTCTTTTTGACATAGTTTGTAGCTTCTGCATGCTTTAGTGGTTTTCTTCATGATTACTCTTGTTCCTATCTTCTGGAACAATTCTTATAGTTGGAGGCTTCTACAATCCTTCACTAAGTTTTCAGCTATCTCTTTTTGTAGTAGATTTTTTCCCACTAGGTTTTCTTTATTTCTTATTTTCATAGAGATTTAATTGTGATTGGGTATCTCATCAGGCCTTGTTGCTAGGACCCAAGTTTTCTTTTAACATTGCATTGTAGTTTCCTTGCTCTTTCTGCATTGTTTGTAACTGCATTGTTACTCATCTTAAGGGGGTTGTTAGCAAAAAAAGGTTAATTTAATTTAATTAATTAAATTAGCTTTTATCCCTTCTTAAGATTTTTCTTTATGTGCTTTTTGCATTCTCTATTTAATAATTAATTAGTAATTATTAAAAAGATTTTTCCTTTTAGGTTACTCTTTTCGAGTTTTGATCTCCTTTTATAAGGATTGATCTCTTTGTAATTTTATATCTTTTTCATTTCTAAGAATACAATTTGCATATTTTCAGAGAAAACCCTTGCCTCTTCTTGTCTTTTTCTTCTCTATGATAGGTTTTTTACGTGCAAGTATTTGAAGGCTTTGTGGATTTGTATTGTATATTGCTCAAATCCTTCAGTATAATGTATGAAAGAAGAGCCCACTACCCAAACATGAAATTTCAACTACAAGAAGAGCTCACTACTTAAACAAGTAATTTATTGTTATTTTCCTTCCTTGATTGATCTCGAAACTTTAGCTCAATCTTGGATCACCAAATAGTTTGTACAAAACTTCTCATATATCACTTTCATAAAATTTCATTGACTTTGTAATGTTACTTCTTTGATCTTTAACTTGATCTTGGATCACCAAATAGTTCATACAAAACTTCTCATATATCGCTTTCACAAAAGTTCATTGACTTTTAAATCTTACTTCTCTAATCTTTAGCTCAATCTTGGATCACCGAATAGTTCATATAAAACTTCTCATATATCACTTTCACAAAAGTTTACTAACTTTGCAATTTTACTTCTCTTATAAAATAACACACTTTGTATTAGAAGAAGTCCTTTGCATAAATACCATGTCTTTACACAAATTACTATTGGGTCAGCTAAGACCACAATTCACTTTTCCAAGTTAGAGTAAGCATCTAGGATTTCGGCCCTAGTTGTGCAAGTAATTGTTTTGCAACCAAAATAATTCTTTCCTTCAATTCCATTGTCTTGCTTCATCGAAACATGATCAACTCTATTCCATACAGTCCATATAAACTTCTATCGTTATACATGCCATCACCAACATGTGTACTATCTTCATATAACTTCTCTTGTCATAATATGACATCTGCAACATGTTATAAACAAACAATACATTGTTCTAACTCAAATTCTATGCATAATTTTATGATTACCAAACACTATGTATCTTTATTTTTTAGGTTTCCTATCAACATGTATATCATGTGTTGTAATGAAAACAAATACATATCACTATTATCCAATTGTCAACATATCTTAAGTTGAAGAAGAATCACCATTATGACTACCTATAGATGGTAACCATGAGTGTGTCATATATATTGATGCAAGAGCATCCAGAAGTATAAGGGCAATCCTGTGTCACCCAAAAAAAAAATACCTAGACATAGTTTCAATTTTATGTGTTTTCATTTTTGGATACCCATTTGGGTCAAATAAAGGTTCCAACTCTCATAGTTCCACTATTAGTGTTATGGGTTAGAGTTTTTAAGCACCTTGGGATATGTGAAAATGCTAGAAAAATAGGACTATGTAATTGAGCCATAATTATGGTGATTTAGAAGGGGTAAATTGGAGGTATGATTATAATTATAATTTAGAACATTCCAGAAAAAGAATCAAGTCAAAAGGCCCCATGGTTTGGAAGTTATTGTAGCTTTCCAGTTTCTTCAGACCTCCTAAGAATGCTTCAAAGTTAGGTAAAAGTAATTAAATGACCTTGTACAAGTCCAAAAAAATGTAAGATGAGAAAAGCTCATCTATAGGGCTATAGAGCACTCCAAGAGCTTTTCAAAAATGTAAATGGTTCATCAATCGGAGCTATGGTTCAAAAGTTATGGCTCCTGGAAGTTCGACTACCATTTTTGGATTCTTCTAATTTTGCACCAACTTCTAATGAGACTTTTGGAACCTTCTATTTTGATAGTGGATGCCAACTGACACTTTCTAGAATGTACTCCTAATCCTTAACTCTTTGGATTCTATTTAAGAACATTTCTAGCATTGTAAAAGGTAGTTCAGAGTGGAGTTTGAGAGGAGGTACTAGAAGGAGAAATTATCTCCAGATTTATACTATTATAAGCCCAAAGGGCATGTTTTGGAGTCTATTTTTCTTTGTACTAAGTGTATTAGCATATTTTCATAGTTAATAAAGTTTCCCTTTCCTGTTGTGTCCATTCTATTCTTGGGCTTGACCCCATCATATATGTGCATGAGTGATCAATAGTCACCTCATGCCCCTAGGTTGCTATAGTGGTGATCCTCTTGTAAGAATCTCTATGTGTATCATCTAGCACTCTATCTATAGCTATAGCTAACTCCAAACATTTTGGAATTGTTGGAAGTCAAAATTGCAAGAGGATTTTGAGCACCTATTTGAATAATCTTTGCTAAACTAATCCCCTATAATAATAAAATTGTGTCTATATATTGATATGCTATTTTGATTCATAGGATATGTTACAAGCACTTATTGTGTTTATACACCTTAGGTCATTGGTTGGTAGTTCTGAGTTATTTGGTGAGAAGTCATTTTGAGCACTTGTCACAATCTACATTTTTGCTTAAGTCTCAAATAATGTTTAGAAGCCTACTTTGTATTTGAATATATTTGATCCAATTAAGTGTCATGACTCACCACTTTGGGAATATTTAGAATGCATATCAAAGAAAATTATTTTTTAACTTTTAAGCCTTTGAGACATATTTTGATAAGGCTTTGAATTCATCAATGTCGGTTGTTAATCTTTGTCTTGTTGATGCACTTTATCAAGAATTTTGGTAAACCATGTTGACCTTGAATAACTTTGACCCATTTGATAAAAATGTGAAAATTCCTTCACCAATGTATTCCAAGGGTTAAAGGCATGTTATGTTTCAAATTTGAGCCTTTGATGAATCCCTTTGACAAGTTTTCAAATGCAATTCCTAATGTGATTTTGAAAGTTTTGTTGATGTTCAAATTTGCAGAGTACTTGGAAGGCTTGTTTGTGAGCTCATATTTTTGAAATGGTGATAAATAAAGGTCAAATAGTTTCACCAATGTGTTGTACTCTAAAAATACTACAAGTGTGCCAATTTTTAAGTCTTGAAAAATCCATTTTACATGATTTCCTAAAGCCATTCTATATGCAAAAATCATTGTTTTATCAGCATGCCCAGTCCTGCATTTCCCAGTCTCCAACTTTGTCTGCATGCCAAATGTGCCATTTTATTATTCATGATCCCAAATAATATACTTATTATCTTCATATAAAAATATATCTATGGCCCAACTCTCATCTCCCTAAGTGACTATTAATTTTCAAAGTCAAAACCAAATGCAATTATTTATATCTAACATGTTCACCTGTAGGATAGTTTGAAGTAAGAAAATTCAGATGTTAATAACTTTTCATCTTGATGTCACCATAAGAAGGAAATTTTTAGAGTGGAATTTTATGGACTAGAGAATAAGTGTGCCAAGTGTTAGCTCCTAGTCAAGTGTTCTTGCAACTTTTTTGAAAGCTCATTTCCAGGCTATTAGCACAATTTTGGCACTTTTCAAATGTGGGTGAAAAATGATTTATAAATGATGAATCAGTAACCAAACTTGATTTAAGTCAAGTCTAAGGGTTAGTACATCACTTTTCATACATTAGGTGTTTGGGTTTGAATTTTTTTTTTAGATAGGTCCACTATGGACCCAACTAGGCTCCCAATTTATTGCTATTTGAATAACCAAGTTATTGACTTTTAGTTGAAACCTTTTTAAATAAATAATGTTTATTTGAAGAGACCAAATTATGAATATGTTTGGGAGTCACCTATTCTCATATAGTTTTCTAGTTGAATTTGAATGCTCCCAGATTTGTAATAGTTTAACCTAGTTGAATAGAAAGCAAGCATTAGGCATATAAATTTGTGTTTTCACCTTTCTATTCACTATTGCATGCTCAATATTTGAGAAGTTTATACTGGCAAGTTATATTGTTATGCTCTATGTGTTTTAATTGTAGAAATTGTTAGACTATAAGTCCATTAAATAGCTCACTTGATTCACTCCTTAACTAAGCATCTATCTATTTTTTGTATCAAGTTCACTTGGTTTCTTGATCAACCAAGTTCATTTAGCATAGGTGTTGGTTGTGTAGAGCTTGTCGAGCTCCACCTCCCTTTGGAGTCTTAGCTCACTTGACATAATCTATGGCAAGCTCCCTACTAAGGTCACTCAGTATACACTATTTCAACTTTCCCTTTACTACCAATCTCACTCAGCTTCTTTGTGTGTCGATTAACTTGGCACCATCTCCCTATCACTCGGCGCCCTTTTGTGCCAAGAAAAACTATCACACAAAACTTTTGGTTTCCAAGTGAAGTTTAAAAGTTTGTATTTTATTTTTCACATGGTATTAGAGCTTAAGGAACCACATTCACAGGGAGTTAGGAAATTTTTTTTCTAGCTATATTTGATATGGTAGGATAGGTAGGAGAGATATGGTAGTAGCCACTATCCTTTAATGGATATGAATTATGATACATGGACAGAGAAAATGAAAACCATTATGGTTTCTAATGACTTGTGAGAGTTTGTGATCAATTGGTTTAATGATGTTGTAGTCCTAGCATTGTATGATGCCCTCAAAAATCCATAGAAGACTCACTTGAAAGAGTCAAGGAGAAAGGATGTGAAAGCATTAAGTCTAATTGAAGGCAGAAATGACAAGGAAATTTTTTCCCAAGATTGCAAGAGAAAATTACTCAAAGGAAGCATGGGATATCCTTGAGACAAACTTCAAGAGAACTGATAAGGTCATAGTAGTGAAGCTAGAGATGATTAGAAGGGAGTTTGAGAACCTTCAAATGAAGGAGAATGAACCTAAATTATAGAGTTGATGCAAGAGCATCCTGGGTGTAAGAGCAATCTTGCATCACCCAAAAAAAAAGGTTCATTCTTTTCTATTTTCATAAGGACTAGTAGATAGGGGGGATGTTATTTCTAGGAAATTATTATTTTTAGTAAGTTTTTCATATAAGCTTAGAATGTTCTCATTTTCTACATGAAAGTTCATTTTAGAATTATAAGCCTACTAGAAAAATCTCATTGCTCCAACTTAAATATTAGAGAAATTATGGTAGATTTTCAATAGAAACATTTGCAGAAAAATCTTCAAGTTCACTGTTGGAGGCCTTAGAATGCCCAGATGAGGTCCAAAAAATTGAAAAAAGGGGCTTACGTAGTTCCAAGCTTATAGATCAGGAGCTGGCATTTTTAAAAAGTGGCTATAATTGCCAATCAAAGCAATGGTTGGTAGTGATGACCTTCCAAAGTTGGGCTCCCTAGAATTTCTAAAATAATTGTCAAAGATGTATTTGACCAACTCTATATATTTTGTTATGGTTTGTTGGCCCTAAGTATTAAATTTGAGCATCTATAACCTTCCCAAGTAGCATAAAATTTTCTATTCAAGAAAGGCCTAAACATTGTCTAAAATAGCTCTGGGTGGTAGTTCGCAGCTTAGTCTTGCAAATTACTATAATGAAGTCACCCATATGGTTTAGCATATTAGACATATGAATTCTATAATTTTACATTTGTGGTGATAATAAGAAGTCCATATCTTGGTTCTCATATTTTTTGTTGTTTCTTTATTTTTGTTATGTGTTTATGGTATTAAGGGGAGCACAATTCATCAAGAGTTTAGCTCATGAATCTCCACTTTAATAATTCAACTCAAATCAAATGGAGAAGAGTATGAAGAACAAAGAATTGTAGAGATGATATTTAGGATTTTACCTCCAAAATAAGACAATCTTGTGATGACCATTGAGGAAGAAAAGGACCTCACTACATTGACCATGGATGAGTTGATGGGAACTCTTCAAACCCTTGAGCACTAGATTAACATATTAGAAACAAGAGCAGTCTTTCAAGGCTCAAGAGAATTCAAGAGGTAGGGGGAGAGGAAGAAATGACTCTAATAGAGGGTCAAGAAGTAGAGGTTGTGGAAAGAATGGTCAAAGGAATTTTGGTGCAGAAAGCTCAAGACAAGAAAGCAACCAAGAGAAAGCAAGTATCTCTCAAAATATCTCTAGAGGAGGTAAGAAGAATTACAACTCCAATAAGAGAAATGTAGAATGCTACTATTGTCATAAGTCTGGTCATTATGCTAGCAAATACTAGAAGAAGTAGGGTGATCAGTCAAAGCAAAATGCAAATGTGGCTAATATGAACATAGAAATGCAAATAATCTTGTAGCCTTTATCATGTGTAACATTAGTGAAGAGGGTAGCTTTGAGGTATGGTATCTCGATAGTTGTTGTAGCAACCACATGAGTGGTAATGAAAGTCTATTTTCTTTCATTGATAAGACTTTTAAGTCTGAAATTTAGATGGGAAATAATGGAATCATTCCCATAGTGGGCAAAGGATCTCTCATGGTCTACATCAAGCAAGGTGAGAAGAGGATATACAAAATGTATATTTTGCCCTCAGTATGAAGCAGAATTTGATGAGTGTTGGACAACTCATTCAAAATGGTTACAAGGTACTGGTGGAAAATTATGAGTGTGTCATTCATGAAAATGATGGGAGTAATAGATTACTTGTAGTAGTCCAAATGAAAAAGAACTAGATGTTCCCTTTGAGAATAGAGACATGTTTCTCTTCCAAAGTCATTGATGCACCTCCCAAACGTGCATGTATAGTAATATATCAAGAATCAACTCATAAGAGCGTGATCAAAGACCCCTCCAAGCTTTGGCATCTTAGATATGGACATCTTGGCTTTGCTGGTTTAAATTTGTTGTCTAAGAAAAGAATGAAAGATGGTTTTCCAAGCATATTAGATTCATATGACAAGTGTGAGGATTTCATTTTGGGTAAGCAACATAGGATTCCCTTTAATTTTAGTTATTCTAGAAGGGGTAGAACCCCATTAGAATTGATGCATTTTGATTTGGTAGGCCCTATGAAAACTACTTCTATTGGGGGAGTACTTATTTTATGACATTCATAGATGATTTTAGACATAGGACACGGGTATATTTCTTGAAGAACAAATATGAAACATTTGATAAATTTGTTCAATTTAAAGCCCTAGCTGGAAAAGAATGTGGACACTATGTAAAAGTTCTTATATTAGAGAGAGGAAGGGAGTATACCTCCAATTCATTTGTAATTTTTTGTAGAAAGAATGACATTAAGAAGGAGCCTACAACTAGTTATACTCCACAATAGAATGGAGTGGCTGAGAGGAAGAATAGGACCATTGTTGAGGTGGCAAGAAGTATGATGCAAGAAAAAGGATTTTCATCTAAATATTGGGGAGAAGCTATAGCAACATTAGTATATTTGATTAATAGGTGTTCTACAAAGTTTTTTCATGAAAAGGCTCCTCTTGAGGTATGGTGAAGGAATAGATGGATAGATGAATACTTGAGAATGTTGGGATGTGTAGCATATGCACATGGGCCAAAGGAACAAAGGAAAAAGCTAGATGAAAAAGGTGTAAAGAGTATCTTCATAGGGTATAGCTTAGAATCAAAGGCTTATAGACTGTATGTTCCAATCACCAAGAAGATCATCATTTCAAGAGATGTGGATTTTCTTGAAATTTAGTCATGTGATGGCTTAGTTCATGAATCATCAAGAACTTAATCAATGTATCAGGTATTGATGAAGAAGAAGATTTTGGTGATCAACAAGTTGATGGAGTAACACACATGGATTATAGATAGAGGCAAAAAGGCAAGCAGCCCTTAACATGTTGAGTAACAACTCCTAGTAGTTCAAGATAGCCTCAAGCTAGCATGAAAAATAGTAGTAGTAGCAATACAGAGAATTTAGATCCCACTCTTGCCTCCCTATTACCAAGGAAGATAAAGAGTCTAAGGGAGATATACCAAGATGAAGGGTATGAAGAAGATTATGATGAGAGTGTCAATTTTGCATTATTTTCTCATAGTGATCTAATTTATTTTGAAGAATCCATGAAGAAAGAGAAGTGGTGTAATGACATGGATGAAGAAATAGATGCTATTAAAAAAAATCAAACATGGGAGTTAACTACTTTGCCTTGCAAGAAGAAAGTAATTGGAGTGAAATGGGTTTACAAGATCAAGTGCAATGCTGAAGGAAAAATAGCTAGGTATAAGGCACATTTAGTGGTCAAGGAGTACAAGCCATAGTATGACAAATATTATCATGAGACATGCCCTGATTGCAAGAATGGAAACTGTGTGTGTTGTTATAGCAATTTTAGCCCAACACAAATGGAAGGTATATCAAATGGATGTGAAGTCTATCTTCTTGAATGGTGTATTTAAAGAAGAAGTATATGTGGTGCAGCCACCTAGTTGTGAAATTATAGGTAAAGAATGCAAGATATATAGATTGAAGAGAGCTTTATATGGGCTCAAACAAGCTTGAAGGGCATGGTACAATAGGATTGATTCATATTTGATAAGGAATGTCTTTAGCAAAAGAAATGATGAGCCCACTCTTTATATCAAGGTAGTAAATGCTATTTTCTTGTAAGTAGATGACCTAATCTTCACTAGAAATGATAATTTCCTAATTGGTGATCTCAAAGAGGCCATGAAGAAAGAATTTGAGAAGACTAGCCTTTGTCCCTTGAAGTATTTTCTAGGCATAGAAGTAAAAAAAATGCATGATGGCATTTTCATCTCTCAAGAAAAATATGCAAGGAAATTTTTGGAAAGATTCAAAATATAGAGAAATAAAGTAGCCCCAACACCAATAGTATAGGTCTAAAGTTGAGCAAGGAAGATTGTAGCAAAAGTGTGAATCTAACATTATATAAAAGTATGTTTGGAAGCTTAATGTATTTGATAGAAACTTGACCTAACATGATCCATGCAGTAAGACTAATTTTCAAATTTATGGAAACACCAAAGGATTCCCATTGGCAAGTGGGAAAGGGGATCCTAAGGTATGTGAATGATACCAAGGTGTTAGGATTAAACCAAAAATAAAAATTACAATTACATACCAATATAACCAATAACAAAAAATAATAAATCACATAGAAAACAATACAAGACACCAAGATTTAACATGGCTCACCTAATCCCTAGGCTACATCCACCAAATAGCAAGTCCAATATTATTATGATCCAGTGATTACAACCTTATTACAATCTATAATCCCTTACATCTTAATACTACTACAAGAATCAATTTTCACATCACAATAATGAAACAATCCCTAAAAATAAGCCCTTTTATACAAGTATTTTTACCACATTAGGGTTACAACATGTTAGCCATATGTTAGCCATACGTTAGCCACAAACTAGCTTCCTTAATCAATCATCACAAACTAAGAATCTCCCACTTGAGGACTAATCAAATTTCACTCTAGATAACAATCTCCCACTTGAAGATTAATCCTATGGTAATAATGCTACTACATGGGGTTCCCACAGGATCAAACCACACTAGACTCTATTGTTCTTTTGTTCATGTTAAGTCTAGAAGACCAACTGAAGTTGAAGAGGAATTCAGCTTTTGACTTGTCACTACTTGTGTAAACATATTTTTTCAATTGTTATCTATATGGATCTTATCCAACTTTAACTATTCATCATCCAAAACTGACTGAATGAAATGGTATCACAACTAAATGTATTTTATCTTTGAATGCAGAGTAAAATTCTTAGTAAGATGAATGGCACTCCAGCTATCTCTAAAAAAATAATTATCCCTCTAAGGGTGTCCCAATTATTTCAAAAAGAACTGAAGCCATATCATCTCCTTGGCTACCTCTGTAGCAACAACATACTTTATTTTTATAGTAGATAAAGCATTAACCTTCTGTAACCTAGAAACTCAGCTCATGACTATCCCACCAATAGTAAATACATAACTTGTAGTACTCTTCCTTGTATTAATATTACCTACCAAATATGAGTCATAATAGCCCTATAAATTAGTAATAGAGCTCCCAAAGTGTAAACACTTATTGGAGGTTCCTCTCAAATATCTAAGAATCCATTTGACTGCATTCCAATGCTCAATTCCTAGATCACTCATATACCTGCTAACAACTCCCACTTCATGTGCAATATCTAGCCTTGTACATACCATAGCATACATCAAGATCCCTATAGCTAAAGCATAGGGTACCTTGGAAATCTTATCCTCCTCTTCTTGTGTCTTGGGACACATCTCCTTAGTCAACCTCAAATGAGCAAGTAAAGGTGTGCTGATAGCTTTAGCATGCTCCATAGAGAAATGTCACAAAACCTTCTCAACATAATTAGCCTAAGATAATGTTAATTTCTTTTTCTTCCTATCTCTACAAATCTTCATACAAAAGATTTTTTTTACTACCCCCAAATCCTTCATAGCAAATGCATCTACTAACTAGTGTTTCAACCCCTTAATGTGATCCATGTTAGACCCAACTACAAGCATATCATCAATATATAAACATAATAGAATATAGTTATCATCATCCAACATCTTAAAATAAACACAATGATCTAAATGAAACCTATTATATCCATGCTAATGCATAAAACTATCAAATTTCAACTATCATTGCTGAGGTGCTTACTTCAAGCCACATAAAATTAACTTCTCCTTACCTTTGACCTAAAATTTTTGTGGCTAAGAAATATATCTCTTTATCCAAATCATCATGAAGGAAGACTATTTCAACACCAAGCTACTCTAAATTGAAATTTTTAGTAGGTACAATACTTAAAATAATATGGATAGAAGTCATTTTAACAAAAGAAGAGAATATCTCATCAAAATCAATGCCTTGTTTCTATGCAAATAATTTTGCACCTAATTTGGCTTTAAATATTTTCTTACCTCCATCCTTTTCTTTTAACCTATAAACCCATTGATTTTGTAAAGCCCTTTTACCTAGAGAAAATTTGCATAAATCCCATCTTATTTTTTAGCAAAGAGTCCATTTCATCTTTCATGGTAGACTCTCACTAAATCTTAGTATTTACTTGCATAGCTTCATCATAACATTCATGTTCACCAACATCTATTAGTAAAATAGTATACAAAGAGGGTGAAAATATTTCTCAAGGTATAATTAGCTTTGTTGACCATCTAACATTCACTGGTGTGTGTGGTATTTGTTGTTGTGATTTTTGCATATCATGAGAAATGAATGGAACATCATCTTTCGGAATATCCCCCAACAATACATAATCATCTTCTTTCTTCTTATGTTGCTCAAATAGATCTTTGTACAATATTTTCTCATTGAATATGACATATTTGCTTCTTACAATTTTATGATTTTCAAAATCCCAAAGCCTATAAACAAATTCATTAATTCCATATCCAACAAATACACATTTCTTTGACTTAGCTTCTAGCTTGATTCTATTTTTAGAATGTATATGAGCAAACACTTCACAATCGAAGGTTTTGAGAAAACAATAACTCACCTTCTTAGCAATCCATGTTTTCTCTAGAATAACACAACCCAAAGGACTGGAGGGACCTCTATTAATCAAATATATGGTTCTATTGATAGCCTCTTCCTACATGTATAAGGGCAACCTAGCATACAACCTCATGCTCCATTATAGTCTTGTTCATACATCCAACCACTCTATTTTCTTGTGGAATCCTTGTGTATAGGTGAAAACCTAACCTATCAAGAGCATGCATAAACAAGAAAAGGTAGTTGCACATGTATATCAAAGATTTAAATGAGATTGAAATACAACTATCTCTACTTGAATTTTACAACTTGATGCAACTAAATGAAAAGTCCTCATCCAACCTCAAAGTAGCTCAATAAAAGGCATCCATAAGAGGCCTTGTTGGTATGCTTTATATTGGAAGGATGTGGATGTGCTCTCCCCAAAAAATAACTAGAATGAATCCCTTCAAACCAATACAAATGAATGCAAATATGCAAATGTAAAGCTCTACTAAAATGTATGTGAAATGCCTTTAAGAAATGGCTACAAGTAAGCCACCTTCAAAGGATTCCATGGATTTGAATGCAATAGAGAAAGAAACCTAAAAATATCATACTACAATTATTCTAATGCAAAATCTAGAAATTTAATCAATTTAAACAACTACCAAAGATTAACTCTAAGCATAAAATCTCTAAAAACTCAAAAGCTAAACTAGCATGAAAACAATGCAAAGGAGGGACATGAAGAAATTATTGAGACAAGGGCTCTATTTATAGATTTGAGAGAGGCCTTGGGGAGGTGAAATTTATGTGGCATCTACATAGGTGCCACAAGGAAGACACATGCGTTAAAGGAAAAACCCATACAAAAGTCAGAAATAACCTTTATGATTGAGAGGCTCAAGGTTTGCTCACATAGGTGTGAGCAACCTTGGGGGAAAGAGTGAAGGACAAAGGTGTAAGAGGTGTAAATGAAGAGAAATCTTTATTGTATCATGAGCTTCTCACACATGTGAGAAAACACTTAGGAGCTAAAAGCTGTTTAGAAAGGTGCTTAAGACAAATAAGTGGGATTAAGTAGTAGGTAGGCTTAAAAGGATGAGAGTGATTGGTGTAGACTAGGTTTTAGGATGGGATTAGGATTAAGTTAAATAAGATTTAAGTTAATCATCAGAATAAAGAATTTAATAAAGTGAAGGGAATTAAATAAATTAGAATTTATTTAAAAGGGAATTTATGGAGCACTATGCATTAAATGAATTAATTACATTAGAGGGGAAGTATTCAAATTAAATTTAAATATGTTAGCGAAAAATGAGCCTATTTAATTAAATAAGTAGAAGAATATGACAAATATAATTAACCAATAAATAAATAATTATAATGTTACAAGAAATAGTAAATAAATTAATATAGTGTTTAGGATAGTTTTAAGCGTCTAGATTTTTTTCGTCTTTGATGTGATGTCAGAACAACATTATATCAAAGAAAATGAAAATATAGGTTTCCTGGGAGAGGATAGAGTCCTAGGAGTTGTTTCATAGTGACGATAGGGAAGGAGGGTGCCCCCTCGCAAAAATAAAGCAAAAAATTAAATTTGCACAATTTTTGTGAAAAGAACTCTAGGAAAAAAAAGAAATGATTGGAAAAAGGCATAAATGAACATTTTGCTTGACTTGGGGATAAATAAGGGTCTACATGGCCAAAGAAAGAGTACAAGCTCAAAAGGGGACCTCGAAGGGCCTATATAAGCCTCCTAGGTGCTCAAGGAAAATGTATGCATCAAAATCTAACCTATCAAAATCACACCTAAGAAAGAGAAGTTAGTTGCACATGTATATCAAAGATTTAAATGAGATTGAAATACAACTATATATACTTAATTTTTACAACTTGATGCAACCGAAATGAAAATTCCTCGTGCAACCTCAAAGAAGCTTAACAAAGGGCACCCATAAGAGGCCTTGTTGGTGTGCATTAGATTGGAGGGATGTGGATGTGCTTTCCCCAAACACAACTATGAATGAATCCCTTCAAACCAATACAAATGAATGCAAGTATGCAAATGTGAAGCTATACTAAAATGTATGTGAAATGCCTTTAAGAAATAGCTATAAGTAAGCCACCCTCAAAGGATTCCATGGATATGAATGTGGATGGAATGGAATAGAGAAAGAAACCTAACAATATCATACTACCATGAAACTAATGAAAAATTTAGAAATTTAAGCAATGGAAACAAGTACCAAAGGTTATCTCTAAGCATAAAATCTCTAAAAACTTAAAAGCTAAACTAGCATGATAACAATGCAAATGAGGGAAATGTAGAAATTCTTGAGATAGGGGCTATATTTATAGGCTTGAGAGAGGCCTTGGGGAGGTGGTATTTATGTGGCATCCACATAGGTGCCACAAGAGAGACAAATGGGTTAAAGGACAAAGCCATGCAAAATCAAAAATAGCCTTTATGATTGAGAGGCTCAAGGTTTGCTCACACACATGTGAGCAACCTTGGGGGAAGGAGTGAGGGAGAAAGGTGTAAGAGGTGTACGATGTGTAAATGAAGTGGAAGCTTTATTGGATCATAAGCTTTTCACACGTGTAAGAAAACACTTAGTAGCTAAAAGTTGTTTAGAAAGGTGCTTAAGATAAATAAGCAGGATTAAGTAGTGGATAGGCTTAGAAGAATGAGAATGTAAATTAGATTTTAGGATGGGATTAGGTTTAAGTTAAATAAGTTTTAACTTAATCATAGTATTGAAGAATTTAATAAAGTGTAGGAATTAAATTAATTAGAATTTATTTAAAAGGGGATCTATGGAGCACTATGCATTAAATGAATTTAATACATTAGAGGGAAAGTATTCAAATTAAATTTAAATGCATTAGGGAAAGATGAACCTATTTAATAAAATAAATTTAATTAAATAAGTAGAAGAATATGAAAAATATAATTAACTAATAAATAATTAATTATAATGTCATGAGAAATATGAAATAAATTAATATAGTGTTTGGGATGATTTTAAGCATCTACATTTTGCCCCTCTTTGATGTGATGTCAGAACAACATTATATCAAAGAAAAAAAATAGGTTTCCCTAGAGATGATAGGAGTCCTAGGAGTTGTGTCATAGCAATAATAAGGAAGGAAGGTGCCCCCTCGTGAAAATAGAGAAAAATAATAATTTTGCACATTTTTTGCAAAAAGGACTTTGGAAGAAAATAAATGGTAGGAAAAAGGCATAGAAGAACATTTTGCATGACTTAGGGATAAATAGGGGTTGACATGGACAAAGAAAGGATACAAGCTCAAAAGGGGACCTTAGAGGGCCTATATAAGCCTCTTAGGGGCTCAAGGAATAGTCATTTGCATACCTAGAGAGTAGAGAACCAAAGAAAAATATGTATCTAATTGAGAGACCATAGCATAAAGAGCGCATTCAGGAGCACTAGAGGTCAGCTAAGATGGGTCCACCAGTAAGTCAACTATCCCTCTTAGTCAAAATATTGATTATGCATTTAATTTCCACATTTATTTCAGAAAACTAGGTCAAGGTGGAGATGATAGTTCTTCGCTCTATCATCTACATAGATGACAAACTAGGGTTCATGCCTCTGTGCAGATGATAGGATGCATCCTATCATCTTTGTAGATGCCAAAAGGGGGAAATGGGAAGCATACATGTGTTAAAGACAATGATCTCTATATCATCATCTTTGAAGATGACATTCCAGTTAGCCACCAGTGGGAAACTGGCGTGTATGCAGCTACCAAAGATGCCATATCGATGTCTCCATTATTTGTCATCTCCATTGATCCATGTCTATGTGGATCAGTGTTTGTACTAATTGACATCTCCATGAATTGGTATCTTTGTCAATTAGGAAAAATCAACAGAATCAAGTGATAGGGTTGACTGGGGTTGAACAAAGGTAGGATCCCCCATGCTTAGATAAGAAAAAGACACATGAAACTAGTGACATACTAACCATGGCATGTCTATGTTGCAAATGGCCACGATGAAATTTTGGTCATGAGATCACTATCTAACAACAATGGTATTAGGGGAGACACTAACCAAGGAAGAGTGGAGTTAGGTGAGATTATGTAGTTTGCAGCATGTCCATGAGTGGCTAAATCTGAGGGTGCACTCAATGCAACTATTAGCATTGATAGAGCAATGGCAAACACCAACATTGAGTTTTCATCTACCTATTTGAGAGGTGATAGTCACTCTATTGGATGTGTGGTGAATTCTTTGACTATCAATCCATGGTAGATATCTAGAGTATGTACTAGAGGGCATAGATCCCTATCTATGAGAGTCTTCTAGCACTAACAACAAAGGCTATTGATCTAGAGATCATGGTTGGGATGGAGAGAGGCATTAGAGAAGAGGTTGCCAGAACATGATCTTTATCTAGCTTCACTCATATGGAGGATGGTACTGGAACATGTTGGGCATGGGTACCTGATTGGCTAGACACAAGTGCTGAGAACTCTATTATAGGATGATGGCATAGTTTTCTTCTAGGGTTAGACAATCTTGGCCAATTTGTACCATGATCTACACATGTGCACCTATAGGACACAGCAGACTATAGGTCCAAGATTGACCCTATTGATGGTGTGGTCATGGGAGCACATACGAGTGATATGCCTTGACACAAGGTGAGAGACCTAATAGCATGGGGAGTTGTATGCATGTTGATATAGGCTGCCTATCTAGTACACCTCGATTGAGTCTATCAAATTTTGGAGGAGAATTCTAGATGAGATCATTATGTTTGATTGGACACCATATGACAATAGTGAGCAATGGTGTGGTATACTACCAGTAGGGGGGAGGATGATAGCAAGGATCAACTCTACCTTCCTTACATCTAGATAGACTATTGGTTGATTAGTTATACCATGCACATTGTCATTAGATATATGCCCTCAAGTGTGTAGTGGTAGTTTGGGTGGATTTAGGATGTTATGCCTGATAGATTCTTGTATATAGTGCTATCTCAAGAGCATGGGAGATTATGGGGTCATGGGACCACTCTAAGATTAGCTAGGATATCATGGCAAGGGATGCAGCCAATACCTTGGGTGCATGGATAGTGTTGGTGTTTGAAAATGCTGGAGGGTTTTCAATTATCCCACTGAGAAAGTGACAAGTCTAGGGGCAGCTAACTCCCATTTTCAACATGCCATTTCTGACAATAGGCCAACTATAAGGCATGACCCTTCTTCTTCTTTAGGCTCTGCAAAACCTAGGTGGGTGGACCTATAGATTCTTTATATGGTACCAGTTATCTAAGCATACACTGAATCTAATATGAAGCAGATAAAACCCTTATTTCTCCTGATAACTCATGAAATAACATCAATCTATAGTAGTTAAATGCAGATCTAGTAATCTCATAAGCTAAGTGAGGGCATTCTATTATAGCTCTTCAACATGAAAAGGGAAAAGAATTTGATTATTGATGTTGATTTTCAACAAATCCTCAAACATGCAGCAATATAACAAGTGATCCTATAACTGATCAGTGCCTAATCCATTGGGAGATCCCATGAATCCAAAACATACATCTGTGACATCAGGACATATTCTATATACCTAGACATCAAATCTATCTAATCACCTTGTGATTCAGACATCGGTGTTCATTAAGACCTCATTCTTATGAAATATCCTTCTCAAGATAACCAGCAACCCTGTCAAACACATCAAGCATTTACTTGGCACTTTGTTCCAACAGCAAGATATATCAGACATACAACCTAAAGGGGAAGAAAATGGATCTCAGCTCTTTGTTCCAAGACCACATAAGACTACAGATTACTGAGATAGGAGACAAGAACCAGAATGAAACTAATGAAATGCTTGCTTATATGTATTCATTTCCTTGAAACAATACAAAAAAATGCATAAAATTAAAACATGAAACAACCTAACATATCAGAACTATCTGTATTATTTGCACTACTACTATTCACATGAAAGAATTATGCTGAAGAATGTGGTATCACAGTATGAGAACAGATCAAAACTAGATCCAAAACATGGTATCATAGTAGTGACTAGTTTTCTTCCAAGACTAGAACCTACTGGGTTCTCGGTAACAAAAATTGGAACCCTTTCAATGGAAGAAAGAAAGAAAGATATAGACGAGAAAGAATTCCTGGATCTATTTTGAAGATGACAAGTGTCCACATGAAATTCAATCCTGTGCAATTGAGTAACCTCTTTTTCCTTCCATCCCATCTGATATGATTTTGTTTCATCATTATCTGCAACTGATTTCCTAAATATCTCTGCTCAAATGATGAAAGCCTTTTGATTCACTAAAATGTTTGATTTGCTTCATGAAATGCCAGTAAAATTTGAGATTTTACTGAGTGAACACTATCAAAATTTGACCCAAACTGCATTTCAACTATCTTTTAACCAAATACATTTAAGTCATTACTTCACTAGAATTCAATTCTAAACTTTCATACCTGAATACAGTTACAATCTGGGAACCTAGGAGAAAACCTAGTATAGCTTGAACACATTGCTACCTATGCAAAATTTGACTCTAGAATCAAAAAATTCAGCTCTTCCTGGTTCCGACGATATATAACATCGCCTATTTTTCATTTTGAAACCCCCTTAATCTTCATTTGAAAAATGTCCTCTGGCTATAAAAGTCAGGTCTGCTTCATTGACATTTTAAAATTCAAAAAATGTAAAAGTTCTAAAGTTTAACTTTAGCATTAAAACCTTTTAAATTTAAAAAGATGTGACCTCATGCTTTTTGGAAATAATAAAATATTATTATTTTTTATTACTCTTAATCTTTCCTTATCCTTCCAATTCAGAGTCAACTAAATTTGACTAGCTGCCATGTGTCAGTTCATGATTCGCTAAATTCTCTGCATCATTTGCCACATCAGCATCTGTGAGACCCACACCACGTGTTGCCATTTTTCAATCACACATTATTTATCGACCTTGCAACTTCTTTTTGTGGGCGTGTGCCCACCACCTGATCGTGCTACTTGTCATCATCGTGTTGCATCTGGATCTGGGTGCCACATCACCACTTGCGAGAACCACTTGCCACATGGTGTCTTTATGCACTCTTGCACTTTTTATCCTTCATGCAACTTTATCTTTTAGTTTTAATCCCACCATTCATCTCTGCTAGGTATCGACATCTTGGCCCTCATTTCCAGATCATTACGCCTACATCTTCATTCAAAACTTATGGTTGGGTGACCCACCAATAGTCATGCATGTCCAAACTGACCACAAGGCCCCACAAATAAGTCACAGCCTTACCTTTCAAAGGAAGTAAAGTCTTTAAGACATTTAACTTGGATGTGAAATGTTATTTAAACACTTGAATATTTAATCATTTGGTGAATGTAGGACAAAAGTTACCATTTTTTTTATGCTTGTTCTCTTTCTTGAGCACTGGCTTCCTTTTTGTTGGTGCCTCTCCTTTTGGTGTAGGCTTCTTTTTTGTTGGCACCTTCTGTTAAATGCGTGGAGGTTTTTTAAACTCTGACTGTGGTTTTTTATGGTATGAGTTTTCTTTTTCTTCATCCTCTAATGCCCTTTGCATGTCGTGGTCTTCTTTTTAATTGCTACACCTTATTTTGCATTGACTATGAACTCTACTTCTTCCAAATTTGAGGCTTTGCGATTATGAGCCATGCCTTTTATTTTGAAATGTGAGCTTCATTTATGGGGTGTTCATCTGACGTATGTGGAGATTATAAATGATTCTATGACTTATTAATAATGTTTTTCAATTTGCCACAACCCAAGATATGATGCTAACATCTTTGTGGTATTGATATATCTTTTTATGTTTCTTGAGATTTCAAGAAAACCCAAAATGGAGGAATATGCTTTACCAATTGCTGATCAATTTGCAATATCCAAAATCATTAACTATGATAAGCATCTCTGTTCCTCAAAAACAAGGAGTGAATGTCTTGGAGTTTTATTTTACCTTTTGTTTTGACTTCAAAATTATCACTCATCTCCCCTTCAAATCCAATACATTTAGCATTTCACTTTTTACCAATTTTGAGAAGAACCACAATACGAATTGGAAAAAAGGCTACACCCCCCTTCATGAACATCAATTACTATAACTGACCAACCTAGATCTCAGATGATCCTTTATATGAAGATTCATAATGCTTCTTTATTCATCAACCTTATTCCTCCTCCAAAAAAAAAATTTGATTTGCATGTATTTTATCATTTTTGATGGAAATAGTCAGATCCCAAAGCGGGTCCGACTAAAAAAAATTTTGTTTTTGAACACCTAAACTGAGAAACTTATCTATTCATCACCTGATACTGATTTGAACCAAATTTGATTGCTGAACAATCAATTTGAAACTCATTTTACCACTCCCTATCAAACTATGAATTTGATGTCAGGAGGTCTATTGATTGCCTTTAAAAACTGACCTGGACAACTGAGTAGGCTCTGAAAACTAGCATACTGAATCTTTGCTCCGCACTCTTGCAAACTATCAAATCTCGTCTCATGATAAATTTCCAGTCAAAAGATATTGACTATCAAAGTTGCCTTCTTAGATTTACCTGCAAGAAAACATATCAGAAAACAACAAACTGGACTCGGAATTGGCTCAGAAAACTATGCAAATGAGCACATGGGGAAACAAAAACTGGGACACTAGTTCTTTATCATGAGGACATTATGGATATGTGATTTGGGCTCATGATGAATAATTGGGCACAAATGGCAGACATACAAAGTGGGCTACCTGGATTTGTCGATAGGAAACAATGTCAAAAAGTGATTTTTGCAAATGGAAATGACCTTGAAAATTGTGTAAATGGATTTTTCATGTTCTAAAAATTGGCACACTTGTAATATTTTTAGAGGAAAACATAGTGGTACAATCCATTCGATCTATCCAATCATGGATCAGGAGATATGACATCACGAATAGGGGTTCCAATCAATCTGCAAATAATGACACCAGTAAAACTTTAGACATTCCAGTTGGAATTGCATTTGAAAAATGATCAAATGGATTCATCAAGAGCTGAAACTTGAAACATGACAAGTCTCTGATGTCTATAATGCAATGCAAAAGGAATTTTAGCATTCAGGTCAACTAGTCAAAAGTTATAGCCCATCAAATAGGGCTTCCCAGAATTATGTGCAAAGTGCAAAAGCATGAAAACAATAAATTGCCAAATTTGAGGGATTCAAAACGTAGTCAAACAGACTCAAAATGACTCAAAATCTAAAACATAGCTTCTTAGGTATCGACACTAAACACTCCCAAAGCAAAAAGTCACAAAACATTTCTGTGTGTGAGATATTCACTTGCAAACACAGCCTCTTGTCATTGTTTGACACTAAGGGTAAAATGCAGATTGATGCCAGCTGAAAACAAGACTTCACAGAATGGCTCGAAATGTCAATCTAACTTTATGGAACAAGTGGACATGCTAAATGGAAGGTGTTAGAAACATTGACCACCTTTTAGGCCTCAAAGGTACAGTTTGGTACACATGCATTTATGGGGTTTGATTTCTCAAAATTTTAAAATGGGACTAAAAAATGACGCATGTAATTTTTCATCCCAACAGATAGGATTGAGGACAAGCAAGGATGACACCTACATATACACAATGGTGGGTGGTCCATTAGCTAGTGAGATTCACAGTACTAGGAGTGCCACCAACAACTAAGCAGGCACAAGACAAGGGGGATGGATTAGGGGATGGGTGATGCAGAGTGGCATGCAAAAGGTGATGGATTCCCACAAAACTGATTCAAACTCCCAAGGTTCCTATTAGGTTCTAAGACACCTTAAAGGGCAAATACCACAAATATGGAATAGACCGTCAACTATCTCTTTGAACCCCACAAAGTGTTTCAACAGACTCAAAATGACATGTATAAATAGGTTTTATAGTCCCAAAACCAAGTTCATGCACAAACCCAAGTTACCCCTCTTGACTAGGCTACTCTCTTCTTCGGATCAGCAGACCCTGTTTTCTTGACTTTTCTTCCAAACTTTACAAAACACCAAGCAGAAAAAATATGATTTTTAGATACCCTTTTCAGATTTTTATAACATATTAAAAAATCAGATATCACTATTTTGGAAAGATTGTACGGAATAGGACAGTTTTGTCTCAAAATTAGGCCTTTTAAGCCACTTTTACAAAGCAAGTACCCTTCAAACTTGTCCCCTGACTCTCAAACTTTCTACAGTATGGTATTTTGATGTCAAACTAAGGATTCCTCAATCTTTCTTTCAAGTTGACCTTTCTAGGCACGCTTTCCAACAAACCCTCTCATTAAATGACATAAAACAAGGGCTTTACGGTTCTCCCACTTCCAATCACTTCTAGAATCTATTCAAAGATGGAACACCATATTTATGGCATGCCCTAACTCTAGAAAATGTAAAAAACCTACCTCCTTAAGGTAGATTCTCTGCTGCTATACTTGTCCCTTTGGATTTTCCTCTTTTTTTCACACCTTAATTGCTTTGGTGGCCACCAATCACTGGTTAAATGCTCAATACAAGGTTAGTAATCATAATACATGTTAAATGGATGGTATTCCATGAAGAAACAGTAAACATTTCATGGAAATACCATGATTAATCAAAGCAAACTGTCAAAAATGCCTAAAATATGACTATTACAGCCAACAGTACGGAATTTTGATGACCAAATCTTCAAATTTGAGTGCAAAACCCTGTGAATCACCTCAATACATATCTAAAATGATATTACCATTCATTCCAATATCAAAAAATGCTTACAAAACAAAGGATTCTTCAAATTGCTCTTGAAATGAAGCACTTTTATTGCAAATTCTATAACAGTCCTTACTATCTTAAGGTACAGGCCATACCAACACATATATATATGTTCAGGAGATAGTTCTCAAACTCCTTAACTAACTCCAATTCATTTCACTACCTATCCCTTTATAAAATTCAAATTAGAAGGTTTCCCTCCAAAATGGCTCTTATGCAAAATTTGAATTTTTTAAAGCGTGAAACTATGTCTAAAGGGACTTATTGACTATTTTAACGTATGCAATGACTTGGGGTTGTTATGACATACTACTAGACCCTAACTAATGACTTCTCTACCTTAAACAACCACTAGATCCCATTCCAAGGATCAATTACAGCTCTTCAACATTGGAATCAGCCCATACATCATACAAAACTATAACCTTTTGTTCTTTCAAAAACCATGACGGGTTGTAAAATAGACCAATTGATATCATGAGATGCTCCAAGACCTCTATATGTCCTTGAACCTCCAATGTGCCCCAGATGAGTATGGGATGCTCCTGCATCAAATTCACCACCTTGAAAGTTGTTCTTGTCCCAAGAACATTGTTTCACATGGATGGTTTCCTTCACTCCATATTGCTGCATATGCTGCTTAGGAATGAAATCTCCTAGTGTAAAATGCCCTCTCTTATTATTACCTACATGAAAAACATTCAAACATTTATTAGAAATCTTAATTCCTACCCTTGGGGTAGTCACCATTACTGTTTCAACTGTGTCTCTGTTTGCTTGGACAATCTTTATTCCAGTCCCCTTGAGACAGTACTCCTGTTGTCTTCCCACATGCTGTTGTACCCTCTTTTCATGGTACCTTTCATGTCCTCTGATAGGACAGTAGACTTCACCAATCCACAGTCCTTCACCACCTTGAAATTCTGCCTTCATCTTTATCACATAATTCAGTATGTTCTGTCCTTTGTCTATCATCAGTTGCTGCTGTCTCATCTTCATTCTAACCTCTGCCTGACTAGTATCAAGTTCTCTGATGCTTCCTATAAGAAGAGACTCATGTCCTTTGCAAGGTAATGGTGTCAAATCAATCCTCTTCCCATTACTCCATAGGGTATAAATATTGGTGTAGCAGTCATGTGTAACTCTCCTAGATACTTGCCAAGTTCTACCTAGGATGACATGTGCACAGTTCATATTTACAACATCACATAGTACTTGATCAGTGTACTCACCAATTGAAAAGCTTATCATGGCCTGATGATGCACTATGAAATTTTGATTGTCTTCCACCCATGTAGCATAGTATGGCTTAGGATGGTGTTGAATAGGTAACTTCAATACATTGACAACATCCCATGAAATTAAATTGCTGCAAGTACCTGAATCTATGACCAATTTATAAACTTTACCTTGTATCAAACAATTAGTCCTGAAAATACTTACTTGTGGTGTCCATTCCTTGCCTCTCCTAATCATTAAGCATTCTCCTATCTTAGGGTCTGCTTTACCAGTTTTCCTTACTTCCTCTTCTTCTTTATTTTCCTCCTAAATTAGGTGTATCCTCCTCTCCTTTCCCTTTAGAAGGCATTGGTAGGATTGATGCCCCACTCCTCCACATGTGAAGCATGTACCTATGAACATACCACTTCCTCTTCCTTGTCCACTCCTACGACCTCTCTAATTTTGTCCTCCTCTTGAATCAGAACTTGGACCTTTGTCCTTCTCCTCCCAAACCTAAGTTGGCCTTCCTCCTCTTCCTCTCATGGAAGATCCTCCCCTTGTGCTGTTGTGTCTTTCATTTTTCCTCTTTAACTTTTCCTCTATCCTCAAAGCCATCTGGTAACACTCTTTCACACTTCTAGGATTAGCAGCAACAAACTCATCTTGAATGGAAAATTTCAAACCTCCTAAGTACCTTGCAACTTTAACAACTTCCTCTTCTTCCAAACCTAATCTCATGCTAAGCTTGTAGAACTCATCCGTGTATGCCTTCACATCTAGGTCCTTTTGTTTCAAGCCCTGCTCCTTCTTATGCATTTGAACCTCAAAATCTTTAGGAAGGAAATTATTCTTCATTTTTGAAACCATTCTATGCCAGGAAGCAATTTTAGACTTACCTCTTTTTCTCCTTTCAGCCTCCTCATGATCCCACCATAAGAGTGCATGTCCTTTTAATTTGCTCTTTGCCAACTTGACCCTTTGTCCCTCAGGTACATCTTCACTTTCAAAGTAAGCATCCATAGATGCAATCCAGTCTAGGAATTCCTCCTCCTTCAGACTTCCATCATATATTGGAATTTCCTTCCTTACCTTATGGTTATCCCCTTTCATAGCCTTCAAGATCCTGAGTGTCCTCTGCTCTTCAGGATCAACCCGTTCTTCTTGCTCTTCCTCATTGTTCTCTTCTTCTTCTTCTTCATTATATTCATCATCATGTGTTGCCCTTCTTTCATTGGATTCTATTGCCTCTAGCCTTTCCAATAGTGCATTATAGGAGTCTTGCAACTTAGCATTCTTCTCCTTCAACTCTTGAACTTCCTTTACCAAACCTGCATTCCTGGGAGCCATTATGTCAAAAAAATCAAATCAAACACAATATACTTCTTTACTCTTCTCTATTCCAAACCTTTTCCTCACCAAGAATTCTTTTGACACCTCAAGTAGACCTTTCAACTTTGGAACACACAAGGAGGAATTAAACACTCCAAGGTTTCAACAATGGAACCAGCATACAAAAGACACCAAAAGACTTCAAAGATGATGAAAACTTCAACTTCCAATTCCCAATGAGATCTTGCTGATGCTTTGATACCACTTGATGCAAAGTGACATGCAAAAGGTGATGGATTCCCACAAAACTGATTCAAACTCCCAAGGTTCCTATTAGGTTCTAAGACACCTTAAAGGGCAAATACCACAAATATGGAATAGACCCTCAACTATCTCTTTGAACCCCACAAAGTGTTTCAACAGACTCAAAATGACATGTATAAATAGGTTTTACAATCCCAAAACCAAGTTCATGCACAAACCCAAGTTACCCCTCTTGACTAGACTACTCTCTTCTTCGGATCAGCAGACCCTGTTTTCTTGACTTTTCTTCCAAACTTTACAAAACACCAAGCAGAAAAAATATTATTTTTAGATACCCTTTTCAGATTTTTATAACATATTAAAAAATCAGATATCACTATTTTGGAAAGATTGTACGGAATAGGACAGTTTTGTCTCAAAATTAGGCCTTTTAAGCCACTTTTACAAAGCAAGTACCCTTCAAACTTGTCCCCTGACTCTAAAACTTTCTACAGTATGGTATTTTGATGTCAAACTAAGGATTCCTCAATCTTTCTTCCAAGTTGACCTTTCTAGGCATGCTTTCCAACAAACCCTCTCATTAAATGACATAAAACAAGGGCTTTACGGTTCTCCCACTTCCAATCACTTCTAGAATCTGTTCAAAGATGGAACACCATATTTATGGCATGCCCTATCTCCAGAAAATGTAAAAACCCTACCTCCTTAAGGTAGATTATCTGCTGCTATACTTGTCCCTTTGGATTTTCCTCTTTTTTTCACACCTTAATTGCTTTGGTGGCCACCAATCACTGGTTAAATGCTCAATACAAGGTTAGTAATCATAATACATGTTAAATGGATGGTATTCCATGAAGAAACAGTAAAAATTTCATGGAAATACCATGATTAATCAAAGAAAACTGTCAAACATGCCTAAAATATGACTGTTACAGCCAACAGTACGGAATTTTGATGACCAAATCTTCAAATCTGAGTGCAAAACCCTGTGAATCACCTCAATACATATCTAAAATGATATTACCATTCATTCCAATATCAAAAAATGCTTACAAAAAAAAGGATTCTTTAAATTGCTCTTGAAATAAAGCACTTTTATTGCAAATTCTATAACAATCCGTACTATCTTAAGGTACAGGCCGTACCAACACATATATATATGTTCAGGAGATAGTTCTCAAACTCCTTAACTAACTCCAATTCGTTTCACTAACTATCCCTTTATAAAATTCAAATTAGAAGGTTTCCCTCCAAAATGGCTCTTATGCAAAATTTGAATTTTTTAAAGCATGAAACTATGTCTAAAGGGACTTATTGACTATTTTAACGTATGCAATGACTTGGGGTTGTTATGACATACTACTAGACCCTAACTAATGACTTCTCTACCTTAAACAACCACTAGATCCCATTCCAAGGATCAATTACAGCTCTTCAACATTGGAATCAGCCCATACATCATACAAAAGTATAACCTTTTGTTCTTTTAAAAACCATGATGGGTTGTAAAATAGACCAATTGATATCATGAGATGCTCCAAGACCTCTATATGTCCTTGAATCTCCAATGTGCCCCAGATGAGTATGGGATGCTCCTGCATCAATGGGGGATAGGTAGTTGTGATGCCACAACTAAGGTAGTAGGCACAACAAGGTCTTTGAGGATGCAAAGTCCATTAAAAGAGAGGACCAAAGGGGCCATAGGTATAGGCAGCATAGGGACCATAGGTATAGGTAGCATAGGGTCCAAAAGGTATATAGGGACCACCTCAGTGGGATGATGTAAACATAGTGAGGGTTGAGTGGGATAGCCTCCAAATAGAGGTTACCCATATATAGGGAAGGTATAGGAAAAGTAAGCTAGGGCAGATAGTCCCAAGAGGCCTTGGTAGAACTGTAGGCTAGGATAGATGTAGGAGAGTTTAAAATTTTTACCATGCATACCAAGATAGATGAGTTGGCCGAGCTAGACATGCTATGGTAGGAGGTGGCCACCCTTTGGGTAGAGAGGGAGACACAATAGAGGCAAGTGGATGAGTATCACTGCCAACATGATATCACCCAATAGATGGTATAGGTTGGGGGGTGATGGTTGTGTTGTAGGAGGTTGTAATTGCACTCCATCATGAGGCATGGGCTAAGTGAGAGGTAGCCTAATATAGGTCTTTGTATCATGATGTCGTGCCGATAGATTAGTGCCAACTAGATTTTTAGGATGGATTGAGCTCATGGACCACAAGGGGCTATTAGATATTAGAGCCATCAGCTAGACTGAGTAGGCCTCCATCAGGAGGGGGTACAAGAGGGGCAAGGCCCTCATAGCCATCTACATGATTCTATAGTGAGCAGTTTTGACATAGTGATGCAGATGCAGTGAGTTTTTGATGATGCATTATGCACGATATACTACATGACTCTTTTGTATATAGACTATACATAGACACATTTTTTTTGTGATATGTATATATATATATATATATATATATGATATGATTTGATGAGCCTATATGTATATGGATGATGGTTTCTTATGCATGTGATGTTTACGATGTTTTTGCTAACATTGTGATGTAGGATGTGTGTGATGTTATGTTTCCTGTGGGGTATATATGATGACTAATGTGTGGATGATGTAGGTCCTATGGCAATATATGAAATGTATGCATTTTTTTATTTTATATGTATGGATTTACTATATGCTTTGTGAGATGTATCTTGAAGTGTATGTGACTAAATGTAATGGCTATAATATATGTATTTAATGGATTAACGTAATGAATCATGAGATCTAATAATGAATGAAATGTCAAATGCAATGAATGTGTTAATATGAAAATGAATGTACCCTAAATGAAAATGTCAATAATAGAAAAGGACACTAATCATGAAAGCAAAGTGAAATGATGCAAACTTAAGGATAAATATAAAATATGCAATTGTAATATGAATGAACCTAATGAATGGACATGTGTCAAACTTTTCACCCATAGGAATCAGGTGGCTTAGCATAGGAGGGGGGAAATTAACAAAACCTTTGCCTCAAGTAAGGCATAATGAAGTCCCATACTACATGAATCCTAACTACATGATACCCAAGGATTCAGTTGTATTTATATGTGAGAGCACACCCTAGTTTGACTTTTCAAAGGGGCTTATGCACCATATGCTATAGAAGAATAGATGACAAAGTTCCTTTGCGTGGACTAGAATCTTAACAAGATAGATACTTTAGAATGATAGATGTAGTTTGCATAGTCATAATGGAACAAATGTCATATACACCTTGGAGAGGTCTAGGCACATCCAAAGTCATTTTAGGGATCTTTGGTGGAAAATGTGCTAACCCATTTCCCCTAGTGAGTAATGCATAACCATAACTTGAAGCTAACATACATGTACTAAAGCATAAAAAATAGATCATACTACAAATGACATGTATAGTCAGTTGGACCCATTCAAGTGATACCAAAATATGGAAGATCAAGGCACACCATAAAAAGGCTACTACTAACACACAAAATGAAATCAACCAAAAGAGACCGCATGACCAAGTAGTTATTCAGTCCACAGTTCCTGCCAAGAATGTTAAGTCTAAAATGTGAAGGTTGTAGTGCCCTGTATAGGAAAGATTCATCTTATAAATTGTTTGTTAGATGTTTTTTGTCAAAAATATTTTTTGGCAAGGGCTATGAAAATAACAAGTTCTCAAATCATTAAGTCACAAATGGTGATTTTGTTTAGCTTTTTTGTTGCGGTCACTATTGTGAGAAAAAGCTTGGTGTAATAGGATTAAGAAAAAAATTTGATAGGAAAATGCCTCATGAACTAGAGATCTTTTGAAAAATAGGAGTGAAGTGATGCCTCTTAGATAAGAGGTCTTTTATTGGATGCATGAAAAGTGCAAGTCAAATAGGGCTTCTGCACAAAGATGGGATGAAATGGGGGAATGGAGTGAAGTGAGATGAGCCTTATAGATAATGGACCTTACAACTTTTTTTGTAGAACTTTTTCTTCTTTTTAGTCATTTCTTCAGGAACATTTCACAAATGTTTTTGAAGTTTTCTAATTTTTTAATTTTTTTGTATTTTTGTGGAACTATAACAACACTATACAAGAATTGTAGGACTCAAGCATAGAACTACTTGAGATGTTGGATATTTATAGGCTAAGGGAGAAGATCTCTCTCTAAAGTGGCAATATAATATGCCCCAGAGCCATATTTGGTTGTAATGATAAAAGAACAAAGCCAATTAAGTTCATATTTTCCTTTCTTTTCATGGTTTTGGAGGTTCCTCCTGTTATGCTACAAAACTAAATCACCCACCTCAAATTCTCAAGGTATGACATTTTTGTAAAACTATAGCTAAAGGAAGTTTTGGTACACATGATGGTTTAGGGAATTGAAGCATCTCTCATTGAGGAGTTGCAGCTCTTGCAAGTGAGCAACTTTTTATTCTTCTTCAAATATCATATTCTTGAGAGAGATTCTGAAGGAAGGGAGCTCAATTTTTATGGGTAAGATAACTTCAAAACCATAAACAAGAGAAAGTGAAGTGGCTCTTATCAAGGTATGGATGGAGGTGTAGTAGGCCCAAAGGGTGGGAGTGATTTGGAGGTGCCAATCATGACTAGCTACATCAATGGTTTTCTTTAGGATTTTCAAAATGGTTTTATTGGTTGCTTCAGCTTGGTCATTGTCTTGGGGGAAGTATTTAGTGTTAGGAATAAGGTGTCTCAACCTTGTATAATTCCTATTCTTATTAGTATTTGTTTTGTAAATGTATTTTTTCAAATAATATGTAAATGTGAGTGTACATGTCTAGTTGGCATGTTGATCACTTACATGTGTCAGCATCTTGAAGTGTGTGAAGGAGATCATGGCTGAAAAGGTTATGATGGATTCCTATGACACATAAGAGCTATTTAAGGAATGAGCTATAATAGGTGTAAGAGCATCTTATTACATGGGGCCTTTTTTGGGCGCCCAAGAATGAGTGGTTGCTGTGTGTAAGAGAATATGTCAAAAATAGGTTGGTATGACAGATTCCCTTACACTTCTCTTGTGATCGCTATTTTTGGTGGATTCTATGACAAGCTATCATTGCCTATTCAAGGGATGGATGCCATTTTCTTGGTATTGCATGTACATGTGGCAATGTGCATGGTTCTTGGTTGTTGAGCCATAAAAAATGCCCAACTCCTTTGTGGGCATTTTGTTGGGTCTTAAGATGTTCATAAAAGTAGTATTGCATGTTGAAAATAAAAGAGGAGAGTGTGCAGGTACTGAGGTGCTACTGAAGTCTTCTATTGTTGATGTTAAACTTGCATTGCAAGTGTATTGTAACCTTGTGTTGAAGATAATACATTGTGCAGATTTTGAAGGGGTAGGTTTGTTTTACCGAAAGGTTTTTCCCCACTGAAATTTTTTTTTGTTATGTGTTTCTTTCTCTATCTATTTTCTGTATGCATGGTTGGCTGTAATATTGTTGTTCATATGATATTGAATTTTCAAGTGTAAAAATATTTAAAAGGATTTGCACCATACTTTCCTTAAGAGGTTAGTGTAGGAAGCTATTTCTACACCTAAGTTTCCTTACAAGTGGTATCAAAGCTTGATCAACTTTTTATCCTAGTTGTTGGGTAGGGTTTTTTGAGCTAATCTCAAGTTGAGTGGGATTCTTGTGCAAAGCATCCTGAATCTTATTTGCAAATTGAGATGGCAAGTTCATGATATGGAAGAATGGAGGTGGAGAAATTTAATGGCACTAATTTCGAGTTGTGGAAACTCAAGATGGAAGACATGTTGGAAGATTGTGACCTATGGGAAGCAACTTCAAGTGCTACAAGACCAGCAACTATAGCTCAAGCAGATTGGGATATCAAAGACCGTAAAGCTAAGGGTCTCATAAGACTCTATTTAATTGATGCAGTTCTTCTGAATGTTCAAGATGAGAAAACTGCATATAGTTTGTGGACACAACTTGGGTCTATGTATCAGGCCAAATCCCTAGTGAACAAGTTGTTCTTGAGGAAGAAGTTGTACTCTCTATGAATGGAGGAAGGTGGATCCTTAACGGATCATTTAAATGCATTTAATCTACTAGCTGCATAGTTGACATCAGCTGGTATCAAGTTAGAGGAGGAGAATCGTTGCTACACACTTTTGTGTTCTATACTGAATTCATTGGACCATCTTGTGATGGCTCTCGAAATCACGATAGTCACTTTCAAAATGGATGATGTGGTGTCTTCACTGCTATCAAAGGAAATGCGAAGAAAGGATTTTGTTTCGAAAAAAGATGCCCTTGCTATTCGTGGGAGATCCATGGAAAGAGGAAAGAAAAATGACAATAAGTCTAAAAATAAGGGTAGATCCAAATCTTGTGGGAAGTCAAAGACTTCCAATAAGTCCAAGGAAAAATGTTGGAACTATGATAAACTTGGGCACTTCCGTAAAGATTGCAAAGAGCAGAAGAAGAAGAAGAAAGGTTTAGATTCAGCATCAAAAAGATCTCAAAAAGATGGTGATGCATTCATCATAGCTTTGGGAGCCCATGCATCTAATGATGTGTGGTTGGTTGACTCAGGTGCATCTTTTCACATGACCTCTCATTGAAATTGGTTCTCAAAATATGAAGAGTTCAATGGTGGAAAGGTGTACTTGGGTGATGATTCTCACCTAAAGATAGTTGGATGCGAAAGGGTCACTATCAAATTTCTTGATGGATGAGTAAAGGGAATCAATGGAGTTATGCACATTCTAGGTTTGGCACAAAACCTATTATCTATAAGTATGTTGAATGATTTAGGTGTGCAAGTTGTTTTTTCAAAAGAAGGATGCAAGATGATGAGAGGATTGATAGTTCTTGCAAGGGGTACTAGGAGAGGTACCTTATTTCAGCTAGATGCATGTATTCCTCTATGTAATATTTCTTCATCCTCACCATCTAAATGGGCAGTGAAGAATTCTGTGGTTATTGGTTCTTATGGAAATGCAAACACTTTGGAAGGTAAGCTTCCTACAAAAAAGACAATGCTATGGCATATGAGATTTGGTCACATTGGTGAAAAGGGTCTAAGAACCCTAAAAAATAAAAATCTCGTGGAGGGGTTAAATGATTGCAATCTTGACTTTGACTTCTGTAAACACTGTATCTATGGTAAACAAAATCATGTTGAGTTTTACTCTAGCTCTCACAAATCTTCTGATGTATTTGGTCCTATAAAAGTTCCTTCAATCTCCAAGTCTGTATTTTTTGTATCTTTCATAGATGATTATAGTAGAAGGACATGGATTTATTTCTTTAAAATTAAGACACAAGTCTTTAGTTGATTCAAGGAATTTAAAGCCCTTGCAGAGAATCAGACTAGTAAGAAGATTAAGTGTGTGAGAACTGACAGGTGAGTTTTGCTCAACAGAGTTTGAACAGTTCTGTAAAGAATGAGGCATTGAGAGGTAGAAGAAAACTCCTTATACCCCACAAAAAAATGGAGTTGTAGAAAGAATGAATAGGACAATGATGGAGAAGGCTAGGAGTATGCTTAGTGGAGCTGGCTTAGAACAAAATTTTTGGGCTGAAGCTATAGCCACTGCTTGCTATCTGGTTAACATATCTCCTACATTAGCCTTTGTTGGTAACACACCCATGGAGGTGTGGTTTGGTAAGAAGCCTTCAATTAGAAATCTTCATGTTTTTGGTTGTGAAGATTGTGCACATGTTCCAAAGGAGAAAAGATCTAAGTTGGAAAACAAAGTTGTTAAATGTATTTTCATCGGGTACAGTGCTGGTATGAAAGGATAGAAGCTTTGGAATCCTGTGACTAGTAAGGTGTTGTATAGTAAAAATGTTATTTTTTAGAGATCTAACATCTTCTCCTATTGGGCTACAACTAGATGAAAAATAAAAGGAAAAAGATGTTGTTCAGTTGCCTCCTACCCCTGAGAAGACTAAACAAAGAGACCATGTCGTGTTTAATGATGAGGAGAGCTCTAGCAGATCTAATAGTTCAGAAGAAGAGGAAGAACAACCTCAACCACAGCCCTTGAGGAGATCCACAAGAGAAAGAAAGCAACCAGAAAGGTTTGGTTATTCTATGTTAGATTCTAGTTGTGTTTTTTCTTTGATTACTAACACTGATGAGCCTAGATCTATGAAAGAGGCTTTGGGCATGAAAGATGCAGGTTCCTAGATTGAGGCTATGGATGATCAAATGGCTTCATTAGAGAAGAAAAAAAACCTAGGACCTTGTACCTTTGCCTAAAGGGAGAAAAATTGTTGGCTGTAAATGGGTGTTCAAGAAGAAATTTTGTGCAGATGGCAGTGTTGAAAGGTACAAAGCTAGATTGGTTGCAAAGGGGTATTCACAGGTAGAGAGAATAGATTATGGTGAAATATTCTCTCCTGTTGCAAAGTCGACATCCATTAGATTTCTGTTATCTCTTGTTGCATCATATGATTTAGAGATAGAATAGATGGATGTGAAGATAACTTTCCTTCATGGTGATTTGGAGGAAGAAATTTATATGTCACAGCTTGAGCACTATATTGTTAAAGGTAAAGAATCATGGGTTTGTAGGTTAAAAAAGTCTTTATATGGTTTGAAGCAATCTCCTAGCATGTGGTACCTTAAGTTTGATGCCTTTGTCTGGTCAATTAGATTTGTAAGATTGAAATCAGATCATTGTATTTATTTTAGAGTTCAAGATGATCGCCTTCTTATTGTTGCATTATATGTTGATGATATGTTGCTATTTGGGAAGGGTAAAGTTATGATTTCTATTTTTAAATCTTAGTTGTTAGCATGATTTGAGATGAAAGATCTTAGGTTAGAAAGTACATCTTGGGTATGGAAATTAGTAGAGACAGGTTCGAAAAAAAACTTTGGTTGAGTCAGAGTAAGTATGTGAATTCTGTGTTGGACAGATTCAACATGGTAGATTGTACACCTTTTTGTGTTCCTGATTCTGTGGGAACAAAGTTATCTATAGAAGATTGTCCAAAATCTCCTAGTGAGATGGAGGGCATGAGTAGAGTACCTTATGCTAGTGCAATTGGTAGTCTTATGTATGCTATGGTCTATACTAGACCAAACATTGCCCAAGTAGTGGGAGTTTTGAACCAGTTTATGGCTAATCCTAGATGGGTACATTGGGATGCAGTTAAGCGAGTATTTAGATATTTGAGGGGTACATCAGATTACTTCATATGTTATCATAGTAATTCTTTTGGAGCTCTACATTTAGTTTTTATTCATGGATTTGTGGATTTAGATTGGGTAGGTGATATTGACAGCAGGAGATCCACCTGTGGTTATGTGTTCACTATGTTTGGTGGTGCCATCAGTTGGATGAGTAAGCGACAACCTGTGGTTGCTTTGTCCACTACAAAAACTGAGTAAATGGCTACTACTCATGCTTTTAAGGAAGCCATTTGGCTTAGGAGATTGTGTTCTAATATTGGTGTTGATGCAGGAAAGATTACTATTTCATGTGACAGTTAGAGTGTTATTTGCCTTGCAAAGAATCCAACTTTTCATGCCAAAACAAAGCACATTGATGTGTTGTTTCACTTTGTGAGAGATATGGTGGAAGATAGAAAGGTAAATTTGGAGAAGGTGGATACTGCAAAGAATGTTGCAGATGCATTGACAAAACCAGTGGGCATAAAGAAGTTCAAATGGTGTTCGGAGTCTATGGGCCTTCTGGCCTATAGCGGTTAATCCATGTTATGTTCCTATTGCTCTTACAAGGTGTTCAACAAGTGGGAGAATGTTAGGAATAAGGTGTCTCAACCTTTTATAATTCCTATTCTTATTATTATTTGTTTTGTAAATCTAATTTTGCAAATAATATGTAAATGTGACTGTAGATATCTAGTTGGCATGTTGATCACTTACATGTGCCGACATCTTGAAGTGTGTAAAGGAGATCATGGTTGAAAAGGTTATGATGGATTCCTATGACACATAAGAGCTATTTAAGGAATGAGATATGATAGGTGTAAGAGAATCTTATGACATGGGGCCTTTTTTGGGTGCCCAAGAATGAGTGGTTGGTGTGTGTAAGAGAATATGTCAAAAAGAGGTTGGTATGACAGATTCCCTTACACTTCTCTTGTGATCTCTATTTTTGGCAGATTCTATGACAAGCTATCATTGCCTATTCAAGGGATGGATGCCCTTTTCTTGGTATTGCATGTACATGTAGCATTGTGCATGGTTCTTGGTGGTTGAGCCATGAAAAATGCCCAACTCTTTTGTGGTCTTTTTTTGGGTCTTAAGATGTTCATAAAAGTAGTATTGCATGTTGAAAATAAAAGAGGAGAGTGTGTAGGTACTGAGGTGTTGCTGAAGTCTTCTATTGTTGTTGTTAAACTTGCATTGCAAGTGTATTATAACCTTATGTTGAAGATAATACATTGTGCAGGTTTTGAAGGGGAGGGGTTGTTTTACCAAAAGGTTTTTCGCCATCGGAAAATCTTTGTGTTATGTGTTTCTTTCTCTATCTATTTTCTGTATGCATGGTTGGCTGCAATATTGTTGTTCATATGATATCAAATTTTCAAGTGCAAAAAAATTTAAAAGGATTTGCACCATACTTTCCTTAAGATATTAGTGTAGGAAGTTGTTTCCGCACCTGAGTTTCCTTACATTTAGTGGAAAAATGCTAGGTGATTCGAAATTTCCTACACAATGTAGCAACTTCTTTATTTTTGAAAGGAGTTCCATTATGAGTCATGATGTCTTGAGATATACTAAAATGGTAGATAATGAAGTTCAATATGAACTTTGAAGCCTATTTTCTGGTGGTGTAGGTTAATGGGATAGCCTCAACCAACTTTGTGAAGTACTTAGTGGCAACAATAATATTCTTATGGCCATTTTCAGAATTTGGATATCTTTAACCAATAGGATCAAATCCCTAGCACAAAATGGGACATGGTGTGATGGTGGGTTAAAGGTCTTGAGTGGGGTCATGTATTAAATTTCCATGTTGCTGACAAGGAACACATCTCTTCACAAAATGATAGGCATCCACTTCTATAGTAGGCCAATAGTAACCTATTCTGAGGATCTTTTTTGCTAATGTAATGCCACTGGAATGGTCACCACAAATTCCTTGGTGAACCTCTTCTAATATAATTTGGGCTTCATCTAAACTAAGACAAGGAAGGAGGGTTCCATCAAAATGTTTTTAGAAAAGTGTATCACTTAGGATAGTTTATTAGGTAGTGCAATGAATGAAGGTTTTTCTTTGGTTCATGGAAAGGGCTATGGGGATTATTTTGTGATGGACGTAGTCAAAAATTTTAGAGTACCATGGAGACTCAAGGCCAACAATCTCACATACTATCTCTAATTCAGTTTGCTCATAAGCAAGAAGAAAGATATTCTCAACAAGAAAATTACACCTAGGACTATACTCAGGAATGGTAATCATGGAGGAAATGGTGGCCATGGCATCTGCTACTTCATTATTAGCCCTTAGTATATATTGAAAGACTATCTCAGTGAAGTTTTGTTTATGATCTTCAACTATCTGGCAATATGGAAACAACTTTTCATCCTTTGTTTGGTATTCATCTATAAGTCATCTAATGAACAATTGAGAGTGTCCAAAGAGAAGAAGGCTCTTAATATTCCATCTAATAGCTTGATGGAGCCCTATTTCCAATCATTCATACTTTGATATGTTGTTTGTGCAAGGGAATAAAATTGTATAAGACTTAGGAATGATGTATCCTTGTGTTGTTCCAAACAAAATTCTTGCTCACAATCCCTTTTGTGTGAAGGAACCATCAAAAAATAGCTTCCATTATGTACTAGGGGTAACAATCATAATTGTGTCATCTAGTAAATCTACTATAATAGAATGGTCTCCTTGAAGAGGAGCTTGAGCAAGCTAGTTAGCAATTACTTTTCCCTTAATGGCCTTGAAATCCTTATAGACAATGTCAATTCACTTAAAATCAAGACCCATTTTGAAAGCTTGACTAGTGAGGGAAACTTTTGATAGAAAATATTTGAGTGGATCTATTTTGGTAATGAGATGTGTAGTGTGATTAAGCATATAATGGTGTAGTTTCTACATGCAAAAGACTACCGCCAAACAAGCTTGCTCTATAGCAGTATACTTCAACTCATAGCCAACTAATGTTTGACTGAAATAGTATATGGCTTTCTCATTACCTTTGTCATCTAGTTATGTCAAAACAACACTTAAGGAAACTGAAGTGACAAAAATGTATAGAATCAAGGGTCATCCAACAACAGGAGGGACTAGAACTGGTGGATTAGCCAAGTATACTTTAACTTGCTCAAATGCTTTTTGACATAGGAAATCCCATTGAAACTTAGAGTCTTTTTGAAGAAAATGTTGGAGTGGATGAACCTCATCTACTAATAGGGACACAAACCATCTGATGGACAATAAACTTCCCTGAAAACTATGAAGTTGTTTCAATGTAGTAGATGGAGGCATTTCCATGATGGCTTTCACTTTTGTGGGATCTACCTCAATGCCTCTTCTTGACACTATGTATCCTAGTAAATTGCTTAATTTGAACCCAAAAATACACTTCTTTGGATTTAGGTGCACTTTATATTTCTCCACCCTTTCAAAAATGGTGATGAGCACATCAATCTGGCAATCACATGTCTTAGATTTTCCTAGAATTTCATGAACATAGTTCTCCATTATGACATGTAGAGGTTCATGCAAGATTGTAATCATTGTGCATTAATAGGTGGCACTAGCATTTTTCAAGCCAAAAGGCATGACTTGGTAACAAAAGGTTCCCCATGGGGTAGAAAATGTCATTTTATGATGATCTTCTTTTGGAATTTTGATCTAATTCTAGCTAGAGAAACCATCCATTAAAGATGACATTTCATGTCCATCAGTCAAATCCACTATGATTTCTATGTTAGGAAGTGGAAAATTATCCTTGGGACATGGGAGATTTAAATCTCAAAAATCTAAACAAATGTAGATACCCAAATGCTTTCCCTATAGGAACAATATTGGAAATCCACTTAGGATAATCAATAGGTTGGATGAATTTTGCCTCTAGCATTTTTTGTAGTTCTGCTTTGACCAAAAGTGGATATGACAAGTTTGTTCAACTTTTGTTTCACAAGTTTAATCTTTGGATCTACTGCTAAGTGATGCACAACCAAATCTATGTCTAAACTAGGCATGTCTTTTTATGTCCATGCAAAATTGATTTTTCCTTTTTGTAGGAATTTAGTCATCCCTTTTTGTTCTTCAAGACTTAAGGTAGTTGTAATATAGGTGATCTTTGGATTATCTACCATGCCCAAGTTAACTGGAATTATGTCCTCATTCAATATAGATGACTTTTCTGGTGGTAAAGATCTAAATAAAAATTCGGTCTCTCCCTCTTCTAGTGCCTCTAGGAGGTTTTCACTACAAGATGCATCCTTTATTTTGTCTTTTTCTTCATCCAAAAGTACTCCAAAAGAGTTTTCACTAAAGGATGTTTCTTCTATTTTTATATTTTTCTTTTCTTTTTTACTTTTGTGACTAAGAGAGTTGACTTGGCTACCAAAGTAGGATTCCTCATTGTATTGGATCTCATTTTCATAATCTTGGAGATACTTAAGGCCAAAGAGTGCCATCACTGCTTTGTCAAAGTTATAGATATCAAGAGTTGGTGGTGTGTCTTGAAGGTCCCAATCTATCATGCCAAGGTTGGTGGGGGTAAGCTGGTAGATGAAAGGTTGGCTATGGTAATGGCATGGACATAATTATCTAGGTCATCCTCAATGTATTGGAAGGGTACTTCTAAGAATTCTTCCTCTTTAGTCTTAGAATCAAGTTCAACCATACAATAGTTGTTAGCAAAGGACACCTTGGTGTAATGGAACCCAAACCACATCCTTTAGGATAGCTATTATCCTCAAGGGGCTATCTAATTCCATATTCTTTAGGTCCAAGGCCAGTACCATGATATCCCATATTTTCAATGATGGGAGGAACCTTGACATACTTATCTTTTGGGAATTTCACAGGATCATCTTTTCTATCAAAATATAGCCAATATAAGATATTAAACTCCGTGTATTCATCACTAAGTGAACCCCAATGTTCAAATGTTGTCTTATTAACATGCATATTATCCTTATTTGTAGAAGGTGGTATTTTGGAAGGTTTTCCAAAAGATCAGGGGGAGAGTGGTAGTTTTCCAACATACAAGGCATTTTCAAACTTATACTTTCCCATTCCTTGGTAAAAAAAAGTACCCTTCTTCACTATAGTATTGACTTTAATATCTTCAACCTTCTCATTTCCTTCATAGGAAGTGGAATCAATATTGGCTAACTCTAGTAGCATTATAGAAGGTGCTTTTGTTATTGTGAGAGGTCTAGGTATAACCTTAGTAAACTCACTAATTTGACAAAAATTGGTTGGGGTATCCTCCAATCTCTTACAAAAAATAAAAGGTAAAGGATCACCTAGAATTGTGACCTCCCTTCATTGGTGGGGAAATTAAAGTATTGATGATATGTAGATGGTACCACTTTGAGTGTATGTATCCAAGGTTGACCAAGCAAGATGTTATATGGCAAGTCAAAATCTAGGACATGGCATTCAATATTTATTACAACTGGCCCAACTTTTATGGGTAGCATGGTAACTCCTTTTTATTTTCTTTCTCTTTCATCATATGCTTTCATTTTTATCATTTTATTGATATCTAGGAGGTCTTCTAAGAGCCCCAAGAAATGGATCATCCTCAATGTGCAAAGTTTAAAACAAGATCCATTACCTATAAGAAATCATTTTATTTCTATAAGGACTTCAATGTGGAGTGACAAATTGCGGTGTTGATTGGGACCTTGGAAAAAACAAGGTGTTTTTGTCTGGCAAGATTTCCAATTATGTTGGTCAATTGGGATGCATTAATGTTTTCAAGAATATGAGATTCTAAAAGAGTAGTCTCCAAAATATCCTTGTGGATGGGTGAGGTGGTGAGAAGTTCTAGAATGGATATTCATGCAAGAGTCTTCCCTAACTAGGATAATACATCATAGTGACAAGTGGGTCTTTGTGAAGTAGATGGTGTAGTAGGTGCATCTAGAACTGATGGATTCGTGGGGTTGGGAGTGGCAACTTGCAAAGAAATTCTTCGTTGACCAAGTGGTTGCATCACAATCAACTACTTGTATGACAGGGTATTTACATGAGTGTCCACTTCTTCAATGCAACCACACTGGGAGACAAAACCATATATATCATTTGTTTATATTTTACCACACAAGAAGAAAATCCTAATATGTGGTTAGTAGAATGGTCATAGTGGAGTGTGTTTGATGTGGAAGCTCTATTTACATTGTTTGTATTGTTTTTATTGTCATTATTGTGGTCAGGGAATGGCTTTTGAAATATCTTTTGCATTTTTAGAGGGTGGTCCTCCTTCGACCTCAATTACCCCATCATCGACAAAATTTTGAATGAAGACTTTGAGTTTCATACACTTGTTTGTGTCATGTCCTTTGATGTAGTGATATTTACAATATTCATTTTCCATATACCATTTTTATTTGGGTTGATTTTCAACAGAGGTTCATGTGTTGGGATATACCATCAAATTGTGATCAACTAGTTTTTGAAATATGGCATCTAAGGGTTCATGAAAGTTAGCGAACCTCCTATTTTGATCATAGTCACAATTGTAATTGTTGTTGGTATTGTTGTTGTTGCAAGGAAAAAATTACATTTGATTATGAGATTGATGATTGTTCTTATTGTTGTTTCAATTCCATTTTTCATGGTTTGAATTGTTGTTGTTTCAGTTGTGATAGTTGTTTTTGTTGTTGTTTCCATCTTAGAAGTTTTGTACATTTTTGATATTGGTGACACCATCATGAGTAACACCTTTATTTTTGGACCAAAAATTGTGTTTCTTATTGTTGTTTATGTCATTGTTTGAGGATGAAGAGCTATAATTTTTAATGGAACCCTTGTTTAAGAGTCTATTTTCAATGTTCTTGCATTTCTTGACTAATGTGGCAAAGTCTTTAGGACTAGCCATCTTTATTTGGAAAGACATCTTTGGTATTAAATTCTTGATAAATATTTCCACAAGGTGGGAATCCTCAATTTTTTATGTCATGTGATTAGCAAGATGCATTTGCCATTGTAGAAAGTTGGAAAATGTTTCATTGTTTTGTTGTTTTGTGTTGCACAAATCACTCAATGAGGCATGATTTTCAATGTTGTAAGAGTATTGTGCTACAAATTTTCTTGTCAAATCATTGAAGGAAGTGATGGAACCCTTGGGTAAGTTCATTAGCCACTCAAGTGCAGGGCCTCCAAAACTTCATGTGAAGAGCCTCTTAAGATAATCCTCACTATAGGCTACTTCTTGACATAAGACTTAAAATTCCTTGAGATGTGTGACATGACATGTTTCTCCCATGTATTTTTCAAATTTAGGAATCTCAAAGTGTTGTGGGAATGGTATCATGTTAATGGATCTATCAAATGGAAAGGGACAAGTTTCCTCAAAAGAGAAATCCTTCATCCCTTTGTTGCTCATGTTATGGACCAAATTTTGAAGTTCATGCAACAAATAGACTAGATCTTGGTTTGGTTACACTTGTGATCATTGGGAATTAATGAATCCACCTCAAAAGTTATGTGGATTCCCAAACAAATTATGAGGTGGTGGAAGTGCCACTGCTCCACTTTGGCCAATGTATTGATATGTACTCATAGGAATTGGCACATATGTTTTCATCGTACTTGTTTTCATTTGTAAATAAGAGGAATATATCAATGGTGTTGTAATTGCCATCTATTGTGTAGTAACTTTCCCAATGTTTAAGCATCCTATAGTTGGACTTGTCAAGGTTGAATATGGAATACTAGCATCTGTAGTAGTATTGGGCATAGCACTAATGATTTGTTGAATATTTTCCACACTTAATTAGAACATAGGTTGTGTTGAAACACTTGATGTAGCTATGGAAATAGTTCTCACCATAGGTTCTTTGCCCTTGCTAGATGTTTGGGATATGTTTGGAGTTCGTAACATGGGAGCACCATCCTTGGTAATTTGTCTAAACAAAGTGCTCTCATCAAAACTCATAGGGATGTTAACACCGTCCTTAATTGTTAGGAATAAACCATGGACATAAATAACAATTACATGCAAATATAACCAATAACAAAAAATAGTACATCACATAGAAAAGAACACAAGACAACAAGATTTAATGTGGTTCACCCAATCCCTAGGCTACATCCACCAAATAGCAAGTCCAATATTATTATGATCTAGTGATTAGAACCTAATTACAATATGTAACCCTTTATAGCTCAATACCACCACAAGAACCAATTTTGCATCACAACTATAAAATAATCTCTAACCCTAAGCTCTTTTATACAAGTGTTTTTACCACTTTAGGGTTATAATTAATAATTACATGTCAGCCCAAAATCCCAAGAAAATAGGGCCCAAATTTTTTTTTTTGGGTCGATGCCCCGAGCCCCAAAGAATTTATGAAGTATGTATAGTACTTTCCTTATTAGTCACCACAATCTAACAATCTCCCACTTGGAGACTGATCTTGTAGCAATATCACTACCACATGGGGCTCCCACTGGATCAAACCACCCTGGACTTTGTTGTTCTTTTATTCATGTTCAATCTAGAAGAGAAACCAAAGCTGAAGAGGAGTTTAGCTTCTCCCTTGTTACTACCTTTGTCAACATATCTGTTGGATTGTCATTTGTCTGTATCTTCTCTAGCTTTAACTTTCCATCCTCTAAAACTAACCAAATGAAATGGTACCACAACTATATGTGTTTGGTCTTTGAATAGAGAGCTGAATTCTTTGCAATATGAATGGCACTTTGACTATTTATAAACAAATAATTATCCTTCTAATGGTGTCCCAATTCTTCCAAGAAGAAATGAAGCCATATCATCTCCTTGGTTACCTCTGTAGTAGCTACATACTCTACCTCTATAGTGGATAAATTATTAACCTTTTGTAACCTAGAAACCTAGCTCACAGCTACCCCACCAATAGTAAAGACATAACTTGTAGTACTCTGCCTAGTATCAATATCCCCTACCAAATATAAGTCAATATAGCCCTGTAAATTAGTAGTAGAGCCCCCAAAGTGTAAACACTTATTAGATGTTCCTCTCAAATATCTAAGAATCCATTTAACAACATTCCAATGCTCAATTCCTAAATGACTCATATACTTGCTAATGACTCCTACTACATATGCAATATTTGGCCTTGTACATACCATAGCATACATCAAGCTCTCTATAGCTAAAGAATAGGGTACCTTGGACATCTTATCCTCCTCTTCTTGTGTCTTGGGTCACATCTCCTTAGTCATCCTCAATTGACCAAGTAAAGGAGTACTGACAACTTTAGCGTTCTCCATAGAGAAATTTCTCAACACCTTCTCAACATAATCAGCCCAAGATAATTTCAATTTCTTGTTCTTCCTATCTCTACAAATCTTCATACCAAGGATCTTTTTTACTACCCCAAAATCCTTCATAGAAAATGCATCTGCTAACTAATGTTTCAACCCCTTAATGTGATTCATGTTGTTGTTGCCAGTGTGTGTGGTATTTATTATTGTGTTTTTTGCACATCATGAGGAATAGCTAGAACATCAGCTTTTGGAGTATCATCTAGCACTACATAATCATCTTCTTTCTTCTCATGTTGCTGCAATAGATCTATGTACAACACATTGTAAGAATTTGACTTAGGCCAGAATTCACCCAAGAACTAAAGAACTCAGCACAAGCACACAGTAGACCAAAATAGGTAGAGTATGATTAGAATGATGATATTTATTCAATAATTGCATGCAAGAGTACACTAGGAGTGCCTGATTATAAAGGCCTCAAGAGAGCTTCTAGAATGCATAGAAGTTAGCACCATGACATGTCATACAACCAGGCTATTTTCCACCAAATATGGCTTATCCTCCATTAAGCACAGGATTAAGTGTGATGATGTGAGGATAAGACTACAATGGTGTAGCATGCAAATCAATGGAGTAGACAACATGTGCTAAATAAGGAGTGCAGAAAATTGTGTTGCCATCATGACAACTCAGTGAATGTTGCATACTCCTATGTTGTAGACACCATGTGCATAATTAGAGCTACGTAACTCAATGAGAGTTCACAAACTCCTAAGTGTCTCACCTAAAATAATAATAAAATAATACAAAATAATTAAATAATGCATTAACCTAAGTAAAACTTAAATAAGTTTAATAAGTAAATACTTATTTACACCAACACCCTCCCTTAAGTGCAAGTTAGGGGAATTCCCTTAAGCTTACGCAATCTAGGATGAAATGCAATATGGGTCTCGGCTACTAGGCCATGTTAGGTACCCATGTACATAATGATATGAAAATCTCCCATAAAGAAGAGAAAGAGGGAAAACCTCATGGGAAAAACCCTCCCCCAAAAAGAGAGATAAAGCAGGATGCATTGATGGATGGAGTAATCAAGACCCCTCCCCCATTATGACATACATCCAATATATACATAAGAGAATAATGAGAAGAGGTAGAGAGACAGGATGGACTCCCCCCCCCCCCCCCAAAGAAGAATGCATGTTTGAATGAGATTGTGATAACAAGGCCTTTGAAGAAGTATTGGGTACAAAATGCGAAAAAGAGTAGAACCTCTTGTGATCATTCACTTTCCCTACTGCAACCAAGGAATCATCTCTAAGACTGTACACTTGAACTGAGTCAGGAAGGAACTCAACTCTATGTCCATCTCCAAGGTGAGTGACTTGGTAGATTGAGAGGAGATTCAAACTTAGGTTTGGAACATAGAGAACCTCTTGAAACTCTCCATTTTCCATTTCCACATTGCCTTTTCCTTCAACTTCCATTTTACTATCATTCCCCATGAAGATGTGCGATACCCTTGAGTGATCCATTGAAGAAAAATCCTCCTTTGAAGAACCCATATGATATGAGGCACCTGAGTCAAATATCCATTCTTTTGAAGAGTTTGCATTTGCCATGAGTGCTTGCCCTTTGTTCTTTGGTTCTGAAGAAGATCCCTTCTCCTTGTAAGCATTAGGCAATGGAACATTATGCTTCTTCATGATGTTGGTCAATTCATCAATCTGTTTGTGATAACACTCATGCTCTTCATGACCCAATTTCTTGCAATAAGCACACTTCTTTTTCTCCTTATTGTTGTCTCCTTTCTTGTGGGAATTCAAGGACTTTCCTTATTGATTAGATTGAGGTGTTGTCTTTTCTACATCCTCAAATTTGATCTTCCATTTCTTCTTACCCTTTCCTTTGTTTGAAGACTGTCCAACTGAATATTGAGAACCCTCATTGGCCACCAATGCTTTAGACTGAGGTGATTTGAGAATCCCCATTGTTTTCAACTTCTTTTCTTCATCCTCCAATAGCTTAGCATATTTTTCAAAAGTGGCTTTCTTATAGGCAAACCCTAAGGTAGTCTTTGAGGTGTTAAAAGAAGATACAAATGTAGAATATTCAGATGGTAGCTAGTTATGTATGAAATAGACCAGTCTGTCATCTTTGATAGAACTCCCACAATCAGTAAGCTTTGTCCTTAATTCATTCACCTTAATGATGAAGTCTTTTATTGAGTCATATGACTTAGGATCTAAGGAAACTAGCTCATCTTCTATTTTGAACACATCTTCTTCAGACACTTTACCATAAAGGCTTTCAAGGGTATCCAAAGATTTCTTGGATGTAGTACATTTCTTAATTTGATACATGATCTTATCATCTACCCCCAAACATTTATCACCTAGGGCTTTCCTGTCCATGGCTACCCAATCTGAAATTTCACTTGCTGATACATTAGCACCTGGTAGTCTAGGAAGAGTACGATCTATATATGAGCAATGTTAGTATGCTAATAGAAACCAAATTTAAATAAAGCTTCTACAAACTAAACAAAATTCATAAACTTCAAGATAGACTAAGATGAGCTCTCAATTGAGAATATGAGCTATTAATGGGCTCTCTCAATAAGAAGCTCTCTTGTTGAGTGGTTTTGTCTAAATAGATAGGATGTATGCTCAAGCTTATGCTTCAAAAATGGCTTCAAATGGAGTTGGAATTTGGGTGTGAGTGTATGGTTTTGATGTAAAATGGCTTCTTAAAATGGAAATATGAGTTTACTTCATGGATTGTGTTGTTTTGCAAAGGGGAAGGATTCAATTTATAGGCAAGAGGCTTGAGGGATTGAGGGCTAAGATGCAAGGACGGGGAAAAGCTCATGGAGGGCTCAGATTGCATGAGAGGAGAGCACATGGATTGTGCTTCTTTATAGCTAATCAGGGAGTGACACATGTCATAGGGTGAGAGGATGGAGGAAAGGGGAAGGATGAGTCAACAAAGGAGGCTCAAGGGATAAAATCTTCATAAAGACCCTCATAATGGCTTGTAAGAGCAATGAAAGGGCTTGAAAGAGTCATTTATGGCCTAGTGGGCTTCATAAAGTTTTATGGTTGGGATATTTTGAAGGAGATGAGAGGAATTTTGACTTGGGGTTGATTAGGAAGGTTTTAAGCTTGCTTAGGATTGTGCAAATGATTAGAGGATGTATTAGGATGGTTTAGGATTAGCTTAGGGATAGGAAAGTGGATGGCATTTAATGAGGGTGGGTGAAGGAGGAGATATTTGTTAACTTTGGCTTGGGTTAGTAAGTCTTAACCCATGTTTAGGGAATATGACAAGGTTAGGAGGGGATTAGGATTAGGTTTAAAGACATCTTCTAGAAGAGTCTAAACTTTGGATGAGGATAAAAACTTTCTAGAATAGTCTAGAACTTCTTAGGATAAGGATGAAGACTTTCTAGAAGAGTCTACAACTTCTTAGGATGAGGATAAATTAGATTTTAAGAAATAAACAAAGTTTTATTTATTTCAAGGGTTTGGGTTGAGGAGATATTTATTAAAACCTTTTTAATAAACATGAGGATTAATATTTAATCTTAATTAAATTTTTTGAGTTGGGATTAGGGGTAAGAAATGATGGGATTAGCCTTTAATGAAAATTAAAGAAGAATTAGAAGATTTTTGAAGAGGTTAGTGGTCTTAAGGAAATTGGCCAAGTTTTGGGCAAAAATATATATTTTTAATTTATTTTAATTTTTCTGGTCAATTTACTAATTAAATAATTAATAAATAAGGAAATAATGTTTAAATAAGATTTAAACATTTTTGGGAGGGATTTCTTAATTAAATATTTTTAATTAAGATAAAGGGATTTAATGGCATAAAAATAAATAAATTAATTAAATAATTCATTAATTAATAAATGATGATGTCATTAGAAATTTTTTCAGAAAATAAAAATACTTTATTTTCTAAAAGATTTAGGTGTCTACATTTTGCCCCTCTTTGATGTGATGCCGCAAGTGGCATGGCATCAAAGATAAGAAAATAAGATGCCCAAGGCTAGAGTAGAAGAGGAGAGAATGGACTACGAGATGCCCCCTCAAGAAGGCGACAGGGAGAGAAAGCAAGGCTCGACGGCTTCTTGAAAAGTACAAGAATCCGAGATGAGCAAGGAGACTTAAATTGGCTTAAGAGAGGAGGTTTAGTTAGCTCAAACTCTCACTATGGGAGAATGATAAAGGGAGAATCAGAGGCACAAGAGGAAGCAAGCTTAAGATCTCAGGGATTGCAGAGGATGAAGGAGTGGAGTGTTATAAAAAGGAATCCAAGATAGGGAGATGGATGATGGGGTGATAAAGCTGATGCAACAAGATTTCAAAGAGTCGGATTGGTGGAAGATGGGTTTCAAAGATCCCTAAGACTAGGATTATGGAGCTTGAAAGATGAGGCTTGGTGGATTGATTAGATTGGTGGATCCCTAAGATTAGGATTGTGGATCCCTAAAGCTAAAAGTGAAAATTGATTCAAAGAGATACTGATGCATAAGCTGAGGTAGGAGAGATAGATGCTGGATATGGATGAGGCATAATGGAGATGAAGGGAAACCATTGAAGTTTTTTTTTTTAGCAGGGGAATACTTCAAAGAGAAGTACCACCATGTAGTTGAGCACTAGATTTGCTATAGGACTATTGGTTAATTGCCAAGGTTACCAAGAACATCAAGGCCTTTTCACCAACTATTTAGAGGACTGACAGACTAACTCAAAACAAACATGCAAGGATTGCCCCAGCATCACACATGAATCCCAAAGGAAGCAGCGTGGAACTGACACTGGGTAACCCACAAGCAGAAAATAAAAACAAACAAAAGACTTCATCAAGACCTTACGCTCAAATTGCCCCATTCGAGGTATACCATGATATGGAAGATCATGGAAACCTTGAAGAGGGAACAAAAAGATTATTTGGAAAAGATACTTCAAGACCCAAAAGGGAAGATTCCAAATCAAAAGAAAGTAAAAATCCAAAAGAGGATAGATACAATGGTACTAAGCTAAAGAGGATGTACAAGCTAACAAACCAAGATATGTTACAAATGTAGAAGGTTTGTTCATGTTTTGGTTTTTGTGAGATTGAAATGTTCATGAACAGTGGGATGTTTGCAATAGTTGATAGTCGGATAGGTAGATGGTTTGTGAAAAGCTTAAAGAAAATGGGATTCTTTGTGTGCATGTGATAGGATATAAGCTAGGATACAAGATTTTGCATATAATACAAGCTGGAATATGGTACAAGCTTTGGACAATATTTGGATATACAAGCTATGATACAAGGGATGATACAAGATTTACAAGCTGGGGTACAAGATTTACAAGCTGATGTACAAGATTTACAAGCTATACAGGAGGTATTTACAAGTTTTATTAGATTTTGGATATTTGGTTGGAACACCAAGGGAACAAACAGGTGTGTTATGGGATGGTGGGTGAATGGATGAGGGATAGGATAGTGATAGATAATGGATTAGTCTTAGTACACAAGGCACCTAAATTACCAAGTTTTCACCAAAGTACCTATCCAAGGCGCTTGAATTGCCAAGTTTTCACCATTGGATGCTTATTTCTCTTTACTATTTTTTTATATTTTTCAAAAGTTGGGTATACCAAGGATCTTCAAGCATAGAACTTCTTGATATGAATGATGTTAGTAGGATCATTCAAGAGTTCTCTTTCTAGTGTAGATAGCTGATAGGCTTCAGAGCCAAAGGATGCAGTAACAACATAAGGACCAAGCCATCTAGGTTCAAACTTGCCTTTCTTTTCTCGATCAGCTTGGACTTTCATATTTTCTTTGAGTACCATGTCGCCTAGCTAAAAGTGTCATGGGAGCACCTTCTTGTTGAAATTCCTTTTGAGACGAGTTTGATAGACTGTGAGATGATCATAGGTTTTTTGTCGCTTTTCATCTAAGAGATCTAGCTGGGTGAGCCGAGCTACTTTGTATTCTTCATCTGATATTTTCCCCTACAAAGATATGCGCAAGGAGGGAAGTTCAACCTCTATGGGTAGTACCGCTTTGGCACCATAGGCTAGGGAGTATGGAGTTGTTCCTATGGATGTACAAAATGAGGTTCGATAAGCCCATAGGGCTGGATTTATTTGTAGGTGCCAATCATGACTGAAATCATTGACAACTTTCTTTAGGATTTTGAGGAGGGTTTTGTTAGTTTCCTCTGCCTGGCCATTACCCTATGGGAAATATGGGCTAGAAAAGTGGTGATGGATGTGGAGAGAAGTGCATGATTCTTCAATGTTGAGATTTTCAAAGTTACCTCTGTGGTTGGTGAAGATGGTGGATGGGATGCCTAAGTGACAAACAATGTGGTACAAGATGAACTTAGAGACCTGAACTCCTGTAGCTGAGACTAGGGGGACTGCTTCCACCCACTTAGTGAAATAGTCTGTAGCTATTATTATCCATTTATGTCCATCAGATGAGAGAAGTGTGATAGTTCCAACTAGATCAAGGCTCGAACAAGTGAAAGGCCAAGGTGGTGCAATAGGCTATAGATCCTGTGCTGGAGCATGCACGATATTTGTGTGCTGCTGACATGGGAGACACTTTCTGACAAAGTCACAAGAGTCTTCTTCAATGGTAGGCCAATAGTAGCCTGTTCTAAGGATTTTTCATGCTAGGACAATACCACTTGTGTGGGCACTGTAAAGTCCAGAATGTACTTCTTTTAATGCCATCACGGCCTCATTTTTATCTAAACATCGAGAGAGAGTATCATGATAACCTCAACGATATAGGGTATTGGCTATGATAACATAGTGGGATGATTTTCGGATGAGGTTCTATCATTGTGTGAGGAGCTTCTTGACTAAAAAATCATACTGTGTAGCTGCTTGGGGAATTTCCAAGAGAAAGCCTATAGTAGCCATAGCATCTATTTTTTTGTTCTGTATTCGAGGCACTTGTGTAAACTGAAGCCTTGTAAAATGTTGGGTTAGCTGAACAACTAGCTCTTTGTAGGGTAATAGTTTTTCATCTTTGGTTTGATATTCATTTAAAGCTTTCTTGATAATGAGCTGAGAATCACCAAATATTTGTAACTCAGTAATGTTCCATTATGCAACTATCTTTAATCCTAATATGAGAGCCTCATATTCAGCTATATTGTTGGTGCTAGAGAATTATAGCTTGAAGGCTTTTGGAATGTAATCTCCTTGAGGTGTGACCAATAATATTCTTGCCCCTGATCCATAAGATGTGTGTGAGCCATCAAAATAAAGTTTCCATGGGGGTTGTTCTTCAATTAGACAGACATGTTCATCTTGAAATTCTATGATCAAAGGATATGTATCTACTAGAGGTGCATTAGCTAGGTCATCGATTATAGCTTGCCCTTTGATTTCCTTTCTATCCGCATACTGGATGTCAAATTCGCTAAGGAGCATAACCCATTTGGCCAAATGGCCTATAAGTGTTGTTCTGGAGAGCATATACTTGAGAGGGTCGATCTTGGAGACTAGTTGGATGGTATGACTTAGCATGTAGTGGCGAAGCTTTTGAGTTGAGAAAATAACTGCCAAACAAGCTTTTTCCATAGGAGTATAATTGAGTTCATAACCAACTAGAGTTCTACTGATGTAGTAGATGGCTCTTTCTCTACCGTAGTCATCGAGCTGTGCTAGAAGTGCCCCTAGAGCAATAGGTGTTTCTGATGTATATGAGAAATATGTTAGCAAGAAATACTAATCTACTAAGAGAACAAAGCATTAACTAGCATAAAAATCATAACATATATGAGAGACAAAGTGAAACCCTCAAATGAGAATATGAGCCATAGAATGGCTCTCCTAATGAGGATGGTCACTTGATTTAGGGATGAGTCTATTTGCTTAGATTTGGTATTTATGCTCAAGGTTCTCAAAACTAGCTTCAATGGAGATGGATGGGTAATGAAAAATTGGTAGCCTTGTGAGCTCTCAATTTACCATTATAAGGGTATGGTTTAAAGGCTTTTGGTTCTCAAACTAGCATTATAACTTTGGCTTAAAGGTTGTGATGAAATGGCTTGGGAGGGGATTCAATTTATAGACTAAGGGCTTGAGGGATGGAGGGTTAATATGTAAGGAGAGATGAAAGCTTAAGGAGGGCTAGGATGCACTCAAAGGGGAGCACATGGATTGTGCTTGTTTAGTACCAACTAGGGAGGGACACATGTCATAGGGTGAGTGGATGGAGGAAAGGGAAAGTATGAGTCAACAAAGGAGGCTCAAGGGATAATATCTTCATAAAGACCCTTCATAATGGCTTGTAAGAGCAATGAATGATCTTTTAAGAGTCTTTATGGCCTTTGTAAGAGCACTCAAAGCTTAGTGGTTGGGATATTTTGGAGGGAGTTGAGATTGTTGACTTTAATTGGCTTAGGAAAGTCTTAAGCTTACTTAGGTAATGTAACAAGGTTAGGGGGGGATTAGAGGTGATTTAGGATTAGACTAAGCTTGTTAGAGATATTCAAGTGGATGGCATTCAATGAGGGTGGGTGAGTTAGTGGCTAAGCTGGGTTAGTATGGGTGGATGGGGTGGATTAGACTGAAAAGGGGGTCTAGGATAGTTTAGGGGTTATTAGATTTGAGGACTTTATTTATGAAATAGATTTATTTAACAAATGAGGATTTTGGAATTAGATAGAAGAATAGGATTAATTGATAAATAATGGGTTATTTGATTTATCAATTAGGACTATAGATGATTAACTAAATTAATCAGCTAGGGGATGGAAAGGGATTAATTAAATAGGAATTTAATTAATGATGCCTTTAGAGATAACTAAATAGGATTACCAAAGTAGTGTAATCGAATTTAGGTGTCTACATTTTGCCCCTCTTTGACATAGTGTTGAGACAACACTATTTCAAAGAAGTTTGAATGAAGAAGACATGAGGAAGATGTTTTAGCAACAAGGTTTCCCTAGTCTCGGATAAGAAGAGGAGAGACTAGACATAGAGATGCCCCCTTAAGAAGGCGACGGAGAGAGAAAATGAGGCTCGATGGCTTCTTGAAAAATAAAAGAATTCAAGATGGGAGGAAGAAGAGTGGCTTAAGAGAAGAGGTTAAGAGAAGAGGTTAAATTAGCTCAAACTCTCACTAAGGGAGAATGATAAAGGGGAAAATCAGAGGCACAAGAGTAAATAAGCTTAAGACTTTCAAGATTGGGGGGCGGATGAAGGAGCGGAGTGCTATAAAAAGGAATTCAGGATAGGGAGATAGATGAGGGGATTATAAAGCTGATGCAATAGGATTTCAAAGACTCAGATTGGCAGAAGATGGGTTTCAAAGATCCCTAGGACTAGGATTGTGGATCTCAAAAGATGAGGCTTGGTGGATTGATTGGATTGGTGGATCCCTAAGACTAGGATTGTGGATCCCTAAAGCTAAAAGTGAAGATTGATTCTAAGAGATACAGTTGCACAAGCTAGGGTAGGAGAGACAGATGCTAGATATGAATGGGGGATAATGGAGATGAAAGGAAACCATTGAAGCTTTTTGAGCGGGGGAATACTTCAAAGAGAAGTACCACCATGTAGTTGAGCACTAGATTTGCTATAGGAATATTGGTTAATTTCCAAGGTTACCAAGAACATCAAGGCCTTTTCACCAACTATCCAGAGGACTGACAGACTGACTCAAAACAAACACGCAAGGATTTCCCTAGCATCACACATGAATCTCAGAAGAATCAGAGTGGAACTGACACTGGGTAGCCCACAAGCAGAAAAGAAAAAAAAAATACCTGATCAAGACCTTACGCTTAGATTGCCCCATTCACAGTATACCATGATATGGAAGATCATGGAAACTTTAAGGAGGGAACAAAAAGATTGTTTGGAAAAGATACTTCAAGACCCAAAAGGGAAGATTCCAAATCAAAAGAAAACAAAAATCCAAAAGGGATCCGTTTGCCAATGAGATGGGTAGGACGAGGTACTAACGGACCAAGATCAAACATCAGGAAAGCTATATCCTACAAGGATCTATTGGAGAGCACCTAAGCTGATGGATCTGGATGAGTGATGTGTCTAGCAAGTTGAACTAAGAAGGATAACACTGTGGTGACAGGAGATCTAGCTAAAGGATGCATTGGAATAGCTAACCAAGATTTGTGCGATGTGTGCAAGATGTTGATCAAGGAGAAACTACCTTGAAAGCAAGATAGATATAATGGTACTGAGCTAAAGAGGATGTATAAGCTGACAGACTTGGATATTTACAAGTTGAAGCTGACCAAGATAGTTAAAAGCAAGCAAAAGCACAGGATGATAGGATAGCGGGATGGTTTGATGTTGTGCAAGATGCGAAAGCTAAGGATGCGGTGATAGCGAAAGGTATGGATTTGGAAAGATGCATCCACTGATGATGATAGATGTGTGACCAAGGATGGGGACAATGCTATGGTTGGTGGTAGCTGAGCTGATAGATGGCACTAGAGTGAATGGCTAATGAGAGGATGACATTAGATTTGCATGAGGATAGCCTAGAGTGAGATACCAATGACAAGGGAGGATGGACAAGACAAGATCTCCAAGGAATACAGTGGCCCTAGTCAGAAGATGACATGTGGAAGGAGGTCTTACAATGGATGTGATAGGATTGAAGCTAGGATTGAAAAGCTGAAGGTGCTACAGAGATGGATGATAGTTGGGATGATTAGCTGAAGCTACAGAAGATAAGTGGATGGTGATAGATAAAAGGTGGAGGATGAAAGATAGGTGGATAAATTGGAAGATGGAGTTGGATGACAAGATGTGACAAAAAGCATGAGGATGATAGGCTAAGCTGGGGATGGTTGGATTACACATGATGCTTGTTTGCCAAGTTTTCATCATGGTACTTGTCCAAGGTGCTCGAATTGCCAAGTTTTCACCAGTGGAAGCTTTATTTTTCTTTTTCTTTTTTTGACTTTTTGACTTTGGACTTAGCTAGAATGATTTTGGCTTTCTTCATCTATTTTTGGCTTTTTTTTTGAGATTTTCACTAGCTGTTGGAATGTTCAATTTTGTTGCTAGCTGTTGGTACACCGGATGTGTGATTTATGCAATAGATTGGATTAGATGGGATTGATGGTAGGAGATGGAGGGATGAAAAGGTTGGAAAGGAGCATGAGATGGGGATGCTTGTAGGATCAACATTGCCGCATGTTGGAACAGGTGTAAAAAGAGCATATGGGGGATAGATGGTAGATGCAGGCTTGATGGTGGATTTGTGGAAGCGCGCTTGGGGATATAGGCATCGAAGATGGAGTTAGGAGATGGGGGACATGAGTCACTGGATGGGGGATTAGCAATGGTGGATGCTATTATGCATTGGTTTTCAACTTTTTTCTTTGGGATCCACATGGTTTTGGATTTTCTTTTCATAGGCTTTTGCATTATTTTGCATTCTTTGATTGGGTTTTTCCTTTTTGAAGTATGTCTTTTAGAATGGAAATATGATTGCCTATGATGTGGATTTTTACCTTTATGCATTTTGAAGTTGTCATTCACATTGCTGTGGTAAGCTTTGGGAAGATGGTTAGGAGAATCTTTGTGAGATGAAGAGGATATGGAAGAGCATGTAGGGGGATGATGATGGATGATGTGCCCTGATATGTGCCTTTGTTGATCTTGCATAGGAAGGGATGGAATAGGATTTTTATTATGGCTGATAGGAGGATGGAGAATGGTAGATTTTGGGACATAGGGACCCAAAATGGATTTAGCGGATGAAGGGGGGATATGGTAGGTTTTTTTGGTTTGCAAAGGTGGTGGAAGGGGGACGACATATGATTTCTTGAAGGAGTGATGGGAGGCTAGCATGGTGGGCCTGGAGATAGGCTTGGTTTGGGGATGGTGTATACCAACACTTTTAGATGGTGAGCCTTTGGATACATATCCAAGACCATGAAATCCTGGATTCTTTTGTGCAATAATAGGCATTCTAATTCCTTGCTCTTGTTTTCCTAAACCTTGACCTTGATAATGCCATCGATTGAGCATTTGAACTAGCTGAGGATAATTTTTGCTTGCGGAAAATGGTGGAAGTGCTTTATCAGATGTACTGCAATGGGGAGATACTATTCTTAATTCTTTTGTTGAGAGGGGGCCAACATGGATGAATGTAAGTGAACCAAGAGGGTAGATTATAGATGGTGGAATAGCTTGGATAGGTGGTAAGATGGAAGCATGGAGTGGAGGAGATGGTAGGATAGGATCTTGATTTACCTGATGGGATGAAAAGATATCATACAGTAGAGGAGGTATGGCTTGAGGTTTTGGAGATGGACGGAATGGTGATTGCACTATGGATGGAAGACATGGTACAATGATATCTTCATTTATGCTTTGGGGGATGTCACCATGCTTTTGGGTAGGATCTTGATAGGATTGGATTGGAGTGGATGGTGTGATAGGAGGTGAAGGGATGGATTCTTCAAAGGCAGCGGATGGATAGATGGGAGATTCGGTAGTGGAGATGGGTGAGTAGAAGATGGATGCATAAGGGTCATTACGGGAGATTTGGGAAATGCTTGGAGGTGATGTGGATAGGATTTGGAGGGATTTGACAGGTGGTGGGATTTTGATGCTTGCGAGAAGTGGAAGGATTTTAAGAGATTTGATGGATGGTATGGGGATGATAGCTATGGGAGATGGAGGTGTTATTATAGATGGGGAAGCTTCATCACTGACTACTTCACATGGTTGGATTAGATGACATGGCTTATCGACTACTAGAGGCGACTTTTCTTGTATTTCCTCTAGGAGATTCCTTGGAGACTCATGTGTCAGAGGTGGAGGTGGTGGATTGACAGGAATAGCTAGTGTGATGGGGGTGGAAGATTTGAAGCTTGGTTGATTGGGTGATGGAGGAGAAGCTAGGATATCAGATGGCATGACTAGACATTTTGGAAGAATACGTGGATTTTGGGGCATGCTTGGGGGAATGTTTCTAAGGCTTTCAATATACCCATCATAGTCAACATGATTTTCATCATCATTGGAATAGGAGGTGGTGGGAGCAAGGACAATATGACTGAACACATCATGATAGGTTTGGGATTTCATGTTTTGATGATGAGTCAGATGGGGATGGGGTCTTGCATATGGATGAACATGTAAGCTCATGGTTGGATTTGGATTAAGCACAGATTTTGGATTGGCTGATGAAGGATTTCCTAAAGAGAGTCAAAGTTGTATGACAGACCTAAGGAGGACTGGCTGGAGATTTTTGGCTTTCCTATGGATGGAAAACTTCAAGGGCATGCTATCAAAAAGTGAGAGATTCACTTTCTTATGTGCAGGATTAGTGGAGATTGTGTCAACTTAAGGATAGACTAATGATCTTATGCGCATGACATGAGATTGACCACTTGTGGATCCCAACCTTTAGCTTAAGGTGATGAGGGATACAAGTGACAAAGCTGGATTACCCTAGGCAATGCTCTGTTAGAGGGATAACCTTGGTGAGATTGGTTGATTTGGATAGATTGAGTGGATAGAAAATTTTGGGAGAGTGACAACAACTCTCTAAAGGCTTGGGTGTGATTCTAGATTGGGTTGCTAGCTAGTTGGGGGGGATGATTTGGATGGACTTTGGATTTGGGATTGTTCTAAAGTAAAGAACTAGATAGATTCGGTTGCGGCGGGGGAGCTTGGATGATCTTCTAATGAGGTAGTGACTACGCTAAGTATGCCTTGAGCTAGGAGATTTTTTTTTTCTGAGATTTTGACCAAAGTTGGCAAACGTTCATTCAAAAGCTATGAACAAACAAGTAGACAAAAGTTTGGAGCAAGCACGTCAAACACATCAACATCCTAGGAAGCTTTCTACAAGGATGAAATTTGGTTTAGCTAGGGAGTCCTCAATATATGAAAGGTACGTGAGGCCCAAATCTGTAGATCAAACCAAAAAGATGTCACACAGTTGAGAGGAGCGGTAACCCACTTCTCCTCTTTCACTTCTCAAGGGTATAAAGTTCCTTGAGGCTTAACCTGAGTGACAGAATTTTGATCCCAAGAGAGGTGTCTTTGGATTCACCTCCTAATCTTTATACTGCGTCGGAACACTGGAGTTGAGGTCATCCAAGGGGTGATGAAATCCCCAAGCAGGCCTCCTAAAAAGTATAAAACAAGACCGCATACATGATCTTGGGTTTTAAAAGACATGCATTCATTCCAATTGATGATTTAGATTTTGCCAATTATGATTGAAGACACTTGTGATTATAGCATACAATGCTCATTCCAACTTGATAGCGTTGTCAACATAATGGAAGTCGAGAGATCGTCAACATAAGAAATGCGAGCATCATTGAAAATGTGTCAAAACTATGTGATGTTTATTGATTGTTAGGCATTCAAGATTGAGTGTGAATTTTTTTTAAGCCCAAAACAAAGATATGTGAAACTCGATTTGTCAAGCGCGTGCCCGAGGGCCCTCCATGTCAAGATTTGTTCAATTATTATACCCAAATGAAGTGTTAGCGAGCCTAATGTGCATTCAAAGAATTTTTTAACTTAGAAAAACCACTAAAAACTCGAGTGGAGTCTGATTTGTGTGGAGCACTTAACACCCTCCTAGGTGGACCCATCCCCATAGATTGGCACTGAGATTGCAACCAATGGTTAAATTGATGGGTGATTAAAGAGGGTGAGTCCAACTACAAACTCACTCAAAATGTCCTTATTAGTTTTTATAACTTAGAAAATTTCTAAAATGTGGATTCTTTTTATGCCCAAAATTGAAGTGTGAGATATTGCAATGGTTAATTGATCTTTTGGATTCAAGATTGAGTTTGTTTGTTTTAAGCATGCATTCCAAGAAAGATTGATTTTAATCCATTGCATTCAAGATTGTGTTTAAGCAACATTCATTCAAAGAAAAATGCTTAAACATTCAAGTTCATTTTAGCAATATGAGATTTTGCAAAAAACATGGTTAGTGGTTTCATATGTGCTCCAACCTGCAATAGCTACAAAAAAAAAATCAAGTTGATTAGTAACTCAAAAATTTCAAAATTTGAAGCTTAACTATGGGGAAAATAAAATCAACATTTTTTGTTCTTTTTCCTAGGCGTAAAAATGCTTAGAAAGACTTCTACTCTATGGAACCACCAAAAGTTAAAATTTGATTTATACTTTTTTTTTTTAAAACTATAAAGTGCAGAAACAAAGATGTTAAAATAGAAATGCAATAAAGATAGGTGGAGATCATAGTTTATCAGGCGTAGATGCCAAAAAATGAAGACGCTGATCTGCGGAGATGCTGATCTGTAGAGATGACAAAGAAAGAGGTAGAGACACTGAACTGTGGAGACGTTGATCTGCGGAAATGACAGTTTAAGTTAGCAGCGTAGAAAATAGAAAACCAGGCAAAGACGTTGAACTATAGAGATGCTGATCTACAAAGATGATAGTTTAGGTTGACAGTGGTAGAAATGACAATTTAGGTTGGCGGCGGTGGAGACGACAGTTTAAGTTGGGAAGATGACAGAGTAGCTAGCGGAGATGATGATCTGCGGAGATGACAATCAAGGATGCGGAGATGACAGTCTAGTGGCAACACTGATAGCAGAAGACCAAGTGGAGATGTCAAACTACAAAGATGACAATTTGGTTGTGGAGATGAAAAAGTAGCTGGTGAAGATGACAGTTTGTAGGTGCAGACGTCAATCTGTGGAGATGACACTGCGTGAAAAGAACTGAAATGCGCAGATTTTTTTCAATTTTTTTTTAATTTTTTGGTTATTTTCAGATTTTAGAAGGTATTTCTTCTTCCTAAGTGCACCTTTCAACCTACAAAAATATGTGAAACACCCTACAACTCACTCAAACAACAAGAAATATTATATTATTAGAAAAAACAACATATAGATATAAATGGATGATTAAATGACCCATAGTGGGGTCCCACCGAGTGTGCCAAAATGTATATGAGAAATATGTTAGCAAGAAATACTAATCTATTAAGAGAACAAAGCATTAACTAGCATAAAAATCATAACATATATGAGAGACAAAGTGAAACCCTCAAATGAGAATATGAGCCATAGAATGGCTCTCCCATTGAGGATAGTCACTTGATTTAGGGATGAGTCTATTTGCTTAGATTTTGTATGTATGCTCAAGGTTCTCAAAACTAGCTTCAATGGAGATGGATGGGTAATGACAAATTGGTAGCCTTTTGAACTCTCAATTTGGCATTATAAGGGTATGGTTTAAAGGCTTTTGGTTCTCAAACTAGCATTATAACTTTGGCTTAAAGGTTGTGATGAAATGGCTTGGGAGGGGATTCAATTTATAGGCTAAGGGCTTGAGGGATGGAGGGTTAAGATGTAATGAGAGATGAAAGTTTAATGAGGGCTAGGATGCACTCAAATGGGAGCACATGGATTGTGTTTGTTTAGCACCAACCAGGGAGTGACACATGTCACAGGGTGAGTGGATGGAGGAAAAGGCAAGGATGAGTCAAAAAAGGAGGCTCAAGGGATAATATCTTCATAAAGACCCTTCATAATGATTTGTAAGAGCAATGAATGGGCTTGTAAGAGTTTTTATGCCCTTTCTAAGAGCATTCAAAGCTTAGTGGTTGGGATATTTTAGAGGGAGTTGAGATTCTTGACTTTGCTTAGCTTAGAAAAGTCTTAAGCTTACTTAGGGAATGTGACAAGCTTAAGGGGGGATTGGAGGTGATTTAGGATTAGACTAAGCTTGTTAGAGATATGCAAGTGGATGGCATTCAATGAGGGTGGGTGAGTTAGTGGCTAAACTCGGTTAGTATGGGTGGATGGGGTGGATTAGGCTAAAAAGGGGGTTTAGGATAGTTTAGGGGTTATTAGATTTGAGGGCTTTATTTATCAAATAGATTTATTTAATAAATGAGGATTTTGGAATTAGATAGAAGAATAGGATTAACTGATAAATAATGGGTTATTTGATTTATCATTTAGGACTATAGATGATTAATTAAATTAATCAGCTAGGGGATGGCAAGGGATTAATTAATTAGAAATTTAATTAATGATGCCTTTAGAGATAACTAAATACGATTACCAAAGTGGTGTAATCAAATTTAGGTGTCTACAGCTGATATGTACAAAATCAAGGGACAACCAGGAACTGGTGGAACCAAGATAGGGGGATTTGTGAGATATTGCTTGAGCTGATCAAAGCTGTGCTGACATAAAGGATCCCACTTGAAGTTCTCATCCTTCTTCAGTAAATGTGAAAATGGTGTACACTTATCTACAAGCTGGGAGATGAAGCATCAGATGGATTGAAGCTTTCCCTAAAGAGAGTGAAGCTGTCATAGTGTTTGGGGAGGAGGCATGTCTAAGATAGCCTTGACCTTCTTAGGGTCGATCTCTATACCTCGTTTAGAAACTATAAAGCCTAGAAGCTTGCCACATGTGAGCCCAAAGACACACTTCTTTGGTTTCAGCATGAGATGATATTTCGCTAATCTATCAAAGACTTTCTCTAGGTCAGCAAGATGATCCATGAAGGTATGAGATTTGACGAAGATATCATCCACATAATCCTCCAAAATGCTATGGATGAGATCATGAAAAATGGTTGTCATAGCTCTTTGATAGGTAGCCCCAGCATTCTTTAGGCCAAAAGGCATCATGTTGTAGCAAAAGGTTCCCCAAGGGGTAGTGAATGTTGTCTTATGTTGATCGTCTTTTGCAATATTGATTTGATTATACCCAGAAAATCCATTCATGAGGGACAAAATTTCATGTCCAGCTATAAGGTCTACAATCATATCTATGTTGGGTAAGGGAAAATCATCTTCTAGACAAGCTTTGTTAAGATCTCTAAAATCAGTGCAGATTCTAATGTCACTAGAAGGCTTAGTGACGGGGACCATGTTGGAGGTCCACTCTGAGTAGTTAATAGGTCGAATAACCTTAGCAACTAACATTCTTTATAATTCAACTTTTACTAGTAATGCCACCTTGGGGTGCATTTTTTTAATCTTTTGTCTGACGGGCCTGATCTTTGGATCGACTACAAGATGATGAACTACAAGCTTTGGATCAAGTCCTGGCATGTCCTAATATGACCATGCAAATCAGCCAATGTTCTCTCTTAAGACCTCAAAGAGGAGATCAGCTTGGTCTTGTGATAGGGATGCAGCAATGTGAACAAGTTTGGGGATCTTTGAAGAATTGATGTTGACTTCTCTAATATCCTCAATTAGAATAGAAGATATCTCTGGTCGATTATCTTGATAAGGCAATGCTAAATCCTCATGTTCTGCTTGTGACTCTAGATTTTCTTGCTGAGGGGTTCTCTTTGTTGCCTTAACTAGTCTCGGTTTAACCTTAGTTCCAATTTTGGGTGTATCAGAACTAGGTTGGGGATTTTCTCCAAAATACCCCTTGGGATCTAGCTTATAGATATAGGCAGAATCTGGCTTTGTTTTCTTGTGAGGATTTTCAGCTACCATGAATCTTAGAAGTGCTTCCTTTGATGTGAACTCATCAATGTGTATGACACTTGGTTGGTCCCAATTTATGAGTTGTGGATGGGCAAGTGGTAGGTCAATGAAATGGATGGATAGTTCTTGGACAACAGAGTCTCCCAAGGAGATTTGGTCTGGGATATCATCATAGGCTTTCTTTTCAACTTCCTCAGGAATGTCTCTAATTTTGACAAGGTCACAGTGAATGTTTGAAAAAGCATGACCATTCTCATTGGTGCCCCCAATTGTGGGTATGCCAAAGCCAAGACCTGACTTCGATTCCCACTTGTGTGCATCGATGGGGCACTACATTCCTCTTTCTTCTGGTCCTAGACCACCACCTTGATAGTTCCATTTCTCAATGATGAGCTTATGTTCATGGGGATACTTCTGGCTAAAGTGATCAAGGCGTGCTTGATTTCTTGGAGGGGCATCCTTATATAACCAATTGTTGATATCTGGAGTGAGCTCCTCATGAAGAGGGATTTTCAAGGATAAAAAGGTTGTTGGGCCAAACTATTTGTATTGAAGAGGTGAAATCTCCTTAGCTTTGTGATATGTCAGTCGTCCATGGGCGTGTGGATCAAGTGGGAGTGTCCCGACAACAAATGCATCTGACAGACTATACTCTCCATAGCCTTTGTTATTGATCTTCACGGTAGATAGGGTGTAGGTGAGGATGGTTTTTGGGTCATTACAAGTGGTGGATGAGCTAGTGATGGCTATGTCAATATCAATTCCAGGGCAATGGTTTGCATATGAAGCTTCAACTGTATTGCAGTAAGCAAAGGGTTCTGGATCGGCATGGATGATTACCTCAGTGCCCTGATGCAAAAATTTGACGCACTAATGGTAAGTGGATGAAATGGCTTTCATGGCATGAATCCATGGGCGACCAAGGAGGATGTTAAATGGTAGGTTTAGATCAATAACATGGCAGAGTGTTTCTTGGATAACTGGTCCAACCTTGATTGGTAGTAAAATAGTTCTTTCTGTGGTTCTTTCCAAGTTTTCATAAGCTTTGATGGTGATAACCTCACCGATGATATCTGCCTTAGTATACCCAGCTTGTTTTATGAATTTTAGGGTGCAAATATTCAAGGCTGATCCATTATCTATCATTACTCTTTTTACGAAAAAATTGGATACCATAATGGCTATGCGAAGCAGAAGGGTGTGATCTGGCTCGACCACGGGTATGTCAGTGGGTTTGAAAAATAGGGCACATGAGGAGGATAGGTGTCCAACGAGATTACAAAAATTAGTAGCGTTGATATCTAAAGGGACACGAGATTCTATGAGAGCACTATCAAGGATGTTTTTGTACACAGGACTAGTGCAGAGAAGGTCTAAAATGAAGATTTGGGTTGGCATGTTCCTAAGGTGTTCCAAGATATTGTATTGGCTTTTTGATGGAGCTAATGAAGCTAGTGAAATGGGTGGGCCTGTGATGTTAAATTGTCCTCTTTGAGTGGTGACTGCACACTCATTGTTTGGTCCTTGGATATTGATAACATTGACAGAAGGCTCTTTCTCAAATATACAACCTATGAGGCTACCATAGTCTATATAGAATGAAGTGTGGTCATTGTTCTTCCTATGTTGTTGGTTTGGATGGCGGTTGTTGGTGTTGTTGTTGTTGGTTTGGATAGGTGATTTTCCAAGAATTTGGTTCTTGTGAGGAGGAAAAGCATTTTGATATATATGTAAGCTTGCATTGGGAGAGGTTTGGGCACCAACGGTGATTTCTTTCTGATCAATGAGGTCTTGCACATAATCTTTCAGTTTCATGCATCTGAGGGTAGTGTGACCTTTTACCCTATGAAATTTGTAGTACTCATTATCTCTGTACCATGCAGCTTTGGATTGGCTTGGGTCAATTTGCTGGGTAGGAGGAAATTTGATGAGGCTTTCTTTAGTCAATTTTTCAAAAATGACATCCAATGGCTCACCAAGGGGTGTATAGTTTCTAGGTGCAGGTTGGAATCTGGGCTTTTTCCCTATAGCTACATTGATGGCATTAGCTTGATTGTTAGACCTTTGAAAGTTGGGTCCTGGATTGTGGCTTTGATAGCTTTGGTGATTCTGCTATTGGTAGTTGATAGCTTGTTGATTGTTTGGTTGATAAGGTGGGTTGGATTGATTTTGGGAAGGACCAACAATATTCACATGTGTCATATCAGTAACCCCATCTATTGATACATGCTTGTTTTTGTTCCAATACCTAGACTTTTTATTTGAATGTGTTTGATTTTGGTTGGCTTCTTTGTAAATCTTGACCATGCCATCTTTAATGAGTCCTTGCTCAAGGATCATTCCTTTCTCTTTGATATCTTTGTAGGTCTACAAACAATTCATGGTCATGTGGTGAGCCAAGATGGGATGGGCATTATCAATTAACATTTTCACCAAATGGCGCTCTGGCAAGGTGCAAGATATGCAGGTGGTAAGGGTTTGCCATCTTTGCAAATATTCAGGAAGGCTTTCTCAAACTTTTTGTTTAGTGTGGACAAGATCCACTACTGATAGCTCTGTTTCAAAAAGATGGGCATATTGGGCTACAAATGCCTCAAACAATTCAGCAAAGTTTTTAATTGTGCCATATGGTATTCTATAAAACCATTCAAGAGCTAGTCTAGCCAAGCTTTTGGGAAAGAGACGCAAGAGGAAGACATCATCGTATGCCAGTTCTTGGCAGTGCATGTAAAATTCTTTGATATGTGTGACAAGGTCTCCTTTTCCTCTGAATTTGTCAAACTTGGGTGTCTCAAAATGCTTGAGGAATGGAGTCATAATAATGGCTCTGTCAAATGGGTAAGGACACAAATTCTCAAATTTGAAGGTTTTTGGATCATTTCCCTCTTAGATGTTCTTCAAAGCTATCTTCATGGCTTCCCATTCTGAATTAATGGGTGATGGCTGGGGTGCCCCCAATGTAGGAGTGCCCTGAGGTAGGTATGTTCTAGATGGGGCAATGGAATATGGATGGCTTTGAGGTATGGGCTGGTAGGGATTGTACATGGCTTGGGCAACTGAATGGTGGATGATGGGTTGCTATGGTGGAGGTGGCACATATTTTTGCATGTGTTGTGAGGCTTGCTGTTGATATTGGATTTGAGGTTGGGATTGAGGAACATAAGCTGGTTGTGGGATAAATGGATTGCTTTGTGGAGGTAAGGTATAAGATGGTTGTGAAGCTTGGGGAAAGGATCGGGGAGCTTGTGAAACTTGACTTTGGATTTGAGGAGTTTGTCCAATATATGTGGGTTGTGCCCCCATTTGGGAAGGTATCTGCATGGCAAAAGAGGCCAAGTAATTGGTAGTTGGTGGTGGTGGATTTCCTCCTAGAAGTGGCATAGAAAATAGAGGGTAATAGGAGGTAATAGATTAGTTGGTGGTGGAGGTGGTGGGAATTAAAAGCTTGGAAATGGAACTGATAGGGTTTGATAGCTTGGTGGCTGGATTTGAAAGCTTGGTAGAGGGGTGGCAGGAGCTTGGGTCACTTGAGAACTTGGCAGAACATTGGTAGTAGCTTGTGGGGTTTTATAGCTTTGTGAAATGAGGGTAGTAGCTTGTGGATTTTTGGTTGATGGCACTGAGCTCCAAGGACCTAGGGGAAATGATGGAATTGTGTTCTGAGCTGAAGTAAACAAGCTGGGGGTGATGAAGGGTTGATTACTTGGCCCCATGGGTGGCATCCCGGTTGTATATTGTTGAGGTTGGCCAAAGATGCTAGCACTGATTTGAGAGATGGGTGGATTTGGAAGGCTGTGTTGGAGAGCAGCAATAGCAATAGTGAAGGGAGTGAATGATGAGGTGTTTTTGGCAAAGGGGGTTTGGGATGGAGTGGTATAGACCAATGGTGGAGTGGTGGTGGCTAGATTGGTTTGCGGAAGGGAGATTTCAACTTGAGTGGAGCCTGGTATGTTTGGGTCTGTTGGATGATATGGGGTGGGTTGAGGATCTTCTTTTGGCACATATTGAGGATAATTTGAATCATAAGAGCCTATGGGTGGTGGGAGTTGTCCAAAAAATAGGTGAGATGGATCTGATAAGGGAGGAGGTCTTCCAAAGTCGAAGGCTCCTATGTTGTCCCTTCAAAAGTTAGCCATGATTGTTTCTTTGTTCTTGTCTATAATGGCATTCACCAATACTGCATTTCCTAGTTGGTTCATGAAAGCTTCAATGTCAGTAGGTGATGGTATAGTGTTCTCTAGGTTGAAGGATGATTGGGTGCTCAATGGGAGCGAAGATGTTCAATCCAAATGATAGGGCTCCATTGTTTCCTTCTTCTTCTTGGCTAAATGAGTGACAAGTGGCATGAAAATGCAGAATGTTCATAAGGATGAGATGCAACAATGTTGATGGATGCAAAGGGGGAAGGCTTTTCTATCCAAATGATTTCCTAGGTTGAGGCAAAGCTGTATGACAAAACCTAAGGAGGATTGGGTTGGAGATTCTAACTTCAAAGATATGTTGCCAAAGCATGAAAGGTCTACTTTCGTATGTGCAAGCTTGGTGGTGATTGTGTCAACTTAAGGATAGACTGATGATCCTTTAGGAAGAACATGAGATTGACCACTTGTGGATCCCAACCTTTAGCTCAAGGTGATGAGGGATAACAAGTGACAAAGCTAGATTACCCTAGACAAAGCTCTATCAAAGGGATAACCTTGGTGAGATTGGTGAATTTGGAAGATGTTAGGAATGGAAAACTTTTCGCAAAGTGACAACAATTTCGAAGGCTTGGATGTGAAGATTTTGGATTGTTGGCTAGATGGTTTAGTTCTAAATGAGATGGATAAGCTAAAATGCTTAAGGGGAGGACTAAAGATGGTTGGCTTACCTACAAGGATGACTCTAAAGTGAAGCTTATGCAAGAAGATGTGGAGAAACAAGGGGGTCTAATCATAGAAATCATGCCTAGTTGGTAATCCATAAGCAGGGTTAACTCCTAGATGTTGGTTAAGTTGGATAGTGCGATCTAACCAGGCATCTTGAAGGGCTTCGTCGACAGCTTTGTCCTCTTCTTTGTGGAGTTTGGCGATTTGAGGGCTTGGTGTTATTTCTTTTCTCTTGGCTAAAAATTCTTGGCATGCCTGAGATGCCTTGAGTTTGACTTTGTGAAACTTCTATTTGGGTTTGGGTTGTTCTAACATAGATTTCTAAATGTACTTGGCTTAGAAAGATTTTGGTTGTTTTTCTTCAACTCATTCAACTTCTGGAACAGGCAGTGACTACGCTAAGTGTGCCCTAAGCTAGGATTGACCAAGTTTGGAAAACATTAATTCAACAAGTAAAAAATCAAGCAATAGATAGGAACAACCAAATAGAAGTTCGTAATTCTCATAATGTGATACTTGCGCCACAGAGTGTGTATGTTCTACAAATGTTTTGATCAGTCACTTCAAACACATTAACATCTTAGATGGTTTTCTACAAGGCTGACAGTGGTTTAGCTAGGGATTCCTCGATATACCCTAGGTACATGAGGTCCAAATCCATAGATAAAACCAAAACAATGTCACACAACCAAGAGGAGTGGTAACCCACTTCTTCTCTTTCACTTCTCAGGGGTATAAAGTTCCTTGAGGCTTAGCCCGAGTGACAAAATCTTGATTCCAAGAGAGGTGTCTTTGGATTCACCTCCTGATCTTTATACTCTGCTAGAATGCTGGAGTTGACGTCATCCCAAGGGGTGCTGAAATTCTCAAGTAGGCCTCCTAAAACTTAAACAAGATTTTGGATCCTAATCTTATGCACCCAAGATGGCCTCGAAAGATGACAAGGGGAGAGAAGACTTGGATGATCTTGGGCTAAAAGAAAGAATTCTTTTCCAATTGATGTTTAAGTTTTCTTATCTAGACCTTGCAAACACACATGTTTAGGATGCAAATGTTCAATTCTAGCTTGAAGCATTAACAAAATTAAAATCGATCGAAGAATGAATACACCAAGAAGATTTAGGGTCAACAAAAGTAAACTCGTGTGCCCGGAGGCCCTCCATGTCAAGTATCGATTGATTTTTCTTTAAGGCATTCAAGATTGAGTGTAAGTTTGTTTTAAGCCCAAAACAAAGATGTAAAAAATTTGATTTCAAGCGTGCACCCAGAGGCCCTCCACGTCAAGATTTGTTCAAAAAAATTTATGCCCAAATGAATTTTTTGCGAGACTAATGTGCATTCAAAGAATTTTCTAACTTATAAAAACCAATAAAAACTTAAGTGAGTGGAATTTGATTTTTGTGGAGCACTTAACACCTTCTTAGGTAGACCCATCTCCATATATGGCACTGATATTGCAACCAATGGTTAGAATGATGGGTGATTCAAGAGGGTGAGTCCAACAACAAATTCACTCAAAGTGTCTTTATTTGTTTTTATAACTTAGAAAGTTTCTAAAATGTAGATTCCTTTTATGCCCCAAAAGATCAAGTGTGAGATATTGTAATGATTAATTGACCTTTTGCATTCAAGATTGGATTTGTTATTTTAATCATACATTCATAAAAAAACAAACTTGATTTTAATCCATGGAAATCAAGAATGATTTTAGCAACATGCAATCAAAGACAAGTGATTAAACATTCAAGTTCTTTTCCTTTGAGCATTCAAGATTGAGATTTTGTGTGTTGTTTTAATAACTTCAAAGTGCTTTGTTTTAACCTTAGATCATTCAAGATTCTTTTGCACTCAAAAGTGAAAATGACTCTTTGGACTTTGCTTTTCATTCAAGATTTTGTGTTCTAGTTTGCATGTTTTAAGCCCAAAAATGATATTCTTAGATTGTTTTGATGCATGAAAAACCTAAGAAACATTCAAGATTTTGCAACAAGACATTTGTTTGGAACAAATAACAAAGCTTTTAGGACAATTTTGGCAACCATTTAGGACTCTTAGTTTTAATGAGATTTTTAAAAGAACTTTAAAATATTTGCAAATGAGGTTTATTTTATCCTTGATTGATGCTTTGAGTTTGATTTAGATTTTAGTGTGCACTTAGTTTTGATTTTGAACCTTTTGAAATGGAAACTTGAAGTTCTTTTTAAATTTCCAAAAATGAAATGTTCCTAATTTTGCATGAATGCATCTAAAACTTTGATGTTGCAAGGATGCAAATGATTGTATTGATTTAGTTTCACTTGTTAAATTTTTTATTTTATTTTTGCAAATTTTTAGCTTTTAATGGATTTAAGTATGATTTGGGGGTTCATTTTAAGCACTAAAAAGAAGTGTGTATGATTTTGCTTCCTTAAAAAAAAAATGGCCATGATCTCCCACAAGAACAAGAAGAAGAAGTAGATGGAATAAGAAGAATATAGACAAGAAGAGGAAGAAGAATTCCAAGTGCTTTGTCCACCTATAAGCTTGAAAAATCTGAAAATGCTATGAGATAGACGATGAGTTCCTTTTTCTTCTTCATGCTCATGTGGACCTACAAAACCAATTATACAATCCTACCAATCACAAAAACAAGCAAAATTAGCCAAAATTAGCAAATGACATACAAAACTTGACTAAAAAAGCTAATGAAGATGACCCATGCGGGGTCCCACCGGACCTGCCAAAATGTATATGAGCAATGTTAGTATGCTAATAGGATCCAAATTTAAATAAAGCTTCTACAAACTAAACAAAATTCATTAACTTCAAGATAGACTAAGATGAGCTCTCAATTGAGAATATGAGCCATTAATGAGCTCTCTCAATAAGAAGCTCTCTTGTTGAGTGGCTTTGTCTAAATAGATAGGATGTATGCTCAAGTTTATGTTTCAAAAAGGGCTTCAAATGGAGTTAGAATTTGGGTGTGAGTGTATGGTTTTGATGTAAAATGGCTTCTTAAAATGACATTATGACTTTACTTCATGGATTGTGTTGTTTTACAAAGGGTAAGGATTCAATTTATAGGCAAGAGGCTTGAGGGATTGAGGGCTAGGATGCAAGGATGGAGAAAAGTTCATGGAGGGCTCAGATTGCATGATAGGAGAGCACATGGATTGTGCTTCTTTACAGCCAATCAGGGAGTAACACATGTCATAGGGTGAGAGGATGGAGGAAAGAGGAAGGATGAGTCAAAAAAGGAGGATCAAGGGATAAAATCTTCATAAAGACCCTCATAATGGCTTGTAAGAGCAATGAAAGGGCTTGAAAAAGTCATTTATGGCCTAGTGGGCTTCATAAAGTTTTATGGTTGGGATATTTTGAAGGAGATGAGAGGAATTTTGACTTGGGCTTGATTAGGAAGGTTTTAAGCTTGCTTAAGATTGTGCAAATGATTAGAGGATGGATTAGGATGGTTTAGGATTAGCTTATGGATAGGCAAGTGGATGCCATTTAATGAGGGTGGGTGAAGGAGGAGATATCTGTTAACTTTGGCTTGGGTTAGTAAGTCTTAACCCATGTTTAGGGAATGTGACAAGGTTAAGAGGGGATAGGATTAGGTTTAAAGACATCTTTTAGAAGAGTCTAGACTTTGGATGAGGATAAAGACTTTTTAGAATAGTCTAGAACTTCCTAGGATGAGGATGAAGACTTTCTAGAAGAGTCTACAACTTCTTAGGATGAGGATAAATTAGATTTTAGGAAATAAATAAAGTTTTATTTATTTCAAGGGTTTGGGTTGAGGAGATATTTATTTAAAAAAAATTAATAAACATGTGGATTAATATTTAATCTTAATTAAATATTTTGAGTTGGGATTAGGGGTAAGAAATGATGGGATTAGCCTTTAATCAAAATTAGAGAAGGATTAGAAGATTTTGGAAGAGGTTAGTGGTCTTAAGGAAATTGGCCAAGTTTTGGGCAAAAAATAAATTTTTTATTTATTTTGGATTTTTTGGTCAATTTATTAATTAAATAATTAATAAATAAGGAAATAATGTTTAAATAAGATTTAAACATTTTTGGGAGGGATTCCTTAATTAAATATTTTTAATTAAGATAAAGGAATTTAATGGCATAAAAAGAAATAAATAAATTAATTAATTAATTAATTAATAAATGATGATGTCATCAAAAAAAATTTCAAAAAATAAAAATACTTTATTTTCTAAAGGATTTAGGTGTCTACACCATCTACATATTGTGAAACTCCATTATGGATTAGGTGATACAACATTTTGATTGACCACGAAGCATAGTTATGAGGAGTTAATTTAGGAAACTTAAAGTTGCCCATAATGCAAAAAAATGAAAAAAAAAATGCAAAAAAGAGAGAACACAACACCAAGAACACCCCCCCTTTTCACTAAATCAAGAAACCCCCCCAAAATAGATGCTTTGGGCACTTTATCAGAAGAGCAATTACAATGGGCCACTTGCTAATTTTTTCCTTTGTGGACTTCTAATTTTGCTTGTTACAACCTCTTGATAGAGTACAAATCTGAAACTTTACAATGTGCTACAATACTGAAGGATTACAAAGGAAAGAAAGGCCCTATTGCTAAAAGTGATAATTTTGTCCACACAACACTACAATCTGATACTAGATCTAGAAAGTAAACAAAAAATATGCACTTTCAAAAAACGTAGAACCTTTTTTCAACTCCAGATGTGCCCGTACACAGTGTTTGAAGTTACAAAATGCAAGATTATTAAGGTACAGTTGCCAAAAAATAGAATTTTTGAACAATCCATGCACCAAAACCAAAAAATAGCTGCACCACTAAAAAATTTGGAAACTTTTACCCAGTTTCAAAAAAAATTGCACCTGATTTGGAGCCTATATGTGCGAGTTATGGCCTCTTGAAGTCAGTCTACCAAAACCAAAATCAATAGGGCCCTAGAATGACAGTCATACAACTGTCAATTTTAGGCTAGTAAAGCGGATGATGTCAGCACATTCTTGGTTGATGATGATGTTAGTATGACATTATGATGATGTCATCTGTACAGACCATATAGAAATTGATGACGTTGGCACTAACGGGGGTGAAGGTACTACTTGAATATTTTTTTCACCACCGAAGGATCAGACTGCAGCGTGGGGTTGGAGAAAATCTTCATCGAGATCCTAGTTTTTAATCCCACATTGGGCAGAATGTGGAGTTAGCTATTGTATAAAACTAATAGTGCTCACTGTTAACTCTAAAGTGAGTCCGTCGGTGTGTGGAAACGGCTGTCGAAATTACGAGCAGCAGGCCCTGGTTGTTGGTTGCCAGATTATGGGCAACGGACAGGTCGGTCGGGGATGGAGACTCTTGATGGATTAAGTTGTCGAATAATGTAGGATTTTGGTTGTGGCTTTATTGAAGCCAAAAATTAAATAAAAAACTTGTGAAATAATATATCCACCAAAATAAAATAGAGCGCTGAGCCGAGGTGTCACTGCCCGATTTGGCCAAAAAAATTTCTCTTCTAGACTATATGAAATTTTTTGAAAATATGCAGATTCAGAAAATATAGAGAAATAGATCTAAAAATAAAATTAAATAATCAGATCGATTAGATCATACCCAATTGCAAATCGGTGCCTTCGGGTGCTAGTTTGCAAAAAAAAATTGCCTCACGATCAACTTTCACCCAATATAGGCAAATTTATAGTCAATCTTCACCAAATCAGCACTGTGGATGCAACGGGAAGGTTAGATCTGGCTCTAGATGCTCCCAATTTTTGCAGATCCTCCAGAATCGAGGTGTTGAAGCATAAACAATCTTGAACAGCTGCGTGATGAGAATCTTCCTCAGCTCTGATACCATGTAAGAATTTGGCTTAGGCTAGAATTCACCCAAGAATTAAAGAACCCAACACAAGTACACAGTAGACCAAAATAGGCATAGTATGATCAGAATGACGATATTCATTCAATAATTGGATGCAAGAGTACACTAGGAGTGCTTGATTATAAAGGCCTCAAGAGAGCTTCTAGAATGCATAGAAGTCAGCACCATGACATGTCATACAACTAGGAACATGTCCATCAAATATGGATTATCCTCCATTAAGCACGAGATTAAGTGCAATGATGTGAGGATAAGACTACAATGGTGTAGCATGAAAATTAGTGGAGTAGACAACATGTGCTAAATAAGGAGTGCGAAAAATTATGTTGTCATCATGACAACTCAGTGAATGATGCATACTCCTACATTGTAGACACCATGTACATAATTAGAGTTATGTAACTCAATGAGAGTTCACAAAATCCTAAGTGTCTCACCTAAAATAATAATTAAATAATGCAAAAAAATTAAATAATGCATTAACCTAAGTAAAACTTAAGTAAGTGTAATAAGTAAATACTTATTTACACCAACACACATTCTCATTGAATATGACATCCCTACTTCTTATAATTTTTTTATTTACAAAATCCTAAATCCTATAACCAAAATCATTAATGCCATATCCAACAAATATAGATTTCTTTGACTTAGCTTCTAGCTTGGTTCTATTTTTAGAGTCTATGTGAGAAAATACTTCACAACTAAAGGTCTTGAGAAAAGAATAATCACCTTCTTACCAATCTATGCTTCCTTTGGAATATAACAATCCAAAGGAGTAGAGAGACCTCTATTAATCAAATATATAGTAGTATTGATAGCCTTTGCCCACATGTGTAAGGGCAACCTAGCATGCAACCTCATGCTTCTTGCATGTTCTATTATAGTCTTATTCATTCGTTCAGCCACTCCATTTTCCTGTGGAGTCCTTGGAATAGTTTTCTATCTACAAATACCATTAGTGGAGCAATAATCTTCAAATTCATGACTACAATGCTCACCACCATTATTAGATCTAAGACATTTTAATTTCTTGCCACTCTCATTTTCAACCAAGCATTTCCATTCCTTAAAAGTTTGAAATACATCAGATTTCTATATAACGAAATAAATCCATAATTTTCTAGTTGCATCATCAACAAATGTAACATAATAATGAGAGACACCAAGGGAAGATACTTGAGCTAGTTCTCATACATCAGTATGCACAAGCTCTAATTTCTAATTTTGCACATGGAAGAGTAGAAATTTTGAAAATGGGTTGATGTGGAAAATGAGGATGATATGGTCACCATGTGGATAACTCAATCTTCTCTCACTAGAAATTTTTTTTAGGTTTACTCCAAGGAAGGTAGACCAATTTCAAAGTTTACCATTGTATAAGATTCTATTATAATGGTCCTATTCAGCTTCTTCTTTCTTGATGTCTTTGATAACATATCAAAAAAATTTATCACTATGTGCTAGGTTTTTCCTTTCCTTGTAGGCGAATGGTTTGGATAATTTCACCTTCTTAGGTTTGACTTTGTTGGTCATGGCAAAAACAAAACAAATCTAGTTGCAAGACCAAGTATGAAAAGTTTGCAAATAAGCTTGTGACTAAAAGACCCAATGAATTTCAAATGCTGGACCAAATGTAAGAACTCATGAAAATAACTATAGGTCAAGACGACCCACTTACAACCATTTCATTCATTGAATGTTTAACTCACCATTTCACTTTTTTTTTAACTTGTTTGATGTTTGGTATTTATTTTGAATGTTTAAACAATCATGCATGCTAAATACATCAACAATCCTAATAAAGTTGCCACTAGGATGTACAAAGATTATCTAGATGGAATCCTCAATATATGCAAGGTACATGAGGCCAAAATCTGTAGATGAAAGAAAATAGTGCCACATAGCTAGGAGGAGATGGTAACCCAAATCTCCACCTTCACATCCCAAAGGTATAAAGTTATTTGGGGCTTAGATAAGAGTGACAAAAAATTTCTTCCAAGAGAGGTGTCTTTCGATTCACCCTCTAATTCTTATACTCTACCAGAATGCTTGAGTTGAGGTCATCCCAAGGGGTGATGAAATCCTCAAGTAGGCCTCCTAATAAATATAAATAAGACCACATATTTCTTGTGCACTCAAGATCACCTGAAGGTGCAAGAGGAGAGAATACATAATTGGCTCGGGGCTTAAAAGACACTTGTTCTTTCCCAATGAAGCTTAGATTTTCTATCTACTTTGAAAATGGTCATGTTTAAGCATGCATTGTTCTTTCCAACTTGACAATGTCATCAACATAATAAAAGAAATGATTCATCTAAATAAAGTAAATTGATCCTCTTCAACATAAACAAAATGTTGAAAATAAACAAATTCCATTAAGTCATTCAAGATTGAGTGAATTCATTTTAAGTACCAATCCAACTATTTCATAGCAAGCTTCTTTGACCTTAGGCATTCAAGAGTGTATTCACTATCTAAACATTCATTCCAATGGAAGCATGTCAATTTCCTTAAGGAACTCAAGATTGTGTTTGATTACTCTACACATGCATTCCAATGAAAAACTTGTTCATTCATTAAGGCATTCAAGAGTTTGTTTGAGCACCATTCATTCCAACGAAATGTCTATAAATTTCTTTAGATCATTCAAGAGAGTTTAATATTTTACCTTAGTGCATACAAGAGTGTGTTTGGCTTTTAATATTAGTTGCAACATGCATTCAAAGGAAAAATGATTAGATCACTCAAGTTCCTTCACCATTTAAACTCTACATGTGATTAAAATCAGTACAAATTCTCCAAGTGATTAAAATCACTATAAATCCCTAAGTGATTAAAATCACTAAAAATTTCCAAGTGACTAAAATCACTAAAAAAAATTCAAATCTTGTTCCCTGCAATAAATTAAACTTGATTAGAAATCCCTATAGATCAACCAATAAATGAGTTAAGTATTAACAATATCAACTAATCTATCAAGACCTAGAGATGATAGACATCAGGCACAAACATTAGAAAAATGTAGTCGATAAATATTATAGACAATAGAATACAAAAGGACACCATTAATTTTCATTGACACATTGATAGTTACAAATGACAAAACAGTTTGCATACACACCAAAATACTGAGATGAGAAAATACACAGACACCATAGTTTAGGAAGTGTTGTCAAGTAGAGATGACAAAATACACTAGTAGATATGACAGTCTAACTATGATTAGGGATTAGTCTACCAATAATGGAGATGACAAAATTGGCTAGATTTGGTAGATGAAATTCTAATAAAAATAAGTGTTCTGGCCACCCACAATGTAGAAGATAGAATGGTAATATTTGCAGATGACACAATAAGAATCAGAGATACCAAAACACTAGATGTTCATAGGATTAGATCAAGTTTTTATAACTGATGGGTGGAGATGGCAGTCTACATAGATGTTGATCTATGAGGATGCTAGTCTGTGTAGATGACAGAATGTCTTTGCAGATGACACTGCATCCTAGTGGAGATGATAGTGCATAGGTTTTTTCAGCAAGTTAATGGTTTTCGATGAAATTTGAAGGTGAAAAAAGGGACGTGGGTCCCATCAGGCACGCCAAAATGGATGTGTGAAACCTAAACTATTAGGAGCATGCGTAAACAAGAAAATTTAGTTGCACATGTATATCAAAGATTTAAATGAAATTGAAATACAACTATCTATACTTGAGTTTTACAACTTGATGCAACTAAAATGAAAAGTCTTCTTGCAACCTCAAAGTAGCTCAACAAAGGGTACCCATAAGAGGCCTTGTTGGTGTGCTTTAGATTGGAGGGATGTGGATGTGCTCTCCCCAAACAAAATAATGAATGCAAGTATTCAAATGTGAAAACTATATTAAAATGTATATGAAATTCCTTTAAGCAATGGCTATAAGTAAGCCACCCTCAAAGGATTTCATGGATATGAATATGGATGGAATGTAATAGAGAAAGAAACCTAAAAATATCATACTAGGTCATGAAACTAATGTAAAATCTAGAAATATAAGCAATGCAAACAACTACCAAAGGTTATCTCTAAGCATAAAATCTCTAAAAAACTCAAAAGCTAAACTAGCATGATAACAATGCAAATGAGGGAGATGCCGAAATGCTTGAGACAAGGGCTCTATTTATAGGTTTGAGAGAGGCCTTGGGGAGGTGAAATTTATGTGGAATCCACATAGGTGCCACAAGGGAGACAAATGCGTTAAACTAAAAAGCCATGCAAAAGTCAAAAATAGTTTTTATGATTGAGAGGCTCAAGATTTGCTCATATATGTGTGAGCAACCTTAGGGGAAGGAGTGGGGGACAAAGATGTAAAAGGTGTAAGAGGTGTAAATGAAGTTAAAGCTTTATTGGATCATGAGCTTCTCACACGTGTGAGAAAACACATAGGAGCTAAATGGTGTTTAGAAAGGTTCTTAAGATAAATAAGTGGATTTCAGTAATGGGTAGGCTTAGAAGGATGAGAGTGATGGGTGTAGACTAGGTTTTAGGATGGGATTAAGATTAAGCTAAATAAGATTTAACTTAATCATAGGATTAAATAATTTAATAAAGTGGAGGGAATTAAATAAATTAGAATTTATCTTAAAAAAGGATTTATGGAGCACTAGGCATTAAAATAAATTTAATACATTAGAGGGGAAGTATTCAAATTAAATTTAAATATATTAGGGAAAAATGAACCTATTTAATTAAATAAATTTAATTAAATAAGTAGAAGAATATAAAAAATATAATTAACTAATAATTAATTAATTATAATGTCACAAAAAATATTAAATAAATTAATATAGCATTTGGGATGATTTTAAGCGTCTACACCTTGGAACAATTTTTTGTCTATGAATACCATTAGTGGAGAAATAATCTTCAAATTCATGACTAAAATACTCAACACCATTATCAAATCTGAGACATTTTAATTTCTTACTAGTCTCATTTTCAACCAAGCATTTCTATTTCTTAAAAGTTTGAAATACATTAGATTTCTATCTAAGGAAATAAATGCATGTTTTTCTAGTTGCATCATCAATAAATGAAACAGAATAATAAGAACCACCAAGATAAGATACCTAAGCTAGTCCCCATACATCTGTATGCACAAGGTCTAACTTATCTCTTTTATTTTCCTTCCCAATGTTCACAATACTCACTCTCTTTTGTTTCCCATACACACAACTTTCATAGAAATCCATATTAATACATTTTAGACCTAGTAAAACTTTCTTTGAATGAAGTACTTTCATACCTTTCTCACTCATGTGTCCAAGTTTTTAGTACCATAGTACTATATCAAAATCTATAGCAGCTATTTGTTCTCCCTGCTCAATTATAGTAGTTGTTCCTGAATATTCATTTTTCTCTGAAACAATCAAAGTAGAAGGAACAGTATGACTTGTACAAAGATATAATGTTCCTACTCTCACACCACTTGTTACTATAAGGGAACTTTTTGAAACCTTCCAATTTTTATCATTGAAAATAATTACACAAACCTCATCACCGACTTTCCCTACTGAAATTAAATTCTTACTCAACCTTGGAACATGTCTTACCTCATGTAGTAGCCAATGATTCATATTCTACAACTTAATCTTAACTTTTTCCTTTCCAGCAATCTAACAAGGTTCATTATCCCCCAAATAAACAAGCCCAAAGTCCCCTTGGACATAACCAATGAAATAACCTCGATAAGGTGTAGCATGAAATGATGCACCAGAATCTAAAACCCATGAATCATGAACACTTTCTAAAGATTGAAGAAAATCATCCTCTTCAGATTTGTTACTTACCACATTTGCCTCATCTCCATCTGATTTATCTCCTTCATTTTTTCTTTTGATTCCAACAATCTTTCTTTTTATGCCTTGGTTTCCCATAGTACCAATAGTCCTTTGATCCTCTCGATTGAGACCTCGCCCCTTTTGAGTTTCTTCTTAATTTCTCATAATTTTTGAAATTATTTCCTCTCTTAGTCATTCTGCCTCAATTTTGTGTGTTCAAAGTACTTCCAAATGTAGATCTACCTAAGGATTTCCTACAAGTTTCCTCACTCAAAATAGCACCAATCACATCATCATATTTTAGGGTACTAGATCTAGGAATAGAATTACTTATAACCATTATCAACCCATTCCAAATTTTAGGCAAAGAACACAAAATTAAGAGAGCCCTAATTTCTTCATCAAAATTGATACCCATAGAAGATACCTAACTAGTAATAGTAGTAATCTCATTTAAATAATCTATAATAGATCCACCTTCTTCCATTTTCATATTAAATAAATGCTTCATGAGAAATACCTTGTTTGAAGCGGAGGGTTTTTCATACAATTTTGCTATGGTTTACATGAAGTCTTTTTTTTGTCTTTTCTTTTGTAATATTAAATGCCACTAATGGTTCTAGGCATAATCAAATCCTTTCAATTGCTTTTTTATCTAAAAAATTTGAGTCACCATTTGACATAGATCCCTAATTCTTGGTTTTGCCTTCCAATGACTTCCATAAATCCTTCTGATAAAGATAGCCTTCCATTTGCATCTTCCATAACTAAAAGTTCTACCCATTAAACCTATCAACCCTCAACTTACCTTTGTTCTCCATTTCTCCCACTCAACCATGAGATTTTCTTGTAGAGGATAATTTAAAAACTACCTCACTTTGATACCACTTGTTATCATTAAACCATGGACAGAAATAAGAATGATATGCAAATATAACCAATAAAAGAAAATAATAGATCACATAGAAAAGAAGACAAGACATAAAGATTTAATGTGGTTCACCCAATCCTTGGGTTACATCCACCAAATAGTAAGTCCAATATTATTATGATCCAGTGACTACAACCTGATTACAATCTATGATCCCTTACAACTCAATATTGTTGTAAGAACCAATTTTCACATAACATAAATGAAACAATCCCTAACCCTAAACCCTTTTATAAAAGTATTTTTATTTCTTTAGAGTTACAACATGTCAGCCATACATCGGCCACAATGTTGGCCATAGTCTGAACACCAAAACATTTATGAAGTATGTACAATACTTCCCTGATCAGTCACCACAAACTAGCAAAAGGGATTTGGGATTTTATATACTATAGAAAATGATCTCAAGTTGGTTGGTTATATAGATAGTGATTGTGCTAGAAGTCTACATGATAGGAAGAGCACTTCAGATACATGTTTCATATAGGATCGAGCGCAATTTCATGGGCATCTAAGAAGTAATGTATTACTGCTAAATTTATAATCGAGTTTGAATACATAGAAAAAAATGTAGCAACATGTCAAGCTATTTGGTTAAGGATAATCTTGATAGATTTTAATGAAAGGAAAAATAATAGAACCACAATCATTTGTGATAATATTTCCTTAATTGCACTATCTAAGAATCTAGTCTTCCATGGGAGAATCAAGAACATAGAAATCAAATATCACTTCATAAGAAAGATGGTGGAGAATAAAGATATCAAAATGGAATTTTGTAGGTTTGAGTAGTAGCTAGTAGAATATTTACTAAGTCATTGGGCATTGGAACTTTTGTGCACCTAACAAAGAGTCTTGGTGTAGTTAATTTGGATCAAAAGTGATCATTTTCTTTCTTAGCTTAGGACAAAGGGGGAGTGTCAAAAATTTAATGTGACTGGTTTGTTGCCCCTGGAGCCAAATCTCCACCTACCCATATGATGTTCATTAACTTGGTAGGTTAGTTTAAATCTAAAAATGAGAGGGAAAACATTTTTTCTAGTAGACAAAAGGAATAAATCTTATTAATTTGATTAGTTAGAGGGTTAGAGAGTAAGAAGGAAGAAAATATAGGAGAAGTGCAGAGCACAAAATAGAGATAGAAAGATGACCAAAAGATCAAAGAAGAGGTTAGAGAATAGAAGGAAGATTCACATAGAAGACAAAGGTTGTAGTAGCACGAGTCTTGATCTCCTTGTTCTCTATAAGTGTGTATTGTTTTGTCCTATGAAGAAATGATTGTTCCAAGCATTATTGTATGCAACCATTTTTGTTGTTAGTTTAAGATCATGTTTTATCATTTGAAGTATTTTTTATAGATTTATGGTTGAAGTCGAATGCTCCCAGATTTGTAATAGTTTAACCTAGTTGAATAGAAAGCAAGAAAGTAGGCATACAAATTTTTTTGTCCCCTTTCTATTCACTATTGCATGCTCAATATTTAAGAAGCCGATACTTGCAAGTTTTATTGTTATGATCTCTATGTCTTAATGGCATAAATGCTCAGACTATAAGTCTATTAAATTGCTCACTCAGTTCAGTGTCTTTGTCAACTGAGTTCATTTGGTCTAGGTGTTGGTTGTGTTTACAGCTTGTCAAGCTCCACCTCCCTTTGGAGACTAGGCTTACTTGGCATACTCTATGTTGAGGCTTTTTGAGCTTGCTTGGCATACATTGTGTCAAGTTTCTCTTTTCTTTTGAGTTAACTTAGCTTCTTTATGTGTCAAGTAGCTTGGCACAATCTCCTTGTCACTTGACACCTTTGGCTTCTAAGTAAAAATTTTTAAGATTGCATTTTTTTTTCATAGTTGTGTCTTATTTTATGGATGGTGATTGAGGAAATGAAAGAGGTCATAATTTTTGTTCCTAAGTCTATGTTTTCAATAAAGAGGCTTGATTATATGAAATGACAATCAGTTGTGGAAGAATGGAATTATATGATTATTTTATTAGTCTAGCATAGAATTCTTGAGAAATGTATATGTGTGTGTACAATAAAAGCATCATCCAAGGAATGTGCATGAGTGTTGAATGCATGAGAAGCTTGTTATTTTAAATATGCATGGGATTCCAACACGATTTGTATAGAGGCTATATAGATGTTCCAAGATTCCTTTTACATGGCTACTTAGCCCATGTTATTTGTTGTAATTTTAGCATTTATATTAGATGAAATGGAGGCATTTATAAGGTGACACATGAGGGATATATATAGGGATGTTAATCTTAAGAGAAGGCACACCATTGTAAATTATAATAAGTGTTGAGATGTTTGTTTAAGTGTGGAGGGGAACTAGGTAGAGGACACTTAAACAAACATCTCAACACTTATTAGTTGTTTTTATCTCAATGCACACCATCATTAAGTGTCAAAAGAAAGTGATTTTTCAACACAATGGAGGTTGTGCACATAGGCCCCAATGTGGAAGAAGAATAATGTTGGTATGCATGACAATGACCTAGAGGTGATCTAGGTGATGAGGTGGAAAAATTAGAGCAAGACACGATGCATGGATTTCAATGTGGTAAACTAGAAAAAGAATGATACATGGTGAACCATCACATTGTCGCTAATGATGTGGTAGATTACCATGTTGTTTGAAACAAAGTGATAGAGTGATATGTGGTAGAGTATGTAGGAGGAGATGTGGAGTGACATGTGGTAGAGTGTGTAGAAGGAGATGATGCATGATCTTGAAATATGCCATCAAATGAGAGGCTCATTGCATTGTCACAAAAGGAAGCCAGTCAATATTTGACCAAAGTGACCCAAGAGTAGTGTGACACATATCAGTGGGCCTATGATCATGGTGGTAGATTTACTAACTAATTAGAATGTGTCATGTGGTGTTAAGGTGGTGAGCGACCACATGAATGATTAATGATGCCAAGGCCAGTGACATGTATAGGTGAGCCAATAGGAAAGTGACATATGGTGCTCCAATTTGACCTCAGTTGAAACTGGAGAGAAATTAATTAATAAAATATTAACAATCTCATATTAATGTGGATTTAGAAAAAGGAAAACATTTAAATGCTAAAGGTAGAGTGGCATGTGTCACATGGTGTTGAGGCAGTGAGCAACTAGATGAAAGATGAATGGACACTCAATCTTTAACCAAAGTGACCCAATAGTAGTGTGACACATGTCAGTGGGCCTAAGACCATGGTGGTAGATTTACTAACCAATCATAATGCACCATGTGGTGTTGAGGTGGTGAGTGACTAGATGAAAAATTAATGATGATAGGGCCAGTGACATGTATAGGTGAGCCAATAGGAAACTGACATATGGTGCTCCAGTTTGAGCTCAGTTGAAATTGGAGAGAAATTAATTAATAAAATATTAACAACCTCATACAAACATGCATTTAGAAAAAGAGAGATATTTATATACCAAAGGTTAAAGGCTGAATATTATAAGGAATATAGAGTGATGGTCACCACATGTGAAGAAAATGGACCAATTAGGTTAAAGAAGATTATTAAATTCAAAAGGAAGTTTGAGTGCATAGGCCTACAAATGTTTAATGAAAAGGGTTTTATTATAATCTTAAACTTTATAACTAGTTGAATTTTTTTTTAACATTGAAGGGCAAGTTCATCCATTTTTTTTGATGCCCAAAGAAAAATTTTGATCCAAATATAAGGATATCATATATCAATAGAATGTTCTTGAAGCAAGCTTTCCAATTTAACAATCAAATTAAGTGGATTTGTCAGTGGGTGAAAGATATTTACATATTTGTAAAGTAGGAGAATTTCCTCCAACTTTATTTCTTTTTGTTTCCTAGTTCAATTCAGATTGAATTTTGGTGCAAATGATAATGTGGGTTGCCTGCAAACATGGAGAGGGTTTTACTGCTCATGTTATTTTGTTTTCTAATCCATTTGGTGGGCCTTTTAGTAATGTTTTTATCTACAAATATGGTACTCTTTCAAAAGGGTTTTATCATTATTTTAAATAGGGGTAATTGGAAAGTTTTTTTGGCCAAATGATGAGATTTAATTTAGTATTTGATTGAGGAGAGAAGAGAGATTTTTTGTTTCAAAAGATGGAAGAGATTCAAGTGGACAAATGACATCATTAGATAAGATTTGGATTTCATCCTGTAGTGCCTCTCCCATTTGATTTCTATAAGTCATCCTAATGGATGCAACCTTGCTGATCTCTCCTTGAGAAGGAATCATGATTGTGACCATGATTGGTCTACACCATTGAGGTGATTGGATTTATGTTCTATATCAATTGAATTCTTTGACTGATTTCTAAGATTATGATGTGATTTATGGTTCACAAAGGTTTGTGCCAATGGTTACTAGGATCAATATGGTATCATGATGTTTTTATGTGATTACCCTAAGATGTGTGTAGAGATTACAATGTGTACTTTTACCCTACTACACTAGACTAGGTTCCTGTAGTAATGGTTAGTCATGTTTATGACTCTGTTTGCTTATGTGTTTTAAGTGTCTTTCCATGTTGTTTAAACAACCAATATTAAATTCTTAAATAATTAAGAATGGATTGTCCATGTTGGATTCATTAGTTTTGTGTTGCAGATATTTACTTTGTTATCTTTTTATCCAAGAGATACTTGTTACTCATGTTATGTTTTACATTTGAGATGACTTGAGGGTTAGATGTTATACCTTAATTTCAGTATCATTGATGTTAGAATACTAAGCTATTCAGTTGATCATATTGCATGATGATGCCATTTTGACATGATAGTGTGTTTTATGATGATATTTGGTTATTTGGTATTTGGACATATCTCTGATTATGTTATGTGATGGATTCAATGCCATGGGTATTTACTGCATTCTTGCATTGTTATGCTTTATGCGAACATGAGTGATGTAAATGGATTATTTTAGTATAATTAAATAAATGGTTAAATTAAGCTATTTAATGCATTTATTGCTTTGGCTAAGTTATTATATGCAATTGCACTTGATCATGTTGTTTAGTGTGCAAGATTTATATCCTTGGCAATGGCACATGGAGTTAGTGATTCAACCATCCATATTTTACCAATGTCGCCCCTATATGGTCGATGTATCCTTATTTTAATTGTTTAATTAATCATTTTGGTGATTATTAAATACAAAATCATTTCCATTATGTGATTAGACCCGTGAGCATGTTTGTGCATTTAGAGTTTTGCATTATCGCGAAAGTTGTTAAGGAAATTTTTGTGTTTTTAAGTTTTTAGGATTTTAATTGATTAATTTTAATTTTCTAGTAGCTTTGCCATAGATGAATTCTTATTTCTAGGAATAAGCTATTTTTTTTTGGGTTTATTCAAGGTTTAACTAAGTTGGATGGTTATTTACTCTAATCAATTATTCACTCAAAAAGTGAATAAATATCTAGAAAGGAATTTAATTCCTCACTTCTCACTTTTGAATTAGAAAGTTGGAGAGAAAAACCCAAAATCCTCTTCATGATGATTTATTGTTTTGTTCATTGTGGGAGCTATGAGTGTGGGATCATTTTAAGGTTGAGCTTGTTGGATCCAGCTTGAGGAGACCTTGGATTGTCGTGGTTTCTGGCTACTTCTATAGGGTTTTTATTTTATGGTTCAGATTCCCATTTTTCCCTTTTTGCTAAGGTAGGGCTCTCTTATTTTATTGTTTTGGCTCCATTTCAGCTTATGTTTTTGGTAGTCATTTGTTAGGAGGCTAAGAACTACTATTCCCCTCTATTTTTGTTTGTTGGTTCTTCCTAGTTGGTCAGATACAAACATTTTCCTTGTTTTTGGGATGAGGGTTCGAGGTTTTGTGCCGTTATGCTGATCACTTTTCTATATTGTATTTGAACTCAAATTTTATTGGATTTTCAAGTTTTCTATGCCCAAAGACCAAATGGGTTTTAATTTTAAAGTTTCTAATTTTTGGGGTTTTTACCTTATTTTGCATGGCACCCTGTTTCCTCAAGTTCTCTTGGCATGATGTTGGTCGTGGATTTTGATTATCCATGGGATGTCATTTAGACCATTGTTTCACTTTTATGTTTGAATTGGGATGTGCACCACATCCATACTCTTGAACTTGTGTTTGTTTTAGTGATTTTATACATGGTGTTACTATTTCTTTTGGACCCTTCTTCTTGTTTTGTGGACACTAGGATTTGCATAGAATCCATACTCTTGGATTGAGGTTAGTTGAGTGAGCTCATGATGTTTAGTTTTGTTGCATTATTTGGATTCATGTAGAATCTATACTCCCAGATTGAGACCGGTTGAGTGATTTCATGCTATGTGGTTTTATTGTTTCTTAGGATTCATGTAGAATCTATCTACCTGAGTTTTTTTTTAGTGGAGTGATATATTGCTTGTGTTCTCATCCAGTCCTTGTTTTATGATCTTTTTGATGGTGGTGCACCACACATGAGTACATGCATGTACATTTGTCAAGTGACTTGGGATGCCCAATCTTCTGTGGTACTTTCATAAGTTATGCTTATTGGGTTTGGGTTGGGAATTTTTATACCTAATGGCACTGATCATTAGATGAGCATGGGTAGTCTAGGGTAGCATATGGAGGGGGCTTCTATCTCATGGCTTGGTGATCATGGCACCATAGGTTGGCAGATGGAGCATTAAGTAAGTGATAACTAAATAAAATGCATGAATGGTAACAATATTTAAGATAATAAAATAGTGCTTCAGTATGTGAGCCTTCCATTGGGAAGTTGAGTCCACAAACATCCAAGCTTGGGATTTTCAATGCCAAGCAACTCTCCATGATGTTAGCCCCTACTTAGTAGCCAATTGAGTGTTTGACCAGGACCTATAGTTTATGCATTATCTATGTTCTTGGTTTCAGTCATCATATAGTCTAGCATGAGTGTTAGCCATGGATGTTGATCTTTATGTGTGTTTGTGGTTGGATCATTATCTCCATCAGCATCATGAGTGTGGACCTATGGGCTCCACATGGTTGGGAGGCATAGCTACCCATGCCACTACTATGGACTAATGTACAAAGATGGTCTTCTTTTCTAGTGCGATCAGTGCTAGATGTTTTCACTTGGCACTTTGAGTTCCAAGGTATGATCTCTTATGATTTATTCTTTCATTGGGATTCTTGTATATCATGTTTAGATGATGTATGTTATTGATGCATTTCATTATTATGATGGTTAGCATATGATAGATGATGTTATCTAGTTTTCTAGTATTATCTTATGCTTTACTTCTAGCATGTTAGCTTTCCTTTTGCTTATTATTATAGTATATTTTAGTAGTAATGTCCTTATATGATAGTACCAATGATCCAATCAGTACCTTGGGATGTTATGTGTAGGGGATGGCTAGGGTTCACAATGACTTTCTAATGTTATTATGGTTGGCAGGAACCATGCATTAGTTTGGTTGTTCTGCACATTGTGATGTTGTTTTTAGTTATTGTGATGTTGTTTTAAGTACACTGCAATGTTAGCTTTTGTACTTTCCCTTTACTAATTGTTAGATGGTTAGATTATGTTTCCATCTTTTAGTTATTGTTTGAATTTCCTTACATTGAGATGTGGATCTAGTACTCCCAAGTGTGGAGAAATGGTATCCCTTAGCTTTGTTATATTTTTGCTCCTTACTTGTTTTTCTAGGCATTCACACAAAATCATGCATCCTTTTGCAAGGATGCAAGATTTCATGTGGCATGTTGGGTTTCTTCACGTGGTGGAGCACTTCCTCATGCAAAACCCAACACCAGTGTTTGATGCTTGGGCTATTTGGCCAAGAACTTCCTTGTGCTACCTGTTAGTCTATGGTCCTCATGTGGGAAATAAGGGGCATCTCTATTAGTTTCTGGGGATCATTTCCTAGTGATTCTAGTACCCTTTGGGTTTACTCAAATTACCATGCTCTAATAGATCATAGATTCTTTGTATTATTTTCTTTTTTCTTTCAATTTCCTATTGTGTGTATGTCAGTTCAAGTAGTGGTGTTTGGAGATTCATTGGTTGCTAGAATGGTGGTTAAGTCTTTCATTATGATCTTTGTGATCCCTATATGATGTTGAAATGTGCATTCATACTTGTAAAAAAAAATATCCCAGGTTGTATTTCATCCTTGTTCCAAGGACCTCTAGATAGGGCATTACATCTGGTATCAGAGCCCAAGTTAAAACACTAAGATCTTTGTATATATGTTGCCCATATGGTTGATGTTGTGTTGTGTGAGTGTGAGTGTCTTGGTGAGAACTCATGATCTTTGTCACTTGGGTATCTACTTGGGATATACTTTCTTGTCCATTAGATGTGACTAGAGCATTATGAGAGGAAGGAAATGAGTCTTTCCTGGTTTTGTAGATAGAATTGATGTGCTTTTTTTGGTTGGTTGCTTGTGTTACCCTTTTGGATGGAACCACTAATTTGTGTCCATGTGTTGGCTTTGAGTGCCTTCTTTTTTTTCTCCTTGTGGAGTAAGGTGTATTGGTTCTCTTATTTTTCCTAATTGTAAGTAAAAGAATGAATTTTATTTATGATTCTGTGTTTTGTCATTATAGTAATGAAAGGTTTTTTTTCATTGAGAAATGAGTGATATTGTGAATCATTGTAATTAAGTATGTGTTGTATTAGATCCTTTGGGTTAATGATTAAGTGCCCAATCTGATTTCTTCATAAGCTCATTGAACTTGTATTGAAATTGATGGATATCTATATGTTTCATTGCATGAAAATTATTGTAGTCTACATATGCATGATTTTACTAATGGTATACTACTTGAGGTGAGTGAGTATTTTCTCTATCGTTGCTAGGATGATGTATTCTTTAGCATTGTGTGGTGGTTTATCCCTCTTGTGTGACTATTCCCAGTCATCACACATAATGTGACTCAATTGATGCCTTATTTTATTTGGCTCAAGGTACTTTCCTCATGTCGTTGGGCTAGCATTGGTTTTCAATATTTTCCTTCTTGGAATTGTCATCCAATTTTATCTATCGCTCTCTTTCTAATAGATGTCACATTTGACTTATTATTAAAATGTGCACTTTTTGATATTTACTATTACAATTGACAATTTCCTATTTGTGATTTTTATTTTGGTTCATGATGACTATTTTGTACATATTTTAATGTTTCCTAGTTGTGTATTATGACTCAATCACGTTCATCTCAAACCTCACGTAGTATGTACAAGGGATAATATCATAGAGAACATGTTGGTGTGCTTGTAGTAAATGTAAAGTTTTTAGCATAATTGGATGATTTAAGTGATGATTAAACCTGATGATTTTCTAGAAGAAAATTTGAAAAGATATGCACTTGCTTCATGGAAATGACTCTTGAACTCTTGCTTTGAAAACCTTTCAGTCTCATTATTCATTAATGCTTATATTATGATTCATTAATGAAATTATGAAAGAGAAGTAGTTATGTTTTTAGTGTTTTTATTACCTTTCATTTCATGTCTTATGTTGTTTTGGGCATGTGTTCTCTTGAGTGTCTTGGACATTATGTTCATTTATCATCTTGGTAATCAAGATGGTTTGAGTTTCCTATGATGTTTTATCTTGAGTGGTGATTCTAACTCTTAGCTCTTAGGAATCCTTAAGCTCCATCATGTCATAGGGCTTGTCTATATCTTTTTGACACTTTTTGAATGAAGTTAATTGAAGTCCAGATGTGAAAGCTATAGCCTTTGGAGTGAAGGAAATTTTTGGGTTGATTTGAAATTTCACTTGAGGAACAACAAGAAACTCTTTTGCACTTCTAACAGTGCAAATCAATGTTTCAAGTACCCTTTATCAAATAGAGGCCAATTCAATCATGACACATCACATTTATGGCCATTGAAGACATTTAACCCTTCATTTTATTCTTAGGGAGGTGTTAAAAATCCTTCATAATCTACTAGGTACTTGTTGGGATTTGTACTTGGCTTTGCATGTTTCTTATAGCACCAACCCACCATCATGGGTGAAGTGTGGTTTGTGAGTATTCCTTGTTTGCAGTGGATTTTGCCTTGTCATTTAAGAGTGACTCAGTCTTTTAGGTGAGTCGAGATTCTCCTTTTTGGACACTGACTTTGGAAAATCTCTATATCCTTTTCTCTATTAATAAAGTAGGCTAGCATGGTTATGCCCATAGCTTATTTAGTGTTAGAAGAGTATTATGATTATTGGTGAAATTGTGAGTTTTCCCTAATGCATCTTAGGCTGACTTAGCACAGAGATTGAGAGTGACTCACCCTCAACCCTAATGCTCTATAGTTTTGACCTATCTAACCTTGTATCTTCTAGAGGAGTGTCTCAGTCAAGTTGTTCTTTGACAATTGGCTTGACGCTAGAGATTGAGTTTAATGGTAGGTTAGGTGTGATATTCCCAACATGGTTCTAGAGGGATATGGTATCATTGGACACATGTTACCATCTTATGAGTTGGTATGTAGATACTACATGGTTTTTCCCACTATTGAATTCTTTGCAACCTTGTGGAAAGGTGATACCTTGTCTAGTTGGGTTATGTAACCCTAGTTCCTAGTGATAGTTGAGCTATTGTATCATAGAGACTAAGTGATCCTATTCTTAGTGATGAGTATGTTTTTGGAGTTTTTAATTTTGTTAGTAAACTATCATCTACTTTGTTCAAAGGGTGAGTTTAAGTGGGTTTAAGGATGCTCATGGATTGACATGACTATATTCTTGGGAATTTGGGATGGTTATTCCCCATGATTCCAACTCTTGTTGGAAGTGCATAGTGTTTTGACCTAGTTTTTTGGTCACGTTGTAGGTGCATGTCATAGTTGGGCACCTTTTGATGAGATAGAGTGCCTTTTTCCTTCCCTTTTATTTTTGATCTTATGGCTAGATGAGTTTTCCTAGTGCATAGGAGGTTCCTTGTTGGAGGACCTTATGTCTGTGTGACACCCATTCTCTTGTGGTTGACCTATTTAGCAATTAATGTAATGGTTTTAGAATGTTGGAGTGATTTGGTTGGACTTGTGAAGAATTCGGTGAGTCATTCCTTGTGTTCAATCTTGATTTTGTTCTTGGTGTGTTTTGGTTTCTATTTTTGGATTGTAGGCTTCCAGGAGTAAGCCTAGTCTTTGGGGGAATGATGTAGTGCCTCTCCCATTTTATTTCTATAAGTCATCCTGATGGATGTAACTTGTTGATCTTTCCTTGAGAAAAGATCATGATTGTGACCATGAGTTTTCTACACCATTGAGGTGATTGGATTAATGTTCTATATCAATTGCTTTGATTATGATTTGACTAATTTCTAAGATTATGATGTGATTTATGGTTCACTAATGTTTTTGCTAGTCCTCACCAAGATTGATGTGGTATCATGATGTTTTTCTGTGATTACCCTAAGATGTGTGCAAAGATTACACTATGTAATTTTACCCTACTACACTAGACTAGGTTTCCTGTAGTAGTGGTTACTCATTTTATGACTGTGTTCTCTTATGTGTTTTATGTGCCTTTTTATGTTTTTTAAAAAACCAATATTAAATGTTTAAATATTTGAAATGGATTGTCCATGTTGGATTCATTGGTTTTGTGTTGCAGACATTTACTTTGTTTTATTTTGATCTGAGAGATACTTGTTACTCATGTTACATTTTAAATTTGAGATGACCTGAGGGTCAAATGTTATACCTTGATTTTAGTATCACTAATGTTAGACTAATATGTTTTTCAGTTGATCATATTGCCTGATGATGACATTTCGAGATGATAGTGTGTTTTATGATGATATCTAGTTATCTGGTATTTGGACATATCTCTAATTATGTTATGTGATGGATTTAATGCTCTATTTATTTACTTCATTCCTATGTTGTTATACTTTATGCAAATGTGAGTGATGTAAATGGATTACTTTAGTATAATTAAATAAATGGTTAAATTGGGTTATTTAACGCATTTTATTGATTCAACTAGGTTATTACATGCAATTGCACTTGATAGTGCGGTTTAGTATGCAAGATTTATATCTCTAGCAGTGGCACATGGAGTTAGTGATTCAACCATCCATATTTTACCAATGTCATCCCTATATGGTCAACATATCCTTATTTTAATTTTTTAATTAATCCTTTCAGTGATTATTAAATCTAAACTCATTTGCATTATGTGATTAGACTAGTGAGCGTGTCTATGCATTTAGAGTTTTTCATTGTCGTGAATTTTGTTAAGGAAATTTTCTATTTTTTTGGGTTTTCAAGCTTTTAATTGATTTATTTTAATTTTCTAGTAGCTTTTCTATAGATGAATTCCTATTTTTAGGAATAGCATATTTTTGTTTGGGTCAATTTAGGGTTTAGCTACGTTGGCTGGTTATTTGCCCTAATTGATTATTCACTCGAAAAGTGACCAAATATCCAAAAGGGATTTTAATTGCTTGCTTCTCACTTTTGAATCAGAAAGTTAGAGAGTAAAACCCAAAGTCCTCTTCATGAGGATTTACTCTCTTTTTTGTTGTGGGAAATATGGGTATGGGATTGTTATGAGGTTGAGCTTGTTGGATCTAGCTCAAGAAGACCTTGGATTTCTGTAGTTTCTGGCTACTTCTTTGGGGTTTTAATTTTATGGTTCAAATTCTTATTTTGCCCTTTTAGTTGTGAGGTAGGGCTCTCCTATTTTATTGTTTCAACTATATTTCAACTTCTATTTTTGGTTATCATTTGTTAGGAGGCTAAGAACTAGTATTCCCCTCTATTTTTGTTTGCTTGTTCTACATGGTTGGTTGGGTATGAACATTTTCCCTATTTTCGAAATGAGGATTTGGGGTTTCATGCTATTGTGCTGGTTGTTTTTGCATATGGTGTTCAAACCCAATTTTTTTTGGATTTTTGTGGTTTTTGTGCTTGAAGACCAAATGGGTTTTAATTTCAAAAATTTTCAATTTTTGTGGATTTTATTTCATTTTGTGTGCTGCCCTGTTTCCTCAAGTTTTCTTGGCATGATGTTGGGATGTTAGTCAAAACATTATTTCACTTTTATGTTTGCATTAGGATGCGTATCACATCCATACTCACAACCTTGTGTTCAGTTGAGTGAATTTATAGCTAGTGTTACTATTTCTTTTGGACCCTTGTTCTTCTTTTGTGGACACTACCATTTGCATAGAATCCATAATCTTGGATAGAGGCCAATTGAGTGAGTTCATGATGTTTAATCTTGTTGTATCATTGGGATTTGTGTAGAATCCATACTCCTAGATTGAGGCCAGTTGAGTGATTTCATGATGTATGGTTTTATTGTTTCTTTGGATTTATGTAAAATCTATCCTCCCAAATTTGTTTTAAATGGAGTGATATTTTTCTTATGTTCTCATCTAGTCCTTGTTTTATGATCTTTGTGATGGTGGTTTGCCACACATGAGTACATGTGCATACATTTTTCGAGTGACTTGTGAGGCCCGATCTTTCATCATAATTTTGGGAAGTTATGATCATTAGGGTTGGGTTGGGAATTTGTATGCCTATAGGAACTGGTCATTGGATGAGCATGGGTAGGGTAGCTTGTGGAGGGGGCTTCTATATCACAATCTAGTGATCATGGTGCCATAGGTTGGCATAGGGAGCTTTAAGTAAGTGATAACTAAATCAAATGTGTGAATGGTAATAATACTTAATATAATAAAATAGTGCTTCAATGTGTGAGCCTTCTATTGGGAAGTTGAGTCCATAGAGATTCAAGCTTGGGCTTGTCAATGTCAAGTGACTCTACATGATTTTAGCCCCTACTTAGTAGCCCATTGAGGGTTTGACCAAGACCTATAGTTTATGCATTATCTATGTTCTTGGTTTTAGTCATCATATTGTCTAGCATGAGTGTTAGCCATGGATGTTGCGCTTTATGTGTGTTTTTGGTTGGATCATTATCTCCATCAGCATGGTGGGTGTTGACCTATAGGTTCCACATGTTTGGGATGCATAGCTACCCATAACACTATTGGGGACCAATGTACAGAGATGATCTTCTATCCTAGTGTGACCAATGCTAGATGTTTTCACTAGGTACTTCAAGTTCTAGAGTATGATCTCTTATGATTTATGCTTTTATTTGGATGCTTGTATATCATGTTTAGATAATGTTAGTTATTAATGCATTTCCTTATTATAATGATTAGCATATGATATATGATGTTATCTAGTTTTCTAGGATTATCTTATGCTTTACTTCTAGCATATTAGCTTTCCTTATGCTTATGATTGTAGCATGTTTCAATAGTGATTTCCTTATATGATAATACTGATGATCCGATTGGTAGCTTGGGATGTTATGCATGGGGGATGGATAGGTTCCATGGTGGCCTTATGATGCTATTATGGTTTGGAGGAACTGTATACTTAGTTTGGTTGTTCTACACATTGTGATGTTGTTTTCAGTTATTGCAATGTTGTTTTCTTTTATTGTGATGTTATTCTAAGTACACTATGATGTTACCTTTTGTACTTTCCCTTCATTGATTGTTAGATGGTTAGATTGTGTTTCCATCTTTTAGTTATTGTTTGAGTGTCCTTGCCTCTAGATGTGGATCCATTAGTCCCCAGTATGGAGAAATGGTATCCCTTAGCTTTGTTATCTTTTTGTTCCTTATTTTTCTAGGAGTTCTCATGAAATTATGCATCCTTTCATGAGGATGCAAGGTCTTGCATGGAATGTTGCGTTTCTTCAGGTGGTGGAGCACTTTCTCACATGAAACCCAACACTAGTATTGGGTTCTTGGGCTGTTTGGCCAAGCACTTCCTCACACCGCATCCTGCACATCCTCACGTAGAATGCACTTTCTCATGGGGCATGTTGCACATCTTCACTCGAAAACCTGTCAACATATGGTCCTCATGCATAAAATAGGGGGGATCTCCACTAGTTTTTATGGATCATTTTCTGGTGATTATAGTACCCTTTGGGTTTAATTAAATTACCATGCTCTGAAAAATCTTAGATTCTTTGTATTGTTGTCTTTTTGGGTTTTTTGTTTCCTATTGCGTGTTTTTTATTTTAGGTAGTGGTGTTTGGAGATTCGTTGGTTGCGAGGATGGTGGTTAAGTCTTTTGTAGTGATCCTTTTGATTCTTGTATGATGTTGACATGTGCATTCATACTTTTAAAAAAAAATTATGTTGGCTTTTCTTTCATCCTTTTTTCAAGGATCTCCAAGTGGGGCATTACACGTCCTCTTCTATATCTTCTTAGTCTTTCTCATTAAACAAGGTTGGTTCTAGCACATTGAGCAAAACTCTAGATATGATTCTATCATTCTTCAACATTTGTCTCTACATGAATAGTTAATAATGAATTCATAGTCATAGTTTTGGTTTATTTTGTAGTTTTCATGAGTTATTACATGCATCTTGATGTATTTTTTCAAAGAAAGGAATACAAAGAATCAATGGAAATAGTTTCATTCTAATTATTCTCTCATGTCTCTATATTTTGATATCTTTTGTGATACGTGAACAATGATCACGCATCTCAATCACAACTTGTTTAGGGCTATATGTCTTCGTATTTTAGTTATTGATTCAAAGAACCAAGTAAATGCTTACTGTGCTTCGATAGGGTTGTAGATATCATGGAAGGATTCTGCTAACTAGAAGATTCATTGGGAAAGTTGATGTTACATTTACAAATTAAATGGATAGATCATTAAAATCATGGTGTGTACATATTGAGTTGAGTAAACACCCAATGCATCTATACACTTAAGTGGAGAATATCCCTTCACATAATTTAGTGCAAGATAATGAGGGAGACATTCCCTCTTCAATTCCCCTTTGGGTACTAAGCCATATACCTATTGTAGTGAAAGACCTAAAGAAACCTCTCATCTCTTACTATCAAGGACAGTGTTTAGTATGTATAGAATATGGAGCAACACTATGAATTTCATCTCTAATATATGTGAGGCTCTATAAGATGCTCTGACATGTACTACTATAGACACTAGAGCATGTTTCACTAGCCAAGGATTCATGAAGTCTCTAAATCTCTTGGTTAGTGTGATCATAGAGCATGTCAAGTGGGATATGTTGCTGATCTATGGGAATAGGGTGTTACTAGGGGGGACAAGCTACTGTTCAGGGGGATAGGAGGTTTTGGCTTTTGGGGATATGAGGTTGTTGATCTTCCATGTGAAGGTCAATGTATGTAGTATGTTTGCACGTATATAATGTGTATACCTAAAATTTAAATTAAATTATGACATTTGATAAACTTAAAATTTATTGTACTTGATGTCATTTAAGAAACTAGAATTTTGTAAATGCATGAAATTAAATAATATGTGTTTAAACATGAAATGAACATATGTTATGTACATGTACATAGAATTTCATAAAATTGAAATGAACATAACATGTGCATCTATACATTGCACTATGTGCAACAACTTCATAAAATTATTTCAATTAAGTCTAGATAAACTCTAGATCACATTGGTGGGCTACCTAACACATAACTAGGTTAGATATAGATATAGATTCACTATATAATTTAATAGGTATATTATCACAATCATGGCTAAGATTACTAGGGAAATAAGTAGGACTATGGTTAGAATTAGACTTAGTGTTAGGTTTAGAGTTAATTTTAGGGTTAGGCATAAAGTTAAAACATTAGGGTCATGTGAAGACTTATTATTATGGTTAAAGTTAGGTTTAGAGTAATAAAATTAGTAGTACATATTCTTCTTGTTGTACATGCCTCATAGTGCATAAATTAATTTAATTTAGGGTTGGCATTCAAGGTTAATATTATATCATGACTATGGTTTATATTATGGTTCTAGGGTTAATATTAGGGTTACCTAGTTTAGTATTAAGATTGAGTTTTGGATCATTATTAGGGCTTAATGATGGTAAATTTTCATTAAGTTAGGATTAGGAAAATATTTAGGGCTAATGTTAAAAGTGTGTGTGTTCAAAATAGTGTTCTATGTTGAGTAAGCTATTATGGGTAGAGTTAGGGTTAGTGTTATAATTGTGTAAATATATCTAGTCAGATCATTATTACTTAATATCAGTCTAAGACTTACATTAGCATTATGAGTAAAATTATGATTAGGCTTAGGATTTACTATTAAATTTTGAGTAAGTTAATATAATTATCCTATTAGGGTTTAGTATTACCTAGGATTAAGGTTTATGTTATGGTTATAGTTACATAGTTAGGCTCAGAGTTAGGATTGTGGTTAGGATTTAGAGCTATATTGTTAGAATCATGATCAATACATTAGGGAATTAATATAATGTTTAGGGATCTTTAAGATTAAATGTTTGTGATTAGTGTAAATATAAATTAATTTTTTTGGTTCGGATTCAAATTAGGGTTTTTCAAGGTTAAGAAGTGAGGATCATGTTGTAAAAATTTATAGTTAGTGTTCACATCATGGTTAGCTTTACGGATAACTTTTGGGTCTAAATGATATAACTTTAGGTTTAAAGGTTTATGTTTAGGGTTTACATTTTATGGTTATGGTTAGAATAAAGATAAATTTTAGGGTAAATATACAATGTTTAAAGTTAAGATTAGGATTAAATTTACATGAGGGTTAGCATTGTGTTACATGACATTTAGGGTTAGAATTGCACAGTTATATTTATTTTTTAGATATGGTTCCAATCAAGGTTTAATTAGACTTAATATTAGGGTGAGGAGGTCAAGGTAAATTTTGTATTAAGATTCATATCATGACCTAATGTGTTGGAACTAATGGTAGGATTAAAGTCCATTTAAATTAAATTATTAAGGGTAAGGTGAAGATTTAGACACACACACACACACACACACACATATGAACTTAAATTTTGATATTTTACAATTTCATGTGTGTACATTAATAATTTAAATGTATGTGTAGATATCTACAATATGTATGTATACATACACATGTGTGTATATATATGTATATATGTATATATACATGTACATGATATGTATATAATATATATACATATACATGCTATATATACATACACAGAAATATATATATATATATACATATATATACATACATATATATACATATATATATATATACATATACATATCTATATATATATACATATATATAGATATGTATATATATATATATATATAGATATGTATATATATATATATATGTATATATATATATATATATGTATATATATATGTATATGTATATATATAAATATGTATATGTATATATATATATGTATATGTATATATATATATATATATATATGTATATATATATGTATATATATATATATATATAGATATATACATATACATATATATATATATACATATACATATATATATACATATACATATATATATATATATATATATATATATATATATATATATATATATATATATATAAATGTATGTATGTATATATATATATATAAGATGAAACTAAAAATGTATAAAATACGTAGAAAAAAGAGAAAATCATACCTTTTTCAAAGGCTACCAAATTTGGATGCCTCTTTGTTCTTTATGCTTCCAATTGAAACTCTCTACCCACTATCAAAAATGACATGTGGGGTCACACAATGACTATTTTCTCATTTGTATTTTTTGTTGGTTTCAATCAAAAATATTTTAACTAGTTTCAATTAAAACTAGCAAACCTAATAGCAAGGTTAATAAACCCTAGTCTAGCTTCATAATTTTGATTGAAACTACGTGGAAAGTTTTGATCAAAACTATCTATGTAGTTTTGATCAGAACTATGTGGCATGAAAAAATTTGATAGAAACTTGCATTTTCATTAATTTTGATAGAAACTAATTTCTTTCTATCGAAACTTTAAAAATTTCTATTGAAACTAAGAAATATAAAATTTGTAGTTGCATGATTTTGGAGAAATTTCTTACTTTGAAAAAGTGCAACCCACTATTGTTCATTCACTCTTGTATTTATTTTGAGTGAATAGGCAATGGATAGGGAAATTTTCTTGGCTGAGAGATTGCATACTTTTTTGTTTCATATCTAGGTTTTTGTCAAATTCAATCTTTAATAAACTATCCATATCCCTTTTCTATTTGTAGAGTTGAAAGGAACACCCCAACTTAGCTTGTGAATCTATAGGTTATGTAACTAGCTACTTTGTACCTATTGCATTGCATGAGTATAGAAGATTAAGGGTATCATCTTCTTTGTCTAGATTCATATTTATGTTTTTGCACTAGTCGCATGGATGAATCTAAGGTCTACCCACTTAGGTCTTGCAAAACCTAAAGTGAAGAAGGAGTGTAGCCTTATGGTTGGCCCAAGTTCTATTTAGAGTGAATCCATCGTCAAAGTTACTTTCCCTTAGATGTGTTTTGTTTCAGCTACTTGGTTATTTAAATATTTTTAAATTAGGAGCCAACAAAATGGCAACTTTGTTGGGGATAGGGTTGTAGAATCTTTGAAAAAGGAGCTAAAATCTCTAGTATAAATCCATGAAGAAATTTTATATAGATATGCACCGAGTTGTGGTGCCAAAAAGATAACAAGTTTTTTTTTTTTTTTTTTTTCTAATTTTCAATAGCGTGTACGTGCTATTCTAATGACAAAAAAGGTATATGATGGGCTGCAAACCCACAACCCATCATTTTCATCTTGTTTTTTGGCTCTCCAACAGTGCGTACGCAGGTTTGACATTAAAATTTCACCACCATTTGCCAAAATGCCTCCTCACCAATGAAATCCAAGACAACGAGCACACCCATGATGACAAGCTAAGTGATATAAAATTAACTTTGTGTTGTTTAATATGTTTTCCATATTATTTTATTGGTTTTTGATATTGTTTTGTAGGGTTTTTACAAATTTCATTTAGATTTGTTTATTTATTTGAATTTCAATTGATTTTTTATGAGGAAATGTCCATAATCAATCGAAAAATCCAAAAAACCCTCAAGAACCTCAAAATCAAAACCCTCCTCAAGAAGAACAACAAATTCCACAACCTGAACCAATTGCAAGACCTCTGCCAGGCACACAAGAAAATATAATAGATGAAATAGAGAGAGGCAAAATTGAATTAGAAAGACTCATTGCTTGGTTGAAAGAATTCGGACAAACCAATCCAATGAGGGCTCAATTGGCATCATCCCTTGAATCCATTAACACTCAGATAGCCTCAGTTAGTGGTCAGTTAGATATTTGGCAGGCTATGAGGGATGAACAAAAAAGACTTTATCCAAATAAATTGTCATATGAAGATGTTAAAAAGAAAGAAATACCAAAAGGTAGTATATGTGCATTATTTAGAAAACTCGGTGAGCAAAATACTGTTAGAGAGGGTACTAAATGATTCCCCATCCATTGGTACATACACGATGCTATTAGAAATAATTTTTGGGATAGATGGTGGATGGTTTTTTATGCCCCTCCTTGCAACAATCACGAGGTCCCCATGTATTTTTTGAAAAAATTATATTGTGAGTTTGTCCTGGGGGAGATCCATAATTATTTTGATATGTTAGACTCCCATGGTAGAGGTGGGGGGTCATCATTTGAGAGGCCAGGAGCACGTCGTGACCCTAATGTAGTTAGGGCACCTGTGGTCCATCCACAGCGCAAGCATGTGATTATTCCTTTAGTTGTGAAGGAACATGTAGAGGCCAGCACTCTAGGGACCATTAATGCTTTGACGCAGACCCTCATCCATTCCGCAAGCCTATTAGTTTAGGGGGAGCCTTCTATGCATTGTGCACTTCATGCGGATCCCTATGCACATTTGTCACTCATGTCGGAGATGGTACAAATGATGGGCTTGTCACCGATCAGTTCTTGAACGAGACATTTGGCATTGACACATAGGTAAATTACTAATTTGATCACATTTCATATGTATAGTGAATGATTAATTAATTAGCATTTATTGACATTGTTCAAAACTCAGGGTCAAAGTGTTGCTGGGCCTAGCAGTGATCATCCAGGCCCATTTTTTGTCCCTTCGACGAGTCCTAAGGTAGGTATCAATTTAATCATTTTAATTAATACATATATTTATTATGTAATCATGTTAAGGATTGACAAAAAAAATTATGCATATGCATCAGTTCTCCACAAGACCCTCAACCTTTACCATAGATGCAGAGCAGAGACATCATATGAGCTTCACACAAGTACAATTGTTTCATGTTAATTTAATTAATTTGATTATATTTATTCCATGTTTCATGTTAGATATAACATGTATTGTATGACATGCAGCTCATGATGTCAGACACATCTCCTCATCTACGACAGTTTGTTGATAGTGGAGTGGTTGCAGTTGTGGCTAGCTCACAGCCACTGACGGAGGTATGAAAGAATTTTCTTCATTTTAGTTGTTGTTTATAATAGTTAATCTCAAAATTTTTAATTTTATTTATAAGTGATTATATTTATTGAATTGTTGTAGGGTCTTGTCACACCTGATCATCCCCGAGCATTTGAGGTGGACTTACAGAGTGACTATTTGTTGGCAGTAAGAAAATAATTGATTTTTTGTGTACATATATTTGATTTCAACATATAATAAATATTGATTCATATCTACTTTTTTTTTATCAGTTGGACCTAGAGAAGAGCCTCAACAAGAGGTCAAGTGAGTGTATTAGGAGGGCCCTGTCATCTCCACTGTCTCCCTCCACACGATGGAAGAGGAAATTGAGAGACTTGTTTCCTTCCCCATGTATATATATAGGCATTAGAGAGACATATTTGATAAACATTTGATGTACTTATGACATTCTATATTTGATTTATGATATTATTGGTTAATATATGATATGTTTGTTCATATATGACATTATTGGTTATCATAATATATTATGTGTTTGTTAATGTATATGACATTATTGGTTATCATTTTATATTATATATTTGTTCATGTATGACGTTAAATTAGATATGTTCATGTATGACATTAAATTAGATATGTGCATGTATGAAATTAAATTCAATTGCTAGAGAGTTGCCATTATGTCTACCAACTAGTAGATGTTCTTTTTTTCTTTATTAGTATTTCTCAAAAATTGCAAAGAAGCTATTTCTAGTGAATAGTTGTAAACAATTGTGATCATTGACTTCATGTACTCATGGCTTTGGCTGTGAACACTTGTTACTTTGGCTATAAGCATCCATGGCTTTGGCTATGTGCACTAGTGGCTTTGGCTATGAGCATTTATGGCTTTGGTTGTAGGCACAATATAGCCTTGGCTATAGGTTGTCTTTCTTGCTGCATGTCGAAGTTACCTTCAAGAATATCATTAGTCTAAGATCATTACAATTAAAATACTATAACATAATACCTTGGAAATAATAGTCTTTAACCCATTACTTTATTTGTTAAAACATCATGTATTATCTACTGTAGTGCTTCTACTCAAATATGTTTTCAAAAATACTTAGTATGGCAAAGAAATGTCTATGGAAAGCTTGTCAAATAGGATATTGAAGAACTAAATGTGGATAGTCATTAGTACCCATCAATAAGAACATGAACATCTTTCTCAAAAAGGCCATATGACATTAGCTTAATTTATAAATTTCCTTTGCAAATAACTAGAAGATGCTATGAATCTTAATACATAGTTAATTATGAACTCATTATTCCATCCAAGAAGCATGTATCACCCTAAACCATTTAACTGGCAGGATAAAAATTAATTCAATTTCAAAAAAATTTTGAGTATAACAAGCATCTTAGGGATTCTTACAAGAATTAACACAATGTTCACAAGAGCATTACAAGCTCTTGTAATGCTATTTAACATATTGTAATCATATTCAATTTTGAATGGCTATTTGTGTTACAAGCATAAATGTTCTTTAAGGTCTTTTAATTCTAGACATGAATTTTATTCTGAAGCTTTTTTATGACAACCCACTCAATGCATATATTGTTGTTCCACATTATGCTGATTTGACTTTCATTGGTTGATTTGGGTCTAGACATGACGTTATTCACTACCTTTTTATATATTATTTTTTTGTAGTGAGGTTATGGCTTGAATGAATGTATTAATCATCGAAGTTGTGAACCTTGGTCGAGATCCTTACAAATATATTTTCAAATTGGACCTCAAATAGTTTTCTCAGTCACCCCCTGTACATAGATACTAAAATTATAGTTAATTACAAAATTAATACTAAATTAACACAAGTTTAATTGAGAAGTATTATGTACCTCAATAGGCTAGATTATTATTGACCAGGAAGCTTTATCTTAGAGCAATTGGTTTCCTAAATCTTTAGCGCAATGACACTCTTATGGAATGTGGAATTAGGTCTGCTAGCTAAGGAACATTCTTTAAAAGGTAGAGGAAACTCAAGACTCACATGTTTCCAATCAATATAAATGTTTAAATTGCTTCTCTAATTTTTTCTATATATGATCTTCTTAAAACTTAACTTTCTAAATGCATTGATGGGGAAATAAACATCTTCTAAGAACTAAAGGCTAATCATGTTTAATACTTACAATTCTCTATTTTTATTTAATAATTTAAAAAAGATTGTACAAGTGTTTTCAAAGAGTAACACTTGTCACTAACATCATAAGAAGGAATATCCAAGGAGACTTACCACTGATCCCCCACCACCAAATTCAAGAGAAAAAAAAAATCCACTACTAAAGAGATAATAACAATGATCATCCCTAGTCTCTCCCTTATCACAAAATGATTACCATCAAAATTTTCATTTCCAATTGTGTCATGTGCATTGAAGGGATAGTAACATTTTCACTCTCTTACCTAATGTCTCCCATTTCTAAAACTCCTGGGGAAGGGCAAGGCCATCTTCTCAATACTTCAAAATACAATGAGCTCCATTTTTTCCCATATTGATAATCATTGACTTAAAGTATAGTCGAAGTATTGACAGCCCATAGGAACTCAACCTTTGAACATCCCATCTGTAAATGACCTCATAAAGAAAGTTCAATAAACCCACATGAAACAGTGAAACAAAAGTTGCATACTTGTGAAGATGATCAGACTGCAAGTGTTCAATATGTCTTAAATCTATATTCAGTTCTTTTACTATGCATATAAATGGTTTGTTATATAAAAGACTTATATCCACCAAATAAATAATCATTTTCTTACTATGCTATCCTTATCCTCGACTGATCTCTGGTAGACCATTTCTTAACCATCCTCCTTCGATCTATAGGTCACTGTATTAATCTGGTTCATCTTGTCTCTACTCGAATTCATAAGAATTAGCAATCTTAGGGATTGCCAATCCAAGTGGAAGATAGGATTTAGAATTGAGTTTAATTAAAACATAATAAATAGTGTATTACAAAAAGGAGAATGGTATGTTCTTTGCAATCTACTCCCTTATACATTCTATCAATGTTCCACATTGAACCTGATAGAGAACATCACAACACATAACTAGCAACATAGAACATACCTCCTAGCCACCTCAAGAACATAAAATTGTTAGTGTCATTTTTTATTTTTCATATTTTGATAGGTTTTTCCTACACTTTTAATAATCTCGCTTGGGTTAATAAAGCATGTCTTATTAGGTGAATGGTTGTGAGGTGTCACCTTCCTACATGTGAGCATCCATTAGCTATCTTGGGAAGATACTTTGCTATCTTTAGTCCAATAGATGGTTGCTCCTCATTGGTTGGTGTTGCCACCTCCTCCTTCTTCCTAGCCTATATAAGCATGCTACCTGGCTTGTATTTGTATCTCTTATTTTTTGCATCCTCTTAATGCTATTTTGCTTCCAGCATTTGCATTACTCTCTTGGAGACTAACTCTATGATGCTATTTTGATATTGTATCATTTGCATTCATAGTTTAGATATTTACTCTTTCCACTAGTTTTCTAGGTTATTAATCTTTTCAGATTCTAACATGGTATCAGAGCTTTTCTATGTGCAAGAGTAGATTTTAGTTTCCTTATTTGAGAGATTTGCGGGGGGCAAATAAACTTTATTGTAGTTTTTTGAAAAATGAAGTATGCTCTTCTCTTGCATCTTTGGATGATCCTGAGAATCAGAAAAGTTTTGACAAAAACAGTTTTTCTCTGGGGTTTCAATCTCAAATCTGAAAACCAACATGCATATTTGGAGTTTTCAATCAGTTTTTCAAGTTCCAGCATGCCATTGATGGACTTAAGAAGCTGATCCAACATTTGCATGTCATATTTTGGTTGCTGGGGTCATTTTTTGATTTCTGGAGCCGTTTTTTACTGTTAAAGGCATCTGATTTACACTACAACAAAATCTTCTGTACATCAGCAAGAAAAACGCTTTTTGGGTTTTGTTCGCAGCCCCAAAAAACCATCTGGGTATCTTTTAGATTTTGCATGCAAGCTGTATATTTTTCAAAATCGAGCATGCAAAGCTACAGCCATACCCCTCTCCATTGGCAGCCGCAGATTTGAATGCAGTTTTCAAATGTCTCATTCTTGCTCATATGGACTCTGATTTTGATGATTCTTGTTATGAACTTGGCTATTTTTTTGTGCTCTATCCACTAGTGGAGTTATTTTTTGATTTTCATGCATGAATTCTTCAGAAATTGCAGATTCTCAATCGTGACTGTGCACAGTTCTCATTTTGGAAACTTCGGAGGATCATAACTTTCTCATATGACCTCGTATCAAGGCGATTCTTTTTTTGAAAGTGCATGATTTTTTGAGTAGATCGCGGTGGTGCTGTTTGTTTTATTGATTATTGTGCCCAAGTTTTACTTTTAGCATATGCTCTTCATGAGGGTTTGTAATGCATTGAAATCAAGACCACTAAGTATCTCTTTCTAGTGGTAGTTGTAAATGCACTAAAATAAAGTGCCAAATCATATTTCTTTGGGGGGGGGGTTCTTTGATTGAGTAAAAAGGGGGGGCATTGTCGTGGCTGGGTTCTCTTCTTTTTAGCATTTCTTTGCATTTCTTCATCATGGATCAAAAAAATATGCCCATCCTAACTCCATACAATTACTTTGAGTGGAAATCACGCATGACAATTCACTTAAGGAAAGCTGGATTAAATAGGATAACTATGGGACTTGAAACTGAACCTGCTAAAGATGAAGATAAGCCTAAGTGGTTTAACAAATGTGATGAGGCATTTGGAACATTGTGTTTGTCTATTTCTCTCGACTTGCTATTTCACATTGAGTCTTTGGATACACCAAATGAAGTATGGACAAAGCTAGAAACACTATTTGGCACACAAGATTCAATGAGAGGTCATATGTTGGAAAATGAATTAATTAGTTTGAGTCCAGGCAATTTCAACACAATCCAAGATTTCTTCACCAAATTGAAATCACTAAGGCTTCAGTTAAAACAATGTGGAATTGAAAAGAAATATGAACAACTGATTCTTAGTATTCTCTCTAAGCTAAGTTCAGAATATTCTGTGTTTGTCTCTACCTTCTATGCTACTAAGGGTGCACTTGGTACTCAATTCACCATGCCATCTTTAGATGATTTTGCTGTCAATCTCACTCGAGAATAGGACAAGCTAATCCAGATGGGCATTCTTAAGTCCTCTAAGTCATATGCCTTGGCTGCCAACCAAGGCACAAAAGAACAACAAGGACAAAGTAGTAACAACAATAGTAAGGATAAGAAACAAAAGAATAGCGAGGAGAAGAAGGATCAGATATCGATTTCTTCAAAAGCAACTATTGATACACCATCTTCCAAGGGCAATAAGCCTAAGAAAGAAAAGGTCAAATGTGCCTATTGTAAAAGACCTGGTCATGATGAACATAAATGTTTGCAGAAACAACTTGATCACTTGAAATACATTCTTGAGAAGAATAATATCAGTGTTCCTGAGTCTATCAAACAAAGTTCTAATGAAGGGTCTAACAAAGAAAAAGAAAACAGCAAGGGGAAAGGAAAGGGCAAGGCCCTTTTTGCAGTTACTTCCTCACCATCCACTTGGGTTCTTGATTCGGGTGCTTCACACCACATGGCTTCATCTAAGGAAGAACTTGCATCCTTGGAGCCATGTACTATGCCTTCTATTTTGATGGGTGATAACACTCCTGTTGAGGTGTGTGGGAGAGGGTCTGTTGATGTGGGGGTTGGCACATTCCATGATGTTCCTTGTGTACCCTCATTGTCAACTAATCTCCTATCGGTATACCAGATCACTCACACAGGTTCAGGCAAGCGGGTTGAGTTCACTCCTGATTCAGTGGAGATATGTGAGTTGCACAATGATTCTACAGTTGCAGTTGGGAGAGCAGATCATCAGTCACGACTCTATATGTTTTCTCACTTTGTTCCTGATCCTCCTTTGACTGTTTCACTCATTCACTCTAATGATGTGAGTAGATTATGGCATGAGCACTTTGGCCATCTTAACTTCCACTACTTGCATCAACTTAACCAACAGAGCATGGTCACAGGGTTGCCTTCTACTTTGACATTAGAGTCACTTGGAATACATGATGGGTCAGATTCACTTGAGCAGTCTTCTACCTCCACTTTTGATGCAGAGAGTGATTTAGAGGACTCACCTCCTTCCTCTCCTAGTCATTATTCACAGGTTGATAATTCTCCTATAGATTCTCCATCTTTTGGTCCACTTTGGGCTAGACAGACCTTGCAGTTTGCAGGTGATTGGGTTGGGGATCCATCAGACACCAAGCAGACTCGTTTACAATTCCAAGATGCTCTACATATCTTCATTGCTACTGCCTCAAATCCACAGTCCTTTCATGAGGCTTCTGGTATTTTTGAGTGGGATACAGCTATGCAGGAAGAGTATAGTTCCTTGATGAGGAACCACACTTGGGATCTTGTCCTTTTTCCTAAGGGAAGAAAACTTGTTCGATGCAAGTGGATCTACCGGACAAAATTTGCAAGCTTTGCTAGACGTGCGAGATGCTACATCTTTTGGGGGGGCCTCTTCCTCTCACTTGGAGTCCTAATTTTCTTTGGGGAGTCTCTTTTCTCTCTCTTTTGGGGGAATTTTATGTACATGGGTACCTCATCAGGCTTGACTTGCCCGGACCCATTTCTACATCCACCTAAGCTTCACTTATGGGGGGGTGTTAGTGTCATTTTTTATTTTTCCTATTTTGATAGGTTTTTCCTACACTTTTAATAATCTCGCTTAGGTTAATAAAGCATGTCTTATTAGGTGAATGGTTGTGAGGTGTCACCTTCCTACATGTGAGCATCCATTAGCTATCTTGGGAAGATACTTTGCTATCTTTAGTCCAATAGATGGTTGCTCCTCATTGGTTGGTGTTGTCACCTCCTCCCTCTTCCTAGCCTATATAAGCATGCTACCTGGCTTGTATTTGTATCTCTTATTTTTTGCATCCTCTTAATGCTATTTTCCTTCCAGCATTTGCATTACTCTCTTGGAGACTAACTCTATGATGCTATTTTGATATTGTATCATTTGCATTCATAGTTTAGATATTTACTCTTTGCACTAGTTTTCTGGGTTATTAATCTTTTCAGATTCTAACAAAAATTTCAAAAACCAAAGTGCACAAGTTTAAATTCAAAGCATCAAAGGTCAAGAGCACAAAAAATAAAAATAAATAAATAAATACAAACAAAACCCACATTTGATGGAATCATAGAAAATCTGGTGGCTAGATATTTACAAGTTGATTCAAGCTAATCCTTCATCACCATTAAGGTTGAAAATAACATACCCAATTGAAAACCAATTTACATATACAAAGTGACTAACATTACTCACAAAGAGGGAGTAGAAGCTATACACTACCTTGCGTCCAACGTGCACTAAAGAACATAACCAAACTCTTGGAGATCATATAATCCTAAGTTTACATAATCTGGTAGTAACACATTTCATTAACTTATGAAACATTTAACAAGTTCCATGATTTTTGTTTCCAAAAATGACATGCTAGATATGCTTTCCAACAATATAATTAAGATCCTTCCATCACACACTGCAAGTTTTAGCATCACCTGAGATGGCATTGTACAATGAAACTAGAATGTGATCTCCAAAAAGTGAGAGAGGTTATTATAGGTCTCTACAACATGGTCCTGTAGGAATTAGAATCTCATCCATATCTCGCACGAGCTCTGAGATATGCCCCGTCAAAGATTGCAGCCCTATGGCATTTAGTGACCATTAGGGACATTCTGGTTCAGCATGCCTAAGAATTTTCAAGCACTGAAGGGCACATGATGAGGTTGGGGATAGGGTTTACCCAACCACCCAGAGCTAATGGAGCAGACAGTTTGATCCCATGATGAAAGATGAGAGAGATTTGGCAGTTGGCAACTTTGTACTGGCCAACACTGCAAGTTTCAACATCACCTGAGATGGCATTGTAGAATGAAAATAGAATGTGATCTCCAAAAAATGAGAGAGGTTATTGTAGGTCTCTGTAACACGGTCCTGTAAGAATTGGAATCTCATCCATATCTCACACGAGCTTCAAGATATACCCCATCAAAGATCGCAGCCCTATGGCATTTAGTGACCCTTAGGGACATTCATGTTCAGCGTGCCTGAGAATGTTTGAGCACTAAAGGGGACAATATGAGGTTGGGGATAGGGTTTACTCGACCACCCAAAGATAATGGAGTAGACAGTTTGATCCCATGACGAAAGATGAGAGAGATTTGGCAGTTGGCAACTTTGTACTGGCCAACACTGCAAGTTTTAGCATCACCCGAGATGGCATTGTAGAATGAAAATGGAATGTGATCTCAAAAAAGAGAGAGAGGTTATTGTAAGCCTCTACAACATGGTCCTGTAGGAATTGGAATCTCATCCATATCTCACACAAGCTTCGAGATATGCCCCATCAAAGATTGCAGCCCTATGGCATTTAGTGACCCTTAGGGACATTCTGGTTCAACGTGCCTGAGAATGTTCAAGCACTAATGGGGACAATATGAGGTTGGGGATAGGGTTTACCCAGCCACCTAGAGCTAATGGAGTAGATAGTTTGATCCCATGATGAAAGATGAGAGAGATTTGGCAGTTGGCAACTTTGTACTGGCCAACACTGCAAGTTTCAGCATCACCAGAGATGGCATTGTAGAATGAAAAAAAATATGATCTCCAAAAAGTGAGAGAGGTTATTTTAGGTCTCTACAACATGGTCCTGTAGGAATTGGAATCTTATCCATATCTTGCATGAGCTCTGAGATATGCCCCATCAAAGATTGCAGCCCTGTGGCATTTAGTGACCCTTAGGGACATTCTGGTTCAACGTTCCTGAGAATGTTCAAGAACTAAAGGGGATAAGATGAGGTTGAGGATAGGGTTTACCTAGCCACCCAAAGCTAATGGAGCAGACAGTTTGATCCCATGACAAAAGATGAGAGAGATTTGGCAGTTGGCAACTTTGTACTAGCCAACACTGCAAGTTTCAGCATCACCCGAGATGGCATTGTAGAATGAAAATAGAATGTGATCTCCAAAAAGTGAGAGAGGTTATTGTAGGTCTCTACAACATGGTCATGTAGGAATTGGAATCTCATCCATATCTTGCACGAGCTTTGAGATATGCCCCATCAAAGATTGCAGCCCTATGGCATTTAGTGACCCTTAGGGACATTCTGGTTCAGAGTGCCTGAGAATGTTCAAGCACTAAAGGGGACAAGAAGAGGTTGGGATTAGGGTTTACTCAGCCACCTAGAGCTAATGGAGTAGATAGTTTGATCCCACGAAAAAAGATGAGAGAGATTTGGTAGTTGGCAACTTTGTACTGGCCAACACTGCAAGTTTCAGCATCACCCGAGATGGCATTGTAGAATGAAAATGGAATGTGATCTCCAAAAAGTGAGTGAGGTTATTTTAGGTCTCTACAACACGGTCATGTAGGAACTAGAACCTCATCCATATCTAGTATGAGCTCTGAGATATACCCTGTCAAAGATATTTGAATTCACAGTGTTTAATGAGAATATAGTTGAGGCTTGCTTTACTTTTCTATGTTAAGTTTGGCTTTCAATTTTGGTTTCCCTACTTATCTATGTGAAGGTTCCACTTTCATAAGTAACATGGATACAATAATACTAAATTAAGTATAGGTCCATGGTTCTAGAAACTTCACATAGCTTCTCTTCAACTATGGATCTTGTAAGCATTGTACCATGACTATTGGTGTTGTGAGAATATACAAAGCATATATATTGTTTGACCAAATGTCTTCAATGAACATGAACTATATGGAAGAAGAGAATACATGTTGCAAAGTCTTTCAAAATTTTCTTCAAGAAATGTAAGGAGCCATGGCCGATTCATCCAAATTATTTGGTAAAATAAGAGGAGGAATGAATCAACCTTGATGATAGAGGTAAATGTTGAATAATATTTATTTAATCATATTGTTTGAAAAAACTTTAATGACCTTTAAATACAATTGAAAGAAATGGAATTGATCTCCCTTACTCATGTAGATGAATAAAATTGGAATTTAAAAAAGAGAGGGACATCCACCATAAAACCATGCAATCATGCACTTCTTGATGGGAGTATCATAAGTTCATTATTAGATGGATATGCCAAATGTGGAAGAATTAAAAGGAAAATATGTTGATTGATTGAATATAAAACCAGACATGTGGAATATTTAAAAATATACCATGGTGCTATTAATAAAATCAAACTAATAGAATCAAACTCTACAAACATGGGTATTCAAACTATGAACAAAAGAAAACATCATTATTGAGGTTTTAGCATGTTGGGCAAGATAGGGTCTTATTGAAGCTAACAAGAAGCATCATTGTATATAGTGTTTTATAGGCATAAAATTAAAGTGGCATAAAACCATTCACATGAAAAAACATCTAGAACATGTGATAAAATCATATGTTCAAACCATTCATTTAGCCATAGTCACAAATTTCAACAAAGAATTCAACCAACATAAAGGTCCTAAACTTTGTAAGCTATGGATAACTATTGATCTTTAAATATATAAAAAATTGTATGGGTCTAAGGTAATATGCATTATGAAATTTCTTGATTTTCCAAAATATTATATCTTAAAATTCACAATCATCAAATCTTAGCATCCAATCAATTAATCTAGTAATAAAAGCATCAAACCAATGTGATAACAAAAAATCAAAGTTGATTCCATAAGGTCTAATAATATCATATAATTCATTTATCAATAATTTGAAACATCATAAGCATATGTCTAATAATGTCATACATGAAATATATGTAAAAAATGACATACATAGAAAATATTATACAAAACGTATGCCCAATAATGCCATATAGGTGTAAAATGTACATCATTACATGTATACTCTTTCCAACTAGGGGAACAAAATAAATCCCTAATTGTCTTTAATTGCCAACAAGTGGGAGATGGTGTATATAATGAGGTCTTCCTAACATGCTCACTAGTCCATTAGTCTAGAATCTTCTGTAACTCGACATGTTACAATCAAAATTATATGTGAATAAATAACTATTTTATATAAAAATATATATATATTTACACATAAAACTTAATATTTTCTTACAGCTAGCTGATAATTCCTCTGTATATACACCTCAGGGATACACTGATGGTCAGGAGTAATAAGACCCTATAAAAACCATCAAAGTTATCACTCGATTGTGCCTATGAATTTTAGATTGAATTTCAGTACTAATGAAATTTTAGTGTAAACTCTTTCATAGATTAGTCATTGGCTTAGAACTAGTGAGTGCAATAAGGACTCGTTGATCAATACAATGATGAAGATGTAAAGGAATCTCTGATGTCAATAATTGAAAATGATAATACATGAGACTCAAATGCAGTTATGAAGAATACACATTTTCTTTTATCTCCCTATCAAATAAAATATTTTGGTACCTTTGTGAATATAGTATGACATCCTTCATTTTATAGTGTTGATCCCAAAGCTACAACACTTATTATTAATTACACATGTATGTAAATCTGTTAAGCATCAAATTCAATACCTTTGTGTGCAAAATAATGTACTATATGTTAGAGTAATAAATTCATTTTCTTATTAATTAAATTATATTGATATAATTACTAAGTTACTTATTATATTGATATAGTTTACCTATAATTCCATTTGATTTAAAACTAATTGAAATGATTTCCCCAATTTTCCATCTAGTCACTAGGAAATTGGATTTGTTGTCTCTTTCTCTTAAAGAACCGGATCTACTAGTTCCTTTGGTCTAGAAGCCTTCCATTGAGATTGGGGTTTTGAAAGGTTCAAGGGTTGAGGAACTTTTTATAGAATATCTTGAAGAAGGAGAGGTCATGTATAATGGTTTTGAGGAAGGCTAGAGTTCCATCCAGATGGTGTTGCAAAATGGCCAAGTGAAGGAGGAGGTAGAAGAATAAAGAGAATAAATGCATGAGAAGGAGGGTCATGGGGGAAATGGAAAATTTGGGGAGGGAAGAAATTAGGAGAATGGGTCAAATATGCTTCTCAACTAGAAGGAGAGTATTGCATTGGACATTGATACTAGTCCGCCTTGTAGCAAGATCACCAATGTTGGTGATGATCTTCTTAAGGAGATCACTACCAATTAGAATTTTACCTATAAGCCTACAAGACTTCATCCCTTGGTAGTGGTAATGGTGGTAATTATGGTTGAATGTGTTTGAAATAGAAAAAGAAATGAAGGGTGTTTTGCATGACATTATTCACTCATCATAGGTTGTATGGATTCAAACCCACAACCAAGGTTTTATACCATTATACAAATTACAAATTATAAGACTATGCCTTTCATGATAGTCGCATTTTCATATTGGAAAATGAAGAATGACTTTTGGAACAAACATAATAAATACTTCCAAATACAAATGAAGCCAATGTATTGTATTATAAGCTTGAATGGTAAAGACCAAGCCCAAACATTTATTAAGGTGCAGCATTTATAATTGTCAGGTTCATGTGAAGAAGTCATCGTTCATATTCTAATTGTTGTGTAATTTGATGATATGAAGAATACAATAATATAGAGCTTGATAGTGACTTAAAACTTTACAAAATGCAATCAATGAAAATTTTACATTGAGGGGGGAGTAACAATCAATGTTTCATTCTCATTGTTTGACAAACTCTTAGGTAAAGAGGGAGTAGACAGATGATATGGTTTAGTCTTCTTCCAAGAATCTTAGTCATATTGGTTCAGAAGGATTCATGATACAACTACTATACTTAGCATGAAAAATTGATGCTAAAAACCTTACTATTGTTGCTACAAACCTTAGTATTGGCATAATTTAACGTCTGCAATTCTAGGCATAAGATGATTAGCATAAAATGGTACTTGAACAAAGAACACTAATAAATATTGAGGATGTGAATTGATAATACCATTTCACAGATGATTTTGGCATCTCACCCTTTCTCACTTGTGCTTCAACTTTATTAGCCCTCTTCTTTGGTGACCTACAAATGAAGAATTAGCACAATAAAAAATCTAAGATAAGATTTAAAAAATGGGTCCTATTAAAGAATCTAATATAAATTCAAATAATGTATCTAGATTCTAAACAAATCAAAACTAAATCTCATCACTTACACATCATAACAATATGGTCCACCTTAGTCATGTGATAGTCTTGGGGAAGAGGTTATAACATTGTATTTGGATCCAATTGATCACTTTTTCTCTCTCTCCCAATTCAATCTAATGAGCCAACTGGATCCGCTTGACATTTTAATTCCATCTTTGTACTTTAGTTCTTCACAAGCCAAGGCTCTTTTAATGCATGTTCCTACACCATCATGCTCTCCCTTACCATAACCAGCCTCTGTGAAATTCCACATATATTGAATTCTACACTACCTGTACATCTTACTCAACCAATAGAACATCTATGCATTCTTGAATTGAGATGCACAATTGTCTGACCAAATAATGTGTTGACGATATAATATGCCCCTGTTAGCCAAATCTCCATAAAATAGTTGAAGACAACCATGTACAAACTTTGTAGAATGTGATCGATCATCGCTGATGTAAAAATGGTACTCCCTCAAAATCTTCCTGTTATCCTCTGTACTTGTAGGTGAATGCATGAATGTTATGTGAACAAATATGGAAACCTGTTGAGATGTATAATACTTTTCTTGCACCTCATTTTGTGGTTGTAGTGTGTAGTTCTCTGCAGAATCTACAACCAAAACAATGCTATCCAATGGAAACATATCCTTGCACAACTTGAATTACAAATCCAACCATCAAGCACTATGGGTATACCTTGCATACTCGTAAATAATCTTTTCACGAAAAATCTTCATGAACTCATACACTGGAATATTTTTAATAACTAGATCACATCTTTTACCATGTTTTCCATCTTTTAGAGCATATGTCACTGTCTTGAATTTTCCATAATCTACTATTTCATTTCCAATTTCATGTGTACTATCCATATGTTGACAAGTTGATAAAAGTTGCAAAGAACCACAAAATAAGCACGTACCATCAAAGCATGATGTCTTGTAAAATTGTTGGCCATCCCCTATTTCACATAAAATTTTGGATATGAATTCCCTTGAAGATCTTGGTGGCTCTTTTATGTCACAATCCTGCAAAATAAACTGAGAATACAAAACTACGCATATGTGCCTAAAAATATCAAAATGGTTAGAAAATTCAATCTGTATCCTACAACAAGTTGTGCATGTGTGATTTATTTTCACATAAAAAGGTTTACCCATCTCAAAAAATCTTTGACTTATTCAAATTTGAGGATACATACCAATAAATTTTGCAAAAAATTGTGTCTGAGTTGAGTCCAAAAAATGTTTCGCATGTGGCTTGCGATTTCAGCTACCAATCCTCCTTCTTACAACATCTCTTTGATTAGGAGAAACACGTGCGTTATTTTTCCAAAAATATTCGATCAATGATTTCAATGCTTCACTAATTTCTTTATCCTTTTGTGGTAGTCTACCACTAAATATCCATAACTCATTTTTTGTTGGATCTTCTAATCTCTCACACCTTAGCATGGCTCTCCTTAAGGTACCTCTACCAATTTTTAATGTTTTGCTTGTCTTTATCATGAGTCAAGCTTTCTTCATTTGGCTACTTACTATTGTCGATGTGAGTACTTGTCTTGTGATATTACTATCTTTGGTCCGTGATTTAGAACCCACTTTGTCATAAGCACTCATTAGATTCTTTACACTATTTCTTTCATTTGAATCATCCATCATTCTTAGCCCAAGAATCTTCATGATAGGCCTAAATTTCAAATTCCTCATCATTTCAACAAATAATTGGCATTGACCTATAATATTTAATTCTTCAAAAAATAATCTCCACATATGATTAAATTTTCTTTGACAAGTACACTTGCTAATCTTGTCAGGCATTGATTTCAAAATGTTAGTATCAATATCAATCAAATATTTTAGTTTTCTAAAACAAATTCTAGAAGGTGTTCTAATCTCTACAATTCTCTCAACATTTTGAACATCAATATAAGGTTGAGTGTATTGCATACCTTGAACCGAAGATGATGTGCCTTGGCAATAAGATGTAAAAGATGGAATATCACCTACTTGATGTGTTGATGTTGTGCTTTCAACATGACATGATGGAGTGTGTATATTGTCGGATCTATAAATCACTATCTCTTCAACATGAGAGGATGATATGACTTCAACATTGGAAGATGGTGTAGCGGATGATATGACTCCAACATTCAGAGATGGTGTAGTGGACGATATGACTCCAACATTGGAGGATGGTGTAGCTTCACAATTCAAAATTCTTCTTAAGCGTAACAATCTCATTTGTTCTCTTTGTCTTTCTAATTCTTCCTCCTTGTTTCTTTGTACTGGTGGTTCTTGATCCTCTTCAAAAGTCAATTCTTCATCATTTCTTTGCAATTTTCTTTGTTCATGTAGTAATTTGATTTTATCTCTTTTAATTGTCAAATCTCTCTCCCTATCTGCATTTGTTTGAATCTTTGGTTTCTTCCTTGGCATGATGATGATTTCTACATGTCAAATTATTCAAACATCCAAGTTACTTAAAATGTGTAAATTACAAATTATTAAATTACATATAAAAATTATAATTATTTGAATGAATACAAAATATATATCAAACAACTTGTCAAATTTCTAACCATTTCGAAATAACATTTCATTCAACCATACAATTTTCAATGAATTCACTATATATTACATAACATATCAAATTATAATCAAATTTGTATCTATATATCGACAAACAATATTTAAAATGGATTGCACTAACCTTTTCTATTAAGGGAATATTCAAAAATTCTTCAAATCATGTATCCAATGATTGAATTTGGTGTTTGTTAGCTTCCAAAAGTGTTGAAATAGTGTTTGCTATGTTGAAACCCATGTTTTCTGTTAGAATAACAGAGAGCATAATAGACCAAAAGTTAAAAATAGATGAAATGGGCCCCAAGGTTGGTTTTTGACCATTTTTTGGTGATTTGAGATAGTGCATACGCACTATAAAGTACGTATGCACTATAGTGCGTACGCACTATCTCAAAATACATTACTCCCCATCCTCCCTACTCTCTATCCTCTCTACTCTCTCTCCCATCCCCTCCCTCTCTCTTTTCCTACTCTCTCCCATCCTTTACTCTCTCTCACTCTCCCTCTCCCACCACCTACTCTCTCTACCTCTCTCACCCCCTCTCCTCTTCCATCCTCGACTCTTTAGATCTCTCACACACACTCTTATCCCCCCCATCTCTCTCCCTCTCCCTCTCCCTCTCCCTCTCCTACCACCTAATTTCTCTCCCCCATCCCCTACTCTCTCTTCTCTCCCATCCCCTACTTTGTCTCTCTTACACACATTCCCATTCCCCCTCTCTCTCCCTCTCCCACCACCTACTTTCTCTCCCCCATCATCGTACTCTCTCTACCACCCCCTACTCTCTCTCACACTCACACTACTACTACCTACTATCTCTCTCTCTCAAGTTCTCTCTCTTCCTCTCTACTCTCTCTCTCTCCCATCTTGTACAAGCTCTCTCTACCTCTCCCACTCTCTCTCCCATCGCCTACTTTCTCTCCCCCATCCCCTGCTCTCTCTCTCATCTCCCATCCCCTACTCTCCACACTCTCACACTCTCCCCCATCCCCTACTCTCTCTCTCCTCTCCCATCCCCTACTCTCTCACACTCTCACTCTCTCCCATCCCCTACTTTATCTCTCTTACACATACATCCCCATCCCCCCTCTCTCTTTCCCTCTCCCATTTCCTAATTTCTCTCCCCCATCGTTGTACTCTCTCTCTCTGCCACCCTTTACTCTCACACTCTCACACTCTCTCCCATCCCCTCCTCTATCTCTCTTACACACACACTCCCATCCCCCCTCTCTCTTTTCCTCTCCCACCACCTACTTTCTCTCCCCCATCATCGTACTCTCTCTACCACCCCCTACTTTCACACTTTCACACTCTCTCCCATCTCCTACTCTCTCACTTTCATAGATACACACACTCTTATCCCCCCACTCTTCTTCTTCTCTCCCATCCCCTACTCTCTACATCTGTCACACACACTCCCATCCCCCCTATTTCTCTCCCTCTCCCTCTCCCTCTCCCACTCCCTCTCCTACTGCCTACTATCTATCTCTCTCAAGTTCTCTTCCTTCCTCTCTACTCTCTCACTCTCTCCCATCCCTTACTCTCACTCTCTCTCCCTTCCCCTACTACTTTCTCTCAAACTCTTACACTCTCTCCCATCCTTTACTCTATCTCTCTTATAAATAAATACACATTCCCATTCCCCCCCTCTCTCTCTCTCTCACAATCCTTGTCCCACTACCTACTCTCTCCCATCCCCTACTCTATCTCTCTTAAATGCTTCCATTCCACCTCTCTCTCCCTCCCACTCCCTCTCCCACTGCCTACTCTCTCTCTCTCTCTCTCTCTCTCTCTCTCTCTCTCTCTCTCTCTCTCTCTCTCTCTCTCTCCCATCCCTCTACCATTTCCTACTCTCTCTATCTCTCTCTCCCCTCTCTCATTCTTGACTCTTTCTCTTTCACACACACACACCCATCCCCCCTCTCTCCTCTTCCATCCCCTACTTTTTCTCTCACTTGCTCTCCCTCTCCCACTCCCTCTCCCACTGCCTACTCTCTCTCACTCTCACTCTCTCCCTCTCCACTCTCTCTCTCTCTGCTACCCTCTAGTCTCTCTTAAATTTTCACACTCTCTCCTATCCCCTACTCTCTCTCTCTCTCTCTCTCTCTCTCTCTCTCTCTCTCTCTCTCTCTCTCTCTCTCTCTCTCACACACACACACACACACATTTCTATTCCCCCCTCTCTCCCCCTCTCCCACTCCCTCTCCCATCCCATACTCTCTCTTCCATCCCCTACTCTCTCTTGAGCTACTTTGTCTTCCCCCTCTCCCATTCCATACTCTCTCTCTTTCACACACATGTACTCCCATCCTCCTCTCTCTCAAGTTCTTCCTCTCCCATCGCCTACTCTCTCTCTCCCCCATCCCCTACTCTTAATCTCTCTCTCCCAACCTATACTCTCTCTCACACTTCCTCTCTCTCCCATCCCCTACTTTAAATCTCTTTCCCCCATCCTGCACTCTCTCTTTTTCACCCCTACTCTCTCTCTAATCCTATGCTCTCTTTTCCACCCCTACTCTCTCTCTCTCTCATCCTATACTCTCTTTGCCACCCCTACTCTTTCTCACTTTCTCTCTCCCATCATGTACTCTCTCCCCTCTCCTATCCCCTACTTTCTCTCTATCTCTTTCATGCACACAACATAGCCATTCCCCTATCCCCCCCCCCTCCACCTAGTTCTCTTTTGAAACTTATATATTAATAGTTCATGCGCACTATAGTGCGTGTGCACTATAGCGGGCATGCGCTATTTAGAACTGAGGTTTAAATAGCGCATGCACGCTATAGGGTGCATGCACTATTTAAACCTTAATTAAACCCAAGCCTAAGGCTTGGTTTTTCCTTGGAGATCCAACCCAAAGGTTTGGATTTGATGAATAGGCCTGAGACATGTTTTCTAGAAAACATACAAAAAATGATTATTTTTTCTTCTGTGCTCCCCTTCAAGATTTCTCATGGTTGGGTATCGATATGATCAGGTTACATAGCATTATAGGTCTCTGTGTTAGCTATCTAACCATATAATTTATTTTTAATTTGAACTATTTCAAGCCTTTCATCTATAATTTCTTTTGAATGTATGTTCATTTTTTGTCAAAAACCACCACATACTAATTGGGCTATAGATTTTAGCTCATTCATCAAATTTTGTAACAACTTAGTTTTTTAGAAACTAGACTCCATTCTACACACTTTGAAAAAAAAAAGTTTTGATTTTAGATTAGTTTTCAATTATTTCTAGGGGGAGCACACAGATATTTCACATTTTTGGGATGTGTCTAGTTAAAAAATTCATAAAAAAAAATACACATTATAAAATTACCTGAAAAATCTAGGATAAACTACATAGTGTTAAGTAACTTTTGACCAGAGCAATTAAAGAATTTCAAAAAAAAAGTAAAAATTTTAGGGAGGCCACACTTTGTACTGTGTTATGTTTTTTTGGAATAAATAGTACCACTTTTTGTGGCCCCCTTTTTTGAGGATCTAAAACTAAACCATTTTGGAAAAAAAATAGTAGTTTAGAAACTAGATTCAAAGGACTACGACTTTTTTTTTTGTCATATCTAAAAATTTTGAGTGTAACTATCTTCAAATTTTTGTTGAAGTTCAAAATTTGCAGATTTTAGGAAAAAGGTGTCCACTTATACCCCCCTTTTGGCACCACAACTTTGTGCACTTACTTATCATGATGTTCTTATTTCCTTGTTAAACATCATCTCTACTAGTGGTTACCTTTTTTAGGATAGTAGTAACTTTGCAAATCTAAAATAAATTGTGCGCCTAAAATCATATGTGAATTTCCATGTAACTCATTCTATTGCAAAGTTTTGTTGTCTAGTTTTAGAGTCAATGTTTTTTTATCTCCCAAATCTTGTTAAGAATGTGAAACTACATAGTTGTTGTATTAAATCTATGATATATACCTACTAGAAATTTTGAGCCATCTTGTAATGTTGTGGAAGTTGGTTAAATCCTTTCTCACCAAGTGAGTGGTGACTCAATTAATAGATATTTATACTATTGCATTGTAGAATTTAACATAGGATGGAAAATACAGTAGTTTGGGAGAAGATTTTCAAGAATTGGTTGGTGGTTCTTGGCAAGGGTTGAAGAGAATGAAGTGATTTTGACATTTATTGGTGTGCTATGCACAATCTAAATTTTTTAGATGAGATTTAGATTTTTTTTGTTTAAAAAATAGAGGTAGTTGGAGTCACCAAATCTTAATGTATAGATTTCTTGCAATGGAAATTTTTTGTACAAGAAATATATTCTCCATAAAGTGAATTGCAATATTGAAAATTTTAAACACACTTCATTGGAATAAGTTTCAACTTTATTTGACTTGAAGTTTGGAAGTATGTTAGAATGTGTATTTAATAGAGGATTATATAGATATACTAAAAGTGTATAAATTTGAAAATTATTGTGGTGAATGACTTTCATTTTTGCGAAGGATGTTGAATTTCTTTTCATCTAGTATACAACCCCATAAGATTATTTGTAGATCAATCTTTACTAAGAGGTACTTACCATTGTCTTTCGATGGTATCCATGGTTTCCTAAATGTTATTCCAAGAGACATTAGAGAGAAATTTACAATTTTTTTTGGAAACAACATGACTCTGCAAGTTATCATGTTCAATTCATTGTTAGCTTGAATGATTTTGAGATTACTCATGAGGATGTTCACATGAAGCTAAAAGTTCAGACTTTGAAGGATGATTCTTAGGAGTGGTTCTCTTTTTACCATCATGTTCCATATCTTCTTGGAATTATTTGTATTCAGCCTTCATGATGTGGTTTGGTGAGAGGATAAGTGTAGATGATGCACTTACTAATTTTTTGAAAATTAGAATTGGAAGTGAAGAATTGATTCCTAATTCTAACATCATATTTGGAAAATCCTTGAATAAAACCACTAAAAATTGTAGGCCCAATTATCAAGTATGTATAGTCATTTACTTTGATGCATTTGATGGGAAAATGAGCTATGTGTTATGGGATAAAGATCCTAAAACATTGCATGAGCCATTCATTATTGAAATAGAAATTAAAAACAACAAGTATGGGTTGACTAAAGTCATTTTGCTAAAGATGTTTGCCAAGAAGATGCATTTGAGGATAAGAATCAAGTTCATATTCATGTTTCAACTTTGAATAATTGTGCAAATAGTTCTACTATAATTTCCAATCAAGTTTTAATTTCATATTTGAATACAAGTATTGATAGCATTTCCTTATTGAAAGATATGGATACTTCAAGGATTGGTAAGAATGTATATGTTTGCAATGTTACAATAGTGGGTGTTTTTAAAATCTTGATAAATATGATCTTCTAAATGATCATTCACCTTGTGAAATTGCAATATTGAATTCTTATCATAATGGTTGTGTGCCTGATGATATTAATAGTGTTGTGAGACTTGATGTTGTTGTGTATACATCACATTTCCATATGGGTGAAGAAGCTGAAATTTGTATCTTAAATGATGAAAATGATATTTTTGATCTAATATGCCATGAAGAAGCATCATATGAAGAAGAGAGTGACTCATATGTACCACAATGCCAAGATGAAGAAGAGGTTGAAAGTTGTTATTCAAGTGAGGTTGATGATAATGAAAGTGTATGTTCCTCTTCTTATGAGTCTAATGCAACACGAGAAGAGGAAATCAATGGTGAGAATTGTAATAGCCCAGAATTGGAACCTTGTTGTTTTGAACCAATTCCATTACATTAGTCTCACAACATCAATTTCTTGATCAACAAAGTCCTATTTTACTAGGAATCTCTGACCACTTTTCTGTACTTGATCTGATTATCAAATTGTAGGGAACCCCTTAATTTGAAATAATCATATATCTCTACTTAATTCCTAAACATCAACTTAAAATGGTTAAATAAATATTCTAATTGAATTAATTTAATTATATGTCCTAACACTTTAATTAAATAAATTCATCCCCTTTAGATAGTACACATGGCAAAATGGATTAAATATATATATTTTAATTCAATACCCTCATCATAATTGTTGAATTTAATTATTTAATAAATTAGAATATTCAATTATGAGCTCATATTTAATTCTTTAAATTAAATATTCTCTTCATTTATATATTGGAAACAATGAGTCAATTGAAATCAGAAAAGGAAATAAAATAGTTAATTACATCATTCTCTCTCAAATCAATCAGTTAACTCCTATAGTCAAAGAAACTTGCTATTCTAATTGAACTCTCTTCAAATCTCCATGATTCATCTAATTCAATCTTTATCATTGATTAATTTTGGGATTCTATGAAAGAAGGTTTTCTGGCTCTCACTTAGGGGAAGCAATTATAGCGAAATGATACTCTATCATTTTGAATACCCAAATAATCATGCATTTGAAGATCTTCATGCTAGTTGATTTTCTTTCTCATTTAGATTATATTGCATACATCTATATTAATTGTTCTTTACTCTAATATCTTAAATCTGCATTCCATATAGCTTAGATTCTTTTCATAGAAAATCTCAAAAATCATAGATTAACTACACCCATTCTAGCTTAAATATTGCATTAATATAGCATTAAATCCTGATGTAGTAGTGAATAGCAAAAGCCTTAAATAGCAAGGAATGATGAAAGTTTCCAAATCCCTAAACACCCAAGTTGAAGGGTCCTAGTGCCAAATACCTATCACATTTATGGAAAAGGGATTAAAGGAAGGTTATCACAACCCCACAAGACAAGGTAACCTAATCACTAGGCTTACCAAAGTTCTAAGCACCAAAATGCACTAATGGATTCCCTTAACTAAAAAAGGGATCAAACCCCAATAAGTGGATGCAAAGGTCAAGGGTGGCCCACAATCACTGTTCTATCCTATTTAGGTCTTATGCATATTGAATCAATGATTCTTTCCATCAAAGAATACTTATAACACCAAGTTGCTTTGCAAACCAAGGATTTGGCTTGTAGCCCTTCCTAGAATGAAAATGGGAAATAAGTTTGAATGTTTTCAAACAAGGTAGTAATGATACTAGATATTCTGATACCCTTTTGGGTTCTATGAAATATTTTAGAGCACCAAAGGATGGTAATGAATAGATGTTGCTACTATTGCAACATTAGACCAAATTTATAGGCCTAATTAGGGCTCCATTTACACTACAAGGGCTCTTTATACAATGGAAAAACTTAATCCAAGTATTGAGACATGTATTTTAATTTAAAATAACCAAGAATCCAATTTTTCAACCTTTGGCGAATCCCCAATTAGAAACTAGAAGGACTATCCTTAATGATGTATGGTGTACACATTGAGATGCACACCTAGGGTATGGTGGCAAATACAACCCTCTATATTTGGTAGCAAAAAAATTGAAAAATATTAAATTACATTGGTATACCTTGTATTCTACCAAGTGGCATCAATTGCACATGGTGTAATGTGCCAAAACAACCCAGCCCTAGGCAAATGTTGATTTCCAGGTTGAATTAGTGAGAGAGAAAATTCAATATCTCTTAAACTATGAATGATAAACACATGAGACTTACTTAAGAAGAAATAATATTTAGTTCCACAACTCTTGGAATCTTTGGTAGATTCCCTCTTATTTTTACAAGTCCATACAATGTCCAAAACCATGGTTTTTGCAGAGAAAAATGTCAATTTTTATTGATTTGAATTGCCAAATTACATTGTCTCTTCCTACCATCAGCCTATGAGGCTTTGTAGGGAATTCAAAATGGTTACATGGAAATTTGAAATTTTCTAGCCATTGGGAGAATAGTTTTTAAGTTTTTCACAACTTTTAGGAAAGTTTCTTAAAAGTTGTTGAAAACTTTTTAAGCAACTTTTGCAAAATTTGCAAAAATGCAAAACTAGTGACCAAACTTGGTCCAAACCTAATTCAAGTGATCCAAAATGGATCTAGATATTAAAAACAAGTAAAAACCTAGAATACTATGATTTTTAGGCTTATTGATCATTTTTGACCTTAGTTACCTAGGGGCTCATAATTATACCTAATCTTGGAACTAGGCCTTACCATTGGATCAATGTGCCAAACTATCCTAAGTAGAATTTTTAGGACCCTTAAGTTCCTTATTTGATGAATCTATACTAGGTTCTCCTACATCATACTCCCCTTGAGTTTTAAAGCTCAAGTCCCTACTTGAGGGTATCAAATCAACTAAAGTGCCATGTTGCTTGATTTGGTCTTCTGTTAGCCAAGTAGCATCTAGATTGGGGAGGTCCTTCCATTTAAGTAAGTATTACATGTATTTCTTAGTTTTGGTTTTCTTTAGTAGCTTTTTGTCCAATATTTCTTCTAACTCCACTAGTTTTCTTGGTGGAATATTGGTAATATAATCTTCATCATTTATATCTTCATCTTACTGATTTGATGAACCTACAGTGGCCTTATAAGGTGTGAGGTCTGCAACATTAAATATGGGGGAGATCTACAAAGTTGGAGGAAGATAGATCTCATAGGCATTGTCATCTATCTTGTTGAGTATGCGGTAGGGGTTTACTTTCTCATCTACAACTTGGAGTATCTTCCCTTAGTCTCTCCTTCCTTACAAAAGCCCAAACTCTATCTCCCACTTTGAAGTGGACCTCTCTCCTTCTCTTGTCAGCATTTTCTTTGTACTTTAAACTACAATTTTGCAAAGTCTCCTTTACTTGTTGTTGTACCTTTGTGATAAGTTCTACCAATTCTTGGCCTTGAGCACTAATTTTAACATCAAAGGAAAGTTCCATTAGATCTAATGGTCCCTTGGGGTGTAGATCATATACTTCTTGAAACAGAGTTTTACCTTTTGACCTAATGATAGTGTAATTTAAGGCAAACTCTACTTAGGGTAGAATTGTATTCCAACTCTATAAGTATTGCTTGGTTAGACATCTTAGGAGATTTCTTAGGGACCTATTCACTACCTTAGTCTACCCATCCATCTATGGGTGATAGGTAGAACTATAGGTGAGATTTATACAACTTCTTGTAGAGTGTCCTCCAAAAGTGCCCCTGAAATTTCACATCTCTATTTGATACAACTATCTAAGGCAAGCCATGAATTATAACTACTTCATTGAAGAAGATATTTCTATGTGAGATGCATCATGTGTGTTGTTGCATGGCACAAAGTGGGCCATCTTGCTGAATTTTTCCACTATGAAAAATACACTATCATATCCTTTTTTGTTTTTGGGTAGTCTCATGACAAATTCATTGATATGGATTCCCAATGTCTTGAAGGGTTTTGTAAGGGTTGGTAGAGCCCTTGATTTTTTGTCATCCCTTTAGCTATTGGTAAATGGTATTTCATTCAATGAATTTCTTAACTTCATTGTTCATCTTGGGCCAAAAATAACATCTCTTCACCATGTGCATTCTTTTGTCAATGCCAAAGTGACCTCCTAGGCCACCAAAATGTTTTTTTCTTATTATATTTTCTCTCATTGAATAATTTTGTATGCATAGTTGTGCTCCCTTAAATAGAAGCCCATTCTAAATTAGATATTCAGAATAATTAGTATGATATCTTCCCTCCCTTTTTGTGCAAATCTGATATATCTATACAAAATCAGGGTCATTTAGGTACAAGTGTTTGAGAAACTCAATTCCAACAATTTGTAGTTTAAATTCTTCAACAAGACCAATCCTCCTACTTAGAGCATCATCAACCTTGTTTGCTACACCATTTTTATGCTTAATATTGAAGGTATAGTCCTGCAATTGTTCTACCTATTTAAGATGCCTGACTAAAAGTTTTTCTTGTGAATTTAGGAAGCTTAATGCATGATTGTCTATGTAGACAACAAATTATTTTGGAATCAAGTAGTGCTTCCATTTCTTAAGGGCTAGTATGATGGCATAGAGCTCTAGGTCATATGTAGAGTACTTTCTCTTAGCCTCATTCAATGTCTCTAAAAAGAAAGCAACTAGTTTTCTATGTTGGCTTAGGCCAACACCTATAGCTAAATTTTTTGCATTTGTCTCTACAATGAAGACTTTGTTAAAATTAGGGAGAACCAAGATAGGATATTGAGAGACTCTATTCTTCAAGTATTAGAATGCATCATTTTCTTCCTTTGTCAGTGAAAACTTGGTTTTCTTCTCACCTTTTATTGTTTCCAACATTGATGCACACACATCACTGCAATTTTTGATAAACTTCCTATAGAAAGTTGAAAGCCCATGAAAGCTTCTTACATCACCTTGATTCATTAGTGGAGGACAATTAATGATTGCATCTACCTTCTCAAGATCCACCTTGAGGGTACCTTGTGAAATTAAAAAACCTAGGAACATAAGTTCCTTCTTCATAAACATACATTTTTCCAAGTTGATTACCAACTTGTGCTGATGGAGTCTTCTTAGTACCTATTCCACATGATAAAGATGGTCTTCATTGCTATGATGAAATATTAATATGTCATCAAGGTAAATTACAACAAATTTTCTAATAAAATCAATGAAAATCTATTTCATAAGCCTCATAAAAGTGCTATGGGCATTGCTTAAACCAAAAGTAATTACTAACCATTCAAAAAAACCTTCAATTTTCCTAAATGCTATTTTCCATTCATCTCCTAGCTTGATTTAGATTTGATGGTAACCAAAATTCAAGTGTATCTTGGTGAAGTAGCAAGCACTGCCTAGTTGATTCAATAGGTCCTTAATCCTTTGTATGGGGAACTTGTACCTAATAGTGATTTTTTTTAGAGCTATTCTATTAGTACATAACCTCCATTTTACATACTTTTTAGGAGCCAAAACTAAAGGTACAGTACAAGGACTAAGACTCTTTTGGATGAGCCCTCTTTCTAACAATTCAATGACCTATTTTGTAATCTCTACATGTTGCAATGGTATCATTTTATATGGTGCCTTATTAAGTAAGGATGAGCCTGGTATGAGGTCTATTTGATGGCTAATGTCTCTAATGGGATGGAGACTAGTAGACAAGTGAGTAGTAGTGACATCTTTATACTTTTGCAGCAGTTTAACAACTTAATTTGTTATGGGCTCTTTTTTATTAGACTTGATGTTATCTTTGGGCTTTCAAATTAAGATAAATGGCTCCATATTAGATTCTTTCAAAGTATTTAACATCTTCTTTTCTCCTGTAATAATCATAGTAGGTTCCTTTTTAGATTTGTTATCAGGTAGAGGTTTCATAGTGAAGGTCTTCCCATATTTAGTGATGGAGTAGGTGTTCTTCCTACATTGGTTCATGGCATCAACATCAAATTTCCAAGGTTTAACTAAAAGGATGTGTGAGGCATCCATTTCAATCACATCACAAAAGACTTTTTCCTTGAAATTAGAGATAGAAAACTCTAACCAAGCTTGTTCTGTGACTAGAGTTTGTTGGCCTTTAGTTAACCATGAAACATGATAGGGATAAGGGTTCAGCTTCTTGGGGAGATTTAACTTCTAAACCATTTCACAAGACACAAGATTTTTAGTTGAACTAGAATCTATAAGAACATTGCATACCTTTCCATGACATTTGATCTTTGTCTTGAAGAGATTCTTCCTTTGTGGAGGTTTGTAGGTTTGTGGTAGTCGAAGGAAGACCTGCCTCATCATCAAGCATGCCCCTTCCTCTAGTTCCAATTCTCTAGCAACAGTATTTTCTTCTTGCTTATCATCTTGGAAAAATGTTTCTCTCCTCTCACCTTGATTTTTTTTGTCCCTATTCTTAGGGTATCTTTATGCATGGTGCCCCATTTGATTGAATTTGAAAATTTTCAATGGTCCATTACCTCTTCTTGCATTTGTCCTTCCTCTATTGAAAGACCTTATTCCTCTATAGTTTCTTCTTGAATTAGAGTCACTATTTTCTTTGTCTCCTTGGTCAAAGGTCTTATTATTGCTGCCACTACTTTGTCCCTTATTCCAAGAGTTTCCCTTGCCTCTAAAATTCTTCCAACTATCATTATTCTTCCCTTTATGAAAGTATTTCTTTCTCTTCTATTCTTCCTCTACCTTGAGTGCCATTTGACAACACTTATTGACTATGGTAGGGAAATGTAGGCTTAGTTTCTCTTGAATGGGCACCTTCAAGCCATTCATATATCTTGCCAATTTCTCTTCCTCATCTTCTACCATATTGGTCTTCATACATAGTTTTAGGAACTCCTCAGTGTACGAGCCTACATCGATGTCCTTTTGTTTTAGACTTTGTTTCCTCCTATAGAGTTGTACTCCATAATCCTTAGGTACATATATTTCTTTGATCAAAGCTATCATCCTATTCCATGAATTGATCATGTTCTTTCCATTATTAACCCTCTCTATCTAGATGAAGTTCCACCAAGTTAGGACTACCCCCTTCAACTTGGACCTTGCCATCTTTACCCTTTGTTTTTCAGGGATGTCATCACATTCAAATAATGTGGTCAAAGCCCCTATCCAATACAAGGTTGAATCTACATTTATCTTGCCATTGAAAATTGGAAAATCTATCTTCTTCTCCATGGTTCTCCTTCCCATGGATTTCAAGGCATCTATGAAAGACCTTTGGTCTATAGAGATGCATTTTTTAGAGCCATCCTCCTCTTCATCATTCCATTCTTCATCTTTAGACCCATTTTGCTTGTCTTTTTTATCAAGCTTCTTCTCAAGTTCTTGAAGCCTCTAAGTTAAGGCCACATTTGCATCCTTTTGTTCTCTCACCATCTTTTCTAACTCATTATTTTTAACCCTTTTAGGGATCTCCTCACTCTAAAGTTTAGACGTGGATCTGATATCACTTGATGCAGCAGTGAACAATGGAATCCTTAAATAGTAAGGAATGATGAAAGTTTCCAAATCCCACAACACCCAAGGTGAAGGATCCTAGTGCCAAATACCTATCACAAGTATGGAAAAGGAATTAAAGGAAGTTTATCACAACCCCACAAGACAAGGTAACCTAATCACTAGGCTTACCAAAGTTATAAGCACCAAAACACCAAAATGCACTAGTGGATTCCCTTAACAAAAAGAAGGATTAAACCCCAAAAAGTGGATACAAAGACTAGGGGTGGCCTACAATCACTGTTATGGCATATTTAGGTCTTATTTACAATGAATCAATGATTCTTTCCATCAAAGACAACTTATAACATCAAGTTGCTTTGCAAACCAAGGATTTGGCTTGTAGCACTTCCTAGAATGAAAATGGGGCATAAGTTTGAATGTTTTCAAAAATGGTGGTAATTAGACTAGAGATTATGATACCATTTTTTTTTTATTAAACATTCCAAAACACCAAAGGATGGTAATGAATAGAGGTTGCTGGTGTTGCAACATTAGACCAGATTTATAGGCCTAATTAGGGCTCTATTTACACTACAAGTAATCTTCCTAAAATGGAAAAGTCAATCCAAGTGTGGAGACATGTGTGGAAATGTAAAATAAAAAATAATCCAAATTTTAAACATATGGTGAATCCCCAATCAAAAACTAGGAAGGACTATCCTTAATGTTGCATGTTGTACACATTAAGATGCACACCTCAAGTATGGTGGCAAAGCTAGCCCTCAGCATTTGGTAGAAAAAAAAAATTGAAAAATCTTAAATTAAATTGGTATACCTTGTATTCCACCAAGGGGCATCGATTTCCCATGGCAGAATGTGTCAAAACAACCCAACCCTAGGCAAATGCTGATTTCTAGGTTGAATTCTAGGCAATAAAAGAGAAAATTCAATATCTCTTAAGCTGTGAATGATAAACACATGAGACTTGTTGTAGAGGGCAGAATATTTAATTCCCCAACTCTTGGTATCATTGTCACATGCCCTCTTTTTTTTACAAGTCCATACAATGGCCAATACTATAGTTTTTACAGAGAAAAATCTAATTTTTATTGATTTGAATTGCCAAATTACATTGTATCTTCCTACCATCAGCCTATGACACTTTTTAGGTAATTAATAGTGCTCCCATGGCCATTTAAAAATATCTAGCCATTGGGAGAATATTTTTTAAGTTTTTGACAACTTTTAGGAATGTTGCTCAAAAGTTGCTGACAACTTTTTGAGCAGCTTTTGCAAAATTTGCAAAAATGCAAAACTAGTGATCAAACTTGGTCCAAAACCAATGCAAGTGACACAACATGGATTTATATATTAAAAACAAGTGAAAACCTAGAATCCTATTATTTTTAGGCTTATTAATCATTTGACTTAGTTACCCAAGGGCTCATAATTATGCCTAATCTTGGAACTAGGCTTTACAACTAGATCAATGTGCCAAACTATCCTAATTAGAACATTTAGGACTCTTAGGTTCCTTATTTTATGAATCTAAAGTAGGTTCTCCTACAAAAAATTCCTTTTTCTTAGGATGTTCTATTGTTATTAAACTCTCAATTTTTGGAGAAAATTCAAAACCTCGCCTAGATAGAAGGCAATAGGTTGCCTTGCTTAATCATTTGGGATGAACAACCTCATGTTCATTCCTAGATGAGCTTGACCAATAATGACTATGTTGAAGTGTTTTTCTAAATTAGAGACTCGCATTTAGCACTCACATTTCTAGCCCCCATAATTTTCTGGTCTCATTTACTATTATTTTTGACATTTTACTTTCAATTTTTGTACATTACAAAAGAATCTTTCCTTAAAATTTCTCTTCTCATGTGAGGATTATGTTTACTTGTATGACCTATGTACTTTCTTGTGTGAAATGCATATTCTATCCTAAGAGATCATTCTTTCACATGACACAAAAAAAATTGTGTGTCACTCTATATAAATTATTGCATGAGTCTAGTCATCAACATTTTCAATTTTTTTTACATATCCCATTCAGTTCTTGTTGTTTCTTATTGCAAAAAATAATTAGAAAGTTTTTCAAATAAATATTAAATCAACACTTTTCAATGGATTTCTTGGTGAAGAAGTGTATGTTAAACAACCACTGGGCTATAAAGCTTGTGAGTATGAAAACAAACTATAAAAATATGAGAAGGCACTCTATGGTTTGAAACAAGCACCTAGAACTTGGTACAAGAGGATTCATTCTTACATACTAAGTAATAAATTTAGAAGAATTAATATTGAGCCCATGTTGCATGTAAAGACTAATAAGAAATGTCATATTTTGATTGATGAAGGGTGCTCCCCTTAATACCAAAAACATATAACAAAATCAAAGAGATAATGTCAATTGATGCAAAAAAAATATCGGCTTATTATTATCACCATAGATGCTTTAGATATTTTTGAAATAAAATATCCAAAACCACATGGGAAATTTCTTTACAATACTCTTCAACATAGAGGCACAAACTAACACCAAGAACTACCTAAACATCACTATTGGCCTTCCATTTATAGGCAATTTTTCACCACCTAGGAAGGTTCTAGACATGCCCTTGAGGCTAACAAAATCCCAATTAAAAATTATTTCCTAAATTATTACATAGATTCAGCCCTAATTATATTTTTAGGTAACCAAACTTTTTGAAGCCATAGCTTTCAAACCATATATCTAGTTTTCAACTATAAGTACTTATTTGAGCCATTGGCTTCTAAACTACAATGTTTAACATGCACAAGTGTCAGCCAGCCTAGGTACAACCCTATTTCAGATCCTCTAAGGCCTTCAAGTCTTATCTCAAAGGTTTCATGTCCAAAACCCTTAATATCTTCTACAGTACATATGGTATAACAATGTAGTTCCACTGCTAGGCTAATATGACTAAGATAAACCTTGACCTATAAAATCAAAACATTATGAGATCATATGACCCACTTACTAATTAAAGTAAGTTTCCATTAATAGTCACTCTATACTAAAATAACCATTATTGAAAATGAAAAAACATAAATATTTTTGGGTGATGCAAGATTGCCCTTACACCCAAGATGCTCATGCATCAGACATTTAAGGTAATTTGAGAAGTTATCCTATCGTGTCTTAGGTGTTTAGAGGAAAATCAAGGTGGTTAACCACTTCCCTTTTCAGCTATGATGAATCCACGATAGGTCATCCTTTACACTTGACCAGATATTCTTCATATTCCCTATTTCTTGTACTTCTACCAAACCAGCTATCTAGTATGTCACCAATCACTTTTGTAGTTGAAGTGGCTACTAGAATAATCCATTGTATTTATGTGACTATATTTCCATCACCTCCTTCATGATATTGTACTACTGAAATAGTTAGTTTAGCAAGCAAATCTACTTCATATGAATTTCTAGAATCATGCCCTTTCACTATCTTGCATGGTCCAAATTTCTTCATTTTCCCTTATTATATGTACCCACTGGAAATTGCTCTTTCCTCAAAGAAACTTTGACTTCATCACTGACCTAAAAATTCCTTATACCTCCTTTTATCTTCTTCCTTAGCTTTGTATTGTGTATTCATCCTTATAAAGTGCTTCTTCACCTCCTCATGGATGTTCTTCAAATGCTCTACAAAATCCTTTACTTCAACACTACTTATCTCTCCCTTATCCGACTTCCTAAATTTAGAAAAGCATTTTTGGGACTACTCCCATGTGTAATCTAGAACATTTATTTACCAGTACTGTTGTTGATAGAAATATTGTATGCAAATTTTTCCTTTAGTAAAATCAAATCTCGTCCTTTTGGCTTATCTCCAACCAAACACCGCAACAAGTTCCCCAAACTCTGATTGACAAATTATGTATGTCCACCTATCTCTAGATGACATGATGAACTAAACTTCAAATTTTTCTTTAACTTGTTCCATAATGTTTTCCAAAAATACCCAACAAACTTGGTATCCTGGTCTAAAACTATGATCTTTGGAAAATCACGTAGTTGCACCACTTCTCGAAAAAACAACTCTGCCACATAAACATCACTAGTCATATTGTAGGGAATTAAATGTGCCATGTTTGAAAATATACCAACCACTAGAAAATTTGAATCATGTCCGTGCTATGTCCTTGGTAAGCCAAGAATGAAATCTATACTAACATCCTCTTATGGTTTATTTGGTGGAAGTAATAGGTGATACAACCATGTATTCTACTTCATTCATTTTCCCATCTGACATACTCTACAACTCTATACAAACTTATTGACATCTTTATCTTGACTATGGCTAATATTATTTTCTAGCAACCAAAGATATGGTTTTATCTCTACCAAAATGTTAGGATAATCCTCCACTATGCTTCTCCTCGATGAGATTGTCGCAAATAGAACTTGTTGGATTGCACAACTAATTCCCTTTAAACAACATACCACAATGGATTATGAAATCCAACCACTTTTTCCTATCAAGTGTAATAGGTTTTGTACAAGCATTCCAAGCTTCACCAAAATTAGGATCATCCAGAAACAAATTATTGAGTTCCTTGAACCCAACCACCTTGATCTACATTTATGTCAGCAAAAGTTGTCTTCTACTAAGAGCATCTACAACTCTGTCAGACTTTTGACTCCTATGTTTTAAGAAAAATATATAACTCTACAAAAAATCAACCCATTTCAAATGCCTTTGGTTAAATTTTCCTTGACTATTTAAATATTGTAATGCTTGATAATCAATATACAAGACAAACTCCTTAGAAAGAATATAGTATCTCCACTTCTTCAATGCCTAAACTATGGCATAAAAATACTAATCATAAACATAATATTTTATTTTGGCATCATTCAAACTCTCATTGAAATAAGCAATAGGTCTACCTTCTTCACTCAAAATAGGTCCTATTGCAATACCACTAGAATCATAGTCTACTTGAAACACCTTATCAATATGTGGAAGTGCTAAAAAAGGCTTCTCTATAAATTTTTATTTCAATAAGTTAAAACTCTCATCTACTCCTATAGTTCAATTAATTTATTTCCTATCCCCTCTCATTGTTTTTTTCAAGGGTCCACAAATACTGCTAAAACCTCAGATAAACTTTCAGTAAAAACTAGTCAAGCCATGAAAAGATCTTACCTAGTTTATAGTTCTTTGAGTAGCCCATTCAAGGATATCCTTCACTTTCTTAGGATCCATTTTTAGACCTTTTGTTGAAACTATGAATCTCAGATATACCAACTCCTTCTTCACAAACTAAACTTGTTCAAATTTATTAGCAATTATTCTTCCCTAAACTTATCAAACACTCCTCCAACATCTTACTAAAGATCAATATATTATATAGGTAGACAATGACATAAATATATGGAAACTCCTTCAATGCCTCATTCATGAGTTATATGAAAGTGCCTAGTGTAGTGGTTAGCCTAAAAGACATGACTAACCACTCATACAATCATTCCCTTGTCTTTATGGTATTCTTCCACTTATCGCCTTCTTTGATGTGAATATCATGATACCCACTCCTTATGTCTATCTTTACAGAATACACAACTCTAATCAAACAATCCATAATATCATCCAACTATGGTAATGGAAATATGTATTTGATTGTGATCTTTTTAATACCTTGAGAATCTATGCACATCCTCCATTCATCATTCTTCTTTGGTTCTAATACTACTAGTACAATGCATGAAATTAGACTCTCTTGAATCAACCTCTTCTACAATAGCTCATGCACTTGTTTATTTAACTCCTCACTTTTTGTTGGTGTCATTCAGTGTCTTGCCTTATTCAAAATATTGGCTCTTGAAATCAAGTCCATGTGGTGATTGATCTTCTACATTAGTGTTAATCCATCAAGGACATTATCTTTGACAATATCTAGAAACTCTTCCAATAAATCTACAACTTCTATAGATACCTCTTCTACTTTCTCTTTACCATCTTTTAGAAATATAGGAAAATACATATGCTCATGTCTCATACCCTCTTGGAACTTCTTTCCATCAATAAAACATACTCTAGCAACACTACATACATTTTCATTTGTATCCTTCAATGGCTTCAACTTATATAAATCCACTCCATCTTTTATCAAAGTGTAGGTATTTTCACATCCATCATGTAAATCATGCCTATCAAAGTTCCATTGACAACCCAACAACAGATTACATATGTACATAGGTATGATATCACACAACACCTCATCCTAGTAGCTTCCAATATTGAACTTCACTAGGCATTTTTCATTGACCATGAGTTTGTGGTCATCCTGCACCCAAGCGATATGATATGGACACAAGTGTCTCTACCTCTTCAATCTTAACTTTGTGACCATCTTTTCTAGCACCAAATTGCTAGTACTTCCACAATCAATGGTGTCATCACAACACTTATCTTCACATTTTCTCTTTGTGTAAAAAAGGATCCTCCTTTGATCTAGTTCTTGCTCACCACTAAGAAAGACTTGTATGTTAACTAGGACTTCTCATCTTTCATCATCGTATGAATGTGATGATTTGGCATCTTCATCAATAGGCACAACTATTAGATTAATAAAGTATTTTCTTATTAATTAAATCATAATGATTTGACTATTAGGTCACTTATTATCTCTAGTTTACTTAAGCTAAACTTTTGGCATATAATAATTAATTCTTTTATTAATTATTATCATGCAACTTAGGTTAGTTCCCTATTGTATGCGTGAACATGTGGCCTCTGCTAACACACACACTTCAACACGGTCATTGTACGCGGATTCATCCTGGAATGAACATTGGATTGTTCATCCGAAAATCAGCCTACAAAGTGACCTGTTGCCTTCTATCTAAAGGGAATTGCTTGTCAGATATCCTTAGATTCGAGGTGTTTAAGCAACCAGACCCTATAAGAACGAAGGATTTGAAAGAAAATGCAGCTAATCTATATGAGAATGTAGATTAATCTAGAATGGAGTATGCACATTTAATCTAAGAACATGTAAAAGAAATTATACTAAATGTATGCATATTAAATATATATGAGAATTAAACTAGAAAATGAATATGAAAGTAGGGAGCTCAAATGAATGCACAATCCAACAGTAATTCAATGCAAATTCTCATTCAACCTCTTTTCAAAATGAAGGGATGAGGGTCTCTTAAATAGACTTTCCTAGAATCCATCAATGGTTGAGATTGATTTCAATCAACAGTCAGGATTAAAGGTGAAGTTTAGTCATAAAGGAAGATTCCCAAATTAAAGGGAGTTAACTGATTTAATTTGAGTAGAAAAAGGAGTTAACTGATTTAATTTGAGTAGAAAAAGGAGTTAACTGATTTAATTCCTTTTTGATCAATAGTGAATTGAAAATTTCCCTTTTTGAACTGAAGAAGGATTTTGGAGAGATATTTAATTTAATAAAATGAGATATGCTCTCATAATTACCTTTTCTTATTGATTAAATAATCCTTTAATTAATTAGAGACACTTTTCTTATTTAATTAAATATCTTCATTTAATTAATTAGGAATGGCTTCCCATTTAATTAAATAACTTTGTTTAATTAATTAGAAGTAAGTACTCCATTTAATTAAATAATTTTGTTTAATTAATTAAAAAATACCTTTCCCATTTAATTAAATAATTACATTTAATTAATCAAGATAGGTTTATTTATTAAATTAAATAAATTTAATTCCATAGTACATTAGCCTTAGGAAATAATTTAATTTAATAAAGTATAAATACTTTAAATTAGATTATAATTAAATCAAGTAGGTTTAATGCAACTAATATGAGTACGTACTATAGGAATTAAATAATAAGCATGATGAATGCAAATTATGGTTTTCTACATCTAACAATTAAGTCAAGTAGCAAATAGCAGAATGAGAATTGCCTATTAGAATAGGACTTAGGATTGATCAGAAATAGCCCAGAATTGGTATCATTTGCAATGAGCCAATTTTGGGGTATTACACCTATTAGGGTGTTGGTCTCCTTTTACAAGGAGTGATCACTTTGTAATTTAATTTATTCACTTTTCATAAAAGAAATATTTTTTTGCTCATCAAGAATGTCTCATCTATGGATCTAGGAATTCCAGCCTCTATAGCTTTTGCTTCTCTCTTTCTATGATAAGTGTTTGCATGGGAGTGATTCTTGGGAGCTATTGAGTTGATCTTTCATGAACTTCAACATGATATCAGAGCTCTAGATATTCATACCCTTATTCTATTTATGAGAGGTATGGTGTGGCTTCTAGATCTGTGCTTTTTCTTTCAAAGGGTTTTATGTTTTAGAGATATTTTGTATTGAATCTAGGGGGTCACTAAATTTTGAGTCACTTTGAATCTAAATGAACATTAGCGTTAATCTCACAATGCCAAAAAACCCCTATTTTCATATAAAATTTACCCAATTTGGACATAGTTGGAATCTAAGGTTAAAATATATTGCTTCGAGTTTGGTTGTGTTTTCCAATGCAACAATTTTATGGTTTTTAGCAAAAAAATTGAGAATATTTGGCACTTAAATCGAGACTTTTTGGTACAAAAATTTATATTTTTTGTCAAAAAATTGAGATTTTTTGCCATGCAAATCAAGATTTCTAATATGAAAATTAGATTTTTGGCATGCAAATTGAGCTTTTTGTGAAAAACTCAAAAAAATTAGCACTAAAATCAAGATAGTTTTGGTACAAAATTTACATGCTTCCTGAGGTAATCTTTGGTACTAGTGGCACATTTTTTGAGACATTTTGCTATGAACACTAAGGCAATAAATTTTTTTTTCCCTTCTAGTGCTTTTTTGACCTACATGTGGGTTTTTGGCCATAACTTGCTCCTCCAGACTTTGTGTTTTTCAAACTAGATATTGTCAGAAAGCTAATTCTGAGCCCATCATGATGGTATAGTTTATTTTTATTTTTGATGTTATTTGGTTTCTAGTTTATGCAGTCAAGGTCAAAGATTCTATTTCACAATCAGAGAGACATTTTTTTAGACTTTTTTTTTCTAGATTTTGTTCTAGGCACATCCCATTTAGTTTTTTTCTTTTTTTGCATTCTGGTGGTTTTCTTGGTTATTTTAGGTCTGGGGATTGATTATGTTTCTTCAAATGATTTTTCATGGGTTGTACTATCTTTTGTATCATCTTTATATCTCTTTTGATCTTTTTGGACATCCTTTTGTAGTATTTTTGCAAATGCACTAAGATAAAATGTTACTCTATTGCATTTCAAGATATTGCACATCTTTTTGTTTTGTTGTTCTTGCACTACATTATCAACTACCTTGGGGGGTTTAATGTTTGCCATATTTTCCATCTTTAGTTGTCAAATGGGAATTCCTTTCACAATATTATCCTCATGATGTGTCAATGACATGTGCCATTATAGGTGTTTGTACTTATTTTGCACTCTCAATGTTCATGATTCTTCTTTTTGTTGGAGATATTGCATTTAGTTTCAATATTCATGTCTTACCTCTCAACATTATAGGGGGTTATGTTAGTTTTATTACTTTCTTGGTTCAATGGAGTGAGCTATGTATTCAGTATTTGATCTTATGTACTATGAGATTGTAGTGGCTCGATATCTATGCATTTTAGTGAGATGGATCATTTACCATATAGAAATTCTTTCATTCTTATTTTTGGAGGCCATGAAGATACCTTCCATCTTTGATTAATCAGCTCTTCAAAATTAGTCTACTCTACCTGATCATGTTCTATATAGTGCAGGTTCTTTAGATTAGTAGTTTGGTGGTGTTTACAACTTCATGTTTTAGTGATATTCTTTGTGATCATCTTTTGTTCCTACCTTCTAAGACATTCCCTACTTTTGAGGCTTCTTTAGTCCTTCACTAGTTTTTTTCAGTATTTTTCCCATCTCTTTATGGATCAAGGTTTTTCCCATGTGGTTTTCTCTATTTTTGGTCTTTTCAAATATTTGGTTGTGCTTGGGTGGCTCAATAGGCCTTGTTGTCAGAACCCAAATTGACTTTCAGTAGTAGTATTTTCTTATTAATTTAATCATATTAATTTAATTATTAAGTCACTTATTATCTCTAATTTACTTAAGCTAAATTTTGGTATATACTAATTAGTTCTTTTATTAATTATTATCATGAAACCTAGGTTAGTTACCTATTAGGGGTTTGGTCTCCTTTTATAAGGATTGATCTCTTTGTCATTTAATTAATTTACTTTTGATAATAGCAATAATTTATTGCTCATCAAGAACATCTCATCTAAGGCTCTAGGAATTCTAGCCTCCATAGCTTTTTCTTCTCTCTTTCTATGATAGGTGTTTTCATATAGGTGATTCTTCAGAGTTGTGGGGTTGATCTTTCATCACCTTCAACATGGTATTAGATCTCAAAATCTCCATGCCCTTGTTTTTCTTGTGAGAGGTCTTGCGTGGCTTCTAAATCTATACTTTTTCTTTTAGAGGGTTTCATTTTTTAGAGTTATTTTGTATTGAATTTGGGTAGTCACTAATTTTTGAGTCACTTTGAAGCCAAACAGACATCACCATTAAGCTAACAATGCCTTAAAACCCCTATTTTTCATATAAAATTTGTCCAATTCAGACACAGTTGGAATTAGAGGAAAAAATATATTGCTCTGAGATTTGGCATGTTTCTTGAGGCAACAATTTTGTGATTTTCAGCATGAAAATGAAGATTTTTTGGCATGAAAATTAAGACTTTTTCTCACAAAAATTAAGATTTGTTGGTACCAAAATCTAGATTTCTTGTCACAAAATTGAGATTTTCTGGCATGTGAATCAAGATTTTCTAGTACAAAAATCAATATTTTTGGCATGCAAATTGAGCATTTTGGCACACAACTCAAAAAATTTGGCACTCAAATCAAGACATTTTTGTTAGAAAATTTGCATGCTTCCAGATTTAATTTTTGGTACTAGTGGCATATTTTCTAAGACAGTTTGGCACAGATCCTAAGGTGGTAAAATAAAAATAATTTTCCCTTCTAGCACTTTTTGACCTACGTATGGGGTTTTTCCGTAACTTGCTCATCTAGACTCTATTTTTTGCAAACAAGACATCATTGTAAAGTTGATTTTATGCCTACCATGATGGTGCAATTTAATTTGATTTATGATGTTGTTTGGTTTCTAGCTATGTAGTTTGGATTAGAGATTCTATTTCACACTCTAAGAAACATAAATTGAGTCATTTTATTTTCCAGATTCTGCTCTAAGCACATGCCATTCAATTTTTTTCTTTTTTGCATTCTGGCGAATATCTTGGTTATTTAAAGTCTAGGGATCAGTTGATTTGCCATGGGTTTTATTATCTTTTATATCATCTTTATGTCTCTTTTGATTTTTTGGACATCCTTTTGTAATTTTTTTGCAAGCATACTGAGATAAAATGTCACTCTATTGTATTTCAAGATATTGCAAATCTTTTTGTTTTGTTGTTCTCACACTACATTATAAAGTGCCTTGGGGGGTTTCATGTCGGCCATATTTTTTATCTTTATTTTTCAAGTGAGTGTTCCTTCCATGATATTATCCTCATGATGTGTCAATGACACATGCCATTATAGGTTTTTGTACTATTGACATTACAGTCATGTATGTTATTACTGGCATACACTTATTTAGATTGTAAGTATCTACCAAGCATATTATAAAGTTAAAAGAGTTAACTAAGCATTTTAGTCTCTACCAAGTTCTACAGTTGCTACCAAATTCAAGAAATAGTATTTAGTTTACATTGAGTAGTTTCTACCATGATGGTGATTAGTAGTGTAAATCGAGCTTCATAAAGTTTACTGAGTTCCTCAATGTAAATCGAGTTATGTAGTGCTTACCAAGTTCACACTTATAGCAATGTGAATCTAGTGTTGACCAAGCCACTCAGTATCAACCAAGTGATTCATTCTATATCGAGCTTTCAGTGAATCTAGTGTTGACTAAAATTTGAAATTTCAACTAAGTGATTCAGTCTATATGCCAAGTTTCATAGTGTTCACTGAGTCACTAGTGTAGATTGAGTTTCAAACTACTTGGAAGTGATCAGTATAGACCGAGATTCTATGTCTACCAAGTGCATGACAATGTTAGCTTAAAGAATAAATTTGACAACTGAGTGTCGAAACACTTAACCAAGGTCAAGAACAAGTGCCGAGTGATAACAGGTGCCAAGTGATAACAAGTGTCGAGTCATAACAGGTGTTGAGTGATAACAAGTGCCGACTGATAACAGGTGCCGAGTGATAACAAGTGCCGAGTACAACATGTGCCGAGTGATACAGTTTTGTTCAAGTGCCAAGCTATCCAGGAAACAGCATGTGCCGAGTATTAGAAATACTTCAGGAGTCGAGTAACTCAGTAGATCAGCATAAAAGTTTGGAATTGCACAAACTATGATGCAAACAGTTTTTGTAGCCGACAGAAGGTAAACTTCGAGGGATTTAATGATAAAATCAAATCTTTTATTTTTTCCATGCAACTCACATGCAGCCAATAAGAAAAATGATAAAGGCATGCAACCAATTAGTAAAAAACAAGTATTGAGCGAGAAATTGAGATTCAATATGGATTGTAGATCCAAATCAAACCCTAAGTCTTTGCAGTATTTATAAGGAAGACAAAATTTCATTGTAAAAATATATATGGAAGGACATACAAGGGTGCATAAGGAAATCTGTTTCAAAAGCAAGAGCTATCAGATCACAAAGGATCAAGATCAAGAGAAGGCAGAAAAGGAGCCTGCATTCAGCAATCAAGGATTGTAATCTATCAGGTTTATTGTATCTAATACTCTCTAGCAATTCTATTAGAATGAAAATCCTATGGTGATAGGTTAGCTTTACAGCTATTTTGTAAGATCCTTTTGATTAGGTGATTAAAATCCTTTAATAGGGTGACACTTCATGTTAAGTGTTTGTAAATCCTCTAACCAGGTCACTATTAATATAGTGTAAAGCCTTTAACAGGGCAGGCCTTTAATAGGGAAAACCATCAGAAGTGGTTGAATAATATTGTTGTAGTAAATTTTTGTGGGTATCATCCCCACCCCAATTTTACCTTCTTATTCCTAGAGGATTTCTAGGTTACCAAATTCCAGTTTTATGAGTTATTGATGCATGAGTTTTGTTACATGTTTATTTGATGTATTCACATGCATGCAATTTACTTTAAGTTAGAAGTTTTATTGACTAAAGTGTGATACTTATGATTCACACCCCCCCCCCCCCCCTCTCTCATAAGTACTATTTCCATATTTGAATATTCCAACAATTGGTATCAGAGCTATCTTAGGTTCTCACAAGGAAAAGCCTAACAGCTTGGAGGAAAAGATCTAAAGATGGAAGCTTTCAAACTTGGAAAGATCATTGAAAATCAAGTAATAGATGTGCAACTTGCTCTGCACAGCTTGGAGGAATTTAGAAACAAATTGAGAAACTCATTAAAAAAAAAGGAAGGATCTAGCCATAGCTGAAAATGATATACACTACAAGGAGATTGATACCACCAACATATTTTCCAGTGGAGACACTAAAGAGTTTGATGCAGCAATAGAAGAACTGATGGAGAAAAATAAAATTCAAGTAGATGAGATAAGATCTCTCAAGATGGAACATGAATCATAGGCTATAATGATATGTGAAATTACTGAACAAAAGAAAAGAGCAGTTGATGATAAGGTCATGATGGAAAATGACAAAAGGAATCTTGCAAATAGACTTGAAGAAAAATGTACTGAATTGACAAGGATCTCAAACATGCAGATGGATACACTTGCTCAAATGATGAATCTTCATCATGAACTCAATATGAAAGATATTGAGATCTCTACTTTGAAGATGTAGAAGGAACAAATGCAGAATTAATTGAACAGAGAAAGAGAGGTGGCAGAAAATCTCAACAAATCAAGTGAAGCCATCAAATATTTTGAGAAAATACTGAAATCTCCAAGATCAACCCATGATACAACAGGGCTTGGATATAACAGCACTGAAGTTGGAGAATCATCAAAGAGTGCAGAACAAAGAAGTGAAAAAGGTAAATATGCTAAACCTACATGTCATGTTTGTGGAAAGAAAGGACATACATCTAATGTCTGTAGAAGCAAGAATGACCATCAGCATGACAAACCCAACAGCATAAATCATTGTCATAAATTCAAGAAGCAAGGTCATCAAGCATATGAATGCAGAACCCAAACTATCAAGACATGAAGATTTGATGGACATTGTTATAATTGCAAGAAGTGTGGACATAGAGCTTTTGAATGTAGATCAAAGTCTATGTGGATAGTAAATCAACCAGCAAAGACATCAAACCATGAATTTTGAGATTAAAACACTAGGTACAACTGTCACTATTGTCAAGAATATGGACATATCTCGCAGAACTACATAAGAACACATTTTAGAGGGAACTAAAAAAGATGGTTGATTCAAACCACATGTTTTAGTTGCTTAAAAACTAGTCATGTCAGCAGGAATTGCCCAACAAGGTCAAAGGCATCAAGTTCTGAGTTCAGCAATGGAAAGGAAAAGATAGATGTTGGACATATCAGAAGTGAAATGAATAAGACATGGAGGAAGAAAGATGGGTCTAGCACATCAAGTATAGAGATCACTTCACCTAATAGGTCAAGTGATCACACTTCATCAAATTAAGCAAAGAACGAGTGTGTGGGATTGATAAACCAAGTTACATCATAGATCAGTCCCAAGACATATAAGAACTGCAAAATGAAATCAGCATAAGCAGAGATGCTAAGTCAAAATTGAGAACTTTTGTGAAAATCTGTCAAAGTTGCCTTCAAGAGCTGAGTTGCTAACAACGACCGAGCTGATAGTTGATGCCGAGCTATGAAATATAAATAGGAGCTGAGTAAAGCAAAACACAATGGGAGTCGAATCATGACGAAACTTTTCAAGTGCCGAGTAGACAGTTGGAAGTGTACTAAGCATTTATTACTCTATTTTGAAGAGTACATAAATCCAATTTTTAATAATTTTCCCACCATTCAAAAAAGAAGCAAAGCTGAGAAAAGTAGAGAAGATCAAGATCAGCTCAGAAGCCATTTGTGAAGATTTCAACAGTGATTCAAGACAAGTTTCATCGATTTAAGGTATTTTACTTAAGTGTCGAGCTACGTAGGACTTATAAACTTGTTTAAATCATAAACCCTAGTTTGGAAAACAATGGCATCTGGGTCAGGAACCACTAAGGGTATAGAAAGTCATGAAGTTCAGTTGGTCAGCAACGAAGTTAAACAACCTAAATTTAAGCCCATTCCTGAAGTAGCATACAAGAATGATCCTGCAAGTGCATTATCAGTTATTTCAGATAAATTTGTTATGGTCCAAGATGTTCGCAAATGTTATAATTGCAAAATTGGTGCCATAGGAGACTTAGAAATCCATAATGCATATGATAAACTATGTGAAAACAAAGTACTGAAAAATGAGTTTTTGATAATTGAAAGAAAAGGATTGACCAAAACCCTAGCATTTTCGACTATTTTCAAAACTGAATGGGTACGAATAGTTTAGAGCCGAATACATGATGGAGCTTTTTGGTTAGAGTTAGGGCCAATAAAATTTACCAAGAAAACTGTTCATAGGGTTATTAGTATTCCAACCCTAGATCGGCCAAAGACCCTGTGAAGTGACAAAAGGGAAGTAATAGAGAAAAATACAGGTGCCAAATGGAACAATAGAGGAATGACTATCGACACAGTCATAGATCCCCTACTAGATTTTGCTGTGAGAGTCATTTCACATAAATTCTATCAATCAAGCAGGTTAAACAGTGTACCTTGTATAGCAGTTGATGTTGCATACAAGATAATCAAAAGGGATCACACTTATGATTTGGCAGAGCTCATGTTTCAACATATTAATGAAAATTTGGGAGCTATAAGGAAGAGCAAGGGAGCTCAATGCAAATTTGGATCAATTTTGATGTGCATGTTTTTCTATCTGATGAAAGAATTTCCTTCTATGGGTAAGGTAAAATGGAATCTGGATAAAACAATTGTTGAACAAATTAATGGATACATTGAATAGATGAGTGAAAATTTTGATGCCCAAATGACTAGTTATTTTGAGGACTTCAAAAAGTCTATGAAACAAAGAATGAGAATTCTAGTCTCATTGACTAAGAAATATGAAAAAGACATTTGTTTTCTTTTAGATATAGATTATACTTACATACAAGAAGTTATACCTAGAGTAAGATGGCTTAGGCCACTAGGTTATGAACTAGACATTGATCAAGCCTCTGCAGCAATAACAACCCTACTTGTAGAAGAAGCTAATAAAAATGAAAAAAAATTGGAACTTATGATGTTGTCAAATCAAAGGTAATAACAGATTTGAAGACTGCTTCAGTAGTAAAGAAGAAAGAGAAAATGGTGAGACAAATCAAGAGAAAATTTGGCATGGAAGAAGAAGAAGGAACAGCAGAAGAAGAGGGAGAAGACATTGAAGAAGAAGGAGATAAACTTCAAGGTCAGACCCAAGGATTAGGAGAAGACAAAGAAGAAAGTGCTGAGGTAGAAGAAGCCAAGGAAGCACTAGTTAAGAGAAAGATCACAACTCCTTCTATTCCTAAATCCAAGGGAGGGAAAGTAGCTGCCCCTGCATCAAAGAGACCTACCACAAGGGTTACAGCACAAAAAGCCCAAGAAGAGGCAAAAGGAAAGAAGAAATACTCAAAGAAGACTACTGCTGAGTCAAAGAAAAGGAAATTTATTCCCCAGCCTAAAACAAATGAGGAGAAAATAGAGTCAAAGGACAATAGTCAATTTCAAGTGGTAAGACACAAACCCCAGACTGTTGTTGATAAATTATGTTCAAAAATTAGAAATAATCATTTAAAAGGGTTAAAGAACTTGAATTTTTCTAAGCTCACCAAAGAAGAGCAAAATAAATTAGAGGAATCTATGTATGCTATGATGGCTGAATATAAGCACACACCTCTAGAGTTAGATGAATCTATGCCAAGAGAATTGTATAAAATTGTAGAGGATAAATGGCATTTTTGTTTACAAATGGAAAAAGAAATAAGGGAGTCAACATTAGCAATATTTTTGCCTAATTTGACTAAAGATCAAATAATAAATGTAGTAAAAAGGCATAATAACAGATTCACTCCCAAGTATAGAGCATTCAGTATATTGCAGAATAAAATTGAAGAGGTAGTTACCAAATCTACAAGATTGTGGAAAATTGTTTATAAGAAAATAGAAGATGTATATAATGAAGAGTATAAGGCAGAAGCAAGTGCCAAGACAAAGGAAAAGAAAGTATCAGAAACCAAAGAAAAAGAGAAGAAACTAGTGGAGGAGAGTAAAGAAGAGAAGGAAGAAGAGGCACACAATGAGGAGAAAGAGGAAGAGAAAGATACAGCTGAGCCACAAGATCAAAGTATGGAAGACATACAGGTATCTCCTCCTAGTCCTCCTCATGCCACCATCACACCTACAAATATAATAAAAATAAAGGATGTTACAGACACATCAAATATAAACATCAATCCATTAACTGTAGAGGATTTGGAAATCCTTGACCAATCATCACTAATAGCAAAATTAAGTTAAAATCATGTATTGGTCAGTGGTGATGAATTACAGAATCCAAAAGTTAAAACAGAGATAGTCAAGGTAAAAGCACTAGTGCCATCCTCGACCATACAAACTACTAGTATTCTAGTTCTTCCACCACCACCTACACCAAGTATAGTCACTTATACACTCCAAGTGCCAAGTACAACAATAGAGGAAATAAAAGAAACATCTAAACAACCAACAAGTTCAACCCCACCTAGCAATAATAAAAGGGATATTCAAGCTGAAGAAAAGGATGAGACAAAGAAGAAGGAGAAGATTGCAATATAAACACTGGTTGCATTGCCAAAATCTAGTACTCCAACACAAACTCTTCAACAGTCGAGCATAGATGGATTGCAATTGCAAATCAGGACACTAGGCTCGAGCTCATCAAAGGCAATTAGGAAACTTCACTATGGAGTTCTTGAGCTTGATGAAGAAATAAAGATCCCATATTATGAATCTAGCACTCTTACTGAAGAAAAGATTAATGAAATTTAGAGTGCATTGGACAAAAGAAGGAGACAAGAAGCACTAAGAAAGGAATACAAGCATAAGCCTACATTGAATGAAATTAAAGATATATTCACAAAAGCTTTTTTCTTACAATCTCCAGATGAGTCAAGACCAATTATAGAACAACTATCTGATATAGTTGACCAAGTGACTAATGAAGACCAGGAAACAAATGCCAGATTGCTTAAATGGTCAGAAAAGAAGTTCCAAGGTAAGGTAAATAATAAAATATCCAGTGATATAGCACTATCTAAAGAAGAACTGGCAAAGAAAATTAAAATAGTTAAAATTGTAATAGGAAACATCTTTTCCCTATACAACAAGTTGTGTGATTTTTCCACATTCACATAGGACACTAGCCAGAAAATACTGAGCTTGGAAAATAATCTCAAAATTTCTAGCATGCAACTCCCCACAGATCCAACTCAGAGTGAGAAGAATTTTGTCCAATCGCTTCACACACAAAGAGAGTTAACTATCTTAGCAGTAGAGGAGGCAACCACAAAAGCAAAATTGATACAAATTCAATCATCAATTACTCCTCATTTGGAATTACTTCACAAGGAGCAGATAAATGCAGAGACAGTCCTTAGGAAAGACCCCAATCTTTCTTCATCTGATGGACTTGTACACCTAGCAGCAGAGATTGCCATCCAGCATAAGACATTGGATGTCGCATTAGCAAATTGGGATGCAGCTCTGAAGGTACTCCTTGAAGTAAATAGCACATTTTTGGCTAAGTATGGCATTTCATTGTAAGACCCTTGACATAAGTGTCAAAAAGGGGGAGAATAAGTAATAATAGTTAACTACAGGAATGAAATGATAAGTATAATAAAAAGGGGAGATAGCAAAAAGGGGGAGATAGAAAATTTTGAATGTAGGATAAATTCATGAGTCACATGGATCTTAATTAAGTGTTTTTGCCACTCATGTCAAAGGGGGAGATTGTTAGCTTAAAGAATAAATTTGACAAATGAGTGTCAATACACTTAACCAAGATCAAGATAAAGTGTCGAGTGATAACAGGTGTCGAGTGATAACAAGTGTCGAGTGATAACAGGTGCCGAGTGATAACAAGTGTTGAGTACAACATGTGCCGAGTGATACAGTTTTTTTCAACTACCGAGCTATCTAGGAAATAGCATGTGCCGAGTATCATAAATACTTCAAGAGCCGAGTAACTCAGTAGATCAGTATAAAAGTTTGGAATTGCACAAACTATGATGCAAATAATTTTTGCAGCCGACAAAAGGTAAACTTCGAGGGATTTAATGATAAAATCAAATCTTTTATTTTTCCCGTGCAACTCACATGTAGCCAATAAGAAAAATGATAAAGACATGCAACCAATCAGTAAAAAACAAGTATTGAGCAGGAAATTAAGATTCAATATGGATCGTAGATCCAAATCAAACCCTAAGTCTTTGCAGTCTTTATAAGGAAGACAAAATTTCATTATAAAAATATATATGGAAGGACATACAAGGGTGCATAAGGAAATATGTTTCAAAAGAAAAAGTTATCAGATCACAAAGGATTAAGATCAAGAGAAGGCAGAAAAGGAGCCTGCATTCAGCAATCAAGGATTGTAATCTATCAGGTTTATTGTATCTAATACTCTCTAGCAATTCTATTAGAATGAAAATCCTATGGTGATAGGTTAGCTTTACAGCTATTTTGTAAGATCCTTTTGATTAGGTGATTAAAATCCTTTAACAGGGTGACACTTCATGTTAAGTGTTTGTAAATCCTCTAATCAGGTCACTATTAATATAGTGTAAAGCCTTTAACAGGGCAGGCCTTTAACAGGGCAAACCATTAGAAGTGGTTGAACAATATTGCTGCAGTAAATTTTTGTGAGTATCATCCCCACCCCAGTTTCACCTTCTTATTCCTGGAGGGTCTCTGAGTTACCATATTCTAGTGTTATGAGTTATTGATGCATGAATTTTGTTACATGTTTATTTGATGTATTCACATGCATGCAATTTACTTTAAGTTAGAAGTTTTATTGACTAAAGTGTGATACTTATGATTCACACCCCCCCCCCCCTCTCATAAGTACTATTTCCATAGTTGAATATTCCAACAAACAATGCCAAGCATTGACAATGGATGTTGAGTATCAGAACCTCTCTGAGCTAGTCTTTAGAACTTAAGTTTGTACAGTTGGGTTGACTTTGTCTATTTGGGTATGTTTAGGATCATGGTGTGCCAAAAAGTGGCGATCTAAAAAAATTTTTGTTTTGAAATATCTCAAACCATTTCAAATTCTACTCCAACTTTTTTCCCACCCACCCCAATACTAAATGAAAACAATTAATATCTTTATAAGTTCTACTATATCTTTTGATACCAAACCTATATGGTCAACTTCAAAAACATCCTAAAAATGTGTTTTTGGCCTATTTTTATGTGATTTTTACTTCAAACATGTAGCTAATGACTTTTATTTCACCAAAATTTGATGAAATGAAAAGAGTTTCTTAAGAATGTTCTTATCTTTCCATAAATGTAAGGTTTGTCAAATTATGAGTTTAGTAAGTAATTATTACCTATTTTCTAAAGGAGTTACATATAAAGTGTTGACTAACACACTACTTGTAAAACAACAATAACTTTCAAATGGTACAACATTTTTTAAATTCAAAAGATGCATCACATTCTATGTTTCTTCTACTATAAGGAAAAAAAATGAAAAATTGAATTTTGCAAAGTTTTGAATTAGTTAATTGTTCAGACACAAGATTTTTTTATTCCAAAAATTCTAAAGTAGAAAATTATTTATTATTTATTTATTTAGAATAAAAATACCTTAAAATATGTGTCACATCCAAGCATGAGTCTACTACTTATATATAGAATATTATTAAAAATTATTATCCTTTGATTTTGATTAAGGTGGTCAGACATACATCTACTTCTTTTTTTTGTTATGAATTTTTTTTAATATTGCATTCAAATTCAAAATTTTGACCAATCAATTTATTTATTTTGAGATAAGTCCTAGTAGTTTAGAAACTAGATTCAATTTGCTAGAGATTATTTCCTCTCAACTTTTTGATATAAAGTTAATAACAGGTAGAAAATTGCATGTCAAGTTGACATAACCCTAATTTTCTTATTTTTTATTGCCACTTAAGAGCATAGTTTGGTTGACCATGATCTTGCGCATACCCATTTTGTGTAAACCTATATTGTAGCCAACTTTGTTGATTTGTAAATTGAATTGGTATATATGTAATGTATCATATCACATCCTATATATATATATATATATATATATATATATATATATATATATATATATATATATATATATATATATATATATATATATATATATATATATATATATATATATATATATATATATATATATATATATATATATATATGGAAGTAATGTAACAAGCAAAGAGAATAGTAGTACGAAATAAAAAATGGTATAATAGCATAAGGAGCAACAAAAATTTATCTATCACAACAAGGTGATCATTACGCTCAAAGGAATCTCACTCAGTAAACCAAGTTGCAGGTCCGAGATTAGCTACTATTTCATTCTAATAGGTGGATCAATTAAATCCTTTCACAAGGTAGATTTAATAGTCTTTTGTAAATCTCTTTACTAAGTGCATACTTCATTGTATGTTTGTAAATCCTTTTGCAAGGTAGACCCATTAGTCCTTATTGCTCCTAATAGTGTAGATCATCAGAAGTGATTATTGTAAGCCTTAATAGGCCAACTTTATACTGCAGTACTAGAGCTTGTCAGTATCATCCCCACCCAAGTTTTACTTTCTATTCGAAAGGTTTTTGGGTCACTATATTGTGTGTCAAAATGTTATGAATATTTTTATTTTTTCAATTTTTCATGCATGTAATTAGATCAGAATACACATGAAGGATTAATTGCTAATAAAGGATTAAAGTTTTTCTAGTTACTGATTCACCCCTCCCCTCTTAGTGACTTAGCCTATCACATGTATTTTTAATAATTGGTATCAGAGATTTGTGATTCTCAAAAAAAATTTTAACGACTTGAGCAAAGATTAGAGGCTATGGAGGTATTCAAACGTGACAAGGTTATTAACAATGAGAAGCTAGATTTTGAATTGGATATTGGTCAACTCAAGAAAGCAAAGGACCAACTCTCTCAATATTTGAAAAGAAGAAAAGATCTTGCAATCTAGATGAATGACCAACTCTACATTGAAGAAAGAATTGAAGACATTTATTCAGAAAGCAATTCAAATTGAGCCAATAAAACAATCAAAGAACTATTAGAAAAGAATAGTACACTTCAAGAAGAAGTAAGAAAGCTAAGAAGATAGCAAGAGATTTAGTCAATAAGATTATGTGAAGTCATAGAAGAGAAAAATAAGATAAAGGAAGAAATAGAATGAAAGAACAATGAAATTCAACATATATCACTTTAGCAAGCAAACTTCATTGATCAGCTCACCAATGCTAATGAAGAAGTCTTGAATCTAAGACTAGAGAATGAAAGATTGTAGAATTATCTAAAAAATGAATAGAAAACCAATGAGAGAATGATGAAATCTCAAGTAGAAATGAATCAATTGAAAGAGCAAAGCCATTATAGATAAAAAAGAAAATCAAGAATTGTATATACAAAAGAAGGTGAATCATCCTAGCAAGGAGGTCAAAAGAATCAAAGACCTACTTGCAATCACTATGGAAAACTAGGACATACATCAAACAAATTTTGGAGTAATGGAAAAGTTAAATTCAATGGAAGATGCTATAACTATAATCAACATGGTCATAGAGCCAATGAATGCAAAAAGAAACCTAAGTTTGAGGAAAATGTCACAAATGTAAGAAGCATGGACACAAATCCTCAGAATGCAAAGCTAAGATATTGAACCCAAAAAGTTAGATTGTAAAAGCCATATTTGGTTGGGACTATAACACTTGGTGCAGATGTCACTACTGTGGAGAATTTGGGCAGGTTGGAATGAACTATGTAAAACATCACATGAGGACAAGAGACACCACTAGAAGATTTTTTATTTGTACAGAACTTGATCATCTTGCCAAGAACCATATGACTATTGGAAGAATTGAACATGAAATGAAAGAAAAAGATGATAACATTAGAAAATAGATGAGACAAAAATGGATTCCAAGATCTTCTGATAATGTAAGTCTAAGAAATGATGAACTTTTCACTCAAGAAATGGGTCGCTCAAGTACTTCTACTTGATCTCTCAAGGAGAACTAGAACTAGGATTTTGATGAAAACATCTCACATCAATTCCAATTAGTAGAATGAAATATCTATATCAGCATTCAAGATGCAAAAGGATCACCAAGCATTCATAATTTTAGTCATCACCAAATGAGGTTAGGTTGTAGACCTTTCTGAGTGAGGTCTAGTTGTAAGACCCTACCAAGCAAGGTCAAGAGGTCATGGATGATTATGTTGAGCATTCAATACAAGCAAAGTGGATGATAGTCTATCATTTGAGTGAACAAGCATACTAGGAATTTATGGAAATCAAAAGGAAAAATTTGATAACAAGGGTGAAATAAAATTCATTTCTCATTGTGAATTTTCAAGAGCTATCTGTGCACAATTTTTAGGACATTCAAGCAATTTGAACGAATTACTATTAAAGATTTTTGTGTTCTTTCAAACCCTACTAATGAAATGGCATCCACTAGCAGAAAATCAACGAGAGTATCTAATATGTTAGTTTGAGGTGTGGAATGGAAGGTACTAGACTTCAAGTTGAGTCTTATGATTGTTGAAACCCTAGATCCTACAGGAGCACAATCCAAAATTCCATCAAAGATACTGTTAATCATTGATATTCATTCACATTTTCATTGTGCTATTCAAGATAGTGGAACTTTGGAAATGGATGAATCATTAAGAGAATTATGTGTAAATGGTGTGTTAAAACCTAAGCATCAACACCTGGAAGTGAAAGGTTTAACTCATATTCCTCACATGCCACAAGAATTTCAAATAAAATAGATAAGATTCATTCTTAGTCATGTGCAAAATGGTCAATTGTGATTAGAAAAACCTATTTTGATAACCAAGAAGATGATACATATGACCACTGGTCTCCCTATGTTGGCAAAAGCAAAAATGATGAAAACCCTAAGTCAGGTCAAGCTTGAAAAGAAAACCCTATCCAAGTGGGATGGAAGGGGAATGAAGATTAGTTGTATCACAGACATGGAACTGAAGTTCAAGATACATGTCATTGTGCACAAGATATATAGATTGAGAAAACTCAATAGTGTGTCATGTGAAGTAGTGGATCTCGCTTACAAGGTGGTCAAAAATAACATGTCACTTGACCTCACCCAGTTGATGTTGAACCAATTCAACAAGAATATGGAGAATATAAGAACTTTAAATAATAATCCTTGTAAGTTCATTTCACTCTTAACTTGTCTATTTTTCTATGTGCAAAAGTTCTTCCCATCTAAAGGTATTGTCGTATGGAGGAAGGATGTACTTGTTCTTTATCAAATTGATGAATATATAGTTGAAATGGAAGAAAAAAATGTGATTATTATGGATAATTACTCTAATGAATTCAAGGATAAGATGAATAATAGATTCAAGATACCTAAGAAACTTGTTGATTATTACAATGATTATGTTTGTTTCATGGTTGGTATTGACAAGTATATATTCAGACAATTAGACCAAGAATTGTATAGGTTAAGCCTCTAGGTTATGAGGTTAACATTGATAAAACCAAGGAAATTATTGAAGCACCAATTAATGAGCCTTTTGACCCAAATGATGCATACTTTGGCACCTATGAGGAAGCAAAGGGGAGAATTAAGCTAGAAATTAAACTCCCTCAGGTAGTCAACAAAGCGAAGAAGAGAATTGCAAAGTTAAAAAAAAGCTCCACTCTTCTATTGACCAAAGGAAAATGAGATGATATTGAGGAAGATGAAGTAGAAGGTGAAGAGAAAATAGAGGAAGAAGAGCCAGTAAAGAAGAAAGATAAGGTTATAATAACCAAACTTGCAAAAACTATTGTATTAATAAGAAGGGCATCAAGAAAGAAACAAGCTAGAGATATAATTTTGAAAACACCACCACCCACCTTTGAGGAAAGGTTGAAAGAAATAGATTCAGGAGCAGACATAACAAACTTCAAAGAACTAAATTATGAGACTAGGACTACAAAGGAGTAGAAGCAAATAGAAGACATGATAATGTCTAAAATGGGTAAATGGAAGTATTCCCCAAACCAGCTTGCTTAGTAGATTCTAAATGTTTTAATAAAGAAGATCAAGCCAAGACGAGAGAATGCTATAAAAACTACTAAATACATATATGAGTAGACCCTGAGGCAACTCATGCTGAGCTTAAGCGACATGGAGGTAAAAGAATCTCTAAAGAAGAATGAAGAAAAACTTACCTTGATATTCAATACGTACCTTTTATTGTTGAATGACATTCAACATGTAGCGAAAAATGCTATCAACACATGGAAGAACATTTATGTTCTTCACAAGCAGAGTGATTTTTTTGTTAATGTTAGTGACAAGTATGAAGATGATGATCAACATGAAAAGGATGAGTAATTTGATAATGAAGAAGTTGCACATTATGATAACATAGATGATGAGGAAGAGGAACAAGGATAGGAAGTTACCAAGAAAGATTTACCTGAAGTTCAAAATACTGAGGAGACTAACCTAGAGAAAATTGCTAAAGTAGTCATAGCCTCACTTCCTTATTCTCTAAGTGAAACATTAAAAACATCAAGCCTAGAGAAATATACTAAGAATTGATTGTGACAAACATTGTAAGTAGAAGAACTCAATCAATTTTTGCACCTCTTCATCTTAGTACTTCATTGACAAAAGTGACAAGCACTTCGTCTATAGAGAAAATAGCACTTCTTCCTACATTAGTTTTGGTTACACTAGGTATTTCAACAATAAGTGCAGTATCTAGTTTTTTAGGTAGCCCTATTATTTCTACCATTGGTTCCATTTCTAGCATGCAAAAAATAAGTGCAAGAATAGTTGAGACCAAGCCTCAACTGAGTACAAAATTTTTGAGTGAAGGCAAAGAGAAAGAAGAATAATTTGATCTTCATGAAGAAATTGTTATTCCAAAATGGGACATCTCCAATCTAAATCCTAATCAAATGCATATATTTGGAGAAATTCTTTAGAAGAATGCTAAGAAATAGAGGCTTAGAGAATAAAGAAATAAGGAATTTCAAGTAATTGAAGATGCAAAGAATATCCTAGCAGAGGCACTAAACATAGAGGTTGACACTTCTCAACCAATTTTGATTTAGTTAGTAGAGGTAGTTCAAAAATTTGATGAAGCTTTGAATGGATAGGAGAAATTGTTGTAGAGATTTGAGAAGAAGTTTTAAAATAAAGTTTTGGAACTAGTAGCTCAATAGATTGTTATCCATTAAGTAGACTTGTCTACTATTCTAGGCTCATTGGAGACCTCTTACAACAATGTGACTTCATTATTTGGTAAAATCTATGATATTTCAATTTTTACCAAAGAAATTAAAGAAAAACTTTCTGAAATTGATGAAGATCTCAAGGCAAGTGCACAATAGTTGCAACTTGACACGAGTTATAGCTCTGCCCACTATACAAAAATTAGATTCTTAATTGATATGCAGGCAAAATTGCTAAGAGAAGAAGCAAGAATATGAGCAACATAGGTAAACACATAGAGCATGATTCTCCCATACATGTATGCATTGCAAAAACCTATTGCACATGCTAAAATTCTGATCCATGACAACAACTTCTCAATTGTAGATCATATGATAGAAGTTTAGCAGAAGTTCAAGTTGAATTGAACACATAAAAGGTGTTGCAAGAAAATTGGGACAAGACAATTATACTAATCATAAAGATACATTTAGATTTCCTATCACATTTTGGCATTAGTGTATAAATATATAGCATACATCTTTAGATTTAATGTCAAAAAGGGGGAGAAGATGTATAGTGTAAAGGGGAAATATAAATAAAGGAGGAAAAATGTATATATCAAATGTGAAAAGATGTAAAGTATATTGTATATATGTATATATGTATGGGGGATTATTATCATATTATATATATACAGATACTCAGAGATAGATCTCTTACAAAAGCAATTTTGAAAAAATAAAAATAAAAAATAGAGTACCCTATTGAGTTGGAGACACAAGGTTATGAATAAAAGGTGTTCTTGAACCCTTTGAATTCAATTTTGACTGATAATTTTTTTTCCTTTTTCAATAATGCTAAAGTGGGAAACTATTAACATTACAATCATGGTTTTTATTAGTGACATACACTTATTCAAATTGTAAGTATTTACTAAGCACATTATATAGTTAATAGAGCTAACCAAAAACTTCAGTCTCTACCAAGTTCTGTAGTTGTTACCAAATTCAAGAAATAGTATTTAGTTTGCATTGAGAAATTTATGTCATGATGGTGATCAGTAGTGTAAACTAAGCCTCATAAGGTTTACTAAGTTCCTTAGTGCAAACTGAGTTATGCAGTGCTTACTGAGTTCATAGTTATAATAATATGAATCCAATGTTGACTGAGCCACTCAATATCAACCAAGTGATTTAGTCTATACTGAGCTTGTAGTGAATCTAGTATTGACCAAGCTATGCAATTTCAACCAAGTGATTTAGTCTATATGCTAATTTTCATAGTGTTCATTGAGTCACCAGTGTAGACCAAGTTTCAAACTACTTGGAAGTGATCAATATGGATTGAGCTTCTACGTCTACCAAGTGCATGATGATGTCAAGCATTGCCAATGGATGTTGAATATCAAAACCTCACCAAGCTAGTATTCAAAACCTGATTTCCTATAGTTGGGCCAAATTTGTGTATTTTGTGTAAACTTGTATTTTAGCCAACTTTGTTGATTTGTAAATTGGATTGTTATATATGTAATGTATTGTATCACATCCAATATATATATGGAAGTAATGTAACAAGAAGAGAGAGCATTAGTACAAAATACAAAAGGCTACAAGAGTATAAGGATAAAAAAGATTTATTTATCATAGCAAAGTGATCATTACACTCAAAGTAATCTCACTCAGCAAACCAAGTTACAGTTTTTTGTAAATCTCTTTAGCGAGTGCATACTTCATTGTATGTTTGTAAATCCTTTTGCAAGGTGGACCTAGCAATCTCTATTGCTCCTACAGAGTATCTCATTAGAAGTGATCATTTTAAGCCTTAACAGGACAACTTTATACTATAGTAATAAATCTTGTGGGTATCATCACCACCCAAGTTTTACTTTCTATTTGGAGCATTTCTAGGTCATCATATTGTGTGTCCAAAGTGTTATTAATGTTTTGATGTTTTCAAATTTTTATGCATGCAATTAGATCACAATACACATGAAGGACTAATTGCTAATAGAGTATTAAAGTTTTATTGGTTACTAATTCACCTTTCTCTCTTAGTAACTTAGCCTATCACATATATTTCTAACATGTACTCCTTTTGTACTCTCAATGTTCTTGCTTCTTATTTTTGTAGGAGATATTGCATTTAGTTTTGGTGTTCATGTTTTACCTCTCCCCATTATAGGGGGGTATGTTGGTTCTATTGTTTTCTTGGTTTGATGGAGTGAGCTATGTATTTAGTATTTGATCATATGTACTATATGATTGTAGTGACTAGATACCTCTGCATTTTAGTGAGATTGATCATTTATCTCATAGACATTCTTTCATTCATTTTTTTGGAGGCCATGAAAATACCTTCCATCTTTGATTAATTAGTTCTTTAGACTTCATCTTCTCTACTTGATCATGTTTGTACAGTGGAGGTTCTTCATATCACTAGTTTGGTCATATTTATAGCTTCACACTTCAGTGATGTTCTTCATGATCATCTTTTATTCTTATCTTCTAGGACATTCCCTAGTTTGGAGGCTTCTTTAGTCATTCACTAGTTCTTTTGAGTATTTTTTCCATCTTTTTTTGGACCAGGGTTTTTCCCATGTGGTTTTCTATATTTCTCTTATTTTTAAAGATTTGGTTGTGCTTGGGTACCTCAATAGGCCTTGTTGTTTGGACCCAAATTTACTTTTAGCAGTAGTTTCTAGGTTTCTAGCTACTTCCTAAGTTTATCTTAAAGGGGGGTATTAGAGTTATAAATTATTTTCTTATTAATTAAATCATATTGATTTAATTATTAAGTTACTTATTATCTCTACTTTACTTAAGCTAAAAAAAATTCATATGACAATTAATTCTTTTATTAATTATTATCATGTAACCTAGGTTAGTTACCTATTAGGGGTTTGATCTCCTTTTATAAGGATTGATCTCTTTGTAATTTAATTAATTCACTTTTGATAATAGCAATATTTCTTTTTCTAATCAAGATTGTCTCATCTATGGATCTAGGAATTCTATCCTCCTACCTTTTACTTCTCTCTTTCCATGACAAGTGTTTGCATGCAGGTGATTCTTGGGAGTTGTGGGGTTGATCTTTCATTAACTTCAATAGTTCAACCGGCCTGACCTTTAGTTCTTCTATCATTCCTTCCTTGATATTGGGAATTGTAACAACCAAACCATAACCAAAAGAAAACAACACAATAACAAAAATTCCATACATAGATACAAATACAAAACCCAAACAATTTTTTTTTTTTTTTTTTTACTACTCAAATTACCATTACAATATAAATTTTACAACCTGGTACTGAAGTGTACTTTTAACAACATTATAACATCTTTGATCATAACATCTGAGTATATAAATATACTCTTATTTTAAATACAATCAATAATACAAAGACTTTCAGGTTGATGCTGATCATAATCAAATCCTGAGTTATTCATAACCATAAAACAAACTACAATCAGTCCTTAATGATAAGGCAGTAGTTTCTACTTCCAAGTCCATTAACAAATCCTATATTGGACCTGAAATCAAAATAAACACAACTGAAAAACACAAACAGGGCTTAGTCACACTAAATAAGCTTATAAGTTCTCTAGTAAACCTGCATGTTAGATTTATTAACAGCATGAAATATATGTATCCAAATAAAGGATTATTTGAAAGTTCAATTTTTCTTTTCACAACCAAACTTAAAGCAAGTACATAATTTCTTACAAACAGATATGCAGAAAGAAACTCACATAGAATATATGATCCGGGGGATACTTTCGTCAAAATTGAAGTATCTCCAAAACTCCAATAATCAGCATCAAGTTAAAGTTCTCAAAATTCTAAATCCAATGCAATTTGAATGGACAGAAATGGAGTCCATATGCAAAAGTTACAGTTAGTCAAAGGTTGGTCAAATTGAGTACGGAGGTCATAAAAAAGGTATAAAAAAAAATCATCTACAAAGTGCACAACAATGGATTTCAAATTGAAGATCTCGTCAAGAGATTTCTAGCGGCGTTCGTTTCATCAAATTTGGAGACCGTATGTAAAAGATATGGCAGTTTGAAATCAACAAAGAAGTATAAATGGGGATGATGTCAGCATGACCTCGTTCTTTAGCCAAGTCGGCGGGTGGCAAAAAAATTTATGGGATTTGAAACCTTGACCTCTAGTCTCCAAAGCTTAGCCAATAACCAACTGAACGCAAGCCACATTCAATGATATTAATGCACGATATTGTATTTGACTCTATTTAGCCGCCAATTTTGGATAACAAAGGCCGCCAGTGGTGGGGTTTGAACCGCCCACCACCGGCCATTCAAAATGGTTACCCACCACTGCACTATTTTAGTGCTTGGAGATAAAAATGCGCATTGTTTTATTTATTTCTTATCTCAATCCTGCCAACCTTAGTAAAATAAGGTTTTTTTGTTATTTTTAACCCCAAAATTGGTAAAAGCCAAATCTTTTAAAAATGGCTAAAGGGTTATTCTGAGGGGGAAATTAATTGAAGGACCTATTATTGTAAATTTTGTTATAGCCTTATTTTGGCTAATTTTTTGTATAAAAAAGGGGGTTAGGAGACTCTTAGAGAGCATTCAGAAAGTGGAGAGAACGTCCAAGTGTTGAGAGTAAGGGAGATGTGATCAGTCCTATAATTTGGAATAGTGTTATGCTGTTGTACTTGAAAGGAGTGATTTTGTAAACAATTGTACCTAATATTGGAGTTAATCGGATCGGTCCCCCTATTGGAGCAGGACCCGGAGATGTAGTCCATACGGATGAACTCCGAGATCAAATAGTTTGCATCTTCTTTCCCTCAATTTCTCTTTTATCAGCTTAATCTTGTTGTTCTCTTATTTCAATTATGTTAATTTGATTCATTAAAGGTTTAAATTAACTTTATGTAATTAGTTAGCATTCCTCTGTAATAGTCCTAGATCCTAATCAGATCAAATTTGGTTTCAGAGCTTTTGTTGGACTAGTATTGCAGTTTTGAATGTTAACAAGATCCAAGATTGAGAAAGGCGAAGGAAAGCTTGAGGAATACAATCCTGAGATTGGAAAATGAAGGACTAAACCATCATCACAAATGGTAGACGAAGGTGGACAAGCTTCTCAAGATAAGAGTATTTAGAAGAATCTTCAAAATTTGCAGACAATGGTAGAGGTTTTGGTACGAGAAAGAGAAGAGAAGATGCAAAGACGTGTAGCTCGAAAGGACAAAGGGAAAAAGAAAGGAGCTGATCGTGATCCACCAAAGACACCTCCATCTTCTCCTTCTTCTCCCTCTTCTCCTTCTTCCCCCTCTTCTCCTTCTTCTACCCATTCTGAGTCTTCTAATATTTTCAAAGGAGGACATAAGCCTCGAATTAAGTTGGATGTAAAGTTTGACTTACCAAAATATTGTGGGGAGTTAAATGCCGAGAAACTAGATGACTGGATTCAGCAAGTAGAAGTCTACTGTAGAGTTCAAAACCTTGTAGATGATGTTGATAGAATTCAGTTAGCCACTCTTCGTTTAGGGGGTGTAGCCCTAACTTGGTGGGAGAGTAGGTCTCGGGATGAAACTTCACAACATGGTAAGTTTAGTTTGTCTTGGTCAGAATTTGTTACTGCTTTAAAAAAGCAATTCTACCCCCTAGGCCATATGCAACAGTTAATGATGAACTGGCAACATTTTAGGCAAGGGAAAGGTCATTTTGTCCAGGATTACACCCATGAATTTTGCAAAAAGGCTATTTCATTAAATGTCCCATTGTGTACCCAGGACACCTTACTCAAGTATATAGGTGGTCTTCATTCTTACCTAAGGCATTCTATTCTCGTCCTAAATCCTTGTAATTTGGATGAAGTATGTGTCCAGGCAACACATTTAGAATCAAGGGGTAAGGGTACTTTCATTGATAAGTCTGATAAAAAGCCATCTAAGTCTGAAGAAAAGTCCAAAGGAAAAGGAAAGGGTAAAAAGATAGCAACAGTAAAGAAAGAGGGTGAGAAACCCACATGCTCACATTGCAAGAAAGAAGGGCATGATGATTCTAAGTGCTGGAAGTTACATCCTAAAAAGAGGCCAAAGCGATATGGTGGAAACAAAGGTAAACAGAAAACTGCTGCTATAATTCAACAAGATCTTGGATCTGACTCTGGAGATGAGACAAAGATTGTTGCTACCAGGATTCAAGGTAAAGGAAAAGGTATATCTCTTTCATCAGCTCCAAGTTCTTCTAGCATAAGTGCAAGTACAAGTAAAGAATCTTCTCCTAAGAATGATAAGCAAAGGAATGAATTATTTCACATTCGAGTTGTTATCAAGCATAATAAGGTTGATACATTATTCGATACGGGTTCCCAAGTTAATTTGATATCTGAGGAAGTTATTAAAAAGCTTAACTTGACTACAACACCTCATCCAAAACCATACCCTCTTGGATGGGTTTGCGATGATGCACAGTTATGGGTAACTAAACAATGCAAGTTAAGATTTGCTATCACTGCAAACTTTGTAGATGAGGTAGAAGCTGATGTAGTCCCTTTAGATATATGTGGTCTCGTACTTGGGAGTCCCTATTTGTTTGATCGTCAAGCTATCTTTTATAGGGGGGAAAATAAATATCATTTGTTTAAAGACAAGATTGAATACATTGTACGGGCACATAAGGTTAAGACTAATTTGGCATTAGTCAATGCTGGTCAAATGAAAAGGTTAGTCAACTCTAGTAAGAATTTTGTGTTGATGATTGTAAAAGCCAAAGAAGATGAAACATCTAAGGCATTTAAGGGATGTGATCCAAAATATAAGGCTGAAATAGTCAAAGTTGTTTCCACTTACGATGACTTGTTTCAAGAACCAAAAGGATTGCCTCCTAAGAGAGAGATACAACATGAGATCCAATTGCAGCAAGATGCACCACTTCCTAATATTGGAATGTACCGCTTATCAGTGTTGCAGAATGAAGAAATCAAGAAGCAAGTTCAAGAGTTGGTCGAGAAAGGAGTTATCCATCCTAGTACTTCTCCTTGTGGTTCTCCTATTGTGTTGGTTCCAAAGAAAGATGGGACTTGGAGAATGTGTATTGACTACAGGGCTCTGAACAAGATAACGGTAAAGAACAGGTACCCTCTTCCTAGAATTGATGATTTACTTGATCAGTTGAAACATGCAATTTATTTCACTAAGCTAGACTTACGTAGCGGATATCATCAAATAAGAATTGCAGAAAGTGATATTTGGAAAACTGCTTTTAAGACAAAACAGGGACTTTATGAGTGGTTGGTTATGCCATTCGGGCTTTGTAATGCACCAGCTACATTTATGAGAGTCATGAATGATGTCTTCCATCCCTTTATAGATGATTTTGTCATAGTCTATTTAGATGATATTCTTGTATTTAGTAAGTCTTGGGATGATCATGTAATTCATGTAAAGAAAGTATTTGAAATACTGAGAAAAGAAAAACTATATGTAAAGATGTCAAAATGCGAATTTGCAAAGACATCCTTAGTGTACTTAGGCTATGTCGTAGGGAATGGTCAATTGAAAGTAGACCTTGCAAAGGTCGAATGTATTGTAAAATGGCCTAAGCCAAGTACAATTACTAAAATCAGGAGTTTCTTAGGTGCAGTTCAATACTGGAGGAAGTTCATTGCAAACTTCTCTTACATTGCATCACCATTACATACATTAACCAGTACTAAGGCAACTTTTCAGTGGGGAGGTCCGCAACAGAAGGCTTTCGACTCTTTAAAATAAAAGTTGAGTACTGCACCAGTTCTGGCTTTACCAGATTTACATCAACCATTTGAGATCGAGATAGATGTGAGTGTGTTTTCCATGGGAGCTGTACTCATGCAAGGAGGTAAACCAGTCTGCTACCACTCTGAAACTTTTTCAGGAGCAGTAAGTAACTATCCTGCGTATGATAAAGAACTTTATGCTTTGGTTCAAAGTGTTAAAAAATGGAAACATTACTTAATGGGAAAGGAAACTATAATCCACACTGGTCACCAACCACTACAATATTTTCACTCACAATCTAAGTTGCAACAAAGTAGGCACTTTAGGTGGATGGGTTTTCTACAACAGTTTCATTTGGTAATTAAGTATAAGAAGGGTTCCCATAACAAAGTAGCAGATATGCTGTATAGACCTCCTATTCAGAATGCTTTGATAATCCTTCAAAATAGTTCTATGGTTCATGAAAGTTTTCAAGAACAATATGCTAATGATGAGAACTTTAAGGATATATATGCAACTTTAATCCAGGGTAAACATGTAGAAGAGAAAGATTACTATGTGCAGGATAATTTGTTGTACCACTTGGGAAAATTATGTATTCCTAGAAATGAACAAGCACATGTAATCCGTGAAGCACACACCTCATTGATTGCAGGACATTTTGGGGTAAGTAAGACATTAGCTCAATTGCAAAAATATTGTTACTGGCCTCGTATGCAGGAAACTGTCACCAAGTATATAAAAGGATGTGTAATGTGTGCAACCAGTAAACCAAGTAATAGGAAATTAGGTTTGTACACACCATTACCTGTACCATCCCGTCCATGGGAAAGTGTATCTATGGACTTTGTGGGAGGTTTACCTATGTCTAGGAAGGGTCATGATTATTTGTATGTAGTAGTTGATCGGTTCAAAAAAATGTGTATTTTAATGTCTTGTAAAAAGCAAGTTACTGCTGAACTGATTGCTCATTTGTACTTTCAAAATGTATGGGTTCATTTTGGGTTACCCACTTCTATTGTATCGGATCGAGATTCTCGATTCTTAGGGGAATTTTGGTCATCTTTATTGGGACTCATGGACACCAAGCTGAAGAAGAGTACAGCCTTCCATCCGCAGACCGACGGACAGACAGAGGTAGTGAACAGGACAATTGTGCATCTACTTAGAGGCTACTGCAGCAAACATCCTAAGTTGTGGGATGAAAGTCTTCATTATGTGCAACATGCTTACAAACATGCGGCATACTCTTCTACAAAGAGGTCTCCTTTTGAGACTTGCTTCGGTTACTTTCCTAAGACACCAATGGATTTTTCTTTTGGGAAGGACGATGTTGTAGATGGACGCCATGATGTAGAAAAGGCTTTAAAGTTCATCCAGAAGGTCCAAGAAATCCATCAGGCAGTAGAAGCACAATTAGAGCAGAGCCAAGTAAAATACAAGGCTCGTCATGATAAGCATCGCATTGATCACCAATTCCAAGTTGGTGACAGAGTTTGGTTACATATCAGCAAGGAAAGAATGCAAGGTGAAGGAAGGAAGCTCAAAGCTATCAGGTATGGTCCTTTTGAGATCTTGGAAAAGATCGGTACTAATGCTTTTCACCTTAATCTTCCTCCATACATGCAAATTTACTCAGTTGTCAATGTTGAGAATCTGAAGTTGTATGAGCCTCCAATGATCTTGGATGAAGACATCAGTGTTCAGGTTCTATCAGTTGATGATCTTTCACCAGAGTATATGTCAGAATTGCCAGAAGATGTTATCCTAGACAAGAATGTCAAAACTTCACGAAGAGGACTAGTTGAATACCTCCGAGTGGGATTGAAGGGGATGCATCCAAGCAAGGCAAGTTGGATGGAGATTGGTAAAGTGAGGGAACTATACCCTCACCTTCTTTCCGAGTAATCCAAACTTTCGGTGGTCCAAAAGATTCTCAGTGGGGAGGCTTGATCTGAGGGATACTTTCGTCAAAATTGAAGTATCTCCAAAACTCCAATAATCAGCATCAAGTTAAATTTCTCGAAATTCTAAATCCAATGCAATTTGAATGGACAGAAATGGAGTCCATATGCAAAAGTTATAGTTAGTCAAAGGTTGGTCAAATTGAGTACGGAGGTCATAAAAAAGGTAAAAAAAATAATCATCTACAAAGTGCACAACAATGGATTTCAAATTGAAGATCTCGTCAAGAGATTTCTAGCAGCGTTCGTTTCATCAAATTTGGAGCCTGTATGTAAAAGATATGGCAGTTTGAAATCAACAAAGAAGTATAAATGGGGATGATGTCAGCATGACCTCATTCTTTAGCCAAGTCGGCGAGTGGCAAAAAAATTTATGGGATTTGAAACCTTGACCTTTAGTCTCCAAAGCTTAGCAAATAACCAACTGAACGCAAGCCACATTCAATGATATTAATGCACGATATTGTATTTGACTCTATTTAGCCGCTAATTTCGGATAACAAAGGCCGCCAGTGGTGGGGTTTGAACCGCCCACCACCGGCCATTCAAAATGGTTACCCGCCACTGTGCTATTTTAGCGCTTGAAGATAAAAATGCGCATTGTTTTATTTATTTCTTATCTCAATCCTGCCAACCTTAGTAAAATAAGGTTTTTTTGTTATTTTTAACCCCAAAATTGGTAAAAGCCAAATCTTTTAAAAATGGCTAAAGGGTTATTCCGAGGGGGAAATTAATTGAAGGACCTATTATTGTAAATTTTGTTATAGCCTTATTTTGGCTAATTTTTTGTATAAAAAAGGGGGTTAGGAGACTCTTAGAGAGCATTCAGAAAGTGGAGAGAACGTCCAAGTGCTGAGAGTAAGGGAGATGTGATCAGTCCTGTACTTTGGAATAGTGTTATGCTATTGTACTTGAAAGGAGTGATTTTGTAAACAATTGTACCTGATATTGGAGTTAATCGGATTGGTCCCCCTATTGGAGCAGGACCCGGAGATGTAGTCCATACGGATGAACTCCGAGATCAAATTGTTTGCATCTTCTTTCCCTCAATTTCTCTTTTATCAGCTTAATCTTGTTGTTCTCTTATTTCAATTATGTTAATTTGATTCATTAAAGGTTTAAATTAACTTTATGTAATTAGTTAGCATTCCTCTGTAATAGTCCTAGATCCTAATCAGATCAATATACCAAGGTAATGATCCAGTAGTTCATGGGTGTCAACATAAGTATCTACATTCATCAATTCGTAGGATTCTATATGTCAGGTGAATCCATAATGTTCTTATTTTTTTATATGTAACCCAACCCATGAATTTTAGATATTAACACTTGATTAAATAACTGTCATAAACTTTCCCATAAGGATCTAGACTAGTGCCGAAGGGCATCCGACAAAATAATTCTATCACCACAAGTTACTCACTTTATGACAGCCACCCAATCTAAAGGATCACACTTGCATAATCTAATACACAAATAATTCTAGTTTTACTATTCAGAGGACAATTAAAGTTTAATTATTCAATTTCAACTAATAAACTATTTCTATTGCTTCAATATAACAATTGAATCAACAACCAAAAATTATCATTTAACACCAAACTCCCAATTTTTCCAATGTAATCAATTATCAGATTACCAAACAAAACCATAATTGTAATTTTCCAAAAGCAATCCATATTTCAAAGTATCAAATAAAGTCTTGCCCCTTTTTTTTCTTTTTTTTTTCCCATAAGTAATCAAACCTTTCAAAAAAACATTAACTATATTCTTAACATTTAAACTATTAACAAAGAAAGATTTTACTAAAATCTGAATACTAGAATCAAGAAATTCCCATTTTTGGAAACAAGTAATCACAGTATCCTCATGAATTGTCAACATATATTTCAATTCTAACAATCTATTCATAAGGAAATACAAATATGTTGATACATATATTTTAATATATACATACATACATACATACATACATATATATATATACTCATTCTTGCATATACCAATATATATATAATGCCTTATTAATTTAAAGTCAGAATTAAAATAGATATATATAATCTTTTCCACTGTATGAATCAAATAACTTGTTGTTACCGAATAACTAAAATTTTTACTACTCTTTATAGTAACTGTTTGTCAAAAAGTCGATGACAAAGAAATTTAATGTTGACTGTTATCATACTCAAATATTCTTGTACCAAAATCAATGAAATATATATTTCCCATCAAAATAATAACTGTAGACAATAAAATAGCTAAGTCTAAAATTTCCCAAATCTCCTAAAATCATTACAACCTACAAGATATTTATGTTTGTATTCAATGTTTAAGACTAGATGTAAGTTAACAGCCACCATGGATCTTACTAAGCTATGGTTTAAACAATCAAAAACCATCATGCATAATAGTTTTGTTTTCTAAATGCTATCTATTTCCAATACCAAAATAATGTTATAACAATGTAACATATTTAATGTCCATTGTTCGACTAAATGACCATTCTCTATTCTTAATAGCTCTATTGATTAACGTTATAAAGCAACCAATACCACAAAGTATGTTACTATCTTGATAGACCGAAACCCACATATACATTTTGTGAGAAACATAAAACCCTTTTTTCTTTTTTTTTTAAATCTTCTCTATATAGTATTTTAGTCTTACTAACATCACCTACATAGTTTTTTAAAAACCCAGTTGCAAACACATAGTAAAGAGTATTCACATTTTCACACCCAATTCTAGGTTTATATTGAGTTTGGCGAAGAACACACCAAATTTTGCATACACACAGAGTTGGGTGTCGAAAAATCCACATAGCCACTTTGTATTTGATATTCACCATATATAAATGAAACATAGCAAAAGAAATAGGATAGAGTTAAAGAAAAGCCTCCTGCCTATGTATGTGTGGGCTGGTACTCAAGAAAAAAACTGCCTGGAGAACCCTCTACTTCCAACTCTCAGCACAAGCCTCCAAACTCTCCAAGCCTTGACACAGAGATAACAATGAAACCCTCTCAACAACAAAAACTAAGAAAATGCAACCACAAAATAACACAAACCATGGAATGACAGAAGAATGAGGAATACGAAATTGTGAGGATTTATAGAGCTGGAGTGTGAGGATTTATAGAGCTAGAGTGAGAATCGAAATCTTCTTCATGGACACCAAAATCCCCATAATAAGAACAGAGAAACTCATTCAACAGAGTTTCCATTACACCCCAACTAGATTTCATCAATGGAAAATTGAACTCAAATTCCAACTAACTCCAAGCCAAAACAACAGACTAAACATGCAAATCAATGCTCATAACTACGAGCTTATCCCTAAAAACTTAATTCTCAGCATTTCAACACTTGGAAAATGCAGTACCGATTCGCAGTTTGATGAACCTTCCCACCATTAATTCCCATTAACATTGCCACCATATGCCAAGTCCAAAACAAAGCTAAATATTAGTAAGGCTAGTGATCACACAAGTAAAAGCTTAGGTTAGGTCTTAGTCGCATGCATTAGGTTAGCTTAGGAACTAACTTAGTTTAACATAGTATTAGGTATTAATGTTAATATTAATATTAATCCTAATTGATATTAAGATTACAGCTTTACAATATGTATATACATACACATACAATTATAACTTGTATAAATATAAACACAAGCACACAAATATACAAACAATTACATATATATATATATATATATATATATATACACTCTAAAAAAAATTGGCAAATAAAAGATTCTTGGTACAGTTAAAATTTTAATGCCACATTAATCATAAGTCTGTAAGTACAAAAAAGACCATAAGTTATGAAACCATAACCTTCTGAAAATGAAATTTAAAAAAACTGAATTGTCTTATCTGAAAACCATTTCCTTACTGCATGATTCCTGAATCTGAATTGATTCAGATAATGGGATCCCGATAATAACACAATATTAAAAGTATTAAAACATTTATTCTAAGAATCAGATCTTAGAAACATCTGAATTCTCATATTGCTTTTAAAAAATAACAACATAATGATGCCGGAAACTAAATAGTTTTCTACAAAATCAATGTTTCAAAACAAGTACCAAACCATCCAATAAATTAAACTAATCATAGAGTCTGAGGTAACAGATGTAGAACTATCAGGGGCATGACAGGAATATTCAACTACTCTATGCCCTTCTTCTCCATAGTGAAAACATTTTTTACCTAAACCTCCTCTTCCTAATCCTTTCCCTCTACCTCTTTCTCTCTAATCTATGTTGATCTAATCATGAAAACAATTGGAATTGATTCTCCTATGGTTCTAATTGCTATGACTTGCCTCATCCTTATTTTTCTAATCATCATTTCAACCTCCATAAGACTACCTACTAGATATTCCACCATGGCCTCTTTCATTTATTCTTTTTTATCAAACTTCTTCTTCATATCTTTTACTCCACACTTAGGGAAAAATGATATGCCTCTTCAATATTGTTCAATCAAACCTGACTCAATTTCTCCTAGATGCTTGGCCTCCACCCATTAAGATAATAAACAACTTTCTCCTTTTTAGCTTTTGCATAGCCTATTTTGATGAGAACTTGGAAGAACTCTTTGGTATACACTTGAACATATCTTCTCACTTGCTTCAAACTTTGCATTTTCTTCACCAAATCAAGCTCATCATCCATAGGAATGTATTATCACTTCAATTTATCTATAACCTAGTCCCTTCTTATGATTTTTTCCTTCCCTATTCTATTTTTCTTTAGCTAAATCTCCTACCAGTTACAAAACTTTGCATGATCCTTCAATTTGGCCTTTGCAAACTAGACCCTATCAAGATCATCAATTTCTTCACACTCAAAATATGTCTCTAATTCATTAATCTAATCAATCAACTCCTTTGCGTTAAGATTTGCTAAAAATGTGGGAACCTCAAACTTAGGTCTTTTACCAATCTTAGAAATGATCCTAAAAAGTCTCTCTTCTTATGGGTTTAGAACTACCTCATCTTCTCCTTAATCTTCACCATCATATCTTATAGAAACATTTATTCCTCTAAGCATTTTCTCTTCTAGTACTTGCATTTTTCTTGAGAGGGCTCTAAAACCTTTAGGTGTTACACATATGCCTCTTCCACCACACTCTTTTCATGGAGGCATTTTGGGTCTTCCATTGAAACCCTAGTACAAATTACCCCACAATTGGCAATATGTCTAACTACCTCATAGTCGGCAATCAATTTATAAACTTAGGAACACCTTCTCTGATACCACTTGATGAAGGGTACTCCCCTTCATTAAAAATACACAAAACATGAAAAAATAAATAACAATAATTGGAGAGAAAAAAATAAGGGCTTCTTATTATCATTGTATATGTGAAATTAAAAATTTTGAAATATAATATGCAAACCCACATGAGCAATTTATTTATAGTACTCTTCAACTTAGAGCCACAAACTAGCACCCAAAACTACCTAAACATCACTATGGGCCTTCCTTATCTAGGCAATTCTTCATCACCTATGAAGGTTCTAAAGATTAATACTAGCCCTTAAGGCTGACAAAATATCAATTAAATATTATTTCCTCAATTATAACATAAGATCAATCCTGATTATATTTCTAGGTACTCTAACTTTTGAAGTCCATAACTTTCAAGTCATACATCCAATTTTCAACCATAAGTACTTTTCATTATCATTGTCTCTTGAACTACAGCGCTTGACATGGAAAAGCACCTTTTGGTGAAGGCACAACCCCATTCTAGATCCTCTAGGGCCTTCAAATTTGAGCTGAAAGGTTTTGTACCAAAAAACTAAGTAGATATGGTATGACAATATAGCTCACTGGTAGGGTGATATGACTAAGATGTACCTCCACTCGTAAAATTAGAACATTCTAAGATCATATGACACACTTACTAAAAATAGTCAGTTTCCAAAATAGTAACTTTGTATTGAAATAACCCTCATTTAAATGAAAAAATAGATTTTTTTGGGGTGATGCAAGATTTCCCTTATACCTAGGATACTACTACATCATTGATTGTGTATTTTTATGTTGATGACTTGATATTCACTAGAAATCTAGATCAATAGACATGTCTAAGTTAGAAATGATGAAAGACTTTGAGATGACATATTTGGGGATGACAAGATATTTCTTAGGTATTAAAGTTATTCAACATGAAAAAGGTATCTTCATTTATCAATCTAAGTATGTAAGGGATGTCTTGAAGAGGTTTAAAATAATAAATTGCAATCCAATATCAACTCTAGTTGCAGTAGGCACAAAAATAATAATGAGGATAAGGGCTCATATGTCGATCCAACTATGCTTAAAACACTTTTAGAAAGTCTAATGTATATGATAACTACAAGGCCAGATATTATGTAGGGTGTAAGTTTTATCTCAAGGTTTATGGAGTCAATAAAAAATTCTCATTGGAAAGTTGGATAGAGGATATTGAGATATGTTGTTGAAACAATAGGATATGGCATCCTATATTTGAAAACTAACAATTTTGGTTTGACTGGTTACACTGATAGTGATTTTTTAGGTCACCTTGATGATAGGAAGAACACTTCTAGATATATTTTCAAACTTGGATCAAGAGTTGTGCTATGGACATCTAAGAAGTATTCTATAGTGACTATCTCATCAGCTAAAGTAGAATATGTTGCTTCCACTTCTAGAGCATATCAAGTGGTATGGATGAATCAAATTCTGATCAATTTGGAACACAATCAAGAGGAATCTAAAACAATCCTTTGTGATAGAAAAATTAGTAACTGAATTATTAAATAATCATACATATTTCATGAAAGGAGAAAGCATATTGATAAAAGGTATCATTTCATCAGGGAATCAATTATCAATGGAGAAATCCACCATGAGTTTGAAAGTTTGAAGAATAGTTGGTGGATATTTTCACTAAGGTATTACCAGAGAACATCTTTGAATATCTACAAAAAAAGATGGGCATTATCAATATTGATTTGGTTAGTGATAGAAATTAACGGGGAGTGCTAGAATATGCACCATTCTAACACATTCTCTATCAAATGTGTTACTTTCTCCACTCAATGATCCAATCAACCTACACTTAGTCATGTGCACTCTAACAATGCACTATGCTTAAAACTCTTAGAAGATTAGATAAGTCAGCAATCTATCATCCATAATTGGCTACTCATATCTGTCTTTAGTTTTGAAGATAATATATTTAATATTTTTTTTTGTTTTCTAGTAAGTTATTAGACCTCTTTAAATAGAGGCTCTTTGTAATGTTTTCAATAATTGAATAAGATGTTTTTTTCTATGTGTATTTTTCTCTTCTCATATTTCTTTCATTTAGTTGGCCCTTGGTTTTAGTTGTTAAACCAAAATCTTCTATTTTTAAGAACTCTAGAGGACCTGTGTATTGGGCACCCTGGAAATGCCCAAGAACTAAACCAATTACTACAAGCAATTTGAATGTCTTTGCATAGGTTCCAATCCACATAACATGAGCAAGAAGGAATTTATGCAAATTGAAGATTGAACTGTTGCTGAAATAATATTAGTTCTCAAAATGATAAAATAAAATACATAGAAATATATTCCAAAGGCCAAACCTCAAGGGAATGATGTCTAGAATGTTACAAGAGAGGATGAAAATCCTCTAATGCCAAGACCAAATCTCTAACTCACACCTCCAAGCTTCTATCAAATGCAATTTACAATTATCCCATGCTAAACAATGAGGATCCCACCTCTATTTATACTTTCCCTACACCCTTCTAGAAGGAAATTAAATATTAATTAATTACAAGTACTATAGGCTTCCCCTTCCAATAATTAATGCACTCTCTAGAAACTCCTCCCTGTAATACAATAATTAATTGTACTTCTAGAAAATTAAATTACTAGAGGCTTCCCCCTTTCCAATAATTAATACACACTCTAAAAGCTTCTCCCTTGTAATAAAATAATTAATTTAATTAATTAAATATAAGGTCACCTTTTAATTTTTAATTTATTTAATGACTTTATAGAAAATTAATTTAATTTTCTCTTATGCTCCACTTAGCCTTTGGAGAACGTGAAGGTTAAGAACTCCACTTAGTTGCTAAAAAGATGGGGACATTACAGTTCGACCTCCTTGAAATTGTTTGTCCTCAAGCAATCTCAATCCTATTTGTTGTAGCACCTACTCACTCTCCCTAACATGCTTTTGAGCATCATCCTTGAGCCCTTTCCATGTGAACCACTCATGGATCCGCTTGTAGGTATTAAAGACCCCTGGATGTCTAGTTGTAGGTGCATTATGAAATGCCTTCAATATTACTTCCCTAAACTATAATGAAGGAATCAAATATATCCTACCCTAAAACTTAATCAATCCACCCATCACCATGTAACAATCATCATGTATGGTGCCTGCAATTACTCCAAAAGCCCAAGTGTCCCTCACTTATTCTTCTAAGATCTTATTTCTCTAATCTCTTGTAATCTTAGCTAGAGCACAAATATGAGGTCTCTAGGATAAAGCATATGCCACCACATTCTTCTTACCTTTGACAAACTCAATGTCAAATTCATAGGCCTGTAACTTTGTAATCCACTTCTATTGTCTATCATTCAAATCATGCTTGCTCATGAAGTATTTGATGCTATTGTGATTAGTTTTGATAAAAAAAACTTTCTCCCAACTAGGTAGGGCCAAAAATTATCCAATGCATACACAATAGCCAACATCTCCTAATCATTGATGGAATAGCTCCTCTCCACTCCACGGAGCTTCTTGCTCTCAAAAACTATGGGATGCTTCTCCTGCATCAAGACTACCCCAATCCCATCTCTTGACGCATAACAATGAAGATCAAATGGCTTCGTGAAACTGCTAGAGCTAGTACTAGACATGATGACATCACCTTCTTGAAATGATCAAAGCTTCTTTGAGCTGCTTCTATCCATGTGAAGGCTCCTTTCCTGGTAAGGTCTCTCAAGGGGGGAACAATCTGTGAAAATCCCTTAAGAAATCTCCTTTAAAACCCACAAACACCAAGGAATCCCTTAATCTATGTAAGATTCATAGGAGTAGGCCAATAAACAATAGCCCTAATCTTTTCAAGATCTACTTGAACTCCATTTGCACTGATGATATACCCAAGGTATAGTACCTTAGTCATCTCAAACTCACGCTTAGATTCCTTGGCATATAGTGATTATTTCTCCAAAGTAGAGAACACCATCTCAAGATGTTGTAAATGCTCCTCCCAAGTCATACTAAAGAATAAAATGTCATCAAAGAAAATCAAGACAAATCTCCTAAGCTGCTCCCTAAATACTTGATTAATGCAACTCTAGAATGTAGCAGGGGCATTGGTTAGCCCAAATGGCATAACCAAAAACTTGAAGTGGCCATAGTGACACTAAAAAGCTATATTCTCAATGTCCCCCTCCCTCATCCTAATCTGATGATACCTTGACCATAGATCAATCTTTATAAAAAAGCATGCACCATCTAACTCATCAATCAACTCATCTATTTGTGGGCTAGGATATATATTCTTAATGGTCTTCTTATTTAATGTCCTATAATCGATTCACATGTGCATCGTCTCATCCTTCTTCTTTACCAACACTACTACTAAAGCAAAGGAGCTCTTACTAGGCCTAATATGCCCTATTTCCAAAAACTCCTTAATTTCCTTCTGTATCTCATCTTTATGTTTCTTAGGATGATGATAGGGAGTAATCATAATTGGTTTGGCTCCCTCCTTAAGCTCAATAACATGCTCTATCCCTCTGTCAGGAGGAACCCCATGTGAAATCTTGCCAAATACCTTAGTGTGCCTATAAAGTATCTCTTGGATATTTGGTGGATGACTCTTCACCTATGGCTCTTGTGAAGTTGGCATAATGAGGCATTATGCTGCCCACTCTATGTTATTATGCCAAAAAAGTCTTTGCATTCTCCTCAGGGAAACTACTCTGCAACTCCCATCTGAAATTTCTCTAAATACAACAGTTCTTCCCTCATGCTAAAACCTCATCTCCAATTTTGCTAGGTTAAGTGTGAAATCTACTAGTAGGACCATCCATGTCATGTCAAGGATGACATCATAGTCTCCCATGTCTACCACATAGAACTCATCCTCCAACTCATAGCCATCTCCAAACCTAATGTGAAGATTATATATCTTCTAAGTGCATAATAGTTTTTCACTATTAAACCTAGCATGCTCCTCAATCTATAGACCTCTCTTTGCTACCAATTGTGCATCTATAAAATTATGTGTAGCCTTAGTGTTAATGACTGAGATCACTTTCTGCCCTTGGATAGTACCCCTGACCTTAAATGTGATTTCCTTTTGAGCCCGTGTTAATCATGCTAATGACTTCTCATCCTCAAGAATGTTGCTCTCCTCTGTAGTGCTATCCTCATCTAAATCAGAGTGCTGATCCTCCCTCTCTAAATATGACTCTCCTACTAAGAAATACTCCATTTGATTTGCCTTAGCCTTGATAGGACACTTATGAGATAAATCCCAAGGCTCTATGCAATGAAAACATAACTTCTTCTTTCTTAAATCATTCAAGGTTTCATTGTCCAACTCATCTCTTTTGGGCTGAGCATCCTTGTGAAAAAAAATTTTGTCCTTCTCCTTGTTCTTTTTCATATAAGAATCTTTGTGCTGAAATCTACTTCTAAATGAAGAAGGTGCTAAGTCATGAGCCTTTTGAGTGGCCTCCTACAATGTAGTTGGGTCATGCCCCTTGATCCAACCTTGCAAGGGTTCTAAGACTCCATCCATAAACAATACTACTAATCTCCTCTCTAAAATATCTATGACCAACATAGCTAACCTCTGAAACTCACTGATATACATCTTAACTAATCCCCACTACTTGAGTTGTGCTAACTCCTTAAACTATAATTCAAAATCCCTGGTATCAAATCTATCTATGAGCTTCTCAATAAACTCCTCATAAGATGTGATATGATTGTGACCCAAGGTTACCATGCCATGGTGCCATCACCCATGTGTTATTCCATCCAAGTGTATAGTTGCATACTTTATAGCCTCCTCTTCAAACATAGGATTCAACTACAAGTATGTATCCATCTTTTGCACCCAAACTCATGTATTCATCTTTCCTGAAGCATCATAATAAGGTAAAGAAAGTTTCCCAACTTTCTTTCTTAGCTCAAGGTTTTGACTTCTTCCTCCTGATCTATTCATGTGTCTCATCCTCAAGTGCATGTAATCTCTGAGATAAATGTCCGCCTGAAACTCCAATCCACTAGCCTCCCAATCCCTCCTGAACTGATCCTGTAACCCTGTAATCTATGGTTCATTAATCAACTAAACTGGGTCTATGGGTGGGAAGGTGGGTAGAAGAGGTCTCGAGCTAGCTGTTCAAGCTAGGCATGCAACATTTCTAAAGTTATTAGCCTCATTTCTATTGTTGTCATGTCTATTATTACCATTAATGTTACCTCAGCCTCCATTATCATTGCCCCTATTATCGTTGTTTCCATTGTTGGAATCATCTAGATTAATATTGATGCCCATCTATCTAGCCATTGGCTGCAACATCATATCCATTCACCTATTCTACTTATGTTGTATCATATCCATTCACCTATTCTACTCTTGTTGCATTATATCCATTCGCCTATTCTGTTCTTGTTGCATCGGTTGCCCCTTCTCTAATGTACCCAGTAACTTGAACATTACATTTTCCTGATCTAGATCGGTATTCCTATCATCTTGATCACCCATACTATTTTCTTGTTCAAATAATATCTCCTATGTGTCTATATGACTAGATTGTATGTCCCTCTGCATGAATGAACTACCATGTTTGTTATGCAAGTATGAACTCCTACGTTGTCTTAATCTAGTATTGCAAAAATTATAAAGCCCTTGTTGCATGCTCAAACATAAATGCTTAAGATCTCCATAGTATGGAAGGACTTATAGCTCTGATACCATTGTGATGGGCACCCTGGAAATGCCCAAGAACTAAAACAATTGCTAAAAGTGATTTTAATGTCTTTGCATAGGTTTCAATCCACATAACATGAGAAAGAAGGAATTTATGCAAATTGAAGATTAAACCACTAGTAAAATAATATTTGTTCTCAAAATGATAAAATTGAATACATAGCAATGTATTCCAAAGACCAAACCCCAAGGGAATGACATCTAGAATGTTACAAGAGAGGAAGAACGTCCCCTAATGCCAAGACCAAATCTCTAACTCACACCTCCAAGCTTTTATCAAATGCAATTCACAATCATTCCATGCTAAACAATGAGGCTCCCACCTTTATTTATACTTTCCCTACACCCTTCTAGAAGGAAATCAAATATTAATTAATTTCAAGTACTAGAAGCTTCCCCTTCCAATAATTAATGCTCTCTCTAGAAACTCCTCCCTTACAATACGATAATTAATTGTGCTTCTAAAAAATTAAATTACTAGAGGTTTCCTCCTTTCCAATAATTAATACACACTCTAGAAGATTCTCCCTTGTAATACAATAATTAATTAAATTAATTAAATATAAGGTCACCTTTTAATTTTAAATTTATTTAACAACTTTATAGGAAATTAATTTAATTTCCTCATATGCTCCACTTAGCCTTTGGAGAATGTGAAGGCTAAGAACTTCACTTAGTTACTAAAAGGATGGGGACATTAAAACCTATTTGTTTTACTTGCATCCCTTGGGAGTTGATGCAGGGGCATTCAAGAGTCGAGGCTATTGACTTAGATGTGGGTTTTGGTTGAGATTTACTTTCGGGGGTCATAATTTTTGACTTGAATGTGGGTTTTGGTTGAAATTTTACAAGTGGTTGCACTAGAAGGAGTTATGTAGATTTTCGATGAGCTCAGCTCAATAGGTGGCCATTTGGACATTTTTCTAAGAGCCTAAAAACTCATCTTGACCTCCAAAATTGGCTTTTAGTATTTTTTTTTTGTTTTTTTTTAATTTTGTTTTTGTAATAAATCTGAAATCGTATCTTTGATTTCATTGATTAGTTAGTAAGTCATCTTGCCTTAGTTGGGAGCTTTTCCTAGGAAAAATCAGGATTCATAGGATGAGTTTTAAAAATTGCCAAAAATGGAAATTTGCATTTTTCCAAAAAATATGCCAAATATGGTAATTTTTGGATTTGTAATAAGTAGGTGTTTGTTTTCATTATAGAGGCAAAGTAGAGCTGCAAAATTTTTTGAATGAAGAATTATGTTATTCTGAAACATTGGTCTTGTGTCAATTTTTGATTTATTCTTTAATGATATTGGAATTACATCAGGAGTAGAATGGAGTTGTAGATTGCTTGGTTAAATGGGCTTCTGATCATGTGCAAGATTGGAATGTTATGGATAGGGTACAATCAACGCCCAAATTATCTCGTGAATTTGATGACCTTGTTGATCATGATAAAGATCCTTTGTTAGCTCTCCCTTTTGTATCTCTTGTCTTAATGAATTTTTACCCCTCTTTTAGTTCAAAAAAAAAAAAACTTAATACCAAAAAATATGATTTCATTTGAGTAAGAGAAATTGTAGAAAAAATCATTTTGGCATTAGAAATCATTTATTCCATTATCACTTAAAATAAAAATTCAATGATTACAAAACTCAATATACCTAAGGCACATGATGATTTACAGTGGAATGTTATTCCATAAATTCTAGTAGGGTAAAAGTACAAAGTTGTATCACCTTTTAGGTTGACTTATTAGAATGACTGAATTTGAGTATTTCTATCTAAAAAGTATTTTTTTTTCAAATATATGATCTTGATAAAATTATTCTAGCTAAGTTATATATGGTCTCACACATTTCCAATTGGAAATGTGTATTAAATGAATTTTTTATACTAGTTAGTATCCAATTACTAAAGAAATATAATTATCTCATAAAAGTGACATTTCAATAACTCTTAATATTTATAATGATATTTTTTTAATAACATATAAACACCATTTTATAGAGCTCAAAGTCAAGAATATTCTCATATAAAGTTCATAGTGTTTTAATTAGATATAGTATATTGTAATTAAAAAATTCTATAAGTGCATATTTTAACACTTGAGAAGATGTTGATTTTGAGAAAGAAAAAAACATTACATAATATTAAAAAAATAAAAAAGTATATGACATTCTAGAGGAGAGAGTCTATTCCAAAATATATAATTTTTCTTTTGGTTGGAATAGATTTATTTTGAAAAAATTGGTGGGAGATAAAAATAAGCTGAAATTTGAATCGTTATAAAAGAGAAAATATAGATCTAAAGCCTATTTTTAGTTTTGATTGTTCTAGCTACAAATATTATCGATAACATAATCTAACATCAAAGGGAAATAAGTTTATTTCCATACAGTTTTGTGGTGGGAACTAGACCCTTAATTTTCAGCATTTTTTAGCAACTAAAATTTATCTTTAAAAAATAGAAAAATATATAATTTCTTATTCCAAACAATTATTAAAAATTATAATCCTAAAATTTATCCATTTCTACACATTTCATTAGTTTACTTCATTTTAATATTCTAAATAATAATACTAGTTTTATGTCATTGAATGTGAACAACTACACTTTTGTTAGCCCTTTCCTTTTAAAAATGGTAACATAGGTTGGTGCTTTTACCTAGTAAGAATGCTATTCGATATTAATTGGAGTTGAATTCAATTCAAAATTGCATAAGAACCTCTTTTTTCTTTTTTTTTTCCAATGGTATTATGTATAATTTTTGTAAGAGTAGCTATGGACTAAAGAAGGATGATCCAATTTCATCCTTCCTATTTTCCCCTATGGCCAAGTGTTTGAGTAGGAATATAACCAAATCAAGTGGAAAAGAGGTATAGAAATCAATTTATATTCATGAAGAGTTGGATCCAGGTTCACACTTCTAGTTCGTAGATGAGACAATTATTTTTTGAGAAGCCAAATTATGAGTGAGGTAGTTCTAATCAAGAAGGCATGGCTTTATATGTGTCTACTACTAGAAAACATATTAAAGAAAAGAAGACAAAACTATTCTGTTTTAATGCAAAGATGGCAACTTAGAGATAAATTGTGAAAGTCTTTGGTTGGTAGGTCGGCAAGATGTCAGCTAAGTATTTGGAGATTCCATTATTCACTAGTATGGATAGATTAGAGTTATTTTAAGATTCAATTTGAAAGAACATAAACAAAATAGAGTTTTACAATCATAAATGGCTTTCACTACCCAGAAGAATACAACTAACTAAATTTATTTTTATGGTGTTGAAGTTGATAAAAGATCATCCCCACAACTCCCAAGAATCACCTACATGTAAACACTTGTCACACAAAGAGAGAATCAAAAGTTGTGGAGGCTAGAATTCCTCGATCCATATATGATACATTCTTTATGAGCATAAAATATATTGTTATTATGAAAAGTGAATCGATGTGATAATTACAAAGAAAGACCATCCTTATAAAGGAGATCAAAATGCTAATAGGTAACTAACCTAGGTTGTATGATAATAATTAATAAAATAATTAAGTATTATAAACCCAAATTTTATCTTAAGTAATATAGAGATAATAGGTGACTTGATAATTAAATCAATATGATTTAATTAATAAATAAAAAATTACTACTCTAGCACGCCCCATAAGATAAACTTAGGAAGTAGCTAAAAACTTAGAAACTACTACTAAAAGTAAATTTGGGTCCCATCAACAAGGCCTAATGAGGTACCCAAGCACAACCAAATCTCTAAAAAGAGGAGAAATAGAGAAAACCACATGAGAAAACCCTCCTCCAAAAAGAGATGGAAATAATGTTGAAAAGAACTCGTGAAGGACTAAAGAAGCCTCCAAACTAAGGAATGTCCCAGAAGATATGAACAAAAGATAATCATGAAGAACGCCACTAAAGTATGTAGAAGTTGTAAAGCTTTGTCAAAAGTAATTGTTGATCTAAAGAACCTCCACTAAAATAGATCTTAACCAAGTAGAGAAGAGTATAATCTGCATCAAATTAGGAGGCACACAAAGGCAAACAACTGAATTCAAAGATACAGATGACATGAAACACCAAAGTCTAAAGAACAAAAAGAATAATATCTATATGGTAAAGAATCCATTCCACTGAAATGCATAGGTACCCAGTCACTACATCTATCTAGTACATAGGAACAAAAACTAAATACGTAGCTCACTCCATCGAACCAAGGAAGCATGAGAAACAACAAAAGAACCCCTCCTATTGCAGACAAGAGTGAATCTAGACAAGAGTTAGGTGAGATTCAAATGGAAAAGTGAGCCAATAGAAATGCATGTCAAGTAACCATGATCAAGATACACTTAAGAATATATATGTGTGTACTAAGGTGATTAATCTCAAACATGTCATGAGGCTAATGCCACAAAAGAGAAACTTAGTGGACAAAGGAACATGGAAAACAAAGACAAAACATCAAACCCCCATAGAACTTAAATCAAAGTAGTGCATGTACAATAAGGCAAGACATATGGTGAATCCCAAGAATACAATAATCTATATGAGCATTGTCAGATGAAACTGCTCAAGTCGGAAGGAAAAATAAGTAGAAACAACTGAAATGAAAATATATATGAAATATGATACTTTATCTCAGTGTGTTTGCAAGAATACATACAAATGATCTCTAAATAGACTAGAAGAGACATAAGGCTAATATAATAGATAGTGAAACCCATGACAAAACATCTAAAGCAATTAAATTGATCCACGGACTTGAAACAACCAAGATATCCACTAGAATACAAAAATGCAAAAGATTGAATACAATGTGCCTAGAGAAGAATCTGGAAAAACAACTAGCATCATTGGAAAGATCTTTGAAAGACCTTTCCAGTAATATAAAGAATTCCTAAATTGGAGATTAGTTTCTCAAGATATGTCTCCCAAAGTGCCAAAATGTACCCCTAAATTTGATAGAAGATATTCCATCAAAATTGAAAACTACTTATAGCACTATGATAGGCTTAGAACTAGATTTTCAATGTTATTTGGTATGTAGAAAATGAAGTATATATGCTTGAGATCTAAGCAAAAATGCAAAGGCAGGTCCAAAAAAAGTTAGAAGGGAAAATAGGAACATTGATGCAATGTTAATTTTAGCATGTGGCAAGCATAAATTTGACAATCAAATAGTCATCGAGGAAAAAAAATGAAAATGAACCCTACTGAACAAAATATCTTATTGCTGGAAATACTAGTTGGATCAAAGGGCCAGTGCTAGAAGTAAAATTCAGAGGCCAATAAAAGTAAGTTTCCCAAACCATCATGAAAAAAAAATGTGTGTGAGCCCATAAAAGAAAAATAATCAACATGTGCTCCCCACATAACCATAGGGCCCTATAAGGCCATGTGGCTCATGGAGGGAGGAGCCAAGGGGGCATACCAAACATATGGTACAAATAGTGGGAGTCACAAGATGCCAAAGATGATTGGGAGTCTTTGAATTATCAATGTTGACCCAACTAGGGGTTTAATTGCTAATCAAAACAACAATAAATTTTCCAATAATGATGCAAAACACCCAATTTCAATGTACAATTCTAAGGACTAGTACACAAACACCAAATTAGATGTTGAAACATCCTTCAAAATCAACCATTTAAAAATCCAAAGTAAACAATCTTTTTGGAGAGAAAAAATGTGCACTCCATTAATGTTGTATTCCATGGTGGACAATGAAGCCTCATGGAGTCTATGAAAGCCACCCAATCAAAGATGCTCCATGAGGGTGCTCAAAAAAGAATGTAGATCACCAAAAAAATATTGAGTGGAGTTCACAACAAAGAGAGCCTCACATAAATAAAATGCATCTAGAAAAAAGAATTCATGTGATCAAGTGGAGTAACAGGCAGGGTTTTGAATTTGGTCCTTCATCAAAGAACATGTTGATTCACTAGAAAACATGTTGATCAAAGAGCCAAGGCTGACCATTACACCCAATCACCAAAGTAAATTTCCAATGGGCCCATGGGAGTCAAATCAAGCATGAGGCATGGGCTACCGAATAGAGCCCACCTTCAAAACAAGTCACTCAACTCCCAAAAAGAAGTGTGTTCATGTAGAAGGTCAATTAAAACTATGTTATTACTAAAAAAGTGTTGTGCTTAAACAAATGTACATGAACCAAAAACTAGGTCCATAATTCATTAAAATTCACTCCCACATCAATTCTCAAGCATTAAACCACTAGTGATATGGACTATAAGATGGACTAGTGACATCTACCAAAATACTTCATGCACATGAGCTAAGGAGATGGAGAATAAATGTCCCCAAGAAGGGATGTGTATGGCTCAAAAAATGCTAATCATAAAATCTTCTCTTAGATGCCCACACCCCTAATATAGAAATCACTCGAATAAGGTCATTAAAAAGTCTTTGAAAGATGGGGTGAGAAGAGTTGTTGCAAGTACCAAGGCAAAAATTTATTCTAATTATTGGTAGAAAAAGACATGATGCATGGAGAAGTTGACTATCTTTGCCCTCCAATAAAACATGTTGCATAGGGGTTTATTAAGTCACGTGGCCCGGGGTATAGGCAAGTGCCTTCCTATTAGAATTATTAATCTTTCTTTGCTTTTATTTATTTATTATATGGTATAAACCAAGGTATCCTTATATTGTTTTTCCTCTAGTCCACATGTGGAGGACATGTCATTTTCTTGTCCTATTGTCCATGTGTAAGGACAACTCATTTTTGTAATTCCTTTATTAAGGAAAATAATTATTCCTCCTTAAAAGCATCTTGACACTTTGCACACAGGGTGAACCCACAATACTAGGTACCACTTTTGTGGGAGGAAGAAACTTCAAAAAAATGACAAATTTTTGCATCTCCATTTCTCGTACGTTCGCGCGAACACCCTAGACATGTTCGCGCGAACATGTTTCCGCCGAGTGTTCACGCGAACATATCGTGCCATGTTCGTGCGAACAAGTACGCAGCACATGTTTGCGCGAACATATATTGACAAAATTTTCGGCGGCTTAAAACGTCTTCTTCACTTTTCCAAATTCATTTTTATGGCGAGCACTGTTCATTGAGCATTCGGGCGAACGTGTGACTTGAGCAACTTCCGTCGACATCATCTTCTCATTTTTGTTCTCATTTTCATTATCGGGTATGTCAAAATAATATTAATTTAATGTTTTCAACATTTTTTAAGTATTTTTTTTATATTATCAAAATAGATTTTAATGTTTTCAATGCATTCTTTTTGTGTTTTTAAAACATATTTGAATGTTATATAGTTTTTAATAGTTTTGAAAAATATATTTGAATCTTATTTATGTTTTTAATAGTTTATAAAACATATCTAAATGTTAATTTAATATTTTTATTGCTTATTTATATTAATTTAGAAAACAGAAAAATATTATGTAGAAAACATTAGAAAAAATAGTAAAAAATATGTAATATAAAATTTAGGAAAAACATTAGAAAACAAATTTTTAAAAAAATTACGAAAACATTAGAGAAATTATAATTTAATATAAAATTTACAAAAAATTTATTAAAAAATATTACAAAAACATTAGAAAATTTACAATTTAATATAAATTTTAGAAAACAAATAGTTAAAAATTAGAAAAAAAAATTTAAAATATTTTTTAAAAATTGAAAATTTAGAAAAAACATTAAAAAAAATTAGAAAATTTAGAAAAAAAATGTTGCAAAAACATTACAAAATTTAGAAAACAAATTTAGAAAAAAAATTACAAAAATATTAGAGAATTTATAATTTAATATAAAAAATTTTAAAAATAATAAAAAATAAATTTTAAAAAAATTAGAAAAAATATTAGAAAATTTATAATTTAATATAAAATTTAGAAAACAATTTTTTAAAAAAAATTGCAAAAACATTAGAAAATTTAGAATTTAATATAAAATTTAGAAAATAAACTTAGAAAAAACATTACAAAAACATTAGAAAATTTATAATTTAATATAAATTTTTAAAAACAAATTTAGAAAAAAATAAGAAAAATGTTAGAAAATTTATAATAATATAAATTTTAGAAAACAAATTAAAAAAAATATTAGAAAAATATTAGAAAATTTATAGTTTTCAAATATTTTGACAATAAATTTAGAAAAACATTAGAAAAAACATTTTTAAAAAAATTAGAAAAACATTACAAAATTTTAGAAGTCAAATTTAAAAAAATATTAAAATGTGTGTGTGTGTGTGTTTGTGTGTGTGTGTGTGTGTGTGTGTGTGTGTGTGTGTGTGTGTGTGTGTTAATGTTAAATGTAAATATGTTAAATTCACTTTAATGTCTTAATCTTAGAAGTTTAATTACATGATATATCTTAAGGGTCTAGATCTTGAATTGTACATGTAAAAATATAGATTAAAATGTATAATTTTTTATTTTGAACATAGATGTACATGTATATTTGTTCATGGTTAAAAGTAAATGTATGTACATATTTTTAATAAATTCACATTTTTATATGTATAATTTGTGTATATGTTAACTATTGATCTTAATTTATCTTATAACTAAGTGTAATTAACTATATTTAATAACACATGTCTTAAGGGGAGATCCTAAATTATACATAAGAATGTAGATTAAAATGTATATTTTATTTCATAAATGTACATGTAAATATGTTCATGTGGTAGATATAGATGTACATACATATGTTTTCAATATTCATGTTTAAATGTACATGTGTTATTATTTTTAATGTCTTAATAATTAGAAGTATATAATTAACTATATAATTCAATGACATGTCTTAAGGGGAGATCCTAAATTATACATATATAAGAATGTAGATTAATTTGCATTTCTACCTGTATGAATATAACATACATGTACATCCAAACCCTAACCCTAACCTAACCAAACCCTAACCCTAACCATTATCCAAACCCTAACCTTGACCTTGAAATTTAATTTCTAAACCCAATATTATAAATGATAATAAATACCCTAAATCATAATCTTGAACCAAATCATAAACTTCATATGCTAAGTTCCCTTATCCTAAATTCTTAACCATGGACTTTAATATTAACCCTTAAATTTAATGCTAGAAATTATGTAAGTTCGTGTAAACCCTGACAGTGTCATAAGGTCTTAAATCTTACCCTAAAATTGAGCCTAATTACACTAAAACCCTATTTGAAAACCTAATTAAAGCCTAACATAAAATTAAAACAAGTTGACCCTAATCCTAAATTGTTAAAAATTACATTTGAGATACATGCACATACATGAAGTATGACCCTTGTTTTAAATGATATATATGTAACCCAACTTGAAACCTAAACCTCGAAACATTATTTTTTTTATAAAAAAAAAGGGGTAAAAATTTATTCAAATAAAACCAAATTATAGAAGGCCTCAAACCTAACCAACCAAAACACCAACCCAAAACCAATTACATTCTGTCCTTTTCCACTAATTGCTCGAAAGTCCCAGCAAGTTCAGCAGGAAGATCATCCCTAACAAAAATATCCCAACTAGCACCTTTCTCTGATGCCCATTTTGCCAAGACATCAGCCACTCCATTCCATTCCCTAGGAATATGATAGAAAGAGATCCCATCCACAAAGCTACTCAAGCGGAGAATTTCTCTAACAATAGAGGCAATTTTCCAGCTAGATTCATCCACTCTCCGGTTATTTATCATATCACAACAATCAGAGAGTCAGACTCACACACCATTCTCCTCCAACCAAGAGAACAAGCCTGCTCCATAGCCACCTTAATGGCCAAAGCCTCCATCATGTTATTGGATTGAACTCCTTTCTGAATAGAGAATATGAAAATAACATTTTCATCTGCATCTCTCCCAATCCCCCCCACTCCAGCTAGTCCAGGATTCTCACGGGAGGAGCCATCAATGTCAATCTTTAGGACTGCATCAGGAGGAAGACTCCATCTCCCCACTCTAAAAACCTTCCTCTTTTGTTGCTGAGATCTCTTACTACTACTAGTTCCAAATCCTTTATCCACTAATCCTAAATTCCTGATAATACAAGAATCACCAGGATCTACCAGCTCTGACATATCACATTTAGCAGAGATAGTCTCTTGAAGCCTGGGGAGATAATCTCTGAGGAGCCCCCTGTGGGCCAAATTTTTGGATCCTTCCAACTAGCCACCTCCATCAATCCACACCTCCGAATAGTCTTGAAGTGAGCTACCGTGGTCCAACCTGTAGAAGAAAAAACTTGAAATAGAGGCAAAAGGTGGGGAAAATTGGAGAGAATAGGAAGGTGGCCATCCCAAGAGTCCTGCCAGAATAACGCACTTGACCCCTCATTACAGATCCAGAAAAGGCCATCCTTGATAAGAGGAGCACCCCTTTTAAGGGTGTCCCAAATAAAGGACCCCTTACCATTAAGCTCAAGTCTAGGAATATCTTGGACCTCCACTCCTAAGAAATACTTATGGGTCAGAATCTTGGCCCAATCCTGATCTTGATTCTTGCACCATCTCCAGTATAACTTTGCAGCAAGAGCTTTGACACCGAGAGCCATACATTTAAGGCCTAGACCCCCAGCAAACTTAGGCAAACAAACCGTGTCCTAGTTGACTAAGCTCCATTTAGAGGATTGGAGATTGCCTAACCAAAGGAATTGTCGTGACAAAGCATCAAAATCTTTCAAAACTCCCACAGGAGGTGTTTGCACTAAATACCTGTAAATAGGAAGAGCCTGAATCACAGTCTTGAGTAGGGTAACCCTCCCAGCAGATGAGAGCCACCTATGAGTCTAGTGACTCACTCTGCTAATAATATCAATCAAGAATTTCAAACCTCGAAACATTATCATTTAAGAGTAATATAAATAATTTATTAGGTACCCTTTAATTGAATTCTCTAATAATACCCTCCAAAATATAATAAAATCTTAGAATAACAAATTAACTCTAACCATAACCAAACTCTCAACTTTAAAGTTATCTTGTACTTATATGCAAATTAATCTAGGTATGGATGTGTTACAGATTATCTAGGTCCATGATGTGTGATGTATGTTTAATTACATGTGTATAATTTTTAATGTTAAAAATAAAAAAGTATGTACAACAGACAATTTAGCTCTTCATAAATTTTTACAAATATGGCTTCACACGATATGCTTGATGCGGCTTTTGGTGCGACACCTGATGTAGTTCCTACTGTGGTTCCTACTACGACACAGGTTGATGCGGTTCCTATTGCAGCACCTGATGCAGATCTCGATATGGCTCCTCGTGCAGCTCGTGGTGGGGCTCATGCTACAGCTTCTAGTGGGGCTCCTCGTGTACCTCGACGTAGGGCTCGTCATGTAGCTCATGTTCCAACTCCTGGTGCGGCTCATGTTCCAGGTTAAGCTGCACCTGTAGCTCCTGCTGGAGGTCCTACTGCACCACCTCCATGCATTGATATTGATGCATTATTTGCATTTTTAGAGCATGAGGTTGCTAGACTGTAGCACTCTATATTGAGCTCTGATGATGGTGTTTATAGAGACATATGTACTACGATATGTAGGAGTTTACAAGATTTGACAGCTAGGTTTAGAGGTCACCATTCATTTACTCTTGCCATATTAGCTTCCATATCTAGGAAGCTTAGGGCTGAGGTTTCAGGAGATGCATCATTTGATGACGTCAAGAGAGTAGCCCCCAAAGACGTCATTCGAAGAGAGTTATTTCCAGCTTATGAGGGGACACAGGGTAGACTGAGAGGCTACAGAGTCACACGATGCAAAGACCCTATTATTGCTAGCATGATCTATCCACGATTTTTAGCTGCATATGGTCGTTATCCTAATAACGACCAAATACCCTTTTATTTTGCACAGCAGTTGTATGCTGAGTTCTGTATAGGGCTCAATGTCAACTACTTGGATATTCCTGATTATTACGGATAGGGGTGTGGTCGGGTGGCAGATCGTGACCAGTACCACAGTGTAGATCATCTGCCACCTACAGATCTTAGATAGTTTGTTGGATCGAGGATGCCTCCTGTGATTCCTACACATGCGCCTATTGCAGATAGAGTTTTCATTGCTTCCCAAAGGGAAGCAATTGACACTATTGGGTACATTGCATCTGCGGCAGCTAGTATCACATCAGATTCTATTGGTCATTATCTTCATATTCGACGTCCTCATCCACTTGGTTGACTATCTTCACAGGCATCTAGTAGCACTTCAGGTGCCTCCTCTGATGATGCATATAGAGTTACTGGGCTACCACTGCCAGGCGATATTCGTGGTCTTTCAGGATAGCAGACACATATGGATATGTCATTGTATTTTTTGGAGGATATGTTGCACTTTATTAGCTATATTTTTGATACACAGAGGATTCCAGTATACGCAGTGATGGATGCTGTTAGACAGCATCAGAGCCCTGACATAGTTCCATAGACACAGGCCGCCACACCAGTGACAGATGATACACCTATGCATAGCTCACAGCATTCAGAACCAGACTCATGACACTCTACAAATGACTCAAGCATACGAGTTGGAGATATCCATATCACAGCTGAGGGCCTTGATGATTTTGGTGAGCAGTTGCAAGGCCTATCTGAGATTGATACTAGTTCAACCCTGGGTCTTTCATCATACATGGACCTATTGTTCGGACCTGGTAGCACTAATTCTACACCAGATGTACTCAGCCAGTTACATAGTCCACTTCACTCAGATTTACTAGCAGTTGGACATGGAGTTTCAGGCTCAGGTGCATTAGTAGATGATATGATGGAGTCTGCTGATCATCCTCCACCTCTGGAGACCTAGGTACATATATAATTTATTTTTAATTTTAAATATATATGAAATTAAAAAATATGTTCATTTATTGAAAAATTTAGTTCAGATATATATGCATATATTTAATTTAATCTTTAACTCGTAATAAATCATGTAGGCACAGGTTGTTGAGCACATGGTTACACATACTGTTGGTTCAGGGCATCATATACATGAGAGAGATGATTCTATTGAGGCACCTGGTAGTGCTCAGGTACTTGAATTTTAAATAGTTTGTTTAAAGTTATTTAAATATTTTGAAAACTAGATATATATCTATATATATGCAAATTTGTATTTAATTTGAATGTATATGTACATGATGCACGTGTGTATATATATGTTTTAAAGATAGAACTCTAACACATGTATGTATATATGTATATATATTTGCAGGGCTTGGTTGATGCGCCTCGGCGAGAGGATGTACAGGAGACTTGATCAGAGGGTCGTTCTGTTCATATGCGTCTTGAGGGGTCCTTCTAGTAGTAGATAAGATTTATATATTTTTTGATGCATATATATTGGAGGTCCAGTTTACATGTACACGTGTATTTCAGTTCTTTGATGACATCCATGTACTTTCACTTTTTATTTGATAATTGAGTATTTCAGTGTTAGATACCATCACATGTATGTATATATGACTTTTTATATTTTGCTACATATGTATATTTATTCGAGATTTACAATTTGCATTTCAGATACATAGAGATATATTAGATCTGTAGATGTTTATTCTTGAGACGTGTATATGTGTACAAGTTGATAAATGAATTTAAATTATTAAATTCATCCATGGTACAATTAATTTAAATTATTAAATTATATAATTTTTTAATAAACTAAATTTGATAATTAAGAACTTATGATCATACAATTAAAAATATATTTAATTCAAGATGAAATTCAATAGTTTGAAAAAAAGTTGATATTTAAGAATTGTAACATAGATAATGAAATTGTGTAAGTTCGAAATTGTAACATAGATAATAAAAGTGTTGAAGTATAAAAAATACATAGAGGGTACTGTATATGAGCAATGTTAGCATGCTAATACAAACCAAATTTAAATAAAGCTTCTACAAACTAAACAAAATTCATAAACTTCAGGATAGACTAAGATGAACTCTCAATTGAGAATATGAGCCATTAATGGGCTCTCTCAATGAGAAGCTTTCTTGTTGAGTGGCTTTGTCTAAATAGATAGGATGTATGCTCAAGCTTATGCTTCAAAGAGGGCTTCAAATGGAGTTGGAATTTGGGTGTGAGTGTATGGTTTTGATGTAAAATGGCTTCTCAAAATGGCATTATGACTTTAATTCATGGATTGTGTTATTTTGCAAAGGGGAAGGATCCAATTTATAGGCAAGAGGCTTGAGGGATTGAGGGCTAAGATGCAAGGATGGGAAAAACTCATGGAGGGCTCAGATTGCATGAGAGGAGAGCACATGGATTGTGCTTCCTTACAGCCAATCAAGGAGTGACACATGTCACATGGTGAGAGGATGGAGGACAGGGAAAGGATGAGTCAAAAAAGGAGGCTCAAGGGATAAAATTTTCATAAAGACCCTCATAATGGCTTGTAAGAGCAATAAAAGGGCTTGGAAGAGTCATTTATGGCCTAGTGGACTTCATAAAGTTTTATGGTTGAGATATTTTGAGGGAGATGAGAGAAATTTTGACTTGGGCTTGATTAGGAGGGTTTTAAGCTTGCTTAGGATTGTGCAAATGATTAGAGGATGGATTAGGATGGTTTAGGATTAGCTTAGGGATAGGCAAGTGGATGGCATTTAATGAGGGTGGGTGAAGGAGGAGATATTTGTTAACTTTGGCTTGGGTTAGTAAGTTTTAACCCATGTTTAGGGAATGTGACAAGGTTAGGAGGGGATTAGGATTAGGTTTAAAGACATCTTCTAGAAGAGTCTAGACTTTGGATGAGGATAAAGACTTTCTAGAATAGTCTAGAATTTCCTAGGATGAGGATGAAGACTTTCTAGAAGAGTCTAAAACTTCTTAGGATGAGGATAAATTAGATTTTTAGGAAATAAATAAAGTTTTATTTATTTCAAGGGTTTGGGTTGAGGAGATATTTATTAAAACTTTTTTAATAAACATGAGGATTAATATTTAATCTTAATTAAATATTTTGAGTTGGGATTAGGGGTAGGAAATGATGGGATTAGCCTTTAATCAAAATTAAAGAAGGATTAGAAGATTTTGGAAGAGGTTAGTGGTCTTAAGGAAATTGGCCAAGTTTTGGGCAAAAAATAATTTATTTATTTATTTTGAGTTTTTTGGTCAATTTATTAATTAAATAATTAATAAATAAGGAAATAATGTTTAAATAAGATTTAAACATTTTTGGGAGGGATTCCTTAATTAAATATTTTTAATTAAGATAAAGGGATTTAATGGCATAAAAATAAATAAATAAATTAATAAATAATGATGTCATCAGGAATTTTTTAGAAAATAAAAATACTTTATTTTCTAAAGGTTTTTAGGTGTCTACATTTTTCCCCTCTTTGATGTGATGCCACAAGTGGCATGACATCAAAGATAAGACATTAAGATGCCCAAGGCTAGAGCAAAAGAGGAGAAAGCGAGGCTCGACGACTTCTCAAAAAGTACAAGAATTCGAGATGAGCAAGAAGACTCAGATTGGCTTAAGAGAAGAGGTTTAGTTAGCTCAAACTCTCACTATGGGAGAATGATAAAGGGAGAATCAGAGGCACAAGAGGAAGCAAGCTTAAGATCTCAGGGATTGCAGAGGATGAAGGAGCAGAGTTCTATAAAAGGAATCCAGGATGGGGAGATGGATGAGAGGACTAAAAAGCTGATGCAATAGGATTTCAAAGAGTTAGATTGGAGGAAGATGGGTTTTGGAGATCCCTAGGACTAGGATTGTGGATCTCGAAAGATGAGGCTTGGTGGATTGATTTGGATTGGTGGATCCCTAAGACTAGGATTGTGTATCCCTAAAGCTAAAGGTGAGGAGTGATTCAAAGAGATACTGATGCATAAGCTGGGGTAGGAGAGACAGATGCTGGATATGGATGGGGGATAATGGAGATGAAGGGAAACCATTGTAGCTTTTTGAGCGGGGGGATAATTCAAAGAGAAGTACCACCATGTAGTTGAGCACTAGATTTTCTATAGGACTGTTGGTTAATTGCCAAGGTTACCAAGAACATCAAGGCCTTTTCACCAATTGTCTAGAGGACTAACGAACTAACTCAAAAAAAACATGCAAGGATTGCCCCAGTATCACACATGAATCTCAGAGGAAGCAGTGTGGAAACGACACTGGGTAACCGACAAGCAAAAAAGAAAACAAGCAAAATACATGATCAAGACCTTACGCTTTGATTGCCCCATTCGCAGTATACCATCATATGGAAGATCGTGGCAACCTTGAGGAGGGAACAAGGAGATTGCTTGAAAAAGATGTTTCAAGACCCAATAGGGAAGAGTCAAAATCAAAAGAAAGCGAAAATCCAAAAGAGAACCGTTTGCCAACGAGATGGGTAGGACGAGGTACTAACAGACCAAGATCAGACATGAGAAAAGCTATATCCTGCAAGGACCTATTAGAGAGCACCTAAGCTGGTGGATTTGGATGAGTGATGCGTTTGGCAAGCTAAACTAAGAAAGATAACACTTTGGTGATAGGAAATCTAGCTAAAGGATGCATTGGAATAGCTAACCAAGATGTGCGATGGGTGCAAGATGCTAATCAAGGATGAACTGACACGAATGCTAGATAGATACAATGGTACTAAGCTAAAGAGAATGTACAAGCTGATGGACCAAGATATGTACAAGTTGAAGCTGACCAAGATAGTTACAAGTAGGCAAAAGCTCAGGATGATAGGATAGAGAGATGGTTCGATGTTGTGCAAGATGCGAAAGCTAAGGGTGGGGTGATAACGAAAGATATGGATTTGGCAGGATGCATCCAATGATGATGAGAGATTTTGTGACCAAGGATAGCTAGGGGATCAAGACGAGATGGCTAGATAGGATGGTAGATAGCTAGGATTATGATGGATATAAAGAGATGACATTGGGTTCGCATGAGGATAGCCTAGAGCTAGATACCAATGACAAGGGAGGATGGTCAAGACAAGATCTCCAAGGAATATAGTGCCCCCAATTAGAAGATAACATGCGAAAGGAGGTCTTATGATGGATGTGATAGGATTGAAACTAGGATGGAAAAAGTTGAAGGGGCTAGGGAGATGGATGATAGCTGGGATGGTTGGCTGAAGATGTAGGAGATAAGTGGATGGTGTGAGATGGAAGATGGAGGGTGGAGGATAGGTGGATAGATTGGAATTTGGAGTTGGATGTCAAGAGATGACCAAAAGCATGAGGGTGATAGGCTAAGCTGGGGATGGTGGGATTATGCATGACGCTTGTTTGCCAAGTTTTCATCATGGTACTTGTCCAAGGTGCTTGAATTGCCAAGTTTTCACCAGTGGACACTTTATTTTTCTTTACTTTTCTTTTTCTTTTTCTTTTTTGACTTTTTGACTTTGGACTTAGCTGGAATGATTTTGGCTTTCTTCGGCTATTTTTGGCTCATAGATGTTGGTAGGATGGATGAAAAAGGATTGGATTGAACAAGTGGAATGGTGGGTGGGAGTTTGATGGATAATGGATGCGAAGACATAAGGCTTGTGGGTAAATGGATGAGGAAAATGGAAAGATCATCATTGGCACACACCTTGAGAGGTGATAAAGTAGTGGGAAAGATGGTTTTGAGTGAGGTTGAGGAGAAAATGGAGGAAGAGAAAGATAAGAACTAAAAGTAGAGTTGGAAGATGGAGGATGGGAAATTTAGGATAAGAAGCATATGGACTAAAAGTGGATTGGGGGGATGAAGGATGCTTATATGGGGATTTGGATGAAGGATGGACGGATGAGGCTTTTTGAGTAGCAGGAATGGATGCCAATTGAGATTTTTCTTTGAGATGCATTTATTTTATGAGCATCTTGGGTATCCACATGATTTTTGACTTTTTTAGCTTGGGCTTTTGTGGCCTCTTGACTTTTTCTTTGATTGGGATTAAATGTTTCTTGTTTTGAACATGTATTTTAGAAGGGACATGTTGAGACTTGGATTTTTGTCGATTTTTGGATCTATGCTTTTGTATTTTGGCATCTAATATGCTTCTATTAGCCATGGGATGAGAATAAGAGCATGGAGGAGATGGAGGGATAATTGATGGAGTGATAGGGTTTAAAGGTTGGAAGGGATTCAAGGGTGAGTGCCTTTGATGATCTAGCTGGTGGATTTGAGGGGATGGAAGGATAGATTGGAACATAGGATATGGATGGATATAATTGCCCAAAATGGATGGAGGGAAGGAAGGATATGGGCCCAAAATAGATGGAAATGGGGAAGGTGTAGGTCCCAAAATAGATGGAGGGGATAAAGGATTCATATTAGGTATGTAAGGACCCAAAATGGATGGAAAGGGTGTGGGATTTAGATAAGGGATATATGGACCCAAAATGGAGGGTTGGAGATAAGGAGTAGGATGAGGGCCCAAAATAGATGTGAAATAAGATGGATGGGAACTTTGGGGTGGAGATGGAAGGACTTGGGACCATGCAGGAATAGCAGGGATACCAACATCTAGAAATACATTTTCATTTCTTTTTTCAATATGATGTTCATTATTTGGAACACAAGATGTGAGTCCATTACTAGCTGAAGGAGTTGGAGCTTCGGATATGATAATTAGTTTTTCTTTGATAGATCTATCATCATGGATTATGGGAGATGTATGATCATGAAGCAGAGGAGATGGGAGGATAGGATCTTGAGTTGGGTGGGCTGAGCGAAAGGGATCTTGAGATGGAGTAAGTAAGATGTTAGGATTTAGATATGGAAGGGATGGTCAAAGTGGATCATGTAGGGGAATAAGTGGGATGGTGGGATCTGCTATTTTGTCAGAGGATATTTCAACATGCTTTTGGACAAGATCTTGACAGGAATGGATGGGAGTGGATGCATGAGGTTCATTATATGGGATTTGGATAATGCTTGGAGGAGGAGATGTGGATGGGATTTGGAGGTATTCAATGGGTGGTGGGATTTTGATGCTTGTGGAAAGTGGAAGGATTTTAAGAAATTTGATGGATGGTATGGGGATGGTAGCTATGGGAGATGGAGGTGATATTATAGATGGGGAAGCTTCATCACTGACTACTTCACATGGTTGGATTAGATGACATGGCTTATCGACTATTGGAGCTAGCTTTTCTTGTATTTCCTCTAAAAGATTCCTTGGAGACTCGTGTGTTAGAGGTGGAGGTGGTGGATTGATAGGAATAGCTGGTGTGATGAGTGCGGAAGATTGGAAGCTTGGTTGATTGGGTGATGGAGGAGAAGCTGGGATATCAGATGGCATGACTAGATAGTTTGGAATAACTCTTGGATTTTGTGGGATGCTTGGGGGAATGTTTCTAAGGCTTTCAATAAACCCATCATAGTCAACAAGATTTTCATCATCATTGGAATAGGAGGTGGCGGGAGCAAGGATAATATGACCGAACACATCATGATAGGTTTGGGATTTCATGTTTTGATGATGAGTCAGATGGGGATGGGGTCTTGCATATGGATGAACACGAAAGCTCATGGTTGGATTTGGATTAAGCACAGATTTTGGATTGGCTGATGAAGGATTTCCTAGGGAGAGTCAAAGTTGTATGACAGACCTAAGGAGGATTGGCTGGAGATCTGTGGATGGAAGACTTCAAGGGCATGCTGTCAAAAAGTGAGAGTTTTTCTTTCCTATGCGCTGGATTGGTGGAGATTGTGTCAACTTAAGGATAGACTAATGATCCTATGGGCATGACACGAGATTGACCACTTGTGGATCCCAACATTTAGCTCAAGGTGATGAGGGATAATAAGTGACAAAGCTAGATTACCCTAGACAAAGCTCTGTCAAAGGGATAACCTTGGTGAGGCCAGTGGATTGGTTGGATTGATTGGATAGAAAATTCTAGTAGAATGACAACAACTCTCTAAAGGCTTGGGTGTGATTTTGGATTGGGTTGCTAGCTGGCTAGAGGGGATGATTTGGAGAGACTTTGGATTTGGGATTTTTCTAAAGCAAGGAACTAGATAGATTTGGTTGCAGCGGGGGAGCTTGGATGATTTTCTGATGAGGCAGTGACTACGCTAAGTATGCCTTGAGCTGGGAGATTTCTGCTTTTTTGGGATTTTGACCAAAGTTGGCAAACATTCATTCAAAAGCTATGAACAAACAAGCAGACAAAATTTTGGAGCAAGCACGTCAAACACACCAACATGCTAGGAAGCTTTCTACAAGGATGAAATTTGTTATAGCTAGGGAGTCCTCGATATATGCAAGGTACGTGAGGCCCAAATCTGTAGATGAAACCAAAAAGATATCACACAGCCAAGAGGAGCGGTAACCCACTTCTCCTCTTTCACTTCTCAAGGGTATAAAGTTCCTTGAGGCTTAGCCCGAGTGACAAAATCTTGATCCCAAGAGAGGTCTCTTTCGATTCACCTCCCGATTCTTATACTCCACCAGAATGTGGGAGTTGAGGTCATCCAAGGGGTGATGAAATCTCCACCAGGCCTCCTAAAAAGAAACAAGGTTTTGGATCCTAATCTTATGCACGCAAGATGGCCTCGAAAGACGACAAGGGGAGAGAAGACTTGGATGACCTTGGAATAAAAAACATGCTTGTTCTTTTACCAACTAACTCTTATGTGTGCTAATCTAGACTTTGCAAGCACTCATGTTTAAGAGACAATGTTTAATTCCAACTTGAAGCGCCAACAAAAGTAAATCGATCGAAGAATGGAAACAAGAAGAAGAGTTAGGGTCAACAAAAGCAAACTCGCATGCTCGGAGGCCCTCCATGTCAAGTATCGATAAATTTCTTTTAAAGCATTCAAGAGTTGGTGTGATTTTTTTTTTTAAGCCCAAAGCAAAGATGTGTGAGACTCGATTTGTCAAGCGCGCGCCCGGAGGCCCTCCACGTCAATAGTTGTTCAATTTTAGTTCCCAAACTTGAAGTGTGAGCGAGATTAATGCGCATTCAAGGAATTTTCTTACTTAGAAAAACCACTAAAGACCCAAGTGAGTGGAGTTTGATCTTTATGGAGCACTTAACACCCTCTTAGGTAGACCCATCCCCATAGATGGCGCTGAGATTGCAACCAATGGTTAAATTGATGGGTGATTAAAGAGGGTGAGTCCAACTACAAACTTACTCAAAGCGTCTTTATTAGTTTTTATAACTTAGAAGATTTCAAAAATGTGGATTCATTTTATGCCCCAAAAGATGATTATTTGATCTATGGCATTCAAGATTGGATTTGTTGTTTTAATCATGCATTCATAAAAATAAAAAAAACTTGATTTTAATCCATGGCACTCAAGAGTGATTTTAGCAACATGCATTCAAAGACAAGTGATTAAACATTCAAGTTTTTTCCTTTGAGCATTCAAGATTGAGATTTTGTGTGTTGTTTTAAGAACTTTGAAGTGCTTTGTTTTAACCTTAGATCATTCAAGATTGTTTTGGACTCAAAAGTGAAAATGACTCTTTGGACTTTGGTTTTCATTCAAGATTTTGTGTTCTAGTTTGCATATTTTAAGCCCAAAAATGATATTCCTAGATTGTTTTGATGCATGAAAAACCTAAGAAACATTCAAGATTTTGCAACAAGACATTTGTTTGGAATAAATAACAAAGCTTTTAGGACAATTTTTGGCAACCATTTAGGACTCTTAGTTTTCATGAGATTTTTAAAAGAACTTTAAAATATTTGCAAATGAGGTTCATTTTATCCTTGATTGATGCTTTGAGTTTGATTTAGATTTTAGTGTGCACTTAGTGTTGATTTTGAGCCTTTTGAAATGGAAACTTGAAGTTCTTTTTAAAATCCCAAAAATGAAGTGTTCCTAACTTTGCATGAATGCATCTAAAACCTTGATGTTGCAAGGATGCAAATGATTGGATTGGTTTAGTTTCACTTGTTAAAAGATTTTTTCTTTTTTGCAAATTTTTAATTTTTTAATGGATTTAAGTATGATTTGGGGGTTCATTTTAAGCACTAAAAAGAAGTGTGTATGATTTTTCTTCCTTAAAAAAAATGGCCAAGATCTCCCACAAGATGAAGAAGAAGAAGTAGATGGAATAAGAAGAATATAGACAAGAAGAGGAAGAAGAATTCCAAGTGCTTTGTCCACCTATAAGCTTGAAAAATCTGCAAATACTATGAGATGAACTATGAGTTCTTTTGTCTTCTTCATGCTCATGTGGACCTACAAAACCAATTTATACAATCCTACCAATCACAAAAAAGAGCAAAATTAGCCAAAATTAGCAAATGACATACAAAACTTGACTAAAAGAGCTAATGAAGATGACCCATGCGGGGTCCCACCGAGCGTGCCAAAATGTATATGAGCAATGTTAGTATGCTAATAGAAACCAAATTTAAATAAAGCTTCTACAAACTAAAAAAAATTCATAAACTTCAAGATAGACTAAGATGAACTCTCAATCGAGAATATGAGCCATTAATGGGCTCTCTCAATGAGAAGCTCTCTTGTTGAGTGGCTTTGTCTAAATAGATAGGATGTATGCTCAAGCTTATGCTTCAAAAAGGGCTTCAAATGGAGTTGGAATTTGGGTGTGAGTGTATGGTTTTGATGTAAAATGGCTTGTCAAAATGGCATTATGACTTTAATTCATGGATTGTGTTATTTTTCAAAGGGGAAGGATCCAATTTATAGGCAAGAGGCTTGAGGGATTGAGGGCTAAGATGCAAGGATGGGAAAAAGCTCATGGAGGGCTCAGATTGCATGAGAGGAGAGCACATGGATTGTGCTTCCTTACAGCCAATCAAGGAGTGACACATGTCACATGGTGAGGGGATGGAGGAAAGGGGAAGGATGAGTCAACAAAGGAGGCTCAAGGGATAAAATCTTCATAAAGACCCACATAATGGCTTGTAAGAGCAATAAAAGGGCTTGGAAGAGTCATTTATGGCCTAGTGTACTTCATAAAGTTTTATGGTTGAGATATTTTGAGGGAGATGAGAGAAATTTCGACTTGGGCTTGATTAGGAGGGTTTTAAGCTTGCTTAGGATTGTGCAAATGATTAGAGGATGGATTAGGATGGTTTAGGATTAGCTTAGGGATAGGCAAGTGGATGGCATTTAATGAGGGTGGGTGAAGGAGGAGATATTTGTTAACTTTGGCTTGGGTTAGTAAGTTTTAACCCATGTTTAGGGAATGTGACAAGGTTAGGAGGGTATTAGGATTAGGTTTAAAGACATCTTCTAGAAGAGTCTAGACTTTGGATGAGGATAAAGACTTTCTAGAATAGTCTAGAATTTCCTAGGATGAGGATGAAGACTTTCTAGAAGAGTCTAAAACTTCTTAGGATGAGGATAAATTAGATTTTTAGGAAATAAATAAAGTTTTATTTATTTCAAGGGTTTGGGTTGAGGAGATATTTATTAAAACTTTTTTAATAAACATGAGGATTAATATTTAATCTTAATTAAATATTTTGAGTTGGGATTAGGGGTAGGAAATGATGGGATTAGCCTTTAATCAAAATTAAAGAAGGATTAGAAGATTTTGGAAGAGGTTAGTGGTCTTAAGGAAATTGGCCAAGTTTTGGGCAAAAAATAATTTATTTATTTATTTTGAGTTTTTTGGTCAATTTATTAATTAAATAATTAATAAATAAGGAAATAATGTTTAAATAAGATTTAAACATTTTTGGGAGGGATTCCTTAATTAAATATTTTTAATTAAGATAAAGGGATTTAATGGCATAAAAATAAATTAATTAATTAATGATGATGTCATCAGGAATTTTTCAGAAAATAAAAATACTTTATTTTCTAAAAGTTTTTAGGTGTCTACAAGTACTATGCAAGACAAGCAAGCAATGTTTGAATTATGTGATGCAATCCCTAATTTGTGTCCCAATGAACTAACTAGTTTTGGAGTTCCTGGGAAACCTATTGGCAATTTCAAGCAGAACCTCTCCCCCCATGACTATTCAGGAAGCACTTCCGCAAATAAAAAAGTATTGGCCTTCATGGGATCAAATGACAAAAAAAAAGTCCATAGACTCAAGACGATGTGGCACTGTCCTTATTGATCAACTGAGAGTTATGATTCAGAATGCACGAGGGCAACTGTAAGATAGTGCGCAGAAATATATACTTCAAAAGTGTGAAGAGTGGAATTTGGTATGGGTGGGGTCAGGTGACCTCGTCGCTCTAGAGTTCCATGAGATAGAGCTTATAGTAAAATTTGATAGAGATCACACTCGTAGAACTTCTTGTCCGACTGACCACTTGTGTTGTTTGGGTAATTCATTCCAAAAAAATACAGTTGCATATCATTTATCAGTCTTGAAAGCATTATATCCTGATGGCGTAAGAGTACTTTCTCTATTTTCTAGTATTGGTGGAGCAGAAGTTGCTCTTCATCAATTTGGAATACATTTAAGTTGTGTTGTATCTATTTTAAATTATGAGTTTCCTCACATTGTGATGGAAGTGAGAGAAATAATGCACTCAGAAGCCTCAGCTAGTAATTTTTCCTGATCAATGTGTAGGCTCATTTTTTTTGTAAATAACTCAACGTTAATAAACTACCTGAAAAATAGAAAATTGATTTTAACCGGAACAGAATGTTCTCTACTGATTTTAAATTGTCAAATCAAAGGATTACATACCCTAACTAAGAATAGTAATTTTTTTCATTTTCAAATTAATTTTATAAAGGTTTACAATCATAAAATACTTTTTTTTTAACGAGAGTTCAATTTTTAGTTGTCCAACAAATTTTTTTGAACCGACTCTAAAGTGGTTTGTCATGGAAGTTTATCATAATAATAATGTTTCTAATCTTCTTTAACAGATGATTTTTAATTATAACTTTTGGAGGACCTCTGTGGGCTTAGAAAGTATGTGTTTTGTTTTACAATGATACAAAATCACCATATTTATTGTTTGCAACTACTTGAATTTCCTGGGAACTTTTTAAGGTGAAGTATTATTAAATTCATCCATGGTACAATTAATTTAAATTATTAAATTATATAATTTTTTCATAAATTAATGAAAATAAAGAACTTATGATTGTACAATTAATCTAAACACATTTAATTCAAGATGAAATTCAATAGTTTGAAAAGAAGTTGATATTTAAGAATTGTAACATAGATAATGAAATTATGTAAGTTCGAACTAACTTCTAGCCTATTTATATTGAGTTGTTAAATTATTAAATTCATCCATAGTACAATCAATATTATAGTTTTTAAAATAAACTAATGATAACTGAAACTCAGATATTCAGATTAAAAACACAATTTCACCAAAGTTGATATTCACAATTTCACCATAGTATGTAATTGAAAACACATTTCACCAAAGTTGATATTCAGATTATTATAAAATAAATCTCAAAGGTCTAATCAACCATGATGTACACTTATAACATGCAATATTTTTTCATGATCTTCATTGTCTAGTCTCCACTTGCGACGTGCACGCTTAAGTTTGACTGGATGCAGACAAAGCCCTGTAGCAACGACCAGGTGGCTATATTGTAAAACTTTGTTGTCAGGTTGATAATCAACAAAGTGTATTCCATATTGGACTATTTTCTCTTGCTTCAAATATGTCCCCTCTATCACAACAGAACCTGTACCACAAATTTAAGTGTTTTAAAATTTGACAGATATGAAGTTGCCTAAATATATATATTTATTTAAATATATATGTGCATGTACATATGTATATGTATAATTTACCTATGGGGAACAACATTCCATCACTTTCTTCAAGGTCATATAACTTTGTCCTCTCTGCAGTACATCGCAATAAATAATAACTGACACATTCATGATTTCCAGGCTCAGCAATCACTGCAAAGACATCTCCTGCATAACAAGTATACATGAATGCATGTGTAAAATATATATAAGACAGTTGAAATCGATAATTAAATAAAAAATTGAGATTAATTTTTATGATACTCACCCACTTTTACCAATCCAGAGATATGATTATAATCATCAGAAATGAATGGAATATCATCAAAATTTTCATCTTCTTTATCAAATTTATCGGTAACATCAAGTGGTACCGAAATCCATGCACCTGTATATCCATGTGTCTGATTGATGCATTCTTCATAGTTTTCATCAATGCAACTGTCACAAAAACATGAGTATTCTCTTGTCTTCAATGTCCAATTGCAATTATCTGTACTCATGACTGAATGTAAAGAACGTGTCTGTTCTATCCTCTTGCAACCATGCATGTTTTTTCTATTGACACCTGAAAGTTCGTTAAATTGAAAATATAGAAAAATTAAATTTAAACTTCAACGAATTCAAAAATAAAACTTAACAATAAAATTTTATAATTTAATCGTGCATAAAAGTTAAATAGACATACACATCCATACCTGTTATCTCCTAAAAGACTCTATATGGTGTCTGTCGACTCATTGTTGATGATGTCCCAACCTCATCTAATGCAAAATGAGTCTTACAACATTCAACAACATCATGTGCATCATTTACATGAACTCCCTAATAATTCATTTGATATTTTCGTAAAGCACGTTTGATGCAAGCTCCAGCACCATCATGTTCACCTTTTCCATGACCACTCTCAAAGAAATTCCATATGTGTTTTATATTCTCATTGCGATGATATCTACACAATGCATAAAATGGTCTAGATGATTTAAACTGTGCAGCACATCCATCAAACCAAACATAATGTTTATCAACATTTATGTTTCTTTCTTTCAAATAAGAAAAGAATGTATTGAAGCAATGTTCTACATAGTGAATTTCATGTTCTTTATCATCACTTATATAAAAATGATATTCCTTTATAATTACTCGTGCTTGAACTATACTCTAAACACCATCCAAATCTAACTGTGCATGTTTATAAAAAACATGTACCATAATAGTGACCTGCTTATTAAAGTAATAATCTAATTGAATTGCTTTCTGATGAACAAATGAATAGTTTTCTGCAAAATCAACAACTGATACAATTGTTCCAAGTGGAAAATTATCTCTCAGAGTTTGAAACTGTTGTGCTTGCCACTTTGCAAAAAATGCATGACAAATATAAGGTTGAATCAATTTCTTAAATCTGTCCATAAATTTTAGAACAGGCAACTCCTCTTCAACATATTCCAACCTTTTTGTTTCTTTCCCCAACTTTGTTTCATTCTTGACATACTTGTAATTTTTACAATTCAATATTTTTGTTACATCAATATTTTCAGTTTTCAAAGGAAATAGAGCCAATTCACCACATGTTTCACATAATCCTTTGATGCAATTTATTTGACCAGCTGGATCATCTATGTTGTCACACAAAATGGATGATATAAACTCACTTCTCCTACTAGGAGGAGCAACATGAAAACCATATGTGTCTTCTACAAAATTTTTAAATACCTGATAGTGGAGATCAAACTCAATATGATGACAACAACAAGTTTCAAACACTTTGTTTGACCTCACAAAGTATGGCTTCAATTTTTCAAACAATGTTTGCCCAACTTTTACATTAGGATGTTGACTACAAAACGAAACATATAACTCATGTTGTGTTGTGTCCAACCAATGTTTTGTATGATGTTCATATTGACCAGGCGCAATCCTATACCTGATAACATCTCTACTATTTGATGAAGGATGAGTGTTATCAATCCAAAATGATATGATTAATTTTTTTAATAACTCTTCAATCCTATCAAAATGAGGTGCTCTACACATGATTGCCCAATTGCCCTCCATAGTACTGTCATCCACAATTAATCTTCTCTTAACATATTCTCTCATTGTTTTCCTACTAAAACCCATTTCAGACGAAATTGAAGATATTTGTCTATTTTGGGTCATATTCTTACTTACAACAAACATCAACATCACTTTTCTTTCCGTAGACTTATCTTTAGTTCGAGAGTGTTTTCCTATGTTTCTCAAACCTTGTTTAACATTTTCAATCAAATTAGTTTGCATGTTAGAAAATCTTCTCTTTTTTGATGTTGTGTTTACACCTAACAATTTCAATGCCTCTTGCAACTTGTTTTGTGTAAGCAAAAGTGAAAGCAACTGAGCTTGTTCAAGTATTTCAATATTATCAAATTGAGCCATAATTTCTCTTATCTTCTTCTTCATTGACCTTCTCTTAGACAAACTTAATGGTTGAACACTAGCTACAAGTTTTCTCAATTTATCTACATCCATTTTAAGTAAATGATATAAATTCTTATGAGAAATACCATACTTTATAGATTGGACAATATTTAAGAGTTCATCCATACTAGTTCCTACACCTGATCTCGACCCTTCTCTAATTTCTGTTACTAGAATTTCTACAGGGACGGATCTTGAGCCTTCTCCAACATCCATTATTTGAGATTCAACAAGGAAAGATTATGACCCTTCTCCGACTTCTATTATTTGAACCTCTGTAGGGACTGATCTTGAACCTTCTTCAACATTCATTATTTGAGATTCCGTAGGGAGTGTTCCTGACCTCTCTCCCATAGGCACTACTTGTACTTTTGTTGAGCCTTCTTCAACATTTCCTTCACCTTGTTTAATTCGATGATAATGTGCCACAGTTTTCTGAATATTTCTTTGTTCTGCTTCATCAGATCTTTTCCTTGCATATTTTTTTTGCCTTCCTCTCTTGTTTCCCATTATAAAATCAAAAAAAAAAATGTATCCCTTGCCTCAAGATAAATTTCATGCAGTAACCAGATAAAAAAATTACTGTATAGATTTGTCTGTCGCTGTCAGTACTTTTAAATTATTTGACAGAAATCAATAGAATGCAGTCATCTGCAACAAGACATAAATATTTTTCATTATATGACTAAAATCTACGAGTCGCATTCTTTACAAGTAGCAAAGCACCAAATCCTTCTTAAGCCATCATTGAATCACAAACAAATAACATGGTATGAATACTATAATGTTTGTCCTAAAAAATAAATTTTTCTTTCTTATAAAATATATAATTTTTTTGTCTCTTTAATTTTTTCGTTCTTATTGTAGGAATAGAAAAATGGGTTAAATGCATAATATACTATGAGAAATCACAAAACTCAATCAACATACATTAACACCCACTAGTCTACCATGAAAGCCAAACTAATCAAAAAAAGTAAACACAAGGTTAGAAACCCCCTCTTTTATTTGTAGCTCCCATGTCCTTCTTTTTTCTGCAAATGATGTAGCTCCAAAGTTTCTTAAAATGCAAATTTTGAGTGTTTTGAGGGATTTAGAGTGTTTCTTAAGCTCTTGGGATGCAATGCAAGGTGTGGAAGTGCAGATTAGGATTTTGGAACCTAGAATGAAACACGTAATTACCAAGTGCACCCTAAAACTACCAAGTGCGCCCTGAAACTACCAACTGCGCCCATGAAGTGTGCAGTTGGTAAAACAGGGGTTAAATGCATAATATACTATGAAAAATCACAAAACTCAATCATCATACATTAACACCCACTAGTCTACCATGAAAGACAAACTAATCAAAAAAAGTAAACACAAGGTTAGAAACCCCCTCTTTTATTTGTAGCTCCCATGTCCTTCTTTTTTCTGCAAATGATGTAGCTCCAAAGTTTCTTAAAATGCAAATTTTGAGTGTTTTGAGGGATTTAGAGTGTTTCTTAAGCTCTTGGGATGCAATGCAAGGTGTGGAAGTGCAGATTAGGGTTTTGGAACCTAGAATGAAACACCTAATTACCAAGTGTGCCCTGAAACTACCAAGTGCACCCTGAAACTACCAACTACGCCCATGAAGTGTGCAGTTGGTAAAACAGGGTTGCAATTGATAAAAGAGGTCAAAACTTGATAATTAAGATGTGGGTATGCAAGCTATGAGTGTTTTTTATATTTTTAAGTGTTTACGGATGTTATGCAATGTGAGGAAATGTTAAATGACCTAGGGTTTTGATATGCAAAGTACAAATGTCCTAGGGATGTTATGCAAGTGCAAATGCAAGGTGTCATTTTGAAGGTATGCAAGATGAAGATTATGATGTGAAAAATGAAGGTTAGGGTTATGTTTTGGACTTGGTAAGGATGTTAAAGGTAGGTGTATGCAAAGTGGACTATGCAAGGGATGGTTTCCTAGGGTTGATAATGACGTTTAGGCTATGCAAAATAAGGATAGGTGATCAAGAAGACAAGTTGGTTGATGGACAATTTGATAGGGTTTGATAGTGAAAATGATGTTAGGGTTTAAAAAATGCAATATGAGGGGGATATACCACTAGGGTAAGTCAAAAATGACATTTAGAAATATGATTATGCTAATGATAGCTCGTATACATAAGGTTTTTTGAACTTAGGTGAAATCTTTACAAGGTATTAACCTAAGAGTTTAACGTTATGACAATAGACTTTGGATCTTGATCAAAAAAATGACAAAAAAAGATAAGATCAAAATGACAAAGCCAAATCTACCTTGACATAGGTAGCAGTTGGAAAGCTGGGTTGAAACTAAGGCAATTCTAAGAGCTATGTTTTCCAGATTTTTTGTTGAAAAATGGGTCAAACTTTACTAGTGCCTCTATAGAGATGGAGAAAAGGCCCAATTGGTGAAGGGATTGAGAAGAAGAGGGATATGGAGATAAAAGGAAGAGATAAACAAAGATAGTGAGAATGAAATATATAACTAAGAGAAGGTAGAGAGGGAGATATAGGGATAGAGATGGATAAAGGGAGAGATGGAGAAGAAATATGGATATAGAGAAGAGGTGTATGTGGAGAAAAAAATGGATAGGTGATGAGAGAAGTGAAAGGGGTAGACAGAGATGGAGGGATGAATATAAAAATGAGACACAAGTAAATAGTGTTTGTGTGTGTGTGGGAGAGGGAGAGAGCAGTGAGGGAGAGACACATTGAAGGAGATAATTCAAAATGAATGCTCAAAATGATGTGTAGGACATCCAAAATGATGGTTAAAGTAGTCAAGATGAGGTTTGCGTATGCAAAGATGCAAGATGGAAGATGCAAAGTGATAATTTTTGAGGTGAAATGCAAAGGATGCAAGCTTAAATGCTAATGATTGCAATGTGAATATGAGGGATAATAAAAAGGTGCTATATGAAGTCTATATGATGCAAGTATGAGGCTCAAACTATGAAGAATGCAAGTGGATGCTATGCAAGAGTGAAATCTATGTTTTGCCAAGCACGTTTAGGAGCACAAGTTGCTATGTTTTCCAAGGTTTGAATGTATTGAACCAAAGTTTGTAATGTTTTGACAATGTTTGATATTTTGACAAGGTTTTGCAAATTTTCAAGGTGTAAATTTGAATGTTGGCTTTTATCTTGATTATGTTTTACACACACGCAAGACACATTAAGACAAGAATAGTTGTTGTTAAAAGTGAACAGTCACACCACAACCTAGGCTTTAGGACTGTATCCACTGAATTCCTACTTGAACCAAAGTTCAGCCGTGCTTATCCAGAGTGGAAAACTTAGGACCCTGGCACCACAGGCTCCCCCTTACAACGCACTCACTTCTTGGGGCTACCAAGATCCGCTTCCCAAGGGGCATGACTTCCCAAGGGACTGTTGTCTCTACTAAGGACCGCGAGAATGTAAGATGTCTTCACGGGCATGGGTGACCCCTTGAGCCAGTGGATAGAAAGGATTTTGGCCACTAAAACATGGTTTTTAGTAAGGGCATTCCGTTCAGCAAGTGAGTGATAAACTTCCTCAGAAGGTCTCCCAGCCCCGAGAATTGGGGTTTGACGCACCACAAGGATACTGGAGGAGAGCTATCACTCAACAATACCGCCGACATGACTTTCACTGTAATCGAGTTTTATATAACGGCTGGAACGTTGACCTGACTTTTGGCCCATTACCGCTCTGACGTCGTCCCTTGGCATACCCAATATTAAGTATCTTGGTCCAAGGTAGGCCTCCTATAGAAGTTACATGGATTTCTCTTACACCCCAGATCCACGAATGGCGAGGGGAGAGGATACGTCCAATGCAACTCCTAGGGATTTAAACACTATAAATACACTAGGCAGAAAATAAAAAGTTCATTTTAAGCACCAAGCGAAGTGTTATTTAATCTAATAAATCCACACACATGGTTTTGACAAACACCCAATGGTCTTTGACAACGTCCTACAAAGCAAACATTAGTAGTTTGTTATGATCATGTCTTCATCCCACAATTGCCACATGTTGCAAGGAGACCATTAGTAACACAAAATCATCTAATCTATGTTCTAGAAGGAAATGAAAACCTTAGATTATTTCTTTATAGAAATTGAGAATTCATAAAGAGTTGTGACACATTTATTTTTATCGAATGAATTTGATTTGAAAATAAAATTAAATATTTTTTATTAATTCAAGTTATAAATTAAAAAATTTAATTAAATGTGAACGAAGATAAGAAATATTGATGAAAGCATGAACGAAGATAGGAAGAATATTAATTTGCAAATATTGAGAAATCTCTCACCTGCCTTCGATTTATCTATGGACAAAATTCGTGGCAAAGACAAGCCTGCAATGCACTATCAGGTTGATACTAAATACAGAGATTGATGGCACAAAATGACGTCTATAATGAAAATTTGCAATCAATGATTGAAACGTGAGACATGGTGGTTTTTGTTTCATGGATAGAATGATGTTTCATGCATGTAGGAGCAGGGCCCATTTTTTATAATTTTTTGGCTTTTTCGATTGTTCACACGAACACGAAATTTTTAGCTATGTTCGCGCGAACATAGCCAGATATTTTTTTGGCCACTGTGAAAGTGTAACAAACATGTTTGCCTGAACATGTGTTCGTGTAAACATGCATAATATGTTCGCTTGGACACAATGTTCGAGCGAACGCTCAAAATTAGGAAAATTTGAACTCATTTTTCATAATTTTTTTAATTGTTTGCTCTTTTGACTCCCATAATTGCAAGAGAATGATCTCCTACTGTAAAATAAAAAATTTCAAAATGTGCTGCTTGAAGCAAGCTTTCCAACGACTATAATTTTAATACATATTTTAGTCGTTAAGACTTTCAAATATGAGTTTAACTCATTATAGGTTCATTACCGATTGAACATCAACCGACTTCGACACTTCGGGAAAATTAGTAAATTAGGTCAAATTTTTTTTGAAAAATATGTAGGCACTAGCTTATTTAGATACCTTACTATTCGAAAAAAAAAAAAAGGTTTATGATAAATTGACTTCAAATTATCTGTGTCAAACGGAAGGTATGTCTAAATTACGATTCGTGTCACTTCAAAACTTCATAAACTATACAATATTCAACAAAAATAAATCAAATCAAATGCAGACACTGGATATTGATGTTACAAATCCAACGCCGAAAGAATTACTTCATTATCATTTCTAGAAAAAAAGTTATGTGTGTCAAACAGACTGTCACTCTTTAAAATATTGAATTTTATTATGTACCACTTTTCAGAGGAGATAAAAAAAAATTGACATAATTTTTTTTTTTTTTTAGATTAAAAAATATAGTTACAAATTAGGAACAAACTATTCAAAATCACTAGTTTATGTCATCTTGAAATTATTTATAGTTTTGGAGATATAGTCACTTGAACGTGACGTTTGTTGCAAAAATATTGATTTCAGTGTCAAAATTGGTCAAAAAGTGGAACCCATTATTGTGGGATCACCCCACACTTATTATGAATGATGGAATTCATAGAAATGGGAGTTACACATGCAATCCCATGCAACTCCTTTCTCATCTCTATAAAAGAGATGCCTCTCTCATTCTTCAACACTTCTTCTACACATCATCTTGATGTTATTGTAATGAGTCATTTGCTCCACCTTCTTTCTCTCTTCTTTCTTAAGGCTTTTGCCTTCCATTCATAAAATTACACAAGGAGTTTTCTTTCCTTTCCCATTTCAAAATATTTGTCTTCTCTCTTGTGTTGATCTTGGAAAGCTCATGTAAAGTATGGTAACTATTTTCATTACAAACTCCCTTGGATTTATTTATTGTTCTTCATTTTAGTTCATTTCAATTTCATTATTTCCAACACTTCCAATGCCAAAAACTACACCTTAATGCATGCAAGACACCAAAGATAAAATGTCTCATAAATACTTTATTAAAACATTTATTCAAAATAAAATAGAAGCACAACAAAAATAGAAAATCAAAATTCATCTTGATTTGCATGCTCGAGTCAATACAACGTGGGTGTAAAAATATTGCCTCGAAATTCAATAGCATCCAAACTCAATGTGTTTTATGGAAATGGGGGTTTTCAAGCACTCTGAGCTCAACAATGATTTTTGTTTGGGCTCAAAGTGTTCCAAAAAATAGGTCCCCTAGATCTAATACAAAATCCTTTAGAGGCCACAAATTTGAAAATTGATGCCAAATCTCTCACAAATAGAATAGGGGCATGAAGATATGGAGCTCTAATACTATGTTGAAGTTTATGAAGGATCAACTTCACAGCTCCCAAGAATTACCTGCATGCAAACACATGTCACAAAAAGAGAGAAACAAAAGCTATGCAGGCTAGAATTCCCAAATCCATAGATGATAGATTCATGATTAGAAAAAAAGAGATTGTTATTATCAAAAGTGAATCAATGTGATAATTACAAAGAGAGATAATCCTTATAAAGGAGATCAAAACCCTAACATGCAACTAACCTAGATTGTATGATAATAATTAATAAAAGAATTAATTATTATATGCCCAAAGTTTAGCTAAAATAATCTAGAGATAATAAGTGACTTGATAATTAACTCAATATGATTTAATTAATAAGAAAAAACTTTATTACTCTAATAGATGGTTATACCCATTTATGCCATGTCTATTTTCAAATTACCCAAAAATTCTTTACAGGTTCAAAGAGTATCTTTAGGAAATGCCTATGGGAAGTAAATAATCAAGTAAAGAAAATCTCTCTTCTTAATTGGGCCTTGGAGTGCAAGTAAAAAATAAATATGGGGATGGGTTTGAGACACATGGAAATGAAGAACTTTCCCTTGGGGGTGAAACTTATATGGAAAATGTATAGAGATCTTGACAAGATTTGGGCTAAGCTAATGTAGAAAAAGTATTTGGACAATGATGATCCTACCATAATTATGACTTGTTGAAATGTCAATGTTGGTTCAACGGTATGGAAGTTTATGAGGGAATGAAGACCTATCACTATGGATCATTTAACCTTGAAAATTTGTAATGAGAAGCATGCTTAAATTCAAATTCAATTCATGGGATGGACACAAAATTTTAAGTATTATTATTTTTAACCAAATTCGATGGACAATGCTGATCCTACTAGAATTATGACTTTTTGCAATGTCAATGTTGGTTCAATAGTATGGAAGTTTATGAGGGAATGAAGACCTATCACTGTGGATCATTTAACCTTGAAAATTTGTAATGAGAAGCATGCTAAATTCTAATTCAATTCATGGGATGGAAACAAAATTTTAAGTATTATTTTTTTTAACCAAATTGTATAAGTCATGTTGAGGCTATATATGGAGATTTTGCAGTTGATTATATCATGAAATCCTTCTCAAGAAGTAGTATATTTGAGTAGATTCTAGTTCTAGAAGTGAATATACCTAAAGATGATAGGATTAGATTGGAGTCAATTTAAAAGAATGGAATAATCATCCTATGAAAAACTCCAGATGAATTTGTATGGTCTAATGCTAAGTTGGGCAAATATTCAACTAGTTTAGGGTATAAAATCCAATGTTTGGAAGTTGAAGAAAAAGAATGGCCTTCACATATTTTCTGGAACAGGATTATTTCCCCAAGGGTAGGGGCCTTTTTATTGACTGTACTACATAGAAAAATTCTAATAGGTAAGAGGTTAAAAACTTACGTCATCTGTAAGCCATTTGTATATCTTATGTGCAAACAAAATGAGGAAACAATGAATAATTTTCATTACAAATATACTTTTTCATAGCAGTGGTAGAACTAGTTATGTCATAATTTGGAATGGTTCTAAACAAGAGATGATTATCTGGAGAATCACATTAAAATGTAGCCAAGGATTCATCAAAAGTCTATTTGGGGGCTTTATGGGGATTTTCTCTCTTCGTGCTAGTATGGTATGTATGGAAAGAAAAGAATCAAAGAAGTTTTGATAAAAAGTTCCTACTAGTTGAAAAAAAGATTGACAAAATTAAGGTAAGAATAAGTGAAGTCACCATTGCAATGATATATGGAAAGAAAATTAAGTACAACTCTAAATGGGATAGGAAAATTTAAAAAGATTTGGGGACTTTCAAACCCCCAAACATTAACATCACAAGAAAGAAGAGTAAACGGTCCTGGGTTGTATAGGTGGCTTCAAGAGATGGATGGATTAAGTTAAATTTCAATGAGGTGGAAAAAGAAAATGTAGTCACTATTGGTTATGGTTGTGTTGTCAGGGATGATTCTAGTAAGATGATTTTTAGCATGTGTGGATACTTGGGCATTTCAACTAACAATTTACAAATCTATGGCTCTTGTAAGGGGACTAAAACAATGCTCATAAATGGTATTAAATTTGATACTAATAGAGGGCACTTCTTAAATAATAATCAACTGAATAAAAACTGAGTCAACTCTCCACTAGATAAACATAAACATAAAGATAAATATATTAATGTCCAACAAGAGACCACAACATTGGTCTAAGGGACTAGGAGCTTACAACCAAGAAGATGCACCAAATGGTACTAAAAAAATAGAAAGCGCAAACCTAATAGAGGATACAAAGAATAGTGAAGGGCAACTTATGACACTTAAATAATAGTTCTAGCTATAAGATCAAACATATTTACAGAGAGGCAAATAGAGTGACTGGTCATATGGAGAATGTGGGGACAACTTTGAGGAATAGAGAAAAGCATATTTTTTGTGCTATCCCAAGTGAAGATATCACCCAAATTTCAATCTATGATTATGATTCTTCATGTAGAAAAAAGAGTGAAGGGACCAAATAGAGGTGGATAGAATATAAGCTCTACCAGGCCATCAAACCTTGGTCTGAATTATGTCTTGACATTGCAACTCAAAACTTGAGTACTAGGGATTATGACACTTGGGGCATATGAATAGTGATAGGGAGGTTCTGTACTGGATTATGGCATAGGGTATCTATGGATCTGAATATGTTGATTGAATTTTTAATTTGGTTTATCTCTATGTAATCAAATCACAAAATGTATGAAAGCTATATCATTTGATAGCTCACATTTTTTTTGAAAACAAAATTGATAACATGAATTGAGATAAATCAAGTCTAAAGAATTTGATCCTGACTAACTGGTGATTTGGTATGGACCATAATGAAATCATAAAAATTTGTGTTTTAAATCTTCCCTTAAATAGATTTAACAACGCAAAAGTCTCAAGGATTGCCTTAAAATGTGAAAGTTCTAAAAGAGATCATTCTAGGTTTTATAATTCTATTGGATTTTAGTTTGGATTAGTTGCACCTATTGGCTAGTTAATGCATTTTATAGATATACAAATCCTTCAATAGTGTAGGATTCATTTTTGGGAATAACTTATTCCTAAATTTAAATATTTTGTGTTGATTTCTAATGAATCTTGAAACTATAACTCAAGGAATGATTGCAAGGGAGTTGTCTATACTAAACTATGCAACTATAGTTTACAAATATCTCTCTGAATCACACAAGATCTCAGTATAGCCTAGAAAATTTGATGCATCCAAAATTTACTATTTTATTTTGTTTGAGAGGGTTTGAATAATATACCAGCTATGTGTTTGTTTACCATTTCATCTTGAAATGCATCTGATTGTTTAAGAAATTGAAAATAACGGATAATTTAGTCCTACCAAAGCCCCCTACAGTAGTTTACAAAGGGAATATAGTGATAATTTATACAAATCAAAACTTATATTTTTAGTTAAATGTGTCTAAATTCATATTACATTGTATAATTAATTGTGTAATATTAACATACATTTAACTATAATTGTCATTATAATAAGTTAATAATCTTACCATAGAAATATCCTAATTACTATAATATTAATTATATAGTTAATATAGTATTAATTTAACTATATAGTATTAGTTATTATTGTTAACAATAGGACACTAGTATAGCCTTTTTTACTATAAGTTCTAACAAAAATCCTCAAATCATAATTATTCGATGCATGTTCATACCCTATTCTGAAGCTCCTATTTTTCTACAGGTAGGAAGGACATTATTAATGAAATTGGCTTTATACCTCCCTTTTGCATTTGACTAAAAGTTTCAAAACCCCTTTCAAGAAATCATTTTTAAAAAAATATTGCGATCATTACATTACACAAAATGACACCACTTAGAGTTATTTTGGGAAAATGTTCACATGCTTTGTTGATGCAATGCAAGTTAGGAGAATCCCCAGTGGAGATTTCCTAGTCCCAAACATATAACCACACAATAGAAGAATAAATAATAGCATAGATATTTAGATCCAAAATAATGCCAAATCTCATAATATAATCATAAGATTTACATCCAACATGCTCGACTATAAGGCCTTCTCAGTTATAGCTAAATACATAAGCAATTATAATAGCAATTTTGCAAGATCCAACCCAAACACTAGCTAGTCTAGATCCACACTCTGGTAGAAACCTCCAAGGAAGATCTAAACTTTTTCTCGCAAGCCCACCAAGAAATCTCCTTGTTTCCTAGGCCTTATCTACTAGCCCTTTTCAAACTTTGTCCAAGATCCAAGTGTAAACTGCCTCACTTTCAACACTCTGTCAACAGACTCTAGAAAACTTCAAACTTGATCCAAGATCCAAATGCAAATTGCCTCACATTTGATGCTCTGTCCACACACTCTAGAGAACTTCGCTCACTCGGCTACTCCATCTTCCATGCTCTTCTCCAAACTAGATGATGAATAATGACAAGACAAGACCCTCTACTTATACCAAACCAAGCCACAAGTCAGCCTAGCAATTCACATCAAGTAAGCCCTCATGCCACAAGTTGCATTTAATAATGCCACCTATTAAATGCCCTTTTCCCTCTTTTCTCCAATTTTTTAAAAATATTTTTTCTTCTAATTTTCATCACTTTCTCTCTCCTCCACAATTTTTTTTTTTAACATTTTTTTTTCCTCATTTTTTTTGAAAAAAAAAAAAAACAAAAACAAAATTATTTCCCCCTTTATTTTCTGATGCAAGATGCTCCTACATCATTTGTGTTTCTACATTTTACATACACTTCAACTAGAGAATTCCCACCTTCCATTACGTCAAAACATTTTGAATCATGGTACTTGACATAAATCCAACATACATTTTTCTTTGATGGATGTTCATGCATGTCCCTACCATATTTTGAGGCTCTCATTATATTATGGATGACTATGATGGTGGCAAAGGTTTGTGAGGTAGGATTTACAATTAGTTGCATTTTCTTGAGTATCTCTAGAGCAAAATCATTCAATTCATATCCTGCAACCATTGTATTTCATGGGACTTTAGCTTAACTATCATTCTTCATATATATTAATTGTAAAATTTGTAGAAAAACATAGTGGGTTTCCAATGTGTCTTGATTAATCCATTATTTTGAGGTCAAATACTTATAGAATTGAGATATTTACATCACAATTAGAAACTATTATTACCTTCTTTTTATAGATGATAAGAAAATTTATTTTTTTAATTTTCATTTTTCATTGTGTATCTTCTTAAAATAAATCTTAAGCTAAATTTTACCTTTGAATTTGAAACAAAGAAGATTTGTAGTTAGAAAGGCAAACGTTTATGTAGTAGAATAGTATTGTAACTTGAATTTATCTAAAATTCATTTTATTGTGTAACTCTTCATTTGTACATTCAAATCAAAACCTATCTAAATATCCCTCCCTTGTACCTCCTTTGAATATATTTGATAATTAATTAATAATTAAAATGAATATTATTTTTTGCGTGGTATTAAATATCCCTCCCTTGTACCTCCTTTGAATACATTTGATAATTAATTAATAATTAAAATGAATATTATTTTTTGTGTGGTATAAAAAATGGTGTGCAAGATTAATGAACGTGCTTACTAAAAAGAAATGTCCCACTTGTTATTGTTACCAATAAATAATTGTCTCAACTTGCACATAGCATTGTTAAAAATTTGAAAATTTCCAAATTTGATCTAGAAGATTCCGTGAACACTAGGTCTCCCTTATAATATTATAATAATAATAATGGGCTTGGGTCATATCTTAATAGATTTCTCATGTGCCACTTATTATTTTTTCCACTAACCATTTATGTCAGAGGATTTTATAAACCATGGCTAAGGTGCTACAAGAATCTAGGTTTCGGGTTTCCCCTAATAATTTCAAAATAGAGGTCAACGCCAAAGATGGGAGAAAGTGAGAAAAAGTGTAAACTAGAAGCCTGACAGACAAGCACATCTAAAATGGAACCCGGACAGACAATTGACTAATTCTCAGCATTTAAATAACATTTTCTTTCTCTATAGTCACATGGGAGGAGCGTGACAGAAAAATAAAAATTATAATTAGGGGAACGACGACCGAGACGGATACATTTAAAATAAAATGAAAGCAGCAACCAGACTTATTATAGCATTATTGATGTAAACTCCATTCCCACTTAAAATATTACCAAGAAAAACGTACCATTATATTGGATCAGAAGTTTCATTTTCTTATATATTTAGAGTTGTATGTCTTTATACTCGCACTCAATCAAATCTGAACTGTATTTGTTATTCAATTCTATTCTCTTTTTTTAGTCCAGAGCCTGTAACAAATCAAAGATGGCTGAAGGACTTGCTCTCGCATTTGCCAACGGCGTGCTTGGAAAGCTTGGCGAGATTTTGGCTCAGCAAGTACTGAACGAGGCGTCGCTGGTACTCAACTTCAGAGATGACTTCCGATGGTTGCAGACAACGCTCACTGACATTTCTGGTTATCTGCAAGATGCTGAAGACCAAAGCGCACACAGTGCTCCTGTGAAGAGATGGCTGTCGGAAATGAGCGACATTGCTCTTGATGCAGAAGATATTGTTGATGAGTGTGCTGTCGATCATTTCTATAGAAAGCCCACTCAATATTCCTGTGTATACAATTGTGGTCAATCAATCTTCCGGCGCAAGATGGGGAAGAGGATCAAAGATCTGAAAGGCAGGTTGAGCTCTGCTATGCAAAAGGCAGGGGAGCTCAATCTTGTTCGTCAGGTGTTGCATTCAAATGATCAGCCTTCGACCAGTACTTATGAAAGAGGAGCAGAGTTGAAGAGAGGGAGTATATTAGAGACTGACTCACGAGTTGTGGCCATGGAGGACAAGGTGGAGGAAATAGAGGGATTGTTAGAACAACATGCTGTTATTGCAGTCCTGGGAATGGGCGGCCTGGGGAAGACTTTGCTTCTGCAGAATGTCTATGACAGAATTAAACAAAGGTATGAGCATTCTGCGTGGATCTCTGTATCACAAACTTGTTCTCTTAGAACCTTGCAATGTGACATAGCCAGGCAGATTAATTTGCAAATAGAGGGTGGTATAAGTGATGTGCTAGTAGCTCAGTTGACACATGAGTATTTAGAGGGTAAGAAATGTTTGATTGTTCTCGATGACGTGTGGAGGCGAAGCGTAGAAGGTAACTTGATACACAGGCTTGGTCTTCCCAGTGGCACTAACAACCAATGTAAAATTGTGGTTACCACTAGAGATAAAGTTGTAGCTGAACACGTGAGAGCTCACCATGTCTATGAGATGCAACTTCTCTCCGAGGAAGACAGTTGGAATCTGTTTTGCCTCTTTGCCTTTCCTAGCAGAGAGGGAAATAGCCCACCCGAGCACCTGAAGAGTTTGGCTCGTCAGATTGTACAAAAATGCGGGAGGCTGCCATTGGTTGTCAAAACAGTTGCGGCATCCCTGGCAAGATCTCTGGGCTTGGAAGACTGGAAGTCAAAACTGGGGAAATTGAAAGACGTTACTGCAGGGGCAGAAGACTCTACTATGCAGATCCTCAAGCTGAGTTACGACTCTCTTCCTTCCTATCTTAAATCTTGTTTTGCTTATTTTTCTTTCTTTCCAGAGGATACACAGATCTATTTTTCTAGGATTAAGGGCACCGAAGATATACATCAAGACTATTTGATATATTTGTGGATGGCGGAAGGTTTTATTCCGCAAGGACGGTGGAACGTTGGGTTGAATTACCTACACCAACTGGTAGATCTATGTTTGCTGGAAGTAAACACAACTAATAGCTGTTACACTGTGCACGACTTGTTGCATGATCTGGTTATTGATATAAGTAGAGAACATAAGTGCGAATTTCATCTTCCCTTACAAGAAACAAGCTACCGCAGGTTACTATTGGGTAAGAAAGGTATAGCCAATGATGCAATTTCAGCTGGACTTGTTCATTGCCAGGGACTGCTTCGCACTCTTTCATTCTCTGAGAATAAAGAAATTACAGGCATTCCACAGCGCTTGTTTGATCATTTGAAAGTACTCCGTATTCTCGACTTGAGCAGCACTGCCATCTCCACACTTCCTAAATGTGTTGGGAAGTTGAAGCTTCTGAAGGTTTTGAATCTGTCTCAAACAGAGATTATGGAGGTGCCGGATTGTGTTAGAAAATTGAAGAGTCTTGAATATCTTGATGTGTCTGGATGCAATGGCATACGACGTCTACCTGACTGGATAGGCGAGGTCCAATCTCTTACCCATCTCGATATAAGTGGCTTCTCAGATGAACTTTGTCATCATATGCCCAAGGAAATATCAAAGCTCTCCAATCTGAGGACTTTGAGATCAAGTGCCTTCCCACTGAGTACTGAAGAGAATGAAATCTTAGATGTTCAAAGCGTCGGTCGTTTGACCAATCTTGAGGAAATCAGCTTTAGTTTTGAAGACAGTGGTGTGTTGACGAGTTTAGAAGATGGTGCCCTTCAGCATCTGCTGAAAATGAGAATTCTTGTAGTAAGAAATGAGATTCCTGCAAGGGAGGGCGATGTAGAAGAATGCAATCTTCCTGCATTCCCGGAGAATATGAGTGTATTCACAGATCTTCAACAACTTTTTCTGATCCGTTTCTCCTTACCAAGTTGGATATGTGGTATGGTCAATCTCACAGAACTTACATTGTTTGAGTGCAGCGGTTATCCATCGCTTCAAAAGATGCCCAACTTACGATCACTGGTGCTGGGTGAGGATTCGAGATGCAAAGAATTGTCAAAGAAGTTTGGAGAGGGTGGAGGATTTCCTAAATTGGTCAGGCTGATTGTTGGTGACTTTTCCCTTTTAGAGGAGTTGCCGGCGTTGGAGGAGGGAGCGATGCAATGCCTTGAATCGTTAGGGATAACTAATTGTCCGCGGGTGAACAAAGTTCCAGAGGGATTGGAGCGGTTGAGGAGGCTTAAGAGGATAAACGTTAATGAGCCAAAAGATGAGTTGAAGGAGAGGTTAGAGGAAGGGGGGGATGACTGGAAAAAACTCAAAGCTAGAAATCCCAACATTCAGATACACATGGTAGCAGCAGTTCATTGATTCAGTTTCAGATGCGGCCTAATTTGTGTCAGAATTTCTCTTCGGATATTTTATTTCTGAAGTTATAACTAACCATTTAGATGTAGGCTTCGGTTATTTATTTTTTAACATTTATTTTTTTAGAGGGAGTGTTCCCATATATACTTGTTTATACGATAAAAAGGGCCTAGGTGTTCATGGAATAGTCAATGCTATTACAAAAGTGATCTACTTACAATTTTAATTTAAATACACTAAACTGTGTTATTAATTTATTTTAAAATATTATAATATTTTATTAATAAATTAACATTATAATTAGACTTTCAAAGTTTTAAAAATAAGAAGTTATAATTATAATTAGCCTCTTTTTTAATAAACTTAAAGTATAATTGAATGAAATAAAATAAATAATTATACTTTTTTTAACAAAGATTATAAATAAAAGTATTCAATTTTAAAACTTTAGTATGGGGTATACATAATATATAATTATTAAGAAAACTTAATCACAACAAAAAATTAAGAGAAAAAAATGTACATAATTGTAATATGTATTGTGCAATATGTACAAAGCTCAAAAATTTGGAATAAGAAAAACAAGTTAGGATTGAACTAGACATTTGCAAACCTATGAAACTAGTGAACTCAAGCATGATAAATCACAAGTGATGCATTTTCTTCCTCTATTAATTATTTTTGGTCCTTCAACTAGGCAGGTTCATCTTTCTAGCTAGATGATACAAACTAAAGTTGTTTCAAATACATTGGAAAGCACATCCAAATATATGAGTGGAACTATAACCAAAATTTGTTAAAGATGCCATAAAATTTAAGTGGGAAAAATGCCCCAAGGGCATCAAAAATTGAAATTGACTAAGATGAAGAAATATTAAAAATAAATAAACATTTGTATTTTCTAGATCCAACCATTCAAATAGATTTATTGATTGATTATACATGATAAACAACAACCAACATGTCCAATTGTAAGGCCTTCTAGGTTGTGGCCTTATACAAACAATTGCATCACTAGAATCTATTATCTTCCAATCTTTATCTTTCTTCTTACTTACTATCTCCTTGAATGTATTATCTATCTATCCTCCTACATTTAATCCAAGCTTCTTATATGGCTATCTGAGCCACAAGTTAGCTAGTCAAGAATTTAATTATAATAGAGGTCCCATCTTGAACATGTAAACCATAACTCAAGTAAAGGGCATCAATTGTTCACATGCTCTTAAGGTAGGTCCAAACAAAATTTTATTTTCATTTTTTGTATTTATATCATTTATTTATGTTTACACTTTTTTAAAATATTTTTTTGATTTTTTTTACTTGTTTAATTAAATACAAATAATCAATCCAATCAATTAATAATAATAAATAAATAAAAATTTGATCAGTTGAATAGAGGTAAAGCAACATAAGCCTCCATCTTCCTATTCTCATGTGATAAGGGGAAAAAGAATGAAACAATTTGTCACTCTTGGAAAGATGTTTCTAGTTCAAGGTAATTAGCCCTATGTCCCTTGAGCTTCTTAATGCAATCTGGCTGCTCCGTGAGTTCCCATATTTATATATGGCACAAATAAAGATTCTATTCCTACCAGGAACTCTTTTGCTACTTTGGAGAGGGATTTTCCTACTTCAACAAATGGTCTAGAGGTTGGTGACAAGGCTACAATCAAACAAAATGAATCCACTATTTTGAAGCATCATCCCTCTTAGAGAAAGAATTAAGGATAATTTTAATGGCCCCAAAATTTTGATCCAAGTGAAAATTGGATGCACAATTCAGGGTTGGCTAGGAAAAATAGCATGTGGGTGGTTTTGACTTGAATCCCTCCTTTTGCTATGGGAGCCAATTTGGTTCTACTTGGGCATGAAATGGGAAGTAAGAGAGTTGTTATTAACCCACATTGAAGGGTTAATGAAGAATCTAACCCACTTTCTAGTAATAATTTGCATCAAAGTCTCAAATGGGTAGCACCCTAGAAATAAATGCTCCCCTTGCTAGTCAAAAGGCAATTCAAATCCTAATCCTCAGCAATGAAAATGTGAAAAAATGTGAGAACAATACAAATCCTAGGGTTTGTTTTCCAAATGGAGCAGATTGAGCCCCCTTCCTACAAAATTATTTCTTCGAATGATTTATATGCTGGGAGATTAGATAAGTATTTATATCTTGTCAAATAATACAATTTTTATTAACTAATTTAAAGAACTTAGAGATAAATTGCTTTATGATATCCTGTTCTTTTTGGAAGGCCAACATGTAAATTTAATTGAATGCATTCCTAATTTTAATTTTCAAAATTTCAATAATCATAAAATTATGAAATGGGTTTCTTTCAAATATCTCCCTATTGAGCTCCTCCAAGAGAACATTATGTGACAATTTGTTGATTCTCTAGGGGGTGAAGAAAACATCTTGAAATATTTGATGTCAAAATCTTGGTTGACCTTAATGTTAATGACTCTTCTCTTAATCCCCTCAAAATTATCATGAATCATTCTATATATTATCTTAATCCATAGATTTTCATGGGAACCTTTGAAGGTCATCTATAATGGCTTCAAGATGGCTCTGATAATCATATTACCGAAGGTATTTTTCATATAATCATTTTTTCTATAGAATATTGGATTAAGATCATCTGATCCTATCCTAGGGTGGGCTGTCCTTTAACCCTTTCTCTGGGTAATAAGGAGAATTTTGGGGGAGCCCTAAATGGGACTTTGACATCTATCATGTATCTCCCTCCATTTGAGGGTCTTAATATGGAATTTTTTCTTTCTCTCAACTCTTTTGGGGGAGGATTTTCTATTATTAGAGGGAAGAGTCCTTCTAATGATGGAGGACTCCCTCCCCATTCTATGAATGTTGGTAATAAGATCCAAAATCATGATAAGATCCCAGTATCAACTTTCATGGAAGCTCCTAGGCAATATCTAAATTAACCCCTCAACAAAGGGGATCAAAATAATAATAATCGCATAAATTGGTCTCCTAGCTCTCCTTCCAAAGTAATGTCCTTCTCATCTAATAATAGAGGATCCTCTCATGGAAAGGTAAGTAGGGATGAGAGAGAATGAAGCCCTCTTTGAAAAATTGATAGAGGATCTCATCAATACTTTTACAAAAGATGTGGTTAAGGATGGATTAGATCCTCAAAAGTATTTTCTCATTAATCAATTGTTTTCCCTATGAGGAGAAGGCTATACTATGGATGATCTTCATGTAGAGCTTCTAGAACTAAAGGAATTAGACAAAACTAGAGGCATTGAACAATCAGATGCCCCCTCTACCTCTCCTAACTTGGAAATAATTTTAGAAAAAAGAGGGAGGAAATCCTTGAATGAAATCTATTCTCAAGTGGTTGGAGCTTAAGGACACAAAAGATTATCTGATCTTCTTGAAGCAGTGAAGGGGAAGTGCCTTCTCAAGGGGCCATGTTAGTCCTATCCTAGAATGTTAGGGGCTATTCCTATTATATAGGAAACTAAAATGTGTATAAGGGAATTTTCTAAATTTAAAAATAAATTGGGGTTTAGAAGTATTTGAGAAAACCCAACTAAAGGTGCTTCAAGGGGTTTGACCTTCATATGGAACCCCCGCAACATTATCATCTCCCCTATTAATGTAGAGAAACACTAGAAATTAGCTTAAGTTAAGGATCTTAGTAAAGATTTTGTTTTATCACTTTTAACGTATATGGCCCCATCTCTACCTCTAATAAAATAAAGGTATGGAAGAATTTGAGCACTAATATTTAGGCCCTTAATCAATTTTGCGTTTTATGAGGTGATTTTAATATAATAACCACGCCTTCAGACAAAAGAGTAGGTATGTCAAAACTTCCTCAAATCTCTATATATTTTAATCACTGGATTAGCACCAACTCCTTGGTGGAAGTAACCTCAATTGACAATTCCCTCACTTGGAATAATAGAGGACAAGGTTTCAGTTAAATAATAGAAAAAAAAGATAGGTTTTTTTCCCTAGGTAACTTCCTGGATCAAATTTCTTATCTCAAATCTAAAAGCTTACCTTTTTTATTTCTGAACATTTCCTAGAACTCTCCTCAACATGTGTATGGGTGAATCCCCAACTAGAAATCCTTTCAAATTTAAACAAATTTGGATTTTTGACCCTTCTCTTCTATTCCTACTAGAACTCTCATGGAGGGTAATAAAAGTCTTAGGGTCCAAAATATATAAAGTAGTTCAAAAATTATAAACCGTTAAGAACCAATTCATTCAAAGGAATAAATCGACATACACTTTTCCTTGTAAATACCTTGGTTTCTAGTTGGAGATTGGGAGGAAACAATTGGCCAGCTAGGATGGTCTAATGAGTAAGGTCAAAGTGAGAATTCAATCATTAAAATGAAAATGGCTTTCTCTGCCAAGGAGAATCACTCTACTAAAATCAATTGTAACCAACATTATTATATACTACCTTTCAGTCTCCATCTTGCCTACTCAGAAAAGAGATTCTTTAAATAAATTTCTTAGAGACTTCCTTTGGAAAGGGTCAGATAACAAGAAGAAAATTCCACTAATGAATTGAGAGAATGTCTATAGGCCTAAAGTAAATGGAGGTTTTGGGATAAGAAACATCAAATATTGGGCCCTAGTCCTTGTGGTAAAATTGGTATGGAGAATATTTGGAAACCCTGACTTAAAATGGGCTAGAATGCTTTACAAAAAATACATTGATCCTAATGATGTGCTTTGTCTTCTTTGAAATAAATCTCCCCTAATGGGGTCAGGTATTTGGAATTTCATGATCAAATGTAGATCTTTCATCTTAGAAAAAGTCATTCAAAAAATAGGGATAGGAGACAAGGTAACATTTTGGACAAATTCTTGGGAAGAATATCCCATTATTAATGAGCTAGGCAACTTTCTCAAAATCACAGAAGCCTTGGAAGACACATGGGGTCCTTTCCTTTGTAACTATGTGGTTTTAGATAAATCATCTCTAGAGGGATAGCATTGAAAATCCTTCCATAATATTAGAGTTCCCCATGCAGATATAGATCTTCTTCTGTACATCTTAAAAAATAGGACCCTTTTCTTATCAAGTAGGGAAGCAACCTTAATTTGGGAAGGCTCCAATTCAAGGGATTTTACAATTAACAAGATTCCAACTATCTAATGGAGAGAAGAAATCACCCCAAGGTGGAGCTACCTTAGACCTTGTGTTGGGACACACTCAGTCTCCCTAAGGCAGGAGCTTTCTTTTGGCTTGCTCTTCAGGGAAAAAGTCCAACTTCTAATAAAATCAATAGAATGGGTTACGAAGGCCCCATTTAATGTCCACTTTATGAACAACAAGAGGAAGATCTAATTCATTTATTAGTAAATTGTGAGTATGCTATCTTGTGTTGGAACAAGTTTCTTAAAGAAGATTTCCTGGAAAACAACTCTCCCTAAGTCCATCTAGCCTCTCTTCTTATCTTGGCCTATCTTGAATTAGGACAAAATCTTCAAGGAATTATGGATAATATCTCCTTCCATAATTTTGTGGGAATTATGGAAGGAAAGGAACATGAGAATCTTTAGGGATATAAAGTGCTAGAATATTTATAATAATTGAGAGGGGGGTTGAATCAATTATCCAAGGTCTAGATGTACCAATTAAACAAACATTCACTAACACAACTTTAGATCTTATCATTCCATAGCTTGGTCTCTATAGTCAATTTTTATTAACATCAACTAGTTGTCCACTATCCTAAATATAATAGATTTGTAGAATGTAAGCATTAATAAGAAAAACATAATAAATAACATCCATAGAAGTTTGACACTAGTATTAAACATGGAAACCAAATTTGGGGAAAACCTCCACCAACAAGTCACTAATTTTCACTCTTCTGAAGTGAGCTCTATTAGGAGCCAAGTGTGTTAAAGGTTACAAAATACACTGTTAAATTCGACCTTGTTAATGGGTTTAACCACCCTACTAGGAGTGGCCTTGTCAGAGAACTTTAGAACATTCCCTTAGAATGTCAACTTATTAAAGGATTTACATATGTTTTTAGGTCAACGTTGATCAAAGGATTTCAAATATTGTTTACAATGATTAGAAAGTAACAATAGGTTTTGATCTGTCGAGTACAACTCACTTTGTGTCTATAGATCTCAATACAGATCATAAGTTGATTCACTATCTGACCTCCATCATCATCTCAGTTTCTGATTTTCATGGCAACCCTTCAAACAATCACTCTTCACCTCTTCTCAACTCTTCTCATCCTTCTTAGATTCACTAGTCAATAAAATCAGTAACTACTCCAACACTTTGGAACTCTCTTACACACCCTCTATATGTGAGGGCCTTGTACATCCTTAAATAGGTAATTCTGATATTTTGCTACTTAAACATCATCATAGATCTTAGGGTTTATAATTAGGTCTACCACATATAATAAATCTCATCAAAATATTGTTTATCCTCTTCTAGAAAATTTTCTTAGAATCCATTTCTTAGTTCATTTACCTAATCCTCTCTTGGCATTAAATGATCTAACTCATCGATCCTTATCTTCAAAATTCTTTCCATATTCCAAGAAATAAACTTAGTCAATAGGAAATTATGATTTTTCATAAACTTTTAAAAATACTATTCCTTGACCAACACTATGTTTTGACACTAGGTCATCACTGGGTTACTTAGTCACTACTAAATTTCTTACTCGACACATAAACTGTCACTTAGTCGATAATGATGCTCAATCAGCACTAATTTTATTTGTCTTGTTTTGGCACTTGGTCGACACTAGCATCACTCAACTTATACATCAAGTTCCTTAATCTTTTGCTCTATTTCTCGGTCAAGCCTATGCATTTGATTGGTCTTTGATTGCATCTTTAAGGCTTTCACATTACTATTTTATCCACTTGTAACATGATATAAACAATCACTTTATCTTGTCAAATTCCAACTAATCAAGTGTCTATTTATAGTTTCATCTTTATAACTCAACCTTTCCTCTAGTTACTTTTATTATGAACAACTTCTTAAATCCTTTTCATCAATCAGATAGAAATGACACTCAGATCATATACAAAATTGTATCGCCAATAGATTTGACATCAATGAAAACATAAAATTTGTTCCAACTATAGTTTCCAACAATCTCCCTCTTTGACATTGATGGTAACACCTCTATTTACCATGCAATCCAAAAACATGTACTAGCTCAAGAAACATCCCATTTGTGTAGCATCAAATATTCATTGATATCCTTAGTTTTATTTTGATTATCATATCTGTAACTCCAACACATGCAACACATAAACTCTTTCTATCATATCAAATCTGCCAACATTTCGAGTAAGTCTTATAAAATCCCTCTTAGTAATCTCTCCCTTTTTTATTTTCATTAGCTCCCTCTTTCGCATGGTAACAACTTTCACTATCTCCTTCTCTCACAACTATGCCAAAGACATTTCAACTCATCCATCTTTTTATGAATATCTTTATGTCAGTCCTAAATTTATCTTATGTCATCTTTGTATGACTAATCCATCATTATGTTCTTCTTCTTTACTACTGCCTTATGCATCTCCTAAAGTAGAACTTGTCTATATAAATTTGTAAGATAGTCTTATTAGCACATTTGATGCACATCACCATCCTTTCTTAAATAGCTTTGTCTAGGAAAATCACCCCTAGTTTACCTCTAACATATTCAAGAGAATCTTTAGTTAATATGTTAGCTATTTTCTCTTTAGTGTTTACATTCTCCAATTTCACTTATTTGTCTTGAACTAGCTCTCTCAAGTAGTGATAATTGATAGCAATGTGTTTGGTTTTTGTGTGCATAATAGGATTATTTGATATGTTAATACAAATAGTGTTATCACAATAGATAACCATTGTATCTATGATTTCTTCCTTCATACCTTTCAATAATTGCTTGATCTCTATGATATTTGAACAATTCGCTGTTACTGGGCCACATACTCAACTTCAATTGTTGATTGGGAAATGTAGTTTTTCTACTTTCTTGTCCATGAAATTAGTCTCTTTCCTAGAAAGAATGCACTTCCACTTGCTCTCTTTCTATCATCAATATTTCCTACCCAATCAGAATCAGTAAATACCTTCAGTTCAAACTTATCATTCTTCTTGTAATACAATCCATAGTCTTCTATTCCTTTCAGATATCATAGTATCATTTTTACTTCCATCATGTGATTTTCTTTAGGACTTGTAGAAAATATTGCAACTATCCCAACTGCTAATGCAATATCAGTCTTCTATGAACAACATATTGTAATTTTCCAATCATTGATCTGTATAATATCTAGTTCACATCAGAAGAATCATCATTCTTAGATTATTTGTGTCAAATGACCATAGATGTACTAACTAGTCTTGAGTCTTACATTCCAAAAGTTTTTAGTATCTCCTTGATATATTTGGATTGACTAATGAAGATCCCTTGCTTCATTTGATATACTTGTAAGGCAATAAAGAATTTGATCTCACTAAACATTAACATTTCAAATTCCTTCTTCATTTCATCAACAAATAACTCACATAATGCTTTCTTGCCTCCAAATATTATATCATCAACAAAAAATTCAAATAGCAATACCTAATTATTCTTGCTAGTCTTCAAGTACATATTACTATTATTATTTATTCTTGCAAATCCAATCTTCACCACATAATTATGCAATCTTTCATACCATGCTCTAGGGACTTGTTACAAACCATATAAATCCTTGTGCAAATTACACACCATATTTTTATTGCTAGGATACACAAATCCTTAAAGATGCTTTATGTATATTTTTTCTTAAAGTATCCCATTCAGATATGCAAATTTGACATCCATTTGATATGCCTTAAATTCTTGATACGAAGAATATGCAAGCAGTATTCTAACTCCTTCTAGTCTTGCTACAAGGGAAAATGTCTCCCCGTACTCAAGACCTTCTCCTTGTGCATATCATTTGCATACCAATCTTTCCTTGTTCCTTATGACTTCACCATTTTCTTTTAGCTTGTTTCTAAATCATTCCAATTCAACAAATGGAAAAGAGAGATATCATGCTTGTAACACATGAATTGTCAAAGGAAAATAATTCCAACAAATACAAAAAGAATTCACGTTTCCTTAGTAACTGATTCTTGGAAAATCTAGGGCATAGAATCTTTCTATTAAGATGAATCCATTTGAACAAAAAATAGAAAATCATGGAGTTGATACTAAAAAAAATGAATTATTCCATTCCAAACTTTTAGTTGTTCTTGGCTATCGATAGTGAGAGGAACAAATCATGTTTAAATTATTTCATCCTCTTCTCTCTCAAGTTGAACCAATTCTTTACCTTTTAAAAAATTTCTTTGGTAGTTATAAATACCTTATCATTCACATTGTCATATATACATTGGTCACTTGCCTATTTTTGTTCCCATTAAAATTGCGGCACATTTGTGAAATTTATAATTTTACAAGATTGGTTCTTTTAAACATATGAACTCAACATTTTCAATTTGTGTCAGCCTTAAACATTGATACAAATAAATAAGCAAATAGAGATAATTTTAGATGATAACATGCTCCTGCACCATAAATATTATTATAACATGTGTTGTTGTATTATATTTTGTATATCTCTGTATAATGTGCTTAATTAGAAATGTATGTGCTTCTTCTTTTCTTGTATGGTAAAATTGTATGGGAAAGGATGTTAGGATTTGAATCCTTAGATCAGGCTAACTATAGGGTTTCCAATCTAGGATCTTAGCCTAGACATTATTGGAAAGCACCTCTCCATCCTTTCAAACCTTGGAATTCAAATCATAACATTTGTTTTTTTTTTTGAGTTCTCTAGAATGAATGTGTAGAAAGACTATACATATGTGCAATTATACTAAGCATATGCACAGCCCTACATTTGACAAGTTATGTCCACCTATTAGTACAAAGTTTTCACTCTGCTTGATAAATGTGTAGTTATATTGAATAGATGCCCAATTATGCTTGATGTATGCATGGTTATATTGAAAAAATGTGCAACAACATTGAATGGATGCACAATTGTAAGAAACAAATGTGCACTTTTACTGTTTTCTTGGTTTTGAAGCTCACTGTTTGATATCCTGTGATCTATTTTCTTTTTTGATTGATTGTATTGGCTTTGTTTTTGTTACAAGACTTTTCTAAGATTCCTTGACTTTTTTAACTCTACATGGCTTGTATATTATATTTGGAGTAGGGTAGCAAACCCTAGTTGAGTGGCCCACCATAGGTGTTGGGCCTAAAAGTGGCTACTAGAGGATCCTATGCCTAAACACTAGTTCCTTTTGTAGGATGGTTATATCAGTGAGTTGGATAATAAGTTATAACACAATAAAATGAAAGTGTTGGGAATGGGTTTCACACAGAAATAAAGATTAAGCTTGAGCATTGTTGGAGTACTCAAAGAGGAGACAATCTGTGCAAAACATGGTCCCTCACTCAAGGAAAGGATCCCAACATTACTAGACCATGCATATCCTATTGGAGTACTTGAGGAAAGGACATAATGTACGACAGGATAGTGCTTGGCTCAGGAGAATGATCCCAAAATTGTAGAAATTTATGATGACCCTCACCTAGATGTAGTTGAATCTGTCACTCTTCTTATGGCCCTAGTTGTCCATCTATTTTCTGATTTCATTTTGGGCTTTATGCTTTTATTTGGCCATATGTTATCCTTGTACTTGATTTAGGGTAAAATACTTAGACTACCTTAGAGCCTAGGTGGATCATGGTTTTGTCTCCTAGATCAAAGAAAGGGTTCCTTATGGTTCTATGTGGTTGGGTGGAAGAACATTTTGAGGCTTGCAAGTGGTCTAGTATGAAGATATTTATGATGTTTCTTTGAGGTTGTGTTCAAATTATGATGTACTTGATGTATTTTAGTTGATGTAAAATGTAAATCCAAAAAGGGAATTTGTTATTATATTTTAAAGAAAGAAATGTAAAAGGGTTGGGTAGATAGGAAAGAAGGGTCTTAATGGGAGTTATTAAGAATGTGTATTAATGATTAACATGTAGTTACTCTTTTGAAAAAGATCGAATGTATTTATATCAAATATTCATTAAGAAATGTGTTCCACCTTTAATTGTGATATTTTCTTTTCAAGTTCCCATTTTTATGTATTTATATTTAGATATAGGGCATTTTTAGATTAATCAAACTTAAATACTTTAAGGAAAGGAATATAGGAACTTATTTTTTAGGGAACCTATTAGGGCTCTTATGATCAAAGTGAACTTAGCAGGTAAAATATGTTCAAAAATAATAATTTATTGACCTAAACTTTACAATATTAAGGCTTGACCTTTTGGGTTTCATGGAGGTGCATTACATCCATCATCATCTAATGAAAGCTAAGACATGGTGATTTACATATAATTTTCATTTGGCATTACACATCACTTCATTGAAATTTCCTAGCTTGCTTTTCTTACAGATAATAGGACGATGTCATGGGGTCCATTTTTGACAGTGCAAAAATCATCCCACTCAAAAGATGGCCATCATGCTAGCTTTGACCTAACCTTTGCCATAATATAAATATATTTGATGTTATTTTCTCCTTCAAGGGCACATATTTTCTTCTCTATTCCATTTATTCGTTGAAGTAGAGCAAAAAATTCACCCACATTGCTATTTGTGCTTCCCTTCACAATGTCCTGTGCTTCAAAATGATGCTCCATAATTTATTTGCTCATTGTGTGGATGATCAATCATTTCAATGCTTCTATATTCACTTGTGAAAATTACAAACTTTCCATTTTTATTTTTTATTTTATAAAAACTTAATGATTGATCAAAAAACTAAAAATTAGATAAGTGCCAACAACTTTTTTGGTTAAAAAATTAAGGTTCAAAATTCACACAAAGTGTATTGAGCAACTTTAAAAAACAATGCCCAGAAATGATTTTAAAGATTAGGGCTTCTGGTAAAAAATTAAAGAATCGGGGGGCAAAGCTCCCACATATAAGCCTATTTGATTAATTAATATCTACATCACATTTCTCATCAATACCATCCTTTTTATTTTAGCATATATATTTTATTTTATTTATAAAATTTATTTCTTGTGAATGAGTTTATTGTGATAGGCCTATTTATTATCATTATTATTATTATTATTATTATTATTATTATTATAATTATATATATATATATATATATGAAAGTTTAGTAAGTTGTTACTTTATTAAAAAAATCCCATTACTTTATTTTATCCTTAAATCATAAACATGTATCAATTTGTAACTACAATAATTTTATAGACACACCTATAGCAAAAATGCTCTAAGTTAGATCCAAAATCTCAAATTGTTCTTTCATTATTTATAAAAATTAAAATATTTTAATGATTTTGGAGCATTTTTAAATTCTAGATAGCATAATAAATAACAAACAAAGATTTTAGATGTTGAAAGAAAAAGATGGATAAGTAAGGTAAAAATACAAAACATAAATAGAATGTCTGTGTGTGTGTGTTGATAGAATGAAATTCAAGAGAATTCTAATGTGGAATATAATATATAAGAACATGAATAATCTATTACTCAACCCTTAAGAAGATCAACAATACAACTCCACCCAATCGACAAGTAAAATAATATTATTTTACCAACCATTGTTTAATATTTTAGTTTTGAATAACTTGGATCTATTAAGAATATCAATGTTAAGAGGTATTTGATTCATGGAAGAAGAATGTTCAAGAGGAGACATTCAAATATTCCATAATACATCCCTTTAAGATACCCAAATAGTTAAATATATTACATCCCTTAAAAAATTCAAATCATCAAATGTACACTTCATTTTAAAACTGTTTTCATTTCTCTAACACATTCAAAGCATGTCAGGTTAAGATATTCATATCATCAAGTGTACACTTCAATTTTGTGACACATATATTTCAAAAAAATATGAAAACCTTGTAAATTAAAAATAGTTGCATTTCTCTAAGACATTTAAATCATTCCCTTAAGACATTCAAATAATTATACAATGTATCTCCTTAAGACATTCAAATCGTTATATATTACATCCCCTTAAGATAGTAATATCATCAAATGTAACTTAAGCTTTGTAAATACCTATACCATCTAATCTACCTATATTTGTACACAATAATATATATGGTTTTTGAAAAATCAAATACATTGTTTGAAATGTTTCCTTTTTAATTAAAGGGCTGCAGATAAAATTCAAGATCATGAATTTGAGGTTTGGCATAGTAAATATAAATTTTCAACCTGCTACAAAATAATTATTTTTTGTATGTCAAATATAGGTTATAAGGATTAGGGACCTATTCTTGGTAAGGATAATATAACTATACAAATATAGAGTGAAAGGAAATAGACAAAGAAGATGGTATTATTAACTGTAAATATATGTGTCGTAGAATTGTGTGCATATGATATATGGTCTAATAAGAATATAGTTTCAAATTAGTACCTAATAGTGTAAATGGGTATATGGAGACTATAGGGTGTAAAAGCAAATAAATTATGTGGGGCCTAATTGTTTAATGGTTGTTAATTATTTAAGTTTACTTTTAGGTTTAATAGTCTAAAGGTTTAAGTTTTCCTACGAGTTTATTAGTTTGAAAATTTAAGTTTTTTAATAGATTTAATAGTTTGAAGTTTTAAGGTTTAAGTCATATTTTAATCTAATGGTTTTATCATATTTTAATCTAATGATTTAAGTCATATTTAAATCTAATGATTTAAACCATATTTTAATATAATGATTTAAATTACATACTTACATCTTTAAAAAATATCATTTCAAAATAAAAATATTTTACAATGAAATATTAAAACTACATTTTTCATTCATATCATTATAAAATTATGAAAATATACATTTTATGTTAATAACATATTTAAAAATATTTTTTAATCACGTAATTACTAAATAAATAAATAAATATAAAAAATGGGATTTGTGTCTAACACTCGACCAAGTATCACTTGAGCCCCCATTTGGACTCTACAAGCCCCTCCCTTAATATGCAAATGAGGGGATTACATGGGCTTCTTGGGTATATGTATTTAGTAGTACTATTTGGTTGAGTTGCACATGTCTGGAACTCTCCATTGGGTGCACATAAGACCTTTGTAGACTTAGCCATGTTCTACTAGGTTGATCAGTATCACTCAAGTGGGGTTTTTGAACCACCAAGGCAATGATTATAGTCACAAATTTTAATAAATAAATAAACAATGTTTACATATACATTTTACATATGTCTCTTCAAAGAGATTATAATAGAACATCAACACATCAACATAATGATAGAGTCATGGATCATGAACATGAATATTCATAATAAGATAAAAAGAAATATAGAAATCATTTGGTCATATAAACAACAACTATAGAGAAGAATATGCAAGTCCATACCAACTCTCATTCACACTAAGGAAAAATACTTGATAGGTAAAATATTTTCCACCCAACCATGTGGAACCATGAGGTCCACTCACCTGAGCTAGGTGATAACATAAGATCCCACATCATGCAAAGTATGAAACAATGAACATATAAACCAAAAAATAACATAGGGAGTATAATCATGTATACAATAGGTATAGCATAAGGTAATACAACATACCAATGATGACTAATAAGGATCAATGAAGGGAATCCTAAGACACATGAAGGAGAGTTTCATCACATATCTCTCCCACTATATTTGGTTATCTTGGATATTCACCCCCTCTAGACCTTGATCCCCCAATGGGGATTAATCTTGAACTAACCTTCCTTTTATGAGGACAAGGATATTGATCTACCGACTATATGCCACACATGCATCTAGACAATTAGTTGGCCTTCTACATCCCATCCTTATTCTATATAAGAACTCAATCCATGAGCAAGTCAATTATTTTGATTGATTTTATAACCCATCCCACATTTTTATTAAGTTACCATTGTATTATTAATAAATAATGGGTTATCCTAGATTGACCACTTTGGGCCCTAACCACCATTTTGAGTCGCTCTCCCAATAATGCTCCTATAAAACTCTCCCTTATGCTCTAATATGAAACCCAACAGAGAAAATTAATAACAATAAGAAAATGCATCATAGTTCACCACAACCAAATAAGCATAAAATAGAGTTGGATTATAGAAACACAAATCATCATCATGGTCTGTATCTATATATTATCATAATCAAGGGGATAGCAAGTGAATTCATGCAATTCTCATGTTAATATTCTCAAAGAACCTCTCTAAATTCAAAAGGAGATGATTGATGTGTGTGTGTGTGTGTGTGTGTGTGTGTGTGTGTGTGTGTGTGTGTGTGTGTGTGTGTGTGAGAGAGAGAGAGAGAGAGAGAGAGAGAGAGAATCTATGATAGAGGAAATGGTAAGAGAAAGAGATAGAGAGAGGAAAAGAAACTGGATAAGATGTAGAGAGAGTTGGAGAGAGAGGATAGAATTGGGAAACAAAGAGGTGGAGAGAGAGAGAGAGAGAGAGAGAGAGAGAGAGAGAGAGAGAGAGAGAGAGAGAGAGAGAGAGAGAGAGAGAGAGAGAGAGCTTACTCAGGGATAGGATGGACAAAAAGAGAGTATGGGATAGGAAAAGAGAGAGAGGCTTAGATAAGATATAGAGAGTGTGAGAGAACAAGATAGGAAGAGAGAGAGGGATAGATAGGTTGGAGAGAGAATAAGAAAGTGTTGGTAAACAGATTTGTTCTTTCCAATTCGGACTCACAAATACCCTAATCTATGAACAAATTCTATTTACAATAGTTTGGAAAGTAACCTCTTGAAGATTTACTTTCCTCTAAATTGTTAGGTCTGGCTCCCTATTATGAATTTACAATGAATTTTGCTTATTCCTAAACCTAAATAGGGTATGTTCCTAACCAGAGAACAGGAGAGGAAAAACTAAGTCAAACCTATACAAAATTCAACTTAGGTGAGAAGTAATGCTTTAAGAGTTATTCAAATCTAGTGAACTCACACATCTTATGAGTTCATAACTATCATGCACTGAGATTAATAGACCTATCTAGGAACTAGTTAGTGGAGAAAATTATATTGAATGAAAAATCTAATGAATCTCTTTTGAATTTTAAGTGACAATTCCTACCACGTTCAACTCACTGTATTAAAACAGGGGAAATAAAACTTTTCTTATTCCTCACTTCAATTCCAGTTAAAGAGAAACAAAAAACTAATAACAACTATTTCCAATGGAACAGAAAATGATTGATACAAAAATACCATTCAATTGACTTCGCAACTTCAAGTCTTTCATACTAAAAATTTGCCCACCTTTTATTTGTCTTTCATTATCATACACAGTATTTCCAAGCTGACCATTACAAATGAAGTTTAATCGGTTCATCTTCTCAAAAATGACAAATGGCAAAGAGCCAAGTTGTCTATTACAAAGATTACAAAGTAAAAATGGAAAGGGTGGAATATGAATCACTTTTCCTTCTTTCCTTTCTCTTATTTTCCCCTATAAGCCTTGATAGCAACAATAATTGGAATCAGCTCTTCATGTCTTTGTACATGCACATTTGTATATCTCAAGAGCCATCTAGAGTGTTCCCTATCCAAATCTTTGATGGCATTTAGTCTATCTTGCAATTCCTTTATGGCTACATGTATGCATCTACCAAGTTCCTGAAGCTCAGAGACTCTGTTCTGGCACCCTAAAGATATTCTTGTCAGGTTATCTATAAAATTTGAGAAATTATTTGGTATGACGGTGACTCCAATTACTCCTTTTCCTTGCCCACTAGTTTGTGAATCTATGTGTAGTCCTTTTAGGAGTTCATAATATCTATCCTGATCTTTTTTTACCTTCTCTTCAATCTCCTTTAGACCCTTCTCTGCCTCCAAGATCATTTTTGACTTGAACTACATGCTTTGTAACCATTCAAACAAAAGCTCATCTCCTTTGGGAAAAATATTAGCTTCGACAACTTCCTTTTTTTTTCATTTGAATAATCATCTTCAACAAGGACACACAATCATCACTTTAAGTCCTCTCCATAGCCAGGGTATTTCTATTAGATGAAATGTTATCTTTCTTTATTTCTAGCCTTAAGACAACATTTCCAATTTGTTCTTTAATGGAAAGCCCCTCTAATTTAAGCTTGTCACTTCATTCTTTACCAATCTGGCCAAAACACCTATCTTCTTGAAGCTAAGAGATAAGTGCTTGAACCTCGATGGCAGTAGGAGTACTAGTCGTAAGCATTCTAGACATACTCACCAATGGAGTGACCAATTTTCTAATAAATCTATTCAACTCTTCTATCTCCACCTTCGTCCTAACATTTTGACAATTTGACGCTCTCCAACTATCCTTCAATTATCTCATTTGTTGACTTCCACAAGCTGACCTTGGTGTCATGTCTGGCTTCCCCAAGATCTATTAAATGTAGAGTAAAATCATTGGCAAACATATCTTCAATCCTCCCATCTTTGGTGGGTTTCACAATCTCCATTTTTAGGTGCCCTATTTCTAGATCTTACCCTAGAATAGACAAAGTCTTCTACTTCTTGACCTTATTCAATGCAAATCCTGAGTGAATAGCAAGAGATAAAGTACCCTTACTGGGAGCACCTTCATCCTTCCTTTGTCTCTTTCTCTCCAAAGTGTCTTCCAACTAGGAATCAGTGCCTATAACCTTAGAAGCCATCTTGAGTGAATCTATACTAAACATTTTCCTCTTGACCGAAATGATTGTCTTCACAGTTGACGAGAATGGATTCTTTTGGGCTTGAGAGACAAGCTTTGAAGACTCTTGACCTTTCTTCATTTATGTGGTCTTCTTAGCTACTTCATTTGATTCAGTGGACTCACTATCATTGTTTCTTCCATCTTCCAAATCTACTACTTACACTTGAGGGATACTTGGTTAGAGAAGTGTAGCACTTGTGGTTGGAACATGACTACCATGAGGTGAAGTAGCTAGAGTAACAATGTTATCTTTGGGCTCTTCTTCTTTCTTCTCAGCTTCCAATTGAGTACTAATCACAGGAGGAGAGCCATCTTGACAAGTTTTTGTCAAAGCAATGTTCTTATCTAGAGGTTGATCACCTCCACCAGCTGGTTGATCTGGTCCTTGAGTGATGGCCAAGGTCACACCTAATGTGCCAGCTTGTGAGGGAGGAGGAGTAGATGCTAAAGGAGCTTGAGTGGGGGTGCTCTTACTTTGGCTTCTTCTTGTTGTAGTCCACTCTACCCACTTCCTAGTCCTTTTAACAATTTGGGCCATCATAATATCCAAATCATCCCCAACATCTTGATAGGGATCTAAACTGATAGGGGTATTTCTTATCTTTGTCAAATATGTATTACTATACATATTATGCCCATCATCTTCAATTCCTTCAACATTAAGGTTGGCTTGATACAATTTAACTTGATTCACTATTAATCTAGCAAAAGCACTATCCTGACTTTCAAATTCATCTTTACAATCTGCCTAGTAGTCTTTGACTGTGGTGATGTGCTTGATCACACTCCCAATCTGCAACACTTCCTGTGCATATCCATTTGGGTCAAACATGGGTCTTAAGACCATGTACATTTCAAATTTGTATTTCATCTCAAAGGCCTTCAGCATGTTCTTTGCATCAGAATGGGACTCACAACTGAAAGCTCCCACCTTCATAGGGAACTCATATCCTTTCTGCTTCAAACTCCTACTCAACACATTATTTTGGATGGCTTGCCTCACTATCTTGATCAGTATGATCATGTCACTCGGCTACCTCAGCAGCTTCAAAGGGAATCCATTGAAAGCTACAAGACGTAAATAAGAGAAAGATGAGAACTAGATAAAATAGCTTCCAAATTGAGTAATATCCGCCATTGCCTCTAGACTGAATCTCCTCTTTGGGCATCCTTGAAGCTCCCTACAAATTCTCACTGTAAATACATCATTAACTCTTATATATTCAACATAACTATTTTCCACCTACAAACATGGGTAGAATTCATAAGACTTCACATCATCAAGAAAATTTTCTACCCTTGGGAGGTCTGCCCATATCTGTAGAAAAGCTAGCATGTAAATTAGAAAAGAAGACATATAGAAAGTGTTGTAGAACTTCATGGCACTGAGAGAATTGGAAAGATTCTCACTTACCTCATGGCCCCAGTCAATATATTAGGTATATGAATAGATAACTTGTACCAAAAAGAAATATTGTTCAATGAAATTTATAGCTTCTACTTTACCTTTCAGTTTGTGCAGGAGAACTAGAATGTCTACAATCTTTGGTTTGAGATTAGTACCAAAAAGGGTCTTAGGGACCTTACTCTTGGTGCTCTGTAGCTTTTGAAACCATGTCTGCATGATCTCCTTTATCCAAACCATTTTCTTTGTGGAAAACTTAGAGACAACTCCACCAATTGTCAAGTTTGAAAACTCCTCTCATTCTAGAATTTGTAGACAATTCACCACTGTTTGTCTATCAATGAAAATCAATATCATATCATTAGGCAATACAGTCTACCTGGTATCTAGATTGTAGTGATTTATGCATTCATAGATCAATTCCAAAGCTTGGACTGCCACTGGGAAACCAGCTACTTCAACTAGCCCACACCCTTGGAGCTATTCAGTTATGGGATGAATTGGCTCTAATTTCACCCTCTTTTGAAAATCTTGCATATCATAAAAATGAAGTGAAGCATTCATGAAATTCTGTAGTGTAGACTTGATTCCATTTAGCCCATCAAAACCTACAAACCTAGTTGCCATTATGTCTGAGAATGAAATGGATTGAATTTTGAATCTAGAAGAAGAATAGGATAGTGAATTCACAAACACAAGGTATTTGGAAAAGTTTTACAAATTAATAGAATAATAGTTTAGGAAAGACCGGTAGTCTGAATAACTATCTATGTTTCCATCTATATAGGAGTCCCAATTCATCTGTTGATTTTCAAGATTTGCGTCACATGAATGAATTAAAGGATAAATTTGTTGAAATAGTAAATGCAAGGGTCTTAACAAATAACTTGGTGTCTTTTCACTATTTCATTGGCTCAATAGTAACTTTCCATCCTTTCACACTTACTTTCCCATTTCTCATTTAAGTTTTGGGAAGTTATGAATAGAGTACTTCGTAAGAAAATATCTACCAAATCAAATCCTACCTAATAGATCTTTCCTGTGATAATTAGATTGTTTCCATTATCTTCTTGAAATATTTTGTATTTGAAATGTGGGTCCAACTCACCTATTAACTTGATTTTCTTTTAAATGCAAGGAATCGTCTTCATGGGTTCAAAATTCACCAAAGAGAAGATGACTTTCAGTTTTCCACCCAAGCCTTCTTTTCACCTTTACCTTTTAACTTATTTCTTCATTTGAGTTCAGAGATGTCCATAAAGAGTGTGAATCTTACTTAGGGGCCCACCTCTCATTTCATTTCCTTTAGAATTTCTTTATGAGAAAAATAGACTTCATGTATTGAAAACTTGTCAAGCAGAAGTTGATTTCCATTTATTTGCCAAAGTGGATTTTGAGAGCTGTGATGAATTTTTAATACTTATTAAGGAAGACAATCATAAAGGAAATAGGAATTCCTTATAAAGAACTTAATCTTCCTCTTATTGTAGCTTATATGCATCATTTGGTGCTCTTTGTGAGAAATTGCCTTCATGGGTTGAAAACCTGCTAAGAGGAAGGCCAAGTCCAATTTCCTACAAGCTTCTTCTTTTAATGGAGAATATGATAAGCCACAAAAAAACTCAACTTTTTGAATAATCTTTGCATCTTACAAGAATCTCCATTGGATTAGGTACTAAGCTACCTATAAGACTCACAACATAAAGGAAAACTACCTAGCTATGAAATGTGGGGAAAGGAAAGATGAAAAATTTGATGAAGACTCCTTTCGCCTAAGGGGACTTGAAACTAGACTTGGACCTTCCTAGAATTTACTAAGACACAAAATTTTCACTTTGTAAAATGGTTACCACTTGAAAAGTGGTGCAATAGCTGGCTTTGATTGGGGACTTGGGTGGACTATACCCAAGCAAGGAATCCAAAATATCTGGTTTTGCAAAAATAAAAGGGGGCACACAAAAAAACTAAAGTGAGAAAAAACCAAGGAAAGGAGGAAAACAAAGGAAACCTAACTAGGAAAACAAAAGAATGGAAGCTAAACTAAACTATTGTACAACACAGGGGCTACCTGTTCTCAATTTGAAATTTGATAAAGTTTCAGATCCTAACCATTGTAGGTCAAAGGTAGCACTTCACCATCTTGATATGCCAACTTAAATGAATTATTCTTGAATGCCTAATGAATTATGAATGGGCCTTTCCACAAGGTGTCAAGTTTCTTATGCATACCTTTTGGAGCTTTTTGTTTATCCCACAGTAACACACTGTCACTTACCATGAATTTTTGTGGTATCATCCTTTTATCAAATAGGTTCTTCACATGCATTTGGTGTTGAGTTATATGATCCACAATTTCTTCCCTTTCTTCTTCAATTTTTCTTAAGTAGAGACTTATCTTTTCCAAACCATCCCTATAGATATCATCTTCAATTATTGTCCTTGGTTTGTTTGTGGCTAATTCTAATGGTGATGGAAGATTGACTTCAATCCCATAGACTAATTTAAAAGGGGATATACCAATTTCCCTTTTAGGTGTCACCCTGTCTACCCACAGTGCTTCATAAATTATCTTGTGCCAGGTTTTTTGATTATCTGCTACTAATTTCTTGACAATATTCATAAATTTTTTGTTACTAGACTTTGCTTGATCATTTCCTTGTGGGAAATAGTTAGATGAATGATTGATTGTGATGCCATGCTCGAAGCAAAAATTGGTAATCTCTATTGAAGATAAATATGCTACATTTTCCATCACCAATTTGATGGGGACACCAAATCTAACTAATGTATTTTCTTTAATGAATTCACATACTACTTTAGAAGTGGTTTTCTTAGTTGCTTTCACTTCCACCCACATAGTGACATAATTAGTGAAAATTATCACATATTGGTGACCAGCACTAGATGTTGGGTTGATAAGTCCAATAAAATCAAGACCCCATTGTTGGAAAGGTCCTTCAATGATGACAGGCCTTAGAGGCAGAGCAGCTAATTAAGGATGCTCGACGAACATCTTACATTTTTCTCATTTTGCCACCCAGGAATAAGCATCCTTGAACATTCTCAGCCAGTAGTAACACTATCTTACTATTTTGAAAGTCGTGACTAAGGATGAGAAATGTCCTCCACAAGCTTCATCATGAAAAGTTCTCAACAACTTTACTTGTTGTTGTTTGTCTACACACCTGAGGAAAGTGCCATCGATGGCCTTTTTAAATAATTTTCCATCCCAAATTACATACTTAGCTGCTTTCAATTTAAGATCTCTTCTTTTTCTTTTCATTAAGCCCTCTAGACATTCTCCGTAGGTCAATAAATAAGCAATATTCTCAAACTAGGAATCTTGCATGCCTACTACTAATACTAGCTGCTTTTCTCCTAGTTCTTCTACTTCTTCAACAATTCTATTTTCTGCAATTTCTTTGAACAAGGCATTGCCTCTCACTAACTTAGTGGGCTTAATTTCTATATCATACTCTTGTGTCTTTTCTATCCATGTTCCTTTGGCATTACACCCTACATCCTGTTGTGTTAACACACTTTTTACTACTACATCTAGAACATAGACCACTAAATGCAAATGCAAGATGTAGAATCAATTTTTTTTTAGTGCTTTAACTACTACAAAGCCATGTTTCTTGATTTGTAAGTACTTAAACTCATGATTCTTCAGAGGTATGTGCATGAAGGCAATTGGGGCTTGTATTCCCTTGTCATTATCTTGCATAAGTATTGTCGATAAAGTGTGTTCAGAGGCATAATAGTAAATGATGAAATCTCATTTATAATTCAAGTGACATAATACTGGGGCATTAACAATGGCAGTCTTAATGTTCTGAAAAACTTGCTTCCCAGCTTTGTTCCATTTAAAACTTGAATTCCCTTTCATCATATCTACGATACATTTAGTAATTTCTACAAAATTTGGGACAAATATTTTGAGGAAATTTACTTGTCTGAAGAAAGACTTAACTTCTATTTTGTTTATTGGTAGGCGTAACCTTTGAATGGCCTCCACTCGCTCTAAATCAATCCTAATGCCTTCCTAGGAAACTATATGACCTAGAAGTTTCCATCTGTAACACAGAAAATAGACTTTTTGGGGTTGAGTGAGATTCAATGTTCTCGACATCTTTGTAAGACTTTCCTCAAATATTCTATGTGATTTTTCCTTTTCTTTGAAAACACGGTGATGTCATCCAAGTATATGACTATAATCTAATCTTTAAGATCTGCAAATGTTTTGCCCATGCATCTTTGAAATGTCACACCAACATTAATGAGTCAAAAATGCATTCTGTGATATACAAACGTACCTCATGGAGTAGTGAAGACCATTTTGTGTTGATCCTTCTCCTCTACTTCTATTTGATTGTATCCTGAGAAACCATCAAGCATGGACATCATTTTAGCTCCAGCTACTATTTGCAATAGATGATCCATATTAGGAAGAGAAAAATTATCTTTAAAGGATGCTTGGTTTAAAATTTGGAAATCAACACAGATCTTTATCTCTCCATTTTTATTCCTAACTGGCACTATATTTGCTACCCAGGTGGAATGGTGGATAGGATAAATAATCCTTTCTTTTAACATCTTGTCTATTTGTTGGAATATGGCATTAGCTACCTTAGGGTTATAATTCCTCTATTTCTGTCGAAAGGAGACTACATCAAGCTTTAGGGGAATTTGATGTTTCACCTTCCCATCTCTGTAGCTTTTCAAGTCCTTGTAACTATAGGCGAATACATCTTGGAATTCTATTAAAGCTGTCTAGTAGCTTTTTTTTGCTCTAGTGAACAACACTTACCAATATTGATCATTTTAGGATTATATACATCACCAATATTCACTCCTTCATACTCACCAGTAGTAGGTCCCTTTTCTGCCCTCTTTTTCTTTATATAGGCATCATGTCTATTAAATAATTTCTCCAAAGATACAAAGTGTGGGGGAATGATATTACCTTGTAATTGGACTTCAGCTATTTGATCTTCTTTTGGCTCATGATTAGAGTCGCCATTATTGTCTTCATTAGATTGATGTTTGCAAGTAGCCTTGTCATTTTCTAAGAACACCTGCGAGCTCTTGTCATTTTCAAAAACTTGCCAGGATTCTATATTATTTGGACAGAGGCACAATACACAATCTCAATCTAGTACTTCTTATCTTTGAATTTTGGATGAGGTAGTAGCAGAGAAGCAGAAACTGCTAAGGAATCACCTTTGGTGTTCATCTCCCTTGGTACTGCTTCAATAGCAAAAGCATCTAGGCCTTCTATTTCATCCCAAACTCTATTTCTATAGTCTTTCAGCTTATGATTCTTTACAAAATACTACCCCTTAATTTGTCTCATAATAACTTCTGCATCATGTTGGGCTTTCAAGATCTTTACCCCCTTTTCTTTTGCAACTATTATCCCAAGGAGTAAGGCTTCATATCTTGTGGTGCTATTTGTGTTTACAAACTCTAGTTTAAAGGCCATGGGTTTGAGTTCTCCTTCAGGAGGTATTAACACCACACTTACACCAGACCCTGAAGAAGAACAACTTCTATCCAACTCTAATGTCCAAATACCTGTTAGCTCTTCATTCTCACTAAGGATCTCTTTTCCTAGGTCTCCACTTCTTTGTTCAACTAGAGTTTCCTCAGTAAACAACATATAATTACCAAACCCCGGCTCTTGGTAGAGAATCTGAGCTTTAGGATCATCTAACTTTAGCACAGTAAATTTTTCCTTTTCTTCTAGTTCTAGTTTACTTTCTTGTTTCCTATGGGTATGACTACTTGGGACTAGTCTAACTTTATTTCTCCTCCTAAATCTTGGCAAAAACTCCTACTTAAGAGAAGCCTATAGATTTTTGGAATATCTGCCACTAGAATAGTTAGTAAGAGTTTCTTTTCTAGATGAGAAGCTAAGGCAACTTAAGCATCTTTAATCTGTCCAAGCAAGGGGACTTGTTTGACATCCATAGAGTAACACCTTCCATGAACTTGAGTGAAGTTGAGAACCAAGGATTTAGCTATAGATTAAGGCATAACATTGTTTGATGCACTTGAATCTATTATGCAATTCCTCAATTCACATCCATTGATATATAGTGAAATATAGAATGGATTAGGTTTTTTCCTAGGAGGGGTTAATAGGACAATAGAATTCTCTTGATTAAACAAGTTAGATGTTAAAGTTTCATCTCCTTCTTCAATGGTCACATTGTGATTTAAATCTAAAGTATTTCCTTTACAATGATCTACTAATCTTTTTAACTCAGAGGGATGAGATTTCAAATAATCTATGGGGGAATTCTAGATTTTCAAATCTTCATAGAATTGGATGAAATCAAAGGGGATTTTGTCCTTACCTATTTGAGATGTAGATGCTCCTTGATCAACATAAATAATATTTGTTGAAGGACTGGGGTCATTTCGAGGAGCGTGATTGGAGGATTGATTTTTGAGCCTTTGACCTCGAGTCAACACTGTGTATGAAGTTCCATCAATGGTCACATAAAATTCATCCTTAGTTTCTGAATCCAACTCATTCTCCAAAAATAAATTTCTAGAGTCACCATTTGAGTATGAGTCTAACTCCGAACAAGAAGTTGTAGTATTCAATTCATTGGTGGATAACAACTAGATCATGTGAGTAGTTTTTGGACAACTCTCACTATCATGATCCATTGTCAAATGAAACACACACATGTTTCCTTTCTTTGGTGCAACCTCAATCATCAACTTTGATTGTGAACCTTGTAGGAATTTTCCATCATTATTTCTTCATGGTGGGTTTTGATAATTTTGTTGGTAAGATTGGTTAAACCCAAGTAGTTGTCTCTTTACTACTACCAACTCATTTGACAATTTCTAAATCATTTCATCAAATGATGTGGTGTTTCTAGAACTTCCTTTAGTTTGAATTTCTTGCTTCCATTTTCTTGCAAAAATCAAGTCATCTTCAAATTCAACTGCCTTCTTTTGTGCATTTGCTAAATCTATGGGATGTGCCCTTCTTAAGTCATAATTGATATTTGGGGGCATCACACTTATAAAAAAAAATTTCACATTACCAACAATGGATCTTTCAATAGTTGGGATTCTACTAGTGATCTTATTGAATGTAGCAATCAAATTCCTCATACTTAGGGTGGGTTGTTTTTTAATGGATGTCAACTGTGTTAACAAGACATGTTCATCTTTTGCAGTTTTAAATCTTGTCTTGAAGGTGTTGGATACAATTGATTAATTGTGTGTTGTCCTTGATGTTACACAAATATCATATCAATTGATAGTTAGTACATGTTGAGCTCACTTGGTCAGTGAAGACTATTTTCTTAGTCTACTGAGTGTTCCTGAGGTTACTCTGTAAAGAAGGCAATATCTACCGAGCTCACTTAGGTGTCGAAGGAAGTTAAGTAGAAAGAGTGTTAACTGAGCTCACTTGGTTAACAAAGGGAAAGTTGAGCAGAGCTAGTGATAACCAAGTTCACTTAGTTGCCAAAGGATTTTCATAGTGATAGTGTTGACCGAGCTATATCCCGTGAATCAAGTTTCATAGTATTCATTGAGTTACTATTGCAGATCGAGTTCGAGACTACTTGAAGGTGATCAGTATGGACTGAGCCTCTACATATACCATATGCATGATGACGTCGAGTGTTGATAGTGGATGTTGACTATCAAAACCTCACCAAACCAGTATTTTGAACCTAATTTTCTACATTTTGGTCGACTTTGTGATCTTGTGTAAACTTGTATTCTAGCCAACAGAGGTGATGAATATTGATTATTCTAATTTTTATTTGAGTCAACTTGAAAATATAAAAAGTATAAGTAAAAGGTCAAAATGTGATTTCAAGTGTGTGTGAGTGTGATGTAAAAGCTAAAAAAGTTGAAAAAGATAAGATGAGAGGAAGCGAATTTGAAGGATAAGCAGGTATCCTTGTGGAGAAGAAAAGTATTATTTGATCAGGAAGGATCAAGTATAAAGTTAGAACTGAGATCTGTAATCAGCAATTTAGTTGCATCAAAATTAGGTCATTTTTATTGTTACTCTCTAACCATTGTAGCAGTGATCAAATCTCTTAACAGAGTTGGTTTAATGACCATTTGTAAATCCTTTAACAAGGTGGCAATTCTATTGAATTATTTTAAGACCTCTCACAAGACCATCCTAATAGGGTGATTAAATCTTTTGACAAGGTCACACCTAACAGTGTGTTTTGTAACCTTTAACAGGGTTGGCTCCTAATCGAACTCACTTTAGAAGAGTGAAAAATAGTAACTAGTTACATTGGTGGTTTTTCACATATTGGGTTTCTACGTTAAATCCTGGTGTCTCATGTGTTCATTTATTTTCTCTCATGTATGCAAATTAAGATAAAGTAATTATTGATAACATCTTAAGATCTATTAAGTATTGCACATTCTTCACTTACCAAGTTACAACAATTTCTATGTGTTTATCAAGTAGCATTAGTAATCAGTTTTTATTAGTGTGAATTTTATTAGACATCTAAGGGATCTTTGATATATTTTTAGTAGTAGTTGATTTACCCCTCCCCTCTCAGTTACTCCTCTTATATTTTCAACAATTGGTATCAGAGCTTTCGGTGCTTGCAGAGAAGGTTTCAAAGACCTAAGCTAAAGATCAAGATGTCTTACAAGAGAGAGATTCCAAATCTGAATAGAGACAACTTTGTAGCATGGCAAGGACGTATGAGGCTTCAGTTGGCTACCATCAATGATTTAAGATGTAAATATCTTGATGAAGAATATAAAACTCCCACTGGAACATTATCAGTTGAAGATATTGCTGAGGAAAAGAACCATAACATCATAATGATTGACATTGCATCTGCTCTCAGTTATGCTAAATTTGATGAGGTCAAAGACTATAAAATTTCTTTTGATATGTGGAACAAACTAAAAGATATCTATGGAGGAGATGACAATGTAAGAAGAGCTAAAGAAAAAATCCTTAGAGGACAATTTGATCAAATGAAAATGAGAGAAGATGAAAACATTGCGATATATGTGGAAAGAATCAAGGCCAGTGTAAGTGAAATCAGAGCATTTGGAGGAGACATTAAAGAGGAAATGGTTATAACTAAAGTGCTCAAAAATATTCTTCCTATTTATTCAATTAGAGTATCTACCATTCAGGAAAAGAGATGTGATCCAAATAACAAGATAGGTTTGGATACCCTAGTTGGAAGATTGACGGCTTTTGAACTAGACAACTATGACAACTATGTTCCTACTTCCAAGAATATTGAATTTGCATTTGAAGCTAAACTCTCACTCAAAGAAAAGGGCAAGAAAATAAAGTACAATCAACCAAGTGAGGAAGAAACTGAAGAAATTTTTGATAGTGATCTTGAAATTGTTGAAGCTCTACTTGCAAAGAAATATTCCAAGAGTAGAGGAAAGTACAAATGTAAAATCCCTCTAATATGTTTTTCTTGTGAAGAAATTGGTCATATTACTACTAGGTGTCCAAAAAAAGAAGGCAAGAATGAATTGAAAGGACACAAATCCTACAAAGACAAAGACAAAGGTAAGAAAACTTGTTTTATGGCTAAAGATTCTAATAACAATGAACATGAAATAGTATATATTGTTGGAAAAGATGAATCTAATGATGAAGAAGATAAGATGGAACTTGTCTCTCATGTTAGCATAAATGACACATGGACCATAGATAGTGGATGTTCTCACCATATGACTAGAGATAAAATTAAGTTTGAACATTTTGAACACTATAATGGAGATAATGTAAGGTTTGGGAACAATGAACCTTGTTGCATAAAAGGAGAAGGTCATATCTCATTAACCAATGAACTTGTATGTGATAATGCCTATTGGGTTGAAGGAATAAAACATAATCTACTAAGTGTGGCACAGCTGAAAAACATTGGATTCAAGGTAGAATTCATGAAAGGCAAGACAAGACTGCTGGATAAGGATATCTAATTGGATCAGGCAAACAAACAAAAGGTAACCTATTTTATCTTGATCTTGGTGATTGTTCATGTTTCATTATTCAAGTGGAAGAAAGTTGGTTATGGCACAGAAGACTATGTCATGTAAACTCTGATAATATGGTCAAGATTAGAAAACTCAAAAGAGTAAGATGTCTTCCTAGTTTGAAGAAACCTGATGCTGGATTATGCAAAAATTGCCAAATTGGTAAAATGGGAAAGACTAGTTTTAAGAGAAAAAATTATTAGTCAAAAGATGTCTTGGAAATTGTGCATATTGATTTATGTGGACCCATTGGAATAGAAACTTATAGTGGAGAAAAAAATTTCATTCTTTTTGTTGATGATTATTCTAGAATGATGACTATTATGTATCTAAGAGAAAAATCAAAAACTTTTGAAAAATTCAAATGGTATCTTGCAAGAGTGGAAAAAGAAACTGGAAAAAGTTTGAAATGCCTAAGATCAGATAGAGGTGGTGAATTCATCTCAAATGAATTCAACGATTTTTTCATTGAAAGAGGAATCAAAAGACAGGTATCAACCCCTAGTACTCCTGAGCATAATGGAATAGCTGAAAGAAGAAACATATCCATCACGGATTGTGCAAGGACACTAATGATTGAAAAGAATGTTGCTATGAAATATTGGAAGGAAGCTATCAGCACTATAGTTCATACTTTGAACCAAGTTTAGTTGAAGAAAGACTCAATTAAAATTCCCTATGAACTATGGTATGGCTACAAACCAAATGTAAGTTACTTGAAAGTATTTGGCAGAAAATGTTACATCTTAAAAGAATCTAGGAAAGGAAATTTTAATGTAAAAGGTGATGAAAGTATATTTCTAGGATATTCCTACAGAATTAAAGCATACAAATGTTTGAATTTTTCTACTCACAAAATCATAGAAAGTGCACATGTGAGAATTGATGAGTTTGCAGAAAAGAGTGAAGAAGAAAGAAAAAAAGAACTAGAAGATTACAGAAGATTTGTCTACTTTGAACCAAATACATTGCCAAACATATTCAACAAAAAAGAAACTTCATCTCTCAAGCTTCCCAAGTCTGCATTAGTTATCAAGTTGCAAGAAGTGCAAACTAAGTCAAAAGGACCCGAGTTGCATTTAGAGGCTACTGAGTTAGTGCATACCAAGTCAGAAGGACCCAAGCCACTGATAGAAGGACATGAGCCTGAACTTGAGATTCAAAATGAAGATAGTGCAATTCATTCAAAAGTCAAAGAACCTGTATTGGTTGAATATGTTAGAAGGGATCATGCACTTGATCATATCATTGGAGATAAATTAGATGGAACAATGAAAAAAAGCAAACTAAAAGGTACATGTTTACTTGTTGAATTTGAACCTAGAAGTGTTAAAGATGCATTGGAAAATGAAAGTTGGATTGAGGCTATGAATGAAGAAATAGAACAAATAGAAAATTAAAAAAACTTAGACTCTTGTACCTAGGCCCAAAGATAAAAATGTAATTGGTACAAAATGGGTATTCATAAATAAGCTAAATGAAGATGGAAAGGTATCAAGAAACAAAGCAAGGCTAGTATGCAAAGGTTATTCTCAAGAAGAAGGTATTGATTATGGTGAAATTTTTGCTCTTGTTGCAAGACTAGAAGGTGTTAGGACTTTTCTGGCATATGCAGCTCATAGAGGATTCAAAGTATATCAGATGGATGTTAAATCTGCATTTTTGAATGGAATTCTTGATGAGGAAGTCTACATTGAGCAACTAGAAGGTTTTGTTGATCCTAAAAAAAGAGACATGGTTTGCAAACTACACAAACATCTATATGGTCTAAAGCAAGCTCCCAAAGCTTGGTATGAAAGGTTGCATAACTATTTGATATATATTTGTTTTCAAAGAACTAATAATAATAGTAGTCTTTATAACAAGGAAGGACCAGATAAGTAAATTGTGTTAGCAAAAATATTTGTGGATGACACTCTATTTACAGGAGATGATGACTTATGCAAAGCATTTTCAGAACAAATGAATAAAGAATTTGAGATGTCCATGTTTGGTGAAATTTTAAAAAAAAATTGGATTGCAAATACAGTAGAATAAAAATGGTATCTACATTACTCAATCTAAGTATATCAAAGAGATACTCAAAAAATTTGGAATGGAAGATTCAAAACTAGTTGAAACCCCCATGTGTATTGGACTTAAGCTTACCAAAGATGATGACTCGAAAGAAGTAGATCAGACCTTATATAGATCAGTGATTGGAAAATTCTAGTATGTAGTACATACAAGACCTGATATTGCCATAGAAGTTGGGTTAGTAGCAAGATTCTCAGCAAAATCCAGAGAAAACCATATGATGGAAATAAAAAAAATCTTGAGATATTTGAAAGGCACTGAAGACTATGGCTTATGATACAAACTTGGAGGCAATCTTGACTTAAAAGTATTTATAGATGTTGACTATGCAGGAAATCCTGATGACAAAAAAAAGCACTAGTGGTGGAGCACTCTTTCTTGGAAAAAGACTAGTATCTTGGATAAGCAAGAAACAAAATTGTACACCTAAATCCATAGCAGAGGTAGAATATGTGACTGTAGTAGTGAATTGCTCTAACATTGTTTGGTTCAAACAATTGTTCGAAGGAATGAAGGTTGAAATCAAAGAGCCAATTATCATATATTTTGATAACACCAGTGCAATCAACATATCAAAGAATCCAGTGATGCATTCCAAAAAAAAGCACATTGCTATAAAATATCACTTCTTAAGAGAGTTGGTGCAAGACAAAGAAGTCAGATTGGAATATGTCAATACAAAGGAACAAATCACTGATATATTCACCAAGCCAGTACCTAAGGATGCATTTTTGTTTCTAAGAGGTAAGTTAGGGGTCATTCCCCTATATGAAGTTCACTAAATAAAGTTTAGTGATGCATCAATAGGAACTGAGTAGAAGATCAATCAATTGGTGCAGTATTGACAAGGACATATTGCAGATGAATCTAAACTCAAGGTACATTGATAGTAATCAGATTGTTGTCTTTGGAAAGTGTTGTCAAAGATGGAGAAGTTATACTATCAAATCTCATAAGAAATTTCTCAAAGAAGGAGAAGTTTGCAATAAGAGGGAAAAGTATATTGTTGTCTACTGACAGAGGGAGTTTGCATGATTGAATGTGAATCATAATGAAACTAAGGATATGTTTCTTAAAAAATTCTTGTGCTATGACATGTTGTGTTGCCATCAATGCCAAAGAGGGAGATTTTTGGATAAAATTTATTAATTGTGTGTTGTCCTTGATGTTACACAAATTTCATATCAGTTGATAGTCAGTACATACCAAGCTCACTTGGTCAGTGAAGATAGTTTTCCTGGTTTATTGAGCATTCTTGAATTTACTCTGTAAAGAAGGTAGTATCTACCAAGCTCACTTAGGCATCAAAGGAAGTCAAGCAAAAAGAGTGTTAACCGAGCTCATTCAATTAACAAAGGGGAAGTTGAGCAAAGCTAGTGATAACCGAGTTCACTTGGTTGCCAAAGGATTTTCATAGTGATAGTGTTGACCGAGCTATATCATGTGAACCAAGTCCTAGTATTCATCGAGTCACCAGTGTAGAGCAAGTTTGAGACAACTTGAAGGTGATCAGTATGGACTGAGCCTCTGTATCTACTAAAAGCATGATGATGCTGAGTATTGATAGTAGATGTCAAGTATCAAAACCTCACCGAGCTAGTCTTCTGACCTCGATTTTCTACATTTTGGCCGACTTTGTAATCTTGTGTAAAATTGTATTCTAGTTGACAAAGGTGATGAATATTGATTATTCTAATTTTTATTTGAGATCACTTGACAATCTGAAAGGAATAATTAAAAGGTCAAGTTGTGATTTCAAGTGTGTGTGAGTGTGAAGAGGAAGCAAATTTGAAGGATAAGTAGGTATCCTTGTGGAGCAGAAAAGTATTATTTGATCAGGAAGGATCAAGTATAAAGCTAGAACTAAGATCTATAATCATCAATTTAGTTGCATGAAAATCAAGTCATTTTCATTGTTACTCTCTAACCATTGTAGCAGTGATCAAATCTCTTAATAGAGTTGGTTTAATAGCCATTTGTAAATCCTCTAACAAGGTGGAAATTCCATTGAATTGTTTCAAGACCTCTCACAAGGCCACTCTTAACAAGGTGATTAAATCCTTTAATAGGGTCGTACCTAATAGTGTGTTTTGTAACCTTTAACAGGGTTGGCTCCTAACTGAGCTTACTTCAGAAGAGTGAAAAATAGTAACTAGTTACACTGGTGATTTTTCCCATATTGGGTTTCCACGTTAAATCTTGGTGTCTCATGTGTTCATTTCTTTTCTCTCATGCATGCAAATTAAGATCAAGTAATTATTGATAACATCTTAAAATCTGTTAAGTATTACACATTATGCATTTATCGAGTTACATCAATTTATGTGTGTTTACTAAGTAGCAACAATAATCAATTTTTATCAGTGTGAATTTTATTAGACATATAAAGGATCTTGGATATATTTTTAGTAGTAACTAATTCACCCCTCCCCTCTCAGTTACTCCTCTTATATTTCCAACAGCAGGTTATTCTCATTGTATCCCAATTAGTGATTGAGCCATCATCTAGATGCTAGAACTAGTCTGCTGCACTTTCTGTCAAAGTTTCCAAAAACTATCTTACAACAATATCCTCATGTGCAACTCCTAAAATGTGAGTAGCTACAAAGAAGGCCTTAATATTTTCATCTGTGATAACCTTCCCATCACCTGAAGATTTAGGAAAATTCTTCCTCAAACCAGCGGGAAGTGGGTGATAGGTTGTTAATGCTAATGGACCTATTGATGTACCCCCAAGGAGCAGCCATAATTGTTCTAGAAAGGTATGGAGGAGAATTGACAACTAGGGGAATAGTGATTCCATACAAGGCCAATACCTTGCAAGTAGTATGTGTAGAGCTTTGATTTCTAACGAGTGAAGGTGGTTTGCTCTGGCTATTCTTTTCACCTTTCTGTTTAGGAATGTCTAGGATGGGAAAACCAAGTTCTGTGAGTTTATCAATAATAGGGTCTTGCCCACCCTATTCTTTGGTACTTCTGAGGAACCTTGTTTGTTCTAGGATGCTAGGTTAGTTTTGTCTTTGAGCTTCATGACTCAACTATCTTTTAGCCCTATGGATGTCTCTCCTCTATATAGCTCTTTCTAATGCTTCAGCTCTAGATTCTTCTTCTTCCAATACTTGGCTAGCATTCCTATAATGTTCAATGTTCCTCCTATTTCTCAAAACAAATGTATTGAGAGATGAAATTATGTCTTCTTGGACATCTTGGAAACCAAGATTAGGTTGCAACACTGGGACAATATTCTCATGAGGGAGTAGCATTTTCCCTCATGTTATAAAATCTATCAGTCAAGTGACTGTTCATCTCCCTAGCAAAGTCCCCAAAAATTGGTTGGTAAACAAATTTGTTCTTTCTAGTTCTGACTCACAAATGCCCTAATCTATGAACAAAATCTATTTACAATAGTTTGGAAAGTGACCTCTTGATGATTTACATTCCTCTAAATTGTTAGGTTCAACTCCCTATTATGAATTTGCAATGAAGTTTTCTTATTCCTAAACCTAAACAAGGTATGTTCTTAACCATAGAATAGGAGAAGAAAAACAAGTCAAACCTATATAGAATTCAACTTAGGTGAGAAGTAACGCTTTAAGGGTTATTCAAATCTAGTGAACTCACACGTCTTATGAATTCATAACTATCATGCACTGAGATTAATAGACCTATCTAGGAAATAATTAGTGGAGAAAATTATATTGAATGAAAAATCTAATGAATCTCTTTTGAATTTTAAGTGACAATTCCTACCACGTTCAACTCACTATATTAAAAGAGGGGCAATAAAACTCTATTTATTCCTTGCTTCAATTCTAGTTAAAGAGAAACAACAAACTAATAATAACTATTTCTAATGGAATAGAAAATTATTGATACAAAAATACCATTCAATTGACTCTAAAACTTCAAGTCTTTCATACCAAAAATTTGTGAACCTTTTATTTTTCTTTCATTATCATACATATAGTATTTCTACAATGACCATTACAAAGGAGGTTTAACCAGTTCATCTTCTCAAAAATGACAAATGGCAAAGAGCCTTCTTTCCTTTCTCTACTTTTTCCCTATAGGCCTTGGCGGCACCAATAATTGGAATCAGCTCTTCATGTCTTTGTACATGCACATTTTTATATCTCAAGAGCCATCTAGAGTGTTCCCTAGCCAAATCTTTGATGGTATTTAGTCTATCTTGAAATTCTTTCATGACTAAATGTATGCATCTGCCAAGTTCTTGAAGCTCAGACACTCTATTCTGGCACCCTAAAGATATGCTTATCAAGTTATCTATAAAATTTGAGAAATTGTTTTGCATAACAATGACTCCAACTACTCATTTTCCTTGCCCACTAGTCTATCAATCTATGTGTAGTCCTTTTAGGAGTTCATAATCTCTGTCCTGATCTTTTTTTACCTTCTCTTCAGTCTCCTTTAGACCTTTCTCTATCTCCAAGATTATTTCTAACTTGAACTGCATGATTTGTAACCATTCAAAAAAAGGCTCATCTCCTTTGGGCAAAATCTTAGCTTTGATAGCTACCTTTGTTTTCATTTGAATAATCATCTTCAACAAGGACACACAATTGTCACTTTTAGTCCTCTCCATAGCTAGGGTATTTCTATTAGATGAAATGTTATCTTTCTCTATCTATAGCCTTAAGATAATATTTTTGATTTGTTCTATAATGGAGAGCCCCTCTAATTTGAGCTCGTCACTCAAGTCTTTACCAATCTGGCCAAAATGCCTATCTTCTTGAAGCTGAGAGATAAGTTCTTGAACCTCGATGGCAGTAGGAGTATTAGTCATAGGCATTCTAGAGATACTCACGAACGGAGTGACCAATTGTCTAATAAATCTATTCAACTCTTCTATCTCTACCTTCATCCTAACTTTTGACAATTTGAGGCTCTACAACTATCCTTCAATTACCTCATTTTTTGACTTCCACAAGTCAACCTTGGTGTCATGTCTAGCTTCCCCAATATCTATTGAATGTAGAGTAAAATCATTGGTAGGCATATCTTCAATTCTCCCATCTTTGGTGGGTTTTTCAATCTCCATTATTAGGTGCCCTATTTCTATATCTTGCCCTTAAACAGACAAAGTCTTCTGCTTCTTGACCTTACTCAATGCAAATCTTGAGCAAACAGTAAGTGATAAAGTATCCTTACTAGGAGCACCTTCATCCTTCCTCTTTCTCTTTCTCTTTAGAGTTTCTTCCAACTAGGAATCAATGCCTATCACCTTAGAAGTTGTCCTGAGTGATTGTTGTCATAGTCAAGGAGAATGGATTCTTTTGGGCTTGAGAGACAATCTTTTAAGATTCTTGACCTTTCTCCATTTCTGCGATCTTCTTGGTTGCTTCATCTGATTTGGTGGACTCACTATTGCTACTTCCTCCATCTCCCAAATCTATTGCTTGCACTTGATGGCTACTTGGCAGGAGAAGTGTAGCACTCATGGTTGGAATAAGAGTACCATGAGGTGAAGGAAGTGGAGTAATAGTGTTGTCTTTGTACTCTTTTTCTTTCTTCTCATCTTTTGATTGAGTACCAATCACTGGAGGAGAGCCATCTTGACAAGATTTGGTCAAATTAATGTTCTTATATGGAGGTTGATCACCTCTGCTAGCCAGTTAAGCTGGTCCTTGAGTGATGGCCAGAGTCACACCTGATGTGCCAACTTGTGAGGGATGAGGAGTATATGCTGAAGGAGCTTGAGTGGGGGTGCTCTTGCTTTGGCTTCTTCCTGCCATAGTCCACTCTACCCACTTCCTAGTCCTTTTAACAATTCGGGCCATCATATTATCTAAATCATCCCCAACATCTTGATAGGATTCTAAATTGATAGGGGTATTTCTTATCTTTGCCAAATATGTATTACTATACATATTCTACCCATCATCTTCAATTCCTTCAACATTAAGGTTGAATTGATACATTTTAACTTGATTCATTGCTAATCTGGAAAAAGCATGGTCTTGACATTCAAATTCATCTTTACAATCTACCCAGTAGTCTTCTACTGTGGTGATGTGCTTGATCACACTCCCAATCTACAACACTTCTCGTGCATATCCATTTGGGTCAAACATGGGTCTTAAGACCTCGTATATTTCCAATATGTATTTCATCTCAAAGGACTTCAGCATGTTCTTTGCATCAGAATGGGACTCATAGTTGAAAGCTCCCACCTTCATAGGGAACAGATATCCCTTCTTCAAACTCCTGCTCAGCACGTTCACTTGGATGGCTTGCCTCACTATCTCAATTAGCATGATCATGTCACTTGGGTACCTTGGTAGCTTCAAAGGGAATCCATAAAAAATTGCAAGACATAAATAAGAGAAAGATGAGAACTGGATAAAATAGCTTCCAAATTGACTAATAGCTACCATTGCCTTTGGACTGACTCTCCTCTCTGGGCATCCTTGAAGCTCCCTACAAATTCTCATTGCAAACGCATCATTAACTCTTATATATTCAGCATAACTATTTTCCAACTACAAACATGGGTAGAATTCATAAGACTTCACATCATAAGGAAAATTTTCTACCCTTGGGAATCCTGACCATAACTGTAGAGAAGTTAGCATGTAAATCAGAAAAGAAGCAATATAGAAAGTGTTGTAGAACTTCATGGCATTGAGAGCATTGGAAAGCTTCTCACTTACCTCATGGGCCTAGTCAATATATTGGGTATTTGAACAGATAACTTGTACCAAAAAGAAATATAATTGTTCAACAAAATTTAGAGCTTCTACTTCACCTTTCAATTTTTGTAGTAGAGCCAAAATGTCTACAATCTTAGGTTTGAGATTAGTACCAAGAAGGGTCTTAGACACCTTAATCTTGGCACTTTGTGGCTTTTGAAACCATGTCTGCATGATCTCCTTTATCCAAACCATTTTCTTTGCGAAAAACTCAGAGACAACTTCACCAATTTTCAAGTCTGAAAACTCCTCTCATTCTAGAATTCATAGACAGTTCACCACTATTTGTCTATCAATGGAAATCAATACCATATCATCAAGGAATAAAATCTTCCTGGTATCCAGATTGTAGTGATTTATGCATTCATAGATCAATTTTGGAGCTTGGACTGCCACCGAGAAACTAGCTACTTTGACTAGCCCACACCCTCAGAGCTTTTCAGTTATGGGATGAATTGGCTCTAATTTCAACCTCTTTTGAAAATCTTGCATATCATAAAAATGGAGTGAAGTATCCGATAAATTCTATAGTGTGGACTTGATTCCACTTAGCCCATCAAAACCTGCAAACCTGGTTGCCATTCTATCCGAGAATGAAATGGATTGGATTTTGAATCTAGAAGAAGAACAAGATAGAAAATTCACAAACACAAGCTATTTGAAAAAGTTGTGCAAATTAACAGAATAATAGTTCAAGAAAGAGTGGTAGTTTGAATAACTGTCTATGTTTCCATCTATATAGGAGTCCCACTTTATCCATTGATCTTTAGGATTAAAGCCACAAATGAATTAAAGGATAAATTCATTGAAACAGTAAATGCAGGGTTCTTAATAGATAACTTGGTGTCTTTTTAGTATTTTATTGGCTCAACGTTAACATTCCATCCTTTCACTTTTACTTTCCCATTTCTCATTTATGTTTTGGGAAGTTATGAATAGAGTATTCCATAAGAAAATATTTGCCAAATCAAATCCTGCCTAATAGATCTTTCCCGTGATGATTACATTGTTTCAATTATCTTCTTGAAATATTTTGCATGGGAAATGTGTGTCCATCTCACCTATTAACTTGATTTTCTTTTAAATGTCGAGAATCATCTTCATGGTTTGAAGACCTGCCGAAGAGAAGATGGCTTTCATTTCTCCACCCAAGCCTTCTTTTCACCTTTACCTTTTAACTTATTTCTTCATTTGAGTTTAGAGATGTCCATAAAGAGTGTGAATCTTAGTTAGGGGCCCACCTCTTATTTCATTTCCTTTAGAATTGCTTCATGTGGAAAACAGACTTCATGGGTTGAAAACCTGCCAAGGAGAAGTTGATTTCCATTTTTTTGCCAAAGAGGATTTTGAGAGCTGTGATGAATATTTAATACTTCTTAAGGTAGATAATCTTAAAGGAAACATGAATTCCTTATAAGGCACTTTATCTTCCTCTTATTGTAGCTTATATGCATCATTTGGTGCTCTTCACTAGAAATTGCCTTTGTGGGCTGAAAACCTGCTAAGTGGAAGGCAAAGTCCAATTTTTTGCAAGCTTCTTCTTTTAATGGAGAATATGATAAGTCGCAAAAAAACTCAACTTTGTGAATAATTTTTTCATCTTACGGGAATCTCCATCAGATTAGGTACTAAGCTACCCCTAAGACTCACAACATAAAGGAAACCCACCTAGCTATGAAATATGGGGAAAGGAAAGATGAAATATCTGATGAAGACTCCTTCCACCTAAGTGGACTTGAAACTAGACTCAAACCTTTGTAAACTTTACTAAGACACAAAATTTTCACTTTTCAAAATGGTTACAAGGTGAAAAGTGGGGCAATAGAAAGAATAGTATAGAAAGAGAGAGAAACATATATATGATGGAGAAAAGAAGGGGTACAAAGACCTATAGGGGATAGGATGGAAAGGAAGGGATCAATAAATTTATTTACATAGCCCTATCATGCTATAGCACAATCACACTATTTAAATACACAAATAATTTCTCAAGAAACAATGTGACTATTGAGACAAGCCCACATTGTCCATTTTGCAGTCTGTTTTGTTCTATTTTTATGATAGAAACACTGGTGTCATGCTATTGGAAGTCACAAAATATTATTCTTAGTGTTGGATGTACCAAAATCAACCATTTTCTAGACCATTTCAACTATTAATCAACATTGCAGCATATTTGAGGTTAGTGGAGTACTTTTTAAATGTATATTGTGGTTATAGAGATAAATTGTATTATGATTTGGCAAGTTGTAATATATTGTATTCATAGATACCATTATAATTTGTATGTTTGCATTATTTGATGTTTACAAAACATTGTAATCCATATGTTTGAGTGATTTGAAATGGAGATAACATCATCATGGCAAGGAAGAAACCAAAATTCTAAACACTAGAAGAGAAGAAGAGGGATTTGGCAATTAGAAGGGGAAAATGAGAGTACTACGTGAACAAAGAAAATTGGAATCAATTAATTCATTCATGGCTTTGAAAGAGGAATATGAACTGCCAATATAAAGAAACAAAGATATAGAATTGGAAAGACAAAGAGACTGAATGAAACTCTTACGATCAACAAGACAATTGAATTGTGAAGGTACACCATTTTTCAATATTAGAGTCACATCATCATCTCATGTTGAAGAGACACCATGTTCTATGTTGGAGTGTTTGCACACTCCATCATTTCATGTTGAAGGAAAAACATCAACATATCACCTAGGTGATATTCCACCTTTTGCATCTTATTGCCAAGGCACATCATCTTTGGTTGAAGGTATGCAACTCATGCACAATTATCTGGATGTTCAAAATGTTGAGACCACTAAAGAGATTAGAACACCTTCTAAATTTTGTTTTAGAAAGCCAAGATATTTGATTGATGTTGATACTAATATTTTGCAACCAATTTCTAATATGATTCCAAAGTGTAAAGAAAAAGTTTATTGTATGTGAAGATTATTCTTTGAAGAATTAAATGTGATAGGAAGATGTGAATTATTTATTGAAATGATGATGAATTTGAAATTTAGGCCCATCATGAAGATTCTTGGGCTAAGAACAATGGATGATTCAAATGAAAAAACATTGAAAAGATTCTATTGAGTTCATATGACAAAGTGGGTTCTAAGTCATACAACAAAGATAGTAATATCACAAGATGTGCACTCACAATTAATAATAGTAAGTACTAAAATGAAGAAAGATTGACTCATTAAAAGAAAAAGAAAAATAATGCAAATAGGTAGAGGTAATCTAATGAGAGTCATTAGAAGGTGAGAAAGAGTGCAAGATCCAACAAAAAATGAGTTATGCACATTTAGTGGTAGACTACCACGAAAGGATAAAGAAATTAGTGAAGCTGTGGAATTATTGATTAAATATTTATGGAAGAATAACACATGTTTCACCTAATTAAAGAGATGTGGGAAGAAGGAGGATTGGTAGTAAAAACAACGACCCACATGCAAATAAATTTTTGGATTCAATTTCGACCCAATTCTTTGTGAATTTAATGGTATGTATCCTAATATTAAAATTAATCAAAGATATTTTGAAATGGGTAAACCTTTTTATGTGAAGATAAATCACACATGCACAATTTTTTGTTGTAGGGTTCATATTGAAATTTCTAACCATTTTGATGTGTTTATGAATATATGCATGTTTTTGCATTCTAACTTTGTTACATGGGGTAAAGCCACAATAGCAGTTCTCACTTTTTGGCCAACTTTGACACTGACATAGAATTTTTTTTTTAAATCTTCACTTTCAAATGTGTATTACTATAAAATCATAAAGAATTTGAAGACAATGTAAACCAATGATTTGTAGCATTTTTTGTCTAGTTTCTAACACTATTTTTTATTTATTTTTTCTAAAGTGATTGAAGTCCATTATGTTATCTCCTTCGAGAAGTGGTGTATATGAAAAATAAACATTTTTAAAGAGTGATGGTCATTTTGATCAACATGATTTTTTTAAAAATATCATAATGACAAAATTATTTCAAAGTTAGAATGGTAACATCAACACATATGCATTTTAGTTGGTTTTGTTCAATTTTGTTAAAAAATGTAGATTCTATTCAATGACAAAGTGACGTTAACAATAAATTAGAGATAGGTTGATTTTGGTGAATATATAATTTGTTTTGTATAAATTGAAATGATTTTTTTCTTACTTTTCTAGAAAGGTAACATACATACCTTAGAAGAACATATTTTTTAACAATAAAATGCTCATTTTCTATTTTTTTCTGAAGCTTCAAATTGAGACTTGTGACATGTAAAAATAACCTATATTTAATAAAACTTCAAATAAAACATCACAATAAACACAATGTATATCAAAAGTATAGTCACTGGAAAGGTTATTTAGAGTAGCGCAATCTGGTATCTTTAGTTGTTAAAAATAGACCTTTTTTTACCCTTGTTTGAGCCCTCAAAATAGAAAAATTTGATGAATCAAATGAGAAAACATTGAAAAGATTCTATTGAGTTCATATGACAAAGTGGGTTCTAAGTCATGCAACAAAGATAGTAATATCACAAGATGCATACTCACAATCAATAATAGTAAGTACTCAAATGAAGAAAGATTGACGCATTAAAAGAAAAAGAAAAATAATGCAAATAGGTAGAGGTACTCTAATGAGATTCATCAGAAGGTGAGAAAGAGTGCAAGATCCAACAAAAAATGAGTTATGGACATTTAGTGGTAGACTACCACAAAAGGATAAAGAAATTAGTGAAGCTATGAAATTGTTGATTGAGTATTTTTGGAAGAATAACATGTGTTTCACCTAATTAAAGAGATGTGGTAAGAAGTAGGATTGGTAGTAAAAACCACAATCCACATGCAAATAAATTTTTGTATTCAACTCCAAACCAATGCTTTGTGAATTTAATGGTATGTATCCTAAAATTAAAATTAGTCAAAGATATTTCAAAATGGGTAAACCTTTTTATGTGAAGATAAATCACACATGCACAATTTGTTGTTGTAGGGTTCATATTGAATTTTCTAACCATTGTGATGTTTTTAGGAATATATGCATATTTTTGCATTTTAACTTTGTTACATGGGGTCAAGCCACAATAACTATTCCCACTTTTTGACCAACTTTGAGACTAACATAGTTTTTTTTTTTTTAATCTTCACTTTCAAATGCGTATTACTAAAAAATCATAAAGAATTTGAAGATAATGTAAACTAATGATTTGTATCATTTTCTATCTAGTTTCTAACACTATTTTTTATTTATTTTTTCTGAAGTGATTGAAGTCCATTATGTTATCTCCTTCGAGAAGTGGTGTATATGAAAAATCAACATTTTAAAAGGTGATGGTCATTTTGATCAACATAATTTTTTTTTAAATATGATAATGACAAAATTATTTCAAATTTAGAATGGTAACATCAACACATATGCATTTTAGTTGGTTTTGTTCAATTTTGTTAAAAAATGTAGATTCTATTCAATGACAAAGTGACGTTAACAATAAATTAGACATAGGTTGATTTTGGTGAATATATTATTTTTTTTGTATAAATTGAAATGAATTTTATCTTATTTTTCTAGAAAGGTAACACACATACCTTAGAAGAACATATTTTTTAAAAACAAAATACTCATTTTTTATTTTTTTCGAAGCTTCAAACTAAGACTTGTGACATGTAAAAATAACCTATATTTAATAAAACTTCAAATGAAACATCACAATAAACACAATGTATATCAAAAGTATAGTCATTGGAAAGGTTATTCAGAGTAGCGCAATCTGATATCTTTAGTTGTTAAAAATAGACCTATTTTACCCTTGTTTGAGCCCTCAAAATAGAAAATTTTGACAAAAAAAAAAAAGAAATTTGTAAAAATTGGTATTTTGGGGGCTTCAAATGAAGCCCCTTCTTGCTACTTCAAAAAAATCCCCCTAGGTAATTTTTGGCTACTAGGAGGCTTCGAATGAAGTAGGGGGCTTCATTTGAAGCCTCTAAACTAGGATGTTGCCACTTTCCATCCAATTGCTTCATGATGGGAGGTTGGAACCATTAGTGTGGCCTTACCTTATGTAGGAGTTTAACATAAATGAGACACCTAGATCTTCAAGAGAATTCATTTCTACCATTCTATGTGAAAAAGGCTATGCTAAATTATTTTACAAGTTGTCATGCCTCAATTGTGGTGGTTTGCAATATTTATCATGTTGTCAACATATGGATAGTACACATGTAATTGGAAATAAAATAGTAGATTTTAGAAAATTTAAGACTGTGACATATACTCTAAAAGATTAGAAAGGGGGTAAAAGATGTGATTTAGTGATTGAAAATATTCTAGTGTATAAGTTCATGAAAAAATCATTTATGAGTATGTAAGGAATACACATAGGGAGAAATGATTGGATTTTAAATTCAATTTGTGCAAGAAAACATTTGTGCTAGATACCATTGCTTTAGTTGTAGAATTTAGAAATAACTACACACTACAACCACAAAATGAGGTGCAAGAAAAGTATTATACTTCTCAAAAAGTTCTCATATTTGTTCATATCATTCATTCATTCACCTACAAGTATAGATGATGACAAGAATATATTGAGGGAGTACCATTTCTACATTAGTGACAATTGATCACATACTACAAAATTTGTACATGGTTGGTTTCAACTATTTTATGGCGATTTAGCTAACCTAGGCATATCATATCGTCAACACATCATTTTCTCAAACAATTGTGCATCTAAATTAAAGAATACATGAACATGGTTGACTTGGATGCATAGGATGACTAGTATCCAGTATATGTAGAGTTTTATAGAGGTTTTTCATTGAAAGGGAGAGCATGATGGTGTAGGCACATGTATCAAAAGAGCCTTAGCTCATGAAGAATTAAAGTACAAAGATGGAGCAACATTGTCAAATGCAAAAAGTATTGCTAACTAGTGTAATGCTACAATGGGAATGGGTAAGGAAGGTGAGTCTACAGTTCAAAGTTTTTTTTTTCGATAGATAATACTAATATTGCACCATATGAGGATTGTTGCACACTAAAGACATCGAACGAGCTACACTCTTTTAGAATCTCTGATGTAAGTTCATTGAGTATCCACAGCTGACAAATGGCATGCTTTTTTTTATCATGTTAATAGAAATATTGTGATAGATGTGAGTGGACAGAATGGATGGACGAATGAAATTTACAAGTTTTGGTTCCAGTCGACACCTATCATCCCCCATGAGCCTTGGAAATGGTAGAGATAGAATCATCAATTGACTTTAATCTTTTCTATCATTTGGATGAAAAAATTAAGAAAATTGTAAAAATTGGTATTTTGGGGGCTTTGAATGATTTAGACCAAAAAAAAAGAAATTTTTAAAAATTAGTATTTTGGGGGCTTTGAATGGAGCCCCTGCTTGTAGAATATGTAGCACAAAGGGGGCTTCAAACAAATCCCCCTAGATATGTTTTGGCTACTAGAACGCTTTGAATGAAGTAGGAGGCTTCATTCAAAGGTTGGACTTCATTCGAAGCCTCTAAAATAGGATGTTGCCACTTTCCATCTAGTTGCTTCATAATGGAAAGTGGGAACCATTATTGTGGCCTTACCTTATGTAGAAGTGTAACATAAATGAGCCATCTAGATCTTCAAGAGAATTCATTTCTACCATTCTATGTGAAAAAGACTATGGTAAATTTATTTTACAACTTGTCATGCCTGAATAGTAAATGCCTCAATTGTGGTGGTTTGCAATATTTATCAACTTGTCAACATATGGATAGTACACATGCAATTGGCAATGAAATAGTAGATTTTGAAAAATATAAGATTGTGACATACACTCTAAAAGATCAGAAAGAGGGTAAAAGATGTGATTTAGTGATTAAAAAGATTCTTGTTTATAACTTCATGAAAAAATCATTTATGATTATGCAAGGCATACACATAAGGAGAAATGGTTGGATTTGCAATTCAAGTTGTGCAAGAAAATATTTGCGCTAGATACCATTGTTTTAGTTCTAGAAATCATAGAGAATTACACACTACAACCACAAAATGAGGTGTAAGAAAAGTATTATACTTCTCAAAAAGTTCCCATAGTTGTTCATAAAACATTCATTCATTCACCTACAAGTATAGATGATGATGGATAGATATTAAAGGAGTACCATTTTTACATTAGTGACAATTGATCACATTCTACAAAGTTTGTACATGGTTGGTTTCAACTATTTTATGGCGATTTGGTTAACCTGGGCATATTATATTGTCAACACATCACTTTGTCAGACAATTATGCATCTTAATTCAATAATACATGAATGTTTTATTGGTTGATTTGGATGCGTAGGCTAACTAGTATCTAGTATATGTAGAGTTTCACAGAGGTTGGTCATTGGAAGGGAGAATATGAAGGTGTAGGCACATGTATCAAAAGAGCCTTAGCTCATGAAGAATTAAAGTACAAAGATGGAGCAACATTGTCAAATGCAAAAAGTATCACTGACTAGTGTAACACTACAATGGGAACAGGTAAGGAAGGTGAGTCTACAGTTCAAACATTCTTTTCTTATTATAGATAATACTAACATTGCACCAAATGAGGATTGTTGCACACTAAAGATATCTAGTTAGCTACACTGTTTTAGAATCTTTGATGCAAGTTCATTGAGTATCCACAAATGAGAAATGGCATGCTTTTTTCAATCATGTTAATAGGAATATTGTGATGGATGTGAGTAGAAAAAATGGGTGGATGAATGACATTTACAACTTTTGATTCCAGTTGACACCTATCATCCCCCATGAGCCTTGGAAATGGTAGAGATAGAATCATCAATTGACTTCAATCTCTTGTATGATAACTTGATAACCAAGTTATTAGGTTATGTGTGTGTTTGTGTGTGTGTATGTGTATTCTAAACCTTCACCATCTATAACTTAGTGGTCCAATTTATGTTTTTCTTGGATATATACATACATACATATAGATATATGTATACATATATGTATATCTATACATATATCTATACATATATATATATATATATACATATATATATACATATACATATATATATATATATATATATGTACATATATATATATACATATAGATATATATGTACATATATATATGTATATATACATATATATATATGTACATATATATATACATATATATATATGTACATATATATATACATATATGTATATATATATATATATATATGTATATGTATATGTATATGTATACATATAGATATATATATATGTATATGTGTGTATATATATATATATACATATATATATATATGTATATATATATGTACATATATGTATATATATATATATGTATATGTACATATATATATACATATATATATATGTATATATATATATATATATATATATACATATATATGTATATATATATATACATATATATGTATATATATATATATGTATACATATCCAAGAAAAACATAAATTGGACCACTAAGTTATAGATGGTGAAGGTTTAGAATACCATATAGGTGCAGTGGTGGTAACCTTTACATGGCTTGGACAATATGATATGAAGAACCCTAGCTTGTGGTTATTTGAGGATTGAAAAACAAAGGGGAAGATTCTTCATTATTCGAAACTTGTCATTGTATTAAATTTCCACTTGAACAAATACAGAGGAAAATTACATAATAAGACTCTTTAGAAGGTTCACAATGCAAACCATGAGGCAATACTTGAGACAATAAAGGGTACAACAGATCCAAATGGTTCATTGTATTAAATGTAATTACAAAATCATCTCATTAGCAAATTTTATAAATGTCATATATATTTCTAGAGGCTTTCTTTCCTTAGCTATTTCCTACAAGTGCCTTAAAAAGAGATAAGTTGTTAATAGACATTTATATCATTAATATAAAGAGATGAATTTTTTCATGACTTTGTAATCAGATTATATTCTATAGATTTTTGAAGTTCATATTCATTGCATTGATATAAAGACATTTATTTCACTTTCATATGCAGATAACTCCATCATGCATAGTAGGATAGGTTATTTCATGTGCTCAAGTGTGTATGATGATGTGAAGAAAATTATGGAAAAAGTCTACATGTACCTAAAGGATCTACACACTGAATCTAGGTGGATTCAAACAAGAAGTTGGTGGACATAGGGCACATAAAGGAAAAGTTTCTACAATTCATTGAGGAAGTAGTTAGTCCAGCTAACTATCAAGATTTTAAGATTCTAGAGCTTACTAAAATTAACGATACTGTAAAGATGGCATTTAATAATCTCTAGTCTAAGGTTACCATAATAGAAGAACTAACATAGGACCATGACTATTGGGTGGTTAGAGCTCACAAAATGTTCATCCTAGGTGTCAAGGAGCTAAGGATAGTTATTGATTCTATTAAGGCACATAAAGATTTTTTTTTGTTCATGTTAGTTTAGATGTGCATGGGATTGGAGTAGAATTGTTGATGAATCTATTCAGTAACAATAATTTGTGATTGTTATTTTCCCTAATAGATTGTAATATGAGTATTGATATCATTTTAAGTTATATCTAATTTTCATTGTTATTGCATAAGTTAGATTAATGTGTATGTTCATTTCTATGTATGAGGAGTTGGGATATGGTTAATGGAAAGTTGATAAGTTAAAAAATTTGGTAATCTGAGTGTTTTTATGAGCTTAATAACTTGCACAATCTAAGTATTGTTGTGAATCTAGGAGTTAAAATAGATGCATATTAGGAATTAGAGCAGAAGAGGTGCAAAGTGGTTTACATACATTCATAGATGTGGATGATGTGAGCTATCATATACATTAATTTTCCTAAATTTCTTGAGGTTTTGGTTGATTTAGTAATCTCCTCATGTGCTCTTAGGTTAAGAGTATACCCCAAGTTAGAAGTAGGATCAAATTCATCATAAATCATTTCATAGGGGAGTTGTACCCTTAAAATTAAAAGGGCAGTGATATTACCCATATACTAACCCATTTTCTAATTATAGTTTTTTTCACCACATTAAGTGTTGTTATATGGAGCCTAATCTGGCTTAGAGGATTATTCAACATGGTTTACCCCCAGTTTATTTCTATGAGGGTTTTTAGGGGTAGTACCCCTAGAACCAAAAATGACCTTATATGGCAAAAGGCGTTGGCTACTATTTTGTCTATTGGATGACTTTTTCTATCCCTATATTTGTAAGTGGGAGAAGCTTGTATAAAGTAGCTTATGGTTAGGATTTTCATAATGTATGATGATATTGTAGCTTCTTATGGCAGTATTGAGTTGTAAGGGATTGCAGATTATAATTACTAGATAATAATAATATTAGACTTGTTGTTGGTGGACGTAGCCTAGCAATTGGGTGAACTGCATTAAATCCTTGTGTCTTGTGTTCTCTTTTGTATGATCTATTATTTTCCTATATTGGTTATATTTTCATGTAACTATTATTTCTATTTTTCGTGGTATCAAGTGGTATTAGAGACATACCATCATCATTTTTTTAGCAATCCTCTATAGGAAGGTCTCATAGTTGAGTGGGAGTCTCATGGTTGAGTGGGAGACATGGGAAAAAAGGGTAAGCTAAAGGTTGAGAAATTTAATGGGTAGAAATTTCAGTTATAGAAGATGCAAATGGAGGACTATCTTTATCAGAAGGACTTATAGAAGCCATTGGATGGACAAACCAAGAAACGTGGAACTATGACAGATGAGGATTGGAAGATTTTAGATAGAAAGGCACTTCAAAGTATTCAATTATGCTTGGAACTATCAGTGACATTTAACATTAAAAAAGTGAATATGATGCAAGAGTTGATGCAAACCCTAACGAATCTATATGAAAGTCCCTTTGCTTCAAACAAGGTATTTCTCATGAAGCGTTTATTTTATATGAAGATGGATAGAAGGTGGATCTATTGCAGATCATTTAAATGAGTTTAATATTGTTACTAGTCACTTACCTTCTATGAATGTTAATTTTGATGAAGAAATTAAGGCTCTGTTGATTTTGTGTTTTTTGTCTGAAAGTTGGAATGGCTTGGTAATGGCAGCAAGTAATTCCATTTCTAGATATAATACCCTAAAATTATGATTGGAATTATTTTGTGTGAGGAAAATTGCACAAAAACCTTAGGTGCATCTACATTAGTAAGTGCTTTGAATGCACAAAGTAGAGGAAAAATGACTAAAAGAGGAAATAATTCTAGAAGTTGCACGCGAAATCAAGAGGAAAGTCAAAGGGAAAGACGTCTCAATCTAGAGGACCAAGAGATTATTGGTATTGTGGAAAACCATGGCATAAGAAGAAAGATTTCTAGACTCAAAAGAACACAATGAAGGAGATAGACCAGAAGGGAACAAGGAGGAAATGTGGTAAGTAAGAAATTCGAAGAGAATGCTTTGCTTCTTTCTTTAGAAAGTGTTGATGATTCATGGGTTTTAGATTATGGTGCTTCATTTCATGCTACACCCCATAGAGGTTATTTTATTGATTATGTCCAAGAGATTTTGGGCTTGTTTATTTGGGGGATGATGGACCTTGTTGGCTTGTTGGAAAGGGAAAAGTTAAGATTAAGTTGAAGAATGGGAATCATTGGCTACTACATGATGTTAGACATGTTCCAAGGCTAAGTAGTAATTTAATTTCAGCATAACTCAGTGATGAGGGTTGTTTAGTTACTCTTAATGATAAAAATTGAAAGGTTTCAAAAGGTTCCCTTGTAGTAGAAAAAGGTGTGAAAGTAGACACCTTATATCTTTGTACAACTCATATTGTTCCTTCTACTTTGATTGTTTTAGAGAAAAATGAATGTTCAAGAACAATTATTGTAGTTGAGCAGGGAGGACAAATAGTTGTTGTAGATTCTGATACAATGTTATGGCACTATAGACTTGGGAACATGAGTGAGAAAGGTATGAAATTACTTCATTTAAAGAAATTTTTACCAGGTCTGAAATGTGTCAATATGGATTTTAGTAAAAGTTGTGTGTATGGAAAACAAAAGAGCGTGACTTTTGTGAAGAGTGGGAAGGAAAAGAAAAATGAGAAATTAGAGCTTGTGCAAATAGATGTATGGGGACCACCTCAAGCATATTCCCTTGGTGGATCTCATTATTATGTTACATTCATTGATGATACAACTAGAAAAGTATGGGTTTATTTCCTTAGAAAAAAAATTGATGTATTTCAAAATTTTAAGAAATGGAAATGCTTGGTTGAAAATGAGAATGGTAAGAGATTAAAATGTCTCAGATCTAATAATGGTAGTGAGTATTGCAGTCATGAATTTGAAGATTATTTCTCCACTAATAGTATTCATAGACAAAAAACTATTACAAGGACTCCACAAGGAAATAGAGTGGTTGAAAGCATGAACAAGACAATAATGGAGTGTGCAAGGAGCATGAGGTTTTATGTTGGGTTGCCCTTAAACACATGGGAGGAGGCTATCAATATTATTGTATATTTGATGAAAAGAAGTCCCTCTACTCCTTTGGGCCATGGTATTCTAGAGGAAGCATGGAATGGTAAGAAGGTGAATTATTCTTTTCTCAAAACCTTTGGCTGTGAAGCATTTGCACATATAGCTTTTGAAAATAGAACCAAATTGGAAGCTAAGTCAAAAAAATGCGTATTTGTTGGATATTGCATTGATGAATCTGGTTATAGGTTTTTGGATTTTGAAAATTTTAAAATTGTAAGAAGCAAAGATGTCATATTCAATGAGAAAATTTTGTACAAAGATCTATTGCAGCAGTATGAGAAGACAGAAAATGATTATGTAGTGTTGGTTGATACTCCAAAAGATGATGTTCCAGTAGTTCCTCATGATCTACAACAACCAAAATAGCAAATACCACACACTCTAGTAAATCTTAGATAGTCAACAAGGCTAAATAGACCTCCAAAAAGATTTTCTCCTTTTTTGTATTATATTTTACTTATTGATGTTGGTGAACCTGATTGTTATTATGAAGCTATGCAGGTGGATACTAAGATTCAGTGGGAGTCTGTAATGAAAGAAGAAATTAATTCTTTGCTGAAAAATAAGACATTGGATTTATGCAAGTTGCCTATAGGTAAAAGGGATTTACAGAATAAATGAGTTTATAGGTTGAAAGAAGAGGATGGAGGTAAGAAACAATTTAAAGCCAAGTTAGTGGGAAAAGGATTTGCATAGAAAAAGGGAATTGATTTGGATGAGATATTTTCTCATGTTGTTAAAATGACTTCTATTCACATTGTTTTAAGTATCGTGGCTAATGAAGATTTTCATTTGGAGTAGCTTGATGTTAAAATAACCTTTCTTCATAAAAATTTAGATGAAGAGATATATATGATAGAGCCACATGGATTTGAGGTCAAAAGTAAGGAGAACATAGTGTGTAGATTGTAGAAAAGTTTATATGGCTTGAAGCCAGCACCTCAGCAATGGTGTCTTAAATTTGACAATTTTATTCCAGCAAATCACATTCAACTTGAAATACTTTGTTGAAATCAGGTAAAGCCAATATAGGTAATTCAACAACCTTTTGTTTCAAGATAGAAAGTTGAAGTTGCACTCGATCTTGTTAGAAAGTTGAAGTTGCAGAGGCTAAAACATCCCAAACATTATCATGTTTCATGGATCAAATATGAGCATAATATATTGGTAAGTGAGCAATGTCTTGTGAAGTTCAAAATTGGACATTATTTTGATGAAGTTTTGTGATATTATGCCCATGGATTGTTGTCATATTTTGTTGGGTAGACCTTGCCAATATGATAGATATGTTGTACATGATGGAAGCTTGAATCAATATACTCTTTGGTTAAATGGGAAAAAGCAAATATTGTTGCCATTGATTGAAAGTCTAGATGAGGTTAGTTGTACTACAATAAAATTTTGCATGGTTAATAGAAAGAAATTTGAAAAGTAAAGAGGAATCAAGTCTATTTTTTTATAGTTCCTAGAAGACCGAGTGTTGGTAGTAATGACCAAGCAGCAGAAGTTGGTAATGACAAAGTGCTAGAAGAAATTAAATGAGTATAAAGATAGTGTTGCTAAAGATATTCCTAATGGTTTACTACTAGTAAGAAGTATAAGTCATTGTAGGGATCTAATTCTTGGAGCTAGTTTGCTAAAAAAGCACCATATAGATTGACACCTACATAGAATGAAGAACCTAATAGACAAGTGCACGAGTTATTGCAAAAGAGATTAATCAAACAAAGTTTGAGTCCATGTGTTGTACCTATTGTATTAGCACCTAAAAATAATGGAGAATGGAGAATGTGTACTAGTTCCAAAGCTATTAATAAGATCACAATGAAATATAGCTTTCCTATGCTGAGGATGGATGACATAATGGATTATTTAAGTAGAGAAAAATATTTTACCAAGATTTATTTGAAGAGTGGCTATCATTAGATCAAAATCAAAGAAGGTGATGAATTGAAGACTACTTTCAAGACAAAAAATGGTTTGTATGAATGGTTAGTTATGCCTTTTGGTTTGACTAATGCACCTAGTACTTTCATGAGGTTGATGAATGAAGTTCTAAAAGGATTCTTTGGTAAGCTTGTGATTTTTTATTTGGATGACATTATGATATTTATTAAGACTAAGGAAGAACATCTTGAGCATATTAGACAAGTATTATAGAGGTTGAAAGTGGTAAAGTCATTGATTAATTTGAAAAAGTGTTCTTTTATGCAAGAGGAGATTATGTATTTGGAATTTGTTATTTTAGTTGATGGATTGAAGATGGATCCTAAGAAGGTTAAAGCAATTTTGGAATGGCCTACACCTAATAATGTTGGTGAGGTAAGATCATTTCATGGTTTGGCTATTTTTTATAGAAAATTTATAAAGAATTTTAGTTTTTTTTGTAATGCTATGACTCGGACAATAAGGGGAGATAAAAAGAATTCAATTGGACACATAGAGATGATAAGAGTTTTGATACTTTGAAATAAAAGGTTGTCAAATTACCTATATTGGCTTTACCTGATTTCAACAAACTATTTCAAGTTGAATGTGATGAAAGTCGTAATGCAATAGGAGCTGTATTAAGTCAAGAAGGCAAACCTTTTTCTTTCTTTAGTGAAAAGCTAAATGATGCTAAAAGGAAGTATTCTATGTATAATCAAGAATTTTATGCTATTGTCAAAGAATTGAAGAAGTGGAGACATTATTCAATTCCTAAAGATTTTGTCCTATATAGTGATCATAAAGCTTTACAGTACTTGGGATGTCAACATAAGTTGAATTAAAGACATATGAAGTGGGTTGAATACTTGCAGAATTTTACATTTTTCATTAAGCATAAGAGTGGAGTTACTAATAGAGTTATTGATGCATTGAGTGGAAGACATTCTTTTTTAACTAAAATGAAGGTTGAAGTTCTTGGTTTTGATGAAATGAAAGAGTTGTATGATGTTGATCCTAATTTTTCTAAGGTGTGGAGAGTGCAAAGCACCAAATCTGACAGATCACATAAGTAAGTATGATGATTATTTCATTCAAGAAGGTATGTTGTTCAAAGGTATTCAGTTGTGTATTCCTAGAAGTTCTATGAGGTTGAATCTGATTAAGGAAAAGCATAGTGGCAGATTGGCTGGACATTTTGAAACTGATAAGACATTGAGTTTGTTGAAAGAGAAGTATTATTGGCCACAAATGTATAAGGATGTTCAAAATTTTGATAAGAGTTGTGGAGTTTGTCAAGTTGCAAAGGGAGTGAATCAAAACACTAGTTTGTACACACCTATTACTATTCCTGAGAAACCTTGGAGTGACATTAGTATGGATTTAATCTTGGATTACCTAAGACAATGAAGGGATATGATTTCATATTTGTTGTAGTGGAAAAATTTTCTAAGATGGCTCATTTTATACCATGTAAGAAGACATTAGATATTGAGCATGTTGTTGAATGTTTCTTTAAAGAGATTGTGAGATTGCATGGATTACCAAGAAGTATTATTTATGACAGAGATAGTAAGTTTGTTGGTTATTTTTGGAAGACTTTGTGGAAGAAGATGGGTACTGAATTGAAGTTTAGTTCTGCATTCCATCCACAAACAGATGGATAGAAAAAGGTTGTGAATAGAAGCTTAGGTAATTTGCTGAGATGTTTAGTTAGAAATAAGTCAAGTAATTGGGAGATGGTATTGGCACAAGCTGAATTTGCATATAATAATTATGTGAATAGGAGTATAAGGAAGACACATTTTGATATTATTACTAGAATGAAGCCTAGAGGAGTATAAAATTTGAGAGATTTTGTTGGTGAAGAAAACAAAAGTGCTACAGGAGAAGAATTTTCTAATTTTATGGAGTCTTTGCATAAGGAAGTGAAGTTGAGGTTAGAAAAATGTAATCAAAAGTATAAGGAGAATCATGATCAGTCTAGAAGACATCATGATTTTCAAGTTAGTGACAAGGTGATGGTTCATTTGAAGAAAGGGAGATTTCTAGTTGGAACATACAATAAGTTGAAGATGAAGAAGTTTGGACCTTGTGAAATCTTGAAGAAGTTTGATAGTGGTAATGCTTATGAAGTTTAGTAACCTAATGACATGGACATATCTCTTATATTCAATATTGCTGATTTATACAAGTATCCTAAGTCAAATGATGAATTTTTTGTATCAGAGGACTATACTAAGAAGAAGATTGAAGAAGTTGAATAGGTAGTGTATCAAAGAATTGGTAAGAGAACAAGGGGAAAATATTATTATGAATATCTAGTGAAATGGAAGGACAGACCTATGGAAGATGCTTCATAGATTTCTCAATCTAAGTTGGATTCAGCTCAATTTTTTACATCTAAATAATTTAGGTGAATCATTTCTTCCAACCCTAGTTGTCTCATGTAGGAGCATTGTGGGTTGCACTGCTATCTTGCATATTTTTAATTTTTATCTTGTTGTTGAAACTACATTTTCTAGTTTTAGGGTTCCTATTGTAGACTATGTAACTAATTTTCCATAATGAGTGAAGGGCTGTTCGCTTCAAAGATTGAAGAGGGCCTAGAGTACTATCTATTTTCTAGAGGAAAATTTCTAACTCCTCATGAGTTAGGGGATATGGCAATTCTACTAGAGCATCAATTTCTGCTAGTTCTGCATGATAGTTTGCTATGCTTGACTTTTGGAATGGATGTGCACTTTTTCTTGATGAATAAAACTTTGTAAAATTAAGGTGTTCTATAAGACCTAAATATCTACTCATAACTTGAAGCTAAATTTCTAACTCAATCGGAGCTAGGAGATATCGTGATGTTTCTCAGACATCGATTTCAGGATAGTTAATTGTTAATGCATGCCGACTTGCATATTTAATGTTAGGTTTATTTTCATTTAATATTTGTTGAGAAACAACTTGTGGCTTCTCCATATTCTAAAATGATCTATAAGCCATTTTGGCTAGTATAAATAGAGTGTTAAGGCTTAGCGCTAGGAGAGAAAAAGAGTTTGCAGGTCATATTGAAAAGGATTGCAGAGCAAAGCTGGAAAGTGAAAATTTGTTGTTGATCTTTGTGTATGAATATTTTTTTTATCTGGCTATAACCCAAAAGGCTTTCATTTGGGAATGTATGTTGAATATTTAAAGAATCAATAAAAGTGTTTTACCCTTCTTCCTCCTTTGGTTTTTGTTCTTTGTGTTTGCTTATGTTGTCTTGACTCTTGCAGGGTGGTTCAAAGAGTTGGGTGTGTCATTGGCCCTAGTTTTCCCAACCCTTCCTTGTGTCTAGTGGTATCAAAGCTTGAGGTTCATCCTTATGGTGATTTGATCATGTAGAACCCTATTTTAGATTTTCTTGTAGGATTGCAGATCTACAAATTTGTCCTATAACTTGCAAAGGGTTACAATCTTCCAGGAACTTGAATTGTAAAGATGGTTTGTGGTAGAGAAAATGTTGATAATGCTATATTGGATCAATTGAGACAAATTGAAGCCAAATTAGAGGTTGTGGAGATAGCCTAGAGGAGAGGAGCACATCTTGATGATGTAAGTGATGATGAAGCAGCAACACCAAACTATAATCCAGAACCTAAAGAAGCTCAAGATGAGGAAAGATTGTTGAGAGTGTTATCTAAGGAAAATTCAAAGCCTATTGTAGAAGTTTTTCCTTATGATGGAAAATTGGATACTAATGTTTTGTTAGATTGGATCTAAGATATGGAGAAGTTCTTTGAGTATGAAAACACTCTTGATAATAAAAAGGTGAAGATTGCAATTACTAGGCTGAAAGGTCATGCTTCATTATGGTGGGAACATTTGTAAACTGATAGACAAAGGAGAGAAAAGGAGAAAATCAAAACTTGGCCAAAGATGGTGAACAAGGTGAAGAACAAATTCCTTCCTACTGATTAGCAAGTTAGCTTGTTGAGAAAGATGCAAAATTTGAAGCAAAAAGACATGACTATAAAAGAATATACCGAGGAATTCTATAGATTGGACATTAGATCTAGACATGTGGATGATGATGTTGAGAAAATTGTAAGTTACATGAATGGATTGAGATCTAGAATTCAAGATGAAATAAGTTTTGTGAAGTTGGAAAGTGTGGAAGAAGCATATCAATATGCCTTGAAAGCTAAGGAGATTTTGAAAAAGAAGCACAAACAAAGACAAAGAGGTAGAGGTGGTAGATTCTAAAGAGGCAATATTGAAAAGGATTGCAGAGCTGAGTTGGAAAGTGCAAATTTGTTGCTGATCTTTGTGTATGAATGTATTTTTTATATGATTGTAACCCAAAAGGCCTTATAGCTAGCCATGTATGTTGAATATTTTAAGAATCAATGAAAGTATTTTACCCTTCTTCCTCCTTTGGTTGTTGTTCTTTGTGTTTTCTTCCGTTGTGTTAACTCTTGCAGAGTGGTTCAAAGAGTTGGGTGTGCCATTGGCCCTAGTTTTCCTAACCCTTCCTTATGTTAGTCCAAAAAGGTTCCAAGCAATGAAACTTAATAGCTAGGGTTGACAAACCCTAACAATACATATAGAGTCATCTACATACATTTTTGACAATTATTTAAATATTTCGGGTAGTCCAACTTTGGAAGGCCATAACTCTCGAACCGTTGCTTTAATTGGCTATTATAAGCACTTTTCGAAAACACCAACTTTTGATCTACAAGATTAGAATGGCGTAAGTGCCCTTCTATCAAGTTTTCAAACCTCATCCAAGCACTTTAACACCTCCAATGGTGAACCTGAAGATTTTTCTTCAAATTTTTCCACCAAAAATATGTTATAATTTCTCTAATAATTAAATTGGAACAATGAGATTTTTATGGTAGGCTTATAATTCTAAAATAAACCTTCATATAGAAAATAAAACCATTTCGAGCTCATATGAAAAACTTACTAAAAATATCAAGTTCCCATAAATAGTAACCACCATGTCTACTAGTACTTATGAAAATAGAAAAGATTGAAGATAAAATATTTTTGGGTGATGCAAGACTACTCTTACACCTAGGATGCTTCTACATCAAAATAATTATGGAAATCATACAAAATCAAGAGGAAATTCAAAGGGAAAGAGGTCTCAATCCAAAGGACCAAGAGATTGCTAGTATTGTGGAAAACCAAGGCATAAGAAGAAAGATTGCTAGACTCGATAGAACAATGAAGGAGATAGGCTAGAAGGGAACAAGGAGGAAAATCTAGTAAGTAACAAATCTAAAGAGGATGCTTTGCTTCATTTCATGCTACACCCTATAAAGGTTATTTTATTGATTATGTCCAAGGGATTTTGGGCTTGTTTATTTGGGGGATGATGAACCCTACTAGATTGTTGGAAAGGGAAAAGTTAAGATTAAGTTGAAGAATGGGAACCATTGGCTACTACATGATGTTAGACATGTTCAAAGGTTGAGTAGTAATTTAATTTCAACATAGCAACTTGGTGATGAGGGTTTTTTAGTTACTCTTAATGATAAAAATTGGAAGGTTTCAAAAGGTTCCCTTGTAGTAGAAAATGTGTGAAAGTAGGCATCTTATATATTTTTATAGGTGATATTGTTTCTTCTACTTTGATTGTTTCTAACAAAAATGAATATTTAGAAACAATTGTTGTAGTTGAGCATGGAGGACAAATAGTTGTTGTAGATTCTGATACAATGCTATGCCACTATAGACTTGGGCACATGAGTGAGAAAGGTCTGAAATTACTTCATTTAAAGAAAGTTTTACTAGGTCTGAAATGTGTCAATATGGATTTTTGTAAAAGTTGTGTGTATGAAAAAAAAAAAGAGTGAGATTTGTGAAAAGTGGGAAGGAAAAAGAAAATGAGAAATTAGAGCTTGTGCAAATAGGTGTATGGGGATCATCTTAGGTATCTTCCCTTGATGGCTCTCATTATCATGTTACATTTATTGATGATGCAACTAGAAAAGTATGGGTTTATTTCCTTAGACAAAAATCTGATGTATTTCAAAATTTTAAGAAATGGAAATGTTTGGTTGAAAATGAGATTGGTAAGAGATTAAAATATCTCAGATTTAATAATGTTGATGAGTATTGTAGTCATGAATTTGAAGATTATTTCTCCATTAATGATATTCATAGATAGAAAACTGTTCTAAGGAGTCCACGGGAAAATGGAGTGGCTAAATGCATGAACGGGACAATAATGGAGCATGCAAGGAGCATGAGGTTGCATGTTGGGCTGCCTTTAAACACGTGGACAAAAACTATCAATATTATTGTATATTTGATGAAAAGAGGTCCCTCTACTCCTTTGGACCATGGTATTCTAGAGGAAGCATGGACTAGTAAGAAGTGAGTTACTCTTTTATCAGAACCTTTAATTGTGAAGCATTTACACATATAGATTCTGAAAAATAGAATCAAGATAGAAGATAAGTCAAAAAAATGTGTATTTTTTGGATATAGCATTAATGAATTTGGTTATAGGCTTTGGGATTTTGAAAGTCATAAAATTGTAAGAAGTAAGGATTTTATATTCAATGAGAATTTTTTTTACAAAGATCTATTGCAGCAACATGAGAAGAAAGAAAATGATTATGTAGTGTTGGTTGATACTCTAAAAGATGATATTCCAACAGTTCCTCATGATCTACAACAACCGCAACAACAAATACCACACACTCTAGTGAATCCTAGATAGTCAACAAGGCTAAGTAGACCTCCAGAAAGATTTTCTCCTTTGTATTCTATTTTACTTACTGATGTTGGTGAACCTAAATGTTATGATGAAGCTGTGTAGGTGGATACTAAGATTTCATTAGAGTCTACAATGAAAGAAGAAATGAACTCTTTTCTAAAAAATAAGACATGGGATTTATGCAAGTTTCCTATAGGTAAAAGGGTTTTATAGAAAAAATGGGTTTATAAGTTGAAAGAAGAGGATGGAAGTAAGAAGAAATTTAAAGCTAGGTTAGTGGTGAAAGGATTTGCACAAAAAAAGGGCATTGATTTGGATGAGATATTTTTTCATGTTGCTAAAATGACATCTATTCACAATGTTTTAAGTTTTGTGGCTAATGAAGATTTGCATTTGGAGCAGCTTGATGTTAAAATAACCTTTCTTCATAACAATTTGGATGAAGAGATATATATGGTAGAGCCACATGGATTTAAGTTCAAAGGTGAGGAGAACATAGTGTGCCAAAATTTTATATGACTTGAAGCAAGCACCTTAGCAATGGTATCTAAAATTTGACAGTTTTATGCATGAGCATGGATATAGTAGGCTTCATTCGGATCATTGTGTTTAATTTAAGAAGTTGCATGATGACAACTACATTATTTTACATTTATATGTTGATGATATGCTTGTAGCTAGGTCTAACGTGGATCACATTAAAGGGTTAAAGGAACAATTAGCACATTCATTTTCTATGAAGGATTTTGGGGTAGAAAAAAATTCTTGGTATGAATATTTGTAGAGATAGGAAGAGTGGGAAATTGACATTATCTCAAGTTGATTATATTGAGAAGGTGTTGCAATGTTTCTCTATGGAGAATGCTTACATTTTTAGCACACCTTTACTTGAACATTTAAAGTTGACTAAGGAGATGTGTCCAAAGACACAAGAAAAAGAGGATAAGATGTCCAAGGTACCCTATGCTTCAGTTATAGGAAGCTTGATGTATGTAATGGTATGTACTAGGCTAGCTAATATACATGTAGTGGGAGTTGTTAGCAAGTATATGAGTTATCCAGGGCTTAAGCATTGGAATGCAGTTAAATGAATTCTCAAATATTTGAGAGGAACATCTAACTTAAATGTTTACATTTTGAGGGCTCTACTACTAATTCATAGAGCTATTTTTACTCAAATTTGGTAGGGGATATTGATACTAGGTGGAGTACTACAGGTTATGTATTTACTATTGGTGGGGCAGTAGTAAGCTGGGTTTCTCAGTTGTAGAAGCTTAATGCTTTATCTACTACATAGAAAGAGTATGTTGTTGCTAAGGTGGTAGCCAAGGAGATGATATGGCATCAATTCTTCATGGAAGAATTGGGACACCCGTAGAGGGATAATTATTTGTTTACAAATAGCTAGAGTGTCATTCATCTTGCAAAAAAAAAATTCTCTACATTCAAAGACAAAAAAAAATACAGTTGTGGTAACATTTCATTTGGTTAGTTTTGGATGATGGACAATTAAACCTAGAAAATATACATACAGATGATAATCCAACAGATATTTTTACTAAGCCAGTAAAAAGGGAGAAGTTGAACTCCTCTTTAGGTTTGATTGGTCTTCTAGACTAAAAAAAATGAAAGAACAATATAGTCTAGGGTGGTTTAATATTCTAGTGGGAGCTACAAGTTTAGTGGTGCTATGACCAATCTCCAAGTGGGAGGTTATTTTTGTGAAGTCTGATCAATCTCCAAGTGGGAGATTGTTTTGATATGGAGCCTAATCAGACTCAAAGGTTTATTCAATGCAGTTTCATCCTAGATTATTTCTATGGGTGTTTTGGGGTAGAGCCCCCAAGACAAGGTCAAGGAGCAATGCCCAAGCATGCTCCCTATTGCAATATAGGGTGGGGTCAAGGGGTAATGCCCACATGGGGGTTTTCAAGGGAAGCACCCCTAAAGCCAAAAATGACCTTATATTGTCAAAGGTGTCAGCTGCTATTTTGTCTATTGGATGACTTATTCTAGTCCTAATTTTGTAAGAGGCAAAAGGTTGTGTAAAATGTCTTAGGGTTAGGGTTTTCATAATATATGATGATATTGTAGCTTCTTAAAATGGTATTGAGCTGTAAGGGATTGCAAATTGTAATCACTAGATAATAATAATATTGGACTTGCTATTGGTGAGTGGAACCCTAGGATTAGGTGAACCATGTTCAATCATTGTGTCTTGTGTTCTCTTTTGTGTGATCTGTTATTTTATGATATTGGTTATATTTGCATGTAATTGTTATTTCTGTCTATGATTAATCCTAACATTGTGCACATTAAGAGTCAAAGCATACACCAAATATAGGAAGGAAAAAAATCTCAACCAACATGTAAATAACTATAATATGTATTGTACAATTTGTACAAAGCTCAAAGATTTGTAACAAGAAAAAAAAGTTAAGATTGAACTAGACATTTATAGACCTATGTATCTAGTGAACTCAAGCATGATAAATCACAATTGATGCATTTCCTTTCTCTATTAATTATTTTTGGTGCTTCAACTAGGCGGGTTCATATTTTCGGCTAGATGATACAAATTAAATTTATTTCAAATGCATTGACAAGAACACCCAAATATATGAGTGGAACTAAAACCAAAATTAGTCAAAGATGCCATAGAATTTAAGTGAGAGAAATGATCTAAGGGCATCTAAAATTGAAATTAACTAAGCTATATAAAAATTACAAATTTTATTTTTTTGGATTTTCTAGATCGAACCATGCAAATAGATTTACTAATTGATTACATGTGATAAACAACAAACAACATGTCTAACTATGAGGCCTTTTAGGTTGTGCCCTTATACAAGGAATTACATTAGTAGAGTCCAAGCTCAAAATATTTATTTTTCTTCTTACTTTACTATCTATCTAAATATATTATCTATCTATTTGTCCTCCTATATTTAATCCAAGCTTCTTGTATAGCTATCTAAGATACAAATTGGCTACTCAAGCATTTAATTACAATGTAGGTTCTATCTTGGAGATGTAAACCATAACCCAAGAAAATGGCATAAATTGTTCACCTTCTATTGAAGGTAGGTCCAAACACAATCTGGGAGTTGTCTCCTAACTATACAAGTTGTTGCATCATCATAGGAAACTACACCAAAAGAAATACAATGCCTCACTAAATGAAAATTGTAGGAAACAAGGACGAAAAATATCGACACTGAATTAAAAGAATATGACATGTTAGTCTTTGAAAGCTTAGGGTAAGGAATGAAATTAGATCCTCAACAAGATGTCAATAGTGCACATAAGAAACATCAAACAACAATGGCTATTTCACAAATACTAAACTGGTACTAAAAACAAGAAATATTTTTGTTTGATGCAAGATTTCTCTTTAACCCAAGATACTCCTACATCATATAGAGACATTTTGAGCATTGAGTAGTCAATGGTATTATTTTATCTTGTATCAATAATATGTGTGTGTATGTATGTACATGTGTGTGTGTGTGTGTGTGTGTGTGTGTGTGTGTGTGTGTGTGTGTGTGTGTGTGTGTGTGTGTGTGTGTGTGTGTGTGTGTGTGAATGCATTATTGTTTATAACCTTTAGCTTAGTTTATTTATATCAAGGGGGACCTAGTCCTACCTATCTGATTATTGTCACTAAAGATGTGGCAGACTTCTAGGAGGATAGGGAGATCTATCTAAGAAACATTAGGTTTCTCCTTTACATTTTTGTTCTTGTGAACCCTATTGATTTGGACTGGCTAGAGCACTACTTTGAAGAGGAAGGGATTCTACATGAGAGGGACATAAGAAAACCATTGAATACCTCTATGAAGCCTTCAAGGAGTGATAGTCTTTGAGGTTTAATTTTGACAAATGCCATGCATAAATTGGTTTGGCAAAACTAAGACTGATGCTTGACTTTTTTTGTGAAAGCACTTACCAACTTTCGTTAAAAAATGACCTTATAATTTGTTAATAGTCTAGATAGTTGAACTTAGATTTTGAATGTAAGTACTTAAATAGAGTTTACCTTTGTTAATGATATATATATATATATATATATATATATATATATATATATATATATATATATATATATATATTTCAATAGGAATGATATCCACTAATTTTGAAACTTTAATGTCTTAGAATTTTTTATTCTTGCTCAAAAGAGATGCACTTTTTATAATTTTACAAGTATCACTAAAGGTTGTATTAAAAATGTCACATCTAGAGTGGTTATCACATCTTAGTAAGTTTTACACTTCATAAAGTTGAGCAAGGGTTGGCTTCAACCTTTGTTGTTGTTTTAAATACTTTCTTGGTCGAGTTCATGGTCTTTAGGGCCTCCAATACCTAGTAAGTTAATAATTGTGGAACTGGGGGTACCTATTTTTAGTTACTTTCATAATATTAAGTATATAAGAAGATTTGTCTCTTATCTTCCCCCGATAAAATTCTAGCTAGATTGGGGATGCTGAAGATTGAAGGTTTCATCATGTTTTGTGGTTTTTTCTTTCAATTCTCCTTCAAATTACTAGTCTTCATTTGTGTTTCATGGACCAGTATGGATTTTTGCTTCTTCTTTTTTACATTATGAAGCAATAATGATCTAGTTATAATATGTTTATTTCTTTACTAACCAAGTCTAGGCTGAGATACCTCTAGAATGATCTTCTTTTACTAACCCCATAGTAACGTGTTTTTGGATACAACTTGCCCAAGCATGACACTTCCATTACTGCCTCCTAAGAAATTGATTACTATGGTCAGTGTTATTTTAAGATAACCCTATTTTTTTTAAAGTAATTTCTATGTGTCTTCTTGTTTAAAACTTTGGTAGGTGGATATGTTAGTAGATAGATTCTTCTAGTTTTGAGCGATCTTCCTCCAGTCTTTAAGGATATAACCTCACCTTTGTTACTTACATCATCATTCAATTATGCTAACATTCAAAAGAGGAATTTCTTAGTTATGTAATCATACATTAAATATTTTGTACTAGGAAGTATTCCACCTAAAAATTTATGTAAAATGAGGGTATGGTCTCTTTAAGTCCCAAATTGGGCAACTATACATATGCAGGACTTTGGTGCTAGGCTATACAAGGGGTTTTCTTAACCCTGTTCTTTTCTCCTAGGTGCCTACGCTTGAATAGGGTTATGTAAATACTTTTGAAATCAATATAATGGACATTTGCCTATTATTTATAATAAAAAAGTTAAAATAAAAGTGTATTTTTTATTTATTTTACAAAAAATTGATAACTAAATGACTTAGATGGACAATGTCAAGATCTGTGAATATATTTGTATGTAAAAGCATTTCTATTCTTATTGAGAAATTTTCTAGATATAATAATTTATCAACTAGATATAATAATATTAAACTTATCTGATAAAATCATTAATATAATAAACTAGCAATAAAGGAGAGAACTATTTGAAAATAATACATAAATATACCATTATTAATAATAAACTCCCATAAAAAATAAAAGTGTATTTTTTATTTCTTTTATAAAAAATTGATAACTAAATGACTTAAATGGACAATGTCAAGATGTGTGAATATATTTGTATGTAAAAGCATTTTTATTTTGATTGGGAAATTTTCTAGATATAATAATTGTAAACTTATCTAATAAAATCTTTAATATAATAAACTAGCAGTAAAGGAGAGAACTATTTGAAAACAATACATAAATATATTATTATTAATAATAAACTCCTAGTTTGAATGGAAATGGGTCACGCATGAGGAGATTTTCCACTTTTTGGGCAATCATTTTGCCTTTCAAGCTTTGCCAGTTGATTTGTGGAATGTTGTGCTTGTCAAGATTGCAAAGAAGCTAGACTATTGGCTTACTAGACCTCTTTCTCTTGCAAGAAAATTTTAGATTTTCTCTAAAGTTTTGGTGGTTACACATGTCTATTATTCTTCCTATTGCGCTCCTTCAAAAGCCTCCTATCTAAAATTAGAGTGATTGCTCAGTGATTTTCTTAAGGCTTCTGGTTCTGATCATCGTGGCTTTCACTGAGTTGCTTGGGATTTTTGTTGTCTCCCCAAAGTGTCTGGAGGCCTTGGCCTTCTCTCCACATAGAAGTAAGGTATCACTCTTTGTACAAAATGGATTATAAATGTCATTACTTGAGATGAAGCTTGGAAGATTCTAGTTTGGCATTGCATTTCTTTTGGGTTCCATGTTAATAGGCCTGCATGGAAGGGGATTGGCTTTCAAACCCTTCTTATCATGCAAGAACCCATGTACATACATGGCCCTTTTTTTATCAAAATCATATGGAAAGATTGGGAAGCTGTCAAGCCTTGGCTTTGTTGGTTTGGTGATGGGTTCCATGATAGGCTCTCTTTGAACTAGCTTAACATTTGGTGGTCTCCTATGTTTGCCATCTAGGGTATTCCTCTAGCTAGTACTTAAGGTTCTAGTGCTCTATGTTTTTTCAAATGTGGCATCAAAAATCCTAAAGACCTTTTCTTTAGGGTCTCCATGAGTCTCAGATTCTAGGAAGATATGCAAGTCTAGTTCTATCTTGCCCATTCAGATCAACATACTTTCAATTTGTTTCTTTTTATAATTCCAGATTACTTAATTCACAAGGTGAGTATTCAATCTATTTGACCTTGGTGGATAGACTAGAAGTGGTATCCTACCACTCCTTTCACCAACTACAAGCCAATTTTGGGGTATCAATCACTTTCTTCCCATCTATCGATGTTGGATACCCTCAACCAATGCTGGCATTTACAATCTTCCCTTTCTTAGTGGAGAAAGTGCTTTGACACTATCTGGAGTGTCATTACAAAACCCAAGATTGCACATTTTTCTTGGTGCCTAGATTTTCAAGGTCTTCCCCTTGGGCCTTGGCTTAAGCATATTAGGGTTCTAGATCCTTAGTGTCCATTTTGTGGGCAACCATAGTCTTTTTTGCATATTTTTTGGTTCTATAGATGTGCTCAAAACTATTGACACTAGATTCATGAATTCTTTAAGCCATTTTGGCCTAAACCCTTTTCTTGGCATATGGTTATTTTGGGTGATTCCCCTAGGTTCCCTACAAAATTTACCCAGATCTGGCATACTTTCAGGATGGAGATTTTTTTCACTCTGTGGAAAGATAGAAATATTGTTTTGTTCACTCATAGTTTTCTCAAAATAAATGTTGGTATGTACACTAAAGCGTGCATTTGTAATAATCTAATGATGCGGATACAAGTGCAAGCCAACAAGGTGGCTCTGAAGGTGGCCCACCTTCAAGAGCTTCTCAATCATTGGGGTAATGCCCCTTGTACATTTGCTAGAGTGTCTCTTGATGCTTCAGTTGATACTACATTGCCTAAGGGCCATCGTCGGGGGTGTAGCTCTTCTGGCTACCACTCACATACGCCTCATTCGTAGGCTTCTTGCCACCACTCTCCTAGTGGTGGTGATGGTAGTTGGTGTTGTTGCTCAGTTTCCCCACCCCATGGTGGCATAGGCTAGTCGTTGGGCCTGGTTGCTCCCCCTCTTGATGCTCGATGTGTTGTTTCTAGAAAATGGCCCTTTCAGTTGGAATTAGCCATCTCACCTCCATAGCCTGATACCAAAGATGCTGACCAAGCCCCCAATGATGTTGCTTATGGCTCGACCATTCCTAGTCTGCCTACCAATCTTAGGGATGACTGGGGATTTCATGATCAGGATGAACTGTAATGCCCTGCCATGTGACCAAAAAGAAGTTAACCTAAAGTTTTACTAAGTTTGAAATTTTTTTTTTAAACTTGAAGATAATAACTTAACAACAAAATTTATAACATAGATAAAGCAATTAACATTCACATAAACACATACCATGAAATAGATTACAATTCTTACTTGCATCCCATGACATTGAATCACATTTAAGTTTAATTAATAATAAATTTAATATATAATAAATCCACGTCAAATAATAATATACCAGTATGAAACCATTTGAATAATATACAATTATATATGATGCCACTTTGCAATAAATAGAATGCATAATCATCCACTATACAGGTCACAGGGTATGAAAGGCTGAAATAATATACATTATGAAATAAATTACATGATCTCTTAAGATCTTATGAAATCAAATACAATACAATAGTACAACCATCCATCAAAAATACAAGAATAGATAGTAAGGAACATCTGCACAAACACATCCAGCAGTGACATCTAACGGTTAGATCTCAATGGTATAAGAAAAAACCACTACCACCCAACCTAGTGGAACCCAAAAAGGTCCACTCGCACCACACTACGGAGAAAGTCTCAAGTCCTAAACAGGATAGAAAAACTTAATCAATCAAATCCAACATCTAGGTTCAAGGAATCACCTAAAAGAAATCTAACTCAAAAGTACCAAGACACAAGTATCAATTAATCCCAGAGGCAACATAGACACATAGGAAATCTACTATGCAAGTGGGCAAGTGTCATCACATGAACCAACTCTTGGGTTACCCAGCTAGTCTTTTAATCCTTTGCCCCCCTAGTGACTTTATGCATCACTAGTATCCTTTCATACTAACAAGGCATACTAATGAGTCAACTCTTAAGTTACCCAACTAGTCTTTTAATCCTTTGGCCCCTCAGTGACTTTCTGTGGTACCAATATCTCGTTGATTCATTTTAAACTCGTTTAATGAAATGTTATCACTTATTAAATAACATATAATGGGTTACCCTAGTAGCCACTTTGGGCCCCGGCCTCCATTGCAAGCCACTTCCCAACTTAACATATAGATAACCTACCCTAAGCTCAATAAAATCAAAAGATCACAAAAGGCCATGTGATACCATACATTGGTTCTTAAACAAGAAAATGACAAGTATTAAAAAACACTAATCATAATCATGGATTCCACAAATACAATCATCCTAACAGGACTGGTCCCAAAATCAAGTATACATAAACCAATCCATGTCATAACATGACATCACTAAGAACAAATCATACAAACACCTCAATCATATAAAAGTGATTGGAAAGTAATCCAAATATATCTAATCGAAGACTCAAAGGTTATATCAAATAGGTCACACCATTCACCTCAATTTCACACAAGAACACTGGAAAGCAATAACAATCAATGCATCAAAACATCTCATTGAGCATACCAGACACATTACTGTGGTTGAGTATAAAAAATTGAGATCAAAACATCATCATGACATCATAGAATAGAACTCTCGAGCCTCTAGGAAACATCTTTACTAGCCAAAGCTAAGTCAAACTCAAAAACCCTAACACTAGTAAATCACACATTACATAAAGTGCATACAAAAGTGAATTTCATAATTCATTAAGTTTTGAAAAACTTAGAGTTCAATATTTACTAAAGTTTTCAGATCAAATCATAGACAATTCTATAATGGAAATCAATTTTCTCAAACAAAAGTTTCAACTCAGACAACTTCTGAAAAAAGAAACACAATAGACACAAAGAAGACAGGAATTTGAAGAATGAGCAACTACTACACAAACTCACAAGATTCTACTTGGATTTGATGCTAAAGTAATGAATGCACAAACAGGCAAGAATCTTCCTTTTCCTTCAAAAAACCTTCTTTTTGAAAACTGGCTCCTCCAAACATGTGTATCTAGAATTGAGCTCTAATTTCCTTAATAAAATGTTTTTCCCCCAAATCAAGGCTTTGGTCATGCAATCACGCAAAAATCCTACCTCTAATTAGTATATTTTAATTTTCATGCACACACTTTATGCAATATAATTAAAATAAACCTAATTAAATTAAAGCTTTCTCTCTCTTATTAATTTTTTAAATTTTTTAATAATATATTTATTAATTTAATTAATAATATTATTTACAGTTTATTGTTAAAATAAAACTCCTAAATAATTATCATTAAATTAAATAAATATAACTACAGTGACACAATTAGAACCATAATTTTACCTTTACATTTTCATTCTTTTATTTAAATAAATTCACGAGACATTTTTTTACTAATATATTTATTAACTCAATTAATAACATTATTTAGATTTTATTATTAAAATAAAAATTTTAAATAATTATCAATATATTAAATAAATATAAATATATTAAAAATAGAATTTTAATAGTCTTTTAAATTTAATTCTTTCATGCACATTTAAAGAACTTTTTAATTATAATATTCTTTTATATTTTCTTTTCCTCCACTTCATTAATTAGTGCAAGCACTATTTAAAGCATAGTTTATTACCTAAATTAATAAGAATAATTTAAGCTCATTATTTAAATGCAACTCTAATTTAATATTTATTAAACAAATAATCACAATAAAACAATATCAAATCTTTAATCTTTTAATATTTTAATTATCTTTTATGTTTTCATGCACACTGTTTGTGATACAAAATATCTTTATTAAATTTATTTTCTTTCTCTTTTAATTAATTTATTATATTTTAATTCCATACATAAGCTTTATGCAATTTAATTAAAATAAACTTTATTAAATAATTGCTTACTCTCTCTTATTAACTCATTATATTTTAATTTCATGCATACACTTTATGCAATTTAATTAAAATAACTTTATTAAATTTATGTTTTCTCTCTCTAGTTAATTACGAGATATTTTAATAATATATTTATTAATTTAACTAATAATATTATTTAGAGTTTATTATTCAAAATAAAACTCTTAAATAATTATTATTAATTTAAATAAATATAATTATGCCTAAATTAGAACTAAAACTTAATCTTTAGTTTTTTTGCATACACTTTATGCAATTTAATAAAAATAAACTCTAGAAATTTAATGTTTTATCTCAAGTTAATTACGAGACGTTTTAATAATATTTTTATTAATTCAACTAATAATATTATTTGGAGTTTATTATTAAAATAAAGCTCTTAAATAATAACTATTAAATTAAATAAATATAAATACATAAAAAAATATAACTTTAATATAATCTTTTAAATTTAATTCTTTTATTTAATTAATTTATCAATTAATTAAATCTAATTAAATATCAAATTTATTTACAAATCTTCCATTAAATTAAATCATTAAATTATCTCTTAACTTGATTTATTTATAACAAAAAATCACAACAGACCCACAAAATCAAATATGACAACTCATCATACAAAACATAAAGCTAAATCAAACACCAGGGTCAAAATCATGAATTCACGTCACTTGACGAATTCAGAAAGGTGAAACTAACTTAGATGCTTGTCCTATTTTCTAAGACAATTGACTTAGGTTAAGATTTGGACTCAAGAGTCGTCTCCCCACTTATACCATTAAAATACTGCGATAGGGTATGCTCATCCTAACAATTTAGGGAAGTTGATATCTAGTACCTACAATCTGCATAAAATCCATGCATGTACAAACACAATATTCTAAACTAAATAGCCAATGGCAGGAAGTGGTTCATCGTGTAGATGCTGACTAGCAGGTGACTATGACTCCCTTCCTCAATCACATCAGAAATGTCAAACATAAAGAAAATTCACATGCACACCATACACATGCAAGTATGGGGTAAGTATCCATAGAAACCACATAAAAATCATTCATCTAACTAACTTCATTAAATAATTTAAAGTCACTACATGAACATATATATCAACTGAATATGAAATACAACTAATCAATTCCAGTAATCCAACACCTCTAATCATAAAGCATAATAATAGAACATGCCTAAAAGAATCTAGTCTAAACAAATCAGAAAAATTAAGTAGGGGTAGGCATTACATCCACTCCCCCTAGACTTAGGCTTACTCCTGGAAGTCCACTACAATGACTAGGGTAAATAATAGGCGAAGAGTACTATCTACAATACCAAACAAAGGCTTATTTAAGAAATCATGCAAATAAGTTAACTATGTATACACTTTCAATTACTTAGAGCAATATGATTCTAGTTTAATAATAAATTGAAAGTCATATTGATCGAACATTCATCTTTATAACCAAGACTGAAATAGATCCCCTAGAACACTCCAAACAAAAGATCAACAGCTCTAATTCTATTGAAAAACATAAAAGTTATAATGTATAGACATAAATCAAAATTCAAGAACATAAATGTTATGAGTTTCTAAGTTTTATGTTAAAAAGTTCCACCACTTATAATTTATTTTTTTCTTGCTCAGAGTATTTAGGTTCAAGTTTGTAACTTTACTGAAAACACTCAAACAAGACCAACATAATGTTTGCAAAAACAATCAAAGGCGTGCTATCTTAAAGCATAATCATAAGAAAGTAGGTTTGAAATCCAACTCATAAGTTTTTCCTTTTTCTATGTTTCAAGTATCAAGTCTAAAGTTATCAAGTTTCATGTGTTCAATTTTGAAATTTTCAAGTGTTAAAGTTGCAAAAGATACATAACATTGTCTATGTTTCATTTCAGTTCAACTAGTTCAAGTGTTTAAGTTTGTAATAGATATATATAATAGTTCAAATTTTATTTCAATTCAATTAGTTAGCAACTAGTGGCATTCCAATATACCCAGAGCTCCCAATGTAGAAACTCGAGCTTTGATAATAGATGTAACACCCCACCATGTGACCCAAAAGAAGTTAACCCAAAGTTTTACTAAGTTTGAATTTTTATTTTTTTTTAAAGTTGAAGATAATAACTTATCAACAATAGTGATAACATAGTGGAAGCAATTAACATTCACATAAACACATACCATGAAACGAATCACAATTCTTAAGGGTCCCATGACGTTGAATCACATTTAAGTTTAATTAATGATAAATTTAATATATAATAATTTCACATCAAATAATAATATACAATTATATATGATTCCACTTGGCAATAAATAGAATGCACAATCATCCACTATATAGGTCACGGGCTATGAAAGGCTGAAATAATATACATCATAAATAAATTACATTATCTCTTAAGATCTTATGAAATCAAATATAATAAAATAGTAAAACCATCCATTAGAAATACATGAATAGATAGAAAGGAACATATGCACAAGCACATCCAATAGTGGCATCTGAAGGTTGGATTTCAATGGTATAAGAAAAAAGCACTACGACCCAACCTCGCAAAACTCAAAAAGGTCCACTCCCATCATGCTAAGGAGAAAGTCTCAAGTCACAAATAGGATAACAAACTCAGTCAATCAAATCCAACATCTAGGTTCAAGGAATCACCTGAAAGAAATCTAACTCAAAGGTATGAAGACACAAGTATCAACTAATCCCAGAGGCAACACAAACACAAGAAATCTACTATGTAAGTGGGCAAGTGTCATCACAGAAACCAACTCTAGGGTTACCCAGCTAGTCTTTTAATCCTTCGACCCCATAGTGACTCTATGTGGCACTAGTATCCTTCCGTACTAACAAGGCATAATAACGAGTCAACTCTAAGGTTACCCAGCTAGTCTTTTGATCTTCTAACCCCTTAGTGACTTTTAATGGTATCAATATCTTGTTAATTAATTTTAAACTCATTTGATGAAATATTATCACTTATTAAATAACCTACAATGGGTTACCCTAGCAACCACTTTGGGCCCCAACCTCATTGCAAGCCACTTCTCAACTTAACATATAGATAACCTACCCTAAGCTCAATAAAATTAAAAGAGCACAAAAGACCACATACCATACATCAGTTCTTAAACAAGCAACTAACAAGTATTAAAAAAAACACTGATCATAATCATGGATTCCACCAATACGATCATCCTAACAAGACTGATCTCAAAATCAAGTATACATAAACCAATCCATGTCACAACATGAGATCATCAAGAACCAATCATACAAACACCTCAGTCCTATAAAAGTGATTGAAAAGCAATCTAATACATCTAATTGAAGACTCAAAGGTTATATTATATAGGTCACACCATTCACCTCAGTTTCACACAAAAAACACTAGAAAGGAATAAAAATCAATGCATCCAAAAATCTCATAGAGCATACTAGACACATTACCGTGGCTGAGTGTGAAAGATCAAGATCAAAATATCATCATGACATCACAAAATATAACTCCCAAGCCTCTCATAAATATTGTGACTGGCCAAAGCTAAGTCAAATCCAAAATCCCCAACACTAGTAAATCACACATTACGTAAAGTGCATACAAAAGTGAATTTCACAATTCCATAGGTTTTGAAAATTCTAAAGTTTAATATTTACTAAAGTTTTCAAATTAAATCATAGAGAATTCTATAATGGAAATCAATTTTCTCAAACAAAAGTTTCAACCTAGAGAACTTTTGAAAACAGAAACACAACAGACACAAAAAAGATAGGAATTCAAAGAACGAGCAACTATTACACAAACCAACAAGATCCTACCTGAATCTAATGCTAAAATAATGAATGCACAAACACACAAGAATCTTCTTTTTCTTTTAAAAATTCTTTTTTCAAAAATTGGCTCCTCCAAACCTGTGTATCTAGAAATGAGCTCTAATTTCCTTAATAAAGAGTTTCCTCCCAAATCAAGGCTTTGATCATGCAATCATGCGAAAACCCTTTGGCTTTAATTTCTACATCTTAATTTTTATGCACACACTTTATGCAATTTAATTAAAATAAAATTTATTAAATTAAAGCTTTCTCTCGCTTATTAATTTTTGAATTTTTTTAATAATATATTTATTAATTTAATTAATAATATTATTTAGAGTTTATTATTAAAATAAAACTCTTAAATAATTATTGATTTAAATAAATATAACTACAATACAATTAGAACCATAACTTTATCTTTAAATTTTCATTCTTTTATTTAAATAAATTCATGAGATATTTTTTTTTATAATATATTTATTATCTCAATTAATAACATTATTTAGATTTTATTATTAAAATAAATCTCCTAAATAATTATCATTAAGTAAAGTAAATATAAATATGTTAAAAATAAAATTTTAATATAGTCTTTTAAATTTAATTCTTTCATGCACATTTAAAGAACTTTTTAATTAAAATATTCTTTTATATTTTCTTTTCCTCCATTTTGATAATTATTGCAAGCACTATTTAAAGCATAGTTTATTATGTAAATTAATAGGAATAATTTAAACTCGTTTTTTAAATGCAACTCTAATTTAATATTTATTAATTAAATAATCACAATAAAAAATAATCAAATATTTAATCTTTTATTATTTTAATTATCTTTTATGTTTTCATGCACGCTTTTTGAGATATAAAATATCTTTGTTAAATTTATTTTATTTCTCTTTTAATTAATTCATTATATTTTAATTTCATACATAAGCTTTATGCAATTTAATTAAAATAAAATTTATTAAATAATTGCTTTCTCTCTTATTAATTTATTATATTTTAATTTCATGCATACACTTTATGCAATTTAATTAAAATAACTTTATTAAATTTATGTTCTCTCTCTAGTTAATTACGAGATGTTTTAATAATATATTTATTAATTCAACTAATATTATTATTTAGAGTTTATTATTCAAAATAAAACTTTTAAATAATAATTATGAATTTAAATAAATATAATTACACCTAATTAGAACTAAAACTTTATCTTTAAATTTCTTACATGCACTTTATGCATTTTAATAAAAATAAACTCTAGGAATTTTATGTTTTCTCTAAATTAATTACGAGATGTTTTAATAATATATTTATTAATTCAACTAATAATATTATTTAGAGTTTTTGTTATTAAAATAAAACTCCTAAATAATAAGTATCTAATTAAATAAATATAAATATTTCAAAAATATAATTTTAAAATAATCTTTTAAATTTAGTTCTTTTATTTAATTAATTTCTCAATTAATTAAATATAATTAAATATCAATTTTTTTTATAAATATTCTATTAAATTAAATCATTAAATTATCTTTTAACGTGATTTAATTATAACAGAAAATCACAACAGACCCACAAAACCAAATATGACAAATTATTATACAGAACATAAAACCAAATCGAACACATCAAAATCACAAATTTACGTCACTTGACGAAATAAAAAAAGTGAAACTAACTCAAATATTTGTCCTATTTTTTAGGACAATTGTTTTAGGTTAGGATTTGGACTCAAGAGTTATTTACCCACTTATACCATTAAAATACTACGATAGGGTACGCTCATCCTGACAATTCAGGGAAGTCAATACTTGGTACCTACAATCTACATAAAATTCATGCATGTACAAACACAATACTCTAAACTAAATAGGCAATGACAAAAAGTGGTTCATCATGTAGATCTTGACTAGCAAGTGACTACGACTCTCTCAATCACATCAGAAATGTCAAACATAAAGAAAACATACACACACTCACCATACACATGCAAGTATGGGATAACTATCCATAGAAACCACATAAAAATCATTCATCTAACTAACATCATTAAATAACTGAAAGTCACTACACGAATATATATATCAACTAAATATAGAATACAACTAATCAATTCCAGCAATCCAACACCGCTAATCATAAAACATAATAATAAAACAAGCCTAAAAAATCTAGTCAAAACAAATCAGAAAAGTCAAGTAGGGGTAGGCATTACATGAACCACCCCCTCAAATGGCACTGCTTTAGCTGCCTAATGATTGCTTCTTCTTCTTTTTTTAATGAATAGATGTTGATTCCGGTTTCAACCGTGTGAACGTTCATGGGGTGATCTTGTATCCGTTGACTTTTTTTGTGAATTATAACTAAGTATATTATTTATTAATAGAAAAAGACTATAATATTTTTTAAAAAGAGAGCTATTTGAAAAACAAGAGATAGTTAAATTAATGATATATTAAGAAATATTATTCGTATATAAAAATGAGACATCGATGCAACAAATCCTCCCTGAGTCTCCGTCGATCTACAAAACTAAATGTCAAATGAGTTAATACTCTTTTGTAACAAAAGAACTAATACGCCATAAATCTACAGAAGTCAATGTTCCTAGATAAACATAAAACATTTATTATAATTGAGACATTTTTCTCCATGCCCCAATGGTCGTTTCACCCATTGAAACGCAAAATAACAGTCAGTTGTCACATTTCTCGCAACTAAGTCGATTCCTTTCTCTCTTAAATCCTATTTGTCTTAATGCTTCTTTCTTTCCAGAGGACACACATTACTTTTCCAAGGTTAAGGACACTAGACATACACATCAACACTATTTGATATAGTTGTGGATAGCTGAAGGTTTTATTTCACAAGAACAGTGGCAGATTGGGTTGAATTACTTACACCAACTTGTAGATCTATGTTTGCTTGAAGTAGCACATTTGACAGTTTTTACATTATGCACGTCTTGTTGCACGATTTGGTTCTTAATATATGTAGAGAACACAAGTATAAATTTCATCTTTCCTTACAAGAAGCAAGCTGCCGCTGATTACTGTTGGATAAGAAATTTATAACCAATGATGCAATTTCAGCAGGACGTGTTCATTGTGAGAGACTGATTCACAATCTTTCATTCTCTCATAGACATTTCATAACACTTGTTTCATCATTTGATAGTACTCTGCATTCTCGAATTGAGCAACACTTCCATCTCTACACTGCCAAAATGTATTCAGGACTTTTCTCTTTTGGAGCAGTTGCCGGTGTTGGAGGAGGGAGCGATGCAATGTTTTCAATTCTTACAAATAAATAATTGTCCACAGGTGAAAGGATTAGAGTAGTTGAGAAGACTAAAGAGGATAGGGGTTGATCTAGAGCGAAGTGATGAACTGAAGGAGAGATTAAAGGAAGGAGGAAATAATCAAAGCTCAAAATCCCAACATTCAGATAAGGGTATGGTAGTAGTCAATTTATGTTGAAGACTTATGCCTGTGCATTAAGAATCTATGGACTTTAATAATTTTATTGTATTAATATATTTTCTTAGAACATTTCATTTCTGTTACTATGAGTTAGTAACATAAAAATTTATAAATATATCTTTATTTTGAATGTATTTTAGTGGTGATATTAGAAGATGTTAATATGTTAATATTATAAAATAAAAAAATTGTTTATAAGATAATTATTTAATTTATTATTTAATCTACAATCTAATAAATGCAATACTAACTTAAATATATGCATCTAAAGCATATGTCAAAATTTATTTATTTTTGAACAATATTTGTTTTCATGTAAATTTTTCATATTAGTGAATGTCTGCATTTATTTTTTTCTAAAAAGACATTTATCTTGATGCAAGAGAGGTTAAAATGGATGTAAAATTGATTTTATATTGAAATAATATAAAACTAGCACTTGCGGTCCTTTTGTGTGTGGAACAAGTGTTAGAATATATAGTCCACTAATATAACTGAGAGGGGGTTGTGAATCAGTTCTCCAACTTTTATCACAATTATCAACTTCAAACAAACTTAATCAAATGAGCAATATAAACTAAAATCACAACAGGATACTCAGAAACAATAACACTAGATATGTTAACTAGAGAAACCCTTGATCAAAGGGCAAACCCCTGTGGGGATGGTACCCACAAAATGATGTACTAATACAAATATTTCTTGTTAGAGGATGGACCCTATTAGGAGTCTATGAATACATTTAGTACATATGAGTCCCTATTAGAAGACTTTAATCCCTGTTAGGAGATTCCAACCATGTTAGGAATTGTGCCAACCCTATTAGGAGTTGAGGAAGACAACTAGACCCACTGTCCAAATAGATTCAAGGGCCAGACCAAAGATCCCACTGTCCAGATGATCTTTGTCTTACTCCTCTTTCTTTGCCCTGTCAACTAGACTTTTGCTCCTTCTGATCTTGTAACCAAATAACAAATCTCACATCCAATAATCTCTTAGATTGCTTACATGCATTCCTCAAGTGCTCTACCCCTTTTTGCACTTCACACGTTATACAAAAATGAACACACTTACAATCAAGGAAAACATCTTTCCTTTATATGTTGTCTTCATAATAATTCCTTCAATCGACCTTGAGGCTTTCCTAATTAATTATAATAAGATAATTAATTAATTACAATTATAATAGCATTGTTGGCTCATAATTTATACAAAACTTTCACATGTGTGATACTAGGACTTGTGCACTCACTGATGTCACCAACATACTATCCCTATCATTGTCTAACTGTGCATCTCTTCATTATGTCTCTGACATAAGATAGCTAACAAATATCAAAAATTATTTTCCCAATACTCTGTCTCTGAATTGCTCTCTATAAATCAGGTACAACTTCCATAAGTCTTTGACTTAGACTCTACGCACTTAACCATGTCCTTAAGACACTATGTAGAACATGTCCATGACTGTGCATCACCAAACAATCAAACTATTGTCAGTACCATTAAGATCTATGTCCTCTACTCAGCCAGTCTTTACAGAAACTGTGCTATGTTGACATCAATGACAAACAGTCATGAATGCAACATGTCAATACTCTCTAATATAATATCATCAACATTTATGTTAATAATGAGGAGTCAATAGGATTTTTTATTTTAAAGTGTTATGGTTTGTATAATACAAAAAGTAGATCATAAATGTCATGATTTTTTAAGTTTTTCAAACACTTAAACTCACAATGATAAAATAGAAAAAATTCAATTGAATTAATTTTCCCAACTATCTAACATTTATAGCCAAAAAAAAAAGATTTCTATAAGATTTTCTTAATAATTTGCTAATAGTTTTGAGTAGTAGTTGGATCGAAGCTTAGTAAAACCCTATCAAACTAACCAAATCAATTAGCCTTGGTAAAACTAAAGACTAAATGAAAGTTGTGCAAAAGTTCTCTATCAATTTATTTCTTATTTTCTCTCAGTATGGAACCCTATTATTCTATTTTCACATTCTAATATCAATTAAATAATAATAATAAAGTTTAACCATGAAAATCTAAATAATCTAAACAAAGTGCATTGAAATGTTCGTATGAAAAATTAAAGGTTGATGTTTCCCCAATCCTACCAGAGATCAGATTGATGCAAAGGGTGAGATTGTAAAATGTTATGTAACTTGTTTAATTTAACGATGTGAGGAAATTAGAAAAGTGGTTGCAATTAGAAATTTCATATCATTAGAGGCATTGCAAGGCTATCAATCATCTATCTAATAGAATATCAAAATTGAATTTTAGATTTAAAATGAAAGATCATATTCCAGAGAAATGATCAAGGATGAAATTTAGTTTATGCTTTGCTTGTGCACATAAAAGATCAAGCTTCAGATCTAAGATCAAATTTTATAAAAGATTCATAATTCTATGAGGGTTAAGGATAAATTGAGATCGAACTTCTCCCTTCAAACCTCTAGATTTTCATCATCATCCGATGCAAGCCAAGACATTGTGATTTACACACAATTTTTGTTTGGTAGTAGACAAGACTCCATTGAAATCCCGTGGCTTACTTTTCTTGCAGATAATAGGACGCCATCGTGGGGTCTATACTCAACGTTGGAAAAATCCTCCCACTCAAAAGAAAGATGGCTTCCATGCTATTTTCTCCTTCGAGGGCACAAATTTGCTTCTCTATTGCATTTATTCGTTGAAGTTGAGCGAAAGATACCTGCACATTGCTATTTGTTCTTCCCTTCGCAATTCCTTTCGCTTTAAAATGATGCTCCATAATTTATTCTCTCATTGCGTGGATGATCAACCGTTTCAATGCTTCCAGTTTCACTTGTGAAAATTAGAAACTTTCGAAAAAGAAAATGTTTTTTTTCAATGGTTGATCATAAAACTATAACCTTGGGGTCCCAAGGGGGGGCTTGGGCTCTATATTTAAAGAGCTGGAGGTCCCATGATAATATTTTGGGGGGGCCAAAGATTAATTTCGAATCTTTTCCTATTAACTAGGAGCCCCTACTTTTTAGTTGAGCGCATGCAAAAGAGGGGGGCTGGAAATAGCCCCTACTGTTTAGGGAAGAATTCTGCCACTTGGCAAGAACCTACCCTTCATTTTCCCTCCAAATTGAAATCATCCTACCAAAAATTCTAAAAACAACAATTTATATTTTTAATATTTCCTTCAATTTAGGAGCTAATTTTTTTAAGCAAATTTAAATGTTATGCCCATGAGACCCCTCCCCTTTAAATGTTCATAAAAACTTCTTTTCCGCTTAAAAAAATAATTATGATAACTCATAGAAAGTCTATTGGCTTAATTAGAAATTTTCTAATGACAAAAATAAAATAAAGAGTGATTTTTAGAAATCTTTAAATTTTCTCATGAAAAGTTAAAAATAGAGTAAATTTTAGAAATCTTTAAAAAAATAGTGGGAAAAAATGATACCTAGAAAATTATTTTAAAGATTGGTATTGGAAATTTATAAAATCCTTGAGCAAAGGTTCCACATATAGGCCTATGGGCTTAATGAACATCTATATCATATTTCTCAACAATACGTTCTTTTTATTTTAGTAAAGATATTTTATTTTAGTAAAGATATTTTATTTTATTTATAAAATTTATTTCTCATGAATAAGTTTGTTGCGATAGACCTGATTTCTTATTATAATTTATATTAAAAAGTGAAAGTTTAATAAGATTTTACTTTATAATAAAAAGGGCCTATGGTGTTCATGGAATAATCAATGCTATTACCAAAGTGTATACTTTACAATTTTAATTTTAATATAATTAACCTCTTTATTATTTTATTTAAAATATTGTTCATTTATTTAATAAATTAATTTTATAGTTAAAATTTTAAGAAATTAGGAGCTATAATTAGTCTATTGTTTTAATAAAGTATAATTTAATAATTATATTTTTTAGCAAAGATTGATAATATAAGTATTTAATTTTAAAAGTTTAATTTATGATATATAATCATCAAAATATAGTATGTGATTATTAAATAGAAAAATCAATTCTAACAAATATTTAAGAGAAAAAATATACACGACAATAATATGTAGGATACAATGTGCATACAAAAATAATGAATAGTAAAGTTTAAAGATTTGAAACAAGTAAACGAAGTTAGAATTGAAGTAGACATTTATAAACCCACGCACCTAGTAGAGTCAAGCATGAAATTGCAAATGATGAATTTTCTTCATGTATTAATTATTTTTAGCACCCCATTTAAATGAGGTCATATTTCTAGCTAGATGATGAAAACTAAAGTTGCTTCAAATACATTAGTAAGCTCACCCAAAGATATGAGTATAAGTAAAATAAGGATTAGTCAAAGATGCCATACAATTTAGGTGGTAGATATGCTCTAAGAGTATCCAAAAATGAAAATGACAAGTGTGTAGAAATATTGAAAAAAAAAAAAATTTAAAAAAAATTCTAGTTCCAACTATGCAAATGTTCACATATCTCTATTGGATAAAAAGGTATCTTTGAATGTTATAAATGTGAAAAGGGAAAATTTTTGTGGTAAATATTTTCCAATTGCCAAATTTTAAATGTTAAAAAATGGGATTTGGCTAATTAACTGTACATTGGGACAAGGCATGTCACCCCAGTTTTTTAGAAATTAGGTCTCACACCCATCGCCCAATGATTTATGCAATTTTCTCCATTTTTTGTGCAATATAACCAATCAAATATATTTTTCAAAAATGATGAATTGAAAACATTTGCCTACAATTTCTGAAGGGAAATGTGGGGTGGCCTAAATTGATCCATGGTTTTATAAAGATTTATTTAGATGACTGCCACATTTTTCTTATCATTTTGTGGACGTGTGTAACTTGAAGTAATGCCATTTTTTGTCAACTTCATAGAAATATTATGGACAAGCGATAATTACCTCAAAAATGACACAAGATGTGTTATTATTATGCAAGCTTCATGAAATAATTTTACACTCCATAAGCTTCCTATTGAACTCACTAGAAAGGATTGGGATAAATGCATTCATAGATAAGTGTTATTGTACATAATTTTATTAAGTTGGTTCTCTCAATTTTGATTAATACCAAAGTCTCAAACTGCTAAGAGCATTGATGTTGCAATTGATGCAAAGGTGAGTGATTAATTTTTGCAATGTACTGAGTACTGTGTAGTATGTTATAATATTATTCTAAATTCATCAAAGGTTTCACCTCTATCTATGTGCAATTTTGACTTTATTCTTCTTTAGTTGGTACAAGTTAGTGGTCAGTGGTCACCTGGGAGACCTAAAACATAATGACATCTTTATAATTTTATATTGTAGGTCATACAACCAATAAATTATATTTAGATAAATATATGTGATAATCTAAGTCACTTCTTCAACAAGTTAATTTTTTTTGGTATCCTTTATTTCATTGGAGATATCGAACATGAATAAGGGTAAGAGTCTCACATGTGGGGAAATCCAAGAAAGGCCAAAAAAATGTAGAACATTATCATCTTATTTTAGTGGTTGAGTTTTTGGATTGTTATGATGGTTTTATCTTGAGGCTTCAGATAAAATATTAGGAGTGCCTATTGTTGGAATTGTAGTCACCATTGGCACTATTGTCATAACCTTTTTGTTTCTTTAGAATGCCTTGATCATTGGGATCCCTATAGAATCTAGTAGTAGTGGCATTATGTAAAGATGTTGGTATTGTTATAGTTGCACTTGTTGAGAACAATTAGTATTACTATTGGTAACCATGGCACTTGATTGAATAGTAATAGGAATAGGAAATGGAGTAGCTCATGTTGTACAACCTGTGCTAGTTGTTGTGATTTGATATGATTACTGAAAAAGGTGGAAGTGGAACTAGATTTGTAGCTAGAATAAATGATTTTGTTATAGTGCATGACTAACTAGTACCTTTTTATTTTTGTGATGAATCTTTTGATTGAGCTCCAAGAATAGATTTCTTACAAGAATTTGGTGGAGGAAATGTTTCAATTGGAAATCAAGGGGCTTATCCCATGGGAATAGAACCACCATCACCTCTAAAATGCATTTTGTCTATCATCTCTACCCCTTTTCTATAGTTTTCTTTTGTGGCAAAACCAACTCCTAGAAAATATGACTGTCTATTACTTATTGGAGCATCTATGTGAACCAGATTAACTTGTATCTTGTATTCATAACTTTCAATTTTACTATTTTCGTCATCATATGATTTGTATGGATGCTCCTCATTTCATAATTTGATAAACTCTTGATCCTCATCTACTTCATAAATATCTGTATAGCTTTTTGGGTCACCAAGATTCTTCCTCATTTCCCAAAAATCAGTTTTTATGTTGTAGTCCATTTTTCATCCTTGCATTATTCCAATATTTCTTTTGCATTATATTGTTTAGATGGTTGAGCAGCATTTTGGTAGAAATTATAGGATGTCTTGGGATTCTTTTTGTTTGTTTGTTTTTATAATGTCATTATTTGTTACAATAATTCTCACATTGAAATATTATTGTCTATGACATATTTCTCCATCTCTTTCTATGCCTCATCTAATGAATCCATGTTTGTACACTTTTCTAGAAATGACTTACCTTCGTATTAATATTTTCTAGTGGGTTCCCATTTTCCCTAAGCCTTGTTAGAATGATATCTAGTGGACCATACTACCAGTAACTATCAAACTGAAAATTAAAAATTTCCAAAAACTCATGCCAAATTGAATCCTCTTCTATCAAATGTGAAGCCTCCACATGAGAAAGGAAACAATGGAAATATCATTTTCTTTTTCTAACCATTAAAGAGCACATCTGTGCTATCCATCTTTTGTACATATTCTAAAGAAAACACCCTCTCTTCCATGTGTATTGGAAGTTTTTAGGGTCTAACTATTGAATTGTAAATCTTTAGCACAATGTAGTCTTCCATGAAGTACTAGTTAGCCAGTTATATTTGACTTCTCAGTTGAATGCAATCTCTACAAGACATAGGCAACCTAGGCATTAGAGTGCTTGCAATTTAATGATACATTAATGCCAAAAAGAGATATACAAAATGGTTGTAGTTCCTTCTGTTATCACGCATCCTTATCTTAGGAGTCCATTCATATATTGGGGATTATATTTTGTTCTATTTTTTCACATAGAACTTATAGTCCCAAATTTGCATTTTGTTGATCTCAAATATTCTATGATGCTTTGCTAGAAGAATCTAGCACACTTAGGTTCTGAATCTAAATTTCCTACGAGATGTTCTTCAATGGATTGAATAATTTTCTTGATAAAATAATGTCTTGCAGGTTCACTTACATAGTGGGTATGAAAAATCATTTCAAGAATGTTGGCACCTACATCACTATTATTTTCCAAATGTAAGGAGAATATTTGCAAGGAAATAATATCTTGAACCCATTGCACAAAAATACTATAATCATAAGTAGGCTTATGAGTGTGATCCAATTTAGCACCTTTTTGTGTTAGACCTTTGATATGTGAGTATTTATGATCACTTTGTAGTTTTTCATAAGTCTTTACCAGGCATCCGAGGTTAATTTGGATAATTGACCTTTGTGCTCCAAACTCCAGGTCCAACAAATGAGAAAATTCACTCTTTTTTATGTTTAAAATAATTCTTGAGTATTTTTATATTGATATTGTCTTTTCTATCTTCATCATAATTTTGGACGTATACCATTACAAGTTTAGGGCAAGGTAGTACTACAAGTAACATCATGCATGCCAATCCAACAACCCACATTGCAAGTTTATTTGTGTGTACATTTATTAGTCTCTTAGAAACAACATATTGTATCCCCTTAATATTGATCTCTCCAATTATTAGACATTGCCAATCTAATTTCCATGATTCATTTTTTCATCGATAATAGGATTGTAAATATCATGTTATTCATCAATAAAACCTTCTATTTTAACCAATTTTGTTAAGTCTATTTTATCTTTCTCTTTTTCTTGGATTTAGTTCTGCTAGTACTCATAGTTTTATTGGAAGATTGGCAAGATTTTTGGAAGATTGGTTTGATGATATGTTACATTCATGACTGAGTTTTTCATTGATGTCAACATAGCATGTTTTATGTCTTTTGTGGTATCCGACAGAAGAATAATAGAAAGATCAAGTTGGTAGAAATGACTAGTTGAGCATGATAACCACTTGAGGTAATGGGAGATACTTTGGAGTATCTGGTATATGCAGTTAACATTGGAAGTAGAAAGGATAAGTCTAGAAGAAGTTATGTAAGTTTTGGTGATGTTTGTTCTGAGATAGAGTTTACAGAGGCATGCTTTGGTAAACTTGTTATATCTCTTAATAGAGTTGATATCTTGAGGATCAAGGTTGAGGACATAAAGAAGAAATGTTAAGGATAATGTGGCTAAGCTTGCTTGTCATAATATTGTGTGTACGAAGGGTAAAAGTACAAAGTTGTGTCACCTTTCAAGTTGACTTATCAGAACAACTGAATTTGAGTATTTCTATCTAAAAATCAATTTTGTTCAAACATATGATCTAGATAAATTCATTCTAACTAAGTTATATATGATCTCACACTTTTACAATTGGATATGTTTATTAAATGCATGTTTTATACTAGTTTGTATCCAATTACTAAAGAAAATTATTTTAGAAAATAGACATTTCAATAACTTTTATTATTTTTTATGATTTTTTTTTAATAATTGATAAATAGCATTTTATAGATCTCAAAGTCAAGAATATTCTCATATAGAGTTTATAGTGTTTTAATTAGATATAGTATATTTTAATTAAAAAATTCTACAAACACATACTTTAACACTCAAAAAGATGTCAATTTTGAGAAATAAAAAAATATTGAATCATATCAAAAAAATTGAAACTTGTATGATGTTCTAGAGAAAAGAGTCCTCTTCTAGGATGGATAATTTTTATTTTGTTCAAAATAGATTTGTTTTGAAAAATGTGGTGGGAGATGAAAACTATTGATTTCAGGTGAGTTGAAATTTGAATCATTATAAAAGAAAAAATATAGGTCCAAAGCTAATTTTTATTTTTGAATATTCTAGATATATATGTTATCTATAACATAGTCTAAGATCAAAGGGAAATAAGTTTCTTTACATATAGTTTTGTGGTGGGAACTAGACCCCTAATTTTTAGAGTTTCTCAGAAACTAAAAAATTGTCTATAGAAATTATGAAAATATATCAATTCTTATTCCAAATAATTGTTAAAAATTATAATTGAAAACTTTATCAATTTCTACACATTTCATTAGTTTAATTCATTTTTGAATTCTAAATAGTAATACCAGTTTTATATCACAGAATGTGAATAATTATACTTTTGTTAGCCTTTTCCTTTACAAAAGGGTGACATAGGTTTATGCTTTTACCCCAGAAAGTCATTCAAGTTGCAAGGTAGAAGATTAAGGTTATCACTAAGTGTAACATGTTCTTAGTGTGGTCCTCTAATAATTAATTGAGAAGGACTAACAACTGACTTAGGAATTTTTTTATGGACTTGGTATAAAGGAAGGACATTTTCCTTTATCATGGTATGGATTAATGTGAATTGTGAATGTTTAGAAAGCAGCAAAGAGTGCATAATGCGAAGTTGAGCAGAGAAGTGCGAAAGTGAAGGAAACTTCATTGCCAAGGTTTTTCTAAGTGATCTAAGGTTTGATATTTGGATCTGAATTTCATGGCTTGATTTACAAGGACTGTCAGTGATTGGTTTGGTTGACAGGATAGAGGAAAGAAGAAGATACTAGTAAATTACTTGTTTGAGTAGTGAGCTCTTCTTGTAGTTAAAATTGCATTTTTGGGCAGTGGGCTCTTCGTGCATACATTATACCACAACTTCTAACAGGGTTGGAATCTCCTAATAGGGATTCAAAGTCTCCTAACGGGGATTCATTGTACAAAATGTTGTAACAGACTCTTAACAAGGTCTATCCTCTAACAAGGAATATTTTTATTAGCACATCATCTTGTGGGCATTAGTCTCACTTGGGTTTTTCCTCTAATCAAAGGTTTCCCTAGTCAACATATCTGGTGTAATTATCTATGTGCATCTTTGTATGGTTGTTGTCTACTTTGGTTGAATGGTTAAGTTTGTTTAAAGAAGATAAGCGCTTTAATTATTGGATAATTGATTCACAACCCCCTACCCCCTCTTAGTTATCTTGGTGGACTATTGTTTCTAACAATTGGTATCAGAGCATCAGGTGCTTGAAGAAAAAGTTTAATAACTTTGGGAGATCATGGTGAGAGAAGATAGTCCTAAGTCTGATAGTGGAAATTTTAACACAGAAGATAGAAACTCTTGGTGAGTTATCCAAAGAAGACATGAAGATCAAGGAAGGTATTGTTCTAGTTATGAAAAGAGAAAAAGAAGGTATGGAAATTTTTTTTTGGTGGATATGTAATGAGTTTGGTCATTATTCATCTACATGCACTAAGAGATTAAGGAAAACTAGAAAGAGTTTTCTTTTTGATGAAGATGAAGAATTTAAAGCAAGTATGGAAAGATTCTTGAATGATTATGATGATAAAGATAATGAGTTTAACATGCTTTGTGAGGAAAATAGAATTAAGAGTGTTGGTGTTTTGAAATGCTACAAGTTTCAAATTACCTCGATGAGAACAAGACACATCTAGGGGGAGCTAACTCCCATCCTTAACACATCTTTTTAGACATCAAGCCAACTATAAGGCTAGACTCTTCTTCTACTTCAGGCTCTACAAAACCTAGGCGGGTGGACCTCAAATTCAATTAATATGGTACTAGTGCTAAAACATATTCTTGAATCTATTAAAGCAGATAAAACCCTTATTTCTCCTATTAACTCATGCAATGACATAGATCTACGGTAACTAAAAACAAGATAATGAAATTCATAAGTTGAGTGAGGGCATTCTATTGTAGCTCTTCAACATGAAATAGAAATACAATTGATTAATGGTGTCGAATATCAGCACAACCCCAAATATGCAATAGTAAGAACTAATGATCCTGTAGCTGATCAGTGCCTTATCTATTGGGTAATTCCATGAATCAAATACATACATCTGTGATATCAAGGACATATTTCATACACCAAGACATCACATCTATCCTATCACTTTGTAAATCAAACATCAGTGTTCATTTAGACCTCATTCTCATGAAATATCCTTCTCAAATAACTAGCAACCCTGTTAAACACATCAAGCATTTACTTGGTCCTTTGTTTCAAAGAAAAACATATCTGTCATACAACCTGAAAGGGATGCAAATGGATCTCAACTCTTTGTTCCTAGACCACATAAGACTACAAATTATTGAGATAGGAGATGAGAATTAGAATGAAACTAAAGAAATTCTAGCCCATTCGTATTCATTTCATTGAAACAACACATTCAAATGCATGAAATCAAACATAAAAACACCTAATAGATCTAAACTTTCTATGTTATCTTCAATATTGTTGTTCATACAAGAGAATAATGATGAAGAATGTGGTGTCATAGTAATGGGAACACATTAAGACTGGAACCCTGGTTTCACAAATCTGAGTAAACTCTACATTGGAACACACATGGTATCACAACAATGAGTCATTTTTTTTCCAAAAATAGGAACCAACCCTTATAATGGATGAGAGAAAGAAAGATATAGACCAGAAGTGAATTCCTAGATTTGATCTAAGGATGACATGTGTCCACTTGAAATTCCCTCCTTTCTATGTTATCTTCACTGCTGTTGTTCATACAAGAGAATTATGCTGAAGAATGTGGTGTCACAGTAATGGGAACACATTAAGACTAAAACCTTGGTTTCACAAATCTAAGTAAACTCCACATTGGAACACACATGGTATCACAATAATGAGTCATTTTTTCTCCAAAAATAGGAACCAACCCTTATAATGGATGAGAGAAAGAAAGATATAGACCAGAAGTGAATTCCTAGATCTGATCTAAGGATGACATGTGTCCACTTGAAATTCCCTCCTTTGTTGTTACAAAACCTCTTTTTTCTTTCTTCCCTTTGATCTAATTTGGTTTTCATCAATATTCTATAACTAATCTAAAAAATATCTTCGTTGAATGATAAAAACTTTTGTGTCACCAAAATCTTAACTGCATCATGAAATGCTGGTAAAAAATTGGGTTTAAACTAAATGAAGGTGACCAAATTCGACCCTAACTACATTTTTACCATATTTTGTCCATATTCAACTCATTACCATGCTAGAAAATAGTTTTGAACTTTGTCACCTAAATACAGTTGCAAGTTGGGAATATAGGAGAAAACCTTGAATAACTTGAACAAACTATGTCCTGTGCAAAAAAAAACTCCAGAATTAGAAAGTTTGTCTTCTCTTGATTCCAGTGATATATGACATTGCTATATTTACCTCTCTAAAATCCCCTAAAAGTTAGTTTGAAAAATATGCCCCTGTTAAAGGCTTTGGTCTACAACGTTGATAATTCAAAATTTTAAAATATCCTAATGTTTAAACTATCGGATGTCTTTTTTTAACTTTCTACCCTCACCCTACAACTTTGGGTCAAACCCCCTTTGACTTCTATGACATGTGGTGGTATCTAATTGGCTGACCTCTGCACACACACACACCTACCATTGGGCACCACATGGCACCCTCTGGTTGGTCCACTAGGAACGCCATGTAGCAACCTCTCATTGGCTACTTGAGTGCCACCAGACTACCACATCATCACCTTGTATGCACCCACCATGTCACCACCAGTCGGGCCCGTTGCCATGTGGCTACCTAGCGCTTGCTCGATTTACTTATCTTCCTTGCAACTCCATATTGCAGGAATGTGCCAGCCATCAGATCTCGCCACATGGAAAAATTTGACAGCTCCATCTTGGGCCCCTACTATTTTGTTCTTCTTGTGCCATGTCATCAATGACTAGTCCTCGAGTTCTATGTCAACGTTTAGTCGATCACATGTTTGGTCAAAAATAATTCATACTATAACTCTGCCAACTGACTAGGTCCCATATGTGCACACAAGCTCACCAAAATCCACTTGTTTTGAAGACACTACATATTTCATGTAGAGGTGCATTTAAATAAAAGTAAAACCTCATGTGTTCCCAATGTGGGACTAAAAGCATAAATGCTTTTCCCATATTCCTGTAGTATATGCCCAACGTGAATTTCAGTCATGTGTTTTTCCTAATTGAAAGCTTCATGAGCTAATCTTTTTCCTAACTCACATTGACACCTTCTCCTTGGCTTGATGCCACCATTGTTTGTAGCTCCTCTGTTCCTTAGTCTCCTCTTCTCATTTGCCGAGTGCATTGATGAACCATAGTTATCTCCCCTGCATCTTACATCTTCAAAGTGGCTAGGCATCTTCTTGTGGTGTGAGTTGTCTTCCAACTAAGATGGCTTGAGTTCGATCTGGCACTTTTGATCATGTTCCAGAATTTGTGGATTCACCTTTTGTGACATCCTATCGGTGTCGTGCCTCTTCTCCAAAGATCTCAACCATGAGTGTTTGCTTCTCTTCATTCATCTATCCTACTTTTTAGTATGGAATTCATAGGCTCCTTGTGCACATTCTCACATGTTTCCCCTTTGATCCTCTACACGTGGAATGCTCCTTTTCATTGATTGGAGCCCTTCAGACTTGTTGTAGCATCTCTTTGCATACTGTGCCATTTGTTTGTTGCGTGGGTTGCTTCTTTGCATGGGCGACATCTTCCCTATGTTGTCCCTAGCAGGTGGGAATTTTTTCATGTGGATAGCTTTCTTTCAAAAGAAAAAAATAAACCATTCCTTTGCCACAAGTGTTGCCTTGTGAGCTTTTAAATTTTGTTTCTATTTTTCTAAAACCGTTCTTAGAACTTCCTTATAAATGTTTCTTTATCCCCAAGTGTAACACTCTGTATGCCACCAACAAGTATCTCCAAAGACAGATTCTTTATGAGATTCTGAATAGTTACTCCATGAGCAATTCCAACTAGTTGGATTCTACGTTGAGTAATAGTACTAGATGCCAATGCTTCAAGCTCTTTCCTAATTTCATCAATAGTCTCAGGCATATGGTTCTCAACTACTTCAATCATAACTTTATGTTGCATATCAACATTTGGGACTTGCATTCTTCGAGCATTTCCAATGTCTGGATAAAGTATATATCCATCACCAACTATCTCATTTGACATGTCAACAATCACAACTCATTTGTTATAGTCATCTACCAATATTCTAGATATCTCCCTGGCCAATTCAACTCTTCATCCATCTGGTCAAATAATTTCACTTCCTCTTTTCTTCTAGCAATTAAGAAATTCACTTCTTGCATTGAAAGAACATCATGGACATTTTATTGGTATCTTTCTTCATTGTGCAAAAGTCTCTAATGTCACGCGCCTCTCCTCTTGTATCATCCTTTGGTCAAAATGCCTTGCATTTATGACTTCATCTACCATGGGCTTCCTTTTAAAAGGTGGCTCCATTTACATCTGTTAAAGAATACAATATATCATTCTTGGCTTTAAAACATATTGTCCTCACTTTTTTTTTATCAATCTGGTGCAATTAGTCAGGCCCTAAAGTGGGTCCAGCTAAAAAAATTGTCATTTTCAAACACCTGAACTGTCAAATCAGTCCATTAGCCATCTGATACAAATCTAAATCAAAGAATCAACGTTTGAAACTTAATTCATCTCTTTCTGCAAACTATCAATTTAGTGCCAAAAGGTCCTTTGACTAGCTTTAAAAACTGACCTAAACAAATAGTTGGGCTTTGGAATCCAACAGATTGATTCTCTATTCCACACACTTTTACTGCATCAAATCTCATCTCATAACGAATTCTCAATCAAAAGATATTGACTGTCGAAGTTACCCTCTCAAAATTACCTGCAATTAAACATGTTAGAAAAACATAAATTTCATTTGGATTTGGCTTCAAAAATAGGGCAAACTAACATTTGGGGAAACGAACACTGGGGTGTTGGCTCACTATCATGAGGAAAATATAAATATGGGATTTGGGCTCATGACGAATAATAGGACACAAATGGAAAATGGTCAAAGTGAGCTACTTAGAATTTGCAAACTAGAAACACTTGACAGAAAAGAAGTTTTTGTGAACGGAATGGACTTGGAAAAGTGTGTAGATGGATTCGTCAAAGCTTGAAAATTGACACACTTGAAGTATTTTTGGAGTACAAAATGATGGTACAATCTATTCAATCTCACCTATCATAGATTTCAAAATATGACATCACAAACAGGGGTACTAACCAATTTGGCTTTCTTGACACTTGTAAAAAGTTAGAAATTGCATTTGGAATCACGTTTGAAAATTGATCAAATGGATTCGTCATAAGCTCAAAATTGAAACATAGAAAGTCTCTAACCTCTAAAATGAAACACAAAAGTAATTTCATCATTTTGGTCAACTAGGTCAAAATTATAACAGGTCAAATAGGGCCTTCCAAAATTCTGAACATTTTGCATCAGCATGACAATAATAAATGACCAACTTTGAGAGAGTCAAAACCTAGTCAAACAAATTTGAAATGACTCAAAATATGAAAGATAGGTTCTCTAGCATGGACACTAAATACTCCCAAAGCAGCGAGTCATGAAACATTACTAGGTGTGAGATATTCACATGCAAACAAGGCCTCTTATCGTTGTTTGACACTTGAGCAAAAATGCAGATTTGACAAATGCTCAAAATGGGACTTCACGGAATAGCTTCAAATGTCAATTTATCATCATGGGATGCATAGACATATTGAATGCAAGGTGTTAGAACCATTAAACACCTCTTAGGCCTCAAATAGATAGCCGAGTATGCATGCATCAAAAAGTGTTTAAGGGCTTGATTTTCTCAATGGTACTCAAAATTAGGGCTTCGATTTTGAGTCCAAACAAAGAGACAACTATAGCTCCAAGAACCCTTAAAAGAATGGCATTGTAGAGAGAAGGAACAAGTCTGTTACTGAAGTTGCAAGAGCTATGTTAGTAGAGAATTATGTACCCAAGACATTTTGGGGAGAAGTTGTGAATACAACAATCTACACTATGAATAGAGTTCAAGTCAGGAAGGAGAGAAACAAGACACCTTATTAACTATGGTTTGGTCACTCACCTATAGTTAAGTATTTTAGAATATTTGAAAGTAAGTGTTACATAAAGAGAGATGATGACATTGGTAAGTTTGATGCTAGAAGTGATGAAGGTATGTTTCTTGGTTATTCATTGAAAAACAAGGCTTATAGATGTTATAATCAGAGAACTAAGACTATTATGGAAAGTGAAAATGTGAGAATTGATGAGAAATTTAGAGTAAAAGCAAAAATAGTTGATTATAATTTAGATCATGATGTTGATGTTACTAAGCCAAGGAATGATGAGGTATTTCTTGAGACTAACAATGATTTGCAGAATGAAGGAGAGAAAATGTAAGAACAAATCTTGAAAACTTTAGTAGAGCCAAGAGTTGAGATAGAAACTCCTACTTTAGGAAAGAACATGATAAAGGATCACCCATCCGAACAGATCATCAGAAGCAAAGACAAAGGTGTGATGACAAGAAGTAGAGTTAATGAAGAACTATGATTGATATCTCAAGTTGAGCCAAAGAATGCAAATGAAGCATGCAAAGATGATTATTGGAAACAAGCTATGAAAGACGAATCGGATCAAATAGTAAAGAATGAGACATGTGAACTAGTCCCCAAACCAATAGATAAGAATGTGAGAGGAACTAAATGGGTATTCAAGAACAAGATGAATGAGCAAGGAGAAGTTGTAAGAAACAAAGCAAGATTGGTATGTAAAGGTTACTCACAACAAGAAGGAATAGAATATGAGGAGACTTATACTCCAGTGGCTAGAATAGAAGTTGTGAGATTATTATTAGCCTATACAACACAAATGACTTTCAAAGTATATTAGATGGATGTCAAGTCAACATTTCTAAATGGAGAACTTGAAGAAGAGGTATACATTGAGTAGCTTGAAGGATGTCCTCTGAAAGATGACAAGGACATAGTATATAGACTGAGGAAAGCATTCTATGGATTGAAGCAAGCACCTAGAACCTAGTATGCAAGGTTGGACAAGCATTTGACAAAGCTCAGATATAGCAAAGGTATGGCAGATAGTAATCTATATTGGAAAGAAATTGATGATGGTTTGATTATTTTGGTAATATTTGTTGATGATATCATATTTGGAGGAAATGATGAAGAAAGTAAGAATTTTGCAGAAGAGATGAAGAAAGAATTTGAAATGATTATGATAGAAGAGATGAAATAATTTCCAGGATTGTAGATAGTACAGAATAAAGAAGGAACCTTTATTTCTTAGACTAAGTACTTGAAGGATTTTCTGAAAAGGTTTGGTTTGGAAACATGTAAACCTATTGGAACACCTATGGTAACTAGACAAAAGTTATCTACTAAGGATGAAACACCTACTATTGAACAAAAGAAGTAAAGATCTATGATTGGAGGATTGCAATATCTGACTCACACAAGGCTAGATATAGCAAATATAGTTGGAATTGTTGCAAGATTTCAGGTTAATCCTAGAGAAGCACATTATGCAGTAGTGAAAAGGATATTTAGATATCTAAAGGGAACACCTGAGTTTGGATTATGGTATGATAGATCTAATGATTTTACTCTAATTGCTTATACTGATGCAGATTGGGTAGGTAGTATGGATGATAGAAAGAGCACCAATGGAGGAGCTCTCTTTCTTGGAGGAAGATTGGTTTCTTAGTTAAGCAAGAAGCAAGATTGTACATCTCAAAGTACAACAAAAGAAGAGTATGTTGTAGCAACAAATAATTGTAATCAAGTAATTTGGATGAAGTAGATGCTAAAGGATATAAGGATAGAAATCCGTGAACCTGTTGTTATTCATTGTGATAACACAAGCATGGTAAATATGTCTAAGAATCTAGTATTGCATTCAAGGACTAAGCACATTTCTATTAAGTATCATATGTTGAGAGAAAAAGTTGTAGAAAAGGAAATCAAATTGGAGTATGTAAGCACAAAAGAGAAGATTGCATATATATATATATATATATATATATATATTCACCAAGCATCTTCCCAAAGAGACTTTTGAGTATTTGTGAGGTATTATTGGGGTTATGCCCCTTCTTACATCAGAGTAGAAGATGCAAGAGTGCATCGATCTAGGGTAACAGAGCACCATTGTTTGTTTGGACTAGATGCTAATGCTTCCTATATAGGGGAGTATCTATGATGGATAGAGTCATCTAGGACTCTTCTTGGTATTGTTTTGAATAGTGTCTCTTGACACTCAAGCTGAATAAGTATTAGTTGTTGCAGAAACCTTTGACATTGATGTCAATGGGGGAGAGATTGGCATGAAAAAAATTAAGGTAAGGAGAAGTTTGTCATTATACTAAAACGATGTTCGATATGAGTATGGGGGAGAGTTTTGGCATGAATTTGAAATAACATTTTGGTATGGAGTACATTGAGGTATATCAATGGGGGAGTATGATTGATGAAGAGGATTTGAAGATTGTTTGTCTTTTGTTGCCATTCTTGGAACTAGATGTTTTTCATCTATGTTGTCATCAATGCCAAAGGGGGAGATTGTTGGAAGATTGGCAAGATTTTTGGAAGATTGGTTTGATGATATGTTACATTCATGACTGAGTTTGTCATTGATGTCAACATCACATGTTTGATGTCTTTTGTGGTATCTAACAGAAGAACATCGAAAAGCTCAAGTTGGTACGAATGGCTGGTTGAGCATGATAACCACCCGAGGTAATGGGAGATACTTTAGAGTATATGGTATATGTAGTTAATGTTGGAAGTAGAAAGGATAATTTTAGAAGAAGTTATGTAAGTTTTGGTGATGTCTGTTCTGAGATAGAGTTTACAAAGGCATGTTCTGGTAAACTTCTTATATCTCTGAACAAAGTTGATATCTTTAGGATCAAGGTTGAAGACATGAAGAAGACATGTTGAGGATGACATGGCTAAGCTCACTCATCATAATATTGCATGTAGAGAAATTTATTCAAGTTGCAAGGCATAAGATTAAGGTTATCGCTAAGTGTAACATGTTCTTAGTGTGGTCCTATAATAATTAATTGAGAAGGACTAATAGCTGACTCAGGAATTTTTTTATGGACCTAGTATAAAGGAAGGACATTTTCTATTATCATGGTATGGATTAATGTGCATTGTGAATGTTTGAAATGTAGCTAAGAGTGAGGAATGCAAAGTTGAGTAGAGCGGTGTGGAAGGAAAGGAAACTTCATTGCCGAGGTTTTGCTGAGTGATCTGAGGTTTGGTATTTGGATCCAAGGTTCATGACCTAATTTACAAGGTCTGACATTGATTGGTCTAGTTGATAGGAGAGAGGAAAGGATAGAGGAAAGAAGATGATACCAGTAAATTACTTGTTTGAGCAATGAGTTCTTCTTGTAGTTGAAATTGCATGTTTGGGTAGTGGGCTCTTCTTTCATACACTCTACCACAACTCCTAACATGGTTGGCACAACTCCTAACAAGGTTGGAATCTCTTAACAAGGACTCAAAGTCTCCTAATAAAGACTCATTGTACTAAATGTTGTAACAAACTCCTAATAGGGTCTATCCTCTAACAAAGAATATTTATATTAGTACATCATCTTGTGGGCATCATTCCCACCAGGGTTTTCCCTCTAATCAAGGGTTTTACTTAATCAAATTATTAAAGTTACTTATTTTTATGTTGATTGGTTGGTATAATTGCCTGATCTTATTAACTAGATTTCCAAGAAATAACTCATAGTGAATTTGCGTAATTTTTTTACATACTATTCTAAATTAAAATCATATTATGATTCATTACATCATTACAATTAAAATAAATTGATTTAAATGATAAATCTAAATTTAGTTCCCCTTTATCTCAATCTTTATCAAATTAGAGTTAGAAAATTTATTTTTATTCATTTTCTGGTTGACAATTTGATAAATTGATATAATTGTTTGATTCATTTTCTACAAATTCAATTTTGGGCAAAACATATATTGGAAAATTTTGGTGAATTCATTAGGGAAATGAAAAAAAAAAGAATTCCATTTCTCTTATATTCATAAAAAGGAAAATGAAACATTCAACTATATAAACTAATCCAAAGTAGAAATATTTTCATTAATAATTTGAAACATTTATAGATAGATAGATATCATTTAGAAGTTTGAACCTCTCTAAATTACCATATAAGAGAAAATGAGTGCAAAAAGAAGCACTAGCCTAAAAACCAAAAGGTTTTGAAGTTTATTCACTAGGACATTGGTCATGCCACAATTTTAAAACAAAAACCAAAAAATACATTGTAGTTTGCACAAGACACTCTTGATTTTAAAAACCATTGAGTGGATGGCAGGTGATCCTACAATAAGGGGTTCCACTTTTTGACCAATTTTGACACTGAAATCAATATTTTTGCAACAAACGTCACATTCAAGTCACTATATCTCAAAAAATATAAATAATTTCAAGATGACATGAACTAATGATTTTGAGTACTCTATTCCTACTTTGTAACCATATTTTTTAATCTAAAAAAAATAAAATTATTTATGTCAATTTTTTCATCTCCTTCGAAAAGTGGTACATAATAAAATTCAATATTTAAAAGAGTGACAGTTCATTTGACACACATAACTTTTTTTTCTAAAAATGATAATGAAGTAATTTTTTCGATGTTAGATTCATAACATCAATATCCAGAGGATGCATTTGGTTTGATTCATTTTGGTTGAATATTGTACAGTTTATGAAGTTTTGAAGTGACATGAATCGTAATTCAGACATATGTTCCGTTTGACACAAATAATTTGAAGTCAATTTATCAAAAAACTTTTTTTTTTTAATAGAAAGGTATCTCAATAAGCTAGTTCCTACATATTTTTTTTAAAAAAAAATTGACCTAATTTACTAATTTTCTCGAGGTGTCGAAGTTGGTTGATGTTCAATTGGTAATGAACCTATGATGAGTTAAACTCATATTTGAAAGCCTTAATGATTAAAATATGTATTACAATTATAGTCGTTAGAAAGCTTGCTCCGAGCAGCACATTTTGACATTTTTTATTTTACAATAGGAGATCATTTATCTACAATTATGGGTGTCAAAAGAGCAAAAAAAAAATTAAAAGAAAAAAGGGCCCAAAAAAATGTAATTTTGTATGTTCGCACGAACATTATGTTCAGGAGAACATACGAAATATGTTCGCGCAAACATACTTATCATGTTTGCGCGAGCATATTTATCACGTATGCTCGCACGAACATACGAAAAATGTTCGCTCAAACATGATTTAAAAAAAAATTGCATGAACATAATAAGTATGTTTGCCCAAACATATGGTAAACTCAATTTTCCATTTTGCAATTTTTTTCATTTTTGTTTGTCCCACTAAAGTGAAACCCATGATTGTGGGTTCACCCGGTGACTAGTCACAAGGAGTTTGGACTGTGGACTAGTAAGGATCTCCTATTCCATCCATGAATAATTCTTTGGAGCAAATAATAATAGAGAATTCCTTTATCCATCTCTAGTTTAATATTCATCAAATATTTTAGGAGGAACATAAAATCCCTCACCATAATTTCCCACCTACGATATTGTGTTAGTTTCTCTACATTAATTTTGAGTAGAAAGGGTTGAATTTATATGTTGGTGTTGCATTGGAGAAGTTTGGGTATTTCACTAGCCCAAGGGATCTCCATGCCCACCTCTATGAAAATAGTGACATTGACATCATCCACTAGATATTATTCTTTGAACAATGTCCTCAACATCAAGAGCATGTCCACCTTCTCTCCTTTGATGTCAAGTAGGGATTACAAGAACTATGACATTATGTCCAAAGATAAGAGGTATCTCTTTTCATTCCAAAGGAACTCTAGGCCAAGCACCACGAATAGAACAACGTTCACAAAAGACCCAACCTCCTTACAAATGAAATTGAGCACATCATTTGTCATCATGCCCAAAAAGGGCTTCTAGTCCTACATTTTTGTATATCTCAACCTAATAGCATTGTCCATCTCAATATACATAATTTATAGACCAAATCCTAAAAACCTGTAAATAGTTAATAAAACTCTAATCAAGAGGCTTAAAACCTAAAACGAGAGGTATAGTACAAAATTCCAACCACCAATAACTCAAATACTATACCTACCAAAAGGAAATGGCAATTGAAATTGAAGAAGACAGAAGTAAGAACATCTGTAAATAGCCATTTTGTGCATATCTTAAGAACTTATAAAGTCTTATCCATTAATGACTAATCAAGAGAAATTAATAATTTTTGCACTCCTACTGGAGTACCAATTTGGAAATTGTACAACCTACATCACAATTAGATAGTTGTTAAAGAATGTGATAGTGACTGACAAGGCATTTATTTATTATAAATTACCATATAAGGCCCATGTTAAGGTTTAATACATGTCTTCATTTTAGATTATTTCATGGAGATTTTTGTTTTCATCAAGAAATAAGGCCCAAAATAAAACTCCAGTCATTGATTTATGATCCATCAAATGATCTTGATTAATCAATTTATACTATGTGCCCCAAATGACAATACATTCATGCTAATAATTGTAAATTTTTACCATTTAAACTCAAGCATTCACCACAATAATTAAATATTTTGGCCCCTTGTAAAGTTGGGTTCACCTTTTGGGGTTTTTTCCCCCACTATCTGCACTTTTAATGGGAAGAAAATATTTTAAACAATAGAAATTAATAAAATAATGGTTTCATCATTTAGTGAAAAAAAAAATTAGATTTGCCTCACTTATTAAATATTTTTGCCTAAAATATGCAAGGGTCTACAACACAATGGAAAATTGTGAGCCTCTTATTTGGGAGAGCTTGGATTCAAGTCTACTCAAGCTTAATAAATAATAATAATTTATAATACACAATAGTAATTAATCTTGACTTTGACCTCTTATCGATGAAAAATAAAATAAAAATATTTTTCCTCAACATAAATTTCTATTCGCCTCATAAAGTATATATCTTGGCCTTGTATAAATGTCTACTCGCAATATTTTTATGGATTTTCATTACAACTGGAAAAAATGATCAATAAAATTTAAAAAATTCATACTTTGAAGAAAAATCGATAATCGAAATTAAATCATGAAAACTTTATACTTATTTTCTGAAGGGAGGTTTCTTTTAGTTAACCATGTTCATTGATGTGAAAGCTATAATGCATGCCAATCCAAAATAGTTGTAAAGTCACATACCAACATTTATAAGAGTGACACATATAGCATGTCATGGATCGAGCTCATGGTTATCAAGGAAATCAAAATAATAAGTAGAATAGCCCTTTATACTCCATTAAAGATTCAACAAACCCTACTTTCCTACAAATAAAAATAAAAACCTTTAAAAACTTATTTAAAGACTCTAATTAGTAAAAAATATGGCAAATGAATTTTCTAACTACTCTACTAGGTTTAATTTTTATGATCAATATATATGTGTGGTAAATAAAAGACTTAGATATTCATATGAGGAGTAGAACATATAAGAAAATGTGAGATGTTGGTAATTGATATTTGTGTGTCCTATTAATCTTTATTTTATTCATAAATATCCATATCATGTTTCATTTAAATAAAATAGATTTAACTATTGCAACATAATCTAATATATTTTTCCTAATTATAAGGATTTTAATCAGCTTTTGAAAAGATATTAGAGAATAAAAAGTGAAGTCTTGATATTTGAAATGAAAATCAATATTTTCTCTAGGAAATTTGAAAACTTTTGTCAAAACAATTAAGGTAGAAGTATAGAATAGAAATAGACTAGATATATGTGTTCATAGTTAGAATAACATTTGAGAGATTTCTCATGTGGAATATAATATATGAGAACAAGAAGAATCCTTTTCTCAACCCTTAACAAGATCCACAGTACAACAACAGCTGATTGACAAGTAAAATAATAATATTTTATCAAGTATTATTTAATATTTTAGTTTTGAAAATATATATATATATATATATATATATATATAAAGAGAGAGAGAGAGAGAGAGAGAGAGAGAGAGAGAGAGAGGTATTTGATTCATGGAAGAAGGATGTCCAATAGGAGACATTCAAATCATTAAATGTATACATCAATTTAAAAATAATTTCATTTCTCTAACACATTCAAAACATGCCCTTAAGATATTCATATCATCAAATGTACACTTAAATTTTGTGACACATTCATTTCAAAAATTATTTAAAAACCTTGTAAATTAAAAATAGTTGCATTTCTCTAAGATATTCAAATCATTCCCTTAAAATATTCAAATAATTACATATTGCATCTCCTTAAGACATTCAAATCATTATATATTACATCCTCTTAAAACATTAATATCATCAAATGTAACCTAACCTCTGTAAATACCTATACCATCTAATCTACCTATATTTTGTTGGAAACTAGCAATTGGAACAAATTGTTGTGCTATCATTGATGTCAAATCTACTGATGAGACATGTTGCAATTTGATCTAAATGTCATATCTATTTGATAAATGAAGAGGATTTGATAAATTGCTTATAGCAATAGTACCTAAGGAAAGGTTGAGTTATAAAAATGAAGCTACAATGGTCATTTGACTAGTTAGACTTTGATAAAACAAAGTGATTGTTCTTATCATGTTGATGTTCAAGTCTTTATAGTATAAGTCAAGATATATCACTTGTGTAAAGCTTGACCGAGAAATATAGTAAAAGATCAATAAACTTTGAAGTTCATGCTGAGTGATGCTAGCATCAACAGAGCTCCAATACAAGCCGAGAAAATCTAGACTGTTGACCGAGCATCAATATTGACTAAGAAAGATAGTTGATGTTGAGCTAGAAGTTCTACATCGATCGAGTAATTCAGTGATAACTGAGTGTTAGAACTTAGTAATGGCCAAGTGGTAGTATTATGAATGTGTATGAGGAATCATGATTTTCGGCCGACTCAATTGATTTCTTGGGATATGGAAACCGTGTTGAAGATAAGATTGATGAGTTGGATCATTTATTTCAAAGAGAGGATTAGGTATCATATCTAATAAACAAATTCAATGAGCAGTTTCTAGAAAAGAAGGAAGATAAACATATACAATGAATATGTTGGATCGAATTGTAAACCCTAAGATATACGGTGATCATGGAAAATGATAAAGGAACAAAATTATCTAATGGAGGAGGTATAGAGATGAACTTTTAGAGTATGCATAGGAAGTGATCAAAAGAGCGTGAATGAGATATGCAATGAAGAGAACAAAGAAAGGAATCTATGCATGTTTCCAATAAGAGGGAAAACAACTGCTACCCCCTGCATACCCCCTACTATTTATAAGGGGGGCCTGTAGGTGAAGAGGGTTAATTCTATTTGCCAGTGCAATGGGAGGAGAGATGGTGGAGGAAATGTCGTATCCCAGCAGTGTTGACCAATCCATTGAAAGGTTCTTGTTATTAGGGACTCTAACTCCACTTTTTTCTAATGTTCTTCCTTAGTTCGTTGACCCATCTGCTCTCATTTCTTTCTTGCCTTGCCCGGCCCCCTATGGCATTTATTTCACCCCATATCAAGAGTGATCTCTTAGATTGACAAAACACATTTTATCCTCACTACTTCAGTCTATATAAAGGGAAAGTGTCATGTCTTACATTAATTAAAATTACTTAAATCGGATTTTATTTCAAATGTTTTGTTGTTATTGTTATAGTTAGTCTTTTTTATTTATTAATATTTATCTTTGTTATAATCATGTTTATGTTTTATATTTTCTCATTTATTCATAATTTTTTAAAATAAATCATCGTTTAGATTTATATATTAAGTTGGCAGAATTTTAATATAAATTTAGAATTAAATTTTATTTGTTATTATTTAATAACTATTCTATATATATTTGTTGTTATTTAATTATTATTTTTGTAATATCAAATAGTAAATTGAAATAATGCTATATATAATAAAATAATAATTTATATAATTTTAGCAAATCTAACTTAATTTTAATAATGATAAAAAAATTATAGTAACTAAACATATTTCAATTAATTATAATCAAAATGTTAATTTAGATTAAAAAAAACATTTATATATAACTTTAGTTACAATTTAAATATAACTTAAATATAATATTATTGAAAGACAAGGGCAAGCCACAATAAAATGTCAAATATTGAATTGAACGTCCGAACGGCTTAAACATCACACACTAATGCTTCATTCCTAGAATAAACTCCTGCCATAAGTTATGCTGTCGTTTTGCTGCGAAGTTTTGCTGTGTAAATGTGCCCTGTAAATGTCGTCCGCTACCATTAAAAATGGACTTGGGCCTACTTGGCACGGATCCCTGAAAGGACAGCACAGCGGCGGCAGGCATGGAGAGATGGGCGACCGATGTATGGGGATGGAATCGGACATACGTTTTAGTTTGGAGCTTATACGTTCTTGCATCATATCTTAACAGGTTTTGCATGTGCCACTTACTATTATTTCTACTATGGACATTTAGACAGCATGGCTAGAATCTAGATTTGGGGTTTCCACTAATAATTTCAAAATAGAGGTCCACACGAAAGAGGGGAGAAAGTGAGAAGAAGCGTAAAATGGAACCCGGACAGAAAAGTACATCTAGAATGATTAAGTTTCAGCATTTAAAAAATGTTTCATTTCTATATCATCACATGGGAGGAGTGTGAGTTAGTAAACCCATCTGATAGCTGTTACGCTGTGCACGACTTGTTGCATGATCTGGTGATTGATATAAGTAGAGAACATAAGTGCGAATTTCATCTTCCCTTAGAAGAAACAACCTACCGCTGGTTACTGTTGGGTAAGAAAGGTATAGCCAATGATGCAATTTCAGCTGAACGTGTTCATTGCGAGGGACTGCTTCGCACTCTTTCATTCTCTCAGAACAAAGAAATCACAGGTATTTCGGAACACTTGTTTGATCATTTGAAAGTACTCCGTATTCTCGACTTGAGCAGCACTGCCATCTCTACCCTACCAAAATGTGTTGGCAAATTGAAGCTTCCGAAGGTTTTGAATCTGTCTCAAACAGAGATTATGGAGGTGTCGGATTGTGTTAGAAAACTGAAGAGTCTTGAATATCTTGATGTGTCTGGATGCAAGGGCATACAACGTCTACCTGACTGGATAGGCGAGGTCCAATCTCTTTCCCATCTCGACACAAGTGGCTGCTCATTTGATCACATGCCCAAGGAAATATCAAAGCTCTCCAATCTGAGGACTCTGAGATCAGATGCCTTTCCACTGTGTCCTGAAGAGAATGGAATCTTAGATATTCAAAGCGTCGGTCGTTTGACCAGTCTTGAGGAAATCAGTTTTTGTTTTGAAGACGGTGATGTGTTGACAAGTTTAGGAGATGGTGCCCTTGACCATGGTTGTGTGAGTTTTAAATTAATTAATAAATTCAAATAACTGTCATATTGGGTGCATTTTCTCGGCATCACCAATTCTCAGCATAGGCTAAACATCAGAAAATCATGGTTGTGTGAATTTTAAATTAATTAATAAATTCAAATAACTGTCACATGAGGTGCATTTTCTCGGTGCATAGACATCACCAATTCTCACCGTAGACCCTTGACTAAATAGCCGAACAAATGCACCCGAAGTGACAATTTTTTGAATTTATTAATTAATTTAAAAATCACAAAACCATGGTTGTATGAGTTTTAAATTAATTAATTAATTCAAATAACTGTCATATCGAGTGCATTTTCTTGGCTGCATAGACATCGCCCAGCAAATGTCATTCCTACAAGGGAGGACGATATAGAAGAATGCAATGTTGCAGCATTCCCAGAGAATTGTTAATTATTGTTAGTTGGATAGCTGTTATTTCTGACTTGGAAATAGCAGTACTATTTATGGGTAGCTTGGACAGCTATTCGTCCTTATCTATGAATAGCAGTAGTATTTATGGGTGGTTTGGACAGCTGTTTGTCCACTTGCCAAAAATTAGTAAATGGTTATTATTTACTAATTTTAGTGATTCCCTTTGGGACACTTTGCAACCAATTCTATTATTGGCTGTCGAGTTGTCTTAATCTTAGCCGTTGGTTTGATTTAATCTCGGTCGTTGGTTTACCAACAGGAGTAGTATAAAAAGGGGTCATTGGGTCATTTGGAGAAACATTTGCAGTGTTAGCAAACAGTCTTGCAGTGTTAGCAAGGGCGCAGTGTTAGCGCGGGAATAGCAGTGGGGAATATCAGCGGGATAAATTAGGAGGTTGTCGGAGTTCTGCCAGTGAGAGGCAAGAAATTTTGTATCTCTTGATTTGCTAAAGTTTAATATAATTTCTCATCTGTAAAACTGGTTTTCCCTTAGGGGCTTTTCCAGAGACAATTTGTCCAAAAATATTGTGTTCATTGTGTTGCGCATTTCTTTCCGTATTTTAAGTGAAGTTGCAGTTGTGTTATTTTTCAATATTAGCTGGGAATTTATTTTCAGCAGTTTAATAATCATTTATGATAGGAGATTAATAATCAGTGACTGCAATAGTTTGATTTTTCACATGGTATCAAAGCATTGTTAAGGGTAGAAGAGTTTTTCCCTAGGAAAGAAATTTTGATCTCTTTAGATTTATTATTGCTTTAAACCCTTGAGATGGCTTCAGCTAGTTTGAGAGATCAGGATAGATTGGATGGTGCCTCAAATTTTGGTGTCTGGAAGGCCAGAATTTCTTTATTGTTGGAAGAGAATGGTATCACGGATTATGCTACCAGTGGTGTACTTGTACCAACGGATGCAACACAGCTTGCAGCATATAGGAAGGACGATGCCAAAGTGAGGAGGATTATCCTTGATGGTGTCAAGGATCATATTGTTCCACATATCTCGGAGCTAGATACAGCAAAGAAGATGTGGGACGCCATTCTAAATCTGTACCAGAATGCTACCACCAACAGGAAGTTGATTCTTAGAGAGAAGCTAAAGAATACCAGGATGAATCAGGGAGAAGACATCACAAGTTACCTCACTAGGCTCAGACTTGTCAAGGATGAGTTAGCAGCTATTGGAGATAGCCCTAGTGATGATGAGCTAGTGAGAATAGCCCTAAATGGGTTTACTAAACAATGGAGTGTCTTTGTTCAAGTTGTCAGTGGACGAGATACTTTACCGAGTTGGGATCGACTATGGACTGATTTCACTCAGGAGGAGTTTAGACTAAGTCTTGTCAATGAGGCCAACAAGAGTCAGAAAAATGAGGTGGAACAAGAGAACGTTGCCCTAGCGGGTAAAGGGAAAGCAAAGAAGGGATCTAGCAAAGGATCGAATTCACAAAGTGAAAAGAAGAAGAAGGACCTTTCTAAGGTCAAGTGCTTTGGATGTCACGAGTTTGGCCACTATGTCAGTGATTTCCCAGAGAGGAAAAAGGGTAAGAAGCAGGTGGCAGCTTCAGCAAGTGCAGAAGAACTCTCCAACAGAATGGAAGATGAGTTTGCACTCAACGCTTGTATGGTTAGCTCAACCTCACAGTGTGTTTGGTATATAGATAGTGGAGCGTCATTTCATATGACAGGAGTTAGAGAGTACTTCTCTAGTTACAAGGAGGAGGACACCAACATCTAGATTTCTATGGGAAACTTGTCCAAACTCAACCTTGTTGGGAAAGGGACTGTTCAGTTTCAGAGGGAGAATGGAAAGATAATTCCTCTTCATGATGTGTTATATGTGCCAGGCTTAGGTATGAATTTGATTTCTATATATGTTCTTCAGGATAGGGGGTATAATGTACTCTTTAGAGGGACACATGTGTTGATTAAGCACAAGGATTGGAAATCACCCATAACTATTGGAGTTAGGAGTGGTCGTCTTTATAGATTGCAGTTTGATACTCCTAAGGCACTTATGAGCAACAATAATCCTAGAGATCTTGGAGAGCTATGGTGTAGGAGGATGGGCCATATTCATCATGGAGCACTTAGATTGCTTCGTGAGACCGTGACAGGTGTTCCAGAGGTGAGCACAGAGCATGACGATGTATGTAAGGGATGTGTGTTGGGGAAGTTTGCGAAAGCATCTTTTCCAAGGAGTGACACCAGATCTAAGGGTGTTCTTGATCTAGTACATTTAGATGTTTGTGGACCAATGTTGATGAAATCTCTCAGAGGATATGAGTACTATGTTACTTTTATTGATGATTTCTCTAGAAAGACCTGGATATACTTCTTGAACACTAAGGATGAGGTTTTCAGTCGATTCCAAGAGTTCAAGGCTCTTGTGGAGAACTCGACAGGAAAGAAGATAAAGGTTCTTCGGTCAGACAATGGAGGTGAGTACAAAGGAAGTGTCTTCCAGGAGTTCTACACCAGAGAAGGAATCAAGAGAGAATGGACTATTCCTTACAATCCACAGCAGAATGGAGTTGCTGAGAGGAAGAACCGTTCTATATCGGAGGCAGTAAGAGCTATGCTACATGACCAGGACATGCGCCATTACTTATGGGCAGAGGCGTGTAATACAACAGTCTACATTCATAATAGAGTTCCACACAAGGTGCTAGGGAAGATGACACCAGAGGAGGCTTTCATAGGGAAGAAGCCAGATGTTAGTCACTTTAGGCGATTCGAGAGTTTGGCATATTGTCATAATCCTAGAGATACACGTACAAAGTTAGATCAGACTACAGAGAGGGGGTACTTTGTTGGGTACAGTGAGACCTCAAAGGCATATAGGATTTTCATTCCAGGGACTAAAAGAATTATTGTCAGACGGGATGTCAAGTTCATGGAGGAGAAGGCATTCAAGAGATCCAGAGATTTGCCAGCAGATGATCAGAGTGAGCAGCCAACAGAAGCTCCAAGACCAAGTCAAGGGAAACAAAGCTCAAGTACAGTTACCAGTACGAGTGTAGACTCAGTTAGTGAAGATTCACAGAGTATGGAGCAACGGGTGCAACAGGAAATGCATCTAGAAGACTTAGAGGTTGACATTTCATCCTCTATAGTTGGCAGCAGGAACCATGTGGTTCCAGATACACAAAGGGATACTTAGGAGTTTGTGGGAGCTCCTAGGAAGAGTACTAGATAGCAAAGACAACTAGCCAAGTTCAATGACTATGTAGCATTAGTTAGTCAGTTGGTAGATAGTGAGCCTTCTAGCTATCAGGAAGCTGCAGAACATCAGGTATGGCGAGATGCTATGGTTGAGGAATATTCTTCAATAATGTAGAATGATGTGTGGGAGGTAGTACCTAGACCAACAGATAGGGTTGTAGTTGGATCACGCTGGATCTATAAGATAAAGCACAGTGCAGATGGTAGCATCAAGAAATACAAGGCTAAGTTTGTGGCAAAGGGGTTCTCTCAGAAGGAGGGAATAGACTATGAGGAGACATTTGCTCCAGTTGCTAGGTATACTTCTATACGAGTTGTAATCTCACTTGTAGCACAGATGGGATGGAAAATCCATCAAATGGATGTCAAGATAGCATTCCTCAATGGTGAGTTGAAGGAGGAGGTATACATAGAACAACCAGAAGGCTTTGTAGCACACAGCAAAGAGACCCATGTGTGCAGATTGAAGAAAGCATTGTACGGACTCAAGCAAGCTCCTAGAGCGTGGTATGAGCGCATTGATACATACTTGCAGAAAATGGGCTTTGTGAAGAGTGAAGCAAATGCTAACCTCTACTACTTGATGGTTAGGGGTGAGATTCTCATTCTTGTTCTTTATGTGGACGACCTATTTCTTACAGGTTCACTAGGGCTCATAGTGGATTGCAAGAGGAACCTTGCAGAAGAGTTCGAGATGAAGGATTTAGGACTTATGCACTATTTTCTAGGCATGGAAGTGTGGCAGAAAGATGGGGAGATTTTCCTTGGTCAAGGGAAATATTGCATTGAAATCTTGAAGAAATTCGGGATGGAGGATTGCAAAGCCATGTCTACACCCATGATCACGAATTGGAGGAAGGTAGATACAACTAAGGAGAAGGATGTAGATCCCACTTTATATAGACAGTTGATTAGTTCACTTATGTATTTGGTCAACACTAGACCAGATATAGCATTTGCAGTAAACTCTCTTAGTCAGTTCATCGTTGAACCAAAGAGAATGCATTGGATAGCGGCTAAGCATGTGCTACGTTACTTGTGTGGTACAGTCGAATATGGGATCAGATATGTTTGAGGTGAAGGTATCAGGTTGATAGGCTATACTGACGCAGATTGGGCAGGAAGTACAATAGACAAAAGGAGCACTTCAGGGTGTTGTTTCAGCTTGGGATCAGGAGTTGTATCTTGGTTCAGTAGGAAGCAGAGAAGTCTGTGGCTCTAAGTTCAGCAGAAGCAAAATACATAGCAGCTAGCATGGTGACATGTGAAGCTATATGGCTTCGAAAGTTGTTAGTAGCCTTGTTTGGTCAGAAGGTTGAGACTACTGTGATACATTGTGACAATCAAAGTTGCATCAACTTGTTTGAGAAACTAGTGTTTCATGATAGGTCTAAACATATAGATATCAGATATCACTTCATCAAAGATTGTGTACAAAGGGGAGTTGTTCGACTACAATACATACCTACAGATGAGCAGGTAGCAGACATTCTGACGAAGGCTTTGGGAAAGGCCAAATTTATCTTCTTCAGAGATAAGATGGGTGTCATGCAGAATAGCTTCCTCGCTGAGAGGGAGTGTTAATTATTGTTAGTTGGACAGCTGTTATTTCTGACCTGAAAATAGCAGTAGTATTTATGGGTAGCTTGGATAGCTATTCATCCTTATCTATGAATAGCAGTAGTATTTATGGGTGGTTTGGACAGCTGTTTTTCCACTTGCCAAAAATTAGTAAATGGTTACTATTTACTAATTTTAGTGATTCCCTTTTGGACATTTTGCAACCAATTCTATTATTGGCTGTCGAGTTGTCTTAATCTCATTCGTTGGTTTGATTTAATCTCGGTTGTTGGTTTACCAACATGAGTAGTATAAAAAGGGGTCATTAGGTCTTTTGGAGAAAGCGTTTTGGAGAAACGTTTGCAGTGTTAGCAAACAGTATTGCAGTGTTAGCAAGGGCGCAGTGTTAGCATGGGAATAGCAGTGGGGAATATCAGCGGGATAAATTAGGAGGTTGTCAGAGTTCTGCCAGTTAGAGGCAAGGAATTTTGTATCTCTTGATTTGTTGAAGTTTAATATAATTTCTCATCTTTAGAACTAGTTTTCCCTTAGGGGCTTTTCCAGGGACAATTTGTCCGAAAATATTGTGTTCATTGTGTTGCGCATTTCTTTCCGTATTTTAAGTGAAGTTGCAGTTGTGTTATTTTTCAATATTAGCTGGGAATTTGTTTTCAGTAGTTTAATAATCATTTATGATAGGAGATTAATAATCAGTGACTGCAATAGTTTGATTTTTCACAAGAATATGAGTGTATTCACAGATCTTCAACAATTGTTTATGTTTCGTTTCTCTGTACCAAGTTGGATACATTGTATGGTCAATCTGACAGAACTTACATTGTCTTGGTGCAGCGGTTATTCATTGCTTCAAAAGATGCCCAACTTACGATCACTACTACTGATTTGAGATTCGAGATGCAAAGAATTGCCAAATATGTTTGGAGAGGGTGGAGGATTTCCAAAATTGGTTAGGCTAATTGTTGGTGGGTTTTCTCTTTTAGAGGAGTTGTCGGCGTTGGAGGAGGGAGCGATGCGATGCCTTCAATCGTTACAGATAAATAATTGTCCGTAGGTGAAATAAGTTCCAGAGGGATTGGAGCGGTTGAGGAGAGTAAAGAGGATAGGGGTTAACGAACCAAGTGACGAATTGAAGGAGAGGTTAAAGGAAGGAGAGGATGACTAGAAAAAACTCAAAGCTTGAAATCCCAACATGCACATAGACGTATGGTAGCAGCAGTTCGTTGATTTAGTTTTAGATGCCGCCTAATTTGTGTGAGAATTTCTCTTCGAATATTTTATTTCTGAAGTTATAACTAACCTTTTAGCTGTAGACTTCAGTTATTTATTTTTTAATATTTATTAGTCCCTGTCTATAATGTTTTCACTCGACTCCCCTATTTAATTTATGCAAGCCTAAAATACTGATGTTCTAAAGTTTGACTAGATTTCTATTTTTAAATTAATTTATGTTAGTTTATTTCTATTTTTCAATTGGTCCATTGGAATTTTCTTGGGGTTTTATGCTATTTTCTCACTTCAAAAATTCAAAAATATATCTCTTTGAATAGACAACATTAATTGCACTTAATAATACTCTGTGCTAGTTGTCCCATCAAATCTTCAGCATCCAAAAAGGCTAAAAAATATACAAAGATTTAACCTAGGTAGATGAGGTACCCACCCAATTAGAAATTTGTTGACCTACCCCCAACTCGGGCCCAAGTCAATCGATGTACATTTATGAGTGAAAAGGACCTGACAAGACATGGGGGTTTTTAAAAGTTTTTCATGGAATTTATTAACTTCATTCAAAGTGCGGGATGTGTAGTATCCACGCTCTTCCCCAAGCGCGTGTTAAATCTTTATTTAAATATTCTATGGATATCACTAGCCTTGCATAAGGTGGTTTAATATTTGACCACAAATTTAATCGAATTCATTATGATGAATAATCTAGTTAATGGAATAATATGTTGTTAATTTAGGGTTTTTAGATGGAGACCTATAAGCCAAGTTTGCACAGAGTTAGCTTAGTTTAACAAACTATTTAGTTATAGAATCAAATTATGGGTCACTCTTAAATTATTATAAGGAGTTATGAAATCATATTATTATTAGTCCATACCTTATATGGAACTAATGTTTTCGTTTAGCCTTCTTCTATTTCTTTTTTTTGGTATTTGTGCATTGTGCATTATAATCTGAAGTTTCTAAAGTTAGATTTAAAAAGTACAATTATTAGATGGAAATTTTAATTTTCTATTGGCCAAAGCCATTTTAGGTGGGATTTTAATATTTTTCCACAAATTAATATTACAAAAAATCTAAATCACTGGCGTGACAAGGATGTATGTCTAAAAAGCTACAATATATATCAAATGAGCGAAATGACTGACATATACCATCGTATTCCATACTCTGCTCATAATAACAATACGATTGGTTTTTAACTATTATTATTTTAAACATCTTTTTCTTCTAATTAAAATTTTTAATGGTTAGATTTTTGAAATCAAAATTTAAGAATCTTTTAATTAAATTTTAAAATAATGAATTTTATTCTAATCCTATCTAATTTTCTAAATGTTGTTTATATGCCAATTTCTTTCAATCTTAATTTTTTTAATAATTATGATGTTATAATATGTTATAATGATATATGTGTGTGTGTGTGTGTGTGTGTGTGTGTGTGTGTGTGTGTACATATGTACATATATATACATATATATACATATGTACATATATATATACATATACATACATATGTATATATATATATATATATATATATATACACATATGTATATATGTATATATGTATATATGTATGTGTATGTATATATATACATACACACGCATATATAGAATTTTCTATGTCGATGAGACTTAAATTAATTAAAAAATAGAAATAATTTTTTTCACGAAACTGTTCATTCTTCACTTTTTAAAAAAAATAATAATTATCAAATTTTCAATAAAATAATAGTAAATTTTTCTATCTTCACACAACTCTTTTGTACTCATTTTATTATTTCTTTGTATCTTAGATTAAATTTTGAAGAAAACTGACTTATTCAATTTTTCCTTTTTAATTCATGGAATGGGTGAACAAAGGGGATAGTATCAATTTTTGGTTTGATTAATGGAATGGGTTCCCCCCCCCCCCCCCTGCTTGCCACTATTGATTCTTTAAAGGATTTTTCAAACATAGCGATTCAAGCTTGGAGAACATCAATTTCTACTTATGTCTCAGCTATTCATAGATTCACAGGGCTAGTTATTTGGAAAGACCCCTCAATTCTTCCTATATCACACAATTAGGCTGCTTCTCTCAAACAAGTACTAGCTAAAAGGAATGTTTTTATGTCTAATCAACCAAATTGCCTCTTTTGGGTTCTACCTAAAGATGGTAAATACACTATTAAACTAGGATATTTGTCTCTCCAACACAACTAGTTTAATCAAACCACATATCGTGCTTTTGAATTCTACTGGAATAACTCAGTTCTACCAAATGTAGGATGCTTTGCATTTCTTGCACTAAAGAACCAAATTTTAACTAGTGATCCTCTTCATAGATTGACCATTTCTAATCCCTTTAACTATGTGCTCTGTCTGCAAGTTATAGAAACAATAGATCACCTCCTCTTAAACTGCCCCTTTTCCCAAGATTTTTTGGCATTTTTTCCTTAATAAGCTTAATTTCCATATGTCATTACCTAATTCTCTATGGGATTTATTCCAAGCATGGCCAATCTTATACTCTAAATCAATGTTTTCATGTCTTTGGAAGTGCATCAATGTATCTATAGTATAGGAAATTTGGTGGGAATGAAATAAGAGAATTTTTAGATAGACATCATCTCCAATCCCTTAATTTTTGGAAGGATTAGAGAGATCAATTGTTGAGCTTGTTAATGCTTCAGTAAGTAAATATAAGGGTAAACATGTTTTTTCTCCTTGGGATGGCTATGTTATTCATCGGTGGAAGGGTTTATTTTTTCCTCATTTTCCTACTCCATTATGTCCATCCAAGATTCCTCTTATCCAAGCACAAACCAAGTGGACTCCTCCAAGTGAGGGTTATTTCAAACTCAATTTTAACAGAGCCTCTAGAGGAAATTTAGACAACTCTGGCTATGGCATAGTCATTAGAGATTTTAAAGGTCATGTGGTTGTAGTAAAATCATATTCTCTCCCTCAGTGTACTAATAACAAATTTGAGGCCTTGGCCTTGATTTTTGGTTTGGAACTTGCAAAATCACTTTTTATATCTAAGTTATATGTTGAAGTGGATTCATCCATTATTATTAACATGTGTATTAAATGTCATGTATATAATTGGTCCATACAGTACATATTACATCAAGTATCTAGTCTCTTTTTGATTCAATATTTGAATGCTACATCATGCATACTTATAGAGAAGGCAATCTTTTAGCTGATTGTCTAGCTAATTTGGGTACTGATGGTGTTTATATTAACTCTTTACTTTCCCCACTTAACTTCCTTGATCTCCCCAACTGTGACAAAAGAATATGCTTAGAATAAGGTTGAGTAATCATATTTTATTTGATAGTAAATAACGACTTCTCAATGGTTTTTCATGTTTTTTCCTTTTATGGATATCACTTGTTCTTTCAAGATATTGTATGCAGATCACGGTTTTGGATTGCACTTGCATCAAATGGCTTTCTAATATCAATGTCTCAATTGGATTTTTGGATGTAGATTAGTAATGGTAATCTTTATGATAGTTTTTGGCTGGGCTCTTGGTTTTGTCTCTGGCACCAAGCAATGAATTGTATTCATATGAGTTTTGGGCTCTTTATAATCACTATATTCTAAATTTGGGAATCTCTAGGACAAGATTCATTAGTATTGATAGATACTCTCTCTAGATGCAGTATTTATTCTTCTGCATCTCTTTTGTATCAAGAAATGACCGAAGTTTTTTTTTTGGGGGTTCTTTTCTTTGGAAGTTATTTTGAACCAATTATTATTAATATAAATAAAATATTTCAAAAAAAATAAAAAAATAAAAAAATTGAGAGAAAACATGTACATAACTATAATATTTATTGTGCAATATGTACAAAGTTCAAAGATTTGGAATAAGAAAAACAAGTTAGGATTGGACTAGAAATTTGTAAACCTATGCACCTAGTGAGCTTGAGCGTGATAAATCACAAGTGGTGCATTTCCTTCCTCTATTAATTATTTTTGATGCTTCAAGTAGGCAAGTTCATATTTCTAGCTAGATGATACGAACTAAAGTTGTTTCAAATATATCGGGAAGCACATCCAAATATATGATTGGAACTAAAACCAAAATTAGCCAAAGATTCCATAGAATTTTAGTGGGGGAAATGCTCTAAGGGCATTTGGAAATGAAATTGACTAAGATGTAGAAATGTTATAAATTCTATTTTTTTATATTTTTTAGATCCAACCATGCAAATGTCATATAAATGCTCACATAGATGTATTGGATCACAAGGAATATTTTAATGGTCTAAATGTGAAAATTTAAAGAATCCAAATTAATCATTCAACTATAAAAGATGAGGATATACATGTGAGCAGTTGTTTTTCTAGTAAGTGGGACTTGGACCAATGTGGCTCTTTGATTTTGGACAATTATGGCATAAATTTGGGTCATTGTTTCTATGCATCATTTTAGTAAACTACTTATGACTTGTGGTTTGAAATATTAATATTTATTGCTATTCAAGGATGAAATATTACATGATTTGTACAAGTAAACTACAAGTGTCCTTGTGCTGCAAAAATTTATCACTCGGTTATTTTAAAAGAAAAATTATATTTTTCTTCAATGTTGAAAGATAGTTTAATTTAATTCTTATAGCAGGATAAAAAGATATTATTGAGAGAGTGACTTAATGTGGAGAAGTGACTTGGACATAGTCAGAGGTCAGGCATCATCTTATACAAGCCTTCTACTTTGTAGTACTTCTTAGAGTGGTGATGCTCTTCCAAATGATGGCCACAAATCATGAAATAGTCTTTTAGTTTGGCCTTGTTATCAATTTTTCCAAAAATATAGTGAAAACCTAAATTACCTTTTCCAATTTGCTTTTGACATTGTCATTGGAGCATTCTAGAGTTTAATTTTCTTCATTGTTGGAATTAAAGAGATGTTGTAGGAACTTTGTTCAATTTTAATCATTTTTTTCTACCAAAAAATTATGCAAATTTTCCATCAATAAGTATGAGGACCTGTACATTTCCATTATTTTGTAACCCCCAAAAAATTATGATGAACATGCTACTTGGACAGGTTCTGGTGAAGAAGAAGCATGCATAAGTAGGTTGAGAAATTTCCAATTTGGAAAGGGCCTTTCTGGAGAGAGTTCGACATAATAGATATGAACATTCCAGGGGAAGTTCCCTACATATAAATATAAAAGGTTCTGTTCCTTTTGTGTCTTCATGATAATCCTTCTTGTCATGTGTAATACAACCACTAGGTAAAAGCAAAAACCCATGTCACCCTTTTATAAAGGAAAAGACTGACAAAAGTATAACTATTCAACTTCAATGCCATAAATATGGTATTATTATTTAGAATTCAAAAATCAAATAAACTAATGAAATGTGTAGAAATGGATGAATTTTATGATTATTATTTTTAATGATTATTTGGAATAAGAATTGATATATTTTACAAATTTTTAAGGAGTACTTTTTAGTTCCTTTAAAATGCTAAAAATTAGGGGTTCTAGTTCTCGCCAAAAAAACTATATGGAAATTAACCCTTTTCCCTTTGCTTTTAGATTATGTTTTAGAATACATATATAGCTAGATTTTAAAAAAAGGGTTTTAACCTATATTTTCTCTTTTATAATAATTCAAATTTTAACCCACCTGAAATCAATAGTTCTCATCCCCCACCACATTTTTCAAAATAAATCTTTTCTAACCAAAGGAAAATTTATACATTCCAGAAGAAGACTCTCTCTTCTAGAATGTCATGTACTTTTTGATTTTTTTAAATATGATTTACAATTTTTTTCTTTCTCAAAATCAACTTCTTCTCGAGTGTTAAAAAGTGTACTTACAATATTTTTCAATTACAATATACTATATCTAATTAAAATACTATAAACTCTATAAGAGAATATTCTTGACTTTGATCTCTATAAAAATTTTGTTAAGTTATTAAAAAAACATCATTAAAAAGAGTAAGAGTTATTGAAAAGTTAGTTTTCTAAAATAATTTTATTTCTTTAGTATTTGGACACAAACTAGTATAATACATGCATTTAATAGACATTTACAATTGGAAAAGTGTGAGAACATATATTACTTAGCTAGAATGAATTTATCTAGATCATATGATTGGAAAAAAAAAAATTAGACATAAATAATCAAATCCAGTCATTTTGATAAGTCAGCCTAAAAGGTGATACAACTTTGTACTTTTACCCCACTATTATTTCCCTTGTGAGGTTTAACCATTATATCTAGAGGATTAACTCATGTCCATAATTTAAAAATTGTGCATGATATTGTGTTCATAGGGCACTAGACTTTCATTGAATTTGCAAGCCTTGGGGAGAAGATTACTTGTGTCAGATAACTCAATTCACATTATGAGGCAAGTAAGAGTTTTCAAATGAAAAATATAATTAAAAGATGTTAGAGTAAAGGATTAATTTTATTTAATTTTATTAAATTACCTTTACTCCCTTCTAAAGATTTCACTTTATGCTCATGCATTCCCATTTAATAATTAACTATTAATTATTAAATATTATTTACCTCTTAGGGTTTCCCTTTTAGGTTTTATAATCTCCTTCTATAAAGATTGATCAATTGTAAATTTTAATTCATTCTTTCAGTCGAATAATATATTCTTCCATATTTTAAAAGCCAAATCCTTATCTTCTTTTGTCTTTTTCTTCTCTATGATAGGTTCTTGCATGTAGGTGTTCTACTGAATCTATGGATTTGTTCTCATCAGATCATTCATGGTATTAGAGTCAGATTTTTTGTAGCTTGTTTTTATTTGGAGAAAAAGAGGAGCAAGGGTTTGACATAACAGATCTAGTTATTTTCAAGTTTTCTTTTTTTTGTGAAAATAGGAGATTTCTGAAATTTGGAGCACTTTGAGGCCAAACATACCTCATAGTTGGATTCAAAGGACATCAAAACTCCTCTTTCCATATAAGCTATGTCTACTTTGGCCAACTCTACATTCTAAGGCAAAAAAAATTCCTTCTAGGGATGTATAAAAAATGAGATGAAAAATCGCTCAATATAGTAATTTTTTTTAAAAGCACTAATTTTAGCATAAGCAGTTACCCTAACTACCGCAATTTTCTATAACTGTGTGACATTTTAATAAATCACCATTGCGGCTTTCATAAACTTCCATAGGTGGTGTTCTTCATGGTGGTGACACCTTTGTTTTCGGTGCCACATTCACCTTTTTCTGGTGCCCACACATCGCCACCCTGTTGCCACCTCTGCTAGTGTCCCTGCCTGCTAACATCACCTGCACCTGGCTTTGTTGACTATGGACCACTGCATCGCCACTGGTGCTGGTCTCCACTAGCCCACGATCATATCATGACTAGGGGCTATTTGTTTTGGGGCTAACTACCTTCTTTGCCTTTTTTTGCACTTCCAAAGGCCCTATTAGTTTTTTGGCTCTTACTTGAGCATACAGAGGCTTTTTCAGGCAAATGAGATATTGTCAGAAATATGATTCTGAGATGGACATGATGATGAAGGTATTTTTTGGATTTTTTCTAGTTTGGTACCTATTTTTTTAGTCAAATTCTAGTGATTCTTTCTATATGTCGTGGGGCACAATTTTCTCATTTTAGCTCTATTTTATGATTCGAAAGAATCATTGGGAAGCTCTTCTCTAGCAATTTCTAGATTCTTTGTTATTTTCATTAGTATTTTTCAAAGGTACTTGTGACTCTCAAATTGAAGTTTTTATTCTTTTTTCTTGTATACACATTCTTTCTGGCATCTAGGGTTTGACTTTTTGCATTGTGGGAGATGTTTTATATTATTATTTCTATAATTTACATCGATAAACTAGAATTTTCCAAACAAAATCAAATACCTTCTAAAACAATTGGCACGATCTCTTTTTATCTAGAACTTTTGACCCCTCATAACTATCACACATGGAAGTCATTGATGACATGACTTCTCTAGTCCAAAGGGTTGTGGTCTTGTTTAAACACAATGAAGCTAGTTTTATAGAGCCAAAATTTGAGGCATTTAGAGATTAAATATTTAAAAAATTAGAAATAAAAATTGTAGTGCCCAGAATCTCCTTTTTGAATATGCATTTTATTTGTATACTTATATGATAGATTATTTTGTTGGTATGGATCTTTAAAAACTACTTTTTCAAAATGCCTGTTTTAGGACCATACAACACTTGTGTATAGACACCATAATTTGATACAACTAAATAAATTCTTGTGAATCCTTTTAAAAGAAGTTACCTGACACACTAAAGATTGATGAAAATAATTTTCTTTAATTATTTAATTAAATAAATTTGGAGACGGTGGAGGATTTCCTAAATTGGTGAGGCTAATTACTGGTGGCTTTTCTCTTTTAGAGGAGTTGCTGGCATTGGAGGAGGGAGTGATGCAATGCCTTGAATTGTTGTAGATGAATAATTGCTCGTAGGTGAAAAAAGTTCCAGAGGGATTGGAGCAGTTGAGGAGACTAAAAAGGATAGGAGTTAACAAGCCAAATGACAAATTGAAGGAGAGGTTAAAGGAAGGATTCAATGACTAGAAAAAACTCAAAGCTCAAAATCCCAACATGCATATAGACATATGGTAGTAGCAGTTCGTTGGTTTAGTTTTAGATGCTGCCTAAATTATGCGAGAATTTCTCTTCGGATATTTTATTTTTGAAGTTATAACTAACCATTTAGATGTAGACTTCAATTATTAATTTTTTTACATTTACTTGTGTATATAGTAAAAAGGGTCTACGGTGTTCATGGAATAGTCGATGCTATTACAAAAGTGATCTGCTTACAATTTTAATTGAAATATTAGTAACTGTGTTATTAATTTATTTTAAAATATTATAATTTTTTATTGACAAATTAACATTATAATTAGGCTTGCAAAGTTTTAAAAATAAGAAATTACTATTATAACTAGCCTCTTTTTTAATAAACTTAAACTATAATTGAATGAAATAAAATAAATAATTATACATTTTTATAAAGATTGTAAATAAAAGTATTCAATTAAAATGTTAGTATGGGGTATACATAATATATAATTATTAAATATAAAAATTAATTCCAACAAAATGGTAGAGGCCTTCAACAAACTTATTAATTATTTTAATAAAAAAGGGTTGTGGAAAGGTATCAATATTGTAGGTAAATCTTTGTCAATAACCCATTATCTTTTTGTTGACGGTACTTTACTCTTTGGATCATCTACATATCAAGAAGCACAAAGTATGAATAAAGAAATTGACCTATATACACAAGTTTTAGGTCAATGTATTAATGCAACTAAATCTAAAATTTATGTTTTTAATACATCCCAATTGGTTACTCAAAGAATAATTCATTTTCTTGGTTTTCCCCATGATCATTTACCTTCTAGTTGTCTTGGTGTTCCCTTTTTTATGGGACTAAACAAACCCTCTTATTGGAAATTTGTGATTGATCGTATCAATAGTAGAATTGGCACTTAGAAGGTTCATTGGGTATCCCTCTCAGGTAGAATCTCAAATCGAAACTTTAATCTACACTTTTCTTTGGTCAAATAATATGAATAGTTAGAAGAAAATATCGCTAATTTCTATTCATGTCATGTCAACCTCTTATAGAACGAGAGGTGTCAAACTTCTCAACATTACCAATAGGAATAGGGCTCTTAGTGCTAAACTTGTTTGGCAAATGTATGAAAAATCCTTTGCCAAATTGTGTCACCTTTTACAAGAGAACTATTTAGATAACTTGGAACCTTCTAGAGTTCTTACCATGCTAGACCTACCAAAGGGGTCTGTCATTTGGGATTTCATGTGGGCTTCTTGAGAAGTTATTACTTCATTCATATCATGGCAAGTGAACAACGGGGATAATGTCAATTTTTTGTTTGATTCATGGAATGGGTTCCCTCCCTTTCCACTATTGATTCTTTAAAGGATTTTTTAAACATAGTGATTCAAGCTTGGGGAACATCTTTTCTACTTATGTCTCAACTATTCATAGATTCATAGGGCTAGTCATTAGGCAAGACACCTCAACTCTTCCTATATCCCACAACTAGGCTGCTTCTTTCAAACAAGTATTAGTTGAAAGGAATGTTTTTATGTCTAATCAACCAGATTGCCTCTTTTGGGTTCCAACTAAAGATGGAAAATACTCTATTAGACTAGGATGCTTGGCTCTCCAACACAACTAGTTTAATCAGACCACATATCGTGCTTTTGAATTCTGCTAAAATAACTCAGTTCTGCCAAAAGTAGGATGCTTTGCATGGGTTGCACTAAAGAACCAAATTTTAACTAGTGATCATCTTCATAGATTGAACATTTATGATCCCTTTAATTATGTGCTCTATCTAAAGTTATACAAACAACGTATCAACTCCTCTTAAACTAGCCTTTTGCCCAAGATTGTTGTCATTCTGTCGTTAATAAGATTAATTTCCATATGCCATTACCTAATTCTCTATGGGATTTATTCCAAGCATGGCCAATCTTATACTCTAAATCAATGTTTTCATGTCTTTGGAAGTGCATACCTACATATGTAGTATGGAAAATTTGGTGGGAAAGTAACAAGAGAATTTTTAGACAGACGTCATCTCCAATCCCTCAATTTTTGGAAGGATTAGAGAGATCAATTGTTGAGCTTGTTAATGCTTTAGTAAGTAAATATAAGGGTAAATATGTTTTTTCTCCTTGGGATGGCTATGTTATTCATCGATGGAAGGGTTTACTTTTTCCTCATCTTCTTGCTTCATTGTGTCCATCCAAGATTCCTCTTATCTGAGCACAAACTAATTGGATTCCTCCAAGTGAGGGTTATTTCAAACTCAATTTTGATGGGGTCTCTAAAGGAAATCTAGGCAACTCTGCTTATGTCATAGTCATTAGAGATTTTAAAGGTCATGTGGTTGTAGCAAAATCATCTTCTCTCCCTCAGTGTACTAATAACAAAGTTGAGGCCTTGGCCTTGCTTTTTGGTTTGGAACTTGCAAAATCACTTTCTATATCTAAGTTACATGTTGAAGGGAATTCATCCATTATTATTAATATCGATATTAAATGTCATGTATATAATTGTTCCATACAGTATATATTACATCAAGTATTCTCTCTTTTTTATTCAATCTCTGAATGTTACATCATGTAAACTTATAGTGAAGGCAATCTTTTAGCTGATTGTGTGGCTAATTTGGGTATTTATGGGGTTTATATTAACTCTTTACATTCCCCACTTAACATCCTTGATCTCCCCAACTTGGTTAATATTGTGACGAAATAATATGTTTAGAATAAAGTTGAGTCCTTCTCATATTTTATTTCATAGTAAATCACGACTTCCCTATGATTTTACATGTTCTTTTCTTTCATGGATGTCACTTTTTCTTTTGAGATATTGTATGCAGGTCAAGGTCTTGGATTTCACTTGCATCAGATGACTTTCTAACATCATGGTCTCAATTGGAGTTTTGGATGTAAATCAGTAATGGTAATCTTTATGACAGCTTTTGGCTGGGCTCTTGGTTTTGTCTCTGGCACCAAACAATGAATTGTATTCATATGAGTTTTGGGCTCTTTGTAATCACTATATTCTCAATTTGGGAATCTCTAAGACATGATTCATTAGTGTTGATAGATACTCTTTCTAATGCATTATTTCTTCTTCTGCATCTTTTTTGTATCAGGCAATTACCATAGTTTTTCTTTTCTAGTTCTTTTCTTAGGGAGCTATTTTGAACACAATTTTATTTATATAAATATAATGTTTCGCCAAACAAAATCAAAATTAAAGAGAAAATATGTGCATAACTATAATTTGTATTGTGCAATATGTACAAAGTTCAAAGATTTGGAATAAGAAAAAAAAGTTATGATTGAACTAGACATTTGTAAACCTATGCACCTAGTGAACTCAGGCATGATAAATCACAAGTGATGCACTTCATTCCTCAATTAATTATTTTTGGTGCTTCAACTAGGCAGGTTCATATTTCTAGCTAGATGATATGAACTAAAGTTGTTTCACATATATTTGGAAGCACACCCAAATATACAAGTGGAACTAAAACCAGAATTAGCTAAAGATTCCATAGAATTTAAGTGGGGGAAATGCTCTAAGGGCATTTAGAAATGAAATTGACTAAGATGTAGAAATGTTATAAATTTTATTTTTTTTATTTTCTAGATCCAACCATGAAAATGTTAAATAAATGCTCACATATATGTATTGGATCACAAGGAATATTTTAATGGTCTAAATTTGAAAATTTAAAGAATCCAATTTAAGTATTCAACCATAAAAGATGAGGATATACATGAAACCATTTTTTTTTCTAGTAAGCGAGACTTGGACCAATATGGCTCTTTGATTTTGGATAATTATGGCATAAATTTGGGTCATTGTTTCTATGCATCTTTTTAGTAAACCACTTATGACTTGTGGTTTGAAATATTACTAGTTATTGCTATATGAGGATGAAAGATTACATGATTTGTATAGGTAAACTACAAGTGTCCTTGTGCTGCAAAAATTTATTACTTGGTTATTTTAAAAGAACAACTATATTTTTCTTCAATGTTGAAAGATAGTTTAATTTAATTATTATAGCAAGATAATAAAATATTTTGGAGAGGCTGACTTTCTATGGAGTAGTGACTTCCAGACATAGTCAAAGGTCAGGTATCGTCTTATACAAGCCTTCTGCTTTGTATTACTTCTTAGAGTGGTGATGCTCTTCCAAATGATGACCACAAATCATGAAATTATCTGTTAGTTTGGCCTTGTTACCCATTTTTCCAAAAATATGGTGAAACCCTAAATTACCTTTTCGAATTTGCTTTTGACATTATCATTGGAGCATTCTAGAGTTTAATTTTCTTTGACATTGGAATTGTAGAGACGTTGTAGAAACTTTGTTCAATTTTAATCATTTTTTCTATCAAGAAATTATGCAAATTTTTTATCAATAAGTATGAAGACCTATACGTTTCCATTATTCTATAACCCAAAAAAAATTATGATGAACGTGCTACCTGAACAAGTTTTGGTAAAGAGGAAGCATGCATAAGTAGGTTGAGAAATTTAAAATTTGGAAATCGACTTTCTGGAGAGAGTTCGACACAATACATATGAACATTCTAGGGGAAGTTCCCTACATATAAATATAGAAGGTTGTGTTCCTTTTGTGTCTTCATGATAATCCTTCTCATCATGTGTAATACGCCCACTGGGTAAAAGCAAAAAACAATGTCACCCTTTTACAAAGGAAAAGACTGACAAAAGTGTAACTATTCAACTTCAATGCCATAAATATGGTATTATTATTTAGAATTTAAAAATCCAGTAAACTAATGAAATGTGTATAGAAGTGGATGAATTTTAGGATTATTATTTTTAATGATTATTTGGAATAAGAATTGATATATTTCACAAATTTTTAAGGATTGCTTTTTAGTTCCTTTAAAATGCTAAAAATTAGGGGTTCTAGTTCACATCCAGAAAACTATATGGAAATAAACCTTTTTCCCTTTGATCTTTAGATTATGTTTTAGAATAATATATAGCTAGATTAAAAAAAGGGGTTTTGATCTATATTTTCTCTTTTATAACAATTCAAATTTTAATTCACCTGAAATCGATAGTTCTCATCTCCCACTACATTTTTAAAAAAAAATCATTTCTAAACAAAAGAAAATTTATACATTCTTGAAGAAGACTCTCTCTTCTAGAATGTCATGTACTTTTTAAATTTTTTTATACAATTTACAATTTTTTTCTTTCTCAAAATCAACTTCTTCTCAAGTGTTAAAATGTGTACTTACAATATTTTTTAATTACAATATACTATATCTAATTAAAACACTAAAAACTCTATAAGAGAATATTCTTGACTCTGAGCTCTATAAAATGGTGTTTATAAGTTATTAAAAAAACATCATTAAAAAGAGTAAGAGTTATTGAAAAGTTAGTTTTCTAAAATAATTTTATTTCTTTAGTATTTGGACACAAACTAGTATAAAACATGAATTTAATAGACATTTCCAATTGGAAAAGTGTGAGAGCACATATTACTTAGCTAGAATGAATTTATGTAGATCATATGATTAAACAAATTAATTTTTAGACATAAAAATTCAAATTCAATCATTCTAATAAGTCAGCCTGAAAGGTGACACAATTTTGTACTTTTACCCCACTATTATTGTCCTTGTGAGGTTTGACCATTAGGTCTAGAGGATTAAGTCATTCCCATAATTTAAAAATTGTGCATGATATTGTGTTAATAGGGCACTAGACTTTCATTGAATTCACAAGCCTTGGGGAGAAGATTACTTGTGTGTCGTATAACTCAATTCACAGTATGAGGCAAGCAAGAGTTTTCAAAGGAAAAATATAATTAAAAGATGTTAGAGTGAAGGATTAATTTTATTTAATTTTATTAAATTACCTTTACTCCCTTCTAAAGATTTCCCTTTATGCGCTTGAATTTCCATTTAATAATTAACTATTAATTATTAAATGGTATTTATCTCTTAGGGTTTCCCTTTTAGGTTTTACAATCTCCTTGTATAAGGATTGATCAATTGTAAATTTCAATTCATTCTTTCAGTCCAATAATATATTCTCTGTATTTTTAAAGCCAAACCCTTACCTTCTCTTTCCTTTTTCTTCTCTGTGATGTGTTCTTCCGTATAGGTGTTCTACTGGATCTATGGATTTGTTCTCATCAAATCATTCATGGTATCATAGTCAGATTTGCTATAGCTTATTTTTATTTGGAGAAAAAGAGGAACAAGATATTAACAGAATAGATTTGGTTATTTTCAAGTTTTATTTTTTGTGAAAATAAGGGATTTCTAAAATTTCAAGCACTTTGAGGCCAAACATACCTCATAGTTGGATTCAAAGGACGTCAAAACCCCTCTTTCCATATAAAATATGTCTATTTTGGCCAACTTTACATTCTAAGGCAAAAGAAATTGCCTACCAGGGATGTACAAAAAATGAGATGAAAAATCACTCAAAATAGTAATTTTTTTTTTTTAAAGCACTAGGCAGTTACCTTAACTACCATGGTTTTCTCTAACTATGTGAAATTTTAATAAATCACCATTGCAGCTTCGACAAACTGCCACCAGTGGTGTTCTTCATTGTGGCAACACCTTTTTTTTTGGCACTATATTCACCTTTTTTTGGTGGCCACACATCACCGCCCTCCAACCACCTCTACTAGTGTCCTCGCTTGCTCACGTCACCTACACCAAGCTTTCCCACCTATGGGCCACTATGTCACCATCAGTGTTGCTCTGCACTAGCGCACAGTCACATCGTGACCAAGGGCTATTTGTTTTGAGACTAACTGCCTTCTTTGCCTTTTTTTTGCACTTCCAAAAGCCCTATTGGTTTTTTGGCTCTTACTTGAGCATAAAGAGGCTTTTTTGAGCAAATGAGATATTGTCAGAAAGCTCATTCCGAGATGGACATGATGGTGAAGGTATTTTTTTAGATTTTTCTTAGTTTGGTACCTTTTTTTTAGTCAAAGTTTAATGATTCTTTCTGCATGTCAAGGGCACAATTTTCTCATTTTAGCTCTTTCTTTAATCCAAAAGAATCATTAGGAAGCTCTTCTCTAGCACTTTCTAGATTCTCCATTATTTTTATTAGTATTTTTCAAAGGTACTTGTGACTCTCAATTTGAAGTTTTTTTGCTCTTTTCTTGTAAACACATTCTTTCTGTCATCTAGGGTTCTATTTTTTGCATTGTGGCAGTAAACCAAAAATTTTCAAAAAAAATCAAACACCTTCTAAAAAAATGGGCACGACCTCTTCTTGTCTAGAACTTTTGACCCCTCATAAATATCGCACATGGAAGTCCCTTATGACACGACTTCTCTAGTCAAAAGGGTTGTGGTCTTGTTTAGACATAGTGTAGCCAATTTTACAAAGCCCTTTTAAGGTCATGCAACCCAAGAATGAGATGGATGACACAATGGGGTCAATTTCTTTATAGGTATCCAATAGTCTATAGTTTCATCTTGATGGGTGCAATTCCTCTCTAGCTATGTGGACCAAGCTTATTGGCTTTTTTGGTACAATGAATGAGTTTAGGGTACGTCAGGTTGAGGTAGAGGTTACCTCTCTTGTACCAAATTCTTTTTCTTCCATTGAGGATTTCTTGATGAAGGTTAAACAACAAATATCTTTATTGCAGGCTTGTAGGAAGATCAAGACTAGTACTGAGTGTATTTACTTGATTCTTTCTAATCTTTGTGGAAACTTTTAGATTTTTGCTTCTACCTTCCATTCCACCATGGATTCTTTGGGTACTAGATTTACCATGCCATCCTTTGAGGTTTTTTGTGATCATTTGAATAGAGAGAAAGCTAAGCTCTCTCAGTTGGATTCTCTCACAAGATCATAGACTTATGCATTGGTAGCTTAGACATCTTCTAGAAAGAAGGAGAAGAAACATAAGTCACATCCTACAGAGTCTCAAGTTGTTCTATGCCTCACATCTCATCGGGCCTGGCTCCTCCTAAGAGGAATAAATCAAAACAAGATAGATTGAAGTTTGCTTAATGTAATAATCCCAATCATGATGAGTCACATTTCTATGGGGTTAGTTCAAGAAGTTGTGTCTCACTTTTGGCCAAAAAGTAAAAGTGTTTTTCCTATTTTTGAAATATATTGTCAATTAATGCCAAAATTGGAGGCATTTAGAGATTAAATACTAAAAAATTTAGAAATAAAAATTGTAGTGCCTAGAATCTCCTTTTTGAATATTTAATTTCTTTGTATACCCATATGATAGATTATTTTGTTGTTATGGATCTTTAAAAACCACTTTTCCAAAATGCATGTTTCAGGACCATACCACACTCATGTACGGACACCATAATTTGACACAGCTAAATGAATTTTCATGAATCCTTTTAAAAGAAGTTACTTGGTCCACACCAAAGATTGATGAAAATAATTTTCTTTAGCTATTTAATGTTTTTTTTAAAATTAATTTTTAATTGATGATTAAGCTACTTTCTAAAACCTCTTGTATACGAACACCATAATTTAATCAAAATTTAACTTTTTCAAAAACATAATTCTAACTTCAAAAGAATTGTGTGCAAATTGATGACATGTAAATTAATTTAAGAGATGTGAAAAATTAAAAAAATTATTTAAGTTTTAGTGAATCTCACTATTTTATGTTTAAGAGAAACTTATGATTAATAAATAGACCAAAAATAGAAAATGAACTCATAACACTATAAAATTTACATTTTTAAAATTAGAATAGTAAGACCTATAATGGGTTTTCATTTTGTCAAAAAAAATCAATGGGGAATATCGTATAAAAATTATGACAATCACTAAAATTGTTGAATAATTACCTTAGTCAAAATTTGATACATAAAGTCACAATCTTGGTTGGACCAAACCTATACCATGCCTTTCCCCAAGGCAAAACTCAGTGCCAAAGGGGAATTCCTACCCATGGTATTAGAATCAAGCACCCGATTCTCAATTCAAAAATCAGGTGTCCGAATCTAATTTAGCCAATGTACAAATCAGGCACTTAATTAGTTGATGGAGATTTAAAATTGTTAAATATCCATTGAAGGATGGGTAGATTGGAAGAAGGTGTGATCTAGTTACAAATAAAGTTAGATTTAATGCATTTATGGATGAGTTTAAGGGTGTGATCATACCAAAATATTTTAAACACTCTCAATATGCTAGATGGCTTGATGGACAATATTGCATATGTAAGAATATGTTCCCAATTGGTATTATACTTTCACTTGTTGACTTTGTAGAGAACTACACACTTACACCCCAAGATGAGGTTCAAGCACAATGTTACAATTCAATGTAAGTAGCAATTTTTGTTCATATAGTTTATAGGCATGCACCTAAAAGTACAGAGGAGGATCAAAAAATATTGAGAGAGTACCATTTCTATATGAGTGATAGTAAACTTCATTCATCTAAGTTTGTCCAATATTGTTTCAAGTTCTTTTATGATAATTAAGAGAGAGACAAATTCAAATGATACAACATTGGATATGGTCAGATAATTGTACATGACAATTCAAGAAAGCTAGAATGTTCTATTAGTTGAGAAGGACACATAGTAAAACTAATATTCAACATATGTGGAGTTTTTTTGAGGCTGGACATGGTAAAGGAGAACGTGATGGTGTCAGTGCATGCATGAAGAGAGCCCTTTGTAGAGAGCAATTAAAATTTGAGAAAAAAGACAAATTCAAAAATGCACACAAGATTGTGGAATGGTGTAACAAATATTTATACACAGGATCAAGTCAGAACTCTATAATCAAATTTTTACTCTGCCTAGTTGAAGAGAAGAATATCCTTTCAAGATATATGACTGTGAGATAATTAGTGGGTCGGCTAAATGGCACTCACTTAGGAGTTCATATTCTAACTCTTGAACTATATGGACTAGGGAGCTTTCTTGTTTTGTCATTTTTGTCTTGCAAGTGAATGGGAAGAATGCAAGAATACAGAATGGGTTGAAGATTGGCAACATAAATCATTAACACATACTAACACACATTTTCAAGATGATATAGTAAATGAAGGCCCCAAATGTCACATTTGCATCAGAAGACTATGGTCGTATTCTAGACCATATACAACTCGATATGTACAATTTAATTAAATTTTTTTGTGATCATGCTTCAATTTATATTATTTATTTATGTACATGTCATTAATATATTATTTATTTATGTATACATGTGATTAAATTATTTATGTACTTTATCTTATCTTGTAGGAAATGCTTATGATGGTATTGCACCTAATTATAACGATAAAAAAATTGAGTATTATCTGGCTAGATGTGTGGAACCTAAGAAAAATTTGATGTCATCAAGTAGATGCTAATGGTTTTGAGTATCCAATTGGGTGTGTCATTGTAGCTAGCACCTGGCTACATACATACCTAACAAGAAGAAATGGTTTACATGTATTTGAAGACTACCAATCAGAAAATAAGATTTTACACTATTCTCATTTGGTTGTGGCAAAGAATATCATATTAGAAAGATACAAAGGGAGACCCACCAATAAGGTATTATGGACAATTTCAATGGATGACCACGAGGCAATCATAGTTGCATTGAAAAACAGAGAGGATGCAAATGATATAGTGGGATGACTACAAAATATAGACATGTAAGTTTTTTCTTTATTGTGCTCTTTTTATATATGTACTTAGATAATTTAAATGTATGTATGCGTTGTCAATAGAAAATTAGAGAACTTATATATACATCTTATTCATGTCTCAATTACAAATTATGCAAATTTAAATATTTAAGGTGGATCCAATATCAACATCTTGTGCAATTACTCATGGTGAGTACATACATTACATGTATTTACATAATACAGATAGGTCTTATTAATTTATGCTTTAAATATTAACATTTCAAAATGTGTTTTTTTTAAATTTAATTTTGCAGGACCCCACTTGAAGAAATGTGTTCAACCAATTTTTTATTTTGAAATTGAAACATGTTGCAAACATTTACACATAAGAGTTCACTTCTATATATATATATATATATATATATATATATATATATATATATATATAACTTCACCTCAATTTGAAAGTTAATGGTGTACACTTGATATTAAATTATTTGTCAATTCAAGTAATGACCTCCTATATTTTTTCATTACTTTTACATTCAAACATGTTTAAATTAATGTTCCTATATTTAATGAAAATTATTGTTCATGTACTATATACGAACAAAATATGTCATAACATGAATAAAATATGTCATAGTAAAAAAAAATGATTCACACTTACAACGTGATAACATAAGAATCTATATTGAATACACTAGCATGATAAGAAGTCATAAAAATATATAACATGGTCTAACATGTGATAACATGATCTATGAAGTCAAAAAATATATTTCATACAAATAAATGTCCTAATACAAAGTGTATCATAATTAAAAATATTTGTCATAAAAATACAATCTGAAGGTGTCAAAAGATCTAATCTATCTGATTTGTAGTCATCTTTACTCCACATGAAGAGGACTCTGATGGATAATCCCATATAACATGTTGTGTCTCATCATGTGGGATATCTTGTGGGGCATCGTGTGTCACATCTTGAGAAGACAATATGTACATGCTTAGTTGAAATGGGTTTCAAAATCTATCTTACAAATAAAACTAAACATTTAGTACTTATTTAAATTAATACCACATGAGATAGGGGTCCCTTTATAACAAAAGGAGGTGCACTATCATAGCTACCAAATGTGGCAGTAGTGAGGTCTTGTAATAGAATACATAAATTTTAAAAATTTGATAAAGATCATAATAAACTATGTATAAATAAGAATACTGACCTGAAAGGATGATGTTTGCACCTCCATCTAGCTTAGTCCTAGATAGTCCCACCAACACTCATGGTGACGTCATCCAAAAATATGGATACATAAACCTTGAGTCAAAATTATATATACATGAATTATAAAGTACACATATTAAAAAGTACATAATTTACACTACATTTTTTGAAAATATATATATACCATACCTAAGTACTAGCCAGTGTCACAGATGTGTCTAGAGATATGCTACCATGATGATCATCAACATGTCTAAAATGGTCAAAAGATGAAGAAGTCAAAAATAGACTATACTTAGGCCTACATGGAAAAGTATGATCCATCTCCTGTTTGAAATACCAACATACATTATTATACATGAATCAAAGTTGAAGATAAATTAATAACAATGTGTACATAAAAATAATTCAATTTTTTTTTCTTGAAAAGTTCACACCGTAGTTATTTGAGGTTGTGCCTCAGTGGTAAATGGATCAAGACCTGTGCAAGCATATACATGTGTAATGGGTGATAATCCCTCTAAAATCAAATAAAAGAATATATGAGCACATGTTATTAAATTTGAGTTCCAATGTACATTATTTACAATGTAATTCAAATTGCACACCATATGATGCATGCCAACATCTGAAGGTCTCGAAAAAAGACTATACTATCTCCTAGGAGGAACAATATCATCCATCCTCTGTTAATTGAAAATCAACATACATAATATGGTTAATACAATTATGCATCTATGTAGAAAGTAAATAATAATGTACTTAATAAATTTTAATTAAATTTTTACCTACTACTCCTGACTATCTCCCTCACCACAAAGAAGGTCAACAAATGATGACACACCAATATCATCGCTAGCACCACTGTGAGTATCATACACCTTGTTAGTAAACAGTTTTTCTCAAATGGTTTTATATTCAAAATAGGGAAAAATGTATACCAAGAAATGAATTCCTATATAGGACTAAGGAATTTTGTGCTTAAAGTTTCTTCAATAAAACAGGGGCAACTACCTTTATTGCAAATAATGATTTTTGATCTTTTAACCCAACAGAAAGATCTTTTCAAAATACAATCTGCTGACGATGTTGAATCAACTTATTCTATCTCATCAATATAAAATAGATTTTTATGCTAAAGAACCACTCGATCTTAACTATCAATATTATCCACATAATTAAAAATTAAGTAATTGAACAGGCAAATTCAATAAAACTCACTTCTCACAGCCTCCAAAATTTTGAATTGGCAATCTCAAAATTGATGAGAAACATAACAAAAGCTTTTTATATAAATAGTATCTTCAAAAATACTGATTCAAACAAGCAAATAGCAGTATCTAATTCCAAAGCTTTTAACAAAATCAAACTGCAGAGTTTTCTTCGTATTTGCTGAAATTTGAAATGCTACTTCTAAAACTTAAGATTAAACCTAAAGCAAAAATAGTTTTGTCTATCAGTCTGCTAGAGATTAACCCTATGCCATACTAATTATTACATATTTATAAGGCATGGGGCTGGACAGTTGCCAAAATTACCCTGCCAATAGTAAAATAGTCTTTTGGTTAACACAACGATGCTAACTGAAATGCAAGAAAAGTAAACAACAGAAAAGAACAACTAAACGACTATGTGTAACTATATATTTCAATCAGATAGCACCATCCATGCTAGTCATGTTTCTTGCCACTTTCCATGCTTCGTAGGCAGTTTAAAATGCTGAAATAAGGGATTGATGGGGCAAACCAATCTAAGCAAGCCACTAGTTCTAGATTTCCTTTTCCTTCTTCTATTCCACTATCTTTTCTTCATGCATTTTTAAGTGTTTTAGATTAATTATCAGCATGGCTTCAGTTTGTGCTACATTCAAAAAAAAATGCTTAGTTGGTGTCTTCTTGTCTTGAAGTTCCTATAATTTCTTTTGAACCTCTTTGATCACTTCCTTAGATTGGGCAACAGAGTCTTCTTTACCTGTGAAATGTTTGACAAACCATTTGAGGTCCCCTTGAATTATTTAGTGTATGACCTTAAGTTCTTGCAAGGTTTCTTTGATTTTAGTTACACCTTGTATTAATGCTTCATTCCTCCATTTAATACAATCTTTTAATACATACAAGGCTTTCTCATCTAATCCTGCCACAGGACATTCAACCTAAAATTTTTGAATTCCAAATTCTTGGATATCTTCTAGCCATATCATTACTTTTTCCCAATTGTTTCTTTCTTTCTTATATCCTTCATTTTTCAGTTCTACCCATTTAGTGATGGTGGAGATTTCTTTTGAAGCCTTATCTAGGAGACCTATATGTTTTACAGTGTCATCTAGGACACCTTGCACCCATTCCCCTGATGTCTTTGCGACTGCTTTGCATTTGTGCAGGTTATCAAGAGATTGTTGGTTGGTTGCAGAGGACACATCAACCATTTTTGACATCTCGCTGATAGTGTTTGCTTCAGGATGAAGGATGACATTGATATACTATGCCATACTCTTTATTGTCTCCTTCATCTCTTGTTTATCATGTCCATCCTTCCACACACTATGTGTAATTTTCTTATTAGAGGTTTTAAAGAATTGCATATCCACTTCACAGTTTCCTTTTCCCAAATCAACCTTTTTTATCTGGTAGTCCTGAGGAGCCAGGGATTCACATGAGCTTCCATCTAATGTCATGGCTATTTTAGCCAACCAATGCCCTGAATTTTTATCAAATCTAATCCTTGATTCTATCCTAGCTTTCTTCACTTTAGGTGTTTTTCCCAAGCATTTACTAACTAAATCATCAATTGGCACCAAAAGGGGAACCATGCTCTGCTTCTTTTCAGTAGAAGTCTCCAACCATTTAGGTGTGACTGGTTCTTTATCAGTGGTAGGGGAGAACTTAGCCAAGGCAAGGTTACTCTCTTGGCTCTTAGTATTCACCGGTGACTTTTGGGGTTTAAGTACACTATACGCCATAGGTGGTTCTTCTACAACCTCAAGATCAACTATCATTGTACTCTTTCCTTTGGTTGTTGATGCCTTCTTTGTGCTTGAATGGGTCACCCTTTTAGCTTTAGGGGTCCCTGATTGAACGTGAAGTTGAAGTTTTTGTGGAACTACTTTAGCTTCAACTTTAACCAAACTTGCAATAGGGCCATGAATATTTTGATTAGTGATCACTTTTTTCTTTTGAGGAGCCTTTTTACTTTTGGTTTTTGAAGACATCCAAATTGATTTAGGGGTGGCAACAAATTTTGATTTTATCCGATTTTCAGTCCTAACTAGCACATCTTTAGTGTGAGAGAATGCATCATCCTCTTCTCTTCTTCCCCAGTCAATTTTAGGAATAGGCATGCACTCAATCTGGTCGATGTAAAATAGGTCAAGTACCTCCTCTAAATCTTCCTCCTTTATCCCATATTTATCAAGATCCACATTAAACATATTGATTTGTTTAACTGTTAGCCTTGACCACAGTCTTTTCCTTACTTCAAACTCATTAAGATAATTCACCCAGTAGTCTTCTAACTATGGAATATGAACAAGAGAGACTGCATTTTTAACATTATTCCTGAAAAATCTTGTATAATCAAAATCATCTCAAGGGGAGAAGAGCTTAAAGCACAGATGAGTCAAAGATGCTTTTGTTAACATGGCTTGTTTTAGACTAGGACATCTATAGTGGCCAATTTCAATAGGAAAGAATATAGAAGAAGACCTCTTAGAAATCTCAAATGATTCTATTATAGAGACAAATTGTCTACATATTTTAGATAACACAATAGAGTCTAAGCAGTAACAAGGCAACTTCAATGGTTCACCTAAAAAACCACCTGTCTTGAGATATGTGAACCTAGGGAGCTGAATGTAAAAGTAACCATAGACTTCTATAGCTTGCATAGCTTCCTTAGATAATTTTTTGTTTTCATGACCTTGAAGTTCAAAGACTAGCCTTCCCAGAAAGACATCATTTACCCTTTTGAACTCTTTACACAAAGTAGCTTCTTGAAGGTCACTGTAATATTGGTAAATGGGCATTTCATCTATCCATGGCAAATGTGGGAGGCTTTCCCATTCCATAGACACTACTAGGACATAAATCAAAAGGGAAGATAAGAAAAATCGACCAAAATTGTTGATGGCCACTAAACTCTTGTGCAAATTCTCAGCAATTAGGTCAACCCAGTTAATGAACTTATCCCCTTCCACAATCTTTTGGATGAAGAAATGCATCCATGTCACCAAATGAAATGCATGTTCATTTCCCTTGATTCTATTCAATAGAAGTGCAATGTCTACAATTTCCTTGATGAAATGTTCAATGGTTAACGGTTTAGGCAACCTTGAACCACCCTTTGTTGGTTTTAAGAGCCAAGACTAGGCTACTTTATTGCCATAATTGCTTTTTCTTTTAGCATATAGGCGTTCTACCTTCTCAAATTTCCACAGTTCATAGGGTTCTTTGTGAGGGATCCTAAAGGCTAAACAAATATTGGTTCTATTGATCTTAACTATCACTTCCCCTAAAATTTTCTTGATACACCTTGTGCTAGGATCATAATGGTTTGTGCATTCAATAACTAGCTCTAGGCATGTAATTGCTGCAAGAAATGTGGTGGGTTCAAGCAACTCACTATTAACCAGTCTTTGGTATATGGGACCTAACTGGGTATTTTTGGCTCTTTTAATGATAGCAGTTAAATTTTCATTAACCAAAAATGTGTCACGAATTTTAGGTAAAGAGTTAAGGAGACATGGCTTTTCAAATTTGGGCATTTTGGGGTGAAACAATGTCATGGCTTGCTATGGGATGATGGGGTCTAAAAAACACAAATGGAAATATTTCAAAACAAAAGCAAGCACAAATAAAATTGTAGAGGGTAATGGTAGTGCACTTACAGTTTGATAGAGCTATTAACTGTGACTCATTCTCCCTACCAGATGACACCAAAATTTATTTTGCAAATGGTAGAATGAGTAGTAAAATGGCTAAATAAATGCATTTAAGGGATAACTTATGAAGGAAATCATAGTACAAATATGAAAAGTAAATATTATTATTATTATTTGTGTGCCATGCATTAGAAAAGACCCTCTAAGTGATTTGTTATAAATTCCTATCAAATCTACATGCCTATTAAAGCTCCATGTCATCATGAAATGACAAATTTTCCTTTTCGCCAAATCTTCACCGTATCAAAACATGTGCCACCTCAATATTCTTATTTATTATCTCTCATGCCTTGGGAAGTGTCTTTATTGGGACCCACCTCACCTTTTTAATTCAAAGATTGAATGCCTACATGAAAACATAACGTTCATATACAAAATCGATATCAAAGTTGAAGTTGAAGTTTGAGATGATCAGGCTTGAACTTCGACTTCAACCTTACCAAGACTGACTCAGGTAGAGAAAGTGGACTTTTTCATGTGAAAGATAGAAGGGAGCGCAAAATTGAACTTGAAGTTAATTGAAACTTCAAGTTCAACTTCATGATTAAGAAATGACTCACGATTGAACTATCCTAGGACATAAGAAAAATATAAGTGGTAACACACCTCATCATGAAAATCACCACCCTTGGCATCATGGCCATCCTGTGCTACATCAACATCACTCTAAGGGCCTCTACATATACCTCTAAAACTAGTACAAATGTCTCTAAGTGGATGAATATATGTCACTACACCCACTGGTCTACTAAATTTCCCAAAAGGGAACTCAATGAAGTAAGAGGAGATGGCACTGCTTGATGATGGGAGGTGCTAGAATACCTAGTGCAAGAAGAGGAACAAGAGGTTGAGGATATCAATGATTCCTCATATTATCACTGAGCTTTTCCCTAGGCCTATCCTAAGCCATCCCTCCAACAACCCCCTGAAATGATTTAATATCAAAATAATTGGGTTTCAAACCCAATTCAAACTCTGCCAATAATTTCTTAAGAAAATACATGGGCACCTCATGATTAGTGTGTGGTGGATGGTCAAATACCATCCACCACCACTCCCAAAAGTATTGTGATATATGGGGATGTGTGCACCATCTAATAGATATATGAGGCTTCTTCTTGCTTATCTTATCACCTGTCTTTAGCTTTACAAAATATCTTTTAGTTAATGTCAACTAATGGACCTCTCTATAAGATAAGTTATCAGGCACACATGTTTTTCCTCCATGCTCTAAAGCTATCTATGTCACTGTCTAAGTGCTCAATAGACTATACAATGCCTTGCGTGCTTTTTGCAAGGCAAAGTAGGTGATGGGGAATGGGTCTTGTTGGAAATATGATCAGTTAGATGTCTTGATGGTTGTCATTTATGGAAGCATCTACTTAGCATTTCATTTATGAATTTAGAGATAGATAATTTTTTAAGCATTAGATAGTTTGTAGGAGTACAATGAACAAATCTTAACATTATGGATGATGCATAGAGAGTCAAGATTACATGTAGTTGAGGAAGGTTTGTAACATTATCATGATAACATGTACCAATGTGCATGTGTGTATGGTAAGTACAGTGCAACTTACAGTAAGTTTAACTATGCTAGTATTTAACAGTGCAAAAACTAGAGATGTATGACTTTAGGAATTCTTTTGATTTCAAAATAATTACTAATTCATGTTAAGCTGACTATGTGGATATTATTTTATATTATGTCAAGTGTGTGAAGACATGGAAGCTGACTAAGCAACAATTTGTGAATGTGTAAGGTATAAGAAAAGATCTTATGTTGCACCAATAATTTAGAAAAAGTGTGTTGTGTAATGAATGTGTGTGATGCACAAATATTGTGGAAGTTGCATGATTAGATGTGACATGCAAACTATTGTTCACCCCCCTCCCCCCTCTCTCAATATTCAGTTGTGAGCAAAAGTTTGTAGAACATTGATTCACCCCCCTCCCCCCTCTCTCAATATTATATATTTCTAAAAATTGGTATCAAAACAAAGTTACATTGAAGAATCTTAACAACTTAACTTGTAAGATCCCAGTGAATATGGAACAATTAAAGGAGAAGCTTGAAGAAGCTCTTGAATAGATTGATCTTCTTACTGAAGAGAGAGATAACCTAAAATATATATACAAAGATGTAAAAGTTTACATTAGAAAACTGGAAGATGAAAATTGGTGGTTTAAAATCTAGCTAGGAACCTTCTACACAAACTAGTGACAATGATGATATAGAAAATCTTAAGAAGGAGAATGAGATCTTGAAACATGAGTTGAAAATTATTGAATTGAAGTTAAGTCTTAAGACTAATGGCAATAAAAGTGAACTTGATCCAAAATATGAGAGTGTAAACCTTAGTTCCCAGTTAAGTCAAGTGACATCTGAATTATATTCTATTAAGATAGAGCATGAAGAATTGGAAAAATAAAACATCATAGTGAAAGGAGAGTTGATAAAAGCTAAATAGTAGTTAGATAAATTTTACACAAGCTCTAAGAAAATTGATGAAAATATATTTCATCAAATACCTTCTTATGACAAGACAGACCTTGGATAGCTTCTTGGAGGGAAGTCAGCAAAGAAATATGAGATTAGGATAGAACCAGATTCTATAAAAGAAATCCCTAAAGAAAAGTTCAAGTGATCTGATGAAGTTGAGAAAAATGAATTGACAATGAAATTTGATGAACTTAGAACATCAAAGAAAGTTGAAGAACCTAAGCAAGATGATTCATCCAAAGAGGTAAGACATTAATTCAAAGGTAGATGTTTCATGTGCAATGAAGTTGGACATATGAAGAAAGATTGTACAGGTAAGGCTTTTAAACCTATTACTAATTTGTATTGTTATAATTGTCATGGTTATGGATATAAGGTAGTAGAATGTAAGAAACTTAAGTTTTCTAATGATAATAAGAATAGTAGAATGTTTAGGAATACTAACCCTATAGGTAAAGGAAGAAGTAGATCACAAAGCAAATCTAATAATGGAAAGAAACCTAATGGTAAGAAAAAATAGTTTATTTGTTACAAATACAACAATCTTGGACATATTGCAAGGAATTACAAACCACATGAAAGTTAGAATGGAAATAATTAGAGGAGAAATGTACCTATATGTCAATTATACAATAAATTTGGACACATAGCAATATTCTATAGAATGGGCAGAGAGAACTTTAACAAGGACCCTAATCATAGAAGGAATAACAACAAGAATGATAGAAGGAATAAAAATGGAGGTAACAATAGTCAGAAAAAAGCAATCAAGGAACATGTTGAGGAATTAAAAGAAGAATTTTTGAAGGCTTGTAATCCAAAGAGTTCACAAACAATATTAGAAGAACAATTCTTTGATGCACCTACTAGAAAGTTGAACTCACAGATTGTTTGTGGCTCAACCTGTCTGAATTAAGCTATTTGCACTAGCAGTAGGGCATCAATGGTCAAAACTAATGTTAGAAAAAGAGTTAGACATTGTGTAGTTAAAAAAAAAGTAGAAGGCATAGAGAGAAAGCTATGGTTCAATGCACAAGTCTTGATGTGACCACAATAAGCAAGAATTGTAAGACCAAGGTTACTAGTAAACAAAGACAGTATTATGATCTTGTCGTAGATACACATTTGTTGTACAGTGTGATTTGAAATGATTTAAGGATCATGAACAATATTTGATGTACCATTTGTTCATGTCAAGTTTCTTGAGCAATTTAACAACACTTGAAGTGTGAAGCAAGTTTTTCAAGATGAAAGTTGCAGAAGCCCTAAAATCATGAATCTGAGGTATTTTATGGTGTATTGAATCTAGTTTCTTGAAGTCTTCATAGTTGTAAGGAATGACTAGTAAAAGAGTGCATGAAATTAATGACACAACAAGGTATGAGTTCAAGAAACATTCATTTTTTTCTTTACTAGATGATCCAATAGGCACATTTTCACAAGTTTTGAAAAATGTGTTACATGTAGAGGTTATAAGGAATTATATACATTGCAAAATTGAGAGTATAGGTGATGAGGAGATTCACAAGGACTTAGGAGTCGTGTAATAATGACTTATCCCTAAAGTCTAAGTATGCACACCTTGAAGATTTGAATTTGGTGAAGTATATGTTCTACACAGAATTCAACAATCACAAGTGCACCTGAATTATATTAAGAGTAATACATGATGATATGTTCTAGTTAGGTGATGTGTATATTGTCATTGATAATGACCTAATTCACAAGGTCATAGGATTTAGCAATGAATTTTGTAATCTTGTTAATGAGAAAAACATTAGAAAATTAGTGGAGACAAACCTAAAAACCAAGTTTGATGGAAGAAATATAAGGGTTGATCCTATTTAGGATAAATGAGTCAAGTTGTTGACCAAAATATTAGGATACAAGTTGAACCCTGGATCAAGGGCAAAATTTTTACCAGCCAGATTCCTTCATGCAGTATATGTGATGGTCATTAAAAGGAGAAAAGTTAATTTGTGCAACATTGTCAAAGTGTAGCTTTTGGACAATATTACTAAGATAAAGAAAACAAAGAGCGTAGTATTTTGATTTGAGTCCCTATTAAATCATTTGTTCTTTTATGTTACTAAGAAGTTTTCTAGAGTAATCATTTTAGATAGTAGTGAGTGTGCAATGAAGATTGTAACTCAAAGCTACAGATCTAAACCTAATAATGTTAGAGACATTGATATTGATAGGACGATGAAGAATTTTTAGTCTGAGATGAAATTGAGGCATAGGATACCTCCCTCTATGGTAGAGACATATGAAGATGATTTGTACTTCACGGTGGAAACTGACAACACCTACATGGATGCAGCAATACCTAGACTAAAGTTCATCAAGCCTATGGGCTATGAGATGAGTGCATAACTTATTGAAGGGTATGCATAGATCATACTCGAGTTTGAGTAGGACATAGAATGTTCTAGATGGGGGCATATGATGAAAGGTCAAGGATGTAGAGTCTAAGCTCTATAATGAGGAGAGTAAGAAGAAAGTAGACAAGGAGATAGATTCCATACTTAAGAATTCTAGCATGACCAAATAGGAATTCAATGAAGTAAAGGTAATTTCCCTAGAGATGAAGGCCAGTGGGTGGACAAATGTGTTGGCAGCAACTCCTATTATAGTAGAAAGACCTTCCAAGGGAGTAACAATGACACAACCATGTGTGCAAGCTCCCATTGCACCATATGTAGCAGTTGCACAAGTGCAACCTATAAGAGCAAGCTATGGACAATCAAGAAGGTAGTTAGAGGTGGAAGCATCTAATACACAAAGGAAGTCAAGAAGACTGGTGAAGGTTAAGCAAGAACCTACACCTCAAGTAAAGAAAAGAGTAAAGTAAATTAGAAACGAGCCTGGTAAAAGGAGGAAAAGCATGCAAGTGAGAATTTTTGAAAGCTCAGAGGATGATGATGAAGATAAACCTGTTGAGAAAGATGTATAGGAAGCCAGATAGCCATAGGCAAGAAGGCATGGAAACCAAAGGTAGAGAATTTGAACATGCAAATTATAAATGATGACAATTTTTTTTAGTTGAATAAATTTTATAGCATGTATAGTAGTATGGATAGGAGGCAATTAAAGAATTCCATAATAAGAAATATGATTCTAAGGATAAAAGACTTGATAGCATTTAGAATGAAATTCCTAAAGACCTATACAATAGGTTTATCAATAGAAAGAGAAGGGTAGTAGAAGAAGATTTGAATATGAGAATCACATCCATAAATAAGTTATGTGATGTTGGATCAAAAGAGGAATCTAAGATAATTTTGAAGGGTATTGAGCCCTTGCTGAGGAACAAAAGAAGAGAAATTCTTCTGATGGGAGGCAATTATGAGGAGGTGAGGCAAGAAATAGAGGAGGCTATAGTGTAAAATATGTCCTCTATACTTAAGGAGAGTGTGCAAGAAAAGGTTGATAACCCAGTATATGTACAAGAATATACACCTTCCAATGAAGAGAAAGAGGTAGAAAGGACACAACAAGCACTATCTCCACCTCACATTGTTATGGGTATTGAATCCATGCAAGTGTACAATACGTGCATAACTGTGGACATTAAGGAGAATCCATTTATAGCGTATGGGGCAGATATTGTTGGCAATATCACTACCTATACTAGTTCTGATGATGAAGAGGAAGAGAAAAAGAAGAAGGAAGAAGAAGAAAAGAAGAGAAAGGAACATAAAGACAAGAAAAGGAAAGAAGATGAAGAAAATAAGATGAAAGCAGAATAAGAGAAGAGGAGGAAAGAAGAAAAGGAAAAGAGGCAGAAAGAAGAAGAAGAAGAAAAGAAAAAGATAAAAGAACAAGAGAAGAAGAAGAAAGAGGCTGAGGAAAAGAAGAGTGAAAAGGAAAAGATGAAAAGGACTACTTTATCTTTAGTAGTATTAGTAGCTAAAACATCAGCAACAATACTTATTCCATCCAATGATGAAGACCAGAAAGAGATATTGGGCACTTTGAGAAAATTGTTTAAGAAGAACAAATCTATAAAGTCCTTAGAGAAAACTCTTGTTGAAGTCTTGGAGTGCATGCAAAAGATAGTTTCTACTATTGTAGCTAATCCAAACTTGCAAACTAAGGCAAAAAATTTGGTGAAGACCTTTGATGGGGAATTCACAACCTTACCTGAAGTAGCAGCAGTGTAATCATAGAATATTCATGATGCCACACTATTCAACATAGTGTGCACTAATGTGCGCAATGATTTGAGTTAGGTACAAGATTATGTTTTAAGATTATAAGGTTAGGGTTTATGTTGATGTATAAAACAAAGCATTTTAGGAGTTAAGGTTAGAGGATTAGGGTAAAGTGGTATAGTCAGTGTTATATGATTATGCTTAGAATTTTGGTTCTAGACTATTAGGGTTCATATATTACATTTTAATGTTTATGTGTTCATATAATTTATGTATTTATATTATGTTTATGATTTGAGTTAGCAGTATAGTTAGTGTTATGATTGTGCTTCTAGACTTTAGGGTTCTAAAGTGTTAACATTTACAAAATTAGGTTTTACTACATTGAGCATTAATATATGTTGGTTAAGATTTAGATTTAACATTTATGATTAAATTTTTTCCATTTACAATTAAGGTTACAATAAATAACATTTAGGATTTAAGGATTAGGCTTAAATATTCAATTTTGGCATTAATTATAATTTTGTTAGGAATAAGGTTTGAAACTTAACTTTTAATAGTTATTCATATAAAGTTTAGGGTTAGTTTTTGGATTAGGTTAAGGGTTTGGGATTATGCATTTAAAGGGTAGACTTATATAGTTCAATATTCTTACATTGAAGCAGATTTTGTGGTTATACAGTTCAAGAAGTGAATTATAGTTATGATTCAAGATTATGGTTATCTAGTTTGGTTATTAAATTAAAGTGTTAGTTTATACCTATGATTTTAATTATAGCTAAATTAAGGTTATGGCTTGCATTAACTAAAGATTGTACAATACAGTTAAAATTATTGTTACACAAAGGACTAGAGTTAGGGTATGGATTAGGATTCAAATTATATTTAGGTTATGGTCAACATTAGGCTAAAGATTAGAAGTGTTTTTTAAAATAGTTAGTGTTATGATTGTCCATAAACTTTACAAAGGTGTTCTAAATTGTTAATATTTACAAAATTAGGTTTTACTAGATTGAGAATTTATATATGTTGCTTAAGATTTAGGATTTAACATTTTTTATTAAAAAATTTCCATTTAGAATTAAAGTTACAATTTAGCATTTAGGATTTAAGGGTTAGGCTAAAATCTTCAATTTTTACATTAATTATAATTTTATTAGGAATAAGGTTTGAAACAAGCTTATATTATCTAGTTATGCATATAATGTTTATGATTTTTTTTGAGATTAGGTTAAGGGTTTGGATTATGCATTAGTCAAGGTTTAGTTAGAGTGTATATATTATGATTAGGGTCATTGTGGCTCTAGTTCTAGGATTGGATTATGATTAGGGATCATACTAGGATAGACTTATAAGGTTCAATGTTCTTATGGTTGAAGCACAATTTGTGGTAGACCTAAGGATGGAATAGGGCTACATACAAGTAAATGGAAATATTGTAGTTAGGGTTAGGGTCAAGAAGTGAATTATAGTTATGATTCAAGATTATGGTTATCTAGTTTGGTTATTAAATTGAAGGATTAATTTATACCTATAATTTTCATTATAGCTGAATTAAGAATAGATAATTCATGCTAGAATGATAAATAATATATATTAGGGTTAAAGAAACATTGAACCATAAACATACATAAATTTGAAGTGTATCTTTAAGTATATGGTTTAAGTAAATTCTAGCCCTTAACTTTGGTTAGTGTTTAATATGTACAACATAAAATTAATTTACAATTTCTATTTAGTTAAAACCATTCTAAATATATCAATACAATTATATCTTTGAGGCTTACATTAACTTATGATTGTGCAATATAGTTAAAATTATTGTTACACAAAGGACTAGGGTTAGGGTATGGATTAGGATTCAAATTATATTTAGACTAGGATCAAGATTATGATAAGGATTAGTAGTATTTTCTTAAAAAGGTTTTGGAATTTAATATATATTTGAATTGTGATAAGAGTTAGGTAGGAGATTATGGTTCAGGAATATAGGGTTAGGAAAAAGAAGCATTTTAGAGGTTATGGTTACATGATAAGGGTTACATGGTTAAGTTTTAGAAATAAAATTTTAGGGTATGAACATAAAACTTAGTTAGGTTTAGTGTTAGGGTATGGATATGGGCTAACATCATGGTTTACATTTATGTTTAGAATTTAATGTCTATAAGGTAGGGTTGGGAATATAAGGTTTGAAACTTAACTTATTATATAGAGATAGGCATTTAACATTTAGAGTTAGTTTTAGGATTGAAGGGTTTCAGATTATGCATTACATAGGGTTCAGTTAGGATGTACATGTTAAGGTCATTGTTACTATGGCTCTAGTTAAGATTAGATTATGGTTAGTACTAAAATTAGGATTGAGTTATATAGTTCAATAATTCTTATGGTTGAAACATAATTTTGACTAGACTTAATGATAGAATAGGGTTATGGTTCAAGTATAGCGAAATATGAACTAGTTATAGTTAAGGTCAAAAAGTGTATAATAGTTATGGTTCAAGATTATGGTTAGAGTTTGATTATTAAATTCAAGGTCTAATATATACCTAAGATTTGGATTATAGTTGAATTGGAAATACAAATAGGGTAATAAGTTAATATATTAGAGTTAGAAAATTATTTCATAAACACATATTTAAGTGTAAAGTGTAGGTTCAAGTAGAGGGTTTATACAAATCCTAAACATAAAGTTTAGGTTAATATTTAATATGTACAAAAAAATAATTTACAATTACTATTTAGTTGAAATAAATCTAAAATATCAATGTAAATACATGTTTAAACAATATAAACATCTAATGCATCTAGAATCATCCATCACTTTAACTTTAATTATGTGTCATATAAATTAAATACATCCAAACAGCGAAACTACTAATTTTTAAATGAACATATACAAAACAAAAAATTAAATCAACATCTAACTATAAAAAAGAGGAGGAGAGAAAACATAATCTAAATATAATTTGAATAATAATCCATACGAAATAATAATTTATAATTCAAATCTAGAATTTTACATATATAAAACTATTAATCATGAACCAAAAAAGTAATAATTGATGAAATTGTAAAGCAAAAAACTAAAAACAATTTAATAAATTAAAATACTTGGAAGAGTGAAAAATCAGCAAGGGATAAGTAGAAAGCTCAATCAAGCTCCCATTTCCAAGCACAAATCCAACTCTTATCCCCAAATAGTGATCTGGAAATCGGGCACCCAAACCATAATGGGTACCCAGTTCTTAAGAATCCAATGCTCATTTGTAAAGAAGTCTCATTCCAAAAAATGGACTTCCATGGAATTGAGACACAACTTCTTGCACTTACCCTATGAGAAGAAGTTAGATGGTTATGCCAAACAAGTTTTAGATTTGACAACTCTCCTTCAAAAGAGCAACATTGATGTTCCTTCTACTTCTCATAGATCTTCTTCATCATCATCACTTCAGTCAAATGGTAAAGATATAGGAAAGGGTCATCTACTATGTGCAACTACTATTCCACATTCTTCTAGATGATTACTAGATTGAAGTGCTTCACACCATATCGCATCCTCTCAGGATTTGTTCTCTTCTTTTGAGGCTTCTCCTACTCCACACATTTTGATGGGGAACACCATCATTATGACTTTATGTGAAAAAAGTTCCATTGATATAGATGATGGTACATTTCATGATGTACTATGTGTTCCATCTTTTTCCTCTAACCTTCTCTCTATTTATCAGATTACACATAGTGGAATAGGGAAGATAGTTGGGTTTGCACAAGATTCAGTGCACACCAAAGATAGTGAGAAAGAAAAAAATTTTGCTATGGGGATTGTTGATCATTCTTCCCACTTATATTCTTTCTCTCATTTTGGTCCACCATCTCCACTATCAGAGACTCACTCTCCTTCTTCACGAGAGAGTACTGAGGTATATCCTTGTTCTTAAATAGAGGGAAATTATGGTTACAATAAATAACATTTAGGATTTAAGTGTTAGGCATAAATATTCAATTTTTGCATTAATTATAAAAAAATTTAGGAATAAGGTTTGAACCTTAACTTATTATAGTTATGCATGTAACATTTAGGGTTAGTTTTTGGATTGGATTATGGGTTTGGGGTTATGCATTTAAAGGGTAGACTTAAATAGTTCAATGTTCTTACATTGAAGCAAAGTTTGTGGTTATATAGTTAAAGAAGTGAATTATAGTTATGATTCAAGATTATGGTTATCTAGTTTAATTATTAAATTGAAGGGTTAATTTATACCTATGATTTGCATTATAGCTAAACTAAGGATTAAATTTACAAAATGGATTATTATTAAGGTTATGGTTTACATTAACTAAAGATTGTATGATACAATTAAAATTATTATTACACAAAGTACTAGCATTAGGGTATCGATTAGGATTCAAAATATATTTAGGTTATGGTCAAGATTAGGCTAAGGATTAGAAGTGTTTTTTAAAAAAGTTAGTGTTATGATTTTGCTTAGACTTTAAAAAAGTGTTCTAAAGTGTTAAAATTTAGAAAATTACATTTTACTAGATTGAGCATTAATATATGTTGGTTAAGATTGAGGATTTAACATTTTAGATTAATTTTTTTCCATTTAGAAATAAGGTTACAATTTAGCATTTAGGATTTAAGGCTTAGGCTTAAATCTTCAATTTTTACATTAGTAATATTTATTTTAGGAATAAGGTTTGAAAAAAGCTTATATTATCTAGTTTATGCATATAAATTTACAATTTTTTTTGCAATTAAGTTATTGGGATTATGCATTAGTCAGGGTTTAGTTAGAGTGTACATATTACAATTAGGGTTATTGTGGCTCTAGTTCTAGGATTTGATTATGGTTAGGGTTCAAACTAGGATATACTTATATAGTTCAATGTTCTTATGGTTGAAGCACAATTTGTGGTAGACCTAAGGATGGAATAGGGCTACATACAAGTAAAGTAAAATATTGTAGTTAGAGTTAGGGTCAAGATTATAGTTATCTAGTTTGCTTATTAAATTGAAGGGTTAATTTATACCTATGATTTTCATTATAGCTGAATTAAGGATAGAATGTTCATGCTAGAATGATAAATAATATATATTAGGGTTAAAAAAACATTGAATCATAAACATACATAACTATAAAGTGTAGGTTTTAGTATATGGTTTTAGCACATTCTAACCCTTAACTTTGGTTAGTGTTTAATATGTATAACATAAAATTAATTTACAATTACTATTTAGTTAAAATAAATCTAAATAGATCAATATAAGAAGAATTCAAGTTGTTCACATTATGAATCTCTTATATGCCAAGAATTCCCTTTCACTCTCCAAAGCATGGACTATTTTAGAATGAATGAATGAAACAAAATAGCAAAAAATGAATTTACCTTGCTAGTTTTGTATCTAGATTCAAAGGGCTTCCAATAGTTTATTATATTCTATAAATTGATTACGAGTCCACAACTGATCAGATCTGCACATGCCCTTGCATGGTAGAGTCATATCAAATTGGAAAAAATCACACCACTTACCATATGTGGCATAATTAATCACGAGTTTCTTTTCCAAAGCTACTTATGGAAAACCTTTCTAATGTCATTCATAAATTAAATGAGATGTATCAACATTTTTCTATTGTGAGTATTCTAATATAGTCCTATTAGGAAGATTGGTGAGCATATATACTAACAAGTGTACCTTTGGCTCCTTCTAAGATGTCTTTGTTCTCTATGCTTATTTATAGGTGTGTGTGCATTGCATCTAGTCTACATTTGATTGTATACTGATTTATAGTAGTAATTGTGCATTCTTTCTTTAGGCAATAGATATGTTCAAGCAAGGATTTGAATATAAGGACCAAGAAATTACTTCTACCTTATGCTAATACCAATGGTATGCCTTTTTGATGTGGCAAACCATGGCACAAGAATAAAAAAGAAATAGAAAGATTGCTACTTAGTCACACAACCCATGCGTTGAAGCAAGAGGATCCAATTGAATTACTTATGTAAAGCCAAAAGAAGAAGAAGAACCAATTTTGGATAACACTTTGCCTCCACAAGTTAGGTGAGGTGATCATGATTACTAATGTGTATGGGCATGTTGATTTTGTAGGAAAGGAGGTACTTTGGAGGCATATTTAGTATGTTAGAAATTGTCACCCTTTTCATCTTGGGTGTTAGCAGGAGACTTTGATTTAGATTTAAGTCTAGAGGAGAAGCAAGGTGGTTTGGCTAGATTGGGGCCTTCTTTTCCTCTTCTTCATCAACACATAACTCTTTTGCACTTCTATGATGTTAAGCCTTCTAATGATCTCTATACTTGGAATAATAGAAGGACTGGGGATAATGTTATCTCAAAAATTTTGGATAGATTTTTTGTTTCTTGTTTCTAGATTAGTGGCACACTTACTCTTTGGAAATTCTGGACTCGAGGGGTTACGATCATTAGCCAATTAAATGTTTTCTATTGGGGCTATTATTTTGAAACATCCACCTTTTAAGTTTCAGTTGATGTGGCTTTGTGACTTGTCTCTTCATGATCTTGTATTTTGTTGGTGGAGAGATGGAGCTCCTACATATGGTACCACTATGTTTTCATTTTCTAAAAGGCTTCAATATGTTAAAAGGTAGCTCAGGATATGGAATAGACAATATTTTGGGAACCTTCACTATGAAGAGGCTTTCTCAAGAACATCTTGATATCATAACCAGGTTGATTGGAGACTGAGGTTTTTATGAGGATCTTTGCAAGGATGAATCCCTTAATTCTAGAGTTCTGGAAGAATGGGAACATCAAGAGGAATTTTTTTGCAAGCAAAAGGCTAGAGTTTATTGGTTCTAGGAAGGAGATATGAACACTTCTTTTTTCCATAAAATTGTGCAATCTTGCCAAAATCGAAGCAATATTTCTTCACTAGTTAATTTTGGAGGTATTCAACTATCTTCCTTGAAAACTTTATTCTAGGAGGCTACTAGGTACTTTTCTACCCTCTTCTCTGAGGAATCTTCTCCTACTAATAATGAAGAGAATAATATTTGTTCTTGTATTCCTTACCCTATTACCTAGAAAATGAATGATTATCTCATGAGACCAATCTTTTTGGATGAGTTGGAGGAGGTGGTCTTTGGCATGCCTAAGGGAAAAGCTCCTAGTCCTGATGGCTATCTATTGGAAATAATCAAGACTAGCTAGGTTACTGAGAGGGGAGGGGTGAATCAGTAACCTCAAAAACTTTTAACAAATTCAACACTTAATCAACATAATCCATTCACCATTTAATCATCTAATCTATTGCATGCACAAGAAACTAAAAGATGAAAATTCATGACACATGAACACAATATTTGTTGACACAAAAACCTTCCAAATAGAAAGTAAAACTGGGGTGGGGATGATACCCACAAAACTTCAATACTGCAATATAAAGTTGGCTTGTTAAGGCTTACAATGATCACTTATGATGATCTACCCTGTTAGAAGCAATTAGGATTGCTAGGTCCACCTTGTTAGAGGTTTTACAAACATGCAATGAAGTATGCACTCTGTTAGGAGATTTAGAGAAAAGACTGTTAAGTCTACCCTATTAAAGGATTTAAATTTGATTCACCTATTAGGATGAAATAGTAGATCTGACTTACAACTGATTGCTGATTAGATCCTTGAAATTTTGGTCACCTCTTTGTGATAGATTTGACTTGACTACTCCTTATAGACCATGTTGAATACTCTACTCTGCTGCTAATTCGCATTCACTCTTCTCAAAACATTACTTCATATCATCATACATACATTGGCTATGACATAATACATTAAATATATACCATTCCAATTCTCATATTTACAAGGTTGGACAAAACACATGTTAACACAAATATTATTGAGGTCCATACTAATGTAGAGGTTAAGGCAGCAATGACGGATAATGAAGGTAAAATGATGATCAAATTTCATACTTGTTTGATTTTGATCAAAGATATTGAGCATGTAGTTAGAGATGCTACAAATATGTGGAAAAATGTTTATCATTTACACAAACCAAGTGAAGATCTAGTGGAGATCAAAGATGATGAGATTACAGTGACAATGAAGAAGATAACACACCTTGTATCACTATTGATGCTTAGGAGTATCAAGAAGTGATGAAGAATGGTGAAGAAGAGAAGGAGGAAGAAGCTAAAAAGGAAGATAAGGAAGGAGAAGAAGAATAAAATTATCCAATAAGGATAGCTGGACAAGTCATAGCCTCACTTCCTCATTCTCCTCCAAAGACTACTACATCATCTGGCAGGAAGATAGCTTTAGCAATTGTCATTGTAACTACATTAGACACATCATCTGTTCAATCACTATTTGCTGCTTCTTAGCTCTGGGTATTAGTAATGGAAGTGTCTACCACTTCATCCACAAAGCTTCAAACATCCTCTTCATCAACTCTTGAGTCAGGGACATCAACAGTGTATATAGCATCAAGTTCTACAATTTTGTCTACTTCAATTTTGCATGCTCTTGTAAGTGCTTCATTTGTAAATACTTCTACCAGTGCTCCTATTGTATGTGCTCTAGTTAGTGTTCCACCTATTATTACTTCAATTTTGGGTAGCACTTTAGTTTTGGATTCTGTTAGCACTCCTGTCAGTATTCCTCCAGTAGGCCCTATTCAAGTTTTCTCAGCAAGCCCTATTGTCTCTACAATTGTTTCTGTTTCTAAGTCCAAGGCAGTAATATTAGAAGTAGAACTAAGGAAACCCCTTACAATTTTGATTACTGGAAAATAAATTGATGAATATATAGATTTGGACAAAGATATTATAATTCCTAAGTTGGATCTTGAGAATGCCACTATGGAACAAATGAGATTGGTTAGCCAACTTTTGGAATAGAAAGCTAAGCAGAAACAGTTAAGAGAGGAAAGGGATAGAGAGTTTAGTATAATTGAAAGTGCAAAGAATATTTTGACAGAGGCTATAAGCATAGATGTTGATTCATCTCAACATATTTTGCTATAGTCAGAGGAAGCAGTTAAAAAATTCAATGATGACTCTCCTAGTGTCAAGAAAAATTGATTGAAAAAGCTGAGAAAAAGTTTGACAATAAGGTGCTTGAGCACATTGCTATTCATTAGGTAGATCTTTCCTCAATTTTGAGTAATCTTGAAAATTCTTTTACCAATGTAACATCTCTTTTTGCCAAACTTTGTGATGTTATCGAGTACACAAAAGACATCAAAGAAAAATTGAATAAAATTGATGAGGATCTAAAAGCCAGTGCCCAAAAGTTGTAGCTTGACCCCAATTCAAGCTCTGCACATCACATAAAGGTCAAATTTTTATCAGATATGCAAGTTGAATTGTTGAGAAAGGAAGCAAGGATCAGGTTTACATTAATAGACATCCAAAACATGATCTTTCCAATCATGAACATAATGTAGAAACATATTGCATATTCAAAAACATTGATCCATGATAACAATTTTTCTATTGCAGATCACATGATTGAACTCTCAGTAGAAGTTCAAGTGGCACTTCACACCTACAAAATTTTGCAAGAGAACTAGGATAAGACATTAGCTCTTATTCTCAAGGTATACTCTAAGTTTCTCTCACATTTTAGTGTCTCTATATAAGTATGATATGAATAAATGTTTGGCATTATTGTCAAAAAAGAGGAGAGAAAGAGATATCTATGGAGAAACATATGTACAGTACATAATAATAAAGAGAGACTTGTATATATAGTATGGTACTATGCCTTATATAATATGTACACTATATTGGGGAGATATGTGCAATTGTACATACAACAGAATTACAAAGACAAATTTTGAAAAATCAAAAATTAGCATGTCACTGTACATATATTTTTGGCTAATAAGTGTTTTTTTCACTAATGCCAAAGGGGGAGATTGTTGGCATTAAGTTATGTTTTCCATTAGTGACAACACTTATTCATAATTCTATATGGTTATCAATTTCATCACTCAGTCTCTAGTGTTTACCAAGCATTCAGTGGTTGCCAAGTAAGTTCAGCAGTTTAGTAGTTCATACCGAGAATTCCAATGGTTACCAAGTGAGTCTAGTAGTGCAACAGTTTAGATCGAGTAGATTAGTGGATACTGAGCTTTGCAGTATTTGCTAAGTCATCAGTTGATGTGATGTGAAGCCAGTGTCTACCAAGTGATGGGATGAGCAATGCTTACCAAGTGCAAGCAAGGTAAACATAGTGTTTAGTTCTTATTGAGTTACACTATATCTACCGAGTCTCCAATGTTCATCAAGTTCGAAGCTATGTTGAGTGATTAGTATTGTAATACCCCGCCCAGAGATCCTTGGAATCAAGGATTCAAATCAAGCCAAGATACTTTTTTTTTTTTAGAAGTATGAATGCACAAGACAACATCATACAGGGATCACAAAGATCGCAACGGAAGACTTCAACACAATCCCAGCAACCAACGAATCTCCAAACCCCACTACCAAACTGACACACACAACCAAAGCCAACAAGGACAAAACACATGATGAGGGCACAAGAACAACCACTCATCAACAAAACACCAAGCTGGGGTAATATGTAGAATCCCAAAATTTGGCTAAGCCTGAAATCCTGAAGCCCTGAAAATTGGCTAAGTCTGGATTTCTGAAGACCTAAAATTTCCTAGAATCCATAACTTATCTCTGAGAGGTCTGAAACCTATCTCAAACGATTTGTCGCATATATTAAAATATATCTTAAGTATAAGGAATTAAATATATGTCAAGAACGCCCAAAAGGGTATCCAAAACCACTCTCAAAAAGATCGGATCACCAAGAAAAGTGCCCGCTGATGGCACGAGCAGGTTTTTCACAAAAACCGTGCAACACTTTTTACTATGGGAGGGCGATACTTCTCCTTAAGGTGTGCGACACTCTTCCAGAGTCGTACGACATTTCTCAAGAAGGCATGCGACACTTTTCAGCATCGCACGACATTTCTCAAGAAGGCGTGTGACACTCTTCCAGTGTTGTACGACATTTCTCAAGAAGTCGTGCGATACTTTACAGTGTCGTACGACATAGTTTGCATGGGCGTGCGATACTTTTTAAAGTGTCGCACCATGCTGAACAAATGTTGCCCATAGAAACACGAAAACACTCCCATAAGCAAAAAGGACCAAAATAGAGCAAAGAACCTCCACACCAGGGAGTACCGGATCCACAAAGGCTCGAGGAATGAACACTCGAGTGCAAGAACAACACAAAATGGAGAACATCAACCATCTAAACTACAACAGCATAGAACACACTGAATATAAACATCGCAGAGAACAAAAGAAATATTGCGATGTACATAAAAAAAACATCTCAGGAACAAAACAACCAAGCTAAGTACGCGGTTCCTCCCAACCATCAATAGCATCATAAGACCATCGTGGGTCCTAGCCATCCCCCGCGCATAACATCCCAAGCCACCGACCAGATCGTTAGTACTGTCGTAATAGGGATGTCACTACTAAAACATGCAACAATATAAGCATAAGGAAATCTAACATGCTAGTAGTAAAGCATAAAGATAATCCTCATGCTAAATAGCAGTAAGCAACAGATATACTGCTAAATCAAATAACGTCATATAATCATATACTAAACATCATGATAAGGGAATGCATCAAGTAAACTAACATCATCTAAACATGATATACAAGCATCCCAATCAAAGCATAAATCACAAGAAAGCATACTCTGGAACCTGAAGTACCAAGTGAAGACATCCAGCAATGGTCGCAATAGGAAAAAAGATCATCTCTGTACACTGATCCCTAGTGGTGGTGAAGGTAGCTACACCTCCCAACCACGTGGCACCCGTAGGTCCACACCCACCGTGCTGATGGAGATAATGATCCAACCACAAACACACAAAAGCACAACATCCAAGGCCAACACTCACGCCAGACAGTATGATGGCTGAACCAAGAACCTAAGACAATGCAAGGAGTACAGGTCCTGGTCAAACACTCAAAATGCTATTAAGTAGGGGCTGACATCATGGAGAGTCACTTGGCATCGAAAAGCCCAAGCTCAAATCTATGTAGCTCAACTCCCTCAACGGAAGGCCAATACACAAAAGTACCATTTTATTATCTTAAGTTTTATTACCAGTCACACATTTTATTTAGTTATCACTTATATAAAACTTCCTCTGCCAACCGGGAAGTAGTCACTAGGTTACAGGATAGAAGCCCCCTCCATATGCTACCCTACCCTACCCATGCTCATCCTACGACAAGTGCCCATGGGCATGCATACTCCCATCCCAACCCCAATGATCATAACTTTCAGCAAATCCACGGAAGATCGAGCCTCGCAAGTCACCCAACAAATGTACGCGTATGTACTCGTGTGTGGTGCACCACCATCATGAAGATCATAACACAAGGATAGGAATGAGAACATAATGCAAAGAAAACACCCAACTGAAAGCAACATGGGAAGGAGGGATTCTACACAAATCCCAAAGCCAATAAAACCATACATCATGAAATCACTCAACCGGCCTCAATCCGAGAGTATGGATTCTACACGAATCTCAATGATGTAACAAGACCAAACATCATGAACTCACTCATTCAGCCTCAATCCGAGAGTATGGATTCTACACGAATCCCAATGATGTAACAAGACCAAACATCATGAACTCACTCAATCAGCCTCAATCCGAGAGTATGGATTCTACATGAATCCCAATGATGTAACAAGACCAAACATCATGAACTCACTCAATCGGCCTCAATCCGAGAGTATGGATTCTACACGAATCCTAGCGTTCACGAAACAAAAGCAAAGGTCCAACAAAAACATAGCAAATATAAAATCACTCAACCGAACACAACGTCGGGAGTACAGATGCGACACGCATCCCAATGCAACATAAAAGGGCTAAAGTGGTCTGACTGATATCCAAATAGATCATCAAGGTCCACGACCCACATTGTGCCAAGAAAACTCAAGAAAATAGGGTGGCACACAAAATGAGGTAAAAACCCCAAACAAATTGGACAACTTCAAAATTAAAACCCATTTGGCCTTTGGGTTCAAAAACCCCCAAAATCCAAAAATAAATGATATCGGACACCGTATGCAAAAATGGCCAGCATAACGGTGTAAAATCCCAAACCCTCATCTCAAAAAATAGAGAAACGTTCATACCCACCCAACCGGGTAGAAATAGCATACAGAAACGGAGGGGAACACTAGTTCTCAGCCTCCAAACAAATGGCTACAAAAAACAGAAGCAGAAACGGAGCAGAACCAATAAAATAGGAAAGCCCTACCTCACAGCCAAAAGGGCAAAACGAGAATCTGAACCATAAAATAAATATCTCGCAGAAGTAGTTGAAAATCGCGGCAATCTAAGGTTTCTCCGGGATGGATCCAACGAGCCCAACCTCGCGACGATCCCATGCCCGTAGCTCCCACAACGAACAAAACAGTAAATCCTCATGAAGAGGATTTTGGGTTTTACTCTCCAACTTTCCAATTCAAAAGTGAGAAGTGAGGAATTAAATTCCTTTTTGGATATTTATTCACTTTTTGGGTGAATAATCGATTAGGGCATTTAACCAGCCAATCCAGTTAAACCCCAAATCGACCCAAATGAAAACAGGCTATTCCTATAAATAGGAATTCATCTATGGCAAAGCTGCCAGAAATTAAAATAAATCAATTTAAAAAGCCCGAAAATCCAAAAACACATAAACCTCCTTAATAACTTTTCGCGACAATGCGAACCTCTAAATGCACAGACACGCTTACTGGTCTAATCACATAATGCAAATGAGTTCGGATTTAATAATCACTGAAAGGTTTAAATTAAAAATTTAATTAAGCATACGTTGACCATACAAGGGCGACATTGGTAAAATATGAACGGCTGAATCACTAACTCCATGTGCCACTGCCAGGGATATAATCCTGCACACTAAACAACACGATCAAGTGCAATTGCATATAATAACATAACCGAAGCAATAATGCGTTAAATCACCTAATTTAACCATTTATTTAATTATATTAAAATAATTTATTTACATCACTCACGTTCGCAAAAGGCATAGCAACGCAGGAATGAAGTGAATAACCATAGCATTAGATCCATCACATAACAAAATCAGAGGTATGTCCAAATACCAAATAAACAGATAACATCACAAAACACACTGTCATCTCAAAATAGCATCATCATGCAATATGATTAACTGAACAGCATAGTAGTCTAAAATCTATGATACTAGAATCAAAGAGTAACATTTGACCCTCGGGTCTTCTCAAATGTAAACATCACATGAGTAACAAATATCTCTCTAATCAGAAATATAACAAGGTAAATGCCTGCAACAAATAACCAAATAATCCAACAAGAACAATCCATTCTAATTACTTAAGCATTTAATAATGATTGATTACTCTGCATTAAAAGGCATTTAAAACACATAAGCAAACACAGTCATAAACATGACTAACCACTGCTACAGGAACCTAGTCCCGTGTAGCATGGTAAAAAGTACACAGTGCAATCTCTGCACACATCTCAGGGTAATCATGGAACAACCTCATGATACCACATCGATCCTGGTAACCACTAGCACAAACCTCAGTGAACCAAAAATCACATCATAATCTCAAAGATCAGTCAAAAGAATAATCAAAGCAACTGATACAGAAACATAAATCCAAACACCTCAATGGTGTAGACCACTCAGGGTCACAGTCATGATCCCATCACAACAAAAGATCAGCAAGGTTGCATCCATCAGGACGACTTACAAAAGTCAAATGGGAGAGGCACTACATCATCCCCCCCAAAGACTAGGCTTACTCCTGGAAGCCTGCAATCCAAGAATAGAAACCAAACACACCAAGAACAAAATCAAAAGTGAGCAATAGGAATGACTCAACAACTCTGTACAAGTCAAACCCAAATCACTCCAACATTCTCCAACCATCATGTTAACCCCCCAAATAGGTTAACCACAAGAGAATGGGTGTCACACAGACACAAGGTCCTCCAACAAGGAACCTTCTATGCACTAGGAAAAAGCCACTCTCTACCTCGTCAACAGGTGCCCAACTACAACATGCACCAACTACAAGACCACAAACAAGGTCAAAACAAGGCACACTTCCAACAAGAGTTGGAATCATGGGGAATAACCATCCCAAACTCCCAAGAATACTATCATGTCACACATGATCATTCTGCAATCCACGTAAACTCACCCTTAGAACAAAGAGGATGAAAGTTTACGAACAAAAGGACACACTCCAAATGACTACTCACCACCAAGCATAGGAGCACGACACCTCACCAAGGCACAAAAACTCAACTACCACTAGAAACTAGGGTAACACAACCCAACCAAACAAGATATCACCTTCTCACAAGGTTCAAAGACTTTTTTCAATGGACACAATCATCAAAAGTTTGCATACCAACTCATGAGATGGTAACATGTGTCCAACGATACCATGTCCCTCTAGCACCATGCTAGGAAAACTACACCTAATCTACTGCTCAACTCAATCTCTAGCCTCAAGTCAACGGTTAATGAGAAAACTTGACTGAGACAATCCACATGAAGATATAAGCTTAGGGAGAAGGATACTATAGAGTATAGGACTGAGAGGGAGTCGCTCTCAACCTCTGCACAAAATCAGCCCAAGATGCATTAGGGTACTCACAATTTCCCCAACCATCAACATACTCACCAGAAAGCACTAACTGAGCTAGTCACATAGCCACACTAGCCTACTCTCACACAAGAGAAAAGGATATAGAGGTGCACCCAAGACAACGTCCAAGAAGGAAAATCTAGACTCATCAAAGAACAGAGTCACTCCCAAAAGACAAGGAAATCTCAACCCTGAGCAAGGAACGCTCACAAACCACACTACACCTCACAAGGGTGGGTCAGTGCAATAGGAAACACAAAAACCCAAGCACAAACCCCAACAAGTACCTAGTAGATTATGAAGACAAGATAACTCTTCTGTTATGAATAACATGAGGAGTTAAACTTCTCCAATGGCCATAAATATGATATGTCATGATTGAATTGGCCTCTACTCGAAAAGGTACTCAGAACATCGATCAACAACTCCAAAAGCCATAGCCTCATAGCCGGACTCAGATTGAGTCCATTGAAAAGCGTCGAAAAGATATCGACAAGGACTACAACATGAAGAAGTTAAGAGAGACCAAGACCTACGATCTGAGCCACCACTCAAATCAAAACAACAAAGACAAAACCAATAGCCTTGGTCACCAAGACAAGCAATGGAAGAAATGTCCAAATCCACACAAGAGCACAAATGCCCAGAACAACATAAGGCATGGAATGAAAGGTAAATCACACATTGAAACCATCATCACTCCTCTTTCATAAATTCATTAATTAAGCATAACATAAGCACTAATGCATAATGAAACTGAAAGATTTCAAGCAAGGGTCCAAGAGTCACCATAAAAAAAGTACATACCTTTCAATTTCTTTCAAAAATAACATTAAGTTTAATCACCATTTAAACCATTCAGTTAAAATAACAACTTTAAATCTAACAAAGACACACTAGCATGTTCTCCATGATATTATCCCTTGAACGTACTACCGAAGGTTCGAGATGAACATGATAGAGTCACAACACTCAACTGGGCAGCAGTAAAACACATCCAGAATTGTCATCATAAAACAAAATAAAAAGCCCAAATGGGAGAATTGCCGATTCCAATAGTAAGTACCAAAAAGAGCTCATTTCAACAATAAGTCAAAGGTGACAACTGCCACAAAGAGAGCGATAGATAAAATTGATGACTACTCCAAGAGAGGAAAATACTAAAAACCAATGCTAGCCCAACAACATGAGGAAAGTACCTCCAGCCAAATAAAATAAGGCATCAAACAAATCACATTACAAGTGTTGACGGAGTACAGTCACACAAGAGGGATAAATCACCACACAATGCTAAGGAATACATCATCCTAGCAATGTTAGAGAACACACTCACACACATCAAACAATATCCCATCAGTAATCTCATGCATATGTAGAAACACTAATTTCCATGCAATGCAACATTTAAATATTCAACAATTTAATGCAATTTTATATAAGCTTAAGAAACAATCAAATTGGGGACTTAAGTCATTAACCCAAATATATAATGCAAAACTACAACTTTGCAATGATTCACAATAAACACTCATTTTCAATGGAAGGAACCATTTCATCATTATAATAACAAAATAAAGAATCACAAATAAGATTCATTCATTAACTTACAATTAGGAGAAAATAGGGAAACAATGCACCTACTCCCCAAGGAGAAACAAAAGTAGTACTCAAAACCAACACATGGACACCAATCAGTGGTTCCATCCAAAAAGGGTCACACAAGCAAGCAACCAACCAAGGCACATCGATCCCACCTACAAAGCCAGGAAGACTCACTTCCTTCTCCACACATTGCTCTAGTTGCATCTACTGGACAAGCAAGTCCATCATGAGTAGATACCAAAGCAACAAAGATCACGAGTTCTCACCAAGACACTCGCACTCAACCAATGCAGCAACAACTACAAGGGCAACATAACACAGAGATCCCAATGTTTGAACATGGGCTCTGATACCAGATGTAATACCCCGCTCAGAGATCCTTGGAATCAAGGATTCAAATCAAGCCAAGATATTTTTTTTTATTTACAAGTATGAATGCACAAGACAACATCATACAGGGATCACAAAGATCGCAACGGAAGACTTCAACACAATCCCGGCAACCAACGAATCTCCAAATGCCACTACCAAACTGACACACACAACCAAAGCCAACAAGGACAACACACATGATGAGGGCACAAGAACAAACACTCATCAACAAAACACCAATCTGGGGTAATATGCAGAATCTCAAAATTTGGCTAAGCCTGAAATTCTGAAGCCCTGAAAATTGGCTAAGTCTGGATTTCTGAAGCCCTGAAATTTCCTAGAATCCATAACTTATCTCTGAGAGGTCTGAAACCTATCTCAAATGATTTGTCGCATATATTAAATATATCTTAAGTATAAGGAATTAAATATATGTCAACTTATACTTAAACGATATATTTTAAACCCCAAGAGACTAAAACAGAAACACGAAAACTCGATTTCAAGAGAAACCGACAGAAATTCAAAATGCAACAGCATAGGGTTGAAGAACACCCAAAAGGGTATCCAAAACCACTCTCAAAAAGATCGGATCACGAAGAAAAGTGCCTGATGATGGCACGCGCAGGTTTTTCACAAAAATTGTGCGACACTTTTTACTATGGGAGGGCGATACTTCTCCTTAAGGCGTGCGACACTCTTCCAGTGTTGTACGACATTTCTCAAGAAGGCATGTGACACTTTTCAGCATCGTATGACATTTCTCAAGAAGGCGTGCGACACTCTTCCAGTGTCGTACGACATTTCTCAAGAAGCCGTGCAATACTTTACAGTGTCGTACGACATAGTTTGCATGGGCGTGCGATACTTTTTAAAGTGTCGCACCATGCTGAACAAATGTCACCCATAGAAACACGAAAACACTCCCAGAAGCAAAAAGGACCAAAATAGAACAAAGAACCTCCACACCAGGGAGTACCGAATCCACAAAGGCTTGAGGAATGAACACTTGAGTACAAGAACAACACAAAATGGAGAACATCAACCATCTAAACTACAACAGCATAGAACACACTGAATATAAACATCACAGAGAAAAAAAGCAACATCGCGATGTACATAAAAAAAACATCTCAGGAACAAAACAACCACGCTAAGTATGCGGTTCCTCCCAACCGTCAATAGCATCATAAGACCATCGTGGGTCCTAGCCATCCCCCTCGCGTAACATCCCAAGCCACCGACCAGATCATCAGTACTGTCATAATAGGGATGTCACTACTAAAACATGCAACAATATAAGAATAAGGAAATCTAACATGCTAGTAGTAAAGCATAAAGATAATCCTACAATAGATAACATCACCTATCACATGCTAAATAGCAGTAAGCAACAGCTATACTACTAAATCAAATAACGTCATATAATCATATGCTAAACATCATGATAAGGGAATGCGTCAAGTAAACTAACATCATCTAAACATGATATACAAGCATCCCAATCAAAGCATAAATCACAAGAAAGCATACTACGGAACCCGAAGTACCAAGTGAAGACATCCAGCAATGGTTGCACTAGGACAAAAGATCGTCTCTGTACACCGATCCCTAGTAGTGGTGAAGGTAGCTACGCCTCCCAACCACATGGCACCCGTAGGTCCACACCCACCGTGCTGATGGAGATAATGATCCAACCACAAACACACAAAATCACAACATCCAAGGCTGACACTCACACCAAACAGTATGATGGCTGAACCAAGAACCTAAGACAATGCAAGGAGTACAGGTCCTAGTCAGACACTCAAAAGGCTACTAAGTAGGGGCTGACATCATGGAGAGTCACTTGGCATCGAAAAGCCCAAGCTCGGATCTGTGTAGCTCAACTCCCTCAACAGAAGGCCAATACACTGTGTAGCTCAACTCCCTCAACGGAAGGCCAATACACAAAAGTACCATTTTATTATCTTAAGTTTTATTACCAGTCACACATTTTATTTAGTTATCACTTATATAAAACTTCCTCTGCCAACCGGGAAGTAGTCACCAGGTTACAGGATAGAAGCCCCCTCCATATGCTACCATACCCTACCCATGCTCATCCTACGACAAGTGTCCGTGGGCATGCATACTCCCATCCCAACCCCAATGATTATAACTTCCGGCAAATCCACAGAAGATCGGGCCTCGCACGTCACCCAACAAATGTACGCTTACATACTCGTGTGTGGTGCACCACCATCATGAAGATCATAACACAAGGACAGGAATGAGAACACATTGCAAAGAAAACACCCAACTGAAAGCAACACAGGAAGGACGGATTCTACACAAATCCCAAAGCCAATAAAACCATACATCATGAAATCACTCAACCGGCCTCAATCCGAGAGTATGGATTCTGCACGAATCTCAATGATGTAACAAGACCAAACATCATGAACTCACTCATTCAGCCTCAATCCGAGAGTATGGATTCTACACGAATCCCAATGATGTAACAAGACCAAACATCATGAACTCACTCAATCAGCCTCAGTCTGAGAGTATGGATTCTACACGAATCCCAATGATATAACAAGACCAAACATCATGAACTCACTCAATCGGCCTCAATTTGAGAGTATGGATTCTACACGAATCCTAGCGTTCACGAAACAAAAGCAAAGGTCCAACAAAAACATAACAAATATAAAATCACTCAACCGAACACAACGTCGGGAGTACGGATGCGACATGCATCCCAATGCAACATAAAAGTACTAAAGTGGTCTGATTGATATCCAAACGGATCATCAAGTTCCATGACCCACATTGTGCCAAGAAAACTCGAGAAAACAGGGTGGCACACAAAACGAGGTAAAAACCCCAAAAAAATTGGAAAACTTCAAAATTAAAACCCATTTGGCCTTTGGGTTCAAAAACCCCAAAAATCCAAAAATAAATGAAATCAGACACCGTATGCAAAAATGGCTAGCATAACGGCGTAAAATCCCAAACCCTCATCTCAAAAAATAGAGAAACGTTCATACCCACCCAACCGGGTAGAACTAGCATACAGAAACAGAGGGGAACACTAGTTCTCAGCCTCCAAACAAACGGCTACCAAAAACAGAAGTAGAAACGGAGCAGAACCAATAAAACGGGAAAGCCCTACCTCACAGCCAAAAGGGCAAAACGGGAATCTGAACCATAAAATAAATATCTCGCAGAAGTAGCTAAAAATCGTGGCAATCCAAGGTTTCTCCGAGCTGGATCCAACGAGCCCAACCTCGCGACAATCCCACGCCCGTAGCTCCCACAATGAACAAAACAGTAAATCCTCATGAAGAGGATTTTGGGTTTTACTCTCCAACTTTCCAATTCAAAAGTGAGAAGTGAGGAATTAAATTCCTTTTTGGATATTTATTCACTTTTTGGGTGAATAATCGATTAGGGCATTTAACCAGCCAATCCAATTAAACCCCAAATCAACCCAAAAAAAAATAGGCTATTCCTATAAATAGGAATTCATCTATGGCAAAGCTGCCAGAAATTAAAATAAATCAATTTAAAAAGCCCGAAAATCCAAAAACACATAAACCTCCTTAATAACTTTGTGTGACAATGTGAACCTCTAAATGCACAGACACACTTACTGGTCTAATCACATAATGCAAATGAGTTCGGATTTAATAATCACCGAAAGGTTTAAATTAAACATTTAATTAAGGATACATCGACCATACAAGGGCGGCATTGGTAAAATATGAACGACTGAATCACTAACTCCATGTGCCACTGCCAGGGATATAATCCTGCACACTAAACAACACGATCAAGTGCAATTGCATATAATAACATAGCCGAAGCAATAATGTGTTAAATCACCTAATTTAACCATTTATTTAATTATATTAAAATAATCTATTTACATCACTCACATTCGCAAAAGGCATAGCAACGCAGGAATGAAGTGAATAACCATAGCATTAAATCCATCACATAACAAAATCAGAGGTATGTCCAAATACCAAATAACCAGATAACATCACAAAACACACTGTCATCTCAAAATAGCATCATCATGCAATATGATTAACTGAACAACATAATAGTCTAAAATCTATGATACTAGAATCAAAGAGTAACATTTGACCCTCGGGTCCTCTCAAATGTAAACATCACATGAGTAACAAATATCTCTCTAATCAAAAATATAACAAGGTAAATGCCTGCAACAAATAACCAAATAATCCAACAAGAACAATCCATTCTAATTACTTAAGCATTCAATAATTATTGATTACTCTACATTAAAAGGCATTTAAAACACATAAGCAAACACAGTCATAAACATGACTAACCACTGCTACAGGAACCTAGTCCCGTGTAGCATGGTAAAAAGTACACAGTGCAATCTCTGCACACATCTCAGGGTAATCATGGAACAACCTCATGATACCACATCGATCCTGGTAACCACTGGCACAAACCTCAGTGAACCAAAAATCACATCATAATCTCAAAAATTAGTCAAAAGCATAATCAAAGCAACTGATACAAAAACATAAATCCAAACACCTCAATGGTGTAGACCACTCAGGGTCACAGTCATGATCCCATCACAACAAAAGATCAACAAGGTTGCATCCATCAGGTCAACTTACAAAAGTCAAATGGGAGAGGCACTACAAGTATGAACTGAGCCTCTACTTCTACCCAATGCATGATGATTTTTTGTAATGCAGTGGACGCCAAGTATTAGAAGATCACCAAGTTAGCTATTCAGAACCTGAGTTTCCACATTTGGGCTAACTCAGTAATATTTGTGTTAACATGTGTTTTGGCCAACCTTATAAATATGAGAATTGGAATGGTATATATGTAATGTATTATATCATACCCAATGTATGTATGATGACGTGTAGTAATGTTTTGAGAAGAGTGAATGTGAATTAGCAACAGAGCAGAGTATTCACTCTTCTCAAAATGTTACTTCACGTCATCATACATACATTGGGTATGATATAATACATTACATATATAGCATTCCAATTCTCATATTTACAAGGCTAGCCAAAACACAAGTTAACACAAATATTATTGAGTTGGCCCAAATGAGGAAACTCAGGTTTTGAAAAGCTAACTTGGTGAACTTCTGATACTCAACATCCACTGTATTACTCAACATCATCATGCATTCAGTAGAAGTAGAGGCTTGATCCATACTAATTTCTCAACATAGCTTCGAAATCAGTTAAAATTAGAGACTCGGTAGATATAGTGTAACTCAATAAGAACTGAACACTATGTTTACCTTGCTTGCACTCGGTAAGCATTGCTCATCCCATCACTTAGTAGACATTTGCTTCACATCATAGCAACTAATGACTTAGTAAATACTACAAAGCTCAATATCCACTAATCTACTTGGTCTAAACTATTGCACTACTGGACTCACTTGGTAACGATTGGAATGCTCGGTATGAACTACTAAACTACTGAACTTACTTGGCAACCACTGAATGCTTGGTAAACACTGGAGACTAAGTGATGAACTCAGTAACCATATAGAATTATGAATACGTGTTGTCACTAATGGAAAATATAACTTAATGCCAACACTATCCAGTTGAATTATTTCAAGAATTTCAAAACATCATTAATCATGATTTGTTGGATGTGGTTAAGGAATCATATTCTAACAAGCAGATGCTTCGGTACTTTCTTGACTCTTATTCCAAAAAGAGAGGAGGCTAATCAACTGGAGTTTTTAGACCTATTGGTTTATCTAATGTAGTTTAAAAAGTCATTACTAAGTTGATTGTTGAGAGAATTAAAAAATATCTCCCCATTATTATCTTAGAGGAACAAGGCAGTTTGGTTGCTAGAAGAAATTTTTTGGATGGGGTGGCTATTTCTACTAAGGCTACTCACTCTATGGCTAGTTCAAGGGAGTGATATATGTTTTTTAAGTTGGATATGGATAAGGCCTTTGATAGAGTTAAATGGAGTTTCCTAAGGAATATTATTCTTACCTTTGGCTTTAGCTCTAACTGACTGAGTTGGACTATGAGTTGTGTTCCTCCTACCTCTTTTTCTATTCTTCTTAATGGTCAACATTCCCAACTATTTGATGCCTGTAGAGGTCTCGGCTAGGGTGATCCTCTCTCCCCCTATCTTTTCATCATTATGGTTGAGGGCTTGGGCAGATTCATTAAGTATCAAGTGTTCCAAAACTCTATTCAAGGGTGGTTGTGGGGTAATGGTTTACCTACTCTTTCTCACCTTCAATTTATTGATGATTCTACTCTTGTGGAACTTTCTCAAATCAAGGAAGTTGAAGCCTTTCAACATAATTTTGATATTTATTTGGTGGGATCAGGCTAAAAATTTAATGAGCATAAATCTTCTATTTATTTTTTTAACACTCATGAATCTATTTAGCAAAGGATTGCTATTATTCTACGGTTTCAAATTGGATCACTTCCTTTGACTTATCGCGACATCCCTATTGTTCTTTCTATGCAACCATGACTCTTTTGGAAAAAATTGATTAACAAGCTTCAGGATCAAGGTAAATCATTGGACTCATAGATGTATCTCTACTACTACTTGGGTTACCCTTCTTCAATCTATTATTCAAGCTCTTCCTACTTATAGAAGCATGGTTCAAGCTACTCCTATTTACTTTCTCAAGGAGTTTGATGCTTTTTCTTGCCAATTCCTTTGGAGTGGTAATTTTTGTAACTCTAAATGGAGTTTAATTAGCTTGGAGACTATTTGCAGGCCTAAGAAGGAGGGTGGTCTTGGTCTTTGATCAAATCTCTTGGCTAGTCAAGCATTGGCAGCTAAGATTTATTGGTGATGGTGCTCTGGACAAGATCAAATTTGGGCCCATATTATTACTCATAAATATTTTAGATTTGTTGATCCTTGCTCTATTTCTTCACTTCCTCTTGAAGGGCATAGCTCTATGGTCTAACATACTCTCAAGAGTGGTTCTCTTTTGTTAAGAGGGGTCTATTGTGGATATGTAAGGGAGGCTCTAAGGCTTTATTCTAATCTAATTCTTGGGATGGATTCCCCTCCATCTTATCCATGTACCCTCATCTTTAGACTCTTTGTGATTATTTTCTTGCTACTGGATGGGATAAAATGGTTGATTACAAGACTCCTTATCAATTGGGACTTGTTGTCAATTATAGATGGAAGCACTCTTCAGATTTGCCTCCTGGAGGCATAGAGGTGGATCATTGGGAGCTTCCTCATATTTTAGCATCTAGGGCATGTTGCTCCCTACTAGGATAGATGTTTTGTCTTTGGGAGGTACCTTGTCTCGTAAATATTTTGTCGATGTTGGGTATTAGGAAATAACTAGACAATTGTTAGGGGATGATGAGGTCCCTTGGTGAAAATAAGTTTGGAGAAAATTTTCTTGGTCAAAGTGCAATTTTTTCATGTGGCTAGTGGCTCACAATCGATGTCTTACATGGGATAATCTTTGTAAATGTGGATTTCAAGGCCCCTCATTTTTTATTTTGTGTGGTAATGGGTAGGAGTATGTCTCCCATATGTTCTTCCATTGCTCATTTTCTACTCAATTATGACACCTTTGGTGGAGTGCTTGGGGTTTCTATTGTAGGCATGCTTCCTCTTTGCCTAAGTTTTAGGCCTGCTTGGGGAGGGCTCCCTCCAAGGTTTCTCCTCTCCATGCTACTTGGATTGTTGGTCCATCATTCATTCTTTGACATATCTGGCTATAGAGGAATTGGTGAATCTTTCAAGATGTTTAAATTGGTGTTATGCATCTTTGGTGGAAGATCTCGCATTCTCTTTAGGAAACTATTCAAATGAAGTGTGAGCTAGATGGGAGTTTGGATTCGGTCAATCTTTCTATATGAAATTGCCTCAATCTTTATCTTTAGGATGAGGCTGCAACTCAATGGTATCAAAGAGTGCCCAAATAGCCTCAACACCAAGGGAAGGAATAGGTGAATCAGGAGGGGCATTAGACTCCTCCTCCTCGTGGAGTTCTTAAAATTAGCATTGATGGTTCTTCTCAAGGGAATCTAAGACTTGTTTGTATTGGGGGGGTGGCTCATTGCAGCTTTCGTGAAGTTAAATTTTTTTCTCAATGTATAAGGGTTACCATACTAATAGTCTCATGGAGGCCTAGGCCATTTTATATGATGTGGAATAGTGTTGTTTGAGTAGATAACACAAGATTATCTATGAGTTTGACTCCCTAGTGGTGGTGAAATTGTTTACTTCACAAGAGCTTGAGGATATTAGTTGGCAACTGGCTACTGATGTTAATTAGAGTCTTCTCTTCTATATCTCTCTTGAGTTCATTAGGTTTACTTACATTCCTAAAAAATGGAACATAGCTATTGATTGTCTAGCCAACTGGGCTTATGTTCATGCTCCAAGATGGAATATTATGGATAGGGAGTAGCTACCCCTTGATCTATTATGAGAATTTGATGAACTTGTTGATTAGGATAGAGATCCTGGTTGAGCTCTCCTTCTTGTAATCTTTTTTATCTTAATAATATTTTACCCCTCTTTCTCCCAAGAAAACCGAGCCCGATAATGCTAAGGGACAACCCTTAGCTAATAGAGATTTCCCTTTTAGCTATAGACACAATGTTCCAACCCTTTCTAAGGAGATAACTATTGAGTATAATAGATTCCATAGTCTCATAAAAACTACCTCAAGCATTGTTGAAGAAATAAGGCCTAAAGAGGAATTTGAAGAAGAGATAACTCTAGTACTGTGACTACCAATTTGAACTATGTAAATAAAATAATAGAAAATTACTCATCTTATCATCACTTTTTTGTGGAACATAGTTTTAAAACAAGACTTTGTCTTTCTAGAAAGCATTTGTATATATCTCAAGACTAAATAGTTTAGAGATACCAAGATTCACTACATGAAAAAAAAGAGTAAATAAAAAATAAAAATAAAATGAAGAGTTTGTCACAAGATGTGTGGGCTTGTTGAATTTGGTCTAGGTTTGGACTAATCCATAAAACAAAACATTATTGGAAACTATAATTGGAACAAGTGTTGTGTTGTCATTAATATCAAATCTATTGGTGAGACAGTTTGCTATCTAATCTAAATTCCATATCTATTTGATTGATTAAGAGGATTTGAGAATTTGTTCATAACAAAAGTATCTAAAGGAAATAGTGAGTTATAAAGAAGAGGAAACTACAATAGACATTGATTAGTTGGAATTTGACAAGAAAAAGTAATTTTTTAAATCATGTTGATAGAGAAGAAAACAATAATGTTCAATTCTTGAAGGTGTGAATAAAGATATACCACTTATGTAGGCTTGATTGAGAAATAGAGTAGAAGACAAAGGAATTTTGATGAACATGACAAGTGATTCTAGTGTCAATTGATCCATAGTAAGCGCCAACAAAATCCATTGTTGACTGAGCATCAATATTGATTGAATGATAGTGTTGATGCCAAGTGATAATTTTATAGTGACTAATTCATTCAGTGGTGACCAAAAGTCAAAACATAGTGTTGGTCGAGGAAAAACATTTTAATTGTTTGCAAGGAATCATAATTTCTAGCTAAGTAAGTTAATTTCTTGGGACTTAATAGTTTATATAAATCTTGAAACAAGGTGACATTCTATTGGAATACTTTAGGATAACTGAGAGAGATGGGTGAATTAGTTATCTAAGATCCTAATTTCCTAATAGAACTTTTCAACACTTAACAAAAGTCATACATATATGTACTTATCATGTATCTTGCATGCATCCATTAGATCATCCAATACTTAAACTTGAAGGTTACTGTCCTAGGTCAAAATAACTTTGCAAAAATGTAAATATGAAACATAACATAATCATTTACACATTTGACACAAGGATTTCATATGGAAACCCAATTTGGTAAAAACCAGTAGTAACATGTTATTAATTTTCACTCTTCTGAAGTGATACTCTATGAAAGGCCAACCCTATTAAAGGTTATAATATAAAATGTTAAATGTGACTTGGTTATAGGATTTCAATCATCCTATTAAGATTTATCCTAAATTGATACAATGATTAGAAAGTAACAGTAGGACTTGATTTGATAACAAATCACAACTCACTTTCAGATTACAGATCTTTGTTTTAATCCTCCATTATGTTTGGCTTCATTCATTTTAGCTCTGATAGCTTGTTCATCCTATTAAGCCTTCTTTCTTTGCATGCCAATTGTAGACTCTCATATTTGGCCACCATATGAATAAATACCCTATGCTTCTTGTCTTCGTTGGGTTCTCACACATGCCAATTGTTGCTTCTAGCCTAACATTCCCTTATAAAGAGAATTGTGATCTCTTTCTACTTAACCACAATCATCCATCTTAGGGTTAGGTAGGATTCACTGAATCTAACCATCTTTCTATTTTATTCCTCTTCTAGAAACATTATTCTCAATCCTTATTAGATTTTCCTAAAAATGGTTTATCTTGAATTATGTGTCTTTGGCTCATCAAGCTTATCTTCCACACACTTCACATAATACAAGAAATCAACTTTTTTGGCTCAAATTCAATGAATCTTTGATCAAATTCATAACATTGTCACTCGACAACAACTAACCTTTGATGCCCAATACATACTGTGTTACTCGGCATCCACTAAAATTCACTTGGTACATATAGTCTTTTACTGTCACTCAGCACTCACTAGAATTTACGTGGCCCATACTAACTTCACTCAACATACTCTATCTTCACTTTTCTCAACACTAACTAATTTTTTTCTTAGCTTGAACTAACTTTTCTTGGCTTCTACTAATCATTCGATCAATCTTGGTAGACACTTCTTGCTTTCTTTTTTCTTCAAGATTTAGTTAGTGTATCCATCCTTTGCAGCCTTAAGTAGATAAACAATACATTATGTCATCACTATCTCATTTGATCTCAATGATCCTTTATATGCCATATAACTCAACCTTTCCTCTAGGTTATCTTGTTATCTCATTTGATCAAATCCTCTTCATTAATCAAACAAATGATAGCATTCAAATCAAAGAAGCAATTATCTCACCTGCAAGTGTTAGGTTTGACATCATTATTGTAACATATTCTATCTCCCTTACTTTGTTTCTCCTTCTAACTATAGATCTCCCTCTTAGTTTTGGTATGCTATCTTCATCTCACTTTTTTTGGTATTTTGTAGACATTGTTGATGCATATCTATCTCCATCTTTGACAACAATGCCAAAGACTTGTCATCTCAATCATGTAGATGTTTAACAATTTAGTTTCTCCCTCTGTCACCTTACTTGTGGCTGATCTTATGTTCCATCTATAGTATTACTTTAGGAAGATCCTAAAGTAAGATCCTTTGTATCAAGGTGTAAGATATGATATTCAACTCAATTGATGTAGGGCATTTCTTTAGCTTCTTAAACAAATTTAGATAGGGATATTACCCCTAGTTTACCACTTAGATACACATGAGCATCCATAGGTAAAGCCTTTATGAATATGTCAACTATCTGTTCTTTTGTATTCACATACTCCATCCTTACCTCTTTGTCTTGAGCTATCTCTATCAAGTAATGATACATGATAGCTATATGTCTTATCTTTGTATGTGTCATAGGGTTCTTTGATATATTCATAGCACTAGTATTGTCATGGTTGATTAAAATAGGTTTAGTGATTCCCTCCTTTGTACCTTTGAGTAAATGTTTAATCCACACAACATTGGTACAATCCACTACAGCAACCACATATTCAGCTTCAATAGTAGATTGGGAGATACAATTTTGTTTCTTACTAGTCTAGCTAGCTGGCCTCTTTCCCAAGAAAAATGCTCCACCACTTGTACATTTTATGACATCAACATTTCCATCCCAATTAGTGTCATTATAGGCTCATAATTCAAATTTAGCATTCTTCTTGTAGTACAAACTATAGTCTTATGTCCCTTTCAGATATCTCATTATCCTTTTGACAGTCGTTAAGTGATTTTCCTTAGGATTAGTAGAAAAACTTACTACAATCCCAATAGTTAAAGCAATATTCGATTTACTATGAACTACATACTACAATTTACTAATCATAGACCTATAAAATGTTTGATTAACTTTAGGAAAATCATCAGTCTTGGAAAGTTTGTGTCCTATGATCATGGGTGTGTTAATAGGTTTTGAATCTTCCATACCAAATTTTTTCTATATTTATTTCACATACTTAAGAGCTATAAATACCATATTTCATTTGATACACTTATAGGCCAACAAAGAATTCAATCTCTCCAAACATGGACATCTCAAATATTTTCATCATTTCATCTATAAATGTTTTGCACAATGAATTTGGTCCTCCAAATATGATATCATCAACAAAAAATTCAGCTAGTAAAATATATTTACCACCTTTAGTCTTCAAGTATAGGTTGTTGTTGTCATCAGTTTTCTCAAAACCAATCTTCACAAGATAATTATGAAGTCTCTCATGCCATGCTCTAGGTGCTTTCTTTAAACCATATAAAGCCTTGTGTAGTCTACATACCATGTTCTTTTTGTTTGGATCAGAAAATCCTTCAAGTTGTTCAATACAAACCTCTTCTTCCAATATACCATTCAAAAATGCAAATTTTGTTAAAAACAATAGTCCACCAAGATAAATGAGAGGTGGGAGGGTGAATCAGTTATCAAACAATTAAAACACTTATCTTCATTAAACAAACTTAACCATTCAACAAAAGTAAACAACAACCATACAAAGATGCACATAGACAATTACACTAAATATGTTGACTAGGGAAACCCTTGATCAGAGGGAAAACCATGGTGGAAATGATGCCCACAAGATAATGTACTAATATAAATATTCCTTGTTAGAGGATGGACCCTGTTAGGATTTTATTATAACATTTAGTACAATGAGTCCCTACTAGGAGACTTTGAATCCCTATTAGGAGATTCCAACCCTGTTAGGAGTTGTGCCAACCCTATTAGGAGTTGTGGTATAATGTATACAAGAAGAGCCCACTGCCCAAACATGCAATTTCAACTACAATAAGAGCTCACTACTCAAACAAGTAATTTAGTGTTATCTTCTTCTTTCATCTATCCTCTCAACTAAACCAGTCACTGTCAGACCTTGTAGACTAGGTCACATACCTTAGATCCAAATACCAAACTTTGGATCACTTAGCAAAACCTTGATAATGAAGTTTCCTTCACTTCCCAACAACTCTGCTCAACTTTGCATTTTGCACTCTCTACTACTTATCATCGATCATTCAATCATATCAATTCATACCATGATAAAGGAAAATGTCCTTCCTTTATACTAAGTCCATAAAATAATTCCCTAAGTCAGTTGTTAGTCCTTCTCAATTAATTATTATACAACCACATTAAGAACATGTTACACTTAGTGATAACCTTAATCTTTTGCCTTGCAACTTGAATAAATTTTCATACACAATATTAAGAAGAGCAAGATTAACCACATCATCCTCAACATGCCTTATTCATGTCCTCAATCTCAATCCTCAAGATATCAACTCTACTAAGAGATATAACAAGTTTACTAGGGCATGCCTCTGTAAACTCTATCTTGGAACAAACATGACCAAAACTTACATAACTTCCTCTAGACTTATCCTTTTTGCTTCTAATGTTAAATTCATATACCAAATACTCCAAAGTATCTCCCATAACCTCGGGTGGTTGTCATGCTCAACTAGCTATCTATACCAACTTGATCTTTACATTGTTCTTCTGTTAGATGCCACAAAAGACATCAAACATGTTTTGTTGACATCAATGACAAACTCGATCATGAATGTAACATATCATCATATTGTCAGCATTCATGCTTCCAACCAATATTCCAACAATCTCTCCAATATTTCAACAATATACCCCTTTGGCATTGATGGAAACATAGATGAAAAACATCTAGTTCCAAGAATACCAATAAAGGTTGTTAGTCTTCAAATCCTCTTCACCAATTATACTCCCCCCTTGATATACCTCACTATGGTCTATACCAAACTGTTGTTACAAATTCATGCCAAACTTCTCCTTCAACATTCTTCTCCCCTTAGTATAATGTTTTTCATGTAATACTTCTCTCCCACTGACATCAATGTGAAAGGTTTCTGCAACCAACATCTCTGCATCAAACTCAACAACAAATTACTAGCTCGAGTGTTGAAAGACATTGTTTAAAACAACATTAACAAGAGTCCTAGATGATTTTGTCCATCACAAATACTTCCACATATAGGAAGCATCAACATCCAGTCTAGACAACTATTATCCTATACTGATGCACTCTTGCATCTTCTACTCTGATGTAGTAAGGGGCATAACCCCAAGCATACCTCACAAATACTCAAAAGTATCTTTTGAAAGAGGCTTAGTCAATATATCTAAAATCTTCTCTTTTGTGCTTACATACTCCAATCTAATTTCCTTTTCTACAAATTTTTCTCTCAACATATGATACTTAATAGAAATGCACTTAGGCCTCAAATGCAATACTAGATTATTAGACATATCTATCGTGCTTGTCCTGTCACAATGTATAACAATAGGTTCACTAATTTCTATCCTTATATCCTTCAACAACTGCTTCATCCAAATAACTTGATTGCAATTATTTGCTACTGCAACATACTTTGTTCTGCTATACTTTGAGATGTACAATCCTACTTCTTGCTTAACCAAGATACAAATCTTCCTCGAAGAAAGAAAGCTCCTCCACTAGTGCACTTCCTGTCATCCATACTACCTACTCAATCTGCATTAGTATAAGCACTTAGAGTAAAACCATTAGATTTGTCATACCATAATCCAAACTCAAATGTTCCCTTTAGATATCTAAATATCCTTTTCACTATTGCATAATGTGCTTCTCTGGGATCAGCCTGGAATCTTGCAAAAATTCTAACTACATTTGCTATATTTGGCCTTGTGCGAGTCAGATATTACAATCCTCAAATCATAGATATGTACTTATTCTACTTAATAGTAGGTATCTCTTCCTTTATAGATAACTTGTGTCTAGTTACCATAGGTGTTCCAATAGGTTTATATGTTTCCAAACCAAACCTTTTTAGTAAATCCTTCAAGTACTTAGTCTGAGAAATAGAGATTCCTTCTTTATTCTATACAATCTGCAATCCTAGGAAATATTTCATCTCCTATCATTACTCATTTCAAATTCTTTCTTCATTTATTCTACAAACTTCTTACTTTCTTCATCATTTCTTCCAAATATAATATCATCAAAAAATATTACCAAAATCATCAAACCATCATCAGTTTCTTTCCAATACAGATTATTATCTTCCTTACCTTTGCTATATCCAAGCTTTGTCAAATGTTTGTCCAACCTCACATACCAGGTTCTGGGTGCTTGCTTCAATCCATACAATGATTTCCTTAGTCTACATACTATGTGCTTGTCATCTGTCAAAGGACATCCTTCAGGCTACTCAATGTATATCTTTTCTTCAATTTCTGCATTCAAAAATGCTAACTTAACATCCATCTGATATACTTTGAATTTCTTCTATGCTACACAGGCTAAGAATAATATTATTGCTTCTATTCTAGCCACTAGAGCATAATTCTCCTCATAATCTATTCCTTCTTGTTGTAAGTAACCTTTACATACCAATTTTGCTTTGTTTCTTACAACTTCTCCTTGCTCATTCATCTTTTTCTTGAATACCCATTTAGTTCCTATCATATTCTTGTCTACTAGTCTAGGGACCAATTCCCATATCTCATTATTTTCTATCTAATCCAATTCCTCTTTCATAGCTTGTTTCCAGTAATCATCTTTGCATGCTTAATCTTCATTCTTATGCTCAACTTAAGATATCAAGCATAATTTTTCATTAACTCTACCTCTTATCTTCACACCTTTGTCTTTTCTTTTGATGATTTGTTCAAATGGGTGATTCTTTATCATGTTCTTTCCTGAAGTAGGAGTTGCTATCTGAACTCTTAGCTCTACTAATGGTTCTAAGCTTTGTTCCTAACTTTTCTCCCCTTCATTCTACAAATCATTGTTAGTCTCAAGAAATTATTCATCATTCCTTGGCTCAGTAACAACATCATCATCTGAATTGTAATCAACTATTCTCTCTTGTATTCTAAATTTCTCATCAATTCTCAAATTTGCACTTTCCATAATAGTCTTAGTTCTTTGATTATAACATCTATAAGCCTTTCTTTTCAATGAATAAACAAGAAACATACCTTCATCACTTCTAGCATCAAAGTTACCAATGTCATCATCTCTCTTTATGTAACACTTACTTCCAAATATTCTAAAATACTTAACTATAGGTGAGTGACCAAACCATAGTTCATAAGGTGTCTCTTTTGTGTCCTTCCTGACTTGCACTCTATTCATAGTGTAGACTATTGTATTCATAGCTTCTCTCCAAAATTTCTTGGATACATCATTCTCTGCTAACATAGCTCTTGTAGCTTATGTAATAGACTTGTTCCTTCTCTCTACAACGCCATTCTATTCAGGGGTTCTCTGAGCTGATAGTTGTCTTTTAATTCCATTTTCTTCACAAAACATGTTAAAATCATTTGAAGTAAATTCTCCTCCTCTATCTGATCTCAAACATTTAAACTTTACACCAGATTCATTCTCAACTCTATTCTTGAATATCTTAAACTTGTCAAATGCCTCATATTTCTCTTTAAGAAATGCAACCCACATCATTCTAGAAAAATCATCAACTAGAATCATAAAATACCTTTCACCATAGAATCCTCTAGTCTTTGTAGGACCACTAAGATCTATGTGTACAATCTCCAACTTTGTTGTAGTGGTAAACTTCTTGCTGGGAAAAGAAGTTCTCTTATGCTTTGCCAAAACACGTTCCTTGCAAATTGTGTTAGTAGGATTTACAATCTTTGGAAAATCTCTAATAGAAAACACTCCACTAGTCCTCACAATACTATAAAAGTTTATTTGATAGAATCTCTTATGCCATAACCAACTATCATCTACCTTTCCAACCAAACATGTCATTTTAGTAGGATTCAACTAAAATACATTACCTCTAGATCTGGTTCCTATTCCAATTACCTTTCCATCTTTATCCCTAATATGCATGTGTTTTCTGTGAACTGCAACTAGTAACCTATGTCTACTAGTTGTCTAATGCTTAAAATATTGTGCTTTCAACCATCAACAAAGTGCACATTCTTAGTATTAGTTTTAGCATCAAGAGTTATAGATCCAATACTTTTACTTGGCAAGCTACATTGCTTCCAACTCTGACAATTCCTCCATCTTGACTTTTGAAGTCAACAAACTTGTTCATATCACTAGTCATATGATGTCAACAACCACTCTCAATTATCCAATTAAATTTCTTCTCAACCTATGTTATGAAAGCTACCTTCTCTGGAATTTCTTCTTTAATTGCCACAAATCTAGTTTCAGCATCACTAGCACTTAATGCTTGATCATCAGAATCATTATCTTCATTTGCATACAAACAATCTCTATCTTTTCTTGGCTTATGATTTCCCTCATACTTTTTCTCCCTTTTAGGACACTTAGATGCATAATGACAATATTCATCGCAAGTCCAACATTTAAATATTTTCTTACCTCCTTTTTCTCTTCTTACCAGAAGAGCCACTGCTTCATCAATCTTTCAATCTTCCTTAGATCTACTACTACTAGAAAAATCTCCTCTAGCACTTATGCTCCTTGATAGGTTAGGTCGAATATTCAAGGCACTAAAAGCTATCTCTATTCTAGTCAATTATTCAGACTATCTAAGTTCATTCTCAATTGCTTCAAGTCTTTCAAGCAATGTCTCCTTTGTAAAATCTTTGGTACATGATATCAACCACTATATCATCTGAACAGCTGACTTAAATTGTTTTGTTAGAATCTTCAATATCTTCCATATAACCTCATCATCTTCTTTGGTTCCTCTGTGAGCTTTAATACCTAAAATAATTTTGGATATCCTACCTATATATGTTCTTACAGATTCATCTTCCATCATCTTAGCATCTTGAAACACACAAATCCAACTTTTTAGCCTCAACTTCTTAGAATGTGCATCACCTTCAAAACTATTTTCCAAAGCTTTCCAAATCAAAGGTGAAGTAGTAAGTGATTTTACCTTCTTGTACTCAATTTCAGGAAGTGTAGTCAATAGTGCTTACTTAGCTCTCATGTCACACATGAAAAGATCTCTTTTTTTCCTTGGAGAAACTTTCCAACTCCCTTTCTTCAATGATTGTCTTCTTTGATTTTGTCAAGATCCAATATCCCAAACCCATACACAACAAATGTTTCTTCATCTTTACTTTTCAATTGTCATAATTTATTCCATCAAACTTCAAACTATCTTTCTTGAACATGTTCACAATGGATCTCCCAAAGTTATTAAACTTTTTCTACAAGGACCTGATGCTCTAATACCAATTTTTAGAAACAATAGTCTGCTACGATAACTAAGAGCGAGGTGGGGGGTTGAATTAGTTATCCAATCATTAAAACACTTATCTTCATTAAAAAACCTTAACCATTCAACCAAAGTAATAAAAAAACCATACAAAGATGCACATAAACAATTACACTAGATATGTTGACTAAGGAAACCCTTGATAAGAGGGAAAACCTTATGGGAATGATGCCCACAAGATAATATACTAAAATAAATATTCCTTGTTAGAGGATGGACCTTGTTAGGAGTCTATTACAACATTTAGTATAATGAATCCCTATTAGGAGACTTTGAATCCCTTTTAGGAGATTCCAACCCTGTTAAGAGTTGTGGTATAATGTATGCAAGAAGAGCCCACTGCCCAAACATGCAATTTCAACTACAAGAAGAGATTACTACTCAAACAAGTAATTTATGGTTATCTTTTTCTTTCCTCTATCCTATCAATCAAAGCAATCATTGTGAAACCTTGTAGACCAGGTCACAAACCTTGGATCACTCAACAAAACCTCAGAAATGAAGTTTCCTTCACTTCCACACTGCTCTACTCAACTTCGCATTCTGCACTCTCTATTTCTTATCATTGATCATTCAATCATATCAAATCATACCATGATAAAGGAAAATATCCTTCCTTTATACCAAGTCCATAAAAAAATTTCCCTAGTCAGCTCTTAGTTCTTCTCAATTAATTATTATATGACCACATTAAGAACACATTACACTTAGCGATAACCTTAGTCTTTTGCCTTGCAACTTGAATAACTTTCCATGCATGCAATATTATGACAGGTGAGCTTAGCCACATCATTCTAAACATTTCTTCTTCATGCCCTCAACCTAAATCCTCAAGATATCAACTCTGCTAAGAGATTGAACAATCTTGAACAATCTTACTAGAACATGCCTCTATAAACTCTATCTCAAAATAGACATCACCAAAACTTACATGAATTCTTATAGACTTATCCTTTATGCTTTTGACATTAACTGCATATAATAGATACTCTAAAGTATCTCCCATAACCTTAGGTGGTTATCATGCTCAACTAGCCATCCATACCAAATAGACCTTTTTTTTGTTCTTCTGTCAAATACCATAGAAGACATTAAGCATGCTATGTTGACATCAATGAAAAACTTAATCATGAATGTAACATATCATCAATATTCATGCTTCCAACCAATCTTTGTTAGCATTCATCTAATAAACTTGTAAACCTTTGTATGTGAAGTAAGAAAGTAGAGTTCTTACTCCTTCCAGTCTTGCAACAAGGGAAAATGTTTCTCTATAGTCAATTCCTTCTTCTTGAGCATATCCCTTGCAAACAAATCTTTTATTATTTCTTGTGAATGCACCATTCTTATCTAGTGTTTCTCTATATGCCGACTTGGTTCTAATAACATTCTTGTTCTTTGGTCTAGGTACAAATGACCAAGTTTTGTTCTTCTCAATTTGATCAATCTCTTCTCTCATAGCTTGACTCTAGTCATCATTTTATAATCCATCCTTCACTAAATTTGGCTCAAGCATGCTTAGTAGTCATGTATCACTTATCAATGTGTTTCTTATCATAGGTCTAGCCTCTTTATCTCCAATAATTTTTGTAGCAGACTAATATCTTCTAACATACTTTGACAATCTTTGTTTAGTTGTACTTTGTTCAATAAATCTCTTAGCTTTAAAGTCATTGTGTGCTTCTCTATTAGGTATATCATTAGTCCTTTCATGTGCACTAATCTCATCATCAATGTGTATTTCAACTTCTATCTACAACTTGGCACCAGACTGCAGCTCAGTTTCGGAATGCATCTCAACATTGATTGTATGTGACTTGACAGTCACTAAAACTTGTTTTTGTTGATTTGCAACTTGGTTCATAGCTTCATCACTACTTGTGTCATCATAGAAATAAACAAAAGTTCTTTAGTCTTCAGGTTCCATTGTAGGTTCAACTTCATATACCTCTGTATATTCATCAAACTTCACATTTTCACTTTCCACAACTTTGTTAGTGTTAGTATTTAAACACTTATAAGTTTTACTTCTTGTAGAATATCCTAGGAATATACCTTCTTCACTTTTAGCATCAAATTTTCCATTCCTATTGTCCTTAAGAATATAGCGCTTGCTTCCAAATACTTTAAAATATTTTACATCTGGTGAGTATCCATACCATAGTTCAAAAGATGTAATGCATGTACCTTTCTTGACTTGAACTTTATTCAGGGTATAGACAGTTGTACTTATAGCTTCTCTTGAGTATTTCAAAGCAAAATTCTTCTCCATCATGAGTGTTCTAGTATAGTCCATCATATATCTTATTTTTTCTTTCAGCAATACCATTTTGTGGAGGGGTTCTAGGTGTAGAAATATGTCTTTTGATTCCTTTATCATTACAAAATACTTCAAACTCCTTTGATGTAAATTCACCACCTCTATCAGATCTCATACATTTTAGACTCTTAATAGTATCATTCTCAACTCTTTCTAAGTTCCATTTAAATATTTGAAATGCATTAAATTTCTACTTCAAAAACATAACATTCATCATCCTTTAGTAATCATCAACAAGTAACATGAAGTATCTATCACCTTTGTAGCTTTGCACATTAATTAGTCCACATAAATCAATATGAACTAACTCCAAAATTGCTTTAGAATTTTGAGTCTTACTCTTAAAACTGGACTTTGTCATTTTGCCTAACTAACATTGTTTGCAAATCACATTATCAAGTTTCTTTAGCTTGGGTAACCCTCTAACTCTCTTCATTTTATTGATACTGACCAAACTATCAAAATTTACATGACATAGCCCATTGTGCTATATCCACACATCATCAAATTATACAACTATACAAGTAGCATCATTCATGTCAAGGTAGAACAAATTACCTACAGTTTGATCATCATTACCAATTAGTTCCCCATTAGCATCATAAATCTTAGCCTTTCTATTTCCAAATTCAACCTTACATCCAACACTATTCAATTGTGACACACGTAAATGTATTATATTTAAGTTCTTCTACATAATAAGAATTATCACATATGATCTTATCTATCAATTTAATTGATCCTTTTCCTTTGATCAAACATGGTGCATCGTTTCCAAATATAACACTATTACCATCATAATGCATAAGGGAATTGAGCTTACTTTTATCTCTAGTCATGTGATTTGAACATCCACTATCAATGATCCATTTGTCACTGTTGTTTACATAAGACACTAATGCAATTGCCTCATCCTCATTAGAATCATCTTTCATTGCAACATAGATGACTTCATCATCATGATCATCAAATTCTTCATTGGATTCTTCTTTAGTCATGTAGCAGGATTTCTTTCCTTTGTCTTTATATTCTTTATTTTTCTCATCTCTTTTTCTTCTAAATTTGTCTCCACTTCTATTGTTCTTCCTCTCTGAATATTTAGCAACAATATGACCAACCTCATTACAATTGAAACATATGATAGGTAACTTACCTTTGTATTTTCCTTTGCCTCTATAAAATCTCCTAGCCAGTCAGGCTTCAAGCTCTTCAACATCATCTTCATCTATATTACTGTCACTACAAACATGTTTTCTCTTTTTCTTTTTCTTTTCCTTAGGCTCTTTTAGTGAGAGCATAGCTTTGAAAGAAGATTCAACATTTTTAGTTCTGAAATTATCAAATTTAGAGAGTTCAAAGGTAGTCAGTCTAAACATAAATCCTTCAAGGGTCAAATCATTACCAGGTGTACATTTTAGCTCTTGTATGGTAGAGACTCTAATAGCATAGATAGGCAGTAGTGTTCATAATAATTTGTTAATTATAGTTTTATCTTCAATCTTACCAATTGCTCCTCTGATAGAATTTAAAACTTCTTTTACACAGGCACAATATTGAACTATGTTCTCACCTTCTTGCATTCTCATATCATCAAACTTACCTCTAAGACATTCAGATTTGGCTCTCAGCACATTTTGTCTCCTCCATAGATCTTTTCTATGAAATTCCACATCTTCTTATTAGAATCACATTCCTTGATGTCATCAAACTCAATGTAGCTTAGGGAAGATGCAATTTCCAAGATTGTCTGATTGTGTCATCTCTTGTCATTTCTTCTTTAAAAAGATTTAAAAATTTCAAATATAGAAATAAATGAATCCTCGAAGGGGGATTTTTTTTTTTTTTTTAAAACTAATGTTTTCTTTATTTTTATGCTATTCTGTGACTAACAAACTCTTTTCTGACAATGTGCAGGCAATGGTAATGTAATCAAATTGTGTCCACGTCTAGAGTAGCACCCAAACCTGTAGTTTTCAAGTTCCAAGGTGTACCCTCAAAGTCAAGATTCCACGATGACTATGCTGAGATTAGAGATACCGACCTCAAACATACAAATTTAGCAAATTTTCTGAGAATTTGTAAGAAGCCAACGGAGAGGTCAGCCTTGGTATCTGCATTGATCCATTCTAGATTAGTGAGTGCAACATTACATCCCATGCAAGTACAGTCAACTGAATTAATCATGGCCCTATCACAGCATTTTGTTCCTAATGAGAGGGTGGTCAAAAGCATCATAGGGGAAGTGGTATTAGATTTGTGACCTGATAACATTGAGAAATTTTTCCACCTACCAAGAGCAGACCAATTCATCTGACTTTCCTATTAAGTGGCTAAGAGATGGTACAAGGAGCATCAGCAAGAGGCCATTGACATTATACAATCCTCATACCTAATTAAGAAGCCTCCTCAAGGAAGGATAACCAAAAAAGTGGGTATGACTCGAGGATACATGAAGGAAGACATTGGATTTTCCATTATTCTCTTGAGTAGAGTCATGGGCTTACCTATAGCGGGTCATCTCACTACATTCATGGTCAATTTCATTGAGACCATCAGACATGCAAGGATACCATTGGACTGGGCCACCACATTAAGTGAAAACTTGTATGAGCAACTAAGGACGGTGAAGGACAAGAAGAAGTTTTATATGACTTCTTATATGGTGTACCTACTTGCAATGAAGGAAACAAACTATCATAGTTTATACAAGAAAGGCAGTATGCAGGACCCCAATGCCTGGCCATACATAGTCTACCCTTAGTTGGTGAAGAAGAAGCTCTCAGCATAGAGCAAGGAGTATAGAATCATGAATGATGTGTTTATCTTTTTGATTATCTGATTCATTAAGGGAGACTATGGGAAGAGGTTATCTAATGAAGCCAAAGCACAGATCATGGCTCTCTGAGCCTACTTCATTTAGTTCAAGACATTCACATATCTTTGGGTAGGTGGTGCATCCATCAAGCATAAGAAGCTTTCAAGATACCCAAGTGACAAGTTGGTACTATTGGAGATCTCTAGGGAAATTGAGTTAGCCTATGAGAAGATAAAGAGGCAATAGAGACCCTGCTAGGAATGGCCATTGGTCATTGGGCCATATCAGGTGAAGCAAAAATAGGATATTTTGACCTTCAAGTGGGAATGCGAGAACTATCCTCTTGAAGAATACAACTCTCTTCAGCCTTACTTTGACAATGTTGGTAAAGTGGAAAGCCTAGTTGTATATGTGTAAATGTGGCCTCTGTTTAACACAAACACTTCAATACAATCCTCGTATGCAGATTCATCCTAGAATGAACATGAGATTGTTCACCCAAGAGGAGTCCTAAAAGATGACATATGGCCTTCTATCTAGGTGGATTTTACTTGCTTGTGCTCTCAGATTTGAGGTATAGGTAATTCAGACCATTCCAGAATGAAGGTTTTAAAGATGATTAATCTATATGAATATGCAAGTAATCTAAATGATTATGCCATTAATCTAAGAACATATAAATAGAATAAACTAAATGAATGCATATTAATTCTAAATGATATTAATCTAAGAAAAATGAGAGCCTTATGAAAGTATTAAACTTAAATGAGTATGCAATTCAGCAGTGATTCAATAGTAATTCAATTCAACCTCTGTAATGAGGAATTAGGAACCTCTTAAATAGAATTCTTGAAATGAATCAATGGTCAGGATCAACCTTAATGAATGGTTAGGATTAGATAGAAGATTCAGTTAAGATGGAAACTTCCTTGTGCAGGTGAAGTGAATTGTTTCAAATTTGAGTGTGATGAGTAGTTAACTGAACTTGTCATAGGGTGTGAGATCAAGTTAACTAGATTGATTCCAATTTGAGAGATAGTCCACTCAGAGTTTCCATTTAGAACTAAAGAGAGAATCTTGAAGATATTATTTAATTTAATAAGTGAGATATGAGCTCATAACTTTTTCATTTAATTGAATAATCACATTTAATTAATTAAAGTGGACATAATTATTAAATTAAACATTTCAATTCCCTAGTACATTAGCCTTAGGATATAATTTAATTTAATTAAGGTATAAATACTTAAAATTAAATTAAATCTTAATTAGTAGGTTTAATGTGACTAATATGAGTCAATAATTTAAGAATTAAATAAATAGCATGATTAATGCAGATTAGGGTTTTCTGCATTTGACACTTAGGTCAAGTAGTAAAAATCAAAACTAGAATTTCCTAGTGATATAGGACTTAGGAATTGATCATAATAGACTAGAATTGGTGATCATAGCAATGAGCCAAATTTGGTGTATTACATTTTTCCCCTCTTTGAATGAATGTGTGAGCAACACGTTCGATTCAAACAAAATCATAAAGCATGATGTGCAGATCAACAAATAAGATCAGTTCTGAAGTTGATGTTATGGAGACCAATTGATAAGCTTTTAAGGACCATCTCCAAAACGAAGCTTGATCCTAAGGAATCCAAGTAGAACACCTAGATACCTAAGATTGATAGTATTTAAAAGATTATCTCTAGAACAGAGCTTAACCTTTAAGGATCTAGATAGAACATCTAGATACCTGAGATTGATAGCATTTAAAATATTATCTCTAGAATGGAGCTTAACCTTTAAGGATCCAAATAGAACAACTAGATACCTGAAATTGATAGCATCTAAAAGATTATCTCCATGATGGAGCTTAACCTTTAAGGTTCCAAATAGAACATCTAGATACCTAAGATTGATAGCATTTAAAATATTATCTCCAAAATGGAGCTTAATCTTTAAGGATCTAGATAGAACACCTAGATACCTTAGAGTTGATAAGCATTTAAAAGAATATATCCAGAATGGAGCTTAATCTTTAAGGATCTAGATAGAACATCTAGATACCTAAGATTGATAGAATTTAAAAGATTATCTCTAGAATGGAGCTTAATCTTTAAGGATCTAGATAGAACACCTAAATACTTGAAATTGTTGAAAGATAGCAAGATAGAATTATGAGTCATAGAATCATCCCCAGAATGAGGCTTGATCTTCAAGAGTCAAGGTTTAGATTGTCCCGATACCTATCCATAGAATTCTTTATAAGATGTGATAGATGGCAAAGATGCCAAAAAGAGGGGAATAAGATGCACCAAGTGACGAGATGCCCCAAGTGATGGCGACATAAGATGGGAAAGGGATGCCCCAAGCAATAAAGATTTAGATTGATTTGAATTTCAAGTTCAATGATGTAATCATCCTAGAAATGTATATGTGGAAATGTGGCCTTTGTTTAACACACACAGTTCAACATGGTCCTTGTATGCGGATTCATCCTGGAATGAACATGAGATTGTTCACCCAAGAGGAGTCCTACAAGATGACATGTTGCCTTCTATCTAGGTGGACTTTACCTACTTACGCTCTCAGATTTGAGGTACAAGTAATCAGACCATTCTAGAATGAAGGTTTTAAAGATGATTAATCTATATGAATATGCAAGTAATCTAAATGATTATGCCATTAATCTAAGAACATATAAATAGAATTAACTAAATGAATGCATATTAATTCTAAATGATAGTAATCTAAGAAAAATGAGAGCTTTATGAAAGTATTAAACTTAAATGAGTATGCAATTCAACAGCAATTCTATAGCAATTCAATTCAACCTCTATAATGAGGAATTAGGAACCTCTTAAATAGAATTCCTAAAATGAATCAACGGTCAGGATCAACCTTGATGAACAGTTAGGATGAGGTAGAAGATTCAGTTTGTTGGAAATGATTGAAATGATCATAAGAAAAGTTGTTGGAATAATTTATGGAACTAGTAAAGAATGTTCTCAATCATTGTTTTGTCATTGATGTCAAACTAGCTACTTGCAGGGATGACAATTGCTTTAGTGATCCAAATACTATCAATTAGTTGATTGTCAAGGTGGAGGCAATCAATAAGATGTAACTAGAACACCTAGAGAAAGGTTGAATTTATGATGTTGTAATGAAGTACAAGGATCAGTTAAGCCATTGATGAAACAGTGTATTGGATGACATACTAAAAGATACAAAGAATGAGCACACTGAAACATATCAAAGATCTAAGGTTTTAGCTAAGTCTTTTGTAAAGCTCAAACTAAGTTCATTAGAGAGAAGGAGCCGAGCAAGCTAGTAATTGCCGAGCAAGTTTAGGTGCCGAGCACTAAGTGTCAAGCAAAATCAAGTGCCGAGCAAAATCAAGTGCCGAGCAAAACCAAGTGCCAAGCAAAACCAAGTGCTGAGCAAAACCAAGTGCCAAGAAAAACCAAGTGCCGAACAGAACCAAGTGTCGAGCAGGTATAGGTGTCGAGTAACACAGAGGTGTTGAGCACCAGTAACTCAATAATGCCAAGTAACACAGAGGTACCAAGCACTAGCAACTCAATAATGTCGAGTAACACAGAGGTGCCGAGCACCAGTAACTCAATAATGCCGAGTTGCTGCATTATTTTGGAAATAAAAGATTCATTAGATCTAAGCCGACAAAGTTGTTATCTAGAAATCTATGAATTAAAAGGAAGATAAGAATGATGAGTTGGTGGCACAAAACACCATGTAGAACATTTTTAAGATACAACTGGCAAATTTTCTAGAATAGAACAAGATATGGGGTAGATACATTATATCCTACCTAATCCATTTTCAAACCCTAAGATTGGAAAAGAAAAATTGAGCGGCAAAAGGAAAATCAGACTTCTATATAAGAAGACATAAGTTTAAAAAATGGGGATAGTGTGAGAGAGAGCCGTGGTCAAGCATAAAAGCATGAAGTGCTAAAGAATGTGCTAAGGAGAAGAAAGAGCAGGAACTCTATTTAAATAGATGATCACAAGAATGATTGCATTAGCAGAATGAGTAATAAGACTCAAGGAGATGAAGCTTGAGAAGGAAACAAGCAGCTAGAGCTGAAGTAATTGAAGCCAAGCATAAGGATTGAACTGAAAGAGTGATATGAAATTTGCAAAGTATGTTGTAAGTTATGTCAGATCAAAAGACCAATATCATTACTTTCTAGCAATTGTAACAATAAGATAAATCCTATGGACTTAGGTTGGTTTAACAGCCATTAGATAAATCCTTTAATAGGGTGGCATTCCTAGTGAATGTTCTAAAGACCTTTAACCAGGCCCATTCCTAACAGTTTGGTGAAATCCTCTAACAAGGTCACATTTAACAGTGTGTTGTAAGCCTTTAATAGGGCAGGCTTTTAACAGGGCATCACTTCAGAAGAGTGAAAATCAAGTAGCATGTTACTAGTGGTTTTTCCCAAATTGGGTTTCCACGTAAATCATTGTGTTACGTGTTGATCTTGAATGTTTTATCTTTACATGTTGATTTACAGTAATTTGCATAGATGACTGATTTAAGTTTGAACAGATGAAAAGGGTATGGATTTATAAAAAAAAGGTATTAATAGGGCATTTGGACCTTGAATAACTGATTCACCCCCCCTCTCAGTTATTCTAAAAGAATTCTAACACAGATAAGATGGAAACTTCTTTGTGTAGGTGAAGTGAAATGATTCAAATCTGAGTGTGATGAGTAGTTAATTAAACTTGTCATAGGGTGTGAGATCAAGTTAACTAGATTGATTCCAAATCGAGAGATAGTTCACTCAAAGTTTCCATTTAGAACTGAAGAGAGAATCTTGAAGATATTATTTAATTTAATAAGTGAGATATGAGCTAATAAATGCCTTTTTCATTTAATTGAATAATCACATTCAATTAATTAAAGTGGATGTAATTATTAATTAAACATTTTAATTCCCTAGTACATTAGCCTTACGATATAATTTAATTTAATTAAAGTATAAATACTTTAGATTAAATTAAATCTTAATTAGTAGGTTTAATGTAACTAATATGAGTCAATACTTTAGGAATTAAATAAATAGCACAATTAATGCATATTAGGGTTTTTTGCATTTGACATTTAGGCCAAGTAGGAAAAATTAGAACTAGAATTTCCTAGTGACATAGGACTTAGGAATTGATCAAAATAAACCAGAATTGGTGATCATGGCAATGAGCCAAATTTGGGGTATTACACTGGCAGGAAAGGACTTCCATCATGAGGATGCCACAAATGACTATGATGTTTGCATCAGGGACTATTGTAGGATGACTTTGTATCTAGCAGAAAAGGCTCTCCATTTGAATATACCTAATGAGATAAGTCTACAAGACTCTAAAGAATTACTGGATCCCCTGTTCAATGTAGATAAAGTCGATGAAAGACCCATTCTAAATGCAAAGGTTGATAGACAAGAAGGAGATGACATCAATCATTGAGTGAGACATGTCATTAGAATGATAAAGGATTGGATCAAGAAACCTTTTCCACTTGATCCAATTCCTGATACTAAATCCTTCCATACACATGCTCACCTAGAAAGGGGTAAAGGAAGGAAAGTCACAGTTCCTATCTTTATGCTCTAGTCTCCTATTAGGCCAGAGAGAGTCTACCAGCTTGATCACCTAGTTGGATAGTATCACCCTCTAGAGAGAAAGGGAAAGAAGAAGAGAACATCTCCTCAGAGGATTCAAATAGAATAGGTTGCAAAACATGTGTCTCCTTAGTAGCAAGAATAGAGCTCACAAGGGTCCCAAGGTATTGGAGCTACTCAAATCCAAGATGAACCTCAGCTGCCTCCTGTCATGCCAAGCCAACCAAGAGAGGGAGAGATTCTAGAAGCCTCCATTCCTCATGTACAAGAAGAGCCCCCTTCTCCTTTCATCTCCAAGAAACATAAGAGGATCAAGATTAAGATGAAGAAAAGGCAAAGGATTAGTAGAATATTAGTACCTAATCCATCTATTCCTAAAACTATTTTAGAGGAAGAAGAAGATGAGGAAGAAACAAAATCAGAAGAGGAGGAGGAACAGGTACCCCTACAAAGAAGAACTCGATTAGCGAAAGTTACAGAGCTAGAAAGAAGAGAGAGTGCTATGAATACACCACCATCTACCCAAGTAGAACCATTAGAACATTCTTCTTTGGAAGACAAAGTGTAGCACTGGGTGAATGAGCAAAGGGAAGGAGGTGAGGATGTTTTCTCTATGATAGATTTTTATTTCATGCCCATGGGTATAGAGTTGGTTGGAGATAAGATTAGAGACACCCCTATAGGTGAACTCTAATAGGAAGACTGGACATAGATGTTGCTAGATACATAGGGTCTTGATCTTACTCCTCCTTCTCCACCACATATTATGGTGGTAGATAAGGGTTCAGTAACTCCCCCACCTCTGAGTTTAGAAGAGGAACATATTCAAAAGGAAACATCACCACAAGAGCAACCAAAGATGAGGGCTATTGATGAAGCATCAAAGGAGGGACAAATGGTGGAGTATGCATAATAACCTTCCCAAAATGTCAAGGAACAAGCTACATGATCGATGGAGACTAAAGTTATAGAAGGAGAGTCCTCATAATAGGAGATGACTCCAAGCAAGAGCGATAAAGGGAAGGAGGTAGTTGAACACACCCCTTATCATCCAGAGCCAAGGTTATAAAGAAACACATCCTGAGATGGTTTCAAAAGGAGATAATGAGAAGTGCTAAGTCTTAGTTTCATGCTTCAAAGCATGATATTTGTGATATTGTAGAGATATTGAACAAACCTCAGTCTCCATTACATGATGCAATGCCATTTACATTTGTCACTACAATACAGAACAAGGATTTATTTGCACAAGTGGCTCTCCCTCTTGAAGGTACAGATGTAGAAGCCATTAGTCTTGAGGATTATGAAGTAAAGGATGTTATGTTAGGAAGGCCTACACAAGATTCAACCTGATAGATGATGTCTATGGGAGTCAAAGATGTTCTCAAGAACATGGAACAAGATGAGATTGAACTCTAAACACTTCGAAGTCAAGTTGAGATCCTAAAGGGATATCTAGTTGAAGTTTTTGGTCCTCTTGATCCTGAGTGCCTTGAGTAGACTTTAAATACCATTCTTAAAGAAGGGGAAGGTGTATGGCTCAATCCATCTTTGAGAGCTTTTCAGGAATGGTGATAAAGCCTTGAGGATAGAGGTGTTACTACAATCACAGGCAATTTGAAGTTACTACATGCTATGCAAGAGAATGTGAATAAGATCATAGAAATTTTGAGGCAAGACTTTAGTATCATGGATGAGGTATGGGCATGGAGCAAGGATTTGTAGACTTTACAAACCATAAAAGGGCAAAGGTACTGCACTTTTATCGATGCATATATCAAAGAAGAGCTAGACTTGATTGATGATTGGATAGAGAAGATAGTGGATGGCAATAAAGTGATGGAAACATTACACAAGGAGATCCATCATCTCAAGGACCAAGCTTGAGAGAAAATTTTGGAAGCAGAAAAGTTGTACAGTGATGCATGCTTAGACATTTTTGAAGATGAAGAATGAGAGAAGCTATTGCCAGTTGAGGTAGTAGTAGAGAATTTTAAGAAAGCATTAGAGGAATAATCTAGTGATGAAGATTTCAGATAGGCCTTCAGGACAGAGGAAGCACTGTTAGAGTTGGACACCAAACTCGGAGACTTTGCAGAGACTTGAATTGAGGTGGACAACTACAGATAGAAAGTGAAGGATAAATATGAGGCTTTAGATCTTCTAGATGTGTCCAAAATTATTGAGATGATGGATAAATTCAAGGGAAAATATCCAAACATAGTTTTGGGATGAAGAAGAACAAAACCCAAATGCCAGAATTTTAATTTTGACACTCAGTAAAATTTTGAGTTTTTCACCCAGTCGAGGTCCATAAGTCTACAACTCTGTAGGTATGTAGCTCCACATTTTCATGCAACTCCATAGCTCTACAGTTTCACATTTTCATACAGGTCCATAGGTGCATAGGTATGTAGGTCCACAGCTCCGCAATTCAGAGGTGCACCAATAGTTAACTACCAATTCCAAAAATAGTGCCTTCCATGCATTGAGAATACAATCTAATAGCAGTTTAACTCTGACACACACCTAGTGAAGGACCAACTTCTATTTTTGGCACCTCCATGCACTTCCACTTCAACTGATGGCTTCCTCCTACTTTCTCTCTCATGCTTTCCTTATTTTTGACATGTAAAGGGCTCATGCATCCAATTAATGAATAAAATATGGATGGAGTCCCTCTAAGCACCAGATTAATTGTTATTCTATATATATTTAGTTTTTTTTAATGTTTTAAAAGCATTTTATTACATGAAGATATCTCTCACTCTCAACATAAATTGAGGAGATGATTTCTTATAAATACCCCATTGTAAAATATAACAGGTGTTGCCATTATTATGCAATAAAGTTATGCTTTTGGTGCTCGCATTTGGACTATAGTTATTCTTGCCTGCAGGTGTCATTGTTTTATGAATTTTATTCATGAGATTGTGATTGAGCCAAAGATTTATTGCATTATTTCTAGTTGTGCAATATTTTAGTTTAGGTGGTTGCTACAGATTTACAAATTTTGCTAACATAACGAGCTTGAGAAGAGATCACCCAATTGTGTCTGCATAGCTTTTCATCTTGCACGAGTGTACCTTTTGTGGCCTTACAATTTGATGAAAGTAAAAACATCATATGATTGTTAAAGTTTCTCACTGACGATTACATAAATGGATTCTAAGAAGTGTTGCTCTTTTTTCATTGATTTTCTATCGATTTCTTCAAAAGTTTAACTCACAACGTGTTGTTTTCTATAGCTTATGTCCATTTAGGATTTCAATTTCATGTTATTTGCTTTTTTTTTCATTATTTTCTTTGGTAACCTCTTGCTAGAATAGGAACTCATTTTAGTTGCACTATTAAAATTGCATTCATTGAAAAATCAGAAAATACAAAAATATTGTTCTTTTGTGTGTTATTTTGAGACAGAAAATAGATTTACTTCATTCTAAGATTATAGTAAAACCAGCAAAGGCCTCCTTGTGAACAATCACATTTATCTTCAACTGAGTGGATTTTGGTACATCACAAGACAAATACTAAACCTTGGTGTTGATCCCAAAAGATTAGCTTTTCAAGAGAGGAATTGCCCAATAGATTCTTGTTATTGATCTCATGCAAAACGACTACCCAACAGAAGTGGCGCTAGAAGGAGGGCCCCTTTTGACTCCCAAAAAGGAAGAAAATTTGTTAAAGTTTTGGAATTGTACACTTTTACAATAATATGTGCTTCATAAAAGTTCAAAAAATTTCCTTAGTTTTTCGACAAATTTAGGTCTACAGCTCTGCAAGTATGTAGGTCCATAGGTCTACAGGTCTGCAAGTGTGTAAGTGCACCAAACTTTGTGGTGTGCAAAATTCAAAGAAGTGAGAATGTGTACTTCTATAGAGAGGTGCACTTTTTCTAGAATTGATGCAAGCTAGAGGATATTGATCCAAACTCTCCATTTCAATGAGCATTAAGGTCTACGCCAAGTGCACATGAGTTTCTCAAGCTTACCCACTTTGGCAAACCACGCAGTGACAAGGGAACATCTCAAGTTCAACCACTTCCATTCAAACTTTCATCATCTTCTTCAACTCCACCTCCACTCTAACCACCTGGTGGACCACCACATGCTCCAATAGCTACTCCTCAACAACCACCATTAGGTCCACCAAACCCTCCAATGGCCTTTTTCACAAACATTGTGGATTCACCAATAAATTTGAGAGGTGCACTGCATGACCTCCCTAAGAATCCCAAGAAGTTTTTCCCAGATTCATCTATGGTGAGACTCAAACTACTAAAGATCATGTCAAGGTATTCAAGGAAATTTTCAACCAAAAGCAATTTGCTAATGAGGACATGGTTCTTCATTTATTTCCCCACTCTTTGGGAGAAACTGCCTTCAATTGTTATGTCAATTTGCCACCTAGGTGCATTGGAGATTGGGATACATTCAAAAAATTGTTCTTGGAACAATTCAAAACATTTATCAATCTAGCTATGATACATCAATAATTCATATCATTCAAAAGGGACCCAGCCGAGATAGTCTCCTGCTTCAACCATTGCTTTCATATGGCCTACCACAAGTTGGAGACACCATACACCATACCAGTTGAAGCCACTATTCAGATTTATCTAAATGCTATGGACTACAATTTTTCTGAGAAGACTTCTTGTAGAAAATATCGACACATTGGATAAAGTCTTTGCAGAAGCAATCACGTTCATGAAGCAAGCCAATCCTAATGGAGGAGGAATTATGCTTCTAGCACAAGTAGTTCCTACAATGCCAACATACCATATGGGAGCACCCACAGTGCCTAGCCAGTTCATACCTATGAACCCAATTCCATTACAATAGGCACCCACTCCACAAACTCAAGTGATAACATATCTGGGGTATGAGCCTTCAAAAATTTCTTTCTTCGAATAGAGAGTAACGGTTCCTTTGGAAATAGATAACAATCTTATTTCGAAAGTTGGTCAAATGAAGAAGACTATGTCACAAATGAAAAATGAGCTGACATGTCTTAGATTGTCACAAGGACAAAATAACAACTTCCAAAGAAATAATGTTGGCCCCTACAACAATAATTTTGGTCAAAATTACAATAGGAACTTCAATGGGAATAACAACAACAATGCAAGAAACAATGGCGGAGGAAACAACTTCAATACTCGTGATCGCAACAATTGCTTCCAAAGGTAAAATCAACAATGAAACACTCGACCAAATAATGGAAGCATTCTTGCTGATAACAAAAACAACATTCAATATGCTGATATCAATCAATATGATGATAGTCAAAATGTGCCTAACAACGATGGTTCATACTACAATGGTAATCAGGAGGTGAATCAAAACTCACAAGTAAATTACAATCCTCCTCTTGTTCAATTCAATGCTATGCTATTGGAATCTTACGATTCTACACAGAATCCAAAAGTGGAACAATCAACAAATGAAGAATTATCATTCCCATTTAGCCAAGAACTAGACCTTCAACATGATGAAATGTTTGCCTTTCAAAATGACAATCAAAATACATACAATCTCATAAATAGAAAGGATCCCTTGACGAATGGGATCCCTCTAGGTTTGTGACCAACTCCATCTGATCCAAGAGAAAGTAACAATTTGCCACTGGTAAGACCAATGTAGGGAGGACAATAGAATCAAAATCAAGTAAACATACCAACAATACTAAAGAATCCTGCTTGGTCCACTAAAAAGTACAATGCAGTAGAAGATTTGAAGAAAACCAAAGCAAATAAGTCCATGTTTGACATGTTACAGAATCATCCACAACAAAGAGAAGCCCTCATGAGGACATTGGATAATACAAAGGTTTCCCACAATATGAACATTGTCCCTCAAGAGACAGTATCACAACAAGTGAATGCTGCAGAAGTGATGCCCACTATGTTCAAAGAAAAAGTTGGGTACCCCCATTTTTGCTTAGCATCAGGATATATGGGAAGAACATTCACAATTGCCTCATTTATTTAGGAGCTTCGTGTAACATAATGCCATTATCAATAGCTCAAAGGCTAGGAGTTAGTCCTCAACTCTCTAATCGAGTGGTGATACAATTGGATAAAACAGAGGTAAAAGTCATTGGTATATTGAAAGATGTGTGGATACAGTTAACAGTTGACCCTCAGGTCCAGGATGTTATTGACATACATTTGGTAGATAGACTAGAAACATATGGATTGCTTCCAAGCAGAGAATGGACGAAATGTTTGAGACGATGGTTTTCTATAGACTTCACTCAATTATGGTTACCATGGAAAGGATTGAACAATCAAATCAAGATAGATGCTGAGCCAAAATTGAAAACAATGATCATAGATTACAATGTCCTAAATGAGATAGAATTCTCACAATTGGATTTGGGTTCATACAAAGTGATGGTATTGGATATGGTTCAAACAATACACCTCAAGATCAGAAAGAAGAACCTAAGGTGCCAGTGCCCAAAAGTGAAATCGTGACACAGTTCATAGATAATATGGTGACTAATTTACAATGTTTAGGAGAAGAATCTGAGTTGAGGTACCCCCATTTTTGCTTAGCATCAGGATATATGGGAAGAACCTTCACAATTGCCTCATTGATTTAGGAGCTTCATGTAATGTAATGCCATTATCAATAGCTCAAAGGCTAGGAGTTAGTCCTTAACTCTCTAATCAAGTCGTGATACAATTGGATAAAATAGAGGTAAAAGTCATTGGTGTATTGAAAGATGTGTGGATAAAGTTAACAGTTAACCCTCAGGTCTAGGATCTTATTGACATACATTTGGTAGATAGACTAGAAAAATATGGATTGCTTCCAAGTAGAGAATGGACGAGATGTCTGAGATGATGGTTTTCTACAAACTTCACTCAATTATGGTTGCCATGGAAAGGATTGAACAATCAAATCAAGATAGATGCTGAGCCAAAATTGAAAACAATGATCATAGATTACAATGTCCTGAATGAGATAGCATTCTTACAATTGGATTTGGGTTCATACAAAGTGATGGTATTGGATATGGTTCCAAACAATACACCTCAAGAGCAGAAAGAAGAACCTAAGGTGCCAGTGCCCAAAAGTGAAATCATGACACAGTTCATAGACAATATGGTGACTAATTTGCAATGTTTAGGAGAAGAATCTGATCCCAACATTCTCCTCCTTCTAGGATTTTGTCGATTACACAAAGTTAGTCACTGTGAATTTGAGTGTTCATCATGTCAAGAAGTAGTTGCAAAGGTATTGACCCACATGATGGAAAACAAGGATACAAAGACCTCAAAAAATGAACTCACATAAAGTCAAAATTCTGTGAATTCATTCCACCTTGTTGAAAAATATGGCAAAAGAAAGTGAAGATCTAAATGTGTCATACAGTGATACCTCTTCAGATGATGGAGGTTTTCTTCTCCTCCTCCAAGGATGATCAAATTCCAAAGAAGAAGACGATATGTGAAAGGTAAAGGATGGACTTTAGTAGTCATTCATCCTGAACCTAAAGTTGAGGAAATCAAAGAGTTGATAGGGTAAATTCAAGATAAACAAGAAAAATATACACTGCCTCTATCTATAGATTATGAAGAGGATTCATCAAGTCCTACACAAGGAAAGTTACAATGGGTTCCTAAGAAACAATCATTCAAGGCCTGAGTGAAAGATAAGTTAAGGATGAATAAGCATAAAGTCATAAAACCCAAGGAAAATGCAATTTGGACACTCCACTTTGATGGTTCCAGGTGCAAGATGGAAGCCGGTGCAGATATTGAATTAGTCAACCCAAAAGGTAGGTCTTTCTATGCCACATATCGGTTACAGTTTAATGCACTAACAATGCTACAAAATATGAGGCATTAATCTAAGGACTCCTCTTTGCACTGGAGAAAGGAGTCACGGCTCTTAAAATTGAAGGGGCTTCCCAATTGGTCATACTACAAGTAAAATCCATATACTCTTGCAACGAAAAAAGATTACTTGCTTACAGAAAAAGGGTATGGGATATATTGGATGATTTTAAAGCCTCAAACATCAAGTCCATTCCAAGAAGAAAGAATATGGTAGCAAATACTCTCGCCATCTCAGCAAGTGCTCTTCAACTAGTTGAAAGAACCAAGTTGAAAAGATTTTCAGTAGAATTGGTCACTGTTCCATCCATCCCTAATAATATCACAAACTTTCAGGTCTTTCAAGATGATCAACATATACTTGAGTTTATCATGTGTAGTCCCCATTTTGAGGGACAAGAAATGATACCCCAGATGACAAACCTGAAGATGATGGACTTGAAGATGAAGATAGGATTTTGAATTTAAAAACTAATACTATCCAAAAGGAATGGTTGAACTACAACGCATCTTTGACCATGATGAATCAGCACTCAATAGAAGGGAAACCCAAGAAAAGGGAATCGAAGAATGTGACTCATAAAATTTGGGTACTAATGAAGAACTAAGAATGGTACATATAGGAAAAGTGTGCAACTCACATGAAAGGGATGACATGCTCAAATTACTCACCGAGTATAAGGATGTCATTTCCTAGAGCTATGAAGAGCTAAAGACTTATGATCCTAAGATTATCACACATGATATCTCACTGAAGCTCGATGCCAAACCATTCTGACAAAGACAAAGACCGGTAAACCCTCTCATTGAACCACTGATCATGAAGGAAGTAAAGAAGTTAATAGATGTTAAATCATATTTCCTATCTACCATTCCACATGGGTGGCCAATTTGGTTCCCGTATGGAAGAAGACAGGAGAGATTCATCTTTTTGTTGACTTTTGTAACTTGAATCTAGCATCTCAGAAGGATAACTATCCTCTACCCTCTCTAGATGAGGTACTACAAATTGTTAATGGTTTCCAAATGATGTCATTCTTGGATGGTTACTTGGAATATAATGAGATGATGGTTGACGAAGAAGATAGGCTAAAGATGACTTTCACAATGAAGTGGGAACTTTTTCCTATAGAAGGATTCCCTTTGGACTAATTAATGTAGGAGCTACATTTCAACAAGTGATGGATGAAGCTTTTAAAGGATTGATTAACAAAAGCATAGTCATTTACATGGATGAGTTAACTATCTTTTCAAAAGATCAAAGTACTCATATTGCTGATCTGAGACAGGTATTCAATAGGTGTCATAAATGCAGCATATCTCTCAATCCCAAGAAATTCTCATTTGGTATTACTAAAGGAAAGCTCCTAGGACATGTTATTTCTGACACTGGAATCTCCATTGATACGGATAGAGTCAAATCTATTCTAAAGTTAGCACCTCCACAGAGTCGAAAAGAATTGAAATCTTTCTTAGGAAAGATAAACTTTGTGCGAAAATTCATATGTGGATTTGCAGACATAGTTTGCCCTCTTGATGATTTATTCAAGAAGGGAGCTAAAACAGAGTGGTCTCCAGAGATAAATAAATCATTTGAAGATATCAAGGTCACCATTTCAATGACCCCAATTTTGGTGAGTCTAGATTACGAGTTACCTTTCAAGATTTATTCCTTCGTTTTTGAACATTCTTGTGTAGGGATCCTGACATAGAAGAGAGAGAAAGAAGATGAGAGACTAATTGCTTTTATGAGTTTTCCTTTGAAAAATGAAAAGTTGAAATATTCAAACCTTGATAAACAATCCTTTGCATTAATCAAGGCAATAAAGAAGTTCTTCCATTACATACTGAGAAGTAAGGTGTATGCAATTGTACTTGATCCAATAGTAAAAATGCTTTTGATGTAGAATGAATTTGGTAAAAGGAGAGGAAAGTGAATGGCCATACTTCAAGAATTTGATCTTCAAATTCAATCCATGAGATTAGTTAGAGTTCAAGGGTCATCAAAAATGATAGTTGATAACCAGGATGGAAATGAAAAGGAATTCAGGTTTGACGATGAAACAAATGAGGATGAACAAAAGAAGATGGTTGTATCACAAATTGACATTAATCAAGGAGTGGTGCTAGATGTTTGGTATCAAGACATTGTTTATTATCTCCTACAAGATCAATGCCCAAAGTGGATGAATAGTTCAAAACTTAGGGGACTTAAAATGAACTGTGAATCTTATATGTTGCATGACAACAAGTTGTATAAAAGAAATTATGAAGGGATTTATCTGAAGTGTTTAGGTTGTGGTGAAGCAAAAGAAGTCTTGGAACACTTTCATATCAAGTATGGTATAGGACATGGTTTGGCAAAAGCAATGACCCATGTGATTCTAAGATCAGGTTATTTTTGGCCCTCGATATTCAAAGACACTTTCGAGCATGTATGCTCTTGTCATAGCTATCAAACCAGCGCCAACAAAGAAAGGAATCCGACAATGCCCTTACAACCTATGTACAAGATATACCCCTTCGCAAAGTGGGGTCTACATTTCATTGGTCCAGTCAACCCACCATCATCAACTAGACATGCATTTATTCTCATAGCTATGGATTATTGCACATGATGGACGAAAGTAGAAACATTCAAAATTTGCACTACTAAGGTGGTGATAGATTTCTTGGAAGAATACATTGTTACTAGATTCAGAATGTCATTTTCTCTTGTATGTGATAACAAATCTGCTTTTGCATCTGCATTCTTGACCCAATGAATTTGAAAACAAAGTCGTTATCAAGTTCTCTTCAAACTACTACCTACAAGGAAATGGGATAGCGAAATCCACAAACAAGAACTTGATCACAGTAATAAAATGATTGTTGAAGGAGAATCCTAGGGATTGGCATACACAACTGAAATACGCCCTATGGACAGATCAAGTGAGAGTCAAAAATGCCTTGGGGACTTCTCCATATTTGCTTGTTTATGGGCAAGAACTAGTGTTCCCACTTAATCTCAGAATTATGGTTTTGAAATTCATGAGTGGGTATGCTGAAGATGCTGACAAAGTACAAATTAGATTGATGAATCTTTTAGAGATGGATGAAAAACAAATAGCTGCATTGAAGCACGTGGCTAAATATCAAGCTATTGTGAAAAGATGGTTAAACAAGAGAGCCATGATCAAATAATTCAAGATTTTTGACCTTGTTCTACTCTGGGATAAGGAAATAGAAAAGTCAGGTAGTCATACCAAGTTTCAATGCTTGTGGATAGGCCCTTATCAAATCACAAAAATTCTTGGAGAAAACACTTTTAGGCTTAGTTCCTTATAGGGGGAATTTCTCCCCTTGCTCATAAATGGGTTGTTTCTAAAGCATTATTTTGAAGCCTAAAACACACACACACACACACACACACACATAAAATTAGTTAGCTTTTATTTTCACATTTAGCTTAGATTTTCATTCCTGCAAGTGTGTCTACTTTCATGTTGAGTGTTTTCTTTCAGTCGTGTGTTTTCTTTCAAAGTTGTGTCAGTCATGGGGGGTAAGGCATACTTGAGATTTTCTCAAAGATTTCACTAACCACCCTTTGGTTCTAATTTTAGGAAGAGGTATTTCTTTGTCAAAACATTTTGATGATTGTGTGTCTTATACCAACCAAGGAATAGGTATTTCTTGTGGAAATAGGAGATTTTTAGTCTACAAATCAAAGGCCTAGACTAACAAGTTCTCAACGCTTTGCAAATCTTAAAAATTTGATTGTTTTAGGTTTTTTCAATTTGAAGTCAAAGATGGCAAGAGATGATCCAAACTTCAACCGGTTAGAACAAGAGGGGTCTCCTCAAAAGGTTGCTAAGATCATTGTTTGGTGTGAGAGTTTCCAAAAAAAAAAAGTTGTAAAAGAGGAATGCAAAGGATATTCACAAGAGATTGAATCCAAGAAATGATGCTAATGTCTTGACTACATAGTCTGAGCATAGTTAGGATACTGGGAAAAAAAAATACGATGTTAAGTCTGACGGATTCTGAAGATCTAAAATGGCAAAAGATATGTTCTCAAAACAAAGTATCTTGTTTTCAAAGCATTGTCTCATCAAAAGTAACATTTTGAATAACATGGAGAAATTGTTTAAAAGGCTAGAAATTAAAAGAATGTGACATCTCACCAAGAGCCCTCAAATTGATTCTCTCATCTGGTCAAGCGACTAATTGATAAAAATCCATCGTCAAAATTTCGGATGATAAAGCTGGGAAGAGTAGAAGATTGTTTTCTAGTTGTCAGAAAACTTTGATTGACAACATCTTGACACATCAAAGGAAATGAATACACAATGTACGCACTATTTTTGAAGGTTTCAAGTTCTGAGTTTTTGATTGAAGAGTAATTTGAAAGATGCTTGAGATGTTTGAAGTCTAGTTGGTGTTTGACACACGTTAGAGGAATGTTTGCTAATGAAGAAATGCCTAGGTCATTTCTTCCTTTTTTTAGGGCTATTTGTTGTGGTGTCCACAACACACGCCCCATTCCTCACTAGGTATGGGGACCTCCTACTTTTTCGACTCCCAGACTCACAATTCGAGAGTTGGGTTAAGAAAGTTTGTTTAAAAGTTAGAATTTTAGAGTCAAGAATTTAAAAAAACACAAAAAATAAGAAAATTGAAAAATCACAAAAAAATTTAGAAATTGAAAAAAATAAAAAAATTAGAAACCTCAAAAAGTTGAAATGCAATTTTATTTTTTTTAAGTTAATAATAAAAATTTTGTCCCACCCATGCATGAGGTAAGCACTGCACATTGGTGCGCATGTCGAGGTGTGGCGCATGTCTTGTTCGACGTGCAAGGGGAGGGAGGGGTTATAAAGCCCTTCTCCCACTTTCCCCCTTCATCATTTTGTCTTTCTCCTTTAAGAATCATGGTGAGCGCTCCCCCTTCATCTCTACCATAACACAATGCCACACACTTGCACTCGGGGTTGCACGCGCCAACGTCGTGCCCATGCTATGTGTGCTTGGTGTCTCTTGGCGCTACACACTTCGGAGCCGTGCCGCGAGCTGCTCACACCTTGCACCATGTTTTTGATAAAAGTTTTTAAAATATATATATATATATAATGTTTTAAAAATATTTTAAAAATATTTTAAAAATATAAAATTTTTTTTTTAAATTAAAAACAAATAAATAAATAAATAAGATAAAAAGATTTCAAATATAGAAATAAATGAATCCCCAAAAGGGGATTTTTTATTTTATTTTTTTATTTACTTATATCTTTTGTTTTTACGCTCTTTGTGACTAACAAATGCTTTTCTCGCAATGTGTAGGTAACGGTAACATAATCAAATGTCATCCACGTCTAGAGTAGCACTAAAACCCATAGTTTTCAAGTTCCAAGGTGTACCCTCAAAGTCAAGATTCCATGATGACTATGTTGAGATCAGAGATACTGACATCAGACATATGGATTTAGGAGATTTTTTAAGAATTTGCAACAACCCAATAGAGAGGTCAACCTTGGTATCTGCATTGATCCAATCTGAATTAGTGAGTGTAGTGTCACATCCCGTGTTAGTACAGTCAACTAAATTAATCATGGCCCTATGATAGCATTTCATTCCTAATGAGAGGGCGGTCAAAAGCTTCTTAAGGGAAGTGGTATTGGATTTCTAACCTGATAACATTGAGAAGGTTTTCCACCTACCAAGAGTAGTCCAGTTCATCTGAATTTCCTATGAAGCAGTTGAGAGATGGTACAGGGAGCATCAGCAAGAGGCCATTGACATTATACAATCCTCGTACCTGATTGAGATGCCTCCTCAGGGAAGGATAACTAGAAAAGTGGATATGACTCAGGGATACATGAAGGAAGACATTAGATACTCCATTATTCTCCTAAGTAGAGTCATGGGCTTACCTGTAGCAAGTCATCTCACTACATTCATGGTCAATTTTATTGAGACCATCAGAAATGCAAGGATACCATTGGACTGGGCCACCACATTAAGTGAAAAATTGTGTGAGCAACTGAGGATGGTGAAGGACAAGAAGAAGTTTTATATGCCTTCTTATATGGTGTACCTACTTGCGGCGAAGGTAATGAACTATCCTAGTTTATACAATGAAAGGTAGTATGTAGGACCCCAATGCCTGGCCATACATAGTCTACCCTCAGTTGGTGAAGAAGAAGCTCTCAGCGTAGAGCAAGGAGTACAAAATCATGAATGATTCATTTATCTTTGCATTTATTAGATTCCTTGAGGGAGACTATGGGAAGAGGTTATCTGATGAAGCCAAAGCACAGATCATGGCTCTCAGAGCCTACTTCATTCAATTTAAGACATTCACATATCTTTGAGTAGGTGGTGCATCCATCAATCATAAGAAGCTTTTGAGATACCCAAGTGACAATTTGGTACTATAGGAGATCTCTAGGCAAATTGAGTTGGCCTATGAGAAGATAAAGAGGTAATAGAGACCCTACTGGGAATGGCCATTGGTCATTGGGTTGTATCATGTGAAGCGAAAATAGGATATTCTAACCTTTGAGTGGGAATGTGAGAACTATCCTTTTGAAGAATACAACTCTCCTCAGCCTTACTTTGACAATGTTGGTAAAGTGGAAAGCCTGGTTGTATATGTGTAAATATGACCTTTGTTTAACACACACACTTCAACATGGTCCTTATATGCAGATTCATCCTGGAATGAACATGAGATATAAGCTCATAAATACCTTTTTCATTTAGTTAAATAATCACATTCAATTAATTAGAGTGGATATAATTATTAAATTAAACATTTTAATCCCCTAGTACATTAGCCTTAGGATATAATTTAATTTAATTAAAGTATAAATACTTCAGATTAAATTAAATATTAGTTAGTAGGTTTAATGTGACTAATATGAGTCAATACTTTAGGAATTAAATAAATAGCACAATTAATGCAGGTTAGGGTTTTCTACATTCGACGCTTAGGTCAAGTAGTTAAAATCAGAACTAGAATTGCCTAGTGACATAGGACTTAGGAATTGATCAAATAGACTAGAGTTGGTGATCATGGAAATGAGCCAAATTTGGGGTATTACACTGGCAAGAAAGGACTTCCATCATGAGGATGCCATTGAAGATCATTGGATGAATGCCACAAATGACTACAATGTTCACATTAGGGACTATTGTAGGATGACTTTGTATCTAGCAGAAAAGGCTCTCCATTTGAATATTCCTGATGAGATAAGGCTACAAGACTCTAAAGAATTATTGGATCCCCTATTCAATGCAGAAAAAGTTAGTGAAAGACCCATTCTAAATGTAGATGTTGATAGAGAGGAAGGAGATGACATTAATCATCGAGTGAGACATGTCATTAGAATGACAAAGGATTGGATCAAGAAACCTTTTCCACTTGATCCAATTCCTTATACTATAATCTTTCATGCACATGCTCGCATAGAAAGGGGTAAAGGAAGGAAAGTCATAGTTCCTATCTTTTCACTCCAGTCTCCTATTAGGCTAGAGATAGAATAGGTTACAGAACATGTGTCTCCTCAGAAGTAGGAATAGAGATCACAAGAGTCCCAAGGTATTGGAGCTACTCAAATCCAGGATGAACCTCAACTACCTCCTATTATGCCAAGCCAACCAAAAGAGAGAGAGATTCCAGAAGCCTCCATTCCTCCTATACAAGAATAGGCCCCTTCTCCTTTCGTCTCCAAGAAACATAAGAGGATCAAGATTAAGATGAACAAAAGGCAAAGGATTAGTAGAAGATTAGTACCTAATCCATCTATTCCTAAAACTATTTTGGAGGAAGAAGAAGATGAGGAAGAAATAGAATTAGAAGAGGAGGAGGAACAGGTACCCCTACAAAGAAGAACTTGGTTAGCGAAAGCTACAGAGTTAGAAAGAAGAAAGAGTTTTACAAGTACCCTACCATCTACCCAAGTAGAACCATTAGAACTCTCTTCCTCGAAAGATGAAGTGTAGCATTGGGTGAATGAGTAAAGGGAAGGAGGTGAGGATGTTTTCTCTATGATAGAATTTTATTTCATGCCCATGGGTATAGAGTTGGTTGGAGATAAGATTAGAGACACCCCTACAAGTGAACTCCAATAGGAAGACTGGACATAGATGCCACCAGATACATAGGGTCCTGATCCTACTCCTCCATCTCCATCATAGATTACGGTGGTAGGTAAGGGTTCAGTAACTCCCCCACCTCCAAGTTCAGAAGAGGAACAAGTTCAAAAGGAAACATCACCACAAGAGCAACCAGAGATGAGGGCTACTGATAAAGCATCAAAGGAGGGATAGATGGTAAAGTATGCACAAAAACCTTCCCAATATGTCAAGGAGTAGGCTACAGGATCTATGGAGACTGAAGTTACAAAAGGAGAGTCCTCACAATAGGAGACAACTCCAAGCAAGAGTGATAAAGGGAAGGAGGTAGTTGAACACACCCCTTTGTCATCCAGAGCTAAGGTTATAGAGAAACACATCCTAAGATGGTTCTAAAAAGAGATAATTTGAAGTGGTAAGCCTCAGTTTTGTGCTTCAGAGGATGATATTTTTGATATTGCAGAGATCTTGAACAAACCTGAGTCTTCATTACATGATGCAATGTCATTCACATTTGTCACTACCATACGGAACTAGGATTTATTTGCACAAATGGACCTCCCTCCTAAAGGTACAGATGCAGAAGCTATTAGTCTTAAGGATTATGAAGTAAAGGATGTAATGTTAGGAAGGCCTATATGGGATTTAGCCTAACAAATGATGACTATAGAAATCAAAGAGGTTCTCAAGCACATGGAACAAGATGAGATTGAACTCCAAATACTTCGAAGGCAAGTTGAGATTCTAAAGGGATATCTAGCCAAAGTTGTTGGTCCTCTTGATCCTGAGTGCCCTAAGTAGACTCTAAATACCATTCTTAGAGAAGGGGAAGGTGTATGGCTCAATCATTTTTGAGAGCTTGTTAGGAATGGTGAGAAAGCCTTAAGGATAGAGGTGTTACTACAATCATAGGGAATTTGAAGTTACTGCATGCTATGTAGGAGAACTTGAATAAGATCATAGCAATTTTGAGGTAGGACTTCAGTATCATGGATGAGGTACGGGCATGGAGCAAGGATTTGCAGACTTTACAAGCCATAAAAGGGCAAAGGTACCACACTTTGGTCACTGTATATACTAGAGAAGAGGTAGACTTGATTGATGATTGGATAGAGAAGATAGTGGATGGCAATAAAGTGACGGAAACATTACACAAGGAGATCCATTGGGTTAAGGACCAAGCCTGAGAGTGAATTTTGGAAGTAGAAAAATTGTACAGTGATGCATGCTTGGAAATTTTTGAAGATGAAGAATGAGAGAAGCTATTGCCAGTTGAGGTAGTAGTAGATAATTTCAAGAAGACATTGGAGGAAGCATCTAGTGATGAAGATATCAGACAAGCCTTTAGGACAGAGGAAGCATTGTTAGAGTTGGACACCAAACTCGGAGACTTTGTAGAGACTCGAATTGAGGTGGATAACTATAGACAGAATGTGAACAATAAATATGAGGCTTTAGATCTTCCAAATGTGGCTAAAATTACTAAGATGGTAGAGAAATTCAAGAGCAACCATCCAAACATAGTTTTGGGATGAAGAAGGACAAAACCCAGATGCCAAAATTTCAATTTTGACACTCAATAAAATTTTGAGTTTTTCACCCTGTTGATTTTCGTAGCTCCACAGCTCTGCATTTCTACAGCTCCACATTTTCATGCAAGACCATAGTTTTGCATTTTCATACAAGTCCGCAAGTGCATAGTTACATAGGTCCACATCTCCACAATTTAGAGGTGCACCGACAGTTTACTACTAGTTCCAAAAATAGCGCCTTCCATGCATCAGGAATGCATTCTGATGGTAGTTTAACTCTAACACACACCTAGTGAAGGACTAGCTTCTATTTTTGGTGCCTCCATACACTTCCACTTTGACTGATGGCTTCCTCCTACTTTCTTTCTCATGCTTTCCCTATTTTTGACATGTAAAGTGCTCATGCATCCAATTAATGAATAAAATATGGATGGAGTCCCTCTAAGCACTATATTAATTGATAGTCTATATATATTTAGTTTGTTTTAATGTTTTAAAAGCATTTTATTACATGAATATATTTTTCACTCTCAACACAAATTGAGGAGATGATTTCTTATAAATACCCCATTGTAAAATGTAACAGGGGTTGTCATTATCATGCAATAAAGTTATACTTTTGGTGCTCGCATTTGAAAGGTAGTTATTCTTGCCTAAATATGTCATTGTTTTGTGAATTTTATTCATGATATTGTGATTGAGCCAAAGGTTTATTGCGTTGTTTCTGGTTGTGCGATCTTTTAGTTCTAGTGTTTGCTATAGATTTACAAATTCTACTGATGTAACGAGCTTGAGAAGAGATCACCCAATTGTGTCTACATATCTTTTTGTCTCACATGAGTGCACTTTCCATGGCCTTGTGATTTGATGAAAGGTGAAACATCATACGATTTTTAAAGTTTCTCACCGATGATTGCATCAATGGATTCTAGGAAGCACTACTCCTATTTTCATTGGTTTTCTACTAATTTCTTCAAACGTTTAACTCATGACGTGTTTTTTTTTGTAGCTTATGTTCATTTAGGATTTCAATTTCAAGTTATTTCAATTTCACATTATTTTCTTTTAGTTTCATTATTTTCTTTGCTAACCCCTTGTTAGAATAGGAACTCATTTTAGTTGCACTGTTAAAATTGCATTCATCAGAAAATTAGAAAATACAAAAATATTGTTCTTTTGTGTGTTATTTTGAGATAGAAAATAGATTTACTTCATTCCAAGATCATAGTAGAACTAGCAAAGTCTTCCTTGTGAACAATCACATTTATCTTCAACAGAGCAAGTTTTGGTACGTCGCAAGACAAATACTGAACCTTGGAGTTGATCCCAAAAGATTAGCTTTTTAAGAGTGGAATTGCGCAATGGATTCTTGTTATTGATCTCTTGCAAAATGACCACCCAATAGGTTCTTGGACATGGTAACTATTGCTTCTAGTCTAACATTCCCTTATAAAGAGAATTATGATATTTTTTTGCTTAACTATAATCATCCATATTAGGGTTAGGTAGGATTCATTAAATCTAATCATCTTTCTATTTTATTCCTCTTCTATAAAATTCCTTCTCAATCCTTATCAAATTCACCTCAAAATGGTTTATCTTGAAGTCTATGCCTCCAACTCATCAAGCTTATCTTCCACACACTTCACACAATCCAAGAAATCAACTTTTGTCAACTTATATTTAGTGAATCTTCAATCAAATTCATAATGATGTCACTTAGAAACAAGTAACCTTTAATGCTTGACACATACTATGTTACTCAGCATCCACTAAAATTACTTGGCACATACAGTATTTTACTATCACTCAACACTCACTAGAATTTACTCAATACATACTAACTTCACTCACTATACATTGTATCTTCACTTTTCCCGGCACTAACTAATTTTTTGTATGGCTTGAACTAACATTTTTCGGCTCCTACTAATGACTTAGTCAAGTTTGGATGACACTTTTTTCTTTCTTTTTTCTTCAAGACTTAGTCAATGTATCCATCCTTTACAACCTTAAGTAGATAAATAATACACTATGTCATCACTATCTTATCTAATCTCAATGCTCCTTTATATACCATATAACTCAAACTTTCCTCTAGGTGATCCTTTTATCTCATCTAATTAAATCCTCTTCATTAATCAAACAAATGATAGCATTCAAATCAAACAAGCAATTGTCTCAATAGAAAGTAGAAAGTTTGACATCATTGATAAAATAATGATTGTAACACATTCTCATACTTTTAAAAATCTTTTCTCAACACATTTTAGTGGAATATCCTAAAGTCCTCTGGCAAGGCTACTCCTAACAGGATGATTAAATCTTTTAACAAGGTCACCTTTAGCAATGTGTACTATAACCTTTAACGAGGTTAGCTCTTAACATGGATCACTTTAGAAAATTGAAAATTGGTGACATGTTGCTTTTTCTTTTTCCCAAATTGGATTTTCACATAAAATCCTAGTGTCAAACTTGTGTAGATGTTATTATGATGTTTTACTAATTAAATTTTACATTATGTAAGTATGTTATTTTCAGAATAGTAGAAAGCCAATTAATTTTACAAATAGTTTACAATAGAGGTTGAGAAATGAAATGATAAGCTATGAAATTGTTTAAGCATTTGTTTGTTCAATTGATATAACTAAACCTTGGATAACTAATTCATCCCCCTCTTAGTTATTCTAAATATTCTAACAATTGGTATCAAATCTTTCATGCTTGAGGAGAGAAGTTTGAAGTTACTCAAAGCTAAAGATCATGGCATACAAGAGAGAGGTAACAAAGTTGAGCACATAATTTTTTCCTACATGGTAGAAGTTGATGAGACTACACATAGCTAGTATTGGTGATGTTGCATTGGATTTTTTGGATAATACATATGTGGACATAACAACAATCCCTCTGATCGCTCAACAACTAAAAGAAAAGAAAGAACATAATCAATCAATGTTGGAGATTTCATCAGGCCTAAGATATGCTAAGTTTGATGACCTGAAGGAAATGAAATTATTTTGAGAGTCAAATCAAAAGTCTAAGAGGTAATTTTGATGAAATGAGAATGACAGAAGGTGAGAACATAATGCAATATTGTCCAAGGACCAAAGAAGTGGTTAATGCTATTAAAGGATCCAATGGAAAGATTGAAGATGAAACAATAATCAATAAGGTATTGAGAACTCTACTTACTATTTATGCTATTAGGGTTTCTATAATACAAGAACTAAGATGTACACTAGGTAATAACCTAACTCTAGAAGGTGTGATTGGTAGGCTTACTACTTTTGAGATGTCAAATTTTGATAATTACACTCCTACTACTATTGAATATTATTTTTAATCACAAATGGTTCTTAGTAAGAAAGGAAAAGGAAAACATGTGAAAAATGGCAGTGGTACTTCTAATGATGAACTTGAGGCAATGATGGCTAGGAGATTTGGAAGAGGCAAAGGAAAATACAAAGGAAAAATTCTCATAAACTATTTTTCTTACAATGGGATTGGTCATATTATTACAATGTGTCTTGACTAAGAGGACAAGAATGAAAGAAAGAAGAAAAATTACAAAGGAAGAAGAGATGATTGAGACTTCAAGAAGAACAAGGACTACAAGGACAAAGGTAAGAAATTGTTTTATATTGCTGACAAAGAAACTGATACTAAATCTAAAGTAATGATGATGAGGTAGTCTATGTTGCCATGAAAGAAGATTCTGATGAAGATGAGAAAATTGTTGTAATCTCTTATATGAACAAAAGTGATAAAGGGATAATTTATAGTTATTTCTCTATTCACATGACTAGTAATAGAAGTAAATTTAAGGACATTGGACCATAAAAGGGTGGTTATGTAAAATTTTATAATGATGTTCCATGTCTTGTGAAAGTTAAAGAGACAATTCAACTAACTGATAAGATCAAATGTGATCATTTTCATTGGGTTAAAGAAATAAACTATAATATGTTGAGTGTTTCATAGTTAAACAAATCAGGTTACAAAATTGAATTCCATAATAGAAAGGCCAAAATATTTGATGTTGATGGTAAACTAATTGGAAGTGGTGATTAAATAAGAGGTAATTTTTTCTACCTAGATTTATTTGATGAGACATATTTGTTTGCATAATATAAAGATATTTAGTTATGACACAAAATTTTATGTTATGTAAAATTTGACAATTTGGTTAGCATTAGTAAAATGAAAAGAGTAAGAGGTTTTCCAAAACTAAAGAAACTTTACAATTCTATTTGTAAATAATGTCAATTGCGAAAATGACAAAGTCTAGTTTCAAGAGAAAAACATATTCATCTAATGACATTTTGGAATTGGTTCATACTGACTTATGTGGACATATTGGAGTTGAAAGCTATTATGGAGACAAATATTTCATTTTATTTGTTAATGACTACTCTATAATGATGATTGTGATGTTTCTTTAAAAAAAAATTGACACTTTTTAGTTGTTTAACTAGTATTTGGACAGAGTTGAAAAGGAGATAGGGAAGAGTCTGCAGAGCTTGAGATCTAACAAAAGTGGTGAATTCATTTCCAATGAGTTCAACATATTCTTCAATCATAGAGGAATCAAAAGATATATGTTTGTACCTAGGACCCCTTCTTGGAATGAGATAGGTGAAAGAAGAAATAGATCAATTATGGACTATTTTAGAACATTAATGATGGAGAAGAATGTGTCATAGAAATATTGGAGAGAAGACGTAATTGCAGTTGTTTATACTCTAAATAGATGCAAGTCAAGAAAGGTACAAATGCTAAATCTTTTGAATTATGGTATGGATATGCACCTAATGTGAAATATTTTAAAGTTTCTGGAAGAAAATGTTACATATTTAAAGACAATAGGAATGGAAAACTTGATGCTAAAATTGATGAAGGTATATTGCTAGGATATTCCGCCAAGTGTAAAGCTTATAAGTGTTTGAACTCTAACACTAACAAATTTGTGGAAAGTGCAAATGTGACAGTTGATGAATAGAAAGATAAAAGTGAAGTTGAATGCAAGACAAAACTAGAAGATTATAGTTCATTCATATATGAATGATAGTGCTCCAAGCACTCAACCTTAACAAGAAATTAAATTTTTAGATCCTTAGCACACTGGGAATGCCAAGTTGCAATAGCTAGCTACTAAGCAGTAGACTGTGGATGTTGAGCAACAGATAAATGATGCCAAGTCATAGAAAAAGGAAGCTGAACAATAGGAAGGAAATGTTGAGTATACAGAACCTGAACAAGAAATAGATAATGAGCTTGAAATTATTTTTCAAGATGAACCTATTGAAGAAAAAATAAGAAAGGATCTTGTGTTAGAAAAATGTGTCAGAAGACATCATGCACTTGAGAAAATCATTGGAGATAAAAAGTCTAGTGTTATGACAAGAAAAAGACTTAGAAGTGATACATGCTTACTTTGTGTATTTTAGCCCAAATCTTTGAAAGATTCTTTGGAGAATGAAGATTGGATACAAGCTATGAATGAAGAAATTGAGCAGATTGAAAAGAATAAAACATGGTCTCTAGTACCCAAACCTAAAGAAAAAAATGTTATTGGAAAAAAGTGGGTATTCAAGAACAAGTTGAATGAGAAAGCTAAAGTTATAAGAAACAAAGCTAGATTGGCATGCAAAGGATATACATAAAATGAAGGTGTTGACTATGGGGAAACATTTTCCCATGCAACAAGATTAGGAGGAGTTAGAACATTGCTTACATATTCTTCTTACAAAGTATTCAGGGTATATCAAATGGATGTCAAATATGCATTTCTAAATGAGATACTTGAGGAAGAAGTACGCATAGATCAACTTGAAGGATTTGTGGGTCCTAATAAGAAGAACATGTTCTATAAGTTGCACAAAACTTTATATGGTTTGAAACAAGCCCCTAGAGCATGGTATGAAAGACTGCATTATTATTTGGTGAAGATTCATTTTCCAAAGACAAATGATAACAATAATCTATATTTGTAGACTAGAAAGAACAATGAGGTATTTATGTCTGAAATTTTTGTTGATGACATCATATTTGGAGGAAAGGAAACATTATGCAAAACTTTTGCTGATGAAATGAAGAAGGAATTTGAAATATCCATGTTTGGTGAGATCAAAATTTTTTTTTATTTATAATTATATCAAATGAAGTAAGGAATCTTAATTACTTAGTAAAAATATATCGACGAGATAGTGAAATTTTTTGGGATGGAAGATTCTAAACTAGTAGGTGTAGACACCTAAAAATCCTTTAAAAAATAAAGTATTTTTATTTTTTGAAAAAATCCCTAATGACATCATCATTAATTAATTAATTAATTTTTATGCCATTAAATCCCTTTATCTTAATTAAAAATATTTAATTAAGGAATCCCTCCCTAAAATGTTTAAATCTTATTTAAACATTATTTCCTTATTTATTAATTATTTAATTAATAAATCGACCAAAAAACCCAAAATAAATAAAAAATTTATTTTTTGCCCAAAACTTGGCCAATTTCTTTAAGACCACTAACCTCTTCCAAAATCTTCTAATCCTTCTTTAATTTTGATTAAAGGCTAATCCCATCATTTGCTACCCCTAATCCCAACTCAAAATATTTAATTAAGATTAAATATTAATCCTCATGTTTATTAAAAAAAGTTTTAATAAATATCTCCTCAACCCAAACCCTTGAAATAAATAAAACTTTATTTATTTCCTAAAAATCTAATTTATCCTCATCCTAAGAAGTTCTAGACTCTTCTAGAAAGTCTTTATCCTCATCCAAAGTCTAGACTCTTCTAGAAGATGTCTTTAAACCTAATCCTAATCCCCTCCTAACCTTGTCACATTCCCTAAACATGGGTCAAAACTTACTAACCCAAGCCAAAGTTAACAAATATCTCCTCCTTCAGCCACCCTCATTAAATGCCATCCACTTGCCTATCCCTAAGCTAATCCTAAACCATCCTAATCCATCCTCTAATCATTTGCACAAGCCTAAACAAGCTTAAAACCTTCCTAATCAAGTCCAAGTCGAAATTGCTCTCATCACCCTCAAAATATCTCAACCATAAAACTTTATGAAGTCCACTAGGTCATAAATGACTCTTACAAGCCCTTTTATTGCTCTTACAAGTCATTATGAGGGTCTTTATGAAGATTTTATCCCTTGAGCCTCCTTTGTTGACTCATCCTTCCCCTTTCTTCCATCCTCTCACCATGTGACATGTGTCACTCCTTGATTGGCTATAAGGAAGCACAATGCATGTGCTCTCCTCTCATGCAATCTGAGCCCTCCATAAGCTTTTTCTCATCCTTGCATCTTAGCCCTCAATCCCTCAAGCCTCTTGCCTATAAATTGGATCCTTCCCCTTTGCAAAATAACACAATCCATGAAGTAAAGTCATAATGCCATTTTGAGAAGCCATTTTACATCAAAACCATACACTCACACCCAAATTCCAACTCCATTTGAAGCCCTTTTTGAAGAATAAGCTTGAGCATACATCCTATCTATTTAGACAAAGCTACTCAACAAGAGAGCTTCTCATTGAGAGAGCCCATTAATGGCTCATATTCTCAATTGAGAGTTCATCTTAGGCTATCTTGAAGTTTATGAATTTTTTTTAGTTTGTAGAAGCTTTATTTAAATTTGGTTTCTATTAGCATACTAACATTGCTCATATACAGTAGGAACATATATGATTACTGGACACAATGTAGTGCCTCTCCCATTTGACTTTTGTAAGTCATCTTGATGGATGCAACCTTGTTGATCTTTTGTTGTGATGGGATCATGATTGTGACCCTGAGTGGTCTACACCATTGAGGTGTTTGGATTCATGTTTTTGTATTTGTTGCTATGATTATTCTTTTGACTGATCTTTGAGATTATGATGTGATTTTTGGTTCACTGAGGTTTGTGCCAGTGGTTACCAGGATCGATGTGGTATCATGAGGTTGTTTCGTGATTACCTTGAGATGTGTGTAGAGATTGCACTGTGTACTTTTTACCATGCTACACTGGACTAGGTTCCTGTAGCAGTGGTTAGTCATGTTTATGACTGTTTTTGCTTATGTGTTTTAAATGCCTTTTTAATGCAAAGTAATCAATCATTATTAAATGCTTAAGTAATTAGAATGGTTTGTTCTTGTTAGATTATTTGGTTATTTGTTGCAGGCATTTACCTTGTTATAATTCTGATTAGAGAGATATTTGTTACTCATGTGATGTTTACATTTGAGAGGACCCGAGGGTCAAATGTTACTCTTTGATTCCAGTATCATAGATATTAGACTACTATGCTGTTCAGTTAATCATATTGCATGATGATGCCATTTTGAGATGATAGTGTGTTTTATGATGTTATCTGATTATCTGGTATTTGGACATACCTCTGATTTTGCTATGTGATGAATTTAGTGCTATGGTTATTTACTTCATTCTTACGTTGTTATGCTTTATGCGAACGTGAGTGATGTAAATATATTATTTTAATATAATTAAATAAATGGTTAAATTAGGTGATTTAATGCATTTATTGCTTCGGCTATGTTATTATATGCAATTGCACTTGATCGTGTTGTTTAGTGTGCAGGATTTATATCCCTGGCAGTAGCACATGGAGTTAGTGATTCAGCCTTTCATATTTAAACCTTTAGGTGATTATTAAATTCGAACTCATTTGCATTATGTGATTAGACTATTAAGCGTGTCTGTGCATTTAGAGGTTTGCATTGTCGCGAAAGTTGTTAAGGAGATTTATGTGTTTTTGGGTTTTCGGGCTTTTTAATTATTTTATTTTAATTTCAGGCAGCTTTGCCATAGATGAATTCCTATTTATAGGAATAGCCTGTTTTCATTTGGGTGGATTCGGGGTTTAATTGAATTGGCCGGTTAAATGACCTAATCGATTATTCACCCAAAAAGTGAATAAGTATCCAAAAAGGAATTTAATTCCTCACTTCTCACTTTCAAATTGGAAAGTTGGAGAGTAAAACCCAAAAATCCTCTTCATGAGGATTTACTGTTTTGTTCGTTGTGGGAGCTATGGGCATGGGATCGTCGCGAGGTTGGGCTCGTTGGATCTAGCTTGGGAAAACCTTGGATTGCTGTGATTTTCAGCTACTTCTAGAGGATATTTATTTTATGGTTCAGATTCCCGTTTTGCCCTTTTGGCTGTGAGGTAGGGCTTTCCCGTTTTATTGTTTCTGCTCTGTTTCTGCTTCTATTTTTGGTAGCCATTTGTTTGGAGGCTGAGAACTAGTGTTCCCCTCCATTTATTTATGTTAGTTTTACCCGGTTGGGCGGGTATGAACATTTCCCTATTTTTTGGGATGAGGGTTTGGGACTTTACGCTGTTATGCTGGCCGTTTTTGCATACAGTGTCCGATTTCATTTATTTTTGGATTTTTGGGAATTTTGAACCCAAAGGCCAAATGGGTTTTAATTTTGAAATTTTCCAAATTTTTGAGGTTTTTACCTCGTTTTGCGTGCTGCCCTGTTTTCTCGAGTTTTCTTGGCACAATGTGGGTCGTGGACCTTGATGATCCGTTTGGATATCAGTCAGACCACTTTTGTACCTTTTTGTTGCATTGGGATGTGTGTTGCATCCGTACTCCCGATGTTGTGATTGGTTGAGTGATTTTATACCTGTTATGGTTTCGTTTAGACCTTTGCTTTTGTTTCGTGAACGCTAGGATTCGTGTAGAATCCATACTCTCGGATTGAGGCCGATTGAGTGAGTTCATGATGTTTGGTCTTGTTACATCATTGGGATTTGTGTAGAATCCATACTCTCGAATTGAGGCCGATTGAGTGAGTTCATGGTGTTTGGTCTTGTTGCATCATTGGGATTCGTGTAGAATCCATACTCTCAGATTGAGGCTGATTGAGTGAGTTCATGATGTTTGGTCTTGTTGCATCATTGGGATTTGTGTAGAATCCATACTCTCGGATTGAGGCCGGTTGAGTGATTTCATGGTGTATGATTTTTTTTGGCTTTGGGATTCGTGTAGAATCCATCCTTCCCGTGATGCTTTCAGTGGGGTGTTTTCTTTGCATTTTGTTCTCATTCCTGTCCTTGTGTTATGATCTTCGTGATGGTGGTGCGCCACACATGAGTACGTGCACGTACATTTGTTGGGTGACTTGCGAGGCCCAATCTTCCGTGGATTTACCGAAAGTTATGATCATTGGGGTTGGGATGGGAGTATGCATGCCCACAGGCACTTGTTGTAGGATGAGCATGGGTAGGGTAGGGTAGCATCTGGAGGGGACTTCTATCTCGCAGCTCGACGATCATGGCGTCATGGGTTGGCAGAGGAAGTTTTAAATAAGTGATAACTAAATAAAATGTGTGATTGTTAATAAAACTTAAGATAAGTAAAATGTGTGAGCACCCGATTAAGTTCGAGGACACAATGTGTGAGCACCCGATTAAGTTCGAGGACACAATGTGTGAGCACCCGTTTAAGTTTGAGGACACACGATCCGAGCTTGGGCTTTTTGATGCCAAGCGACTCTCCAGGATGTTAGCCCCTACATAGTAGCCTATTGAGTGTCTAACCAGGACCTATACTCCTTGCATTGTCTTAGGTTCTTGGTTGCAGCCATCATACTGTCTGGCATGAGTGTTAGCCATGGATGTTGTATTTTATGTGTATTGGTGGTTGGATCATCATCTCCATCAGCACGGCGGGTGTGGACCTATGGGTGCCACATGGTTGGGAGGCGTAGCTACCTTCACCACTACTAGGGATCGGTGTACAGAGATGATCTTTGTCCTAGTGCGACCATTGCTGGATGTTTTCACTTGGTACTTCGAGTTCTGGAGTATGCTTTCTTGTGATTTATGCTTTCATTGGGATGCTTGTATATCATGTTTAGATGATGTTATTTTATTTGGCGCATTCCCTTATTATAATGTTTAGCATATGGTTAGATGATGTGATTTGCTTTAGTAGTATATATGTTGCTTACTGTTGTTTAGCATGTGATAGGTGATGTTATCTACTGTAGGATTATCTTATGCGTTATCAATAGAATGTTAGATTTTCTTATGCTGTTATTATTGCATGTTTTTAGTAGTGACGTCCCTATTACGATAGTACCGACAATTTGGTCGGTGGCTTGGGATGTTACGCGCGGGGGATGGCTAGGATCCACGATTGTCTTATGATGCTATTGACGGTTGGGAGGAACCACGTACTTAGTTTGGTTGTTTTATTCCTGAGATGTATTTCTGTACATTGTGATGTTGCTTTTTTTCTCTGCGATGTTTGTATTCAATGTGTTCTATGATGCTGTAGTTTAGATGGTTTGATGTTCTTCATTCCGTGTTGTTCTTGCACTCGAGTGTTCATTCCTCGAGCCTTTGGGGATCCGATACTCCCTGTTGTGGAGGTTCTTTTGTTAGTTTTTCCCAGTTTTTGAGTTCTGGAAGTGATTTTACTTTCTATGGGCGACATTTGTTCAGCATTGTGCGACACTGATAAAGTATCGCACGCCCATAGAAAGAATGTCGCACGAGACTATAAAGTATTGCACGCATTACTGAAGAAGTGTCGTACGACACTGGACGAGTGTCGCACGGCTTTATGATAAATTTCACGCGATACTTTTCCAGTATCGCACGCCTTCTTGAGAAGTGTCGCATGCAGTAAGGGAGAAGTGTCGCCCTCCCTTAGTAAAAAGTGTCGCACAGTTATTGTGAAAAACCTACGCGTGCCATCAGCGGGCACTTTTCTTCGTGATCTGATCTTTTTGAGAGTGGTTTTGGATACCCTTTTGGGCGTTCTTCGAGCCTATGTTGTTGCATTTTGAATTTAGGAGGTTTCTTTTGAAATTCAGTTTTTGGGTTTCTGTTGTCCTTCGGGGTTTAAAATATATCGTTTAAGTATAAGTTGACGTATATTTAATTCCTTATACTTAAAAAATATATTTTAATATATGCGACAAATCATTTGAGATAGGTTTCAGACCTCTCAGAGATAAGTTATGGATTCTAGGAAATTTCAGGGCTTCAGAAATCCAGACTTAGCCAATTTTCAGGGCTTCAGGATTTCAAGCTTAGCCAAATTTCGAGATTCTGCATTTTACCCCAGCTTGGTGTTTTGTTGATGATTGGTTGTTTCTTGTGCCCTCATCATGTGCATTGTCTTTGTTGGCTTTGTTTGTGTGTGTTAGTTTGCTAGTGGCGTTCGGAGATTCGTTGGTTGCCGGGATTGTGTTGAAGTCTTCCGTTGCGATCTTTGTGATCCCTGTATGATGTTGTCTTGTGCATTCATACTTGTAAAAAATAAATATCTTGGCTTGATTTGAATCCTTGTTTCCAAGGATCTCTGGGTGGGGCATTACACACAAACTATCTAAGAATGATGTTTCTACTAATGTGAACCATACACAATATAGATCAATGATTGGAAAAATACAATACATTTTTCATAGAAAACCAAATATTACATTAGATGTTTGGATTGTTGCTAGATTTTTAGCAAGTTCTAAGGACAATCATGTGATGGCAGTAAAGAGAATACAAAGATATCTAAAAGGAACATAAGACTATGGATTATATTATGAGAAGAATGATAAGTTTGAACTAAAGGTATTTACTAATTTTGGTTGGGAAGGAAATATTGATGACAAGAAGAGCAAGTAGTGGTGCATTCTTTCTAGGAAAGAGAATAGTTTCATGGACAAGAAATAAGCATAATTGCATTTCCTAATCAATAGTTGAAGTCGAGTATGTGGCAGCAACAATAAATTATTAAAATATCATTTGGATCAAATAATTGTTAAAAGGTATGAAGGAAAAGATTACTAATCTAGCGGTTATCTATTGTGATAATAGAAGTGCTATTAATATATCAAAGAACCCAGTTATGCACATAAAGACAAAGCATAATGCTATCAAGTATCATTACTTGAGAGAGGTAGTTCAAGACAAAGAATTAAAATTGGAATATGTGAACACAAAGGAGTGAATTGGTGACATATTCACTAAATATTTATCTAAGAATGCTCATGAATATCTTAGAGGTAAACTAGGGATCATTCCCCTAGCCAAAGCTACTTAAGCTACAAAGAAGCATTGCATCAAATGTGCTAAACAAACTATCTTACACATTGATGCAGATAGTTCTACTTTAGGAGTTTCCTAAGGTACTAGTGAAGAAGAAGAATAGTATAACAAATTAATCATATGAAGATTACAAATGAAGAATTTAGACCTAACATTCAATTATCTACATAATCAAGATGTATGAGAAAGAGACAATGTCTTTTGCATTATTGTCAAAGAGGGAGAGATTACATAAAATATTAAAGAGGGGGAGATTATCTTCAGAGAGGGAGACTAGAGAAAATAAAAATTGGATGTCGATAGAGACATGTTAAGTAAGAGCGAGTAATAAGATAGTGGGACTTCATAAAAAGTTAACAAGTGTCACTAGATCATAGATATGCATCAGAATGAAACTAAGGATATTAACAAAAGATCTGATACATTAAGTGTATTACGCAAAGCCTATACACATCTGGATTGTATGGTAACCTAAAGTATTTTTTGCAGATATTTTTTTGAGGTGTTTCTATCAATGCTAAAGAGGGAGATTGTTGAAAACTACAATTGGAACAATTAGTGCATTGTCATTCATGTCAAATCTATTGGTCAAAAAGTTTAGCATCTGATCTAAATGTCACATCTATTTGATTGATGAAGAGGATTTAATAAGTTATTCATAAAAAAGGCATCTAGAGGAAATATTGGGTTATGAAGAAGAAGAAACTACCAATGGACATTTGATTAGTTAGACTTTGACAAGACAAAGTGATTGTTTAAATCATGTTGATAGAGGAGAAGACAATAATGTTCAAGTCTTGAAGGTGTGAGTAAAGATAGATCACTTGTGTAGGCTTGACCAATCAACATAGTAGAAGACTAAGGAATTTTGATGAATATGTCGAGTGATGCTAGTGTCAATCAAGCCATAGTAAGTGCTAAGAAAATCTAGTTTTGACCAAACATCGGTATTGAATGAGTGGTAGTGTTGATATTAAGTGAGAATTTTATAGCAACTAATTCATTTAGTGATGACCAAGTGTTAGAACTTAGTATTGGCTAAGGAACAACATTTTAACTATTTGTGATAAATCATAATTTCAAGCCAGCTAATTTGATTTCTTGGGATATGGAAAATGTGTTGAAGATAAGGATCGATGAGTTGGATCACTTAATTCTAGGAGTGGACTAAGTAAACAATCTAAGAGATGAATTCAAGGAGAATTTTCTAGAAAAGGAGAGATAAAAAGAACGAAAATTAGATACATTATATTTGATGGATTGAATTATGAACCATAAAATCTATGGTGTTGATCAAGTGGGAAAAGATCAAAACTATTTATTTAAGGAGGTAGACAGGTGAGGTTTAAGGATGTTTACGTGGAAGAGAGCAGAGTGCAAAGGAGATGTATGCATGTGAAGGAGTTCCAGAGATTTGGAGTTGTTATTGATATTTTTGACTGAAGAATCTAAGAAGAAGGATCAATTTAGTTAAGATTAAGTGAAGGGTGATTGCTTGAAGGTTTGCCAAGTGAATCTTAGATTGAGATGAAAATAGAGGCCAGATAGTAAATTAGTATTAGGAGCTGAATAGAGATCTAAACATGCAAAGTGAGTTGTAATTAATAGATCAAACCTGTTGTTACTTTATAATCATTGTGAATAGTATTTGAAATCCTTCAATCAAGGTTGACCTAGTAGTCATAAGGACTTAACAATCTATGTAAATCCTTTAATTGGGTGACAATCTAATGGAATGTTCTAAACTCCTCTAGCAAGGCCACTCGTAACAGGGTGATTAAATCCTTTAACAATATCACATTTAATAGTGTGTATTGTAACCTTTAATAGGGTTGGCTCTTAATAGGGCTCACTTAACAAAAGTGAAAACTAGTGACATGTTGTTGGTGGTTTTTCCCAAAATGGGTTTCCACATAAAATCCTAGTGTCAAACTTGTGTGGATGTTATTACGATGTTGTAATGATTAAAGTTTACATTCTACAATACTATTATTTTTAGAATAGTGGACATCTAGTTAGTGTTGTAAATAGTTTATAGTAGAGGCCAAGAAATAGAATGATAAGATCAAAAATTGTTTAAGTTTTTTGTTGTTTAATTGGTACAGCTGAACCTTGGATAACTAATTCACCCCCTCGCTTAGTTATTTTAAATATTCTAACAAATATCTCTCTTTTCTACCTACACAAGACATGGATATGGACATTGAAGGGGGGGAGCGGGGGGGGGGGGGGGGGGGGGGGACATAATATAGATTTTCACCCTATAGAATTTTCCCTAGTAATTAGACATGGATCTAAGAATAGTAGGGGAAGGACTAGTAAAATAAATTCCCACTCTCAAGAATCTTTCCATGTTGACTAAGTTAGTAAGCTTTGAGTGCTACAATTTTTATTCTTTTGTTTATATTTCTGTGTGTGCTTTTAATTGGTTATGTTAATAATCTTTGGCATTTCAATTGAATTTTGTGAAGCTTTATTTGGTACTAGAATGATGAGGATTCTAGTCAAGATTGTTTGTATAAAATTGGTTGTAGATATTGCTATATCTTTATCAATAAATTGCAAACATATGTTTGTTGAAAATAATTGATCAATTGTATATTGTCTTTGATGCTACACAAAATATCATATAATTACCAGTGTCTATTGAGCTCACTCGAGCAATGTGTTGGTCATGTTTTCACTTCGTGCCTATCTGAATATATCTCAAAGTGAATGTTCCAAGTTCTTTTTGTGAAAATTAGGTTTGGTCTCTTTAATTTTGTTAACCCTAGAAAACCCTAATTTTTGTTTCACTAAAATATTTCCCTAGAAAAACTTTTCAGTTGGGTTCCTTTTCAATTTAATTTGAGTGGGAGAAATCATTTTAAAATACTCTATATTTTTGGGAACCTTTTAAAAAGGTTGTTCATATTATTCCCTAAAGCTCTAGATATATTATTTACCATCTGATCTCTTCAAGATCGACGATGGTCACTATGTCATTATAAAAAATTGCATGCCTTCTACCACTAGTGACATAGTGACCAAGCACCTATTACATGCAGGACCTAGTTAATAAGTAAACATTATTTCAAGGTGAATTACCCACACCATCAGATCTCCCTATGTTCGACGGTGATTGCCTTCTCGCAATGGAAAGTTGCGTGAACTTTATCACTAGCGACATAGCAATCACTTGCAAAGAGGAAATATGGTAGGGCCAAACCTAAAGATGGTGTTGTAAATTTACTTGCCATTAATATCCCTACTAGCATGTCAGTTTGTTAGAGTGTCAGATGCCACTAAGGATGCACATTGAAATAAATGTACTATTGATCTACGTCATCAAATCTCTTCAAGATTGATGGTGGTCACATTGTCGCTATGAGAACTTGCTCAAAACTTTCTGCTAGCAACATGACAACCAAAGGGAAATACTATGGGCCCACCATATTTACAATGTAATAATCATAAATTTTTAATCGTCTAATCAAAGCATCATCAATGATGGTCACTATGTCACCATGGGAACTTGCCCAATTTTTACCCTTGGCAACATAGCAAGAGCATGACACGTGTCCAAAGGCACAAGTGGGTCCAATGTAAATCACCAGTAGTGATAGAAAAGACTTATATGGAAGGATTTAATTGGGTTGACCACCAACTTGGAGGGTTGAAGTTGATTCATTAAAGATTTTATTCCTTAATCGTCAAATTTTTCAAAAAATTGATTGTTTATTTTTAAAATTGGAAGGTGGTGCCACTCTATTTTTCTCTATGATCCATTTATGAGAATTAAGGCTCCTCGTGCAAAGTAAAAACTAGGGATATATTGTAGAACTCAAAATTTTCTTCGTGCAAACATATTTCTAATTTTCTAAGAGCAAGAACCCATTGAAAGATTTTCCCGCCTAGTAGAATTATGAAAGAATTTTTTGTATCAACAGTTTACTGCAAATCTCAAAGAAGAAATAGGAGAAACAAGTAAGTATCCCAACTCATATATTACTTAAAGAATTCTAATTTTTCTACATTATTATTATCAAATATGCCTCCAAAGAAGGGTTTGTCAGGAAAAATAGAATATGCCAATAGTAATATACATGATGACTTACTAGAACAATTAACTAAATCCATGAATGAGTCAGCCTAGATGAAAAATCCAATTCTCATGAACCCTAGACTCAAGATTATAGATGGTTTATATGATAAAGGAAATTGGACTAGGGATGTCATTACCTCTAAAAAAAAACTCCAACCATTTAAGAAATGGTTCTTAGAGAGGAAGTTGTTTGCCCCCCATGGGAATATCTGGAATTTTGATTTGGCTAAATTAGTAGTCCCTAGGGCTTTCATGGATTCAGACCTTCTCATATCCATTGCCCTAAATTATGACTTAGTAGCTAGGATAGTGAGAAGAGTAGATGGGGAATGTCTAATAAGAATTAATGCAAAAGATATTCAAGAGATTTTTGTTTTGGAGCCAGTCATAGATTATCATGAGGTCATTGACTTCCAGGGATTGGAAAAAGAATATTTGTCTAAAAAGGATCGAGTCAAGCAAGATGCATTAAGAGGACACCTGGCCACAATTAGAAACTTGATTTATGTTACAGCATCAACTAAGGAGCCCTCAAAGAAAAAATTTTTCACCAATAGGGCCATAGACATCTACATGAATTTATATAGGGTTTTTGGTGAAGATGAACAAGATTTTATGCCAATAAAGTTTATGTACACAATGACCCAGATTTCTTCTTTTGGTGTGGATATCATCTTTGATTTTGCATCTTATACAATAAAAGAGATTCATATAGGTCTAAATTAGATTGCAAAGAGAAAAGTTAAGAAAAAATTTGGCCATTATTCATTGTTGATGCATATGTTCTTATTTAAAGGGGTTACATACTTTGAAAAAGAGATGGTTTTAAACAAAGAATATGAGGGAGAAGCTCTACCACTCCAATTATGGAGTGTAGATATGACCTAGGATGTAGAGGAGGCTAGCCTTGTTAGATTTGATAGGTACTTTGTATCCAGGTTGAGAAACCTCATATTAACGGACAATCCCAGAATTCCCAAGGCACTATTGGATTTTCTTAGGCCTATGGACAACCCTAATAGTTTGAAGGTATTCCATAATTAGGTAGATATCATACCCTACCTTGTGTCTATAGTTTTTAGAGTAAATGGATTCTAAGGGACTCCCCATTTACTTCCTTACCAAGTACCTCTAAAGGTAGGAATAGCTGAAATGCTATGGAAAATAGGTGGATTGGAGGAAGCACAATTGACTGGTAGGTCTAGTGGTTCAATTTTCCCATCTTGTACTATTTCTCACTAGTTCATAATCACCAAGGGTGGTTGGTTGTTTCTGTATAAAATTTTGGACCAGTATAAAATGGTTGTTAGCCATGTGTGTTTCAATGACAGTGAGGGATTTTTTGATATATTCAAATGAAGGGCTAAGACTGGTGTCAAGGAACATCAACCCTATTTCCCTGAGGACATAATAAGGAATGAATTCTCTCTTCAAGAGAAAGAGATTAAAAAGGAGAAGTGGAGAGTTCACTCTAGGGTTTTAGAATTTATTAATTATTTTTATAAGAATTATAAGCCTCTAGAAGATGCCAAGATAGAGGTATATAAATTAAATAAAGTGATGATCACTTTTCCAAAGATCATGGAGGTTATGAATGAGAAGAAATTATTCTTTATTAATTATTATCCTAATAAGGCCCAAGAGGTCATGAGAAAATTGTCTTTCACCCCTGCAGTAGGATCAAGGTAGTTCGTGATTCAAAGGAGACCTAGCTATAATATAATTTAGAATAAGAGACATGTAGTGGACAAAGAAAAATAGATAATTGGATCTGCTAGTATTGTTTTTGAAGAAAGGCTTGATGAGCCCATGCCTAAGAGGTAGAAGGTAGAAGAAAAATAGGTGCCTCAAAAAGATGAATATTCACCCACTCAATCCCCATTACATTTAGGAGATGAACAACTCACTAAGGAGCATATGAAAGAATTAGGATCCCAAGGGGGAGTCTCTATCACTGCCATAGAATTAGAAGAGGGGAATCCTCAAGAACCTCCCATGCCAAGCCTTGAGTTAACTGTTGTTGACTACAAAGGAAGTGAGTTAGACCCTATTGTAGAGTAGGCCAGCCATGAATTTATTTATGATGATAGTTTTGTTAAAACTAGAGCCTTTCATCAGTTTCCTTGAAGGACCAATATTCAATTATTTGAAGAGAGGTGTAATAAGATCAAAATAGAGCATCCTGAGATGGAGGAGGCAGATTTATAGAACCAAATAAATGAGGAAATGAATCAAGAGTTTAAAAGCTTGACCACTGAAGAGGGGAGAAAAATGATAAAATCATCTAGGGTGTTTCTGCGGCCAAATTGGGACATTGTTGATGAAATGATTTTTAATTCTATTACTAGGAAATTGAATCTAGATGAGAAGGTGAAGAGGATCATGCTGCATTAGTGATCTAGTCAATAAGAAAAGGATCCAAAACCAACTCTTCCTAGCTTGATGATACCGGTTTGATAGGAAATTTAATTGTGAAAAGGGTAGAAGATACTACAAGTGAAGAGGCCATAGAGCTAGTGTTGGATCAGCCAAATTTACCCTAGCCACAACTCAGAGGGACAAAAGGGAAATATTAGAGTTACAAGATTAGTATGAGAAATTTTTAGTTGCTTATAATAGAGAAGTTCAAAAGAGAATTGAGATTGAAAATAAGTTAATGGGGCACCAAGGGCAATCTAGTAGGCCTAGGATCACTTATCCTTGCCCATCGGTGGAGCCTTTTAAATCCACTCCTCTTATTGAAATTCTAGATACACCATAAAGACCTCAGTACTATACTGTAGAGGATTTTGAAGAAGAAAAGAGTAAACGTGGGCATTGCATGTAGAGCTAGACATCTAGTATGAGGATAGATTAATGAAAGTTGTCATGTATTTAGTTGATAAAATTGGTTGGCCAACATTTTATGAGCAATTAGAAAAGATAATGAACATATGGGATGAGTTGAAAGCAAGTGATGATGCTCTAAAGCCAATTGTCAATAAGTGGATCAAGAGGGACAAAGATGTTGCTCTTTTGTATTTTTTAGTTATTACTCTATCTTGTGAATGTGTAGAAGAGATTTATGAATTAACTAATAATCTCTCCAAGTTTGATAATAAGAGAATTGCATTATAATATAGAATCATTAATTATCTTGAAAAATATGAGAGTAAAAGTTTTGGACTTTTCCCCCATGCCTTGGATAGAAAGAATAAGTTGAAGAATAAAGAGGAATGAGCCCAGGAATTGAATTACCTATTATGTCTTTGGATGAATAGAGTTATAAATGAAAAGAGAAATGCATGGCAGGCAGCCACAACTAAAGGAGTTGTAAAAGTGCAATTATTTTATGATTCTTTGAAAGAAGATTTTGTTGAGATTGACAAATTGGGAGGATATGTGATCAAGAAACATCATGATATTCTAAATTTTAATTACCTAGATGACACACTTTTTGACAAGTGGATGGCAAATTTTGTTCATGCAAAACATTTGGAATATGGTGAAACTGATGATGATGAAACAAAACATGATGAAGTGCAAATAATTGACACATCAATAAAAGAAGAAGAGGACAGAGGTAAGCAACCAATTGTAGTTACAAGCACAGAGGCCTAAGTAGATGATTTGGCATCAAGAAAACCAAATGTAACTGTCAATCTATTAGTACAAGATGACATGGATGGAGAACCTCAGGTTCAACTCAGCTTTCAAGTACCAGAACAAGGCCCATCATATACAAGTCCAATGGTCACACACTCTAAGGAAAAGTAACAATAGAAAAACCAATCATAAATTCCTCAGCAATGAAAAGTGCAGTAGAAGTGGTACCACAAGAGAATATTCATGATGAAAGAAATTCTGTTGCACCATTCTTTTTGTCTTTTTTGATAGTAACTTCATAAATATCTTTATGTCTTAAGGACAGCTATCAGTATTCTCTATGCCTGAAGCTTGCTTCATCTCACCCTATATAAGAAACTATTATATAACTTTAGTTTTGCTAAGAATTTCAGTCCAGTCTTTGATGCAAATTTTACCATGTATTTTCTCTGCAAATCTAAGAATACATTAATTTTCTAGGATCATAGTGTCTTGTCTTGAGTTGTTTTGAGTTCTATTTCAATGTTGTACAATTTTCAAAGAGAATTAATACAAGGATAAACTATCACCATATCTTCTCCCTCTAAATCTTGTCTCCATTTTTATTGGCTAGTTATTTTGAGTTTGTATGGGTGAAGCCTTTATAAATTGAATGCAACTAGGATAGATTGTATATCAGTTCACTATTGCTTTTAATTCAGTGGATTAAGTAAATGCTTTAGTAAATATGATAAGATCTCCAAGCTGTAAGAAGAATTTATGTAAGAATAAGTTTTAGGGAGAATTGTTGATTATATTAATTGCAATGCAATCAATTAGGTTAAATAGTTGGATAGACTATAAATCCCAATGGATGAGGCAATGATCAATTAGTTTACTTTGCATATGAAGAAATCATGGATAAGCATCAAGCTCAATATTAAAATCAATATCAATTTTAATTTAAATGTACGAGAATTTTATAGCTGGTCAATACTTGTTTACTTATAAACTTCGAGTTATAGTTAGTTATTGTTGCCTAGAATTACTTGTAAATCTAAGAAGGACTATAACCGATCTACTGTGGGGGGTGAGAATTGTAATAAAGTGTCATTAAATGAATGAAATGTGAAAGTAGTATCAAGTTCTGAATCTTTTATCCCTAAGGTTCACCTACCTTGGTTTTGTAGAGCCAAAAGAGTAGAAAATCTTTTATGGTTTTGTTGAAGTTGGGTCCAAATCTGAAGACCTTCTAACTGATTATGCAAAGTAGCTAATCCTTAGGTTATTCTAATCTTCACCATCTTGGTATCAGGTATCCTCATTACTTGGTAGTGTAAAACACCAACATGACGAAGACAGTTTCTAGTATATACCAAGCATTTTAGTGTAAACCAAGTTCAAAGCAAGTATCTACCTAGCTCACTCAGGCATCAAAGGATTGTCTATAAGGGATGGGTGTTAACTTAACTCACTTGATTACCAAAGAGAATTCATAGGAAGACAGTTTCTACTGAGTTCACTCAATAGACAAAGGAAAGTTGGGATGCAATCAGTCTTAACTGAGCTAACTCAGTTACCAAAGGAAGTTTACAAAGTTGCAGTGTTAACCAAGCTCACTTAGTTAACACAAGAAAATTGTTTCAAAGTTAGTGTCTACTGGGTTGGGTCAGCCAACAAAGGATTTTCTTGTTTTGGCAAATTGAGTTTGATGAATTTGTTTGTTAGTTCTAGCTGACTAAAGGGATGAATATTAATTGTTTTAAGTTGTATTCAAGCTGACGTGACAATCTATATGATATAAGTTCAAGTTGAGGATTGAATGTATGAGAATGTGTGGAACATAAGAAGATTCATAAAGGAAGTGAATTGGTAGGATAATAAGAATATCCTTGTTGGGTTGCAAAGATTTATCTGATCAAGAAGGATAAAATATTCAAGCCAAAATTAATATTAGAATCAACAAAGATAGTTGCATAAGAAATTAGGTCAAATCATTATTAATCTCTAACCATTGTAGTAGTGAATCAAATCTCTTAACAAAGTTAGCTTAACAACTATTTTATAAATCCTTTAACAAGGTGGCATTTCTAGATTGAAGTGTCTAAAGACCTTTTAAAATTCCACTCCTAATAGGGTGATTAAATCCTTTCATAGGGTCACACCTAAAAATGTGTTTTGTAACCTTTAATAGGGTTGGCTCGTAACCAAGCTCACTTTAGAAGAGTGAAAAATAGTAACTAGTTGCAATCAGTGGTTTTCCCAAATTGGGTTTCTACATTAAATCTTGGTGTCTCTTATGTTCATGCTATTTTCTTTTATGTGTATGAAAATAAGTTAATTAAGGTTAATGAAACTTAATATCTTAAGATATGCATGTTCATTATTTATTGAGTAACAGTTGATATTTCAGTGCTTTCCAAGCGATAGTAAATTGTTAGTGTTAACCGAGTGCTTTTGTGTTAACTGAGTATTAGCAGTAGTTTTGTTTTAGGAGAGTTTTGGATTTGTTTTGTATTGATATCTAAGGGATCTAGGATTTATTTTTTTGGTAATTGATTCACCCCTTCCCTCTCAGTTACTCCTCTTATATTTCCAAAAATTGGTATTTGAGCTTTTGGTGCTTGCAGAGAAGGCTTCAAGGACCGAAGTTAAAGATCAAAATTTCTTAGAGAAGAGAGATTCCCAAGTTGAACAGAGATAACTTTGAGGCATGGAAAGAACTTATGAATTTGCATCTAGAAACCATCAATGACTTAGACCTAAAATATATGAACAACCAGTACAAGTCACCTTCTAGATCTTTGGCTGTGGAAGAAAATGTTGAAAAGAAGAATCATAATATAATAATGATTGGCATTGCTTCTACTCTTAATTATGTTGAATTTAGTGAATTCAAAGATTGTGGAACTACTCATGAAATGTGGGTCAAGCTAAAGGATATCTATGGAGGAGATGATAATCTGAGGAAAGCCAAGGAAGAAATTCTTAGAGGTTAGTTTGATTAGATGAAGATGAGAGAGGATGAAAACATAGCAAAATATAGTGAAAGAATCAAAGAAAGTGTCAGTGCCATCAAAGAATCTAGAGAAAAAATTGATGATGTAACAATGGTTAGAAGGGCACTCAAAAATCTTCTTTCTATCTATGCAATTATAGTTTAAACTATTCAAGAAATGAGATGTGATCCCAAGAATGACATAACTTTGAATGCACTAGTGGGACAATTAACAACCTTTGAGTTAGATAACTATGACAACTATGTTCCTAACTCCCAAAGCATTAAGTATGCATTTCAAGACAAGGTTTTACTCAACAAGAAAGGTGGAAAATCTAAAGGAAAAAAAATTGAAAGTGAAGATAGTTCTGATAGTGATTTTAAAGTCATTGGAGCCCTACTTGCAAGAAAATACCTTAAAGGAAAAGGAAAGTAAAAAGGTAAAATTCCTCTAAAAAAATTTTCTTGTGAATAAGTTGGTCACATTGTTGCAAGGTGTCCAAACAAAGAAGGAAAAGAAGACAAGAAGAACAACAAGTACAAAGGAAAGAAGGATTTCAAAAACTACAAAGGCTACAAGGATAAAAGCTAAGAAATCATGTTATATGGCTAAAGATTTAGATAGTAGTCATGATGATGAAATGGTTTATATTGCTGTAAAAGATGTATTAGATGGCACTTATTTCTCATGTTAGTAAGAATGATACGTGGATTATTGATAGTGGTTTTTCTCACCATATGACTGGTGATTAAACAAGGTTTGAACACATGGAACACTATGATGGTGGGAGTGTCAAATTTGGAAATAATGAACCATGTTGTATAAAAGGAAAACATTGAATTGCTTTAACCAATGAAATTAGATGTGACAATACCTAATGGGTTGAAGGACTGAAGCGTAATCTATTGTGGCATAGTTGTGTTGACATTACAGTCAAGTTTGTTTATTAGTGACACACACACTTAATCAAATGGTTAGCAGCTATCAAGCTTATCTTGTGGTTTGTAGTGTTAACCAAGTAATTCAAGCTCTATTGAGTTCTAAAATTGCTACCAAGTTCCAGGAACAATATTCAATTCACACTGAGTAGTATCTACCAAGTTGGTGATTATCAGTGTAAACTAAGCTTCATAATGTTTACCAAGTTTCTCAATGCAAACTGAGTTCTTTAGTGTTTATCGAGTTCACAACTTCAATGATGTGAATCTAGTGTTGACTGAGATATGCAATGTCAACCAAGTGATTCATTTTATATGCTAAGTTTTGAAATGTTCACCAAGTCACTGGTGCAGACCAAGTTCAAACTACTTGGAAGTGATTAGTATGAGTCAAGCTTCTATGTCTATCGAGTGCATAACAATGTTGAGGATTGACAATGGTTGCCAAGTATTAGAACCTCGTCGAGTTTGTCTTAAAAACTTGAGTACCAGTCATTGGGTTGACTTTGTGTATTTTGGTGAAACTTATATTGTAGCCGACTTGATAAATAGTAATTTGGATTGGTATATATGTAATGTATTGTATCACATCCAAAGAAGAAGATATATAGATAATAAGTATGATAATGTGAGAAGAAGAAGAAGAAGTGAAAAGGCTACAAGTAGTACAAGGAGTAGCAATTTTTTATATATTATAGTAAGGTGGTTGTTACAAAGGAATCTCATTCAGAAAATCAAAGTTGTAGATTAGACATCAGCGACTGGTTCATCCTAATAGGTGGAACAGTTAAATCCTTTCACAAGGTAGACTTAACAGTCTTTTGTAAATCTCTTTATTGAGTGCATACTTTATTGTATATTTGTAAATCCTTTTGCAAGGTGGACCTAGTAGTCCTTATTGCTCTTAATAGGGAAGATCATCAGAAGTGATCATTGTAAGCCTTAACAGGCCAACTTTATATTGTAGTACTAAAGCTTGTGGGTATCATCACCACCCTAGTTTTACTTTCTATTTGGAAGGTTTATGGATTACCATATTGTGTGTCAAAGTGTTATAAATGTTTTAATGCTTTAGTTTTTCTTGCATACAATTATATCAGAATACATATGAAGGATTAATTGATAAATTAAGATTAAGTTTTATTGTTTCCTAATTCACCCTCCCCTTTTAGTAACCTAGCCTATATTACATTTCCAACAATTGGTATCAGAGCTTTGTGGTTCTAAAAGAAGAATTTTAATAGCTTAAGCAAAGATCAGAGGTAATGGAGGTATTCAAACTTGATAAGGTTATTGACAATGAAAAGCTAGATTTGGAACTGGCTATTAGGAAACTTAAGAAAGCAAAGGAGCAACTCTCTCAATCCCTAAAAATAAGAAAAGATCTTGCAGTACAGATGAATGACAAACTCTACATTAAAGAGAGAATTGAAGATATCCATTCAAAAAGTAATTCAGATGAAGCTAATGATGCAATCAGAGAACTATTAGAAAAGAATGGTAAACTTCAAGAAGAAGTTGGAAAGATGAAAAGAAAACAAGAAATTTAGTCAATAAGATTTTGTGAAGTCATGGATGGAAAGACAAGATAAAATAAGAGATAGAAGGAAAGAATAATGAAATTCAACATCTATCGCTTTAATAAGCAGACTTCATTGATCAACTTACTAATGCAAATGAAGAAATCATGAATCTAAGATTAGAGAATGAAAGATTGCAAAATGATCTAAACACCAAAAAGTAAACCAATGATGCAAATCAATTAAATGAGAAAAATCAATACAGATAGAAAGGCAAAGCAGGAATTGGATATATAGAAGAAGTTGAATCATCCAAGCAAGGAGCTCAAAAGAATCAAAGACTTACTTGCAATCATTGTGGTAAGTTAGGTCATACATCAAAAAAATGTTGGAGTAATGGTAAAGCTAAATTTAATGGAAAATGTTACAATTTCAATAAGCATGTTCATAGAGATAATGAATGCAAAGAGAAACCTAAATTGAAGGTAAATGTCAAAAATGCAAGAAGGATGGGCACAAATCTTCTAAATGCAAAACCAAGATATTGAACCCAGCAGAACAAATTGTAAAAGCTATATTTGGTTGGGACTACAACACATGGTGTAGATGTCACTACTGTGGAGAATTTGGACACATTGGAGTAAAATGTGTGAAACATCACATGAGGACAAGAGACACCACTAAAAGATGTTTTATTTGTATAGAACTTGGACACCTTACCAAGAACTGTATGAACACTAGAAGAATTAAAGATGGAAAAAAGCCAAGGCTGACACCATCAAAAAGAAAATGAGATAGCAATGAATTCCAAAATCTTAAGAGAATGCAAGTTTCAGAAATGAATAACACGTCACTCAAGAATTGGGCAACTCAAGAATTTCTACTTGATCTTCCATAGGGATCACTAAAACTAAGATTCTGAAGCAGACATCTTACATCAGTTCCAACCAGCTAGAAGGGAACATCCATGTTAGCATGCAAGATGAAAAGTGATCACCAAGTATATAAGGGCAATCAAGATCTTACTAAGCTAGGTTAGGTTGCAAGTGTAGAACCAGAATCAGAATGCAAAGAACATTAACAAATAAAGTAAACATTCACAAACCAAAAACTAAATTCACATATATGCTTAGACAAAGGAAGAAAACAAGAAGTGCAAACCTCACAAGAAAAAGCACTCCATGCTTTCTTGATTCTGTAGATGTGTCCTTTTTCTATGGATGTATGCTCAAGATGCTCAAAAGTTGCTTCAATGGAGATGGGTAATGGCAAATTGGTAGCTTTGTGAGCTCTCAATTTGGCATTATAAGGGTATGGTTGATGGCTTTGGTTCTCAAAATAGCATGGTAACTTTAGCTCAAAGATTGTTGATGAAATGGCTTGGGATGGGATTCAATTTATAGGCTAAGGGGTAGAGGGATGGAGGGCTTAGATGCAAGGATGGATGAAGGCTTAAGGAGGGCTAGGATGCACTTACAGGAAAGCACATGGATTGTGCTTGTTTAGCACCAATGGGAAGGTGACACTTGTCACAAAGAGGATGAGTGTGAGAGGGTAGGGTAAAGGGTTGGTTAAAGGCATGATGAGTGGGGTTGAGTATGTAAGAGGGATGTAAGAGGAATGAGTGTGGAAGAGGGAAGAGTGTGGAAGATGGGTGTAAGAGTCATGAGTGGGCTTGTAAGAGTCTTTTATGTTTTGTAAGAGCACTCATGACTTAGTGGTTGGGTTTTTTGAGGGGAGACTTTGGTTTGGATTAGGAAAGTCTTAAACTTGTTTAAGGAATGTGACAACATTAGGGGGTGGATTAGGCTTGGGTTTAGGATTAGATTAGGAGTGTTAGAGATGTGCAAGTGGATGGCATTAATGAGGGTGGGTGAGTTAGTGGCTAAGCTTGGTTAGTATGGGTGGATGGGGTGGATTAGGCTAAATGGAGGATTAGAGATAGGTTAGGGTTTTCTGAATTTGAGGATTTCATTTATCAAATAGATTTATTTAATAAATGGGGATTTTTGGAATTAGATAGAAGAATAGGATTTAATTGATAAATAATAGATTATTTGATTTATCAATTAGGACTATAGATGATTAATTAAATTAATCAACTAGGGGATGAGAAAGGATTAATTAAATAGAAATTTAATTAATAATGCCTTTTTAGATAACTAAATAGGATTACTAAAATAGTGTAATCAAATTTAGGTGTCTACATTTTTCCCCTCTTTGACATAGTGTTGAGACAACACTATTTCAAAGAAGTTTGAATGAAGACGACACGAAGAAGATGTTTTATCAACAAGGTTGCCCCAGTCTCGGATAAGAAAAGGAGAGACTAGACTTAGATGATGCCCCCTCAAGAAGGCGGTGGGGAGAGAAATGAGGCTCGACGACTTCTTGAAAAGTACAAGAAATTGAGACAAGCTGAGACGCAGGTTGGCGAAGAGAAGGGGCTAAATTAGCTCAAACTCTCACTACGGGAGAATGATAAAGGGAAATCAGAGGTACAATAGTAAAGCAAGCTTAAGACTTTCCAGGATTGGGTGGGGGGGGAGATGGAGGAGCGGAGTGCTATAAAAGGAATCCATGGTAGGGAGATGGATGATAGAATGATAAAGCTGATGCAACAGGATTTCAAAGAGTCAGATTGGCAGAAGATGGGTTTCGGAGATCCCTAGGACTAGGATTGTGGATCTCAAAAGATGAGGCTTGGTGGATTGATTTGATTGGTGGATCCCTAAGACTAGGATTGTGGGTCCCTAAAGCTAAGCGTGAGGAGTGATGCAAAGAGATACTGATGCATAAGCTAGGATAGGAGTGACAGATGTAGGATATGGATGGGGGATAATGGAGATGAAGGAAATCTATTGAAGCTTTTTGAGCGGGGGGATACTTCAAAGAGAAGTACCACCATGTAGTTGAGCACTAGATTTGCTATAGGACTGTTGGTTAATTGCCAAGGTTACCAAGAACATCAAGGCCTTTTCACCAACCGTCCAGAGGACTGACGAACTGACTCGAAACAAACACATAAGGATTGCCCCAGTATCACACATGAATCCCAGAGGAAGCAGCGTGGAAACAACACTAGGTAACCCACAAGCAGAAAAAGAAAACAAGCAAAAGACCTAATCAAGACCTTACGCTCTAATTGCCCCATTCGCAGCATACCATGATATGGAAGATTGTGGCAACCTTGAGGAGGGAACAAGGAGATTGCTTGGAAAAGATATTTCAAGACCCAAAAGGGAAGATCCCAAATCAAAAGAAAGCAAAAATCCAACAGAGAACTGTTTGCCAACGAGATGGGTAGGACGAGGTACTAACGGACCAAGATCAGACATGAGGAAAGCTATATCCTGCAAGGATCTATCAGAGAGCACCTAAGTTGATGGATCTGGATGAGTGATGTGTCTGGCAAGCTGAACTAAGAAGGATAACACTTTGGTGATAGGAGATCTAGCTAAAGGATGCATTGGAATATCTAACCAAAGTGTGCGATGTGTGCAAGATGTTGACCAAGGATGAACTAACACGAAAGCTGGATAGATACAATGATACTAAGCTAAAGAGGATGTACAAGCTAACAGACTAAGATATGTTACAAATGTACAAGTTTGTTCATGTTTTGTTTTTTTTTGTGAGATGGAAATGTTTGTGAAAGATGGGATGTCTATAATAGTTGATAGGTGGATAGGTAGATGGTTTGTGAAAAGCTTAAGGAAAATGGGATTCTGTGTGTGCATGTGATAGGATACAGGCTAGGATACAAGATTATTTACAAGCTAGAATATGGTACAAGCTTTTGACAAGATTCGAATATATACAAGGTATGGTACAAGATTTACAAGGTATAATACAAGCTTTGGTACAAGATTTACAAGCTGCACAGGAGGTATTGACAAGCTCCATCAGATTTTGGATATTTGATTGGAACACCAAGGGAACAAGCAGGTGTTTTATGGGATGGTGGGTGGATGGATGAGGGATATGATAGTGATAGATAATGGATTAGTCTTTAGCACACAAGGCACCTGAATTACCAGGTTTTCACCAAGGTACCTATCCAAGGTGCTTGAATTACCAAGTTTTCACCATTGGATGCTTATTTCTCTTTACTATTTTTTTTGTATTTTGTATTTTTCAAAAGCTGGGTATTTTTCAAGCATAGAACTTCTTGAGATGAATGATGTTAGTGGGATCATTCAAGAGTTCTCCTTCTGGTGTAGATAATTGATAGGCTCCGGAGCCAAAGGAGGTAGTAACCACATAGGGACCAAGCCATGTAGGTTCAAACTTGCCTTTCTTTTCTCGATCTGCTTGGACTTTCATATTTTCTTTGAGGACCATGTCACCTGGCTGAAAGTGTCGTGGGAGCACCTTCTTGTTGAAATTCCTTTTGAGATGATTTTGATAGACTGTGAGATGGTCATAGGCTTGTTGTCTCTTCTCGTCTAAGAGATCTAGCTGGGTGAGTCGAGCTACTCTGTATTCTTCATCTGAGATTTGCCCTCGCAAAGATATGCGTAGTGAGGGAAGTTCAACTTCTATAGGTAATACCACTTCGGCACCATAGACTAGGGAGTATGGAGTTGTGCCTGTGGATGTACGGAAGGAAGTTCGATAGGCCCATAGAGCCGGATTTATTTGAAGGTGCCAATCACGGCCGAAATCATTGACAACTTTCTTTAGGATTTTGAGGAGGGTTTTATTAGTTGCCTCTGCCTGGTCGTTACCTTGTGGGAAATATGGGCTAGAAAAGCGGTGATGGATGCGGAGGGAAGTGCATAATTCTTCCATGTTGAGATTTTCAAAGTTACCTCTGTGGTCAATGAAGATGGTGGATGGGATGCTGAAGCGGCAAACAATGTGGTACAAGATGAACTTGGAGACTTGAACTCCTATAGCTGAGACTAGGGGGACTGCTTCCACCCACTTAGTGAAATAGTCTGTAGCTGTTATTATCCATTTATGTCCATCAGATGAGAGAGGTGTGATAGTTCCGACTAGATCAAGGCCCCAACAAGCAAAAGGCCAAGGTGGTGCAATAGGTTGTAGATCCTGTGCTGGAGCGTGCACAAGATTTGCATGCTGCTGACATGGGAGACACTTTCTGACAAAGTCACAAGAGTCTTCTTTAATGGTAGGCCAATAGTAGCCTACTCTGAGGATTTGTCATGCTAGGACAATACCACTCGTGTGGGCACCGCAAAGTCCGAAATGTACTTCTTTTAATGCCATCGCGGCCTCATTTTCATCTAAACATCGAGAGAGAGTATCATGATAACCCTGACGATATAGGGTATTGGCTATGATAACATAGTGAGATGATTTTTGAATAAGGTTCTGGCGTTGGGTGCGTGTGAGGTGAGGGGATATGATACCATCGTTAAGGTAAGCGTGAATTTCATGGTACCAAGGGGATTGGGGACCAACCAAGATACAAACACGGTTTGAATCCTCATTCGCATAAGCGGGTGTGAGGAGCTGCTGAACTAAAAATTCATATTGCATAGCATCTTGGGGAATTTCCAAGAGCGAGCCGATAGTGGCCATGGCATCTGCTGCCTTATTCTGCATTCAAGGCACTTGTGTAAATTGAAGCTTTGTAAAATGTTGGGTCAGCTGATCAACTAGCTCTTTGTAGGGTAATAGCTTTTCATCTTTGGTTTGATATTCATTTAAGACTTGTTTGATGATGAGTTGGGAATCACCAAAGACTTGTAACTCAGTGATATTCCATTTTGTAGCTATCTTTAATCCTGCTACAAGAGCTTCATATTCTGCTATATTGTTGGTGCTAGGGAATTGTAGCTTGAAGGCTTTTGGAATGTAATCTCCTTGAGGTGTAACTAATAATATTCCTGCCCCTGATCCATGAGAGGTGTATGAGCCATCAAAATAAAGCTTCCATGGGGGTTGTTCTTCAATTAGGCAGATATGCTCATCTGGAAATTTTGTGAGCAAAGGATATGCATCTACTAGAGGTGTATCAGCTAGGTGATCTGCTATAGCTTGCCCTTTGATTGCCTTTCTGTCCATATACTGGATGTCAAACTCACTTAGTAGCATAACCCATTTGGCCAAATGACCTGTAAGTGTTGTTCTAGAGAGCATATACTTGAGAGGGTCAATCTTGGAGACTAGTTGGATGGTATGACTTAGCATGTAGTGGCGAAGCTTTTGAGTTGAGAAAACAACTGCCAAACAAGCTTTTTCCATAGGAGTGTAATTGAGTTCATAACCAACTAGGGTCCTACTGATATAGTAGATGGCTCTCTCTCTGCTATAATCATCATGTTGTGCTAGAAGTGCCCCTAGAGCAGTACGTGTTGCTGATATATACAAGATCAAGGGACGACCAGGAACTGGTGGAACCAAGATAGGGGGATTGGTGAGATACTTCTTGAGCTGATTGAAGCTGCGCTGACATAAAAGATCCCACTTGAAGTTCTCATTCTTCTTTAGCAAGTGTGAAAATGGTGTACACTTATCTGCAAGTTGGGAGATGAAGCGCCGGACAGATTGAAGTTTTCCCTGAAGAGAGCGAAGCTGTTGCAGTGTCTGGGGAGGAGGCATGTCTAAGATAGCCTTGACCTTTTTGGGGTCGATCTCTATACCTCGTTTAGAAAATATGAAGCCTAGAAGCTTTCCAGATGTGACCCCAAAGACACACTTCTTGGGATTTAGCATGAGATGATATTGGGCCAACCTATCAAAGACTTTCTCCAGGTCAGCAAGATGAACCATGAAGGTGTGAGATTTGACTAGGATATCATCCACATAATCCTCCAAAATGCTATGGATAAGATCATGGAAAATGGCTGTCATAGCTCTTTGATAGGTAGCCCCAGCATTCTTTAGGCCAAAAGGCATCATGGTGTAGCAAAAGGTTCCCCAAGGGGTAGTGAATGCTGTCTTATGCTGGTCCTCTTCTGCAATCTTGATCTGATTATACCCAGAAAATCCATCCATAAGGGACAGAATTTCATGTCCAGCTGTAAGATCTACAATCATATCTATGTTGGGCAAGGGAAAATCATCCTTTGGACAAGCTTTGTTAAGATCTCTAAAATCAGTGTAGATTCTAATGTCACTGGAAGGCTTAGTGACAGGTACCATGTTGGAGATCCATTCTGAGTAGTCGATAGTTCAGATAACCTTAGCAGCTAACATTCTTTCTAGTTCATCTTTGACTAGTAATGCCACCTTGGGGTGCATTTTTCTAAGCTTTTGTCTGACGGGCTTGATCTTTGGATCGACTGCAAGATGATGAACTACAAGCTTTGGATCAAGTCCTGACATGTCCTGATATGACCATGCAAATCGGCCAATGTTCTCTCGTAAAACCTCAAAGAGGAGGTCAGCTTGGTCTTGTGATAGGGATGCAGCAATGTGAACAATTCTAGGGATCTCTGAAGAACCAATGTTGACTTCTCTAGTATCCTCTATTAGAATAGAAGATACCTCTGGTCGATTATCTTGAGGAGGCAATACTAAATCCTCATGTTCTGCTTGTGGCTCTGGATTTTCTTGCTGAGGGGTTCTCTTCGCTACCTTAGCTAGTCCCAGATTTACCTTAGTTCCAGTTTTGGGTGTATTGAAACTAGGTTGGGGATTTTCTCCAAAATACCCCTTGGGATCTAGCTTGTAGATGTAGGCAGAATCTGGCTTTGTCTTCTTATGAGGAGTTTCGGCTCCCATGAATCTTAGAAGTGCTTCTTCTGATGCGAACTCATCAATATGTATGACACTTGGTTGGTCCCAATCTATGAGTTGTGGATGAGCGAGTGGTAGGTCAATGAGATGGATGGATAGTTCTCGGAGAACAGAGTCTCCTAGGAAGATTTGGTCTGGGATATCGTCGTAGGCTCTCTTTTCAACTTCCTCAGGAATGTCTTTGATTTCGACAAGGTCGCGATGGATGTTCGAAAAAGTGTGACCATTCTCGTTGGTGCCCCCAGTTGTGGGTATGCCAAAGCCAAGACCTGACTTTATTTCCCAATTATGTGCTTCGATGGGACATTGCATGCCCCTTTCTTCTGGTCCTAGTCCACCTCCTTGATAGTTCCATTTTTTAGTGATGAGCTTATGTTGTTGGGGATACTTCTGGCTGAAGTGATCAAGGCGTGCTTGATTTCTTGGAGGTGCATCCTTATGTAGCCAATTGTTGATATCTGGAGTGAGCTCCTCATGAAGAGGGGTTTTTGAGGACACAAAGGTGGTTGGGCCAAACTGTTTGTATTGAGGAGGTGGAATCTCCTTAGCTTTGTGATATGTTGGCCATCCATGGGTATGTGGATCAAGTGGGATTGCTCTGACAGAAAATGCATCTAATAGACTATATTCTCCACAACCTTTGTTGTTGATCTTTACAATAGATAGGGTGGAGGCAAGGATGGTTTCTGCATCATTACAAGTGTGGGATGAGCTGGCGATGGCTGTGCCGATGTCTATTCCAGGGCAATGGTTTGTATATGAAGCTTCAACCGCATTGCAGTAAGCAAAGGGTTTTGGATCGGCATAGATGGTTACCTCAGTGCCCTAATGCGGAAATTTGATGCACTTATGGTAGGTGGATGGAACGGCCTTCATAGCATGAATCCATGGGCAACCGAGGAGGATGTTAAATGGTAGGTTTAGATCAACAACATGGCAAACTGTCTCTTGAATGACTGGCCCAACCTTGATTGGTAGCAAAATAGTCCCTTCTGTGGTCCTTTCCAAGTTGTCATAAGCTTTGATGGTGATAACCTCACTGATCATATCTGCCTCAGTATACCCAGCTTGTTTTATGAATTTTAGGGTGCAAATGTTCAAGGCTGATCCATTATCTATCATTACTCTTTTCATGGCAAAATTGGATACCATGATGGCTATGCGAAGCGGAAGGGTGTGATTTGGCTCAACCGCGAGTATGTCGGTGGGTTTGAAAGATAGGGCACATGAGGATGAAAGGTGTCGAACAAGATTACAAAAATCAGTAGCATTGATATCAGAAGGGACACGTGATTCTATGAGAGCACTGTCAAGGATGTCTTTGTACACAGGACTAGTGCGGAGAAGGTCTAAAATGGATATTTGGGCTGGCATGTTCCCAAGGTGTTCCAAGATATTGTACTAGCTTTTTGATGGAGCTGATGGTGTTGATGAAACTGGTGGGCCTGCGATGTTAAATCGCGCTCTTCAAGTGGTGACCACACACTCATTGTCTGGTCCTCGGATATTGATAACATTGACAGAAGGCTCTTTCTTAGATATACAACCTATAAGGCTACCATAGTCTATATAGGATGAAGTGTGGTCATTGTTCTTCACATGCTATTGGTTTGGCTGGCGGTTGTTGGTGTTGTTTTAGATAAGTGCTTTTCCAGGATTTTGGTTGTTGTGTGGAGGAAAAGTATTTTGATAAATCTGTAAGCCTGCATTGGGAGAGGTTTGGGCACCAACAGTGATTTCCTTCTAATCAATGAGGTCTTGCACATAGTCTTTCAGTTTCATGCATCTGAGGGTGGTGTGACCGTTTACCCTATGGAACTTGCAATACTCATTGTCCTTGTACCATGCAGCTTTGGATTGGCTTGGATCAATTTGCTGGGTAGGAGGAAATTTGATGAGGTTTTCCTTAGCCAATTTCTCAAAAATAACATCCAATGGCTCACCAAGGGGTGTATAGTTACTAGGTGCAGGTTGGAATCTGGGCTTTTGCCCTGCAGCTACATTGATGGCATTAGCTTGATTGTTAGACCCTTGAAAGTTGGGTCTTGTATTGTGGTTTTGATAGCTTTGGTTATTTCGTTGTTGGTAATTAATACCTTGTTGGTTGTTTGTTTGATATGGTGGGTTAGACTGGTTTTGGGAAGGACCAACGATATTCACATGTCTGGTGTCAGTAACCCCATCTGTTGCAACATGCTTGTTTTTGTTCCAATACCTAGACTTGTCATTGGAATGTGATTGATTTTGGTTGGCCTCTTTGTAAATCTTTACCACACCATCTTTGATGATTCCTTGCTCAACGATCATTCCTTTCTCTTTGATATCCTTATAGGTCTGTAAATAGTTCATGGTCATGTGGTGAGCCAAGCTGGGATGTGCATTATCAATAAATATTTTCACCACATGGCATTCTGGCAAGGTGCAGGATATGCGGGTGGTAAGGGTTTGCCATCTTTGCAGGTATTCGGCAAGGCTTTCTCCACCCTTTTGCTTGGTGTGGACAAGATCAACTATTGATAGCTCTGTTTCAACAAGAGGGCATATTGGGCTACAAATGCCTCAGATAATTCAGCAAAGTTTTTAATTGTGTCATAGGGGATTCTATAAAACCATTCAAGAGCTGGTCCAGCCAAGCTTTTGGGAAAAAGGCACAAGAGGAAGACATCATTGTATGCCACGTCCTGGCAATGCATGTAAAATTCTTTGATATGTGTGACAGGGTCTCCTTTTCCTCTGAATTTGTCAAATTTAGGCACCTCAAAGTGTTTGGGAAATGGTGTCGTGGTAATGGCTCTGTCAAATGGGTAAGGACACACATTCTCAAACTTGAATGTCTTTGGATCATTCCCTTCTTGGATGGCTTTCAGAGCTGTCTTCATTTGCTCCCACTCTGAATTGATAGGTGATGGTTGGGGTGCCCCCAATGTAGGAGTGCCTTGAGGTAGGTATGTGTTGGATGGGGCCACTGAATATGGATGGTTGTGAGGGATTTGCTGATAGGGATTGTACATTGTTTGGGTAGCTGCATGGTGGATGACGGGTTGTTGAGGGGGAGGTGGCGCATATTGCTACATGTGCTATGAGGCTTGCTGTTGATATGGGATTTGAGGTTGGGGTTGAGGAACATAAGCTGGCTATGAGATAAATGGATTGCTTTGTGGAGGTAAGGTATAATATGGTTGTGAGGTTTGGGGAAAGGATCGGGGGGCTTGTGGGGTTTGACCAATATATGTGGGTTGTGCCCCCATTTGGGATGGTATCTGTAAATAATTGGTGGTTGGCTGGGGTGGTGGATTACCTCCTAGAAGTGGCATTGAAAAGTAGTTGGTAATAGGAGGTAATGGATTAGTTGGTGGTGGAGGTGGTGGGAATTGAAAGCTTGGGAATGGAATTGATGGGGTTTGATAGCTTGGTGGTTGGATTTGGAAGCTTGGTATAGTGGTGGCGAGAGCTGGGGTCACTTGAGAGCTTGGTAGAAGATTGGCAGTAGCTTGTGGGATTTGATAGCTTTTTGGAGTGAGGGTTGAAAGGTTGATTACTTGGCCCCATGGGTGACATCCCTGTTGTATATTGCTGAGGTTGGCCAAAGATGCTAGCACTGATTTGGGAGATGGGTGGATTTGGAAGGCTGGGTTGGGGAGCAGCAGCAATAGTGAAGGGGGTGAACGGTGAGGTGTTTTGGGTAAAGGGGGTTTGGAGCGGAGAGGTATGAACCAAGGATGGAGTGGTGGTGGCTGGGTTGGCTTGGGGCATGGAGATTTCAACTTGGGTGGATGATGGTATGTTTGGGTCTATTGGGTCATATGGATTGGCTGGAGGCTCTTCTTTTGGAATATATTGAGGATAATTTGGATCATAAGAGCCTATGGGTGGTGTCAGCTGTCCAAACAATGGGTGAGATGGATCTGATAATGGAGGGGGTCTTCCAAAGTCAAAAGTTCCTACATTGTCCCTTCGAAAATTAGCCATGATTGTCTCTTTGTTTTTGTCTATAATGGCGTTTACCAATACTGCATTTCCTGGTTGGTTCATGAAAGCTTCAATGTCAGTAGGTGATGGCATAGCTTGCTCTGGGCTGAAGGATAGCTGAGTGCTCAAGGGGGGTGAGGCTATTCGATCCAAATGATAGGGCTCCATTGTTTCTTTCTTCTTGGCTAAGCGAGTGACGGGTGGCATGAAAAATGCTCCTAGGGATGAGATGCAATAATGCTGATGGATGCAAAAGGGGGAAGGCTTTTCTATGCAAATGATTTCCTAGGTTGAGGCAAAGCTATATGACAAAACCTAAGGAGGATTGGGTTGGGGATTCTAACTTCAAAGATATGTTGTCAAAGCACAAAAGGTCTGCTTTCCTATGTGCAAGCTTGGTGGTGATTGTGTCAACTTAAGGATAGACTGATGATCCTTTAGGAAGAACACGAGATTGACCACTTGCGAATCCCAACCTTTAGCTCAAGGTGATGAGGGATAACAAGTGAAAAAGCTAGATTACCCTAGACAAAGCTCTGTCAAAGGGATAACCTTGGTGAGATTGGTGGATTTGGAAGATTTTAGGAATGGCAAACTTTTAGCAAGGTGACAACAATTTTGAAAGCTTAGATGTGCAAATTTTCGATTACTGGCTAGGTGGTATGATTCTAAATGAGATGGATGAGCTAATAATGCTTAAGGGGGTAACCTAAGATGGCTGGCTTTTCTACAAAGATGACTCTAAAGTGAAGCTTATCCAAGAAGATGTGGAGAAACAAGGGTGTCTAATCATAGAAATCATGCCTAGTTGGTAAGGCATAAGCAGGATTAACTCTTGGATGTTGGCTAAATTTGATGGTGCACTCTAACTAGGCCTCTTGAAGTGCTTCGTCGGTAGCTTTGTCCTCTGCTTTGTGGAGTTTGGCAATTCGTGGGCTTGGTGTTATTTCTTTTCTCTTGGCTGAAAGTTGTTGGTATGCTAGAGATGGCTTGAGTTTGACCTTGTGAAACTTCTATTTGGGTTTGGGTTGTTCTGACATAAATTCCTGAATTTGCTTGACTTTGGAAAAAATCTCAGTTGTTTTGCTTCAACTTGTTCAACTTCCAAAATAGGCAATGACTATGCTAAGTGTGCCCTAAGCTAGGATTGACCAAGTTTGGCAAACATTCATTCAACAAGTAAAATAAAAACAAGCAATAGATAGGAACACCCAGATAGAAGTTTGTGGTTCTCAGAATGTGATACTTGTGCCAAGGAGTGTGTATGTTCTACAAATGTTTCGATCAGTCACTCCAAACACATTAACATCCTAGATGGTTTTTTGCAAGGCTGACAATTGGTTTAGCTAGGGAGTCCTCGATATACGCAAGGTACGTGAGGCCCAAATCCGTAGATGAGACCAAAAGGATGTCACACAGCCGAGAGGAGCGGTAACCCACTTCTCCTCTTTCACTTCTCAAGGGTATAAAGTTCCTTGAGGCTTAGCCCGAATGACAAAATCTTGATCCCAAGAGAGGTGTCTTTCGATTCACCTCCCGATTCTTATACTCTGCCGGAACGCTGGAGTTGAGGTCGTCCAAGGGGTGATGAAATCCCCAAGCAGGCCTCCTAAAAAGAAACAAGGTTTTGGATCCTAATCTTATGCACCCAAGATGGCCTCGAAAGACGACAAGGGGAGAGAAGACTTGGATGACCTTGGGCTAAAAAACACGCTTTGTTCTTTTACCAACTGACTCTTATGTGTGCTAATCTAGACTTTGCAAGCACTCATGTTTAAGAGACAATGTTCAATTCCAACTTGAAGCGCCAACAAAAGTAAATAGATCGAAGAATGCAAACAATAAGAAGAGTTAGGGTCAACAAAAGCAAACTCGCGCGCCCAGAGGCCCTCCACGTAAAGTATCGATTAATTTTCTTTAAGGCATTCAAGATTGAGTGTGAGTTTGTTTTAAGCCCAAAACAAAAGTGTGTGAGATTCGATTTCAAGCGCGCACCCGGAGGCTCTCCACGTCAGTTGTTGTTCAATTTTAGTGCCCAAACTTGAAGTGTGATCGATTTAATCTAGAGTTTTGGCCATTTAAGAATTTTGATAAAGTTAAAGCAAACGTTCAAAGACCAAGTGAGTGAGTTAGATTGTGGAACATTTAACACCTTTTTCAAGTAGACCCATCCCCATAAATGGCGCTGAGATTGCAACCAATGGTTAATATTTGATGGGTGATTAGAAAAGAGGTGAGTCCAAGGAACTACTCAAATTGATTTTTGTAAATTTGTATTTTAACTTAACAAAGTTTCTTAAATGTCCAAAAATCAAACTTTACCTAGATTGCATGTGAAAAAGAGATTTGTTTTGTTCAATTTTAGAAGCTCCAAATGAAGTGTTTGATATTGTAATGGTTAATTGATCCTTGGCATTCAAGATTGGATTTTTTGTTTTAAGCATGCATTCCAAGGAAAGTTGATTTTAATCCATGACATTCAAGAGTGTGTTTTGAGCAACATTCATTCAATGGAAAATGTGTTTAACCATTCAAGTTCATTTTTTTAGCAACATGCATTCAAAGACAAATGGTTAAACATTCAAGTTCATTTTTTAGCAACATGAAAATCTACAAGAAACATGGTTAGTGGTTCCATATGTGCTCCAACCTGCAATGAGACAAAAAAAAAGCAATTTAGTTAGTTAGCCAAAATCTTCAAAAATGAGAGCTTAACTATGGAAAAAAAAAATTTAACTTTTTTTGTTGTTTTTTCTACGTGTAAAAATGCTTAAAATGGTCTAAATATGAAAAAGACAGTCTGTCAAAATACGAAGACGCTAAAATACAGAGACGCTAGTATTCGAAGAGGACAAAACAAATTTGCAGCACAGAACACAGGTGACAAGTAGAGACGTTGATTTGCGCAGATACAGATTTTCGCAGACGACGATTTTCGTAGACGCGGATTTTCGCAGATGTCGATTTTCGCAGATACGAATTTTCGCAGACGTCGATTTTTGCAGACGCGGATTTTCGCAGATGTTGATTTGCGCAGACATGGATTTTCGCAGACGTCAATTTTTTCAGACTGAACAAGTTGCAGATGCCAAAACTGCACCAAAAAAGCTGAAAAACGCGATTTTTTTTTTTTTTTAGATGGTATTTCTTCTTCCTAAGTGCATTCTTTAACCTGCAAAAACAAGCAAAACACCCTCACAACACACTCAAACAACAACAAACATTAGATGGTTAGAAAAATGACATATAGATGAAAATAGATGATTAAATGACCCATAGTGGGGTCCCACCGGGCATGCCAAAATGTAGAACCAGAATCAGCATGCAAAGAACATTAACAAATAAAGTAAACATTCACAAACCAAAAACTAAATTCACATATATGCTTAGACAAAGGAAGAAAACAAGAAGTGCAAACCTCACAAGAAAAAGCACTCCATGCTTTCTTGATTCTGTAGATGTGTCCTTTTGCTATGGATGTATGCTCAAGATGCTCAAAAGCTGCTTCAATGGAGATGGGTAATGGCAAATTGGTAGCTTTGTGAGCTCTCAATTTGGCATTATAAGGGTATGGTTGATGGCTTTGGTTCTCAAAATAGCATGGTAACTTTAGCTCAAAGATTGTTGATGAAATGGCTTGGGATGGGATTCAATTTATAGGCTAAGGGGTAGAGGGATGGAGGGCTTAGATGCAAGGATGGATGAAGGCTTAAGGAGGGCTAGGATGCACTTAAAGGAAAGCACATGGATTGTGCTTGTTTAGCACCAATGGGAAGGTGACACTTGTCACAAGGAGGATGAGTGTGAGAGGGTAGGGTAAAGGGTTGGTTAAAGGCATGATGAGTGGGGTTGAGTATGTAAGAGGGATCTAAGAGGAATGAGTGTGGAAGAGGAAAGAGTGTGGAAGATGGGTGTAAGAGTCATGAGTGGGCTTGTAAGAGTCTTTTATGTTTTGTAAGAGCAATCATGACTTAGTGGTTGGGTTTTTTGAGGGGAGACTTTGGTTTGGATTAGGAAAGTCTTAAACTTGTTTAAGGAATGTGACAACATTAGGGGGTGGATTAGGCTTGGGTTTAGGATTAGATTAGGAGTGTTAGAGATGTGCAAGTGGATGGCATTAATGAGGGTGGGTGAGTTAGTGGCTAAGCTTGGTTAGTATGGGTGGATGGGGTGGATTAGGCTAAATGGAGGATTAGAGATACGTTAGGGTTTTCTGAATTTGAGGATTTCATTTATCAAATAGATTTATTTAATAAATGGGGATTTTTGGAATTAGATAGAAGAATAGGATTTAATTGATAAATAATAGATTATTTGATTTATCAATTAGGACTATAGATGATTAATTAAATTAATCAACTAGGGGATGAAAAAGGATTAATTAAATAGAAATTTAATTAATAATGCCTTTTTAGATAACTAAATAGGATTACTAAAATAGTGTAATCAAATTTAGGTGTCTACAGCAAGACCCTATCGAGCAAGGTTGGGAGTAACTAAGTCATTGTGTGAATATTGAATCATGGATGACTCTACCAAGCAATTAGAATGAATTGAGTAGAAGACAGTCTGTCACTGAGAAAGAAAACATACCAAGAATTTATGGTGATTGGAAAGTGAAATTTATTAAAAAGTAAGAAATTGAATTCATTTTCCACCATAAATTTTCAAAGAGCTATATGAGAAAAGTGATTTTTGTGCATCCAAGTGATCTGTGCAATTTGTGGTTGAATTTTTCTGTGTTCTTATAAACCCTACCAAGCATGGCATCCTCCAGTAGCAAAGCTAAGAAGGGGTCTGAGATGTTGGTTCGAGGAGTTGATTGGAAGGCACCAAACTTCAAGTTAAGTCTAGCAATTGCAGAAATGCTTGATCCAATCGGAGCTCAGTCATAGATTCCACAAAAGGTACTACTAGTTAATGATATTTGCTTGCATTTTCATTGTTTGATTCAAGACATTGGAACCCTAGAAATGGATGAAACTCTGGAAAAGTTGTACATGAATGGTGCATTGAAACATAAGCATCAACACTTGGAAACCAAGGGTTTAACCCCCATTTCACATATACCTTGAGATTTTCAAATAAAATGGACAACGTTTATCCTTAGCCATATACACAATGGGCAACTATAGTTGGAGCATCCTATTCTCATAATGAAGAAAATGATTCATTGAATCATAGGGCTCCCAACATTGACCAAGGAAAAGACTACCAAAATCATCAGTCGAGCTAGAACTGGAAAAAAAAACTCTTGCCAAGTGGGATGGAAGAGGTATAAAGATTAGTTGTGTAGCTGACATGGAGCTAAAGTTTTGAATTCATGTGATAGCACTTAAAATCTATAGCTCTAGTCATCTCAACAACGTATCATGTGAGGAAGTTGATCTAGCTCTCAAAGTGGTGAAGAATAACATGTCCTTCAACCTTGCCAAGCTAATGTTGAACCAATTCAACAAGAACATGGAGAGCATCAGAACTTAAAAGAATAGCCTGTGTAAGTTTGATTCACTTTTAACCTATTTATTCTTCTTTATGAAAAAGTTTTTCCCTTCAAAAGGTACAGTTGTATGGAGAAAAGATGTGCCTATACTATATCATATCAATGAGTATATAGTAGAGATGGGTGAGAACTATGTCAGTATCATGGATAATTATTTTGATTCATTCAAGGAAAAGATGAATAATAGATTCAAAATTCCCAAGAAAATTGTAGAAGATTACAAGGATGATGTTTGTTTTATGTTAGACTATGACAAGGTATACATACAAGCAGTCAAACCTAGAGTGATGTAGGTTATGCCTCAAAGATATGATATTAACATTGATGACACCAAGGACATCATTGAGGCACTATTGAATGAACTTGTGGATCCAAAGCCTACATATTTTGGTACATATGATGAAGCCAAATCAAAAATTGAACTAGAAATAAAGCTTCCTCGGGCTATTAGCAAAGGCAAGAAGAGGATAGAAAAATTGAGACAAACTAGTTCTACTCTGCTATTAATAGAAGGTAAAGGAATGATGTAGAAGATGATGCAGAAGATGAAGTAGATGAAACTAAATTAGAAGAAGAAGAGCCAATCAAGAAGAAAGGTAAGGTTATCATAACCAAACCTACAAAGTCATCTACTATAATATTTACTAGAAGAACATCTAGAAAGAAATTGAAATTGGGTGAAGAAGTAGAGGATGTTGTTTTCAAATAGCCTCCACCTATAGTTCAAGAGAAACTGAAAGATATTGATTATGGAGCTAGCATGGAAAATTAAATCACTAAGATATGAGACTAGAAATGTAGAGGAGCAGAAGAAAGTTGAAGAGATGATTATGTCTAAGCTAGGTAAATGGAAATATTCACCTGATCAACATGCACAACAAATTCCCAGTGAACAAATGGAAAGAATCAAGCCAAGATGGGAACATGCCAAGAAAACTGCAAAGGATATATACAAGTAGACTCTGAGGCAACTCATGCCAAGTCTTGATGACAAAGAAGTAAAAGAGTCCATGAAGAATAACGAAGAAAAACTCACTTTGAAATTTAACACTTGCTTGATATTGGTTAATAACATTGAACATGTGGTGAAGACTACCACTACTACATGGAAGAATATCTACAATCTTCATCAGAAGAGAGATTTTGTTGTTTGTGTCAGTGATAAAGATGATGATGAAGATGACAAGGAATGAAAGGGAAATGATGATGAAGAAGAAACAAATGATGATAATAAAGATGATGAGGAGCAAGAATAGGAAGCTATCAAGGAGAATCTCCCTAAGATTCAGAGAATTGAGGAAACTGACCATGAGAAGATTGCAACAATAGTTATGGCCTCATTTCCTCACTCTTTGAGTAAAGCTTTAAAGCAATCAAGCTCAAAGAAAGAATATACCAAGTTGGTTGTGTCAAACACTACAAATCCAAGCAATTAACCAATCTTTGCACTTGTTCAATTAAGCATAGTTTCATTGACTGAAGTGATCAGTACTTCATCTATCGAGCAGTAAGTGCTTCCTCCTTCATCAGATTTGGCTACTTAGCAACTAGGTATTTTTACAATCAGTACAATATCTAATTTTATTGCTAGTCCTTCTATTTCCATTATTGTTACTATTCATAGTATACAAGTAGTTAGTATAAAGATAGTTGAGAGCGAGCCTCAACCGAGTACTCAGGTTTCTAGAAAAGGCAAAGATAAAGAAGAGGAAATTGATCTTGATGAGGATATAGTTATCTTGAATTAGGATATCTCTACTCTAAATCCTAATCAAATGCATATAGTAGGTAAGCTATTGCAAAAGAAATCTAAGCAACAAAGGCTTGGAGAGGAGAAAAATAGAGAAAACCAAGTGCTAGAAGATGTAAAGAACATACTTGCAAATGCACTTAGCACCAAGGTTGATACTTCTCAACCTATTTTGGCTCCATTAGTAGAAGTTGTTTATAAATTTAATGAAGATCTAAATGAGTAAGAAATTTTTTATCAAAGAGTAGAGAAGAAATTTTTAAACAAAGTATTGGAGCTAGTTGCACAGAAGATTGCAATATATCAAGTAGACTTGTCTACTATTTTCAACTCATTGGAAACTATTGTCACTTAGGTTTGCACCCTTGTCTAGAGCCTATGCATGAGGACAACCTAGTGAAACATGGAAACAACCTCCAAGCTATGGGACTTGAACTGTGAGGTTGAGTCTTCGGAGAAGGCTGGCTTCCTCTTACTATCAGGGTGGACCTAACTACTCTTGGAAAGGAAAAGGGAGAAGGGGAGCATGAAACAAATCTACCTAGCCTAATCTAAAGAGGTGATGCACCAAAATAAAGTGTTCAGACCAATCTCTGCCCATATATGCACTATTGAACCAGAATGAAACTAAGGATATAAACATTCAGAATTGCTTCAATCAAATAACCACATGCAGATCAAGATGATCAAGATGAATGATACAAGGAAAGAGGGATTCACTTATATACCATTCACAAGCCAACAGAGATATAGTCATGCAGATTATAGACTTTCACAAAACAATGGCGAAGGCAAAGAGTTCTTGCACTTTCATACCAATGGCTGAAGGAGATAAAATAGAGAATCATACAGTTCAGAGGCATAGGGGAATTTACACTGGAATTGTAGAGCAACTATAGAGAAAAGCCAGAGAAAGGTTCACCTTAACCAAATCTACAATAGTTGCCTTTATAATTCAGGCATAACTGAGATCTTTTCCAGCTGAAATTACTTCACAACTACCTGCCATTAAGTCCTACAGAGAATAATCAAGGAGAAATCTGATCTGGATGCGGATCCAAACACAATGATTTGGAACAAGGCCCTAAGAAGACCAAAAGGGTGCCATAACTACGCTCTGACCCGGTAGATGGATCAAAAGATGGGTGGTGGAGTGTTCTTCTCATTCTACATTCATTCATGGTAGTTGGAATCAATCATGAAGATCAGATTGGGCAACAAAATTGATTACCTTGATTTTTGGTTTGTGAATCAGCAGAGTTAGCAAGTCAACCTATTTCTATAAGCAGGATGGACCACATGGACCAACAGACTCTTTTTATTTTTCCACCTCACAAAAGTCCTACATAGTTGACCATCTCTTTCATCACTAACCGCACCAACTCCTCCAACTCCAGCTGTAACAGTTACACTAACTGCCAGTCGTTAATTGTCAACCTTGGTCGGGCCCACAAGACACGTGTCACCAGGGCACTATGTCGCTATGGTTAAAATTCTTGCAGTTCTCTATAGCGAGATTATGCCCATCATTGATCTTTCTTAATCTGATGATCATGGAGACCTGTCATGTTATGTGCTTTGCTTTTCAACTTCTAGGCCTGCGAAACGCTGTTAGCACACCTAGTATCTACCTAGCACAACCTAGCATCATCCTTAAGGTTCACGAGATAACACAGGCCCACCTGACATGTGTCACTAAGGCACTATGTTGCTATGGTATATAGTGTGCAACTTTCAATAGCGTGATAACGCCAACCATCGATCTTCCTAAAATCTGACGATCATGAAGACTCATCGTAATACTATGCTTGTTCTTACTCGAGCCCATCATACCTGGCGCCATCTTGGCAACTCCACCACACTCGAATGACACCTGGAAATCCTTGGCACACATACCTTGGCAAGACCTGGCCCCTTGATCCATGTGGTGAAAGGGCGCTATGTCGTTATGGTTAAAATTCTTGCAGTTCTCCATAGTGAGATAGCGCCTATCGTAGATCTACCTTAGATCTACGGTGGTCCACAAAATTGTACAACTGCATCTCAAGCTGGCCGAATGGACCAATGAAAAAATACCACCATATTCTGACCCATCTGACAACTACCACTGAGGATGAGATGTACTATCACTTTGAAGAAGGGCGGGCCCATTACATCATCTATGCCATGCATCGTCGAGGCATTATGTCGCTATGGGTATCTATCGTGCAACTCTCAATAGCAACATGATGCCAACTGTGGATCAAATTCACATCTATGGTGCTCAAACTCTTTGCAGGACTGCATACCTAGTTAATTGGACGGGCCAATAAGATTCGCCTACATACTCTGACCTGTTTGATAGCTACCACAGAAGACAAGCCACATGTTCATCCTGTAGCCCACAAGACAAAAACAGATTTACATGCCACGCGTCACCAAGGCGCTATGTCACTATGGTTAAAATTCTCGCAGTTCTCCATAGCGAGATAGTGCCCATCATTGATCTGAATTGATCTAATGGCGAGCACCCTATATCTGACTTCTCAGTGCATAGCCAATAGGAACTGGCCACGTGCCAACTGTCTGATGAACCCCTGTCTGCAGCCTGCCAAGGAAAGTAGGACCCATACTCCACGCAGTTATACTTAGCTAATGAAAAGATGAATCCACCGCCAACGTGTCTGACAAATCCTCGCTGATATCTGACAGGGCACACCTGGGACCCACCGTACACGCGACAGAAGGGTGCTATGTCGCTAACGGCGAGAAGCTCAAATTTTTTGACAGCGCCATGGCGCCCACTGTGGAACTGGCAAAACCTAGCACCAAAGAAATAATCGAGGAAAAGGGGACCCACCTGACACGCGGAAGAAGGGCGCTATGTCACTAACATATCCATTGTGCGACTTCCCATGGCAAGATAGTGCCAACCGTAGATATTCTTTAGATCTGACGATGGAAGACTTGCGAGCCATAGAACATATTATAAGGTTTGATCAGGTATTTAAAATAATATTAACTCTACACACTAGCCATTGGCGGGTAAAACATTTGAAATTTGAATCTTGGCGAGGCGTAAAAAATGATAACAGAAACCTCTGTCAATAATGTCACTTCTCTATTCAGTAAACTATGTGATATATCTATCTTTACTCAAGAAATCAAAGGCAATTTCTCCAAGATAGATGAAGACTTAAAGGCAAGTGCACACCATTTGTCTCTTGACCTGAGTTACAATGTTGCTCATTACACAAAGATCAAATTTCTAACTAATATGCAAGCAGAATTTTTAAGGGAAGAAGCCAAGATAAGGGTCACACTTATAGACATGCAAGGCATGATTCTTCTGAACATGGATGCATTTTAGAAACACATTGCACATGCCAAAACTCTCATCTATGACAACAACTTCGCCATAGTTGATCACATGATGGAGTTAACAACTGAAGTTTTGATTGCATTACATGCAAGCAAGGTATTACAAGAAAATTGGGACAAGACAATTTCATTGATTTTAAAGGCACATTGTGATCTCTTGTCACATTTTGGCATTACCATGTATCATACACCTTTGGAATTTATGTCAAAAAGGGACAGAATATGTGATGATGCATTAAAAGGGGAGAAGATAAGAAGAGAAGATGTAATATAAAGACATGATACATATGTATATAACATGTAAAGTATGTTGAATATATATGTATGGGGAAGCATAATAATATTATACATATACATGTACAAATATTCAAACAAACATATTTTACAAAAGTAATTTTAAAAAATCTCAAAAACGGAGTATGTTACCGAAATGAAGGCACAAGATGGAAACTAAAGATTGTTTTGAACTTTTTGATAATTCATTTTTTATTGATAAGTGTTTTTGTCACTAATGTCAAAGGGGGAGATTGTTGAGATTACAATCAATTTTTTTTATTAGTGACAAACACACTTAATCAGATGGTTAGCAACTACCAAGCTTATCTTGCAGTTTACAGTGTTAACCAAGTAATTCAAGCTCTACTAAGTTCTACAGTTGCTATTGAGTTCTAGGAACAATATTCAGTTTACACCGAGCAATATCTACCAAGTTGGTGATTATTAGTGTAAACCAAGCTTCATAATGTTTACCAAGTTTCTCAGTGCAAATTGAGTCCTCCAGTGTTTACTGAGTTCACAGCTTTAGTGATGTGAATCTAGTGTTGACCAAGCTATGTAGTATCAACCAAGTGATTCAGTTTATACCGAGCTTGTAGTGAATCTAGTGTTGACTGAGCTATAAAGTGTCAACCAAGTGATTCAGTTTATATGCAAAGTTTCATAGTGTTCACTGAGTCACCAGTGCAGATTGAGTTTAGACTACTTGGAAGTGATTAGTATGAGCCAAGCTTCTATGTCTATCGAGTGCGTGGCGATCTCGAGCATTGACAATAGTTTCCACGTATTGGAACCTTAACAAGTTTGTATTTAGAACTTGAGTTAGCCAACTTTGATGAACTATAATTTGGATTGGTATATATGTAACAAATTGTATTACGTCCAAAGAAGAAGATATATAGATAAGAAGTATGAATATATGAGAAGAAGTGTCAAGTGAAAAGGCTACAAGAAATATAAGGAGTAGCAAAGTTTTATCTATCACAGTAAGGTGATTGTCACAAAGGAATCTCATTCAAAAAATCAATGTTATAGATCAGAGATCAGGCACTGATTCATCCTAACAAATGGAACAATTAAATCCTTTCACAAGGTAGACTTAACAATCTTTTGTAAATCTCTTTATCGAGTACATACTTCACTGTATATTCCTAAGACCTTTTACAAGGTGGACCTAGCAGTCCTTATTGCTTCTAATATGGCAGATCATCAAAAGTGATCATTGTAAGCCTTAACAAGCCAACTTTATACTACAATACTAAAGGTTGTGGGTATCATCCCCAACCTAGTTTTACTTTCTATTTGGAAGGTTTCTAGGTTACCACATTGTGTGTCAAAGTGTTATGAATATTTTAATGCTTTCAATTTTTCTTGCATGCAATTAGATCAGAATACATATGAAGGATTAATTGATGAATTAAGATTAAGTTTTATTGGTTCTTGATTCACCCCTCCCCTCTTAGTAACCTAGCCTATCTTGTATTTCCAACAAGTTGAACAACAATGGATTCAAGGAAAAATTCATGAATGAGAAGGCCAACCTACTAGATGGAAAGAGAAATTTGGTTGAGTTTGGAAATCAAACAAAATGTAATATATTCCACCTAGATCTAAGTGAAAGTTCATGTTTCATTACTCAATTAGAAGAAAGCTAGTTATGGCATAAAAGATTGTGTTATGTGAATTTTGTTAACCTAATCAAAATAAGAAAGAAGAAAATAGTGAGAGGTATTCATAGTTTGAGGAAACTTGATATGGGTATGTGAAAAAATCGTCAAATTGGAAAGATGGGAAAGACAAGTTTCAAAAGCAAGAACTGTCATTCTAAAGAAGTCTTGGAGTTGGTTCATATAGATCTTTGTGGACCTATTGGCATAAAGAGCTACAGTGGAGATAAATATTTCATTTTATTTGTTGATAATTATTCTAGAATGATGATGGTAATATATTTGAAAGACAAGTATAAAGATTTTCAAAAGTTCATGTGGCATCTGGCTAGAGTTGAGAAAGAAACAAGAAAGAAACTAAAGTGTTTAAGGTTAGGTAGAGGAGGTGAATTCATCTCAAATGAATTCAATAAATTTTGCACTAAAAGAGGAATCAAGAGGTAAGTATCAATGCCTTGTATACCTCAGAAAAATGGCATAGCAAAAAGAAGGAATAGATCTATCATGGATTGTGCAAGAAGCTTGATGATAGAGAAGAATGTTGTAATCAAATACTAGAAGGAAGCAATCTGTAAAATAGTGCATACCTTGAATAGAGTACAATTGAAGAAAGACTCAAATAAGACTCTTTATGAAATATGGTATGGCTATAAACCCAATGTAAGTTACTTCAAATTATTTGGAAGAAAATGTTACATTTTGAAGGAGACTAGGAAAGGTAAATTCGATATCGATAGTGATGAAGGCATATTCTTAGGATACTCTAGCTGAAGCAAAGCATACAAATGTTTGAATCTAACTACTCATAAGATCATAGAAAGTTCACATGTAAAGATTGATGAGTTTATAGAAAAGAGTGAAGAAGAGAGTAGCAAAGAACCTAAAAACTACAAAAGTTTTGTTTATTTTGAAACTAATATATTGCCTAATGTTCAATCAAACACAATTGGAATTCAACAAACTTCACCTCTTGAGTCCCCAAAATCTCTAGAAGGAGCCAATTTGCAACTAGTACAACCCAAGTCATAGTCTAAAGTGCTCAAGTTATAGACAAATGGACCCTACCATGATTCAGAAGATCATGTTCATTATGGTGAGCCAACTCAAACAACCTCTGAATCCAAAGTACCCGTACTTGCAAGATATGTCAGAAGGCATTATGCACCTGAGAAAATCATTGGAGACAAGTCACAAGGTACAATGACAAGGAAAAAATTGAAAGGTGCATGTTTTCTTATTGAATTTGAGCCTAGAACTATTAAAGATACTTTAGATAATGAAAGTTGGATTAAAGCTATGAATGAAGGGATTGAACAAATAGAAAGGAACAAAAATTGGACTCTTATTCCTAGACCCAAAGATAAGAATTTAATTGGCACAAAATGGGTATTCATAAATAAGTTGAATGAAGATGGAGAAGTTTCAAGAAACAAAGCAAGGTTAGTATGAAAAGGATATTCTCAAGAAGAAGGTGTTATTCTCAAGAAGAAGGTATTGATTATGGTGAATATTTTTCTCCTAATTCAAGATTAGAAGGTGTTAGGACTCTACTTGCTTATGTTGCACATAAAGGATTCAAAGTATATCAGATGGATGTGAAATCAACATTCTTGAATGGAATTCTAGAAGAAGTCTATATTGAGCAACCTAAAGGTTTTGTAGATCCCAGGAAAAAGGATATGGTTTTTAAACTACACAAAGCATTATATAATCTTAGACAAGCCTTCAAAATATGCTATGAAATATTGCATAGTTATCTAGTAAAGATTGGTCTTCAAAGGACAAGTGACAACAACAGTCTATACATCAAAGAAGGACTAGAAAAGGAAATATTATTGTTAGAAATATTTGTAGATGATATATTGTTTACTGGTTATGATGACTTATGTAAATACTTTTCTAAGGAAATGAGTAAGGAATTTGAGATTCCAATGTTTGGAGAGATCAATTTTTTTGTTGGCTTGTAAATTCAATAGAAGAAGGATGGCATCTACATTGCTCAATAAAAGTATTTCAAGGAGATATTGAAGAAGTTTGGAATGGAGGATTCAAGACTAGTTGGAACACCTATGTTTACTATACATAAGCTTTGCAAAAATGATGATTCCAAGGAGATAGATTAGACCACATGTAGATTCATGATTGAAAAACTTTAGTATGTAGTGCATACAAGACCTAATATTACACTAGAAGTTGGTATGGTGGCAATATTTTTAGATAATACTAAAGAAAATCATATGATGGCAATAAAGAGAATAATGAGGTATCTAAAAGGTATAGAAGATTATGGTTTATGATAAAAGAAAGTAGGCAACTTTGATTTGAAAGCCTTCACTGATGCAGATTAGGCAGGAAGTATTGATGATAGGAAGAGTACTAAAGGTGGAGCATTCTTTCTTGGAAAGAGGTAGGTGTCTTGGACAAGAAAGAAGCAAAATTGCATCTCTCAATTTATAGTAGAGGAAGAGTATGTTGCAGTAGTAGTCAATTGTTCCAATATTATTTGGTTCAAACAACAATTGGTATGAAGGAAGAAATAAAGGATCCAATAGTTATCTTCTATAATAACACCAGTGCAAATAATATATCAAAGAATCCTATGACACGTACTAAGACCACGCACATTGCAATAAAGTATCACTTTTTGAGAGAATTGGTGCTAGACAAAGAGGTGAGATTGGAATATGTGAATACAAAACAACAAATTATAAACATAGTCATCAATCCTTTACCTAAGGATGATTTTTTGTATCTAAGAGGTAAGCTAGGGGTCATTCCCCTATTTGAAGCTCACTAAATAGAATCTAGTGATGCATCAACTAAGTATTTTGAAGATTGGTTAAGTTGATGCAAGAGTGAATGGGAAAATTGCATATGAATCTGTACATTAGGTGCATTGAAATTCACTGAATATTGTCTTTGGTATGAGATGTTAAAGAGGGAGAAAGTTTGTTACCATATCATAGAAATTTTTTCTATGGAAGAGCCTTCTAACATACCATTCATTAAGATGTTAAAGAGAGTGAGATATCAAAGAAGAAGAATTTATGCATGAGATGTTAGAGAACAAGATAATCATTTTAGAGGGAGATATTAATGTAAGAGGGAGCTCACATTGATAGAGGAAGTTCTCATAGTTCAGAATCAGAAAATTTCATTATAGTATGAAATATTGTGATGTCATCAATGCCAAAGAGGGATATTGTTGAAAATAATTTATCAATAGTATATTGTCTTTGATGTTACATAAAATGTCATATCTTTACCATTTAGTGGCTATTGAGCTCACTTAGGTGATGAAGACAATTTCTAGTATCTACTGAGTATTTCAATGTAAACCAAGTTTAGAGAAAGTGTCCACCCATCTCGCTTGGGAATGAAAGGAAAGTCTACAAGGAATGAGTGTTAATTGAGCTCAATCAATTACCAAAGAGAATTAGTAGGAAGAAAATGTCTACTGAGTTCACTCAATAGACAAAGGAAAGTTGGCATGGAACCAATGTTAACCAAGCTCACTTGATTACCAAAGGAAATTTATGAAGTTGTAGTGTTAATCAAGCTCACTTGGTTAACATAGTAAAATCTTTTTAGACTTAGTGTCTAGTGAGCTTGTTTAGCCAACAAAGGATTTTCTTGTTTTGGCATATTGAGTTTAATGAATTTTTCTATTAGTTCTAGCCAACTAAAGGGATGAATATTAATTGTTTTAAGTTCTAGTCAAGTTGACTTGACAATGTATATGATATAAGTATGGTGCGGAGGCACCTAAATTTCAAGAGAACAAGGAGTTTTAGAGTCTTTAAGTCATATGTTGAATTGATGTGATCCATTTATGATATATTTGAGTCTTTTGAGTCAAGATGTAAAAGCTAGAGAAGCCATTTGTAATATGCTATCAAAATTTTAAAAGGATGTCTCAATATGATCAATAATGTCAAAAAATTTATTTAATAGGTGAATGGATCTATTTGTATCCATCTAAAGTCATTTGAGTCATAATTTTTGTCTAGGTTAGGTATATATGAAAGTTGTAATGCAAAAATACATAAAGTGCATAAAATGTTCTCAAAAATGCAAAAGGGTTAAACGAATGTAATAGGTTGGTTTAAAAGGTGGTTGGGAAGTTGTAAACCACCACAAGCACTATAGAAGCATTGTATTGGTTGTTCCAAATAGAGATGAATGAATGAGAAGAAGAAGATCAATTTTGAATCAATTAGTTTGTTAGGAACTTGCCATTTTGATTGGTGTTACCTCTAAGGAACCTTAGTTTAACTCAAGGGCTTCACAATAGGCTGGTAAACCCTCAAGGAATGAAGAATATCTCAAATATTTCAATAGAAAACCTAACATTTAGGTAACTACGACAACATCTTCATTCACGCAATCAGATTTCTATGTCTAATCACATTATTCATAACTTTTAATCCTAAAATTTTCTTTGCAAACCATTTGGTGAAATTGTTCCAAATTAGGAATACTAAAACATATCCAAATATTAGTCAAAAAAATAAGACCATTACAAGTTATAGTCTCTGTACTTAGACTCATTTTCTCTATCATAAATTAGAAGTAAAACCTGTAACCCTACCTAGAGCATCCAATATCTTTCTCAAAATGAATCCAAATAAAACCAAACTAATTTCAAATTTCTCCTATATGAATATATTTTCATAATATATAAGCTATTATTTATTTCAATTCATAAATTGTTTGACAAGCACAAATCATTGTTTGCAACTTCAATGGATATCCTTAACAACCAATCTTTACTAAATTACACATAACGTATACAAATCTAAATGAAAAAAACTCAAATGAATTCAAAATGAAATATAGTTCACATATATTTCTAATGAATATAAATATAGTTCCTTTTTCATCCAAATGTGTTTGTTCCAAATATTACAATCTAACTATAGGTGGGCATCCTTAAACCTGCAAATAACCACTTTTAACAAAACTTTCATAACTTCTTCAAAACTTAATGAAATTGCTCCAAAAAAAGAAAGAGAAATAATATTAGTCATGTCCTAATATTAGAATGTATAGGATATACATGGTTCCTATTAAAATCAAATTGAAAAGATCATTGTTGAGGGAGATTGTTGAAGAAGACTATGTGTTTAATCATTGTTTTGTCACTAATGTCAAACCTGCTATTTTCTGCTAAGACAACTACTTTTAAGATTTAAGTATTGATAATATACTTAAGGTTACAAAGGTTTTTTACACTAAGAAAATTTAGAATAACAAGTTACAAAAGGTTTGTTTACCAAGCTTGACCGAGTGGATAGTAGGTGTCAAGAAAAGGCAGTGCGAGCCAAGCACAAAATTAGTTGGAGCTGAGTAAAAGTTCATTCTAGTGTATGCCGAGTAGAATAGTGGATGCCAAGTAAAGTTTAGTTGATGTCAAGCACTCGTAAACTTTAGTTCGTGTCAAGTAATTTCACAGTGGATACCAAGAAATATAGTATATTTTGAGCATTGGAAGCTAGATAATGTTGAGTTGTTGCATTATTTAAAAGATCATGAACTTGATGATTCTAAGCCAACAAGGTTTTTTTCTTGGATTATATGAACCAGGTGAAAGATAAGGTTGATGATCTGGTGGTAGAGACTTCAAGGTAAACCATTTTGAGGTGAATTCAAAGTGGATTTTAGGAGAAGTTTCTAGAAGAGATATGGAATGTGAGGTAGATACATTGTATCATACCTAATCCATCTTAACCCTAAATTGGACAATGGAGAATGAGCAGAAAAATATCTTAATTTCCTATTTATATGAATGACTACTCATGAAGCAAGGTTGTCATGTGCGAGAACCTAAGGGAGACAAGGAGTCAAGGGTTTTGCTTCATCAGATGACCTAAGAGAAGAGTCTGCAATGGCATGATAAGCAAGAAGGCTTAAGGAGATGAATGCTTGAAGGGTGAACAAGCTATCAGAGCTACAAAGTATTAAGGCCAACCAAAATTGAGGACTAAATAGAGATCTATAATCTACAAATGAAGTTGTAAGTTGTATTAGATCAAGCCTTACTATTACTCTCTAACAATTGTATTGGTCTAGGGTAAATCCTTTGGACTAAGGTTGACATAACAATCATTTGTAAATCCTTTAACCTGGTGACATTCCAAGTGAATGGTCTAAAGTCCTCTAACAAGGATCACTTCTAACAGGGTGATTGAAATCCTTTAATAGGGTCACATTTAACAGTGTGTATTGTAACCTTTAATAGGGTTGGCCTTTCATAAGGTATCATTTCAAAAGAGTGAAAAGAGTAGCATGTTATCAGTGGTTTTTCCCAAATTAGGTTTCCACATAAATCATTGTGTCAAGTTGTTGATGAATCTATTATGTTTCATGTTTACATTTCTCTACAAGTTTTAAGTGATTGCATAATCTTATGGATGCATGCATGAGTATAAATGTTTTATGGGTTCACTAAGCTGTGAAAAGTTTTATTTATATATCTTGAACTTAGATAACTGATTCACCCCTCCACCTCTTAGTTATTCTAAAGTATTCCAACAATTAGTATCAGAGACATCTACTTAAGAGGACTAGTTTGAAGGTACTAGAAGCAAAAATATCGAGATGTCAAAAAGAGAAGTACCCAAGCTAAATAGAGATAACTTTCTAGCATGTAAAAGTTTGATGAAGCTACACCTTGGAGGATTTGGAGATCATGCACAATCTATCATTTTTTTTGAGCACATTGGTCCTATTGGAGCCCCAACTACTAAAGTTATGAAGAAGAAGAAAGAACACAACCAGGCAGTGCTAGAGATTGCCTTTGCCCTAAGTTACACCAATTCAATGATATCAAAAGTCTTGACAATGCAAAGAAAATGTGGGATGCGCTAACCACTATCTATGGAGGAGATGCAAATGTTCTAAGAGCCAAAGTTGAAAGTCTCAGAGGTAAGTTTGATGATATGAGAATGGAAGAAGGTGAGAATATTGCTCAATATGTTAAAAGGATAAAAGAAGTTGTTAATTCAATAAGAGTAGCTACTAGTAATATAGATGATGATATTGTACTAAGAAAAGTTTTAAGAAAATTTTTTCCTATGCTATTAGAGTTTTTGCAATTCAAGAACTAAGATGTATTCTAGGGAATAAATTATCATTGGAAGGTCTGGTAGGCAGACTTACTACTTTTGAGCTATCTAACTTTGATAATTACAAACCTAAACAAATTGAATCTATTTTTAAAGCTAAAGTGTCATTAAAGGAACCTGACGAGAAGAAGATGAAGAAAAAGAAGAAGAAGTATGTGTCTAGTGATAGTGATATAGATGAGAAGGATGTTGAACAACTTGAAGCACTACTGGAAAGAAGATTTCACAAAGGTAAAGGCAAGTTCAAAGGTAAATTACCTATCATTTGTTTCAATTATAATGAGGTTGGTCATATTGCTGCTAGATGTCCAGAGAAGAACTATAGAAGTAATGATAGATACAAGAGTAGGAGAGATGAAGACAACAAGGACTACAAAGACAAAGGCAAAAAGTCATGCTACATTGTTGAAGAGGAAATAAAAGATTATTCTAATGAACATGATGATGAAGTGGTGTATGTTGCAATAAAGGACTAATTTGATGAAGATGAGGCAACTGCACTTGTGACTTATGTGAACAAGAATGATAGATGGATAGTTGATAGTTGATGTTCACATCACATGACTAAAGACAAAAGTAAATTCATTACCTTGAATTATTATGATGGAAATAGTGTAAGATTTGGTAATGATGCACCATGTTTGATAAAAGGAAAAAGTTCTATCAAACTCACAGATAATATTTTATGTGACAATGCTTACTATGTTGAAGGACTTAACTATAATTTGTTGAGTGTGTCACAACTAAATAATTTGGGATGCAAGGTTGAGTTTGAAAACAAGATTGCCAAGATATATGATACTAATGAGAAATTGATTAGAAAGGTTGATCAAACTAGAAGTAATCTATTCTATCTTGATATAGAGGATGCTACTTGTCTTGTTGTAAAATTTGATGATGTATAGCTATGGCACAAGAGGTTATGTCATGTTAATTTGGATAACATCGTTAGTATTAGTAACACGAAGAAAGTTAGAGGTTTTTCTAAGTTGAAGAAGCTTGATAATGTAATGTGCAAACAATTTCAATTAGGTAAAATGACAAAGTCAAGTTTTAAGAGTAAAACTTTTACCTCTAAAGGAATACTAGAGATTGTTCATACTGACTTTTGTGGACCAATTGATGTGCAAAGTTACAAAAGAGATAAGCACATTATGTTGCTTGTTGATGACTATTCTAGGATGATTATAGTCTAAAATAGAAATCTTATGCTTTTCAAATGTTTAAGTGGTACTTAGCAAGAGTTGAAAAGGAAATAGGTAAAAAATTGAAGTATTTGAGATCTAACAGAGGAGGAGAATTCACATCAAATGAGTTTGAGATGTTTGCAATGAGAGAGGAATCAAAAGATAGACATCAGCCCCTAGAACCCCTCCACAACATGGGATTGCTAAAAGGAGAAACGGATCTATAATGGACTATGCTAGAACACTCATGATCGAGAAGAATGTTTCTTTGAAATACTAGAGTAAAGTTGTAAGTACAACTATCTATACCGTGAACCATGTGTAAATCAAGAAAGGTAGTCATTCAACACCTTTTGAACTATGGTATGGATACTTGCCTAATGTAAAATACTTTAAGGTATTTGGAAGTAAATGTTACATTTTTAAAGATTTGAGGAATGGTAAACTTGATGCAAAAAGTTAAGAAGTTATATTCCTAGGATATTCCACAAGAAGTAAAGCTTATAAGTGTTTGAATACTAACACTAACAAAATTATGGAAATTGCAAATGTAAATTTTGATGAATATATAGAAGTGTATGAGGCTGAACCTATGAAAGAACCAAAACAATACAAATCATTTGTATACTTTTATGAAGGTATGCCTACTAAAGAAGATGCTATAAATCAAGCTACAAACCAGCAACAAGTTTTAACTAGACTACCGAGTCACACCCCATGAATGCTAAGTTGCATTTAGGAACTAAGCTACATTCAGATGTCGAGTTACAGAATGAAATCAATGCACATTCTAATTATGAGATTAGTGTACATGAAATAGATGTTGAACTACCTAACAAAAATGCACATAGTGATTCAAAAGCTGAAAGACAAAATGAAGAAACAAGAACTGAGCCAAGATTGTTTAAATATGTCAAGAGACATCATCCTATTGCACAAATCATTGGAGATAAAGATGCTAGACCAATAACAAGAAATAGATTGAGAAGTGATACATGCTTGCTGAGCATAATGGAACCCAAATCAATAAGAGATACATTAGAAGATGTTGATTGGAGTAAAGCCAAAGAAGAAGAGATTGAACAAATAGAGAAGAACAAAACATGGAGTGTAGTTCCTAACCAGAAGAAAAAATGTGATTGACACCAAGTGGCTATTTAGAAACAAGCTAGATGGAAATGGTAAAGTCACAAAGAACAAATCAAGACTAGTTTGCAAGGGATATCCACAAGAAGAAGGAATTGACTGTGGAGAGACATTCACTTCTATTGCTAGATTAGGAGTAAGAACTCTACTTGCTTATTTTGCATACAAAGGTTTCAAAGTTTATCAAATGGATGTTAAATCTACATTTCTAAATGGCATATTAGAGGAAGAAGTTTACATAGAACAACTAGAAGGTTTTGTTGATATTAACAATAAGAACATGGTATGTAGACTACACAAAGCTCTATATGGTTTGAAACAACCACCAAGTGCATGGTATGAGAGACTTGATAATTATCTTGTGAAGATTAGATTTGAAAGAACTGATGATAACAATGATTTGTACATGAAGATAGAGAAAGGAAAAGGTATTTCATTAATATGATATTTGGAGGTCAATATGCTTTATGTAAGGATTTTTCAAATCAAATGAAGCAATAATTTGAGATGTCTATGTTTGGAGAGATCAAGTTCTTTATGGGTTTGCAAGTATATAAGATGAAATATGGTATATACATCACTTAGTCAAAGTATGTCAAGGAAATATTAAAAACCTTTGGATTAGAGAATTCCAAACCAATAAGTACACCTATGGTGATAAGACACAAGTTGTCAAAAAATGATGATTCAACTGAGGTGAATCAAACATTGTACAAGTCTATAATTAGAAATTGCATTATGTAGTACATAGTAGACCTAACATTGCATTATCCGTAGGGATAGTTGCAAGGTTCTCTACTAATCTCAAAAAGAATCATTTAATGGTTGTGGAGAGAATAATGAGATATTTGAAAGGAATAGAAGAGTTTGGTCTATACTACAAGGAGAATGACAAATTTTAATTGAGAACCTACACTGATGTTGATTAGGTTGGAAACATTGATGACAGAAAGAGCACCAGTGGAGGAGCATTTTTGTTAGGTAGGAGACTAGTTACATGGACTATCAAGAAACAAAATTGTACCCCACGATCTACTGCTAAAGCTGAATATGTTGTTGCTATTGTAAACTATACAAACATTGTATGGATCAAACACCTACTCAAAGGAATGAAGGAAGAGATCACAAAACTAGTGATACTTTATTGTGATAATACAAGTGCTCTCAATATATCAAAGAATCCAGTGATGCACACAAAGACTAAGCACATTGCAATCAAGTATCATTACTTGAGAGAGTTAGTTCAAGATAAAGAGGTGAAGATGGAATATGTTAACACAAAGGAGAAAATTTTTGACATCTTCATGAAAGCATTACCTAAGGATGCTCATGAGTATCTAAGAGGTAAACTAGGGGTAATACTCTTATCAAAGGCTATCTAAGTAACAAGAGGAGTGCCCTGCATCAAAAAAATTGATTTTCATATGTTACAAATTGATGCAGTGGATCTTACTTTAGGAGCTACCTAAAGTAATCAAAGAACTAGAACTTCAAATCAGTCACAAGCAAGGTGACAAAGGGATAAAACTGAAGTAACTAAAAAGCTTATATCTACATATTTAAAGATGATGAGTCTTTGGCATTTTTGTCAAAGAGGGAAATAATATTGTTGATCAATAGTATGATTACTAATCAAGGGAGATAATCATTGATATTGCTGATTAGAGTGAGGGAGATAGAGCAAGAGATAGAGAAATACAAGAAAGAGGGAGAAATCCTAATCTACCCAGTAAGAGGAAGATACAAGAAGAAACTTAGAAGGAGTTATAAGAAATAATTTTGCAACCTAATTAGAACCTGGAAGTTGCTGATAGAGGGAGAGATTTCAATAAAAGAAATTATTTTCTTTTTGGTATTGTCTTACTATTTTGATCTAGTCAGTTTGGTTGAACAAAGGTGTTTACCATTTGGATGATTTGGTTGATCAGTTTGGTTTTTCATCAATGCCAAAGAGCGAGATTGTTGAGATTAGATTGAAAAGATCATTGTTGAGGGAAAGTGTTGAAACTAGATTGAAAGAGGCATATTGTTGAAGAAGACTATGTGTTTCAATCATTGTTTTGTCACTGATGTCAAACCTATTGTTTTTTGGTAAGACAACTACTTATAAGATTTAAGTTTAGTTTATTCTAGTGTATACTAAGTAGAATATTGGATGCCAAGTAGAACACTAGATGTCGAGTAAAGTGTAGTTGATGTTGAAAACTAGTAAACTTTGGTTTGTGCCAAGTAATGTCACAGTGGATGTCGAGCAACATAGTATATACCAAGCATTAGAAGCTAGATAATGTCGAGCTACTACATTATTTAAAAGATCATGAACTCAATGAATCTGAACTGACAACTTTGTTTTCTTGGATTATGTGAACCAAGTGAAAGATAAGGTTGATGAGCTAGTGGCACAGAGCTCAAGGTAAACCATTTTTAGGCAAATTCAAAGTGGATTCTAGGAGAAGTTTCTAGAAGAGATATAGAATGTGGGGTAAATATATTATATCCTACCTAATCCATCTTAACCCTAAATTGGCCGATGGAGAATGAGTGGCAAAATATCTTAATTTCCTATTTATAGGAATGACTAGTCATGAAGCAAGGTTATCATGTGTGAGAACCTAAGGGAGATAAGGAGTCAAGGGTTTTGCTTCATCAGGTGACCTAAGAGAGGAGTCTACAATGGCATGTTAAGCAAGAAGGCTTAAAGAGATGAATGCTTGAAGGGTAAACAAGCTATCAAAGCTACAATGTATGAAGGCCAAGAAAAAATTGAGGACTAAACAAAGATCTATAATCTACAAGTGAAGTTGTAAGTTGTATCAGATCAAGCCTTACTGTTACTCTCTAACAATTGTATCAGTCTAGGATAAATCCTTTGGATTAAGGTTGACCTAATAGTTATTTGTAAATCCTTTAACTAGGTGACATTCCAATTGAATGGTCTACAATAATCTAACAAGGCTCACTTCTAACATGGTGATTGAAATCCTTTAAGAAGGTCACATTTAATAGTGTATATTGTAACCTTTAATAGAGTTGTCCTTTCACATGGTATCACTTCAGTAGAGTGAAAAGAGTAGCATGTTACTAGTGGTTTTTTCCAAATTGAGTTTCCACATAGATTATTGTGTCAAGTGTGTTGATGAATCTGTTATGTTTCATGTTTACAATTCTACAAGTTGATTTGATAATAACCTACAAGTTTTAAGTGATTGCATAATCTTATATATGCATGCATGAGTATAAATGTTTTATGGGTTCACTAAGCTATGAAAAGTTTTTTTTATACATTTGGACCTTGGATAACTAATTCACCCCAGCCCTCCCCCCCCCCCCCCCAAGTTATTCTAAAATATTCCAGGAAGGTCCCATGCTATAAGTGGTCGAACAAAACTTGGAACCAATACAAAAATAGATAACACGAATCAAAATGGCAAGTTCTTAAGAAACTAATTGATTCAAAAATTATCTTCTTCTTCTCATTCATTCATCTCTATTTGGAATAACCAATACAATGATTTTATAGTGATTTTTGTGGTTTATAACTTCCCAACCACCTTTTAAATCAACCCATTATATTCTTTTAACCCTTTTGCACTTTTGACAATATTTTATGCCCTTTATACATTTTTGCATTACGACTTTCATATAAACCCAACCTAGACCAAAATTATGACTCAAATGACTTTATCTAGATACAAATAGAACCATTCACCTATTAAATAAATGTTTTGACATTATTTATCATATTAATACCTCCTTTTATAATTTTGACAACATATTACAAATGGCTTCTCTATACTTTACATCTTGACTCAAAAGACTCAAATATATCATAAATGGATTACATTAATTCAACATATGACTTAAGGACTCTAAGCATCCTTGTTCTCTTGAAATTTAGGTGCCTATGCACCATACTCCCAACCTTAGCAACATGGAACTAATAACCTCTAACAAAAAAAAAAACCAAAAATATTCATCTTTACCTTTTCCTCATCATGCCTTTATCACCATCATCTTTTCCTTTAAGGACACAAGACTATCTTCAAAATTAGATTCTCAAATACTCCTATTAGTGGAGCATTAATGGCTACAACTCCATAGTGCTTTATTAGTCAGAGATCCACCTTTATGTTGCTATTTCAAAGTCACCATAAATAATTCTCCCATATGCCTCACCTAGGAGTTCTCCTCTTTGCCTCTCTCCCTAGTATCTTGGCATCCATTGGACCTTCCTGTGGCCCTTGATAGATCTTCCATATCTGTCAACTCAACAAAAAAAAATTATTTTTGTAGCAAGATGGATGAGAAACTAAAACGAAAAGCTCTATCAACAAATCAAAACCAAATCTTCAAGGTCCTAGTGTGGATTGCCTCCTTCAATGCTCTACCCACACACTCAAGATCTTCAAGCTATGATACTGATATGATGCAGAGCCCTCTTTATTTACCTCCAAGGAACCTTAGTTCAACTCAAGGGCTTTACAATAGGTTGGTACACCCTCAAGGAGCCAAGTGTAGACATCTAAATCTTATTACACCATTAAGTAATCTAATCTAGTCAACTCTTAGGACATTACTAATTAAATATGTATTATTTAACTAATTAATCATCATCCCCTAGCTAATTAATTAATTTAATTAACTATAGTCCAATTGATAAAATCGAATGTGAACCCAAAATCAATTTATAAATTAAAACCATATTCCTCTATTAAATTAAATAAATGCTTGAATCTATTTAATTTAATCTCACATCCCCCATTTATTAAATAAATTATTTAATAAATCATCCTTACCATCCCTAAACCCTACCTTTACCCCTAATCCAACCCATTCACCTATACTAACCTCACTTAGCCACCTAACTAACCCATTCCATCAAAGCTAAGCCACTTGGCCCCCTAACCCACTTCCTAAGCCAAGCCTAATCCCCCTCCTAAACGTGTGCACAACTTTAAGCAAAGATTAAGACTTGCTAACCCATGCCAAAGTCAACAAGTCTCCCTTGTCCTCTTCCATCCCTATCCAAGAACAATAATGCCTCTTACATGCCATTAATGCCTCTTACATCCCTCTTACACACTCATCCTCCCTCATTACTCCCCTTGACCCTCCATTTTGACCACCCAATCCCCTTATGACACTTGTCACAAGGCTAGAGCCCTGGACAAGTGCAATCCATGTGCTCCCATTTCAAAGCATCCTAGCCCTCCCTCACCATTCTTTCATCCTTGCATCTTGACCCTCCATCTCACTATGCCTTGGCCTATAAATATAGCCCTTCCCTCTCATAATCCATATCAACTTTCATGCAAACTTATAATGCCCCACTAACTACTACATCATACCCATTTTGCACCATAGCCATGTCAAAATCCATCTTCACCTCCATTGTTAAATCCTCCATTTTCCCCCATGCTTGATAAACTCCCCATCATTTGAAGCTTGAGGACTACCAAGCACACATCCCTTATCATCAAACATATCTATGTCATCATAGGTCACACCCAAGTAGCTTACCATTCGTGGTTTGCCTTCCTTCTTGGTGTTCACCTCGTCTTATCGTAAGTGTTAACTTGTTTAGTTTTGTGAATGTTTTTTTTTTAATCATTAGTATTCAATATTGCACTACTAAATTAGGTGATACATTTTGGCACACCCGATGGGACCCCACATTCAGGTCACTATAATTACACTTCTCACTTGTTTTTGTTAAACTAACCCACCTAACATTTTACACTTGTTTGTATAGATAGGTGGTTCTCTAAAAATTTTGCAGACATCAAAGTGTCTTATTAGGAAGCACGCTCCTAGCCATAAAAATAAATTCCATCTTAAACAACATTTCAACAACTTTTTTTAACAAAACTGCAGCTATTAAATCACGATCTTTTACTAGCAGGAACACTAACCCACAAGGGTAGGAACGCTATTTATCCTAAACCCCACCACCACATGGCACCAAAACCCACCCCAACATTCCCTATAGGCCCTCTTCCCATAGGAACACCAGATTTTACTAGTAGGATCACTATAAAAAGCTACAAGAATGCCCGACCGAATTAATCAAACCCTAAACCCCACTTTTTTCCTCCTCCATCAAACCTACAGATACATTTGTTAGCAAGAACAGTCCCCCATCAACCTACGAGATCCCTCTATAAAAAATTTTATGACTTGTGTTATTGTGTATTCACCAGTTCCCTATACCTTGATCCTACAAATTTAAACTACATTTCCACATTGTGGGATCACTGCTCAAAGCTCATGGGTTCACTGGTTTCACCAACCAGAGGAAATTTTTTTGCAAGTTTTCTTAGAATACTTGATAGAAAATCTATTTTTAAGAGCTGAAAATGAACAACTTTCAGTTTTTTCATGGAATGCATGGTTAGATCTTTAAAATAATTAATTGGAATGTTTGAATAGGTTAATTACAAAATCAAATCTTGAATGCTAGGTTTTTAAAAACTAAATCAATGCGATGAACATTTTGTTAAAAGGTGCAAATAAACATTATGTGAACACGCTTCAATTTTAGGGGTTAAAAAGAATTCATCCATTCTTGAATGTTATAAAGTCAAACACACTCTTATTCCCTCCTATTCAAAGCTTTCACACACAACTTCCTTTTGTTAACGCGATTTACTTTGTTGGCCATCACTGTAAAGTTGGAAATGAACATTGAATGCTAAAATCACGTGTGTCTTCAAAATTAGTTGTTAGAATACACTAAAGTGTCCAAAATAGAAATGAACAAAGTGTCTTGTATATTTTGAGATTGTGTTGTCTAGTGTATCTTTGTCTTCTCTATTTTGTACAAACTAAGACCTTAAAATACATGATGCATGTACTGAAAGTTGTTAGCAACATTCACAACAACCTAGGAGTGCTTCTAGCGAGTTCATCCACCTTTGGGAAGCACTTCCCCTTTGGTGAGAAGCTCAAACTAGTAAAAATCTGGCTAGTATATAAATGAAGGGAAATGTAAACTTTCTCACTCTATCTCCCAAGTTTAGGTGGTGTGTTTCTAGGGGTAGCCTGAGGTGGGAAAAATTTCCCATGATTTCATCATAGCTGGAATAGATCCTTAAGTGGATCACATACATAGCAATCATTTGGTTGACTCCACAAACCTATTTACAACCCCATTTTAGTCATCATGATTTTATCCTTGGTATGTTAATTCATGGTGCAAGGGAAACAGAATCCCCCAAGATTATTCACCATTGTGCTCCCCTAGTAGAGGCATAAGGCTACTTGGGTTTCATCTTTAAGAGTCATTGTCCCTGTAGAAGGGGGACTTCTATTTTCCATGCCTTGAAGATTCTTTGATGTGTATCATTTTTTGATCGACTCTTGTATCAACTCACCCCTTCAATTAGAGGGACATATTGCACTATAATTAGGAGACATGAAGTTGTGGGCTATTGAATAACATATTGCAACCAAAATATTGACCTTAGGGATAAAGAGCGTGTTTGAATTTTCTTATTTGTGCAAAAGACCCGTGAAATTTTTTTGTAAAACATACACAATTTCTATGGTTAGTATCAAATCCTTTTGCTAAAGAGATCACTTGTTTGTCTTTCTCAAAGTTGTTTTGTCCTTTGAGATATTGTTTTCTCATAATATTTCACATCTAAAAGAGTCTTAACCTTGTTATCTCAAAAATAGTTGTTAGCAAGTTCATTCACAACAACTTTCAGTCTTGTTGGTTCAACTTTACCTTTTTCAAAAACTATCTTTATTATCCCAAAAATGGTTATTAGAAAACCCATTTGAAATAACTTTATTCCCCTTGGTCCAAGTTTATCTTTTTCAAAATATCATTTTTACCTATCTTTCTTGACTAAAAAATTTCTTTGTAAGCATTCAACAAACCATTCACCTTCAAAACAAGTTGTCCTTGCCTATTTTCAAAAGGGATTGTTAGCAAGTTTATTCACAACAGTCCTAAGCCTAGTTTGTCCCACTTTACTACTTACATCCTAAAAACACCCAAAACCACTTCACCCCTTCTACATCAACACACCATTTCTTGAAACCTATTACTCCTCAACTAATCTATGTTTTCAACCCAAGGTTAAAAGGTATACTTAGCATAGTCACTACCTCTAAACACCCATAGTTGTGATCAATCTCATAGAGTTATCTCATGTCAAGACAAACCAAGACCAAGTTCAAAAGGCTAAACTTTCACAAATACCAGCTTACAAGGAAATTGAAGCAGAACACAAGAAGCATATCCCCAACCTAAGGATCACTAAACTAGACCAAATTGAGAAAGATGGTGTAGATGTTGCACTACAAAATAAAAGGGATTACAAAATTTAGAACTTAACTCTCTGATGCAGTGTCAACCATAGCCTTATCGATAACTCTAGTGTTACTTACTTTGATTAGGTCCTTCTTTTTCCACACACACTTATGCACTTATTCCCCCTCATAGGCTTAGTCCTTCACATAGCTCCTCATCCTATTTAAGCATTTGGTAGACTCCTCTCCTCCATTTCTGTCATTAACCTTAGGTTTTCAGAAATCATCCAAAATAAGCATCATAAGTCCAAGTATCCTCCATTATTTACTCATCACTTAGAAGCATCTAGCATCACCTCATTAAGATTTGTTTCCCTAAAAAGAACTCTTTAGCCAACTCACTATCATAGTTATCCTCAAGCTAAGCATGGTTTAGGAAGAACGGTCACTTGTGTCCCACATCACCTTGAGGAAAAGGTTAGGCTACACACTTGAACCCCATTTGTCTCCCAAAAGGTCACAAGGCTACCTTAAGGGTTTGATATCACCATCACATTTTTGAGTTCACATGTAAGGGAAACATACTCTCTTTCACTTAGTACCATATCATTTAGGTTCCATAGATATCATTAAGAATATTTCCACACACTCTCCTTTGCATCTTAAGAAATCCTTCCACCCTAGTCGCACCTAGGCAAATCATCTCCTCACGTACACTTATCATCCTCATTTTGCATTCCATCCTTAGGGAAGTCATCGTTTCATGCCACCTACCACACATTTCAATAAGAATAAATAGGAAGAGAAGGACATGGATCCTTGTCTTAGTAGTAGCACCACTCAAACACAACCATACCCCATTGTTTCCACGGCACCACCAAACCCACCACCACAAATACCTAAAGAATTAGGTTCTTCACTAGATATTGAAGCTTTCATGAACCAACTTGAACACACAACCATTGCTAATGCCATCATAGACTGAAATAGGGAAACCATCATGGAAAACTTCTTAAGGGATAATGTTGGTGCCTTTAATTTTGGAAGACAACCACCTACAAACATTACAGATCCTACGCATCCTCTGTTTGGATGGAAACCACCATCCATAGCCTAGCTATATGTGCCTCATGATCCTTTCTTTTTATCAAACAATAGGTACCAAAACCAACACAAATCAAACCAGTAGACCTGAATATCCCTTCAACCTAGGTCAACGCTCTAATTCCACAAAACACTCAACCCATCCTCACTCAACCCTTAGTTCATACCACATCCTAATCAACCACAAGTATACCATCTACATCTACTTTGACTACTCATATCCGTGTTTCACAATATACTCCCTTTTCACTTAGTAACACTGCATTTTCCCTTCCATTACAAAATGCATTCAATCCATTTACTAGTACCATAAGCATCCCACCTAGATCCTAGTACACTATAGGAATGCCTCCACTAGGGTTGAATACTTCATCTTCCATCCCACCCAACATCACTATTATTCCATTTTTCACTAGCCAAAGTACTTGGCCTCATTTCCACTAGGACCTTGGAGTTTTGGTTTGGCACAAGGGCTTGCCACTAGTATCTCCTTTAGCACTACATCCATGTCCATACCTTATTCACATTCATCCCTTCCTCCTTCAGTCTATTCATTACCACCCATTACCAACTACTTTTCAATGCCACCCTTAGGTAATAGCCAAATCACCCCTCCATCGCAATACCCAATTGTGAACACTCTTCCTCACACCAATTACCTAGCACCCATTAATACTTAGTTGCTTTCTCAAGTAGGAGCAAAACCAACATATATTGGGCAAGGTATGCATTCGAAAAGCATGGCCCAAGTATTACCTACACTACCATCTTTTCAGCCGTAATTATCACACCAACAGTATACCCAGACACCCCTGCAAAATTATCTAGTAGGGCAACAACCTCACACCTATGTTCCCCATTAATAGTCTACCTAGTACATGCAATAGTATGCCCAAACTACATTCCAAAAACCAATAACATCCATCCAAAGAGTAGTGTAGCCCATTTTTCAACCATACGATAGTCAGGTTTTTCCATATCAAACTTCAAAATCCACTACATACCTCACATCGGGGGCACCAAGATTGGGGGCACCCGTTACCCTACCTATAAACTCTAAGTGGGAAGAGATGAAAAATGCTCTTAAAGCTCTCAAGGATGGGATAGACACCAAAACTTTCAAATTCAAAAATGATTGTCCATACCCATTTGACAAAACCATTATGATGACACCTTTTCCTAAACATTTTTAGATCCAAAAGTTTGATAAATTTAGAGGGAAAAGTGACCTAGTCGCACATGTCAAAGAGTTCTATATGCACTACCAAGAAGTAGCCTATAATTATGTTTTCCTCATGTGGCTTTTTCTGAAAAGCTTAGGCGGCCCTGCCCTCGAATGGTTCTGTCATATACCCCAGGGTACCATTAAGACTTTTGCTAATCTTTCTGAAACCTTTATGGCACAATATGCTCTTCTAGTTGAGACTGAGTTATTTGTAGTAGACCTAGTTCATACCAAGAAAAAGGGAGGAGAAAGCCTTGCCAAATACTTACAACATTGGCAAACTCTCACTACTTGGATTTCATGTACCATCCCTGAATGTCAAATTGTCAAGATGTCCATTAACAATGCACATCCTAGTCTCACCCATTACATGGTTATGAATTGTTTACAAACATATAAAGACATTAAGGGAAAAGGGATGGGACTCGAAAAAGGGCTCATCAAAGATTGTGTCATCAAAATTTACAAGGAAAACACCCAGGACCACAGTCCAAGCAATGATAAACCATGGTATTGGAATAAAAGTAAGAACATAGTTATTAATGATGCCACTAACACTTGACATGTTCATGTCATCAGGACAGCAGCCAAAATTCCCAACACGTTTTGTCAACAACAACCTTATTAGCAACAACCCCCAATCTATAGTAACTGCCTATGCAAAATAATCAATACAATGTCCATATACCTAGCCATCAAAATTAGACTAATGCTATCACACTTTTAGCTAGACCTAAACCACGTGTTCAAAGACAACCTCATGTGTACATCCTATTGGGGGAACCCCTTGACGCAATTTTTGAGAAACTAGCCAAGGATAATCTTATTTGACACACACAAGCACAACCCTTGGAACCTAATCAACTCCATATACCAACTCAAATAGATAAATGCTAATAGATTTTTTAGGTGTCACCCAATCTATCCAAAGAGCTTCATGTAACTTCTTGTGCCAATCCTTCTAATTATCTAAGACAAGCTTTTTCATAATGTTGATTAAATTTTTATTTTTTGATTCTGCCTAACCATTTCCTTAGAGAAAGTAGTCTGAAGGTGACTCAGATGGATACTATTATCGTAATATAATTCCACAACCTCTGTTGAAGAAAATCATGTAGCATTATCCATGATTACCTTTAACAAGACACCAAATCTCACAAGGATGCTCTCCTTGATAAATTCACAAATGACTTCAGAAGTGGTTCACTTGGTAGGCTTTTCTTCCACCAACTTGGTAAAGTGGTTTGTAGTAGTTATAATATATAGATGGCCACTAAAGGAGGAGGGATTGATTGGACCAATAAAATTGATTCCCCATTTCTGAAATGGGCCTTCTATTGGTTGTGATGTGGAGCCTAATCAGATTCAAAGGTTTATTTGGTGCAGTTTTCTCCCCATATTATTTCTACAAGGGTTTGGGGATAGTGCCCCTAAGACACGATTAAGGGGTAGCACCCCAGTGGGATCCTAGGGCAGTACCCCATGTCTTCTCCCTGTTGTAGTACAGGGTGGGGTCAAGGGGCAATGCCCCTATGGGGGTTTTTGGGGGCAGCACCCTCGAAGCCAAAAATGACCTTATATTGTAAAAGGTGTCAGCTACTATTTTTTTTTTTGGATGACTTATTCTAGCCCTAATTTTGTAAATGACAAAAGCTTGTATAAAAAGGCTTGGGTTTAGGGATTTCATAATGTAATGGTGATACTATAGCTTCTTGCAGTGGTATTGAGTTGTAAGGGATTACAGATTGTAATTACTGGACAATAGTAATATTGGACTTTTTGTTGGTGGATGTAGCCCATGGAATGGGTGAACCATGTTAAATCTTGGTGTCTTGTGTTCTCTTTTATGTGATCTACCATTTTCTAGTATTGGTTATAATTGCATGTAACTATTATTTCTGTCTGAGGTTAATCCTAACACTATTACTACTAGCTTTAGTGGTACGGCCACCAATTGAGATTTACTAGAAAACATCTTACATTTATCACACTCGGCTACCCACTTATAAGCATCTCTAAACATAATAGGCCTATAATAAGACTTCCTCATAATTTGATAAGTTGTTACCGTAGAAGAGAAATATCCACCACAAGCTTCATTATGAAATGCTTGGAGCAACCTTTCCTACTGAGGCTTATCCACACACCTCATGAAGGTTCCATCAATTTCCTTTTATATAGTTGATCATCATAAATAACATACTTGACTTAATCCTAATATCTATTATTTTCTTGTATGTCAATCCATCAGAGCATTCTTTGTAGGTAAGGAAATAAGAAATATTTGAAAACCAAGGATCTTGGTGGCTTACCATCAAAGCTCTTGATGTTTCTTCTTCTTGGCTTGGCTCCTAGTTTCTGCAATTGTTTTGCATAAACCATTTCCTTGGACCAACTTTGTCAACCTTAACTCAATGTCACATTCTTGGACTTTAGCTATCCACACTCCTCTAGTATTGCATCCTATCTCTTGCTGAGTTAGGATACTCTTGACTGTTGAATCAAGAATATGCATAATAGAATGTGAATGCAAAACATAGAATCTAAAATTCTTAAGTGCTCTTACGATAACATAAGCATGATTCTCCATCTAAGAGTATCTTAGTTCATTCTCCTTCAGAGGGGTGATCATGAAAGCAATAGGTTTTTGAATACCTTCCCTTTTTTCTTGCGTGAGAATGGCAGATAATGTATGTGTTGATGCATAAAAATACAAAATGAACTCCTTGGTATAGTCCAGATGAGCCAAGATAGGGGCAGCTTTGATTTCATCAGAATCCTTCCTTCCAGAGTCTTTCCACTTGAATATTTGACTACCCTTCATCATATCAATTATACACTTGGTAATTTCAAAGAAATCAAGAACAAAATGCCTCAAGAAATTTGCCTATCCAAAGAAGGATTTAATTCTAGATTTTCTTGTCGGTAAGTTTAGCTGCTAGATAGCTTTAACACATTCAAGATCAATCTTAATGCCTTCTTGAGAAACTATATGACCTAGCAACTTTCCTACTATAATATAGAAGATAGACTTCTTGGGCTTAAGTGAGATTCTGTGTTCCCTACATCTCATCAACACTTTCTACAAGTCCTTCAAATGACTTTCTCTTTTCTTGGAGAAGATTGTTAAATCATCTAGATAGATGACAATAATCTTATCCTTTAAATATGTAAAGGATGAAATCATGGCTCTTTGAAAAGTGGCTACAACATTAATTAGCCCAAAAGGCATTTTGTTATAAGCAAAAGTTCCATGAGGAATGATGAACGTTGTTTTAAATTGACCATTTGGGTCTACTTCAATTTGATTAAATCCTAAGAAACCATCCAACATGGACATCATGTCAGATCCTTCCACCATCTTTAGTAGATGATCAATGTTAGGGAGAGCATAATTGTCTTTAAGAGAAGCTTGATTCAAGTTTCTAAACTCAAGACAAATTCTAATCTACCCACTCTTTTTCTAGACAGGAATGATGCTAGCTATCCAAGTTGAATAGTGTATATGATAAATGATTCTTTCTTCTAACATCTTATGGATTTCTCTGAAGATGGAATCTAAGATCATTGGGTTGTAGTTGTGTTTCTTTCATCTAAAAGGAACTGCCTCAAGCTTACGAAGAATCTTGTGTTTAAACTTGCCATTTTTGAAAGTCTTTAGATCCTCATATCCCCAAGAAAAAGCATCTTGTTATTTAGAAAGCAAACCTATAGCCTTAGTCATTTCTTCATTAGAACAACTACTACCAATATTAATGATTTTAGGCTTAATCTCAATTCCTATATTCATTCCCTCAAAATCTCCAGAGGTTTCACCTTTCCTTCCCCTTTCTATTCTGATATATGCATCATGTCTATTGAATAAATTTTCTAGGGAGATTAGGTGCCTGGGAATTTTGTTACCTTCTAGCTGCTCAACATCAAGCTCTAGATCTTTCTCGCTATCAGGGGAAAACTCTTGATAGGGGCTTTCACTTCCTTCAAAGTATTGGTCATTGAAAGGCTCAACTCCTTCTTGGAAACATTGAATATGCTTATTACTCACCAATATATTTGGGCCTGAATTGTGACAGTAGGTCATCGCAATTATGATGGTAACCCATCACCCAATCAAAATCAAGAGGAATTGACTATCATCAGATGGGCGTCTGACTATTGCTATCACAAGTTACAACAAAAAGGATGACCATCATAATTGAAACAACCACAGGTGTCGTAAATTGAGCTAACGTACTAGCAAACTGTTCATTTTCACCATCACAATTGTGATGAAAGTATTTCAAAGGCATTGTTACAATTGTGACAAAAATGCTATGGGCTCTATGAAAACCTATCAAAAACATCTATCATAATTGAAACAGGTATGTGGCAAGAATGTTGCAGGATCAATGGCTAGCCATTGAAAGTTTTTGTCGCAATTGTGATGGTGTGCCATATTAATTTAAAAAAAATTGGTGGCAAACATTGAATAGCTATGATGCAATCATAGGTTAATATTCTCATGTAATCATAGGTTAATATTGAGCTTCACTTGGTTTTGAGAATAGTTTAATATTCTATACTTATTAGGGCCAATCACATGAAGGTGGAAGCTCATTTGGCTCAACCCCTCCCCCCCCCCCCCCCCCCCAACATCTAAAATATTTAAGGAAGGATCAATCTTTAAAGCACAAATAAAGGTTCTAGACCTGCAAAAGTGACATCATTTTCCCATCTTCTCATGCTTGTCACTTTTCTATCGCATCCAAAATAAGATCCTGCCATTCTAAATCAAGAATGCATGTCCAGTTGTGTTCAAATGCATGGAAAATAGGCAGAGCTAATAAAACACAACATGATTACATTTATTTAAGAGGTCTATTAAGTTTTTAAAATTATAGACCATCATGAACAATGTTTGTGATGGTCTATAACTTAAAATACCTAATTAAAGACCTCTAAGGAAAATGCAAACCTATTGTGTTTTTCAGCTACACTTGATGTTGTATGCATATGAATTGACATTGCATATTGAACTATGGTGTCCTTCTACATTTCCTAAAACCAAGATATTCATACAATTAGTTGTCATACAATCATAGGTTAATGTTGAGCTTCACTTGGTGTTGAGAATAGTTTAATATTCTCTATTGATCAGGGCCAACCACATAAAGGTGGAAGCTCATTTTCCCCCTTCCCTAACATCTAAATTCCTTGTTAACATCTAAAATCTTTAAGAAATGATCAATCTTTAAAGTACCTAGAATGTCCTCATTGCCTCTTGCTACTCTTAGGGGAAGTTCATCTTCATTGCTCACAAGAAATTCATCACATGGGTACATCCAGGCATGTCCTCATTACCTCTTGCATAAAATAAATCTACTATTAGAAAATGCCCCCTAAGCAATAATAGTTCAAGAGAAATAAACACATGAAAAATGAGAGAGAAAAAGAGGAATCTACTTACCAATAGGCATTGTTATTGCATCCGTGGCCATGCTACTTGTTGAGTGAGTTTTATTAATTTTTTGTTGTGCCAAGATCTCTCTATTTATATACATACATATACACACATATATACATATACATATGTGTATATATGTATATACATACATACATACATACATATGTATATAGAGATCACAAGGGCATGACAATGAGATGTAGAGATCACAAGGGCACAGCAATAAAATGCAATGATCACAAGGACACATACATACATACATACATATACATACATACATACATGTATATATATATAAAAAGATCTTTTTTAAGGTGCTAAGTGACTTACTTTAAGATCCTCCACAAAAATAATGTAGGCCAAGCAAAATGGGCAAAGTTCACAAGAGATTTTACAAAAACGTATCATTGTAGATATTTTTTGAAAGAAACAAGTCAAAACCCAGTTAAATAGGTCTAGTTGATGATTAGTTGGGTTGATATATACATATATTTAACTGGGTTATGACTTCTACAAAGGAATGAGCCTCGTAATTATGGCATTTACATAGAAGCAAAATTTGCTTCTTCAACTCCTTACATTCAACTCTTCACTAAAGTTATTCTTCTAGCAGTGAGAATAGCTGCTATAAATTATTGGGAGCCAAGGGACCCTGAACTCATGCTACATTTTCTAGAGACATGGAAGAAGTTACTACCAACTTCAGTACTTCATAACATTTGAGATCATATAGTGATGCCCAAATTAATAGTAACAATAGATGCTTGGGATGCAGAGATCACAAGGGCATGACAACAAATTCCTATAGAACTGTCGTCATATTAGGTACAATAAAGCAAATGAGAATGAGGGCAAAAAAATGAGATGCAGAGATCACAAGGGCATGACAATGAAATGCAGTGATCACAAGCGCATGAAAACAAAATTATAAATCTCCACATGATACATACATACATACATACATGTATATGTATGTATGCATGTATACAGAGATATCATTTTTAAGGTGCTTATTACATCTTAGCACAACAACAAAAAATGATCCAACTGCATAGATATCCTAGAATCCAAATAATAAAAAAATAAAACTCACTCAACCCATGCTAAGTGACTTAGCTCAAGATCCTACACAAAAATAATGCAGAGTTAATGGACAATATGTATATCTATATAATGTATGTATGTAGGGGAAATATAATTCCCATTAACAATTACATTAACTCTACTCATTTTTCCCGGTCTGTATATATATGTATATACCTATATATATATGTGCATACATATATACATACATACACACACATCTATATACATACATACATACATACATATGCATGCTTTGCATGGTTTATTGGTAATGTCATTGTCGCAAATGCTTCTGCAAGGGAATGAGCCTCGTGATTATGGAATTTACACAAAACAAATAGGGAATGATTAATGTTGTGTTTTTTTTTCTTTTTTGTTTATTTTACATAGTCCTCCATATGGCCTATAGTAAAATATATATTGTATTTGCATTTTCTTTTCCATTACAGCAATAATAATAGATACCTAGGATCCTCGCAAGGATAGTGTGCCAATACATGCATGGTTATATGCTTGGTTTCCATTATTGGGCCAGTGTATGGAGCCTTTATATCAAAAAATTCATTATAAATTGGGGAATGTGCTTCATTCTTGGCATTCAAGTAATGCATCTGCATATGTAATTTTATCACCTTGTAAAATTGTATTTGATCCTGCTAGTTGGGAACAATTGATTGTTCCTTTTATTGTACCTAATCTAATGACAATTCTATAGGAATTTGTACTCAACCCAGCTAATCAACAACTAGACCCATTTAACTAGGTTATGGCTTGTATATATATATATATATATGTATATATCATTGGGTTATAGATTTTGCAAGGGGATGAGCCTCATGATTATGGCATTTATATAGAAGCAGAACTTTCTTCTTCAACTCCTTACACTCAACACTTAACTGAAGTTATTCCTCTAGTAGTGAGAATGGCTACTACAAATTCCTAAGAGCCAAGGGACCTGAACCTATGCTGCATTTTCTACAGACATGGGAGAATTTATTACTAGCTTGAGTACTTCATTACATTTTGGATCATATAGTGATGCCCCAATTAACAACGATAGTAGATACTTGGGATCCTCGTAGGGAGAGTGTACCGATACATGCATGGTTACATCTTTGGCTTCCATTGTTGGGCCAGCATATGGAACCTTCATATCCAACCATTTTTTATAAAGTGGAGAATGTGTTTTATGCCTGGCATTCAAGTGATGCATTTGCATATGCAATTTTATCACCTTGGAAAATTATATTTAATCCTACTAGCTGGGAATAGTTGATTGTTCATTTTATTGTACCTAATTTGATAATAGTTCTATAGGAATTTGTAATCAGCCCAACTAATTAGCAACTAGACCAATTTAACTAGGTTATGGCTTGGGCATGTGCTATTCCCATTTATCATATGGTTGCAATGTTGGAGGCAACATTTTTTATTTGTGCAAGATATGGAGGAAGAGCAGTGGTGTTGGAAAACATGAAAATTTAATAATGTGAAGTCACCTTGAGGAACTTGTGTATGCTCTTGCCAAACATGTCATCAAAAATGTTCATTGTGAACTTTTTTTCTTCTACATGTCTTTGCATGGAGCCTTCACACACCTAGTGCTTAGAAATGTCTACTTAAGAATCTATGCGAACCTACAATGCACTTCTATGTGGCGAAATATGTAGAAAATTGTATAATCCTTCATCAGACAAGGTCTTTCACTTGGTGTGCTCATTCATTGAGTTAAGCACCCAATTTTTCATTTCAAATCATGATTTATTTATTTTTGGCTTAAGAATTGATACAACAGCCTAGAAAGAGTACCTAAGAAAAGATGGATCCCACATTCATTCATTAATTAAATATAGCATTCATTCATTATCACATGAAGTAAAACACAATTATGAGAATCCATAAAATAATCTCATAATGTCCAAAGCTAACATCTAACATTAGTTCATCCTTTAACATTCATTAACAACAGTACATAAACACATTAAATTCAATAACATGTGAAATAAGGTATTTAAACATGCCTCAACAAATTATGATTTAATTTTGGATCACCTACACGATTAGTTTGGAATTTTAATTTCACCAAAAATCATAAAATGTAAGAACAATTGTGCCAAAAAGAGCGTAAAAAGATGATTATCATACACCAATCATGCTTTTTAGCTCTTTTGGCACAATCATTCTTACAATTATTTGGCTCAATCTCCAACTAGTCAATATGTGTTTTGAAAAATTATACTTGGATTGTGAGTTAGGAAAAAGAGAAATATCAAACTTGAAAAACATGTGCATAAATGCAATTAATTTTTAAACTTCAATTTCATAAAATTACAAAAAGAACCATATTATAAGAAATTGTTGCAGTTTGTACTATTTGAAAATTATAGTTACAAGTGATAAAGTTATATACCTTTGATTCAGAGAATGCAAATAATAGAAATGAAGTATTCTAGAAGGTGCAAGCTCAACTACCCCCTGCCCCCCCATGTGGATGACATTTTTAAGTAGAAAATAGTTACATCCATCCATACATCCATACATATATACATACATGATTAAATGCTACCTAACTATGTCCAAGGCATCTGCACACTACAGACATACTTTGCCTACCAAGCTGCCTACATACCTATATCCATGGGATGAAGACCTTTGAACTACTCACTCTAACAAATATGTAGTTTTGGTTTCTAATTGTTTTGATGTAGTTGTATTCCTATAACCATTGGTTAGCTTTACACACCTAATAAAGCTCTTTGGCATCATACACCCACTCGAGCGAATCAGGTAGTTTTCTATAATTACAATACAATAATACCTTGGTGCAACATTTATGATGTAGTTTATAGTTAATGTAAGGTTAACCTATATACGTTCTAACTCACTCTTTATATAGTTATGTTTAAAAGCTTGTGACAATAATCAATGGGTCTAAATAGACCAATCAAGTTAATGTTGAAACGCAAAGTTTAGCCTTCTATTTTCAAAAGCCAAGTAAAATAGGTACATATAATGTCTTAAGATACAAGCCTCATGAGTTAACATATAATCTCTTAAAATAGTTTAGTGCTACCTGTATATGTGAAAATGCAGCCTATGCTAACACACACACTTCAACATGGTCCTTATTTGCGGATTCATCCCGAAATGAACATTGGATTGTTCATCCGAAAATCAGCTGGCAAGGTGACCTGTTGCCTTCTATCTAAATGGAATTGCTTGTTAGATATCCTCAGATTTGAGGTGTTAAGCAACGAGACCCTCTACAAATGAAGGATTTAAAAGAAAATGCAGTTAATCTATATGAGAATGCAGATTAATCTAGAATGGAGTATGCACATTTAATCTAAGAACATGTAAAAGAAGATTATGCTAAAATGTATGCATATTATTCTAAATGAGATTAAACAAGAAAATGAATATCTTATGAAAGTAATGAGCTCAAATGAATGCACAATCCAACAGTAATTCGATGCAAATTCTCATTCAACCTCTTTCCTGAAATAAAGAGAGGAGGGTCTCTTGTATAGATTTTCCTTAAAACCTTCGACGGTTGAGATTGATTTCAATCAACAGTCAGGATTGAAGATGAAGTTCAGTCATAAAGGAAGATTCCCAAATTAGAGGGAGTTAACTGATTTCTTTTGAGTAGAATAAGGAGTTAATTGATTTAATTTGAGTAGAATAAGGAGTTAACTGATTTAATTCCTTTTTGATCAATAGTGAACTGGGAATTTCCTTTTTGAACTAAAGAGAGATTTTGGAGAGATATTTAATTTAATAAAATCAGATATGCTCTCATAATTACCTTTTTCATTTAATTAAATAATTCTATTTAATTAATTAGAGGCACTTTAATTAAATAACTTTATTTAATTAATTAGGAATGACTTCCCATTTAATTAAATAACTTTGTTTAATTAATTAGAAGTAAGTTCTCCATTTAATTAAATAATTTCATTTAATTAATTAAAATAGGCACATTTATTAAATTAAATAAATTTAATTCCATAGTACATTAGCCTTAGGATATAATTTAATTTAATTAAAGTATAAATACTTCGTAATTAAATTAAATATTAAGCAATAGGTTTAATGTGACTAATATGAGTAAATACTATAGGAATTAAATAATAAGCATGATGAATGCAGATTAGGGTTTTCTGCATCTGACAATTAAGTCAAGTAGCGAGTAGCCAAATAAGAATTTGCCTAATAGAATAGGACTTTAGGATTGGTAAGAAATAGACCAGAATTGGTATCATGGCAATGAGCCAATTTGGGGGTGTTACACTACCTAACTATGTCCAAGGCATCTACACGCTGGAGGCATACTTTGCCTACCATGTTGCCTACATACCTAAATCCTCAGGATGAAGACCCTTGAACTACTCACTCTAATGAATATGTAGTTTTTGTTTCTAATTGTTTTGATGTAGCTATATTTCTATAACTACTAGTGAGTTTCACTCACCTAATATAGCTCTTCACCATCATACACCCACTCCGGTGAATTAGGTAGTTTTCTATAATTACAATATTGTAATACCCTAGTGCAACCTTTGCATTGTAGTTTTATAGTTAATGTAAGGTTAACCTATATATGTCCTAACTCAATCCTTATATAGTTATGTTTAAACTCCTATGACAATACCCATGGCCATGCTACCTATTGAGTGAGTTTTATTACTTTTCTATTGTGCCAAGATCTCTTTGTTTATATGCATACACACACACACACACACACACACACACACACACACACACATATACATATGTGTATATATGTATATAAATACATACATATACAAAGATCACAAGGGCATGGCAATGAAATCCTAGATCTCCATTGATCTCCACAATCCACAAGATCTCTCTCTCTCTCTCTCTCTCTCTCTCTCTCTCTCTCTCTCTCTCTCTCTATACACACACACACACACACATACATCTGCATATGCAATTTTATCACCTTGGAAAACTATATTTGATCTTGCTAGCTAGAAACATCTGATTGCTTATTTTATTGTATCTAATTTGATGACAGTTCTATAGGAATTTGTAATCAACCCAACTAATCAGCAACTAGACCAATTTAACTAGGTTATGGCTTGTTTCTTTTTAAAAATATCTATCATGATATGTTTTTCTAATATTTCTTGCCCATTATTCCTAGTCTGCATTATTTTTGTGTAGAATCTTGAGCTAAGTCACTTATCACGGGTTGAGTGAGTTTTATTGTTTTATTATTTAGATTTTGGAATATGGGCTTTTTTTTATCATTGGCTTTGTTGGAGTCTTGATTTTAATGAAGTAACAAGGTGGTTTTTAGGGTGGAAAGTCCTATATAATGAAGAGGAAACTTTAAAGCTTAAATGTTGAAATGCTGAAATGAAAGCTATCAAGGATCAAATACTTATGGAAAATTTACAATACAATGTGAAGTTGATTTTAGATATTAAAAAAAAATTAAAATGACATAAATCATTTCCCATTTGTTTTGATTGTGGAGAGCTATGCTTGAAAGAGGGTGGAGAGCTCTGAACAAGGGTGGAGAGGTCTAAACATTGGTGGAGATTTCATTTCATGCCCTTGTGATTGCTGCATTTCATTATCATGCCCTTATGATTTGTACATTTCTTTGATGTGCCCCTGGTAGAGATTAGTGGAGATCTAGTATTTCATTATCGTGCCCTTGTGATCTCTGCATTTCATTGTCATGCCTCTTGAAAACAGATTGATTCAAGTATGAGAATGTGTTTCAATCATTATTTTTCACTAATGTCAAACCTACTACTTGAAGGTAAGACTACTACTTAATTTATTTAAGTACTATCATTTATTTTATTGATGAGGAGGATTTGATTGAATGAGATTAAAAAAAAAAGTACCAAGAGAAAAGGTTGAGTTATTGTATGAAAAAGGAAGTACAAAGATTAGTTAAGAAAATGATAGTATAGTGCATTGATTATCCACTTAAGGTTGCAAAGGTTGGATACACTAACAAAGTCTAGAAGAACATGTAAGAAGAATTAAGTTTGCCAAGCTTGACTGAGCGGATAGTAGGTGTTGAGTAAAGTTAGTGCAAGTCGAGTAGAAAATCAATTGGAGCTGAGAAAAGTCAAATTTTAGTGTATGCCAAGTGATATACTGTAAAACGAGTAAAGTTTAGTTGATGCCGAGCACCAATAAAATTTAGTGTTTTCTGAGTGGTCTAGGTGGTGACAAGTGGAAGAATAGTATGGAAGCCGAGTGACAACATATTGATGTCTAGTGCCAATATTCATGTTAAATTGTAGATTTGATGAATCTAAGCTGACTATTTTGTTTTCTTGAATTTTGCGAAGCGTGTGGAAGATAACTATGATGAGTTGGTGGCACATAATTCATGGTAAACCATTTTGAGGTGAATTCAAAGAGGATTAAAGGAGAAGTTTCTAGAAGGGACTAAAATGAAAAGATGGGTAGATTCCCTGAACCCTACCTAGTCCTACCGAACCCTAAAATGAACGATAGAGGATGAATGACAAAAGATCTTAAATTTCTATATATAGAGATGGTTAGCTAGAAGCAAGGTGCATCAATGTTGGAGAGCCTAAGTTGGATAAGAGGTCCAAGGTATTGCTTCATCAGAGACCAAACATAAGAGACTACTACTGAAAAATAAAGAAAAAAGGCTTAAAGGTATGAATTCTTGAAGGGTGAACAAGGTATCAGACTTGAAGTGTGTGAAAGCTAAGAAGAATGGAGGACTGAAATAGAGATTTGTAATCTGCAAGTGAGTTGTAAGTTGTTATCAAATAAAGCCTTACTGTTACTTTCTAATCATGTACCAATATAGGGTAAATCCTTTGAATTAAGGTTGACCTAACAGTCATTTGTAAATCTTTTAACTGGCTGACATTCCAAGTGAATGATCTAAAGTCCTCTAACAAGGCTCACTCCTAATAGGGTGATTGAAATCCTCTAACTAGGTCACATTTAATAGTGTGTATTGTAACATTTAATAGGGTTTGCCTTTCATAGGGAATCACTTCAAAAGAGTGAGAATGAGTATCATGTTACTAGTGTTTTTTCCCAAATTAGGTTTCCAAGTAAAATTATTGTGTCAAATGTGTTAATGAATTTTTTATGTTTCATGCTTACATTTCTGGAAAATTGATTTGACAGTAGCCTACAAGTTTAAGTGATTGTACAATCTAATGGATGCATGCATGATGAATATGTTTTTATGGATATGGGTTGACTAAGTTGGGAAAAAAATTATTTGTTCATCTGGACCTTAGATAATTGATTCACCCCCCTCTTAGTTATTCTAAATAATTCCAACAATTGGTATGAGATCCATCTTCTTAAGAGGACTAGTTTGAAGGTACTAGAAGAAAAAGATCAAGATGTAAAAAAGAGAGGTACCCAAGCTTAATAGAGATAACTTTCTTGCATGGAAAATTATTATGAGGTTACACCTAGGAGGTCTTGGAGACCATACAAAATCTACAATCACTGCTAAGCATGTTGATCCTGCTAGAGCCCTAACTGTTAAAGATCTGACAAAGAAGAAAGAACACAACTAGGCAATGTTGGAGATTGCCTCTGCCCTAAGTTATGTCGAGTTCGATGACATCAAGGGTTGTGAGAGTGCAAAAAAGATGTGGGATTCTCTTCACACCATCTATGGAGGTGATGCAAATGTATTGAGAGCCAAATTTGAAAGTCTTAGAGGTAAGTTTGATGATATGAGAATGCAAGAAGGTGAGAATGTTGCTCAATATTGCTCTAGGATAAAAGATTTTGTTAATGTTATAAGAGGATCTACTCGTAAGATAGATGATGAGACTATACTAAGCAAATATTTGAGAACATTTTTACCCATCTATGCTATTAGAGTTTCTACAATACAAGAACTAAGATGTATACCAAGTTATAATCTAACTCTTGAAGGTCTGGTAGGTAGGCTCACTGCTTTTGAGCTATCTAATTTTGACAACTTCAAATCTGACAATGTTGAATCTGCTTTCAAAGCTAACTTTTCATTGAAGGAGCCTAATGAGAAGAAGAAAAAGGTAAAATATGTTTCTAGTGATAGTGATACAAATGAGGAGTATGTAGAACAACTTAAAGCACTACTAGCAAGGATATTTCACAGAGGTAAAGGAAAATTCAAAGGTAAGTTACCTATCATGTGTTTTAATTGCAATGAGGTTGGTTATATTGCTGCTAGATGCCTAAAGAAGAAAAACTATAGTCTAGGTGGAGACAAGTACAAAAGTAGAAGAAATGAGGACAAAAAAAATTACAAAGACAAATGCAAGAAGTCTTGCTACATTGCAAAAGAGGAAACCAAAGATAGATCTGACGATCATGATGATGAAGTGTGTGTTGCAATGAAGGATGAGGCAACTGAACTAGTGTCTAGTGTGAATAAGGATGATATATGGATTAGTGACAATGGATGTTCACATCACATGATTGAGGATAAAAGTAAGTTCATTACCTTGAATTATTGTGATGGAAATAGTGTAAGGTTTGGTAATGATGCACCCTGTCTAATAAAAGGGAAAGACTCTATCAAACTCACAAAAAAAAAATTATGTGACAATGCTTATTATGTTGAAGGACTTAACTATAATTTTTTGAGTGTGTCAGAACTAAATAGTTCAGGTTGTAAGGTTGAGTTTGAGAACAAGATTGCTAAGATATATGATACTGATGGAAAAATAATGGGTAAATGTGATCAGACTAAAGGTAATCTATTATATCTTGATATGGATGATGCTACATGTTTAGTTGTAGAATTTGATGATGTGTGGTTATCACACAAGAGGCTATGTCATGTTAATTTTGATAAGTTGGTTAGTATCAATAACACGAGAAGAGTAAGAGGTTTGCCTAAGTTGAAGAAATCTGACAGTATAGTTTTCAAACAATGTCAGTTAGGCAAAATGAAAAAGTTTAGTTTTAAGAGTAAGACCCATACCTCTAAAGGAATTTTGGAAATTGTTCATACTAACTTGTGTGAACCAATTGATGTACAAAACTACAAAGGTGATAAGTAAATTATGATATTTGTTGATGATTATTCTAGGATGATGACAATTATGTTTCTAAAATAGAAATTTGATGATTTCCAAATATTTAAGTGGTACATAATAAGAGTCAAGAAGGAAACAAATAAAAGTTTAAAATTTTTGAGATCTGACAGAGGAGGAGAATTTACATCAAATGAGTTTGAGATTTTTGTAATGATAGAGGAATAAAAAGACAGACATCTAGCCCTAGAACTCCTCCACAAAATGTAATTGCTAAAAAGAGGAACAAAGTTGTAATGGACTATGCTAGGTATGATGGAGAAAAATGTTGCTTTGAAATACTGGAGAGAGGCTATAAGTACAATTGTCTATACCTTGAACCATGTGCAAGTCAAGAAAGGTACTCATTCAACACCTTTTGAACTATGGTATGGATACTCACCCAATGTAAAATATTTTAAGGTATTTGGAAGAAAGTGTTATATTCTCAAGGATTTCAAGATTTGTAAATTAGACGCAAAAAGTGAAGAAGGTATATTCCTTGGCTATTCCACAAGAAGTAAAGCTTATAAGTGTTTAAATACTAACACTAACAAAGTTGTGGAAAGCGCAAATGTGAAATTTGATGAATATATAGAAGTACATGAGGCTAAACCTATGGAGGAACTAGATGAATTCAAATCATTTATATACTTTTATGAAGGTATGCCTATTGATGAAGATGTTGTAAATCAAGTTGTAAATCAACAACAAGTTTTAGTGACTACCAAGTCACACACTATGAATGTCGAGTTGTATTTAGGAACTGAGCTACAATTAGGTGTCAAGTTACAAAATAAAGTTGAGGCACATTCTAATTCTGAGATTAGTGCACATGAATAAAATATTGAATTACTTGATAGAGAAGTGCATAGTATTCAGAAGTTGATAGAACAGATGAGGAAAACAAAGTAGAACCAAAATTATCAAAGTATGTCAAGAGATATCATCATGCTACACAAATTATTAGAGATAAAAAAGCAAGATCAATGACAAGAAATAGGTTGAGAAATGATGCATTTTTTCTTAGCATGCATGAACCTAAAATAGTGAAAGATGTCTTAGAAGATATGGATTGGAGTAAAGCCATAAAAGAAGAGATTGAACAGATTGAGAAGAATAAGACATGGACTCTAATTTCTAGACTAGAAGATAAAAATGTGATTGGCACCAAGTGGGTGTATAGAAACAAGTTAGATAAAAATGGTGAAGTCACAAGAAATAAGGCAAGATTAGTTTGCAAAGGGTATGCACAAGAAGAAGGGATAGACTATGGAGAAACATTTTCTCCTATTGCAAGATTGGAAGGAGTAAGAACTTTTTTTGCGTACTCTATATACAAAGGTTTCAGATTTTATCAAATGGATGTTAAATCTGCATTTCTGAATGGCATATTAGAAGAAGAGGTCTATATAGAATTGCTAGAAGGATTTGTTGATGCTAACAACAAAAACATGGTATGTAGATTACACAAAGCTTTATATGGTTTGAAGCAAGTGCCAAGAGCATGGTATGAAAGGCTTCACAATTATCTTATGAAGATTGGATTTGAAAGGTCAGGTGATAATAGCAATTTGTACTTGAAGATAGAGAAAGAAAAAGGTATTTTACTATATGAAATTTTTGTTGATGATATCATATTTGGAGATCAAGATACTTTATGTAAAGCTTTTGCAAATGAAATGAAGAAAGAATTTGAGATGTCTATGTTTAGAGAGATCAAATTCTTTGTGGGTTTGCAACTACATTAGATGAAATATGGTATATACATCACTCAGTCAAAATATGTAAAGGAGATACCAGAAACTTTTGGATTGGAAGATTCCAAGCTAGTAAGCACACCTATGGTTATAAGACACAAATTCTCAAAGAATGATGATTCAGCTGAGGTGAATCAAACATTGTACATGTCTATGATTGAAAGTTGCAATATGTAGTACATAATAAACCTGATATTGCATTATCTATTGTGATAGTTGCAAGATTCTCTACTAATCCTAAGGAGAATCATTTGATGGTTGTTAAGAGAATATTGAGATATCTAAAAGGTATAAAAGACTATGGTCCATACTACAAGAAAAATGAAAAATTTAAGTTGAGAGCCTACACTGATGTTGATTGAGCTAGAAATATTGATGACGGAAAGAACACTAGTGGAGGAACATTTTTCTTAGGAAAAAGGCTAGTTACATGGACTAGCAAGAAACATAACTGCATATCTCAATCTATTATTGAAGCTGAATATGGTGTTGTTGTAGTAATTGTATAAATATTGTATGGATCAAATAACTACTCAAAGGTATGAAGGAGGAAATCACTGAACCTATGATAATTTATTGTGATAACACAAGTGCTATAAATATATTAAAGAACCATGTGATGCATACAAAGGTAGAGCACATTGTAATCAAGTATCATTACTTGAGAGAGTTAGTTCAAGACAAAGAGGTGAAGATAAAATATGTGAATACAAAAGAGAAAATAGTTGATATCTTCACAAAATCATTACCTAAGGATGCTTATAAGTATCTAAGAGGTAAACTAGGGGTGATACCCCTATCCAAGACTATCTAAGAAGCATAAAAAGTGCCCTACATCAACTAAGATGATTAACATATGTTACACATTGATGCAGTGGATCTTACTTTAGGAGCTACCTAAAGTAATCAAAGTGTTGGAGTTGCAGATTAGTTACAAGCTAGATGATAGAGGGAGAAACTAATAATATTCATATCTACATATTAAGATGACAAATCTATGGCATTGTTGTCAAAGAGGGAGATATTATATAGAAAAGGGGAAATACAAAAAAGAAGGAACATGGAATATCTATTTAGAGGGAGATAACGTACCTAATGGTTACTACAAAAAGAAAAATGATTACATCTACCTAGTAAGAGGGAGATAGTATCGAGTGAGATATAAAGAGTCATAAGGAGAGAAAGTGATCAAGAGGGAGTCATAAGGATGAGGTGATTGTTTGTTGATCAAAACAAAAATTTTAACTTATACAGAAGATGAAAGTTACTGATAGAGGGAGAGATTTCAATACAAGGAATTACTTTCGTTTTGGTATTATTGTTGGTTGTACTAGTAATGCTAGTTTATCATCAATGCCAAAGAGGGAGATTATTGAAAACATATTGATACAAGTATGAGAATGTGTTTCAATCATTGTTTAGTCATTGATGTCAAACTTGCTACTTGCTAGTAAGACAATTTCTTAATTTATTTGAGTACTATCATTTATTGATTTGATCAAATGAGATAAAAAAAAGTACCTAGAGAAAAGGTTGAGTTATGGTATAAAAAAGGAAGAACAAAGATCAGTTAAGATAGTGATAATATTGTGCATTGATTATCTACTTAAGGTTGCAAAGGTTGGATACATTGACAAAGTTTAGAAGAACAAATAAGAAGAATTAAGTCTACCAAGCTTGCTAAGTGGACAATAGGTGCCAAGAAAATTTAGTGCAAGCCAAGTAGAAAATTTGTTGAACCTGAGCAAAGTCAAATTTCAATGTATGTCGAGTGATATAGTGTAAGTCGAGTAAAGTTCAGTTGATGTTGAGTACCAATAAACTTCAGTGTTTGTCAAGTGATCTAGTTGGTGATGAGTGGAAGAATAGTATGGAAGCTAAGTCATAGCATATTGATGTCAAGTGCTAGTATTCATGTTAAATCATAGATTTGATGAATCTGGGTCAACTATTTTATTTGCTTGAATTTTGTGAAGTGTGTGGAAGATAACTATGATGAGTTGGTGGCACATAATTCATGGTAAATCATTTTGTGGTGGATTAAAGAGGATTGAAGGAGAAGTTTCTAGAAGGGACTAAAACAAAAATATGGGTGGATTCATTGAATCATACCTAATCCTACCTAACCCTAAAATGAATGGTGGAGGATGAATGACAAAAGATCTTAATTTTCTATTTATAGAGATGGTTGGTCAAAAGCTAGGTGGATCAATATTAGAGAACCTAAGTTAAACAAGAGGTGTAAGGTATTGCTTCATCGGAGAGAAAAAAGAAGAGACTGTTATTGGCTAGAAGGCTTAAGGTATGAATGCTTGAAGGGTTAACAAGCTATCAAAGATGAATTCTATGAAAGCCAAGTAGAATGGAGGATTGAAACAAAGATCTATAATCTACAAGTGAGTTGTAAGTTGTTATCAGATCAAGCCTTACTGTTACTTTCTAATCATTGTACCAGTCTAGGGTAAATCCTTTGGATTAAGGTTGACCTAATAGTTATTTGAAAATCCTTTAATTGAGTGACATTCCAAGTGAATGATCTAAAGTCCTCTAACAAGGCTCACTCCTAACAGGGTGATTGAAATCATTTAACAATGTCTATTGTAACCTTTAATAGGGTTAGCCTTTCACAAAGAATCACTTCAAAAGAGTGAGAATGAATATCATGTTACTGGTGGATTTTTCCAAATTGGGTTTTTGTGTAAAATTATTGTGTCAAATGTGTTATTGGATATGTTATGTTTCATGCTTACATTTCTGCAAAGTTGATTTGACAATAACCTACAAGTTTAAGTGATTTATTGATCTAATGGATGCATGCATCATGAATATGTTTTATGGATATGAATTCACTAGGCTATGAAAAGTTTTCTTGTACATCTGGACCTTTGGATAACTGATTCACTCCCCTCTCAATTATTCTAAAGAATTCTTGTGATCTCCATGCCCTTGCTCTGTGATTTTGTTGTCATGTCATACCCTTGTAATCTTTGTACCCTTTGTAAGACTACAACATTTGGGGTCAAATTGTGATGATGGTGTAACTTGTGGTGTTTGGGCCCAAATGTAGTAGTTGCTCTGCAATTTTCTTTAAGGGGAGAAGATGTACCTGTGTAAATATTATTTTATTTTCCTTCTAAATATGTATCTCTTTATATTTCCCCTAGCAAGTGATTAGAGAAGTTTCTCTTTATGTATATATACATACACACACACATGTGTGTGTGTCTATGTATGTATCTATGTATATATAGAGAATTTCTTCTTTTTATGTATATGTATGTGTGTACACACACACACACACACACACACACACACATGTATGTGTGTCTATGTATGTATGCATGTATATATACAAAGATCTCTCTTATTATATACATACACACACACACACACACACACACACACACACACACACACACACACACACACATATAAATACATACAAACATACATGTACAGAGATCACAAGGGCATGACAATGAGATGTAGAGATACATATATACATACATATACATATACATACATACATTTTCATATGCAATTTTATCACCTTGGAAAACTATAGTTGATATTTACTCAATCACCAAGAGATAATATAATTTGTAAGTACAAATATTTTTGCATACTTAGTTTGGTATAAATAGTTTCAATTGAATTCATTTAAGGAGAGTGAATCTACTTATGATGATAATGGCTCCATCTATTTGGTCTTTAGAGGAGAGAGATGTACAAGAGATTAGATGTTGTTTACGGATATGGGATGATTCATTTGTGATGCCAATATATCCTTCTCCATATTAAATTTGTATATCATCAATTTGCTAGATACAAATCATTAGACTTGGTCTTTTGAAATGGTGGGACTAAGATATAAACCTCAAACAAGGGTTGTGTGCTATGGTGGGGTAGGAGGAAGATGGTTGTGTGAATGGCTGATCAGGCAAGTTGCACAAAATCAAGGATTCAGTTGCAAGTAGTTTCATTAATTTGACAAGGGATTCAACTTTGAAAGCATGATGATCAAAATTGGCATGTCCATCCTTATGATAGATATCTCTATCTCATAATAGAAAATTACCTCAAACGATAAGTGACAAATTATTAAATATATTGAAAATAAGAAGAATATTCACCTATAATATTTTCGAAGGACAAAAATATAATAAAAATATAATTTGGTGGAAAAAGCCATGAGCTATGTGGCTCCACATTGTGGCTATTCCATTGTCCAGTAGTGAAAGCTCTTCACGTTAAATATGAAGATCTTGAAATTAAAAAATATAACTATCAAATATCTATATTTGTGTTTTAGTGATAACAAATATTCAGTCTAATTTTAAGAAAAATAATAGTCTTAAATGTATATGATTAAATAAAATATCAAGAGTACTAGTTGTAGTTGTATAATTCTAGTATTATTGATTATGTTCAACAAAATGTTCAATAAAACAAGTATGAAGTAACATAAATGGATCATCTGCTTGATCCTGTTATGACTTAATGTGAATGCATCTAATCATTACCTAGATGATACTATGCATGAGATCTTTACTCAATCACCTAGAGATAATATAATCTCTAAGTACATATTTTTGCATACTTAGTTTGGTATGAATAAATTTGATTGAATGCAAGGATAATTGCTTGTGTGAATTCAAGACATGAATGATTAATTTAATTTAGCACAAGTACTATGCAAGTGTGTATGTATGTATGTAAAGTAGTTCACATAGTGAACTAATTTACATACGTGCATGCACATATGCATACAATCATCATAATCAGTTATCCTTGAATCTGACCAAAGTTATTATATATGAACTATTAGAAATACTTTAGAATAACTAAGAGGTGGGGTGAATCAATTATTCAAGGTCCAAATGTCCTAATAAAACTTTTCTCCTAATATAGTGAGCCCATTTAACTAATCATGCATCCAAGATTACTTTCCTACTTAGCAAGTTACTGTAAAACAAACATGCAAGAATAACACATGAAGAATCAACACATAACACAGTGATTTATGTAGAAATTCAATTTGGGAAAAACCACCAGTAACATGCTACTCAATTCTCACTCTTCTAAAGTGATGCCCTGTTAAAGGCTACAACACACTGTTAAATGTGATATAGTTAAAAGATTTAACCACCCTATTAGAAGTGGGTCTAGTTAAAGGACTTTAGAACACTCACTTGGAATGCCACCCTGTTAAATGATTTACAAATGGCTATTAAACCAACCGAAGTCCATAGGATTTTACCCTAACTAATACAATTGTTAGAGAGTAACAACAAGCAATTTTGACCTGATACAACTCACAACTTAACTTGCTGATTTTAGATCTTAGTTCAGCTCTCAAATTTGCATGGCTTTCAATCTTTGCAACTCTAACAGCTTGTCCCCCTTTAAAGCTTTGTCTCCTTGAGACTCCATGCTCGATATACCAGTGCAAACTCCTTTGTGGTCACCTATCAAAGCAGAGTCTTTATACTCTATTCCTTCCCCTCTCTCGATGCCTTCACCTTGACATTCTACCAACCACTTCACAACTTGGAAACTCAGGAACTCTTGCTTCTTGACTTGTAACTCCTTAAATAGAAGTTTGGAAAAACTTTTCCCATTCAAATCTTCCCACTCTTTCTTTTAGGTCGAATGGATTAGGTAGGATTCAATGAATCTACCCCTTATCTTGTTTCTTCTAGAAACATCATGAAGAATCCTTCTGAATTCACCCAAAAATGGTTTATCTAAAATTATGTGCCACCATCTCATCATCCTTATCCTCCATTTGGTTCAAAAAATTCAAGGTAACAAACTTGTCAGCTCAGATCTATTGAATCTTTGACTTTTCAAATAATGCAGCAACTCGACACTATTGAAATTCTAATGCTTGGCACATATTATGTTACTCAGAACCTACTGTGTTTTAGTAATACTCGACATCTACTGTGGATTCACTCAGCATCAACTAAGTTTTATTGGTGCTCAACACCTATTACTTGCTCGGCACCTGAACTTTCTTGGCTCCTTCTATTTCACTTGGCACACACTAGATTTTGCATTTTCTTGGCACTTACTGATAATCTACTTGGCATGAACTAGCTTTCTCGACACTCACTAATGAACTTAGTCAAGCTTTGCAGACAGATTTGTTACAACTTATTCTTCCAGACTTTGTAAGTGTAGCCAACATGTGTATCTTCAAGTATACTATCAATACATCATTTTATTATTTTCTTAATTGATCCTTGTACTTCATTACAAAACCATAACTCACCCTTTCCCTTTGGTGCTTTTGTTACATCTTATTGATTAAATCCTCTTCATCAATTAACTATGTGATAGTACTTGGCACTTATAAGAAATTATCATTCCAACAAATAGCAGGTTTGACATTAGTGACAAAACAATGATTGAAAACATTCTTTATCAACAATCTCCCTCTTTGCAAGCAATCTCTCTTCTCCAATAATGATCTTTTCAATCATATTCCAACAATCTACCTCTTTGGCATTGATGGCGAACCAAACTGATCAACCAAGTTATCAAAATGCTAACTAGGTTAAAACAATAAATCAAATGCCAAAAAGAAAAAAATATCAAGCAACATAAACTAGCTTGTGACTCCCTCTAAATTCTATAAGTAACTCCCAAAGTATTCAAGATATCTCTTTTGTTGATACACTATCTTCTCCTTTTTGTTCTGCTCTCTCTAATTGATTCTGGCCTTCACTATTTTCTCCCTCTAATCTACTATTTCTTCTCTCCTTCCCTTCTATTGATGTTTCTCCTTTTACATATTTAATCAATTTCTGTATGACTCGCTCTTTTCTATAGCTTACCACTTGATCAATTTTGCTCTTCCACTTAATTGTTATTTCTTCCTCTTAAATTTTGTTCCTTTTAAATTTTCTATTTCTCTTTTTTTGCTATTTTGGTATCATCTCTTTCTTTTGATCCGTTTAGCTACTTCTCCCTTTGTTCATTTGATTTTTTTGGATTTGATCAATTTATGTTATTTCTCCCTCTTTGACAACAATGCCAAAGACATATTATTTAAACATCTCATTATACAAGTATAACATTTGTAGGAACTATAATTTCTCCCTCTGTCACCTTGCTTGTGACTTGTTTGGAGTTTTAGTACTTTGATTACTTCAAGTAGTACCTAAAGTAAGTATCCTCTGCATCAATTTATAACATTTCAACAATCAACTCGTTTGATGCAAGGCAATCTTGCTATTGCTTAAATAGCCTTGGATAGGGGTATCAACCCTAACTTACTTCTAAGATACTCAAATGCATCTTTAGGTAATGTTTTTGTGAAGATGTTAGCAATTTGTTCCTTTGAACTGACATATTCCATCTTCACTTGCTTTCCTTCCACCAATTCTCTTACATAGTGATACTTAATTGCAATGTGCTTTATTTTGGCATGCATCACAAGATTCTTTGATATGTTGATGGCACTTGTATTATCACAATAGAGTATCATAAGTTTAGTTACCTCTTCCTTCATACCTTTCAACAGATGCTTGATCCATACAATATTGGTGTAGTTAACAATAGTAGCAACATACCCAACTTCTACTGTGGACTGAGGTACAACTTTGCTTTTTGCTAGTCCAAGTGACTAATCTTTTTCCTAAGAAAAGTGCTCCTCCACTAGTGCTTTTTATGTTATCAATATTACCCCCCCAATTTGCATTAGTGTAGGCTTTCAACTCAAACTTTTCACTCCTCTTGTAGTATAATCCAAAGCCATCAGTTCCTTTTAGGTACCTCAATATTCTTTTTACTGCCATAAGATGATTTTCTCTTAGGTTTATAGAAAATCTTGCCACTATTTCAATAGCTAATGTAATGTCTATTCTACTATGGACAACATACTATAACTTTTAATCATTGATCTATGCATTGTCTAATTTACCTCAACTATCTCATCATTCTTGGATAACTTATGTCTTGTTACCATTGGTGTACTAACTAGTTTTGAATCTTCTAAGCCAAATGTTTTGAGTATCTCCTTGATATATTTTGATTGGGTCACAAATATGCCATGTTTCATTTGATGTTCTTGCAATCCAACAAATAATTTTATTTCTCCAAACATTGACATCTCAAACTCATGTTTCATTTGATCAACAAAGTCTTTGCATAGGACAACTTTTCCTCCAAATATTATATAATCAGCAAAGATTTTAGATAACAAAATGTCTTTACCTTTTTCTGCCTTGATATACAGGTTGCTATTATCATCTGTTCTTTCAAATCCTATCTTCACTAGATATTTGTAAAGTCTCTCATACCATGCTCTAGGTGCTTGTTTCAAACCATAGAGTGATTTATGCAATTTACAAACTATATCTTTGTTGTTGTCATCAACAAATCTCTCTAGTTGTTCTACGTAGACTTCCTCTTCTAGTATATCATTTAGAAAAGTAGACTTTACATCCATTTGGTAGACTTCAAAACCTTTATAGGTAGCATATGCAAGTAGTGTTCTTACTCCTTCCATTCTTGCAATAGGGGCAAATGTTTCCCCATAGTCCAATCATTCTTCTTGTGCATAACCTTTGTAGACTAGTCTGGCCTTATTTCCTGTGATCTCACCATTCTCATCTAGCTTGTTCCTAAATACCCATTTGGTACCAATCACATTTTTATCAACTGGTCTTGGAACTAAGTTCTAGGTTTTTTTCTTCTCTATTTGATCTATTTCTTCTTCCATAGATTTATGCCAATTATCATCTTGTAGTGCATCTTTCACTATTTTGGGTTCAATCTTGCTTAGTAGACATGATTTATTTCTTAGTATATTCCTTGTCATTGGTCTAGCTTCCTTGTCACCAATGAATTTTTCTATAGGGTGATGTATTTTCATTTACTTGGATAACCTTGGTTCTTTCCTTGTTTCCAAGTTTGGCCTTTCAACTTTAGAGTCATTGTGCACATCTCTTTCAGGTATTTCATCATCTCTTCCATGTGTACTAATTTTAGAATCAGAATGTGCATTATCATCATTCTGCAACTTTTCTTTTGAATGCATCTCGACATTCACTAGTTGTGACTTGGCTAATACTAAAACTTGTTGCTGATTCCCAACTTGATTGGCAGCTTCTTCTTCATCAGGCATTCCTTCATAGTAGTATACAAAGGATTTGTACTCTTCTAGTTTCTTGGATTCATCATCTTGAACTTTTTCATGCTCATCAAAATTTACATTTGCACTCTCCACAATCTTGTTAGTGTTAATATTCAAACACTTATATGCTTTACTTCTAGTGGAGTATCTCAGGAATATGCCTTCATCACTCCCTGCATCTAACTTGCCATTTCTAGTATCTTTAAGAATATAACATCTAGAATCAAATACTTTGAAATGTTTTACATTGGGTGAGTGACCATGAACCATAATTCAAAAGGTGTTGCATTCATATCTTTCTTGACTTGTACTCGATTCAAGGTGTAGACAGTTGTACTTATAGCTTCTCTCTAGTATTTTAGAGCAACATTTGTCTCCATCATTAATGTTTTGAAAAAGTCTATTACTGATCTATTCCTTATTTATGCAATGCCATTTTGTGGTCAAGTTCTTGGTGCTAATGTTTGTCTTGTAATTCCCTTGTCATTGCAAAATGTCTCAAATTCTTTTGATTTGAACTCTCCTTCTCTGTCTAATCTTAGGAACTTCAGACTCTTTCTTGTTTCCTTCTCAACCCTGGTCAAATAACACTTAAACATTTGAAATGCATTAGACTTTTGCTTTAAGAACATGGCAGTCATCATCCTAGAGTAGTCATCAAAAAACAACATTATATATATGTCTCCTTTGTAGCTTTGCACTTCTATTGGGCCACATAAATCTATATGGACTAGCTCTAATACTTCTTTGGAAGTGTAGGTTTTGCTTTTGAAACTTGACTTGGTCATTTTTCCTAGCTAACGTTGTTTGTACATTGTATTTTCAAGCTTTTTCAATTTAGGAAAACCTTTGACTTTCTTCATTTTACTGATGCTAATCATATTATCAAAGTTGACATGACATAGCCTTTTATGCTATAACCACACATCATCAAATCTAACAATAAAACAAGATGCTCCTTCAATATCTAGGTAAAACAAATTACTCCTAGTTTTTTCTCCTTTCCCTACTAGATTTCTATCAGTATCATAGATTTTGGTAGTTTTGTTTCCAAATTCTACTTTGCATCCTACATTGCCTAGTTGTAACACACTTAGTAGATTGTAATTCAATCCTTCAACATAGTATGCATCATCACATGAAATTTTCTCCGTAAGCTTAATAGAACCTTTTTCCTTTGACTAGACATGGAGCATCATTTTCAAATGTAACACTATTTCCATCATACTGAGTAAAAGTAACAAACTTACTTTTGTCTCCTGTCATATGATGTGAGCATCCATTGTCTATGATCCACTTGTCATTCTTGTTCACACAGGTTACCAATGTTGTTGCTTTATCTTCATATGACTCATCCTTCATGGCTACATAGACTACCTCATCATCATTTTCTTCAGAATCCTCTTCTTCAACAATGTAGCATTTTTTGCCTTTACCTTTGTAATGTCTACTATCATATTCTCTTGTGTTCTTGTTCTTGTTTCCTTCTCTGTAGTTCTTTTTTTGTGTGCATCTTGTAACAATGTGTCCTACTTCATTACAATTAAAACATATGATAGGTAGTTTACCTTTGAATTTACCTTTGCCTCTGTGAAATCTTCTGGCTAGTAGTGCTTCCAATTGTTCCACATCTTCTTCATCTATGCTGCTGTCACTAGATGCATACTTTACCTTTTTCTTCTTCTTCTTTGGTTTCACCTCCTCAATATCTTTCATTGATAGCTTGGCCTTGAAAGTAGATTCAACATTCTCAGGTCTATAGTTATCAAATTTGGACAACTCAAATGCAGTGTGTCTTCCTACTATACCTTCAAGAGATAGTGTGTTTCTTGGTACACATCTTAATTCTTGTATGGCTAAAACTCTGATATTATAGATGGGGAGCAAGGTCCTTAAGAATTTTCTATTAATATTGTCATCATCTAAGTGACCAACCAAACTTATTATTGCACTTACTACTTTCATTCTAAAGGCATATTGAGCATTGTTCTCACATTCCTCCATTTTCATGTCATCAAAATTTCCTCTGAGGCTTTCTCTTTTTGCTCTTTGAACATTCTAATCTACTTCATAAATATTAGTCAAGGCTTTCCACATCCTAAATGCAAATTCACATCCCTTGATGTCATAAAATTTAGCATAGTTGAGGGCAGGGTAAATCTCTAGCATTGTTTGATTGTGCTCCTTCTTTTTCTTCATATCTTCTACAATGGGTACACCTGGATCAACGTGTTCTATTTCAATTGAGGTTTATGCATGGTCACTTATTGATCCAAGTTGCAACTTCATTACCCTTTGTCATGCAGTGAAGTTATCTCTGTTGAGTTTGGAAACTTCTATCTTGGACATCTTGATCTTCCCGCTTCTAGTACCTTTAAACCAAAGCAACAGATGACTCTAATACCAATTGTTAGAAATGCTTTAGAATAACTGAGAGGGGGGGTGAATTATTTTTTCAAGGTCCAAATGTCCTAATAAATTTTTTCTCCTAATATAGTGAGCCCATTTAACTAATCATGCATCCAAGCTTAAACTTTCCTACTTAGCAAGTTACTGTAAAATCAACATGAAAGAATAACACATGAATAATCAACACATAACACAGTGATTTATGTGGAAACCAATTTTGGGAAAGACCACCAGTAACATGCTACTCAATTCTCACTCTTCTAAAGTGATGCCCTGTGAAAGGCTTACCTTGTTAAAGGCTACAAAACATTGTTAAATGTGACTTGTTTAAAGGATTTAACTACCTTGATAGAAGTGGGCCTAGTTAGAGGACTTTAGAACATTTACTTGGAATGCCACCCTGTCAAAGGATTTAGAAATGGTTGTTAAACCAACCTAAGTCCATAGGATTTTACCCTAACTGATACAATTTTTAGAGAGTAACAACAAGGGCTTTTGGCTTGATATAACTCACAACTTAACTTGTTGATTTTAGATCTCAGTTTAGCTCTCAAATTTGCTTGGCTTTCAGTCTTTTTAGCTCTGATAGCTTGTCCCCTTTTCAAGCTCTGTCTCCTTGAGTCTCCATGCTTGATATACCAGTGCAAACTCCTCTATGGTCACCTATCAAACCAGAGTCTTTGTATTCTGTTCCTTCCTCTCTCTTGATGCCTTCATCTTGAAATTCTACCAACCACTTCGCAACTTGGCAACTCTTGCTTCTTGACCTATAACTCCTTAAATAGAAGTTAGGAAACATTTTGCTTGCTCAAATCTTATCGCTCTTTCTTTTAGGTCGAATGGATTAGGTAGGATTCAACGAATCTACCCCTTATCTTGTTTCTTCTAGAAACATCATGAAGAATCCTCCTAAATTCACCAAAAAATGGTTTATCTAAAATTTTGTGCCACCAACTCATCATCCTTATCCTCCATTTGGTTCACAAAATTCAAGGTAACAAATTGGTCAGCTCAGATCTGGTAAATCTTTGACTTTTCAAATAATGTAGCAACTTAGCACTATTGAAATTTTGATGCTCAACACATGCTATGTTACTTGGCACTTATTGTGTTTTACTGATGCTCAGTACCTACCGTGGATTCACTCGGCATCAACCAAGTTTTACTGGTGCTCGACACTTATTGCTTTCTCGACAGCTGAACTTTCTTAGCTTCTTCTATTTCACTCGACACACACTAGATTTTGCATTTGCTCGACACTTACTAATAATCTGCTCGATATGAACTAGCTTACCCAACACTCACTAATGAATTTAGTCAAGCTCTGCAGATAGCTTTGTTACAACTTATTTTTCTAGAGTTTCTAAGTGTAGCCAACATCTGTATCTTCAAGTATACTATCAATACATCATTTTATAATTGTCTTAACTGATCCTTGTACTTCATTACAAAACCATAACTCAACCTTTCCCTTAGTTTCTTTTGTTACATCTTATTGATTAAATCCTCTTCATCAATCAACTAACTGATAGTATTTGGATCTTAAAAGCAGTTGTCATTCCAACAAATAGCAGGTTTGACTTCAGTGACAAAACAATGATTGAAAACATTCTTTATCAAAAATCTCCCTCTTTGTAGACAATCTTTATTCTTCAATAATGATATTTTCAATCAGATTCCAACATGAACAAGAGATACATGTTTAGAAAGAAAAGAAAAGAACATTTACATAGGTACCTCATCTCCCCTTGAAGAAAATCATAGAGCAAGGGCAGAGAGATCACAAGGGAATGACAAAAAAATCCTAGATCTCCACTGATCTGCACCAATGTTTAGAGCTCTCCACCCTCATTCAGAGCTTTCCACCCTCTTTCACGTGCAACTCTCCATAATCAATCAAAACAAATGGGGATTGACTAATATCATGATTTCTTTTATTTTTTGTTTATAATCTATAATCCACAAGATTTCTCTACACACACACACACACACACACACACACACACACACACACACACACACACACACACACACACACATACATACATGAAAACAACAATGCACTTTTTAAGAGTTTACAATTATTCAACAAAATTAATGTTTTAAAAAAAAATGCATTTGAAAAACTATTAGCTCAAATGTAAGAACATGATGTTGAAATAATACAAAAAGTGCTTGACATGAGAGGTCAAGTGAGGGTGTTGACCAATATTGAAAATTTGAATGTTGAAATGAAAGGTAAGAATGATCAAACACCTGTGCTAGAGTTACAAAACATTGTGAAGTTGATTTTAGATAAGGTGGAGACAAATATTTAGAAGTTTGATGATCAAAATTTAAGGCATGAGAACAAAGGAGAATGAATAGCTTTAGAAAGAGAATGAGAAGGAGTGGCTTTAGAAAAAGAATGAGGAGTGACTTTAGAAAGGGACTACATGATAGAAGCAAGGGCTAGACAACATAGAGGATATTACGGGAGCCACTAGATAGAGTCCAGGAAAGTGTTGCGGTAGGTACTATAACATTGGAAACAATGGTTAAATTGGTGTAGTTGTTGATTAACTAGGTCGATTACTTCATTATTATATGATCCAATGGTAATATTAGTTATTATTTTGACATACATGAAAACATTATTTTATTCATTATTATATACACATACATACATGAAAACAACAATGCACTTTCTTAGAGTTTACAATTGTTCAACAAAATTAATGTTTTACAAGAAAATGCACTTGGAGAACTATTAGCTTAGAAGCAAGAACATGGTTTTGAAATAGAACAGAAAGTACTTGACATGAGAGGTCCACAAGTGAGGGTGTTGACCAATCTTGAAAACTTGAATGTTGAAATGAAAGCTATCGATGATCAACCACCTATGCTAGAGTTACAACACAATGTAAAGTTGATTTTAGATAAGGTAGAGGCAAGATATTCAAAAGTTTGATAATCAAAATTTAAGGCACAAGAGCGAAGGAGGAGTGACTTCAGAAAGAAAAGGAGAAGGAACAGCTTTAGAAAGAGACTGCACAACAGAAACAACAACTAGACAACATAGAGGATATTATGGGAGTCATTGGATAGAATCTAGGAAAGTGTTGTGGTAGGTAGTATGACATTGGAATCACTTGCAAGTGTCTTTGAGAATTTACAGTCCAAATATCAAATGCTTATAAGAGTGTTTCAAGGTTGGGAACCACTTCAACATCCTTTGCATGGTTTAGAGGTAATGCAATTGTGGTAGAGGCTTTTGCAAGGGAATGAGCCTCATGATTATGGAATTTACATAGAAGTAGAACTTGCTTCTTCAATTCCTTACACTCAACTTCAATGAAGTTATTCTTCAATTCCTTGCATATGCAATTTGATCACCTTGGAAAATTGTATTTGATCTTGCTAACTCAGAACAACTGATTGTTCATTTTATTGTACCAAATCTGATTACAGTTCTATAGGAATTCATAATTAACCCAACTAATCAACAACTATATCCATTTAACTAGTTATGGCTAGTTTCTTTTTAAAAATACTTGCTATGATATGTTTTTGTAAAATTTCTTGCAAACTCTGCCCATTTTTCCTAGTTTGCATTATTTTTGTGGAGGATCTTGAGGTAAGTCACTTAGCATGGGTTGAGTGAGTTTTATTTTTATTTTATTTAGATTCTGGAATATGTATGTGACTAGATTAATTTTTCTATTGTGCTAATATGTAATAAAAACCTTAAAAAATATTTCTAAATATACATGTTTAGAAGGATATATGAAGAGATACCTATTTAGAAGGAAAAGGAACCAACATTTACATACCCTTGAAGAAAATCACAGAGCTAGGGCATGGAAACAAAATTGTAGAGCAAGGGCACATCATGACAATGACATCATAGAGCAAGGGCACAACATGGCAACAAAATCATAGAGCAAGGGTGGAAAACCAAAATTGCAGAGCAAGGGCATGACAACCAAATCATAGGGCAAAATCAAAGAGCAAGGGCGTGACAATGCAACATAGAGATCACAAGGGCACAACAACCAAATCGCAAAGCAAAGACACAACAATGAAATGAAGAGATCACAACAACAAAATTGTACAGCAAGGTTATGACAAAAAAATGTAGAGATATATCACAGGAATGAAATGCACCAAGCACAAGGGCATGATGATGTTCAAAGCTCTCCACCCTCATTCAAAGCTCTCTGCCTTCTTTCGCATGCAACTCTCGCATAATCAAAACAAATGGGTAATGATTTATGTTGGGGTTTTTTTTGTTTATACTTATGTGGGCATTGCAATCATGGTGCTTACATTGGTATTGCGACAACATCGGAGAAATTTGCAAAAGAAAACATGAAAATCACCACAAATTAGACCACCATTGCAATTTGACCCCAAATGTTGCAATGACTGGTGAAAACTTGCCATGATTCTGCATTGTTAGGTACATTAGGTCTAAAGAGAACTTCAACCCTATATTGATTGTCTCTAAATTATTGATGAGGCAAAAAAAGTGATGAGGAGGCAACTAACATGTCTGCCCTTACATTTTGTTCCCTTAGAATGACTTGTATAGAGAAGGCATCAAGGTCTTCTATTTCATCCCAGATTCTATTCCTATAGTTTCAAAGTCTTGTGTTTTTCATAGTATACTGACCTCAAACTTGCCTCACTATGAGTTCTACATCACCTTGAGCTTTAAGGATTTTGACACCTCTTTATTTTGCAACATTAATACCCAATGGTAATGCCTCATACTCTATAGTTTATTCATGTTTTTTAATTGCATCTTGTAGGAATATTGTGTCAAATCTCCCTCAGGGGAAATGAGCACCACTGTTGTTCCAGATTTGATTGTTGCACAACTACCATCAAATTCTAAGATCCAAATCCTTTGATCATCAGGAGCATCTACTTTCTTTCTCTAAAGCATTGAAATCAACAAACATCATGTAGTTTCCAAACTACATTTCTTGATATAAGATTTGGTCTTTGGAATCATGTGATTTCATTATAGTAAACTTAGCTTTCTCCTTAGGTTCTAGCTTGATCTTTTTATTGCCAACATGGATAATAGCATGAGACCAGTCTAGTTTAATTTCTCCTCCCATATCCCTACAAAAACTTCTACTTAACAACATGTCATAATTGGCAGGGATGTCAGCCACAAGGATGGTCAATTTCATTCTCTTCGTTGGGTGTGTGGCTAGGGCTACTTGGGTGTCCTTTACTTGACCTAAAAGGGGGACTTATTTTTCATCCACGGAGTAACAAACCCAAAGGTGTTAGTTAAAGGAAATCCCAAGGCACATGCAATAGTAGAAGGCATGACATTATCTAAGGTTCTTGAGTCAATTATGTAACTACTCAACTTGTATCCATTTACATATAAGGACACATAAAATAGATCATGTTTTTGGCCAAGAGAGGTAGCTAGGACTAAGGACTCATCTTCTTTGAATAATATGGGTAGGATTAGTTCTTTATCAGTAGGGGAATGAACATTGATACAAGGTTGTTCATCGCTAATGGTAGTATTGACATTGAGATGAGTTTTACAACTAGCTTCCCCTTTGCAATAATCTCTAGTTTTTGTAGTTCAACAGGGTGAGACTTCGAGTGATCTAGGGGAGAAACTTGAATACGAGCATCTTTTCAATGTTTGATGATATCAAAATGAGGGGAGAGACTTACCACTTGGCTCTGCTTTTGATTGTTCTCTCCTCCAAGCAAAGGGAGAAGATGCGATGGCCATGACCAGTTAAAAAGAAGGAGCATTATTCTGAATAGGAACTAAGCTTGTTAGAATTTTATCCCTTTGACCTCTTATTGCTATAGTCATTTTCACTCCACCCAAGGTGGAAAAAAAATCATCTCCTATATCTGAATCTAATTCATAGGTAAAATGTTCTAAAGTCGCCAGGGAGACTAGGATCATCTTCACTTTTAGGGTATTCCATTATTATCTCATTACTTTGGTTGAGTTTCTTGTACCTATTCATTTATGGACAAGAGTCACCATTGTGATCCACTCTTAAGTAGAATATGCACATGCTCTACTTCTTAGGGAATGCCTCTATGGAAAGCTTTTGTTGAGTAGGTGGTAACTGTAAGGGTTTTCCTCCATGTTTCCTTCTGGATACATCTTGGTAAGGTTACTAGAATGAAGGAACTATTTTACCCATTTGCCTTTTCATGGCAATCATTTCCTTTGATAACTTTTGAAGCATTGCTTCCATGGTATTGATTGTACCAGTAGCAGGATTTACTAGAGTTCCACTCTGAAGTTCTCTCTTCCATTTTTCAGCTGCTATCAAATCATCTTCTAGCTCTATTGCCAAAGTCTGAGAAACTTGGAGATTAGCCACATGTGCTCTTCTAGTTTGAAAGCTAATATCTAGAGGCATAAAACCAACGAAGAACATCTTCTGATTATCTGTAGTTGGCCTACTTGCAACAGGGATTTAGTTGACCAACTTGTTAAATCTTGCAATGAAGTCTCTCATAGGAACACTAGGTTACTTCTTGATTTGAGTGACCTGAGACAATAGAGTATATTCATCTTCTATGCTTTTATAGTGTGCCTCAAATTGATTTCTCATGTCAGCCAAAGTTGTAATGCATCCCATAGGAAGATGTTGGAACCAATCAACCACATTTTCAAATAGCATTTCAACAAACATTCTAATGGCCACATCCTCATGTTGAGGACAAACAATGCTACATGTTGCAAAGAAGGCAGTGATATTGTCATCCGTCGAAAGTTTTCCATAACCATTGAATTTGAGGAAGTTCTTTCGAGAATCTCTTGGTAAGTCATTGTTAGCATCAAGTCATAGGGGACCAATAACATTACCCCAGGGCACAACTATTGATACAAGAAGAATTATTGGTACTGGTTGGAAGGTGATGACATTTGGGGCTATGACTTCGTGTAAGGTGAGGGTGTTACACAATGACAAAATTTGAGTGTGAAAGATGGGAGGGGAGGAGAAATGAACATGTCTCCAAGAAATGGGATGGGGTAGTAGAAATTGAGCTCCACAAATACCTTAAAACATCGAGTCCTTTGAGCAGACTCTTCCTCTTCTCAAAGGATCTTCCAATATTGAAAAATTAGCTTTCCTTATCTCTTCAAATACTTGATCAATTTGGCCCATATCATGAACACTCCTGGTGTACTTGGGATCTAGGATGAACTAATTCAATTCACAATTGGTGTGCTTTTCTTAATCTTCTATGCTAAAGCACACCTTCCCAAAAAATCAACGCTAGCTTCTTCTCTTTCTAACTCAAATATGATTCTTCTATACTCATCTAAGGATTTTCTATTTCTCCAGGTGAGTGTATTCAAGTGATTTATTATATCTTCTTGTTCATCTTGAAAGCCAAAGTTGGGCTCAATTATTGGGATTTGACCTTCATGAGGCAACACCATTTTTCCTCATGTGTTAACAAGCCTGATTCGACAAATGTATGAGTGCCAATAAGTATGGAATATAAAGTAACTTCAGTAAAGCCACAGACAGACTTACTAAATATAACTTAGATAATAAGAAACAGGCACATAATTTTATCTTTCAATATTGGGAAAGATGTGAACCAGAGATTCTGAAAGAAGCTCCCTAGTAGAGTTACCAAAAACTGTTGATTAAAAATTTGCCTTCCTTGGATTTTGGTTTATACCCTAACTCTAATGTGCCGAATGTAGTGAAAGACAAAGTAGTTAGCAATAGAATGGGTCAATGTAGGTGTTCTATCAAGCACCCTTGAATTGAAAGGTACGACTCCCTTGTATGCAAATATTTGTAATGAATATTGTTTTTAGTAGATCAACAATATCTTGGTGTATGCTCTTAGCCAGAGAAAAGAAGAGGTATGACTAGATTTCCCAACACTTCAAGCAATCTAGGAGGATTTCAGATGATGACTCACAACCTCCACAACTATGAATGCATATGAGTCAATTTTAAGCTCTTCTCATACCTAAAATGCAGTTTATTCTATATGTTGAAGGTGAGATGCCAAAATGTAAGACTGGCTATTGATGCACACTACATAAGAAGAGGACGTGTGATTAACTAAACAATACCTAGATTGCCCAAGTTACTAAAATTTCACAACAATCATTTGCTTCCTACTCAACACCTCATATTAAGAAAATCCCAAACTTCTCATACAACAATGAAAATGCACATGAAACTAACTCGCATGGAATAGCGGAAATGAGAAAATATTGTGAATGATGGTGATAACTCATATAACCACTGAAAAGAAAGTAACAAAACTGAGTTTGTCTTCAATCCCACAGTTTTCATTAACAACACATTTCATTCCAAAGACCATGCAACAACTAAAACTAAACTAACATGAATGAAAGAATTAAAATATAGACGCAAAGTCTCACATAGTAGTCCCAACTACAGGATTTTCCCACATAGAAAATTTTTCTACCCGATTTTCTTCTCAAAAATTACATTTATGGGTCCTTTAGAACTGGCCAATTACATTTCATGATTACCACATAAAGCATATACATGTTCTAAAAACAAGATTGACTAATTAGTCATCCGTTACAAATCCTTAGCCTAGAAGGAGAATGCCAAATATGGCCAAAATATTAGAAAAAGCTAGAGGTTGTAGGGAGAATGCAACTCTTTTGATAGAGAATCAACTCTTCTTTGGAGTTACAAATTTAGCTTTGTAGGCCTTAATTGTATCAGTTACATTCTTCAGCTCCATGACACCTATAATGGGGATATTGTTAGCTCTACTCAATAGACTGGAACCAACCCCCCTATAATGAGAAAGATATAGAAGAATGAAGAATCTCAGGTTTGATCTATACATGACAAGTGTCCACTTGAAATCTCATCTTGTTGTCGCTACAAAGCATCTCTCATCTTTCCTCTTTCTACTAATATATAATACTCATATATTTGAATCAAGATCAAGCCCTTTCCAAGCTTTGTCAAACCCTAGTTGACTCTTCTAAACACATGGCCTTCTATAATTGGTCACTTGATCCCTGTCACCAACTTTGTCGTGTTACACATGGGTGCTTCGCCATGTCATTGCCACATGGCCTCATCTCGCTACTTCTTATCTTTGATAGCTTTGGCTTGTGACTGCATAAGATTTCAACATGTAGAGCCTCTTGTATAGTTACTTGGTAGCAAAGTGTTACTCTAGGAAGCTTTAGATTTGACCATACGATGTTAAGCTTAACTATCCATGGACATATCTTAAAATAACTTTTCAAGTCAATTTTGATCCTTTTATATTTTGGCCAGAAATGGATTTGAGTGTGGACAATGTCATTATTCCAGAGACTTTCTCCAAAACTTTTTGTCCTTCAACATTTAGGCCCGAAATATGACTAGGGTCATTCGATCTTCACTTTGTTGGATGGTCAAGATGAGTTGATTATCTGGGACCACAACTTACTAGATGGAAGGAGATCTATGACTCTCATTATGTCATGAAGATTAAAGAGTTTGCATCTAGCTAAAGCGGTAAAGCAAGGGCTATTGAATTCAATCACTTATTAACCACTTCACTTCACTCACTGTAGGTCTGCTGCCATGTGGATCTTTATGACTGAAAATTTGATTCTTCAATGCTAACCCACAAAAATCCTTACTTATATGATATTTGACTTTTCTTTCTCCCAACATGGTTGGTCATGATTTGATTTGGACTATTGCTCTGATCACATCAACAACCCGAAATGCATCGCCAACTTTTATATATAATTTCCATGATCTCTTTGTTCAATTGGTTGCTTCTTCATTGCTCTACTACTTTGACGCTGCTTCTCTTAGTCTTTTCACCGTGAATCAAACAGACGTATATCTACAAATGTCATTGTGTTCTGTTCTTCAGATTCTTCCTTAATGAATTTTTCCAAAGGCGAATAACTAGCTAAATGGCTCAGAGTCCATAGCAATCATGCTTACTAGAGGTAGGAACAATTTTTGCAAACAAATATGATTCTCTTCTCCTCAGGAAAATGCTCAAATGACAACCTTCCCAAACCTAGATCACCTAAGACCTTGATGCAATGATACGACAAGAAACCCACATGGAGGTATAGAGGGAAGTGGAGCAGGAAAAAACCATAAAGGATATAATAGGGAAGCCTTAGGATGCTTGATGAGAAGAGAGCCACCTAGGGGTTATCGAGACAAGATCCTGGACATAAGTGCAATGAAAACACATCAAGATAGAAGCTCAAAAGAGATGGACTAAAAGTCTGGCAACAAAATTAAAGGAAGGTTTTGATGAATAAAAATAAAGTTTTTTCAAAACTCAGGAATGATAAAAATATTTGGATGCAACTAATGTAATTGAATATCTTAGAAAGTTCAAGAAAGAGAATGATTCCTAAAGAAGCTATGTATGATTCTAAGACATTAATTAGGTTTTCAATGCAAAGGTAATAATGGATTAAAAGGAGACAAGCAACAAAAAGAACAAGTGATAAGGAAGTATTGAATGAATGGGAATATAGAGTCCAAGTGTGGTGATAGATCTGGTCACAAGAGCCTACAAAAGGATTGAAGGAGTTAAGAAAGAGTTTAAGGGCCCGTTTGGTTGTTGGAATATGATTTAGGAATTGGAATTTGAAATCCTTGATTTGGGATTCTGGAACTGGAAATCTAGATTACGGTTTCTATAATTTATTTTGGGACTATTTGGTGTAAACTTAAAAATATTTGATATTCAAAATTTGTTATTCCAAGCCCGTTTGGTTCAAATATGAATATATGGTTCAAAAAATGAGTATAAAAGTTACATTGAAAAAGGTGATTCATATCTCCAATTTTTTCAATGACCTATTCATGATGCTTCCAACTCCGCACATGCCAAAAATGTCAATGTTCATTGCAAAATAAAAATTCAAGAAAAAGTTAAAAGAAAGATGAAAGAATTTAGATATGTGCAGTATTAATTATTTTATTTATTCCAAACATACGAGCAAGTAATAGTGGATAATTCCCCCGCTCCCCCCCCCCCCCCCCCCCCCATTTAAAAAAATTGTGCAAAAATAGGTGCCCCCAAACGGGCATCTGGATGTCAAACCCAATTAAATTTTAGTTTAGTTGAAATCGTCATTTTCAAAAAATGGGAATTAAAACAAGAATTCCAAATAACAAGTATTTTGAAGAATTTGGAATTCTTGTTTTGGGGTCAAATGGGGATACCAGATTCTGATTTTTTCCAATTCTAATTCCGATTATGCGGACCCAAACAATAGATTAGAATTTTTTTCGAATTCTAAATGCCAATTCCATTCTAATTCTAGCTACCAAACGGGCCATAAGGGATATGGACAACTTAGGATAAAGAAATTACAATACTGCTCATACCCCTTAGTACTTATGTTTCCAATAGTACATATGTGCGTGTGTTATGATCTAAAATATTAGATACTATTTTTTCTTATTCATATACTTTTATTAAGTGAATGGATGGATTGAGCATGGTACAAGCTATCTTAGGTTTACTCACCCTATAGACTAGAGGAAGGGGCCCTCTTTAAAATTTGGTGAAATGGTTTTATGTTTTTATTAGCTTAGAATTATATTTTTATAATTATCTTTTGGTTTCCAGTGAGTTCTATCTTAATTTATTCTTAAAAAATTATAATCTATATTAACTTACAAATGCTATGATTTATGTGAGTCATGATTCAATGTAGCATTTATGAATAGTTAAGAGTCAATTATAATCATGTTTATGAGATTGATATGGTATTAAACATGTTAATGAACACAATCAAATTGTGAAGGAATGAAACCATGATTTAAATAGTTATCTTTGTAGGTTAAGCTTTGAATTATTATTCCATACTCTATTATGTCCTACAACTTTCTATCGCATAGTAAACCTCATATTATACATCCAACTTCTTGTCATACATTCCACTTCTCGTCGCCTCTGATTTCTAATTCACTTATACTATTTCAAGACATCTTTATCCATCATATTCTTTTTACCCTAATGTTAATATCTACATATCCTAAGGAATTGAGCATGCATTAATTAAGTAAATTAAATAATTAAGGTAGATACATTTGAAAGATAGAATGGGATTTTATTTACTTGTGATTTAAAGAGTATTTCAATTCATAAAAAGTGTATTTTAGTTGAATTCTTAGACCAAAGAGTGTACCTTTAGAGTCCGTTCCAATTTAATTATAAATTTTGTTTCAATTCAACTTATAGATAAATATTGCCCCTTAGAGAGTGTGTTTCAATTTGTAGATGCATTTATTCCTTATTATTCCATTATCTTTGTCCCTTAGGAAAACAACTACAATATCCTTCACAAGTCTATGGATCTTGAATTGACACAGGTAAGAGTAAACTGAAGGAACAACCATTCTTGAGTAAAACATAAGATAATCTTTTCTCATATTTAAGCCCTTAATCATACCCAAGAATGATCTCATTATTAATCTTAATGACCATATCATCTCTAATCCAAGCTATATTTTCATTTCCTTAGACACGAATCTCATGTACTTGATCCATTTGGTTAGAGTTACAGCTTGGGCTACCAAAGGGACAAATGAATCTACCATTAAAGGCTTCTGAGAGGCCTCCACATCATTGCATCTATTATCAAATTATCCTTTTCATTAATTTGGCCTACATGCTTTGACAAAGAGTCAATATTTTTTACAATTTTTTCACATTTCCACCCTTTACTCTTCTTATTTCAAATACACCCCTCTTTTGAATGACTTACTTCATTACACACCTTACAAATTTTTATGATATTTTATACCTTAATCTCTTATCACCATATTCCTTCAACTAATCATATCTAAAAATCATAAGGGAGAGGGGAGTAGGGGTTCCAAGAGATACAAATTTCAACATACATACTATGGTCTTTTTTTCTTGACTACCTTATTTGCCCTTAATGAATTTTCTTAACTTATTATGAATAGATATTAGCATTCCAATCTCCCAATACTCCAATACAAGATTGTACAAGTGAGTCCATACAAAAACTTCTTTAATTATTGCCTCCAAAGGATTAAAATTTGACACATTATCTTCAATGTAAGAACCCATCCCATCCATAAAAAAGGCTCCTATTCAAGATCTATAAATTCTCACAAGCATTTTCACAAATAACTAAATAAAATCCATGCATAAGAGCCTTAAGAATAAAGTTCTTACCACATTGTTTATTGCACTATTTATGGACTCTGTAGAAAGTTGTCCATTCTTCTACCCATTTCATGAAAAATGTTTTCTCCGTGTACATTTTGATTGCTACTCTCCAACTTCCATCTTCTATTTGCATATAAATCACATAGTTTTGCATTGTATTTATTTTTTGCTACTCACCCTCAACCATGCCCATTTCATGAAAAAAAAACTTTCTCCCTATACATTTTCACTACCAGTCTCCACCCTCAATCTTCTATCTACATAGAAATCACATAGTTTTGCGTTGTGTTTTTTTTTAATATTTCAATCTCCCAATATTTCTACAAGAGATTGTAGAGGTGAATCCATATAGACACTTCTTTTATTGTTGCCTTCAAAGGGTTAAATTTTGATACACAATCTTTAATGTAAAAACCCATCCCACCCATCAAAAGAAGCTCACTGTTCAAGATTCATCATTTCTCACAAGTATTTTCACAAATAGCTATATAAAATCCATTCAAAAAAGCCTTAAGAATAAAGTTCTTACCCCATTGTTTATTGCACCATTTTTGGACTCTAGAGAAAGCCAACCCTTCTATTGCCCATTTCATGAAAAAAACTTTCTTTGTGCATTTTGATTGCAAGCTCTCCATCTTACGTCTTCTATTTGCATAGAAATCACATAGTTTTGCATTATATTTATATTTTGCAGCTCTATGAGTTTTTGGGTCTTCCACTTACTCACTTTACCATCCAATCCCTTTGAAATGTCTTCTTGTCATGTGACAATCTTGAAGAAACCCCAATGATTATGAGGGGATTGCTTTTATCCTAGATTTTCAGGACTCCTTCTTTCCTTAATTCTTTTCCCATTTTACTCATCTACCTAAGCCTAAACACAAGACATTGTTCCTAAATTTCTTATGCCTATCAAAAGACTCTAGCCTCTTTCGTGACCTTATCTTGTTATCTCAAACTCTAGTCTCTTCCCTCACTCCATTATGACTTCCAACTTTTAAAGAAAATCCAATCTTATAAACCCTTTTAATAATTATTACAAATGTTATCTCAAACTCTAGCCTCTTCCCCTTCCAACTTTAAAAGACGATCCAATCTTATAAACCATCAATATTATTATTATTATTACAAATAATAGTTTGAACATTACTTAATATAAAAAGAGACAAATTATTACCTAATACAATATACGACATTAAGATCCACCATAATTGGAACCCAATCGTCTCATCATACGTCTATTTCAATCAAACGTATCTCAACTTTGGAGAATCTCGTGACTTCCATTGGCCAACGAAACAGTCACCAAGTGTATATAACCAAGAGGGCTTAACCATCATTGGAGACGAACAAACATCTCACGTTTTAAGAATGCGCACATTTCCTCACACAATCACATTATACAAACACTGAATAAACATTATTCCGACATTAAATCATCCTGCATTTTACCCTGTTATTACCATCTCCCCCCAAAAATAAGAATATAAAATACTGTAAAGACTAAAAACTGTAAAAAACATCAGCTCAGCGAAATTTCCGTGTGTACAGATCTTTGACTCAAAAAAGAGAAGACACAAAAAGAGTTTTTTTTTCCCGGACGAAAGAGGATTTTTCTAAGTTCAGTTCATTAATGGCATCGCGCTTTATCGTCTCAGGTGTGTTCTGCAATTCTTAATTTACACAACGTACATGACGAATATTTTAAATGTTTTTGCGAAGTATGTTCAGTTTTTGTATCAAATTTGGATTAAACAGAAAGGCCGTTAATGCATTCCCAAGTACGGTATGGGAAATTTCTGTGGTTTTGCTTTACTCACCTCACATCTGCTCTATTTCTAGTGGTTTTCAGCTACTAGGGTGTTTTTTAAGGTTTTAGCTCACAGACGCAAGCATATTTAAATTGCAAGGCTGTTTAAAGAATATCAAGATCAATATATGTATTTTTTTCTTTATTTCTAGGTGAAATTGGCTTCCAGGAGTAGTTTTGGTTTTATCATCTCAACCCTCTGCATCATAGGGTACTGTCTTAGGTTTGCTTTAGTTTTAGTAGGTTTTTAACTTCTTGGGTTCTCTTTACACTTACGTTGTCCAATTTCTTTTCAAAAACGCGGAATGCGATCTTCTAGTGCATTAGTTGTTTGAAGGGTTTTCAGCTGTAGGGTTTATTTCTTACTCTATTTCGTATACATGTAATTGCAATGGTTGGTCTTAGAATTAGTAGATTTATATAAGGTGAATTTGATTTCTCAGGTTAGATACCGGAAAAGTAATGATGAAAATTTTACTGAGATTGGGGAATAGTTTGTTACAGGGATCACATCGCTGAAACTAGGACGTGCTTGGTGACAACAGAAAACGTGCCACTGAGATTGAGGCAGAATGTGTTAAATAGTTACGCTCCATCAAACTTTGTGGAAGCAGCTGTATTATTGGCTATGTTATTCTAGAGAATCTGGTGATAGAAGCTAGATTTAGCCGTTTGAACGAATTCTTGGGTAGATTTGGCAGAAGTTGAGAAGGTTACCAGGGTTAAAATCCAGAAGAGGACTGCTTGTGAATGACAATACTAAGTAGCAGCGTGACATGTTATTTCATTGCTTCGTTGGATACAGAAAAGGGCTTTTTACCAAGGGTTTTGTGTTGCAAGTTATGGAGATGATGTTCTAAGGTGTGAGCATTTCATCACTTTTTAAAGGGGAGATGCATAAAGGGTCATCTTTACCTATGGTGAAAGCAAGATAGGAATAAGAGCTTGACCTACTTATTTCAGTGCTTAACTGGAATCGGCGGGATGGATACGGCAGTGGTTGATTCAGCTAAAGAGCCAGCTGTTCAGGATGTGCAGGGAGAAGGAATCGAGGAGAAAGCAGAAGATGAGAATGTTGAAAAGGAAAGATTGAGGCAAGAAGTTGATATTATGTCTTCTAAAGTGGAGAAGGTAAGTGTAGGACACTTAATTTTGTTCTTAATTTATTAAGGCTTCAATCAGAGAACTCTTCTGGTTGTTGCAGTTACACCAGATACTTATTACAATCTTGTTATTATTACTGTTATTATATAATTTCACTTGTTTCCTTTACTAGAAATTGAAGTTAACGACCGTATAAATTGCTGACAAAATTGAATTGCAAAAACAAGTTAAGGTTCAAGATTTCAAGTAGTTGATTGCAAAACTGTGGCTTCAAGCAGACAAATACAATGCTTATAAAATGCTGCTGTGGTTTTGTGAGAGTTGAATTACTTATTATTGTGGTAAAACCTGATATGGAACTGGATTTTCGAGTTTGCTTTGTCAAGAATTGCAGAATTGATAAATGAATGACACTTTTTCCCAAGTAATTCTGATAAAATATTGAAAGCAGATGCATCACTGCCAGCCAAATTTTGAATGGTCTTCTCTATAATATATTGTGAACTTTATTGTGTTCCCAAGTAATGGATTTGTTGGAGAGTAGAACCTGACAAAGAGGTCCGCAATAAATTGCAGGGCCAACTTAAACATGTCAGAAATAGAAGTCAATTACCTGGGATTTATGTAAGAAAAAAATGATGAAGTATTCAGACAAACAGTTAGAATCAAAGATCAACACTTTCCTTAGAAATATCTTTACGATTAAAGAGTTGTCTAAAGTATCCAGTTGTTTTGTGCAACTTCAAATGTTTTATAGTTTCACTCTGATAGAGATGAGTAATAAAAGATAATTGCAGCTGAAATTGCATGTATTCTGAGTTGTTTTAGCTTGAAAATCGATCAGCTGAATGAAAAATCAGAAATCTACTTAGAGGACATCTCTAAGTTTAACTGTTGGCCTCAACAATTAAATCTTCTTTAGGTCCTGACAGATCGCTACTTCTTTCCCACATCATTCCAAATATCTCAACAATAGAACAAACACTTTCATGTGAACCTTTTGTTGGCAAATGAAAGTACAAGCCCAACTTGTGTACAATGTGAATATGCACATTGGCTTTGTATTTAAATTTGAACGAAGACATTCTGCTTCAATTTATTGCTGTTTAACCTTGCGAGATAAAGCTCTTTCTTCAATGAATGTAAAGTAAGGAGCGGATTAGCACCTTGCAAATATTTACCTCTAATTAATACTTGATTTTTTCTTGGTCAACTTGGTCTTCAAAATGCTCTAGCTACCTAAGTCTTTAATCTTGATAGGTCCATCCCCTTATATTTTCCTTGTATTTAACTTACCTTTTGGGCTATAAGAAGCAGCCCTTCCAAGCATCAAATTGCAAAGTGAGAAGTGAGTAATAAAACTCACTTTTGCCTAATATAAGCAGTTTTGCTTGGCTAGCCTTGGAAGAAATAGTCCTAAATAGTGATAGACAGAATAGCTTAATATTACCCTGGAATTTCGTTGTGTTATTTGCAACAAAGGGATTGAATCTGTTGAACATTTGTTTTTACATGCTCATTTGCACAAGCTTGCTGGTTATTCATAACCAGTAAATTAAATCTGTCAATGCTATTTCCAAACACCTTGTGGGAGGTGTTCCAATTCTGGCCTATCATTTCTCAAGACTCCTTTTATACTTGAATATGTAATTGTATTCCAGCAACATTATTATGGTCAATTTGGTGGGAAAGGAATAAACAGATTTTTAGACATACTGACTCATCATTGACTAAGGTTGTTGAGGGTATTGAGAAGTCCATCTCCAAATTAGTGTACAATTATTTTAGAAATGCAATGTGTAGCTATACTTTTTCACATTGGGATAATCCCTTGCTTAAGAAATGGAAATTTTTGGCTCTTCCACCATTCACAACTTCTAAATCTGGGTTTGCCTTGCGAACCAAGGATAGAAATAAGGTAAAATGGCAATGTCCTAGTAATGGGGTTGATAAGCTCAATTTCGATGGATCCTCCCAAGGCAACCCAGGTGATTCGAGTATTGGTATTTGTATCAGAGATCAATGGGGCGATCTGAAGGCATTCAAGGCTCAAGCTCTGCTCTCTGGTCTTGTTTAAGCAACTGCAGTTTACAAAAGTTCATGTGGAAGGGGACTCAATTGTGATAATTTATGCCTGTATAGATAGAACATATTGTAATTGGAAAATAGCTTATATTCTAAAACAAGCTTGAAGGATCTTAGACTCATTTGTTGAATGCAACATATCAGACACTTTCAGAGAAGGGAATAAAGTTGCAAACCTGTTGGCAAACATGGGTTGTGACAAACCGGTGCTTGGCTCACTACCCTCAACCATAACACGAGACTTTACAGAATTACTTGAGATTGTGCAAGTTGAAAAGCTTATGCAGATTGTTCACTAGTCATGCCCCACTTGAAAAAGATTAAGTTGCCACTCTCCTCATGGGGATAAAATTTTCTGAAGGTTAATGCGGGCTCTCTAATCGATGCACAAAATTTAGAGGCATTAATTAAATCTTTGTATGTGGATACATTAGAAACAACTCATGCCACAAAAATAACTGTCTATAAAGGAAGACAATAAGGTTAGTAGCGAATTGCTAAATCTTGCTAAATCTCTGTATACACATTTGAACTGCTGGTGCTATATTCATATATTACACTTACAAACTGTCTTGCGGCCAATGAAGTGTATTAGAAATCCCCAAGTCGTACACACACATTTTGTCACGTAACTCAATCATGTCAAGTTTAAGCCGTGGTTAATGATAATTCTTTCTGCAGAATTATACTTGAGTTGATTATCATTTCAGGGTAATTGGCTACCACACGTGTCATTTAATAGTGCAATGCAAGGTTACGGGCAATACAAGCATTTTATCATATACCAATTTCACAGGGAGCTGGTATTATGATTAAGGCCAAATTTCATACTGCTTTAAAAAGAGTTTGGCGAATTTACTATTTGCACCAGTAAGATAAATTATCCCGGTTGCTTGTTGTTTATAGGTATCCTATGTTGAGGTGTTGCTTGTGTCATGGATTACTATCCAAGGAACTACATAGTCCAATTAAGAATTACAAAATGGGAACTCCCATTTGAGGATCATATCTTTCATGGTCAGCTAAGTCTAGTTTACAAAATGGATTGTCTGTATTGTAGAAGAGGTGTCAAACACATTATAGGTGAGGAGGTTCTTTTTCCCACCGAGAAGAGGTTTATTTTCCTCTCCTAGTTTGTTTTGATTTCATTTCCAACACAATAGACATAGTGTATTCTTGGGTTGTTCTTGATGAAATTATCCATAAAACTATTCAAGATGAAAACCCGAGAGACATAAACCTTATGGAAATAGTTTAAAGGTACAATTTATGGAATGGCAATGCACCTGTAGCGGGCATTTTTCACAAAATGATTTTGAATTCAAATTTATGGATGGTATGAAGCGGTCAATTATAACAATGTGAGGCCTTTCAAACAAGTTACAAGAATTGTGGCGAGAGTACTCAACTTGGAAATGAAGAATAAAATTTACCCCAAACTCCATGCTGTACTGGCAATTTTAGGGCTTGGTCATGCTCAATCACAATTGCTCTCCTTTGCTACATGCTCAATTGCACATGAACCTTAAATTTTATTGTCATGTTCTTGGTCCCTAGATGTTTGGTAGATGTTAGGAACTATTATAATTTTGGGAGATATTTTGAGGAGGATTACCAAGGAATGTTTTGCAGCAACAGATGGTGAAGGTTCATACCTCTGAATTCAAAATCATGCACTTAGACGACATTCCAATCTACTCTGACTTTTAGCTCGATGCAAGGAGTCAACCAAATAGAAGAATGAAGAAATAAACAAAACAATTTTTTTGGTAATATGATCATGGTTTATAGTTTATAGTTTTTTAAGTTGGGTTTTGAGAGTTCAAACCGAGTAACTTTTGGGCTCTATGCCTTTGGTGCTCTCAATGGGAGATTTTGTTCAACCTCCATTGATGCAAGGGTTTTACGACTGCTTGGAATGGATGAATACTAGTGGCAGATTTTGGGCATTTTGGTGGTTGGGACACAAGGGGTACAATTTGGATTTAAAATTTTGTTTTGCATTGCCATTCCTTTGCAACTGCCACTGCGGGTTGAGATGGATGTCTGCAACAAGTGTGGGTTGGACTTTGTGCACGGGGTGATTTTTACCTTTTTGGGCATAGGCATTTTGTGGGATTCCTTTTGCAAATCCAAACCATAATTTTTGCTCCTTGGTTTGTGAATTTGTGATGTATAATTGTGTTGACAAGTAGCTATGTAAAGGGACATATGTAAAGAAATTTTAAAAGGTAGATGGTGGATTATACTAAGGATATCTTCCACGTAAGGCCATAACTATAAGGCCCCAATGTGACATTTTAGTTTTTTAGGTAGTTAGTAGTAGCTAGGGATATCATTAGGTTTGGGTCTTTTTTGTATTATTGGCTGGGATTGGAAATTTTCTTGGTTGTTTTTTTTCTTCCATGAGCTCTCGAACTAGTTATATATATATATATTAGTGGCTTGCTACTTTTGCTAAAAATAAATTAATAATCTAATTGGCCCCTTTTCCCAAATAAATTAGATATTTCTAGGCAGTTGTAATTCAACTACAACAAATTAGCCAATAATTAAAATAAATTAAAGCAAATAGAAAATTTCCCCCAAATCAATTAAATCAATATTTTAATTAACATTTTCTGCGACAATTGCGGAACTCTAAATATACAAACAATAGACAGACTCACGGGTCTAATCACATAATGCATTATGAAATTGGATTTACCAATTACCGAAGGGTTAGTAATAACAAATATACAGATACGTCTCCCATATAGGGATGACATTGGCTCAACATGAATGGTCAAGGTCACTATCTCTTGGTGCCATTGCCGGGGATATAGGTACACACTCAGATGTTGAATTTAGAGTGAATGTTCTTGGTACCTGTTCCATTTACAACAAACATCAAGTGTACATGCTCAACATATAAATAGCTGAAGCACATAAGGATACATAATCATAAGAAGAAGAATGAGACACCGCAAAGATCTTGCAAGCAAGTGACTATGACTCCGTTCCCACTTCGTACTGGCACCAATGGACAATCCACACATAGCAGTGGTGCAGTACAACGTAACAACATATAATCACATGATAAGGCATTTAAATTAAATCATTATTCATCATTATTGAAGGTAAAAGATAGATATCCACAGCATAAAAGCTCACCAAAAAGAATCCAATAACATCCATCTGATAACATATCAACCATAATCCATGTCTGAAATACAAAATAAATCACATATCATCATAAAGCATCATGTCGCATCACTAGCATCATCATGTGGATATGATCAAACTGAATAGCAACATCATCTAACATCTAGCAACTATGATATTGGTAACCAAAATAGTGTATAGTCATCAAAGCATCTCAATATGCGAAAACATGTGAATCAATCAAAGTATATCTCGGGTAAAAAATAACCATGTAACATAATGCAAACACGTGAGGCCTACATGAAGAAGAGATCAAAGAAGAGGTTACAAACTGATCAGGATCTTGGCACCCTATTCTTAGGGCATGTGTTACTTAGGGGGTCCCATAGTCTACTTTGGCCTCATGGACATTATTAAAAGCTTTCATTTATTCATTCAAATTTCATAATGGAAACATTACATGTCATATAACCTTCAACCTCCCAAAATCTGGAATTACAAGTTTGAAGTCGAACAATAGACTATAAAACAAGAAAATTATGAATAATAAATGTATAACAGCCTTATATTTCTTTACGTATAATAATAGGTCAAAAAATGGCCAAATGTAATGTGCATCTTCCTCCCCTTCCAAGTGTGATTTTTTTGGGCCTTGAACAAGAAAGTAAGTTGGTATCAAAATGTTGGTTGATTGGTTGTTTAAAACTCTCTTCATTCTCCTCCACTACCTCCAACTCTCTTTTCGCTTGGCTGTCTTTCCATTCAGCAAGGTTGTCATTAGTAAACAGAATATCACTCTGAGCTTTACTAGGCCAATCATCAAATGGATCAATGCAATCCAAGTTGATAGCGTCCTTAGGACTTGTTGGTCATTTTTGCCTTCCCGCCAAAATCACCGCATTTGAATTTGATGTGGTAACGTTCACAAGTTTTAAATATTCAAATATTCAAAAGGGGCACAAAATACCTTATGCTAACCTTATGATATTTCTTCCCTGCTCATATTAATGTTTCTGCAGGCCCGCGTGTCCCCATTGTCGGATCAGTCTAGATCAACGGTTGGCGCTATCTCGCTATGGGAAGTTGCACGTTGTTTTGCCATAGCGACATAGCGCCTTTTGGCTGCGTGTCAAGTGGGTCCTCCCTTTCCTTGTTGTTTCTTCGGCGCCGAATTTTGATAGATCCCCGGAGGTCGCTATGGCGCTATCGGAAAATCTGTGTTCCTCGCCGTTAGCGACATAGCGCCCAGACGGAAAGTGTTATTGCGGCGACATCAGAAGGAAGGTGGGTCCCAAGTATGCCCCGTCGGATATCAGCGATGAAATTTGGCACACACGATGGGACCTTAGGCAACGTGGAAGGATGACTGTGTTTGAAACGAGGCTTTGATTTGTCGCCAGCTGGGCAGTTCGTTGATGTTAGCAGTTACTTGGACCCATGCCCCTTTCAAATGCATGAAGATTTCCTCACCCTCGGATCAGTCTGGATCGACAGTAGGCGCTATCTCACTATGGAAAGCTGCGAGGATATTATCCATAGCGACATAGGGCCTCGGCGATGCACGACACAGATGACGTCATGGGCCCGCCCTTCTTCAAAGTAATATTATGGCTCATTCTCGGTGGCAATTGTCAGGTGGGTCATAAGTACAGTGGTGATATTTCATTGGTCCACTCAGCCAACTCGGTGTGCAGTTGTACAATTTTGTTGATCGCCGCTAGATCTAAAGAACATCGACGGTGGGCGCTATCTCGCTATGGGAAATTGCTCGGAGGATACGCATAGCGACATAGCGCCTCGGTGACATGTGTCCCAGTGGGTTCGGTGGAGGCAGTAACGGTTAGATGCGCTGGCAGTTAGTGTGACCGTCGCAATTGGAGTTAAAGAAAAGATGGCGCGGTTAGTTAAAAGACATGGTCAATTGCGTGGAAACTTGCGACGTGGCAGAATGAAATGAACTGATTGGTCCACGTGGCCTGTTTCGCTTACAGTGTTCGGTTGACTTGTTGATTATGCTGATTCACGAGCCAAAAACAGGGGAAATCGAGGTTTTACACGAATTTGATCTTCATGATCAATTCCAACCACCAGAAGTGAATGTGAAGCATGCAGAGACACTCTACCACCCCGATCTAATCTATCTACCTGGTTAGAGCACAGTTATGGTGTTGTTTCTGTCTTCTCGGGGCCCTGTTCCAACCCAGATCAGATTTTCTCCATGATTGTTCTCTGTAGGACTTAATGGCAGGTTGTTGCGAAGTAATTACAGTTGGAGGACATCCCAATTATGCTTGAGCTATAAAGGCAAATTTTGTAAATTTTGTAAGAGTTGATCCTTCTCTGACTTCTCTGATCTTGCTCTGCAATCTTATGTGTAAATTCCCTTGTGCCTCTGAACCACATGATTTTCTGCCTTATCTCTTTCAGCCATTGGTATGAAAGTGCAAGAACTCTTTGCCTCTTACTGGTGTTTTGTAGAGATCTATGATCTGCATGACTGTATCTCCTTGGCCTATGAATGATAATATAAGTGAATCTCTCTTTCCTTGTGTCATTCATCTTGGTCTTTTGATCTGCATGTGATTATTAGATTAAAGCAAGTCTGAATGTGTATATCCTTAGTTTCATTCTGGTTCAATAGTGCATATATGGGCAGAGATTGGTCTGAACACTCTATTTTGGTGCATCACCTCTTTAGATTAGATTAGGTAGATTCGCTTTCATGCTCTCCTTCTCCCTTTTCCTCTTCAAGAGTAGTTAGGTGCATCCTGATAGTAAGAGGAAGCCGACCTTCTCTAGAGACTCAACCTCATAGTTCAAGTCCCACAGCTTGGAGGTTGTTTCCATGTTCCACAAGGTCGTCCTTAGGTAACAACTTTGGACAAGGGTGCAGACTTTAGTGACAACAGGACCCTGCAATTTTTGTTCGAAGGCAAAAAAAATACCAAATGAAGGCAAGGTTATTGAGTTGCTTCTAGGTCAACCTTTTTCTCTTCCTCACGTGAATGTTCTCAAATCCGCTCCAATTTGATCACACCTATAAGCAGCATACGATCAGGAAAAAACATAGCTGCGCTTTAAAGATTAGGTGTGCCAATGCTGTAATTCTTGTGTCACAAGTTGAAAAAGAAAATTTTCAAAAAAAATAATCAAAGAAAAAAATTAGACCTTGGTCAAACTTCAATTTTTTTAGTTCAACATCTAGTATCAAGCAAAACGTTGAAGGATTGTTTTTTAATTTTCTTACTTAGTTGTTTTTCCCTTTGAATTGCTTGAACTGAAGAAAAAGCCTTCCCGTTGCATGCTTGTTGACCTTCAATCCATCAAGAGTTAAGGTTGTAGCTTCTGTTGGATTGATTTTTACATGAGATACCTTGTTGATGGAAAATCATCCTTAAAATAAATATCTTATATATATAATATAATATATATTATACATTATATATTATTATATAATAATATAATAATATATTACATATATGGTTAACATATTAATATTACATATATGCTTAAGATGAGTTACATATATGGTTATTTATATTACTATTATATTAACATGTTAACTAGTGATGTTTAACTGTAGACATGTCTCATTGTGAGACATATCTCCTCCTCTCATTTTTATAAGCCTTCATTTTCATTTGGAACACAATAAAAAAATGGCAATTGTTAGTACATTTGCAGTGATCCTAGAAATCAACATGGTACCAGAGCTGGGCTGCAAATGTAAGAACACTGTGAAAGGCGCACTGTGAAAGGCGCGATGAATACCAAGAAGAAATTATGACAAACTATGAGAAATATATATACAAATATGTGAAGGAAAGCAATGCGTATAGTTAAGTCTGGGCACAAATGGCTATATTGTACAGGAATATGAATTCAGCTTTCCTAAATGGGACCAAGACAAACTGTGAACACTCAGCCCTGACAGCGTACAATCAGTGATTTATGGAAAGAAGGGAACCTAATACCACCTGTGATCATTTACAGAGATGAGAATATTATAAATATAACCAGCGAAATAAGTAGAGTCTGGAATCAGCGAATATAAAATGAGAACATACTATTAAAATAGAGTCAGCTGTGAATAAAGAAAACAAACTAAACTTTCACCATTCACTGCATTAAGAGATCAATGCTACGATTCACATTGAAATTTAAATCTACTTGGATCATACTAGGAGTAGTAATAAATCTAGTATCGCTATATGATAGGAGTGGTGAGAAGTAGATTGTTGTGATGACACAATCAGAGAATCAACAGCACATATTCATCCTATCTCTGCGATGTAAATATTGTGGCATCGATTATACATTGTGACTCTGTTATCAGAGGCTAGAATACATAGCATACATCAGAGAAGGCTATTATATGAAATTGAAGATATATCAGGGATATAACAAGGCCTCTAAAGGTCATAACCAAAGCTGCTACTTCAAAAGGATTCATGATAAGATAGCAGAGTCGCATATGCGAGGCAGTAGCAATGCCAAACATCAGTTACATCAGAAATACAGAAATCATAGATGGTAGTCTCATTGACAAATACGTATAGAGAAGAAGCATCAGTAGAGTTAAATGTTTCCAAACTTGTGCGGAAATTAATTTGGTCGATGGTTACTATTGATATTACAAACAAATACGTGTACAGTGATTATATTCCCTTGGCATCGTATGTATGAATAGAATGAAACAAGTATGGTCCTATTTGTATTTCTTCAAATGTGCCTATGATCAAGACTTGCAGAATTTCATCAGGAGTTGTGTTAACACATCAAATCGTCATTGAACTGGGTATCTATTACAGGCAGATCCTGTAGATGAATAAAATCTCTGCAGTATGATTCAAAGACCCCGAAATTTTGGATTGCCATCTTTAAGGCACAGAAGAATATGACTTAGCACAAGGATCACAACACGATGCATAAAGGAATGCCTTGATTAAGGATTAGCATGAATTGGAATATGAAGCAATTGGAGAGGAGTTTTGAAAAAATGAAAATGATCATGACAGGAACGCTCAAACCTCAGACAATATAATATTTAGTAGTGGCACTTGTATGCAGTGATCAACAACAAATCTTGGCCAAACATGAACTGCAATCATGAAAACAATCCTCTAACTTCATCATGTGCAGAAAAGGACAGTGAGAAACATAGGGATTATATACATCCGACTCAGCAAATTAATAACTAGTGCCACATTGCAATTGGACATTTATTAAGTCACAGCAAACGATATGATTCTCAACAGTAATCCAGCGTAGAAATCAACATATTAAATAAAAAATAAATAAATATATATGTTCAGGTTTTTAAATCTGATATATATTTATATTGAAGAAAAGTGTGCTAAGAAAGAAATAATGCACATGGAGTATGAGATGATTATTAAGGAAGATAAATAGAATTAAAAGCTCATAGAATAATGGAGAAAGTACAATTTCAAATATTAATTAGGAATCATTGAGAAAATTAATGATATTCCTAGATGAGGACACTGAAGATTCTGCACTATATTCGAATATTTGGATAAGTTAAAAGAGGGGGTCCTTGTAATAATTGTTTTCATACATTAGAAAGATGGTGCATTTTATGGGGATATTGAAGATGCATACTTTCCCAGCACAAAGTTCCAAGAGATAATGTTGCAAGTATTAAAGAAGGAATGTTGAAGTTGCATGTTGACAGGCTTATCATGAATGCGAGTTTTGTAGTATATTAAAAGGATTCTATTGAGCACACACATTTGGTATAATAACCATCAACATAATTCTACTCAAGTTATAGACACGAGACAAAAGTGGATCTTATGGGTGAACAATGTAAGAGTGGGAATTTTACATTTAGGGGGGAGAATAATAATCAATGTTCCATTCCTACTTGAACCATATTTAGTGGTGAGATGTTTCGTTCTCAGATAATCAAAGAAGGAAATTTCTAATATAATGGACCTTTATTAAATCAACTCATATCATGGATGTATAGATAAATATTCATTATCCTTGAGTATTACATTTTTTCTACTTATTTGTAGTTCTATACATACTATAAGAGTTAAATTGCCTTGATCTTTTCCTTTATGGTTGAGGAAATTCTTGCAGGAATAGAAGGTTGGTACTTTACACATGCTACCAAATATTGTGTAGTGATGATCAGGATAAAGTGAGGATCTTGAAGTGAATATCTTTAATGATTGAGATTATGAGTATCCTTTTACATTAAGAGGAAGTATGACATTTCTTCGAAGGCAATGCAAGAGCTTAGAAGATTAATATTCAGACGGAGTCCAGAAATACATGTGTGTGACTGCATGATTTTGATGGGCCTACTCTCGAGTGCATCATGATAAAGTATTGACTTATCGCTAGAAAATCAAAAGATTGATATAAGATTTAGAGTGAGTTCAATAGGCATCCTTCGGTAAAGAGAGTTCTGACAAGGTAACTACAAGACCTTACTTCCCAGGATCATTGTTCAGAAGGAGAAATTTTGAGATGCAATCCTTCGTGGATGATATCTTCTGTATGAGGAGAAGTTCTAAGTGAAATTCCTTGTAATGTGCTCTTCTCTATAAGAGAGAAGTTTGAGGTGAAAATCCTTGTTCCACCCTCTAGTAGTAGCCATGGTGGTTCATGGTGGATATCATAAAAGTTACTACAAGATGAAATTATGATATGTAATGAAAGGTGACGATCTTTTATTGACATATATAAACAAAAGGTAATCATTGTAAGGTGACGATCTTATAAACGGTAGACCTGTTATCATGACAAACTTCATTAAATTGTTGTCCTTGAGTGTTGGAAATCATGATAACAGATAGATAGAAGGTAACCATTGTAAGGTGGTGATCTTATAAATGGTAGACCTGTTATCATGATAAACTTCGTTAAATTGTTGTCCTAGATTGCTGGAAATCATGATAACGAACAGACATAAGGTAACCATTGTAAGGTGGCGATCTTATAAATAGTAGACCTGTTATCATGGTTCTTTGGGCCGGATTTTTGCGGACACCATGATAATCAACTTGTTCTGGTTCTTTGGACCGGATCTTGCCAGACATCATGACATAGTAACTACTATAGACCACACTTAAGGTGGTGTTTTAAAGTTATGGAAATTGCTTCAATTGTGTGTTATGAAAGGCGAGAAACTTAACCTTGTAGTGAAATGAATATCATATTGAAATGATCTCTTCATATTCTTGAGAGCATAATGTGTTCTATAAATCCTCCCTAGCTAAGAGGGAGTGTTAAGGTTGTAGCTTCTGTTGGATTGATTTTTACATGAGATACCTTGTTGATGGTAAATGATCTTTAAAATAAATATCTTATATATATAATATATATTATATGTATATTATACATTATATTATATTGTATAATAATATGTATTTTTTGATAGGTAACATAATTGGTATTATATTGATATTATTAGAGAGAGAGTACAATGTATGAGGTATGCCCATATACTTTACTACCTTATATCTACACATCCCAAGGCTATACATTTTACATTTCAAAAAACTGCAGAGTATTAGCACCTTGCCAAAAGCATGGACTGCCCAAACCAAATAGAAAACACCAGAGACAAAACAAAACGATGCTCGCATGCTAACATCGTTGTCTCCACCATCATCTTGTAGTTACTTCTTAAACCAGCGCGCTGCCTCCTCACTTGTGAATGTTGGCGTAGAGCGATTGTCTAACACAGAAATCCTCTGCCCAACCCAGTGACGCTTACTACAGCTATCCCTTGCCTCTTCATACAATGAGGCATCCACCCAGACACCATTTGCCAAGAAAGCTCCCTCCTCGTGTTGATTCTTCTTCATGAGTTGATAGTGCAGTGGTTGCCCTGGAGCGAGCTGCTCTTTCTCGGTGTAGCCTTCATGAAACCTTGCTTGCTCTCAGCCGACACCCAAATTCTCCCAAGTAGAAAATCCACAATCTTTCTCCAACCCTGCTTTGCTTTTGGGAGATGCACTCCTTGTGTATTTGCAGAGGATCATACTACCAGTGGTTGAATAGACGATTCCCCACCACCAATCAATCTCCAAGGCTCCTCTCCCATTTCTATGCCCACGCCCAAAACAACTCGTTCAATTAAATCTTCCAACCACAAAAGCTATTGTATATCAACACAAGCTGCAACTATACAGTGAACCTCCTCCTTCGTTTTGCACGCCATTAGTGCCAGTGCCAAAAATAGAGACGCCATGGCTAGGTTCGATTGCTACTTCCAATATGCATCCAAGTACTCCAACCCAAACATTTGCTTCACTTCCTCCAAGAAACCTGGATCATCAAACACAAATATGTTCTTAAGGTGCCGAGCAGTGATCTTACCTTGTAAGTTTGCGTCTAATTGTCTGAGCCCAAAGCAATATTTGCCTCCATTTCCTCTCACCTTTGAAAAAACTCTGAAATTTGGCTTGTCTTCTGCTTGAATTTAACTTGCTTGGAACTCTTTGGAAATGATTACACAAGTTGATATGCGCGAAGGATTGGGATCTCTGCATGCCGTAAAATGATAAATGCCACTAGGGGTAGGAGTTATATGCCTTCCCCAAGAAATCGGCCAAGATATAAAGATTATTGTTTATAAATTTGTCCTAGGCATAATTTTTTTATCTCTTTAATCTAATACAAGGAGTCTAAGGTCCTCAAATAGATATCATTCTGAGTTCTCATTGCTGCAATTGCACCCATGTTAGCCAACATGTCCGCCACCCTATTTGCTTCTCGAATGGTATGGGAAAACTTGAAGTTTTCAAATTCCATTAGCAATCCTTTGATCTGTTGAATATATTTATTGAGGTGCCAAGCTTCCAATCCCTTTCTTTATGCCATTAATGATTATGTCGGAGGCCCCTTCCAAATGGACTCTTCTAATGCCTAGGTTAGCTCTTAACACAAGAACCTCTTTTCCTGCACAACATTCAGCTATATTATTCGTGCCATCATGCAGTTGTTTTGCCATGAAGGCAAGTGTATTGCCCTTGTAATCTCTTGCTACACAACCACACCTCGAGACCCTTGGGTTTCCCCTAGCCGCCTCGTCAAAGTTAGTTTTAACCCATCCTTCCTCTGGTGGTGTCCAACAAACCTTTACCCTTTTTTGAATAGGATTAACCCTACCAAGCCCATAAACGGGCTAGTAATATAATAATATATTACGTATATGGCTAACATATTAATATTACATATACACTTAAGATGAGTTACATATATGGTTATTTATATTACTATTATATTAATATGTTAACTAGTGATGGTTAACCGAAGAGACATGTCTCCTTCTCTCATTTTTATAAGCCTTCATTTGCATTTGGAACACAGTAAAAAAATGGCAATTGTTAGTACATTTGCAGTGATCCTAGAAATCAACATCAAGCACTGTCTTTCCACAATTTTTGTGACCATTTTTTGAACGCATTAAACAATGTCTGCCATGATTTCGTGATTGGCCTAAAACTTAATTGATAAGTAGAACTTTGAGTTTACGTAGTAGTCCAAGGCATGTTTCAACTGGTGGAGTTGGTTAATGTGTTAATGATTAATGATCCACCAAATATTTTTGTGTCCTTTGAGTTGGTTGAGGTGAAGAAAATAATCTCTTTGTTGTGCCCATGTAGATTTCAATGCATCAAGAACTTTGTGTCAAATCTCAAATTCTGGCACCATCTTATCGTTGCATGGCACAATACCCACTATGATCGCTTCATTGGCATAAAATGTTTTTGAGAAATAGAATTATGGGTTCAGGTAGTAAGCTAAGGCATGCTTAGTGGTTGGTGGAGTTGTTTTATTCATCTTCAATCAATGATACATCAAATGATTTCATAGTTTCTCTTGCTTCCACTATACTAATGCAAAATGGCCTCTTGGGCCTTATCTATGGCCTGATAGAGGTAACCCATCAGCATCCTGATGCAGAGCAGGGCTTCAAACCTCTTTACCAACACAAACAAACACTTGCCTTTCACCTAGGGCTTGGATCAATAATACTTACACAATTAGGCCTCACTGCTTGTAGCCCTTCAAAACGATCTTTTTGACCATAAAATTCATCTCAGATCTGATATAAAAAATGTAAGACTCGTTTGGGATACTGTTTTGGCTTTTATTCAACATATCATAAAATGGGCTGTGGTTCCTTTGTACAGACTAAGGCAAAATTTGACTACCCTCTTTTCTATTAGGCATAAAGTGTGCAGCAAATTTGGTTTTTGGGCATAAGTTTCAGTCTAGGCATGATATCAAGAATGTAAATGTAGTTTTTAACACCCATTTGGACCTTATACAACATATTTGGAATCAAGGAAGGTTACATTTTACAGAGACCTTCAAAAATTGACTTCTTTGCTCACTATTACCCTAACTAGGGTTTCAGATCTGTTTGCTTTAAAACAGGGATAACTTGCTTGAAACATAATGAAATTCATCCAAGCCAAAATGGAATGAAAGGTAACTCATTTATCTTTCCAATCATACCACTTGCAGGTCATACAAATTTCGTACAGATCTGTACAAAATGCTGCAATAGGAAAAATCTGAAAACTGCAGTCACTAAAATGATCATAACTTCCACAAACCATAACGAAAACTTGTCAAACCAAAAAGATTTGAAAGATAACAGTCTCCCATTTTTGCAATTGGCATCAGGCAGATATCAATCTCTATCAGGCAGTATAATTCAAATTACAGTCAGATTCCTTAAAGAATTATACGGGAAAGAAGTTTGAAAATTATGCATATGTTTTAGTCAATCTTTTCTATTACGAAGTAATTGGTAAATATTTGTTTGATTTTAACAATGATCAAGAGATCAATATATACAAAAGAATGAACGATGTTTCCTTGGGAAACAATTATAAAGAATAGAAACGTTATATTCTAGATACAGGAAACTAAATATTAGAAACATTCTAATATTAAAGGAAATCACAATAGATAACCATGAAATAATAAATAATGATAATAGAAACTATCTATTGTCGTAATAGTAAATACCCTTCCGTAATGGTTAATCTATCCACAACACCAAGCTACCCTCTGAATTGGACAGACTTATTTCGACCAAGAACCTTGGTGAGAATGTTTGTAGTCTGATTAGCTGTAGGAATCCATTGCAAGTCAATTGTCCCATCTTCAACCAGCTGCCTTATGTAGTAACAGTGAACATCCACATGCTTGGTTCATTCATGGAACACTGGATTTCAAGCTAAGTTGTTGGGCATGCTTGTGACATCTACATATCCCCAAGCATCCGACGAAACCAAATAACTTCACAACTTGCCTGGATTGTCCCTCTATATTCAGGCTTTGTAGAGGAGAGGGAAACTGCCTACTGCTTCTCACTGGTCCATGTGACGACACCAGAACCCAAACTGAACACATCCAGAAGTTGACCTTTTATCATCAACAAAAGCTGCCCAGTCCGAATCTGTGAACCCACTGAGTTTAGGATTAGAACTCCGAAAGTGAAAAAGTCCACAATTAGTAGTACCCTTCACATAATGAAGCACTCGTTTTGCTGCCATCCAATTATCAGCCTTAGGTGCTGTTATAAAACGTGAGATGTAGCTAAGCGAAGTTGACATTAGGGTTAGTAGCAGAGAGATAGATGAGGCTGCCTACTAGTTGCCTGTATGTAATAGCATCAAATGGAGGATAATCAGACTTGGCTGATAACTTCAGACCTTTCTCCATGGCTGTAGATGCAAGCTTGCAATCCTATATACAAAACTTGTCTAATGGACTGAGAAATGAATATACCAGTAGACTGCTGCCAAATCTCAACACCTAGGCAATAATGCATGAGCCCAAGGTCAGTCATATCAAAAGATTGGCATAAACTCTATTTGATTCATTGAATCAAAGATGTCGAATTTCTAGCGATGATTGAATCATCCACATAAATGACCAGAAGGATGATGTCACTGTTAGTAGTCTTGATGGACAAAATTGAGTTTGAAGAACTTCTCTTGAAGCTTTCATCACTGAGGTACTTATCAATTTTCATGTACCATGCCCTAGTGGCCTGCTTCAAACCATAGAGAGCTTTCACCAATCTAAGAACTTGGCGTTTTTTACCAGCAACCTTGAAAACATGAGGCTGTATCATGTAGACCTCTTCTTGTAGGTCATCATTCAGGAAAGCACCCTTGACGTCCATTTGATGGACCTTTTAGTCAAACTGTGCTACCATGGCTAGGACTAATATGATTTTGCTCATCTTTACCGTAGGAGCAAAGGTCTCCTCATAGTCAATGCCTTGACACTGAGAAAAGCCCTTTGCAACAAAACGAGCTATGTACTTGTCCAAAGTACCATTAGACTTGTATTTGATTTTGTAAACCCATTTGCAGCCAATGGGTTTCTTCCCTGGTGGAAGATCAGAAAGGACCCAGGTGTTATTCTTTAGTAGGCTCTGGTGTTCAAATGTTATGGCATGTTCCCACTCTGGAAATTCTTTAGCCTCGAAATATGTTTGAGGTTCAAACATACTGTAAATGTTGGCTATAAGAGCAAAGTTAACTGACTCTGTAGGTTTGCTCTTTTTCTGAGTAGTTCTCTCATCATCTCAAAGATCAACAAGTGTCTTAGCCCACCACTTAAGTCGGAGAGGAGAATGACCAATATTAGTATCAAGAGATGCTCTATGATCACGTTCCTGATCAGAAGAATCGAGATCAAATTCTGGTGAAGCAATCTGCATATCTAGGTGATTCTGGAGGAGAAGCCAAAGGTGTTTGTACATGAATCACTGGTATAACTGGGGCTATAGGAGCGCTCCCATGGGCCTAATGGAAGCCAAGCTTCCAAATCATGAGCCTTCATAGGCTGGTCTGTTGGATTAGGAACAATATAAATAAGCATGAATGATCTTCACTGCTCATCAAAGACTACATCGCGACTGTATAGAGAATAGATGTTGCAGTATTGATCAAGTAGTAGGCTTTGTGAAGACTACTGTATCCATGAAGTATGTTTCTGACTCTTGGCATCCAACTTGATGTGTGACGCATCAGGGATCCAAACAAAATTAAGAGAGTTAAAAACCTATAGGTTTGTGATTTTGGGCTTGCGACTTGACCGAGCCTCTTCCATAGTCTTACCTTTACTCGCCACTGTGGGTGACCGGTTCAAAAGATAAGCTGCAATGTTAATTGCTTCTACCCAAAACTTCTTTGGAACATATCTGTGTTTGAGCATGGATCAAACCATCTCGATGATTGTTCTATTCCAATGTTCAACTATGTTGTTTTGCTATAGTGTGTGGGGTTTGTTAACTGGCACTTGATGCCATGAGTATCACAGAAGCCAGAGAATTCATTAGAACAAAATTCCCACCCATTGTATGACCTAAGAGCAATAATAGATTTCCCTGACTCTTTTTCAAGTAAAAGTTAAATTTTTGAATTATAGTGAATGCTTTTGATTTCTTTTTAAGAAAATATACCCACATTTTTCTATTGACATCATCAACAAACAATAGAGAATACTTGGACCCAAGAATGGAAAGATTGGCCATAGGGCCCCAGATATCAGCGTGAACAAGTTGAAGTACCTGAGAAGGTCGCCATGAATCGCCACTGGTGTGCGATGTTGCTACTAGCCTGACATGCATCACAACTCCAAGCTCTTGAGTGAATCTTTTTCAATCTGAGGACAAGCTCTTCCCGAGCAAGCTAAGAGAGATAGTGCACATTTAAGTGCCCATAACCACTGATGCCAAAGTGTGCTTACAGAAGACCACCGGGTAGGCATAGCTAAGTCTTGATAATCACTAGAATCAGTAAGTTTGGGAAGACCACGATCATCAAGACCCACTGCAATAATAGGATGAGTCACCCTATTAGTGATGGTGCACTTGTGTGAATTGAAGGTGACATCCAATTGTGGAGTGTCGCAACAATTGGCTGATTGAGGGTAGATTCAGTTCCATCCTTGGAATATAGTACGCATTGAGGAAAATTAGATTCCTCCCAGCAGACTAAATTTGAATGTTGCCTTTGCTAATAACATAGTACTCTTCACCTCCACCAAAAATAACATAATCTGAATAAGGCTGGTAGTTAGTGAACCAGTCTTTGCGGTGGGTGAAATGACGAGAAGTACTTGAATCAGTGTACCAAACAAACAACTTAACATGATCTGAAGGTTTTTTAGCCATGAAGGCATAAAAGGTAGATTTTGTCTGCTCAGGACTATTTGCTTTGGGCTGCAAATCAGATTGCTTAGATTGCGCAACTAAGCATTTCCGACATTCAACCTTAAAGTGACCATATTTGTGGCAATAGTTGATGGAATGTTCTTTTTACTAGAGCCTTCTGAAGTTGGAGTAGAGGATTTCTGCTGAGAAGACTGTTGTGAATGAGCCTTGCCTTTATCCTTCAGAAAGGATTTAGCAACAAAGGCTTGCTTTGCGGAGTTGGAGTTGGAACTCCTACCAAACTGTTGTTTCCACCAATCTTGTTGAAGCAGAAGTGCAGAGATCTGTGAACTTTTGATCAACACCAGTAGAAGTGATGTTGAGAGTCTCGATAAAATGCTCGAAGGACTTGGGTAAACTCCTAAGGCTTATGGCCACAATGTCCTCTTCCTCCATCTTGCATTTAGTGGCAAACAAATGATTATGGATTTCCTGAACCCTATTTAGGTGTTTTTGGAGCGATTTCCGCTCATCCATGACAATAGAACACAAAGTGTTCTTGAGAAAGAAGGCTCTGCTTTTGTCTGAAGTTTCATGAAGTGTCTTGAGATGCTCCCATATCTTGGCAGTTGTCTTGCTGGATGGAATCTGAAGGAGTTGATCATTAGCTACAAATAATTTGAGAAGCATCATGTTGATCATATGCACTCTGATCAGGTTCAACTTGAGTAGGTTGATTTGTAGTACCCAAAACCACCTAATCACTGTCGGGATATTCGAAGATGATTAGAATCCGTTGTTTCCATGTGCCATAGTTGCTACTGTTGATCTTTTGATTTCCCTCGAGCAAAATATTAGTCAGAGATGGCATAGTATATTTTTTTAGTGAAAAAGCATGAAAATCTATGAATGCATGTACTTAAAGGCAAAAAAGTAGAAGACCTAGAAAAAATGTAGAGGTAACTAGAAGAGAGCTCGAAAAACCCAGAAACAATATGTTGTTAGATCTGGATCCCTTGGCTCAAAAATCGAGACACAAAAATCGAGGCACCCAAAAAAACAGATGATAACACAGTTGAGCTCTCAAAAATCTCATCAAGAATATTAATTTTTTTGATTCGGTATTGAAAATTAGGGTTTCGAATAAAAATGGCCTGGGCTGAAAAACGCTTCAAAATAATTTTGCAGATTTGCAAAAAAACAACAGATTCTGAGCATGAATCAACAATAGAGGTTTGTAAAAATCCTAGACGCCTCCAAATAGGCAAAAAATGACTATAAAACAGGTATAAATGGTGGCCTCTGTTTTTGCAAGAAAAAATGACCATGAACAAATTGCAAAAAATGCATGAAATTGGGCGCGATTTTATCAGAAAATTACAAACAACAGTTGCAGAAAAATGGCTGTAAGTTGCAGACAAAAAAGGCCTTAGACGAACTAGATATTGCAGAAAATAATTTAAAAAAATATTACTCTGATAAATTTGAACAAGAAATTATTATATTTTTCGAAAAAATTCAAAGAATTGACTTTGATAGTATATTATGAAGTAATTGGTAAATATTTGTTCGATATTAACAATGATCAAGAGATCAATATATACAAAAGAATGAACTATGTTTCCTTAGGAAACAATCGTAAAGAATAGAAACATTCTATTCTAGATACAAAAAACTAAATGTTGGAAACATTCTAATATTTATAGGAGATTACACTAGATAACCATTACATAATAAACAATGATAATAGAAACTATTGGTTATCATAATATTTTCTTGTAAATTTTAATTGATCATTATTGGAGGAGACTAACTAATTATATTTTCAATTTGATGTAAGGATCTTGAGCAATCTTCAACTCTGATTCTGCATATGAGTTTACCTATACATATATCTTTATACTAATAATTATTCTTGTCTTATGTATGCAAACCTTCCTTCTACAGTACTGATGCAGATTCAATTTATCTAATTATATATGTTGTTTAGAATCTATAGACTGAGATCTTTATGCCTTGTATTGATATTGATATTGATCTGCTTTTTGGAAATTATGCATATTATATATGCATTGAGACATGATCACATAGGGGCATGACTCTATGTAGTCATGCCTCAACATAGATTCATTATGCCCGAAGAAGACATCGATTTGAATACTATCGGTGATTATCATAACAAAACAAATGAATTGGTACGTTACAAAACAAATGAATCGGTACAATCATAATGCCCGATAATATATAATTTATAATGCCTAATAAAACAGTGTTTCACAAAATACAATCAGTGATATCCATAATCAAAATCGATACATATTAAATATAATTGATATCAATACATGATGCCCAATAATCAATAATCAGCTTATAATTGATACAAATGATCAATCATTTGACATTTTAATAATATGAGAGTATGGTAATTTACATACATACGTACACACACACACACACACATATTACAACCGGACCTACATAATTTGATCAATCATGTAAATTATCATATATTATATTTGCTTCAATTTCCTATGAAGCTAATATTCTCATCACTCCCTCATTAGTAAGAAGGGAATTTAAGCAGATATAATACAAGAATAAACACCACCTTAAGTGTGGTCTAAGATAGACTTATGTTATGGTGTCCGGCAAGATCCAGCCCGAAGAACCATAACAATTTGATTTCATGTTGTTTGGCAAAATCTGGCCCGAAGAACAATGATCAATTGGTTATCAAGGTGTCTAGCAAAATCTGGCCCGAATAACTATGATTACACTTACTCTAACACATTTAGGTGTTAGGAGATATATCAATTGTTGATAAGGTCGTCACCCTACAATAGTGACCTCACACATATGAAAGATTGTCACCTTCCATAACACAAGTTTGCAAACAATCTAATTTTCAATTATTCATGAATATATTAAGTTACAAATGTATTTACAAATTTGTCATACCAAGTTTACCTTTGGAGTACTCTATTTTCAACCTTGCAAGAGGTTTGGGAAAAATATCAGCATCTTGCTCAGTGCTGATATAAATTAGTTTGATGATATTTATGTCAACCATGTCTCTTATGAATTGGTATGGAGTCTCGACGTGCTTTGATCGATTGTGGAAAATAGGATTAGTAGAAAGTTTGATGCAGCTTTCGTTATCACAATGAATCATTGTGAGACTTAGTTGCTTTCCGAAAAGTCTAAATAGTAGCTTTCTCAACCATATTGCTTTGCAAGTTCCCATGGAGGCTGCCATATATTCAGCTTCGATGGAACTCAAGGCAATTGTTGGTTGTTTTCTACTGAACCAAGATATCATTGCTGATCCAAGACTGAAGCAACACCCTGTAGTACTCTTGTGGTTTATGGAACAACCAACCCAATCAGAATCAGTATATCCTTCAAGTTTAATCTCAACATTTTTGTACTTCAAACCAAGACCAATTGTGCCATGTAGATATCTCAAGATGGTTTAGGAGCCATCAAAGGAATCTTCTTTGGTTCACACATGAAATGACTTAAAACATTTGTGGCATAGTAGATATTAGGCCTAGTATTTACTAGATACATAAGTGATCCAATGATTTGTCTGTAGAGAGTGGAGTTAATAGACTCTGAATTCATAGCTTCTTCTTTTAGCTTGTATAGATTTGTTTCCATTGGAGTTGCTATAGGTTTGCTATCCATCATCCCAAATCTAGTCAAGATGTCATCGGTGTACTTCCCTTGATTTAGAAAAATATGATCTTTCTTTTGACATACTTCTAGACCCAAAAACTAGTGTAGTAGGCTTAGATCCTTCATTTCAAATTCAGCTATAAGATCTTGTTTGTATCTTTCAATTAAATGATCTTCACCTGTTATTAATAAGTCATTAACATATAAAACAAGTATTAACATGTCACCATTAGATATTTTGAAATATATGTTAGGATCAACTTCATTTTTTGAGTATCCTAGTTTGGAAAGGTAGCTATCTATCCTTTCATGCCAAGCTCGTGGTGCTTGTTTGAGGCCATATAGAGCTTTTTTTAGTTTGCATACATATAGATTTTTATCGTTTATATCAAAACCTCCAGGTTGTTCGATATATACTTCTTCATTAATGACACCATTAAAAAATGCGGTCTTGACATCCATTCGATGTATCTTCCATCTTTTGGATGTTGCAATTGCAATAATTGTCCTTACTGAAGTGTATCGAGCAACTGAAGCAAAGGTTTCCTCATAATCAATACTTGCATTTTGGGAGAAACCTCGAGCAACAAATCTTGCTTTATGTTTTACAATACTGCCGTCTAAAGCATATTTGGTCTTGTATAACCACTTTGATGGAACAATTGATTTGTCTTTTGGCCTAGGTACAATATCCCAAACATCACTTTGTAATATGGATTGATATTCTTTGACCATAGCATCTTTGCATGCTTGACAAGATAGGCCTTCTTCAATAGTTGATTGTTTAGATTTGGTAAGCGCAGTTACTAGTGTAGTGTAACAAGATTTATTTATGGTTTGCTTGCTCGTTTTAGAGATTTCATTTGGTTCAACATTATTTTCTTCAATCATTTTCCTTGCCCATAAAGGCCTTTTCTTAATATTAGAGATATCTCTATTTTCAATGTTTGCTAATAGTTCATTCTATTCTGATATGTTCTCCCTCTGATTTCAGTTTGCAGATTTTCATCTAATTTTGTGACGGGCTCATCTTCTGTACTAGTGAGTACTTTTAAGGCAATGTTTTTTTCAAATTTTACATCTTTGCTGATTTCAACTAATCTTTTCCCAGGTATATAGACTATGTACCCTTTCGTGTTTTCATTGTATCCAACAAATATTCCTTTATTCCCGGATGGTTCTAACTTGGTTCTTTTTCCTTTAGGTATGTGAATGTGGCAACCAAATATTCTGAGATGATTTAGGTCAAGTTTAATTCCTGTAAAGGCTTCTCCAGGGATTATGTTTTTTAGGATTGAGTGTGGGCATCTGTTTTGAATATATACAACAGTATTAGTGGCCTCAATCAAGAATGAAAAATGTAAATTTTGATCATGTAGCATGGCTTTTGCTGCTTCAACAATGGTTCTGTTTTTTCTTTCTGTCACCCCTTTCTGTTGAGGAGTATAAGGCACAATATACTCCCTCTTAATCCTAACAGAGGTGCATAAGTCTTTGAAATTTTCAGAGGTGTGTTCATCCTCATTGTTTGATCTTAGAGTTTTTATTCTTTTTGACGTTTGATTTTCCACTATTGCTTTGAACTCTTTAAATTTCAATAGAACTTCATTTGATTCTTTGACTTTTAAAAAGTAAATCCAAGTTTTCCTAGAAAAATCATCAATAAAGATTATGTAGTATGAGAATCCTCCTAGAGAAAGTGTTGGCATGGGTCCACATAAATCAGTGTAGACTAGTTCCAGAATTGATTTCGACTTGTGTTTGCTAGGAGGAAAAGGTTTCTTTTTTTACATTTTTTCCTAGAGCACATCCTTTACAAATGCCTGTATAGTTCAAATTTAAGTTAGGTGTTCGAGAGGTGATTTTTCCTATATTTGGTAGTGTATTGAATCCAATATGTCCAAGCCTTCTATGCCATAGTTCATTAGGGTTTGTTACTTCATGATTTAGGGCTTGCTTTTGGATGTTACATAGTTTATATAAAGTTCCATCTCTAGACCCTATGGTGATAGCATTCTTGAGGTTAGAGTTTTTAGGCCAGTACAACACTTTGTCTCAATTAAAGGTGACTTGATACCCTTCATCAGCAAGTCCAAAGATGGATACTAGATTCCTTTTTATGCCGGGAACAAATAAAATATCTTTCAATTTTAGAGTAATCCCAGTTTTTAGTTGTATAGAATGGGTCCCAATTCCTTTTACTGGATAGGTGGAATTATCTCCAATGGTGACTCCTTCAGTGGTATAACTCCAAAGGTTTCAAACTTATCTCTGAATCCTGTTATGTGACGGGATGCACCACTGTCTATTATCCACACATTTTCGGTGGATTTCATCTCATTTGATAGAGCTGAGTAGAATAATAGATTTTCTTCCTTTTTTGTTTCGGCTAAAGAGGTTAGAATTTTTTCCCTTTGTGGACAAAGGTTGAAGGTATGTCCGAATTTCTCACATTTGTAGTACTGAACTTTGGAGAAGTCATTTCTTTTGTAATTATTGCTTCCTTTTCGTTTATCATTTTTCTTTGCTTTGAATTTTCTTTTCTTCCCTTCATTATTAGAGATTGAGAAAAGAGCTTGATTTTCTCCCTCTTAATTTGAAATGATCCCTCTAGAAATGAGTCTTGATTCTTTTGAGGTGCAATCAGTTTAAGTTGATCGAAAGCTAGTATTGATGGTCTGCTGATGACTTGGATGAATGCTTCCCAAGAAATAGGTAATCCTCTAAGTGCTATTATTGATAATTCTTGATCTTCTACTTTGTTTCCAATAGAAGATAGTTGATTCTTTATTTCAGAAATTCTTCCAAAGTAGGATGAGATTGACTCTCCTTTATTCATTTTTATATTCATAAGTTGATTTTTTAATGTAAGCAATCTACTTGAGTTGTTGATCTCAAATGTATCCATAATTGTTTTGAATACCTCGAATGCTTTCTTGAGATTTGATATGGAGTGAAGAATATGATCTTTGACTGAATCAACAATTATTTTCCTGGCTTTATTATTTCGTCTTTTCTAAGTGGCTTTTCTACCTCATCTTGAGGTATTGAGATGTCTATCTCAATGAATGATTCTAATTCCAACTCTTCGGGAATTGTTATAATTCAAATTTTCCATGGGAAGAAATTTGCTGCTCCTTCAAGCCTATCCTCCACTCTAACATTATTTGCCGTGATGTTTATTATAAGAAATTAGTTTAGCAATCTCTCTACCAATTTGGCTTTGATACCATGTAAATTTTAATTGATTGTTATTGGAGGAAAATAACTAATTATATTTTCAATTTGATGTAAGGATCTTGAGCAATCTTCAACTCTGATTATGCATACAAATTTATCTATACATATCTTTATACTAATAATAATTCCTGTCTTATGTATTCCGACCTTCCTTGTACAGTACTGATGCAGATTTACTTTATCCAAGTATATATGTTGTTTAGGATCTACAGACTGAGATCTTTATGCCTTGTATTGATATTGATCTGCAGTTGTAAATGATGCATATTATATATGCATTGAGGCATGATCACGTAGGGGCATGACCCTATGCAGTCATGCCTTAACACATATTCATTATGACCAAAGAAGACACCAATTTGAATACTATCAGTGATTATCACAACAAAACAAATGAATCGGTACAATGATACAATCATAATGCCCAATAATATATAATGTAAAATGCTCGATGAAACAGTGTTTCACAAAATACAATTGGTGATAACCTTAATCAAAACCGATACATATTAAATGTAATCAGTATCAATACATGATGCTCGATAATCAGTTTATAACTTATACAAATGATTGGTCATTTGACATTTTAATAATATAAGATTATGGTAATTTACACACACACACACACACGCACATATATTACAATCAGACCTACATAATTTGATCAATCATGTAAACTATCATATAATATATTTGCTTCAATTTCCTATGAGGCTAATATTCTCAACATTTCCAACCCCCAAATTTGATTTGGAAGGTTGCCTTTAAACATTTTGCACCCTACAAACTACTCCAAATGTTCAACCAACCAATTTTAGCCGATAGGCTATTGTCTGAAAGACCTTTGCCGGCAAATGTGATGTCTCATACCTGAAAATTAAAACCGGCATTGAAAATTTTGCTGAAAAAATTGTGAAAACGTTTGTACCACCCTTCTTCCTCTAGTGTAGATACCTTTTCTAATCATGACGGCAAATTGTTATGAATATGATCATTTTATCTTAGCTGTAACTTGTAATAACACATGTATTTTCTGTGTGTTTCAAGTTACCTTCTCAATGCATATGTGTATGATATTAAGAGGCATGTCTCCGTAGAGACCTGTCCCTTTAATTCGTATTAGTTATCAACAATATTTGCTTATCATCATAATTTGTCATATGATAATAAATTAATTATACACACACAATATCACACACACACACACTTATATCTATATATCTATATATATATCTTCAGTGAGTTTTATCTGAATGAAACTACATTAACATGAACACTCCCTCTTAGTTAAGAAGGATAGACAAATGGGTAAATATTACACCATTGATAATATTTATAAATCATGCATTAAGGAAATCTTTGATCAGGAGATTTCCATTAAATAATATCATATGGGTAATTGGCCTATCAGAACATCGACACATGACATTCACCAAATACTCTTTTGATATCATATTAGCTAAGATGAGTATTGGCCTATTAGAACATTAATCAAATGATATTCACCAAGTACTTTGAGTAATGGCCTATCAAACTATCAACTAAATGATATTCACCAAGTACTCAATGCGGTAATGCCCTACCACAATATCAAGGCAAGATATTCACCAAGTACCTATCATATGTATGTACAAGCAACTTATAGATAGTCAATTAAATGACATCTAACACTTAGTGGTTGGTTTACAAGATAAAGCCTTTCATGATCTATTTCAACATTTACACAAAATATATATCATGACTTAAGTTATTGTAGAATCTTCACCTTCCAATGACTTCTGCATGTACAAGTGATAATCATTTGGAAGTCATCATTTCCTCATGATGTACATAGGGGGCAGGCCATACACATGACATTAGAAGATCACATGAAGTCACCATGGATACTGTCATCATGTGGTGTTGTCATGACATCCACCATGAAACATATCAAAGAATAAGGTTCTTTTTTCACCTCAAACTTATCTCTCATATAGAAGATTGTCTTACAGGGGATTTCACTTGGAACTTCTTATTCATGAAAAAACACTAACCTTTTGACTTCCTTGTCAAGGTTATTTCCAATAAGGTGTCAAAACTCCCTCTGTATCTGAAACATATCCTCTATCTGCTCCCTCTCTTTGTCCAAGGTTGCCTCTAATGAACTAGCTTGCTCCCTAGTTCAACAAGTATCCATCTATCTAGGAACGTTATAGTCTAGATATCCTTGATTCGCATGGAACTTCATCCCATAAATCATAGTCCCTTTAAACTGCTAAACCATCCCAGCATAGTCTACTCCCTCTGAATAAGTATGACCAAATTGCAAAGTTCAACTCAAGCATAACCTTTATTCGTAGTAAAATGAGTACTGAATGTATTGAATTATGAAGTTATCCTTAGGCTTGGCAACACAAAACATCAAAGATAATGTGGTTTCCTTCTGAAGCTTCAAATACATGCATCAACCCCCTGACTCCTCCATCCACAGTTTCCTCTAATGAAATGTCGAGCTCTTTCTTGTTATATAAGGGTACTCACAATCCCAATCCTTCTTTAATAGCCTCACTTTATCTAGCATGATCAACATATGACTAATGAATTCTAGATCCAAACCACTTTGGAGTTACTCTCATAAGATTGAGTCCTCATGCTTTTCCCTTATGGAGAAGAACTCATTAAGTGGATCTTTATTACGATGTGGCTCTTTCTGAAATAGATATCGACCTTATTACCTCCTCGTCCAAGGTTTCTACTGATGAAAATTCAGACTCCATCTGAATCTTATATTAAACTTCTGACCTCTTTGAAGAAACCTTTTAACTCACCAACTCAGTCTTATGGTAGCAATGATTAATTTCTTCCTTGAATACATCCTCCTATGCTTTACCCATTGACATAATCCTATAGCTGAGACTTATCTTGTCGTCCACATAGACAGACCTAGCTACTAGTTGGCTGTTTTCCACAAGATTTGTATAAGACTTCTCTAGCACTATTCTTTATAACAGGAACCTTATGGTATGCATTAAGATCTTAGAAAATGCTTAGATCCCACTGTTCGATTTTGATATAAATCAGACTGAACAATCTATTTTATATATAGGCAACCTTCTTATTTATCCTCTTACAGTTTGAATCCATACTTCAATTCACAATTGAAATGGAATGTCGATAAAGCATGATATAGTGAAGATGACCCATGCTTGGCTTGTTCCCTATGCAGGTGCAAACACATTTGCAACTTCAACCTGAGAATGCCCCTGTGATCTTTATCTGGCTTTTGCAAGATTTCAGCTCCACTAACTTCTTCAAAATCTATTACTATCTTTATCATGTATTTTGTCAAATAATTTACATTCAATCACTAAATGTTGGTCTTCAATGAAATCTCCAATCTGCACTTTGTTGCAGAAATCTTTGCTTTTAACAGATGTTGATAAAATGTAACCACCTCAGATGAATTCCCACAATTCAACAACAGAAAGGCTCCAGGCTATGTGAAGGTATTTTGGCAATAGTAATTCTCTAAATGCAATTATAAATTCGTATCTTCAATAAATTGCACTCTCCTCTGTTATCACAGCAATAGAAGAAATACAATTTCATACTCAACAATAATACTTTTCCTTCAATATCTTCCAAACAAGGTGCAAATCTCCTGATTAAGAGAGTTGTGAATGATCACTCAAGCTTTTGATGATTCAGCAGATGTGATAATATGATGCCAGCCAGACTCAATAAGAAATGATCATGCGGAGGATGAATTGCTTCAATATGTGTTGATGGGATTGCCACCAGAAATAATTCTTTGTTAGGTTTTTCAGAAGAATAGCAACTTCCTTCAACAAATCCTTCCACTGATAACACCCATGTCATATGGCTTCTTTTCACATGTTGCTATTACGAAGGTATCAAAGGTGTCCCTTCCTAATATGTTGTGGATAGTTACAAGTGTTACTCAAGCTACAAGTGTTTCAATGACTCTGCACCACAAATAATCTTAAGGCAATCGCTCTCCATTGAAATCTTCATATATTACAATATATAATTTATATGTGTCCATGAAAAATGGTGTAATTTGTTGCTCCCTCAATTGAGTCCCGTGATATTACCATGGAACAATGAACCCAATAATAATGCCAATTATGATCTTTAGATTATTTTATGATATTGTATTTTACTCCTCAATAATTAATTGGAGATTCTTTCAGATCTATATGGTATCTCAATACATATACTTGTTGTATTAATATTCATGGTTATTGTATCTCTGCATCTATGTATCCTATGAAAGAGAGACGGCTACAATGACCTTATTTATTTGTTGGGTTTAATAATTTGAAACATATGATTTACATGAGCAATCTTATACTAATATTCACTGCTATTATTTATTATTATTATTGCTGGCTTGCTTATGTCTCTCCATATTATTTCAATCTCCCTTTTCTCGGCAGAGTACTCAGATGTAACTCTTTCTATATTGTTTCTCCAATATTAATTTCCATAATTGTATGATCGCAGCCTGACAGACCATAAGCTTATCATTGACACGAGACTTTGCTGGAGATATAGATTGATGTTAGACATTATTTTTATGTTGCAATGACAAAAATAATTACCGTTGCTTTATCATGATCATCAGCTTGATATATTCAGTCACATCTTTGCTATCTTTCTTTCATTTGATATTGACATTAATACGTTAGAAGTGCTTTCATATTGCTCTGCACAATTTGCCCATCCCAGAGACATCCATTGCTGCTCTGATGCCATGTTAAGAATATGATCATTTTATCTTAGCTGTAACTTGTAATAGCACTTATGTATTTTCTGTGTGCTTCAAGTTACCTTCTCAATGCATATGTATATGATATAAGAGGCATGTCTCCGTAGAGACATGTCTCTTTAATTCTTATTAGTTATCAATAATATTTGCTTATCATCATGATTTGTCATACGATAATAAATTAATTACACACACACACACACACAGAGACACAGAGTAAAGTGCAGCTGTAAAGTTTGTCTTTGTTTTAAAGAGGATTAATTTGAAGTCAGTTCAAACTGAAATCGCGAGCAAAACAACTTAGCTGAATGAAAAATTGATTCCGTCACCAGGAAAATAGATCTTATGCGTGGCAATGGCCCGAAAAGGTAGGCAACCAGCCTGATAATTGTTCAAAAGATTGAGGGGACAATTCTGCTGCAGAAATCAATTTTTGATATATCGTCCACGTCATTCTTCCATAACTGGAAGATGTAATTTACACAGAACCTTCAACATATAGCTGCTTAGAATATTTAATTTGTCAATAATAGTAATATAATAAATTTTTATTCAATTATAAATTGTTGAACTGCTTGTAATTGTTAGCTTCTAAAAAAATTTAAAAGTTAAAATTTAAAAAATATACTAAATTTAATGAAATTTGACAATACCAAATGAGAACAATAGTTCTAATTATATTAAATATAAATGCATCTAACTTCAATATAGATGAAAAAATTAGAATTTACAAAAATATATTGTTGAATAAATAAACATAAAATTTGATTAAATACATAATTACTCATAATCTTATATGAAATAAATATTATTTTACTATTAAATTTTAAAATATTTTAATCAGAAAGGTTAAACTTTATGTACTTCTGTATGAAATCGAAGTAGATCGATCTCATTAATACAAATCTTATCAAGAATTACTGAAAGAAATAATAACTTATCAATCATGGTAGTAGTTTTAGATGATGCATACTTCTGAATGAGTGGGCCAATATGTTTTTTTCGAAGATATTTTATTATCTTCATACATAATCTCAAAAGTGTTTTGTTGTATTTGGGAGCAGATTACTAAAATATTAGGAATTAATAATGATTTTTTATATTTTTAAAATTTATAATTTGAGATAGAAAAGTCTGTTTATTAATTATATTACAATTTTGTTATAAATTTTTTAATTTGAAATTATTATTTCGAAGAAATAATATGAAAGTAGTTAAATAATATGAAAGTAGTTGGTAGTCTGATGTTGTCCATGTTGTCTTTTACGGGCAAAAACACCATTCCATTGATGGGCTTATATCTACAAACATAAAAAATTGTTTTTAATAACAAAGTAAGATATATATGGATAAATGGAGATAGAGAATTGAGATGCTCAAACAGGTTTGATAGAGTAAATCAAAGAAAATAAGATATATATAAAGAGAGAAAAATTGCAAATTTTAAAAGCTTTTTTATCAACTAATGAAAGGCCAAAAAATTGAACCTCAGAAATCAGTAAAGAATTAAAAAATGAATATTTATTTGTAATCATGTTAAGAACTTATTACATTAAGATAAATTATTAGAAATACATATTAAGTTTATTTTTTAAAGATACGAAGTTAAATGAAATTATAGTGTAGATGTGTAAAAAAATGATATAGAATAATAATATTAATTTCTTTATTGATTTTTAATATAATATTAAATTATAAATTGGAATATTAAGACTTTAAATATCATATCTATCAGTGTAATGTAATATTACAAAATTTTATATAATTTTTTAAAAACATGTCACAAAATATGTCAATTTATTTAATTTTAAATATATATCAAATAAATAGTGTATCGGATGACACAAATAGTGAGAATGTGTCAAAAAGTTGACCTAAGTGTAAAAACTAGAGAATTTTCATTTTGTGAATTACTATTCTCAATCTAATCAAAATATTAAATTATATATCAAGTCTATTCACTTTGGGAGGAGAAAAAGATAAAGAAAGGGTAAGAGGAGATGGAAAAGTGCAAGAGAAGAAAGAGAAGAAGAACAAATTGGAGTGAGTAGGAGGAGAATATGCTTGGTGTTCGCTCCATTCAACTGCTACTACATTAATGTTGAAGGAGAAAAAAAAAAGAAAGAGGGAAAAAAGAAAGAGGAGGGGGAAAGAGGAGGAGGAGGAGAAGAAAGAGAAGGGGGAGGAGAAATAGAAGCAAAAGGAGCAGATGACAAAAGAAAAAGAGAAGGAGAAACAAGAAAAGGAGAAGATGGAGGAGAAGAAGAACGAGAAGCAACAACAAAAGGAGAAGATAGCAAACAAAAGGAGTATAAGCATAAGGGGATTGAGAACCCACTTAGATTTCCCTCCCTTGAACCCCAATACATTAAATAAGGTATATCATCTTGTTTTCCAATTTTTATGTACCCTTGAAAATTTACATGCTTTTTTAAGGTATACAGTTACTATTGTAAGTTAAAGTTTGGAGTTTAGGATTGGAATTAAATTGGAGTTAGAATTAGCATTAAAGTTCAATTATAATTCAATGTGGAGCTATTTGCATATAACACAAATTAAAGATAGTGTTAGGGTTAGATTTCAATTAGTATTAGAATAAAGCCTAATATAGGGATCGAGTTGATGTGTGTTATATTAGGCTTAGAATTTATTGAGGTTTTGAGTTCTATCTACAATCCTAGGTATGGCCATAATTATCATTTTAGGAGACTTATGAGGACAATGTATTGACTATCAGCGTAACCATAGCACCGCCTTTTGGTGCAAGTGCAAGTGTTAACAAAAACCTACTTTTTGAGCAACATTGACAACTTTAGCATTTATGACATCTAAGCACGAAAATCTTTCAATAATGGTCCCAAATGATCCACAATGATCATATATGACCTTATTAACTCAAAGAAACCAAAATAAACCAAATTTGACAAATGTCACTAATTTGACTCAAAGTGAAGATCTAGGATGCCCTTGCATCATATTCCCCACGAAAAAGAATTCAAGTTCCATCTCAAATATGATTCTTGTTTCTACTCTTTCAGCTCCTTTTCATGTGTGCATTGTATTCGTTTGCTGGATCTCAACTGCATTCATTTCAACTGATTCACTTGTGCTTTTTGGTCCAAAATATGCTCCTTTCTCATATAAGCTCCCTGCCAAAAGACTTGTCTGATGCAAAAGGGATTGACTTGATTAGTGATTTAATTAAATGTATAACCCCCTTTTCCTTTAGCCAACCTAATTTTGATATAAACATACAGCAACTAGCTGAATTTATTTAACCCTCTTTGGAGTTCAAATCTCACCATTTAAATGGTAACAGTTTGCAATTTATATGTCCATCCCCTATGGCTTACCTGATGCTTGTTTGCCTTGGATTTGCAAAAACATTACCTGACCTGATTTGTTTTATAGAGCCTATACACTTGAACAAGGCCACAACTGTTCGAACTATGAGGCCATTCATTGAATTTTGAGGCCATGCATCGAATTCAAGGCTGCATGTTAGGAAATCAGGCCTATGCATTTGAATTTAAGGCTTAGTCATTTGAGATTTAGGGCTGTGTGTTTGAGATTAGGGGCTGTCCTTAGTTTTTATCCCCCTCATTACAATTGGGGCCCGCTCTCTTGCATTTGCACCCAGATTTAGGCCGAATTTATTGATATTGAGGCCATAAATGCTCAATGATAGGCCTACATGTTTAGTATCATAGGGTCAGGCCTTTAGATTTAAGTTCTTATCCCAATATTTGCCCTTATGTTTCATAGGGTTTTAGGCCCACACATCATGATTATGGGTTTACACATTTCAAAAGGGGCCAGGCCTTGAGTGTTGGATCCGCAGGTTTCATTTTATAACCCCGATTCCAGCCTAAAGCCAACACATTTCATTTAATAGGGTCCATGCACTCGGAAGTTAGAGCCATACTGCATCAATCTGGGATCACATATTTCAGATTTAAAGCCATTTTTATGGCCATAGGCTAGAAATTAGGGCCTTGGTTATTAATTTAAGACCACACACTATGTGATGAGTCCAGATTGGGGTCATGAGAAGCCACACGTTACCCATTTAGGACTGGCCATATTCAATTTCAGTCCACATGCTTTACTTATAAGGCCACTTATTGGTCTTTCATGCTCAGATTTGGGCCATACATATGAAACTTAAGGCAGCCACTTAAAACTTTGGAAAGGGGCCACATGATTGGTTCTAAATCCCTCATACCTTCAGCCAACATTGTTTCCCATCTCATTAAATCAAAGTCTTCCATTTAAATTGATCTTTTTGTTCCTATTATTCAATGACTGTCATTTAATTTAATTGCCACTTGAGATAGTGGATTCCACTTCTCTATTTGTCAAGTTGGCACATAAGATGTTGGGTTCCACTTCTTTATTTGTCAAATGCCACTTTAGGTGGTGGACTCCACTTCTTTATTTGTCAATTGTCATTTAAGGTGGTGGATTCCACTTCTTTAGTTGTCAAGCACCAATTAAGGTGGTAGATTCCACTTCTTTATTTGTCAAGCTGCCACTTAAGGTGGTGGATTCCACTTCTTTGTTTGGCATTTGAAACAACACTTAAATAGTTTAACATTTCAACCTTCATTTTTTCTTATGGAAATTAAATTAGACATTTTCACGAGACCAAATTATACATTGGTTTTGATCCTTGAAAGCTGCCACTTAAGGTGGTGGATTCCATTTTTTATCTGTCAGGTTGCCACTTAAGGTGGTGGATTCCACTTTCTTGTCTGGGAGGTTGCCACTTAAGGTGGTGGATTCCACTTTCTTATCTGGATAAGGGGAACAACCTTCCTACTCAACCAAGTGATTTCAAACAAAACCTTACTTTCTTTTCAATGCCATTGGCTAACTTAACTCAAACACTCGCCCATTGCCTCCTTGCTCTCATACTTAGCCAATTCTTTTGTCATTTCTCAAATTTTCAATACTTCAGCTGAAGCTACTTGCAAAATTCAAACTACTGCCAATCTACTCTACCAACTAAACCTATCAAAGCGAGAAAAGGGGTCCCCATTTGCAATGGGATGATGTTGTGAAAATCTCGCAGCATGACCAATTTCAATCCTCGTTCAAGGAGCTCTTCACATCCCTGTGATAAATTTTTGAACTAAGTTGGGCTGCTATGTAGAGAAGCAAATGAAATGCGACAAATGTTTATAGCATTTTCATACTTTGATGTGTGTATGCCTTTAGTTGTAATTATATGAGCAAATTATATTAGTAGTTGTAACTTACAGTTAAATTACATCATTAACATAAATAGTAAATTGTCTTGTACAAAGTATTGTCGGACACTATCTTATATCTGATAGGTAGGAACTTTAGGATGTAGGACTACTATCTTAACATTAGTGCCATGTTTTTCAATGCTGCATTTATTATCTGATTGGGATCAACAAAGGAATTTAATGTCCTTTTCACTCAAGATTCTTAAATAATACTGGGAAGCATTTCATGATTTACATATATGCTTCAATATTAAGTTCAATTCTTCTTCCATGAACCAGTATTCTGTTGTTTCCATGGTTAAATGGAGGCCTTTAACTAGAAATTGGGAAGAAGTGTTGTTATCTGATATATTTCCCACTCCTTTTATAAAAGACGGAAACGAAAGCAAAATAATTATATATGTGGAACCCTTAGAGGCCATGCTAAATCTCAAGTCAGAAATTCATCTGAGCTAGTAATTCCAAAGTAATGATTGCAGATCATGGAAGAATAACTCTGTGCTAGGGACAGAAAAAGAAATATAGAGAGATATTAATAACTTGCACAAATGTAATTAGATGACTGAGAAGATTGGATTAAACAATATATTTTTGCAAAGAGACAGCTACAGCCATAATTACATGCTTATTGTGTAAAGGATATGAGACATGTAAGAACTAGATTATATGTAACATCACAAAATGAATTGCGTGCAGCTATTACTTTAGTTTTCTTACACATAGTCCATCCACTAAAGGTAATGGCGTGGAGTGAGGCGCTAAAGATTAAACTTTAAATTCATTTATGGCTCATGACTAATCACTAGAAGACTTAGTTATAAGGATAGGACCCCTGCCCCCATATGATGCAGTCTATTACGATAATAGATAGTTTCTATTATCTCTGTTTAGTATCTAATGGTTATCTATTGTAATCTTTTGTAAATATCAGAATGTTTCTAATATTTAGTTTTCTGTTTCTAGAATGGAAATTTTCTATTCTTTATGGTTGTTTCTTAAGGAAACATTGTTCAGTCTCTTGTATAAATTGATCTCTTGATCACTGTTAAAAACAAGCAAATATTTTCCAATTACTTCATAATATGGTATCAGAGCCAATAATCTATTTTTTTTCGAAAATAATTATAATTTCTTGGTTGTAATTATCTGCCTTTTATTTTCAAAATTGTTTACATGCATATTTGCTTTCAAGTCTCTCTATAATTCGACTAGGGTTTCCCTTCTGAGAGATATGAATCAACCAACTTCTAGTTCAGTTCTACAACCCATTATTGTCTAGATCCGTGTGTTTTCTCTGCACATTTCTGCAATCTTTTGTGCTTTTTTTGCAGCCGAGTTTTTGTTCAAAACCCTAATTTTCTGTATCGGATCAAAAGAAATATAAAGATCCTTGGTGGGTTTTTTCAAGAGCTTAACTAGTTTGTCGTCAAATTTTTCTAGGTGCCTTGATTTTTGTGCCTCAATTTTTGAGCTAGCCGATCTAGAAACCAATAACATATTCTTTCTGAGTTTTTCGAGCTCTCTTCTAGGTCACCCTTCAAATTTCCTGGGTTTCTACATTTTGAGGGTTGTATGTACTTGCATGTTGTTTGCATGTGCTGCTTTACCATGCAAAGTCTCGTGTTTTGCCTCCCTTAAAAATTCTTGTAGGTTTTTAGAATTTTTTCCTAAAAAGGAAATTTTGACGGATTTTCATATTTTTTCCCCTATTTTTTTTTATATGGGTTTCTATAAATTTTCCCTAATTTTTTTTTAAAATTCTGTAATTTGCAAAGTTGTGTGGGATTCCTTTGTGGGTTTGTAATTTTTTTCTCAAAAATTATTTGTTGGGTTTTACCATTTTTCCTAAAAAATAAAGCTTTGTAATGTCAGGTTTTGATTGTTTTTTCACCTCAAAATCATGTTGGGTTTTGATTGATTTTTCGCCTCAAAAATCATGTTGGGTTTCGATTGGTTTTTCACCTCAAAAATCATGTTGGGTTTTGATTGATTTTTCACCACAAAAATCGTGTTCGGTTTTTTTGATTTTCTCCTAAGAATCATGGCTTCTTGCGATTTGTTTTGGAGCATTATGCTCATCTTTAAAGTTTTGGAGTGTTATCCAAAGTACCATCAACAGTCTTCTCAACAAACATGCTTTGCTCCAGATTCAGAAGGCTTTGGGAAAAAGAACATTCAATGGAACTATTGCCACAAGTTTGGGCACATGGAGGTTGAATGTCAGAAGTGCTTAGCTGCCCTATCTAAGCAATCTAGTTCACAGCCCACAATGAACAGTGTGGAGCACCTTGAACAAACAGAATATGCCTTTTACGCTTTTTGACAGCTTCATGCTCTGGATAGATTAACCATTAAGGTAGGGTATTACGAGAATAGATAGTTTCTATTATCTCTATTTAGTATCTAATGGTTGCCTATTGTAATCTTTTGTAAATATTAGAATCTTTCTAATATTTAGTTTTCTATTTCTAGAATAGAATTTTTCTATTCTTAGAATAGAATTTTTCTATTCTTTGTGATTGTTTCTTAAGGAAACATCGTTCATTCTCTTGTATGTATTGATTTCTCGATCACTGTTAATAACAAGAAAATATATCCCAATTACTTTGTAATACAGTCATGGTGGAGGAGTTCTTCCAAACAAACCCCACCAAGCAGCCACAATCCAAAATGTTCTCGCAGAAACAATAAGATGCCGACCATTGCTTATATATTGCATTGAACTGGTTTTATGCTTAGAATCTGTTCACAGTCCTAAACCAAATTAGTAAATTGTAGTAAACTTACAATTCAGAACAACAGTCTTGCAATTTCGTTGCTAAATTCCAGAATGAATTTGTGCACCAAATATTCCCAAATCAATGTAATTAAATTCCAGTTCAGTTCCAAAATACTTTCCTGTTATCTTTGCAATTCATTTTAACTTCCCTCCTTTGCTTCTGTTTCAACAATTGTCAACATCCAGCTTCACATCTCCTTTTCATCGCCTAGCCATGTTTTCTTCAAAACCGAAAAAGAGTATTACTTGGCTGCCTGTTTGTGAAATTCATGTCCTACTGCCCCCTCTCTTTCACAGAACTAACATTGTCCAATAGATACTGTAGCATGAAAAAAGCTGCATTGATACAGAAGCCTCAGTGTTAACAAGAACTGAATTGTCCCTGATTACCATTTCCTACTGAATCGTCCCTGGTCAAAATGGCATTTACGGCCCTTTGATGTCTCTTGAGTAAATACCATATTTACTATTTTGATGATTGGAATAGTTCATGAATCAAAGCTATCTTCAAAATTCTTGTGCCCAAAATTCTATTTCTTCCCTTTAAATTTCTTTTGATGAGAATTCATATATACAAGAACTCATTAAATGGATTACTCAATTTGTGACCTATTAAGCTTGTGGACACACAATTTGTGAACTAAAAAGCTTGAAGACACATTTCTGCTCAGAAGTGTAAGTTTTTTAAAAGTTCCCTTTGGTATAAACAAGGCTTTTGAACTTGTGAAATGGTCAAACTATGGCTTGATTGATGCTTTCGGTGATATTTTAGGTCACAAAACTTGTGATTCATTGAAATCATTCACATGCAAACCTGTTATTGGCATTTTGGTGAGCTCCAAAACTTATGAACCTGCCAATAGGGATCATATTAGCACTTCTTCAATTTGTTAAACTTCTACACAATCAAACTTAAACTTTATATATATATTTTTTGACAATTTGGCATTTTGATGAACTGCGAAATTCAAATTTCGCAATCTCGGAAAGTCATGAAACTTCGTAAGAAATTCTTTTGACAAGAGAAAAAGTGACTATTATGATTTATCCCTTCAACAAGGTGATGTTTTGAGCCTCATTAAATTTAAATCTGGAAATTCTCCAAGGCAAAAGAAAACGATGTCAAAAAACAATTTTGAAACCGAAATGAAATTTAAAAAAAAAATGTTTTTGGTTGATGCTGATTGCTCATGCACCCGGATGTTGTTGTATCACCATACTTGTATCTCATGGTGACTACATTTGATTGTAATATATTGGTACTCGTATTCAAATACTACTCTACCCTCTATCAGAATGAAATTCTATTCTCTTTATCCACAGCTCATGACAACCAATAACTAAACTCATGGCGTTCTGCTACTGATGTACTTTTTTTACTTGTTTATTTGTGCTGTCTTGTCATCTCTTTATGATTTTTTTTTGAAGCATCTAAACAACACTGTCAAAATGTGCTCCTGCATGACATCTTTGATTATGCTTTTTGAAAGGCTCTAAAATTATTTGATATTTATTTTTGATTCAAATAAGATGTATCTGATAAAAAGAGACAGGGATCACTAGTAGTTTTGGCTATCATACAGCATTTTATTGATAAGTTCTTAAATACGGTCATTGGTAGTAAATTGGTTTAGCAATATGGTAAATGTGTCTCTGGTTGTAACTATAGATATGTCTATTTACTGGTTTGGTTGTCTTAATTTCTGATATCCTGTCACACACTTGTATTTTTCAGTTGATGTCCTGTGACAATTTTTTGAAGTGTGAGATATAAAGTTCTATTTGGATTTGTATACTAATACGTTGTTTCATTGACAGTTAGAGCAGAAAGTGAACGAGGTGGCTCGTTTACACATCTTATCTAGTAAGGACAAGTTCCATCAACCTAGGTCTGATTTAGCTCCAAGGGATAAAGAGAGGGAGAGAATTGGCCTCAGCAACAGGAAGCAGCATGAAGCATCCTGTCGAGAGGCTGCGTGTACAAAGAGAATGGCAGAGCTTATGCGCCAGTTTGGCACCATATTGCGACAGGTGGTTTCCTTTCTTTTGATGTCCTTACCCAGTTCTTTATCATGCCTCTGTGATATAGGGAAGTCTTTATCTGTTTTAATAAACTGCATGATAAACTGAGTTATAACAGAGACTCATAGTTTCCATGCCATGATAAATTTGTCAAAACGATATAGAAGCATGAAAATACTCCCTACTTAGCAGGCAATGGCTGGCTTGCATGGCAGTTGATTCAGATGTCACTTTTTCTGGTGGTTTATGATCTTGTATCCTCCATCTAAATTGATTCTGTAATATGCCAAGAACATGTCAAACTCACTAAGCCAAGTTTTACGAGTAGTGATGTACAAGGTTCCTTAGTGCTCATTGCATCTTGGTGATGCTCATGAGGTGAATCATTGAGACTTCCTGGAAGGTCATCCATCCCAGTTCCACTCCAACACAAGTGCGCTTAACCATGAAGTTTCCCCCTAAGTTAAGCCCCCTTGCTTGCAACCTGATTTGCGAAAACTTAAGCAACTGTTGTGCCTTATGAAACATTCATTAAAAAGCCCCTTGGGCTCATCAATTGATAAGTACAAGATATTTTTGACAACAAGTTAAATTGTGATATTGCTATCAATATTCATCTATGTTGATTGTTGCTCAAATCCAATGACCCAAGTTTCATGAGTAATGGTTTACAAGAGCTCATCTCTTATGAGAACGAATGTAACACTTAGCACTGAGACTTCCCAGAATGTCGCAGATTCTAGTGGTACTCCAACTCAAGTGGACTTAACCACGAAGTTTCCTCCATGGTTAAGCCCACTTTTCTTGCAATCCCATTTGCAAAACCTTCAGGAAGTGTTGTGCCTTATGAATCATTCATTAGAAATCCCCTTAAACTCATCAAATGATAAGTATGAGATATTTTTCACAAGTCAAATTGTGATATTGCTAATAGGATTCATTTGTAGTTTTTGAGTTAAATGCATTGACTCAAGTTTAATCAATAGTGGCTCACACGAACCATCTCTCATGAAAATGAATGGAATGCTTAGCACTCATTGCATCTAGGTGATGCTCATAAAGGTGAAGCACTTGAACTTTCCTTTTGGTCACTCGTCCCATTATTACATTTTAAGCACACTTATCTGCAATGTTTCCTCCAAGGTTAAGGCCACGTTTCTTACAGCCCCATTTGCAAAACATTCATCAAGTGTTATGCCTTAATGAACTATTCATTTGAAAGTCTCTTAATTTCATCAATGTGATAAGTAGGTGAATTCATTTTCTAGAACTCTCTCAAGTTCCTTTCTATTACATATACTCAATAAACAATTATATACAAAGTTGACATGATATACACATTTGTGTAGTGGCATATATGCATGTATATACTAAACAACTTTACATATATTGAACTTAGAGATTGAACCACACGAACTATAGAATTTAATTTTGAGTAAAGTTATAAATATCTAGCAATTTGATTAATCATTAGAAACTTATGTTATAATTGACAAGCCTAAAATGATTACAATGATTATTATAGGGTCCTTTGTTTCTTCCAAAATAAATAAGGCAAAACTTTGTTACCCTGCTCTTTTAGATCATATCACAACAAATAAATAAGGTAGCTTGTTATCGTCTTCTTTTGTTTCACATTGCAACAATTTAAATATCTGAAATTTATACAAGCAAAATCACTGTTAAAAAAGAAATATTATTAATCAGACTATACTATATATTCAATGTAGAAAGAGAGGAATATTTTATTTCTAATTTCCTGTTTCCCATGGTACTTGCAGACTCCGCAACACTTTGAGACTTAGTGAAACTTTCGACCCAAATTTCCTATCCACTTCTTCACGTCGCACATTGAATTCATAGAGAATCACATCATGCTGCAAGCTTTTCCCGTCAGCATTGCATGTCAATTTCCTTGAGAATCATGTCGCGTTGTAGATTTTTTCTGTCAACATCACTTTTAGTGTTTTTTCTAGTTTCCTGCATTTTTTTGCCGATTAATGTAATGCCCCTTGTTAGAATGATTAGGAATCTGGAACACTTGTCTTGAAATCTTTGTTTTTACTATGAATTACTCTTTAGAAACTTTATATGATATGGAGCAGATATAGTAACATTTCAAGGACACTATCTATATTCTAGACTCCTCGAGGGACAGTAGCCTCTTATAATACAATTATCGTTGCAATTCTCTAATGAGTCCAAATGGTATACACTCTATGATTTGATATTATATTCAGGCTTACTATGCCCAGATTTCTTTATCAAGCCTGATAAGTTTGAGGGTAAATGAATTTGATACTTATGGCTTCTCTAAGTCCAGGAGTGGACAAAAGATGAAGTCCCTCACATATGGAATATATATATCGAACTAATCTGCACCACTCTTGTATATTCTTAAACAGTCATAATAATATATGTGCACCGTCTGTATCCTTAATTCCTGTTCGCTGTCTTTGGATGGATATTGACTTGTCGCTATTTGCCCTTTTCTCCAAACATCTTCTCCCCTTATTAAGCACTGCCTCTTCTCTGATAACTATGATCGACGACTGTGTATCTAATTTATATGCATTGTCTATTTCCCCTCTTAGAATGTGTGGAGAGGGCATAGGATGTTCGATACTGGCTGAGTGTGCGTTTGCTATGCTTATTCTATGACTGTAGCTGACTCAGATTTCCTACCATGAACCAGATCTTTGTAATTATTTACTCCTCCTATGTGCACTGGATCATCCATCCTTTCTCCTGCTGTATCCTCTAATCGCCCACCTTAAATCGCTGCTGTGTGCCCTATATTTCCTCCGGTTTGTTTTTCCAAACTTTTTCTTATGCTCCATTGTCTCCTCTGATGCTACAACTCCTATCTTTTGAGTTTCTTCTTAAGATATTGACTGCTGATGCAAGACCCTTATATTTTCTCCGTAAATGATAAGAGAATCCTGAGTATATATGTAATGTTCTTTTTCCTACGAACTTGGACTGGGCGTAAGTTCTGAATGGATGTGCGCAGTATCTTGTCCTTATTCCAATCTTTCTTTTGCTGATGTTGATTTTATCAAATGTCTCTGTCGATGGATTGTCTCAAATCTCTAATTGATGGCTACCATGATTTAGTTATCATTTCTTCCATCACTGCATGATTCCCAATAAATTTCTGGTGCAAACAGAGACTCCAACGTGGTGTGTTATTCTTGCTGGTTGTAGTTACGATAGGTGGCAACTTCCGTGTAGATATCCTCCTCTATCGTATATGATTCTCCCTTCCATAAAGAGTGATAACATTCTCTATTTCCCCGTCTTTGAGTGGGGTGATCCCACAATAATGGGTTCCACTTTTTGACCAATTTTGACATTGAAATCAATATTTTTGCAACAAACGTCACGTTCAACTGACTATATCTCAAAAACTATAAATAATTTCAAGATGACATAAACTAATGATTTTGAGTACTCTATTCCTACTTTGTAACCATATTTTTTAATCTTAAATTTTTTTATTTATTTAGGTCAATTTTTTCATCTCTTTCGAAAAGTGGTACATAATAGAATTCAATATTTTTAAAGAGTGACAGTCAGTTGACACAACTTTTTTTCTAGAAATGATAATGATGTAATTCTTTCGGTGTTAGATTTGTAACATCACTATCCAGAGGATGCGTTTGGTTTGATTCATTTTGGTTAAATATTGTATAGTTTATGAAGTTTTGAAGTGACACGAATTGTAATTCAGGCATACGTTCCATTTGATACATAATTTGAAATCAAATTATCATAAACTTTTTTTTTTTTCGAATAGAAAGGTATCTCAATAAGCTAGTTCTTACATATTTTTCAATTTTTTTGGACCTAATTTACTAATTTTCCTGAGGTGTCGAAGTCGGTTGATGCTCAATCGGTAATGAACCTATAATGAGTTAAACTCATATTTGAAAGTCTTAATGAATATAATATGTATTACAATTATAGTCGTTGGAAAGCTTGCTCCGAGTAGCACAAATCGACATTTTTAATTTTACAGTAGGAGATCATTCAATCTCAATTTTAGGGGTCAAAAGAGCCAATTTCATTTTTTCTCCAGAAAACAACACCAAAAATTTGTAATTTGAGATGTTTGCATGAACACTATGTTCACACGAACATGTACAATGTGTTCGTCCGACAGTTGGAAATTTAATTTAATGTGTTCACGCGAACATTTGAAGAATTTGTGTTTGCACGAACATACAAAAAAGGCAAATTTACCAAGATCTCAAACGGAAAAGTGGAATTTTAATTGTAAAATCACTGTTAATAATATGTTCGCACGAACATATTAACAGGTATGTTCGCGCGAACATACCTTAGTTAAACTTAATATGTCCGTGCGAACATAAGTTAATTATATGTTTGCACGAACATGGTTAGCACGTTCGGGCGAACATACAGAAAATTCAATATGCAAATTTTTCATCATTTCGCGATTTCCTTCGTCCCCCAAAAGTGGTACCCAATATTGTGGGTTCACCCAGTGCTTTTCCTCGTTACTAATATATGCAGCATGGAAAATAGGTGACAACCATTATTGGTTGCGTCCTTTGCTACCATTCTAAAATTATAATTATTGTTCGAGAGTTGGTAAAAATTAGGACTATTATTAATTAATTAAATTATTATTGTTTAATAATATTCATTATTAATTATAGCCCCCTTTTTATTAATATTATTGTATTTATATTAATATTATTGTATTGTATTGTTCTTTATATTAATGATATATTTGATAGTATTATATTTAGCAATAGATTATATTATAAATAACTGAATATAATAATATATTATTCTTGTATGAATAAATATATTATATCTTTTTTGTTTATTATTAAATTTTATTCAAGAAAGGGGAAATTATAGTCCGCCCTTCCCAAAATTGCTTGTCCTCAAGCAATGTGATCCTTCAATGTGAATCGTTGATATAAATCCAGTGACCCTGAAATGTTAATACCAACTTGGGGTAAGAAGTATATTTATAAATATAAATTTACCAAATCAAAAAAATTATCATTTTCAATTAAAATTGCTAGGAGTAAATCAAAGATGAAACTTCTCTGGATTGTAATGGAGCACTTGCGATTGCCTCCATTAAGTGTAGCTCAGTGCCTTGATGAGTAAGCCTTCAAGATAGAAATCTCTGTCTCAATTTCTTACTAGGAATTACAACATTCATGTAGAATGTCCAATCTTCACATTCACTGAGGATCCTCTTGATCCAGAATGTTCTCAATCTCAACACTTGCTAAAAATTTCCATGATACTTGTAACTCACAAAGATTGTTCATGCTTTTGATACTCACTGGTGATGTCCCTGATTCTTTTCACTCACTAAGAATGCCTTAAATCCGTGACACTTACTAAGAATGTCCTTAGCACTCACTAAGAAACACATACTAACATAATTGGGATAACGGAAAAAAGCATAATTGTAGGGAAAGTTAAGCCAAGTCACTAAACACTGTTAAGAGTGCCTGGATGCCATTAATGACATGATATTCGGTTGAGTCTCTAGATGCCATTAATGACATGATGTTCGGTTGAATGGTGTAGGTGTAAAAATGGTAGAATTATCCAAGAAGATGATTGATAACACTCTTGTTAATTTTTTTCGAGGCTACTCAAATGGAAAGGTTAACAAAGGCAAATGTTTGTGGAATAAGGATAAACGTTTTATACCAACTTCCATGGAACATCAATGCACTGCACAAGGGAAGTAATCATCATCAGTACTAGTAGTTATTTATGCAAAACATTCAAATATTGCATGGGGATGCATCCTCACTCCAAACCCCGTCCCTGAGGCATTTTGGGGCAGGGGCATGTCCCCTAGCCCCTCCTAGCCACAATACGAGAAAATCTGAAAATGCTATGCAACACATCTCCAAATTTAGGGACAACATGAAATGTGTAGGGTACAACTAGTGACGCAGTGCAAGGTAGGAGAATCCCCAAAGGAGATGTCCTAGCCCCTAGCAAATATCCTAGCCCCTAGCAAATAACCATGCAACAGATACACAACAACAAGAAACAACAATGCAAGATCTGATACCAAATTACAATTATATATTCATAAAATATAACTGATTACATGCAATGTGCCGGGCTATAAGGCCTTCTTGGTTACGGCCAAATACAAAGCAAGTAATAGTTCTGCAAGATGCCTCAAGATCCAAATCAAACCCTAGCTAGTCTTAATCCAACCTCTAATAGAAACCCCCAAGGAAGATCTCAACTTGTGCTCGCAAGACCACCAAGCAATCTCCTTGTTTTCCAAGCCACAGCCACTAGCTCTTCTCCAACTTTGCTCTTCAAGCTCCTCTTCTCCACGATGGATGAATAATGACTAAAGACTTTCCCCCCAACCCCTACTTATACCAATCTAAGCCACAAGTCAGCCCAGAACACAAATTAAATACAAATACATAAATTAAATGCCACAAAATCGATGTCTGAGTAAAATCGCGATATCTCCTAGCTCCGAATGAATTTGAACTCATGCTTCGAACCGTAGTTAGTACTCTAGGCCCTCTTCAATCCTTGAAATTTTCATCCTCTAACTCATTATAGAAAATTAGTTATACGGCTTGCAACAAGCACCAAATTCCTAAGCAAGGCCAAGCTCTAGAGACCATGCCGAGCAGCCAAAGACCATGCCGAGTCCCTAGACCATGCCAAGCAAACAATGACCATGCTGAGTAACCAAAGACCATTCCGAGTCCCCAGACCATGCCGAGCAACCAAAGACCATGCCGAGCAACCAATGACCATGCCGAGTCCCCAGACCATGCCGAGCAACCAAAGACCATGCCGAGCTCCCAGTGTATGCCGAACACTAGTACTTGCCAAGCTCCACAACACTTAACCAAAATCCCTCCAAGCATGCGGGATTGCAAGCAAACCCAAGATGCTCCTGCATCAACTAGCCGTCCTCAAGGTGGTTAGTAAAGATGTCCCCTATATATGCCAGGGATGACTAGGTGTTCCCTACAAAGATCAATTTTTTAATGATGTAGAGAAAATGGTTCATAGCAATTAAGAAAACACTGTTAAATATTTTTTTTGATGGTTAATTGGCCAAAGCTGAGATTAAATATTATTATTTGTTAAGCTCGAGTAGATTCGAACCCAAGATCTCCCAGATGAGAGGCTTGCTACTTACTGTTGTACTGTAGGCTCTTGCCTAAGACTGTTAAATATTGCATGACAACAATATAACTGCAATTAGATTAATTATTACAGCTGTGACAGAAATAACTTCTATATAACAGCAATAAATATATTACAATTCAAATTCATAGCTGCTGATATAGGTTATACAACAGTTAACACTAAAAACAATTACTTGAACTCCTGGTTATGTTATTCGATAAATCTGCAAATTTTAAAATTTTTGATATGGTATTAAAGGTGTATTTCAATTTGACATAGTTTTGTATAGTGTGAGAAGTGCAGGCAAATGATTTCTTTTTGGAATGTAGTTGACATGTAGGCTTCTGCATATATATTAATGCTGTTATATTTCTGTTCATTGACTTGTAGAAGATCTCTCTCTCTCTCTCTCTCTCTCTCTCTCATGAAATAGACCTCGGGATGCTGTCCCTGAAATGCGTCCCCTTGTTGTCTTCCCTGAAACACTGTGGAACATAGATATGATCTTTGTGTAGTATTTATATTACAAATGCTGGATCCTACATTTCACTATGTATGAAAGGAAAAATTGCTGCTTGTTTGTTGCTGTATTTTGAGAAAGGCTGTCATTTGTTATTCTAAGTTCTCTGTTTAAACTTAAAGCAGCACACTCTTCAGAGCTCCTCGAAAATATCTGTCAAAAATGTGGCTTCATTTAATCTGGGGATGGCCTTGGAAAGGAGGTCTACTTGTAATCATTTTTATGTTCACTCTTCAGAGCTCCTAGAAATTTGGCAAAAAGTGATTTCATTTAAACTTGGTCTGGCCTTGGAACTTCTTCCCAATATTAAACATAGTTAGCAGGATTGTTTTGGAGATTGACAATCTTCCATATAAGAAATTAAACTTACAGCTAATTTCATCAAAAAACGTGAAATTTTCAAATTTGCAAATGAATTAAGGAAAATTATGGCAAATCAAATTAAAAAAACCAAAATATTTTTAAAATGATTGAATGAAATCACTAGAAATTCATTCTTGGCTTTTTATTGTCTCTTTCCCATTTACTGTGATTGATTTGCTGTTTGCCATCACTGATTTGATAAATTTCACTTTGATTCATAACTATTGCCAAGTCACAAGCCTCATCAGGGACTTGAAATGAACATATTCAGAAATGTTTTATAGGAGGGACAGACAAATTTAGTAGAGGGTTTATGTGTATGAGTGGCATGAGCTAACAATGTGAAGGACTTTTTGCTTACATTTTCAAACATCAGGAAGTGAATTGATAGCATACTTAAATGAGAAATTTTATTGATGTGGGGTCCAATATCTGAACCAAATTTTGAGACAGAAACTGAAGGAGTGGGTGTGTATGTCCAAAAGCATCAACTTATGAGCTTGGTTCTGTTTGCTTTACTAGTTCTCGGCCAGAAACCATTCCATATTTTTATTACCACAGAGAGCCTGGAATTATAGGTATTCTCTCTTTATGTTTTGGTTTTCTTTTATGCTACTTATTTTCTAACTTTTTAAATTACAAACCTATGTAAAATACTTTTTATTAATAAAAAATTAAAAATATAGTTGAATATCTCTATCAATACTATTTAATATTAAAAAAAAATCCAGCAAATTGAACTCTGATTTATTTTTTCTGATTATATTGATTATCTAGCTTATTTCAAAATTCATCTTTGCCAATATGAACATGAACTAGAACCTTGTGCCTTAGATTATTTTTCCTTTTTATGAAGCAATCTATTTGTGCAGCGATGACACAAAAAATGCATGTGGGAGCCAACAGCATATCAATGACATTGATAATGAAAATCATTGGGGATTTTTGCGTGAATTCTACTGCTAGATAGAATCTACAAGACTTTTATGTTATTGAAACTACTTGTTTTACTCTGATTAGAAAATCTTGCAGGCTTAGTGGAGAATATGTTTGTCTATTACATATATGTTTCTATATGTACCATGACTGAACGATCTGCTGCTTAAGGAACTAAGAAGTTTTGTTTGTTTCAAGATTTGTACTAGTTATAAGTGATAACATTTTCCTTTTGTTTATAACAGATCACAAGTGACAAATGGGCATGGCCATTCATGACCCCTGTCGATGTTAAAGGCCTTGGTTTGCATGATTACCATGAGGCAAGTCTTCTAAATTTCCTGTTTTATAAAATTTGTTATCCATTCTTTAATTTTTGCGAATATTACAACCAAGTTGATCACACTTAAGCAATGAAAAGTTTCCTTTTGTTATGTAACTGTGCATTGTGTTTTTAGTATATTGGGTTCTGGCCCTGTACTTATCAATGACTTGGATAAGCATGTATACTCATACAAATCTCATTATGTTTTATTTGATTATCTTATTCTTGTGTATTTTACTAGATTATGCTTCTTTAAATATCTCTATTGACTCTGATTTTTGCATGTTGTGATTTTGAGTTATTCCTAATGACAATTTGACGTTTTGATTTCTCATGTTATTAGAGCATGTAGTGACACCCTCATGCAAAGTCTGATTTGAACAAATTATTTTCTTATGTTTATATACTAATTAAATATCAGATCTGGTGTTGTGATGCATTTTGGAGTCTTATATGGCTTTATTTGTTTCAATTTTCTTTTTCTTAAAATCTGTTGCAATCTGAAATTTGCTCACTCCAGTAGCTTCGATTCACCTTTTCTTGTCAACCTGTGATACTTCTTATTACATGACCATAGATTTCCCTATATCCCTTTGCATCGTCCTCTCTATGTTCGATCATCTATAGTCTTGCTCGACCAAAAACAAATGGAGAAAATCGCTGTACGTCGTGAGGAGCAATAAACTATTGTACAGTAAGGGGGGCAAAATGTTTGTGGTCGCAGTTCAATTTTTGACCATACGATGATGTGGGGAAACTTAAGAAAGTTATACTTTTTGGAGGATTTGTGGAGGATGGAGGAGTAAGTCAGCCCAAGGCACACATACAGTAAAGAGATATATTGATGGAAGCATATCAAGCATTGAGGAAAGGATCATAAGGCTTTGGTATTGGAAGGGGAACAATTGAATGCAAGTACCGAGGAAGGAAGCGGTTAAAGGTAAAGAGACAACCATATGGAGAAGCAACCACCACACACAACAATCAAATGCTTTTCAAGAGTTGTTGAGTACCTTGTAGTTACGTGTTTAAAATAGAAACTGAAATCCAACATTGTGTAATCCATCCGACCAAGGTAACACTGAAGCTCACATACACAATGCCGCAAGAGGACATATAGCTGCACAGTGAATGTGTGTGTCATCGTTCTGTATGGTAATTAGAAGAGCAACGCTACATAGTGAACACGACGAAGTACTAGCATTGTTGTACAGAGAGGGCTGATGTGAGTCACCTAACTCAAGATTCACAAGGTCCAAATCCTTGCATGGTGAGGAGAAGAATGTCTTAGGATTGCTAGTGAGAGGAATTGTGCCTTACTGTGCAATGAAGTTGGGAAGTTCGGTAGATGCATAGAGGAGAAAAATCCAAGTGGGAGGAAGTGCTAAAGGCCGTTACGCAAGAAGGTCATAGTGCCCTAATTGATTTCGATTATACAAAACGACAGGGGAAGGACAGTAAGTGATGGATTTCACGAAGAAGAAAGACTCAAAAAAGCAAGTATAATGGTCAACTTCAAGTAGTTCTCTCAACACGAACAAAGAAGCCAAGGTTTTACCTTAGGAGTACGAGTTGTAGGAAAAATAGATATGGACTAAGAGAAGAAGGTGAGACCAAAGGTGCTAGGGCAATCTCATTCACAAAATCACATTATGATGCAAATGTAGTTTTCAAAGGGTTGAATGGTTTGGAATGTAGAAAATGGTGGTTGGAGACACTAGACATGAACTTGGTGAAACAAAACATCAAATAGGCTGAAATTCATTGGGCCATACAAATGCCCGTATTTTGTATATGTGATTATGAAGCTGCCTTTTGTGTGGTGCTCAAAACCTTTGACAGATTCTCACGCACCAACAGCTTTGAGTATCTTGGGTATGACCTCAAGGTTTGTTTTATAGTTGTTGAATTCACAAGAGTGTTCGGTATCCCTAGAAGAAATGGAAAGAAAATCGATTTGAAGGTGTTAAAGTATTAGATTTTACTAATATTATTGACAGTGATATAAATTGGAATTATATGAAGACTCTATACTCTGCAAAATATATTGAAGGGATGAGAAGGAATAATATCTGCTCTATTGAACTAGAAGACTTGTGTAAGTATGTGTTCATCGTGTAGTAGAAACAGAGCGGGAGAAGATTATAAATATGACAGACTTCTGTAATACAAGAGTCACGACCGATAGTAGTGACTCATATTTGAGTCACGTCTATTGGCGTGATTGACCAATGTTTGTTTAATATGACAAAGTTGATAGACGACTTTATAACCGCCGGTTGATATATATTGCTTTTGCCGCGTAATATATATTGCTTTTGTATTATATGAAGTTTGATAGGAATCGATAACTTAATTCAACATATTATGTATTTTCATATATATATATATATATACATGAATACATATATATATTAAATATGAATATAAGTTATCAATAACTCTTTACTAATCTATACATTAACACTTCCTCTTAGATTAGTAAGATAAACACACATAAGAGGTCTTTGATCAGAAGACTTCTTTTATCCAATGTAAAAACATTGTTACATGTGAGAGTTGGCCCGTCAAAATATCAATTTCATGATATTCACCAATTTCTCAAGAGCAATGGCCTATCAGAAACATCAACTTAATGATGATCACCAAATACTCAATGTGGTAATGGGCTATCATAATATTAGGGCAAGATATACACCAAGTACTGAGAATATATCTATACAAACAACTTGTAGATAATCAAATTAATGATATCAACCACCTAGTTGTTGATTTACAAGATAAAGCCCTTGCATGAAACACTTAAAAATGAATCATGCTACAAGTTATTGGAAGGACGTCACTTTACAATGACTTCTCCTGATACAAGTGAAATTCTTTTGAAGTCGTCACTTCTTAAAGATTAACACAGGTTTTATTAATAATGTATATAAAAAATGTACAATAATCAATTTCTCTAAGACATGTCCTCAGATTTTACAATCATATCAAGTTCTTTGCGAAAATGTTCCACGTTTGTTTTAGCAAGTGGTTTGGTAAGAGTGTCTGCAATTTGATCCTCTGTACTAGTATATTCCAGCTTGATTACATTCTTCTCAACCATGTCTCGAACATAGTGGTAAGGTATCTTGATGTGCTTTGATCTATTCCGAAACACAGGATTAAGAGATAGCTTGATGCAGCTCTGATTATCACAATAAATAGTAGTAGGTGGAAGTGGCTTTCCAAATAATCCAAATAGAAGTTTCCTCAACCATACAGCTTCTCTTGCTCCCATAGATGCAGCTATGTACTCGGCTTCTGTAGAACTCTGTGCTACTGAAGACTGTTTCCAACTAAACCAAGATCTCATTGCTGAGCCCAATGTAAAACAACATCCAAAAGTGCTCTTATGATTTTTTGAATTCCCTGCCCAATCTGAATTTGTATATCCCTTTAAATTTAATTCAGTTTTAGTGTATTTGAGACCATATACAATAGTACCACTGAGATACCTGAGAATGTGTTTTGTTGCTACTAAATGAGTTTGTTTAGGTTTGCACATGAACTGACTGAGAACATTTACAGCATAACAAATGTCAGGTCTTGTGTTCACCAAATACATTAGGGAACCAAATATCTGTCGATATAGAGTAGGATCAACACTTTCAGAATCTTCAGTTGCTTCTTTTAGTTTCAGGAGGTTTGTTTTCATAGGAGTTTTCATTGCCTTGCAATCCAACATGCCAAATTTGTTAAGTAGATGCACAGTGTACTTGCCTTGATTTAGGAAGATTCCCTTTGAATGCTGCCATACTTTAGTCCCAAGAAATAGTTTAGTATTCCTAGATCTTTCATTTCAAATTCAGATATGAGATCTTGTTTACATTTTTCGATTAAATGATCTTCTCCTGTAATCAAAAGATCATCAACATATAAAACCATGATTAACATATCCCCTCGTATTACTTTGTAATATAAATTTGGAGCTGCAATGTTTTTAGAGAAGTCAAGTTTAGTTAGATGCTGATCTATCCATTCATACCAAGCTTAGGGAGCTTGTTTCGATCCATATAATGCCTTTTTCAATTTGCATACATGTGTTTGTTTATTGTGAACTTCAAATCCTTCTGGTTGTTCAAGATAAACTTCCTCTTCTATAACACCATTCAAAAATGCAGTCTTTACATCCATTTGATGAATTTTCCATCCCTTGGATGCAACAATGGCTAAAACAGTTCTGACTGAGGTATATCTGGCTACTGGAGCAAAAGTTTCCTCATAGTTTATTCCTTCCTTTTGGGAAAATCCTCTAGCAACAAACCTTACTTTGTACTTGTCAATGCTTCCATCTGCAGCATGTTTAATTTTAAATAGCCATTTTGAGGAGACAATTGATTTATTTTTGGGTCTAGGAACAATATTCCAAACATCATTTTTAAGTATGGAGTTATATTCTTTTGTCATGGCATCTTTCCAATGTTCATGTTTTATAGCTTCTTTTACATCAGATGGTTTAGATTTGGAGATTTCACTCATTAATGCAATGTAGCTTGAGCATATATTAGAACGTTTCCTCTCCCTAATGAAATTAGAAGGAATGGAATTGTTTTCTTCAATTAGCTTTTTGGCCCATAGAGGTCTTTTCTTTTCCTCGGAGGTGTGAGTAATGTCTAGGCGTTCAATTGATTTATCTTCCTCCATTAGAGACTCCTCATTTTTAGAGTTTTGTTCTTCTAGAGTTTCTTCTGAATTTGATTCATCTTTAGATCTTTTGTAGGCCAAATCTTCATCAAATATTACATCTCGACTTAGTTCATTATTCCTTTGTCCAGGGATATTGATGCAATATGCTCTTGAAGTTTCACTATAACCTACAAAGATTCCTTTATTTCCTAAGGGTTCTAGTTTGGTTCTCTTTTCTTTAGGAATATGTACATAGACAGGGCAACCAAAAATTCTTAGGTGTTTAAGATCAGGTTTCTTTCCGGTAAATACCTCTTTAGGGGTCTTAAATTCAAGATAAGAGTGGGGACACCTATTTTGAAGGTAAACATCAATGTTTGAAGCTTCACCCTAAAGAAAGGTTTCAAGATTTTGATCATGAAGCATTGCTTTAGCAGAATGAACTATAGATCTATTCTTTCTCTCAGCTATTCCATTTTGTTGGGGATTATAAGGAACTGAACACTCCCTCTTGATCCCAACAATTTTACAATAATCTATAAATATATCAGAAATGTACTCTTTACCATTGTCTATTTTTAATACTTTTATTTTCTTTCTAGAAAGGTTTTCTACAAGGGCTTTAAACTCTTTAAATTTGGTTAGGATTTCCTCAGATTCTTTACTTTTAAGAAAATAGATCCATGTCTTCCTAGAGGAATCGTCCACAAATATGATGTAGTATAGAGAACCTCCTAGAGATGGAACTAACATACGACCACATAAGTTTGAATGGATAAGTTCTAGAATATCTTTGGATTTGGTTTGACTATTATGGAATGTAGTTTTGATATTCTTCCCTAGGGCACAACCTTTACAGGTTCCTTCATGATATGGATTAAGTTTAGGTATACCTGTTACCATTTTTCCTATAGAAGATAATCCTCGAAAATGAACATGACCTAATCTCCTGTGCCAGATTTCATTTTCTTTGAAGGAATCATGAACTAGAGCTGAATGAGAGACAGAGTTAATCTGATAAAGACATCCATGTCTAGAGCCAATTTTGTATGCATTTTTAATGTTAGAATTCTTAGGCCAAGCTAAGACCTTTCTTTCTATAAATGTAATTCTGAGTCCTTCATCTTCAAGAGCAGAGATAGAAAGCAAGTTCCTTTTTATGCCAAGTACATACAGTACCTTAGTAAGTTTAATTGTTTTCCCTGATTTTAGATGAATAGTACATGTTCCTATTCCCATTACAGGATAGTTTATATCATCTTCAATGGTTACTTCATCAACATAGTCTTCTTGTAAAGAGTCCAACTGTCCTTTGAAACCTATGATATGTCAAGAGGCTCCGCTATCAATTACCCATGTACTTGATTTATTTGATGCTTCACTGGAGAGTGCTAAATAGAAGGCATTGTGTTCAGAATATTCTTTAGAGTTTTGAGTGGTTGCAAAAGTAGCTTGAGGCTTAACTCTATCAGGGCATCTAGATGCTGGATGTCCAATTTTATCATACCTATAACATTGCATTTTGGAGAAATTTGGTGGCTTCCTTTTTCCCTTGAATTTTCTTTTCTTCTTACTTACTTGAGTTGAAAGAACTTGTAAATCTCCTTAGGAAGAGGAAGCAGTTTGACCTCGAGCTATTTGCATACACTCTTCTTGTATACAATCAGCTTTAAGTCTTTCAAATTTAGGTAGTTTTGACCGAGAGCATACCCCTTGTCTGAACGTATCCCAAGATGATGGAAGACCTTTAAGAGCCATTATTGTTAACTCCTTTCCATCACAGATGTGTCCTATAGATGAGAGTTGATTTCAAAGTTCAGTTATTCTCATGAAGTAAGAAGAAATTTTCTCTCCTTTATTCATTTTAATATTTGACAATTTGTCTTTTAATGTAATAATCCGAACAGCATTGTTAATCTCAAACATATTTTCAAGAGCATTGTACATCTCATATGCAGTGTCCAGTTCTGCGATTACAGGGAGTAGATGAGTTTTAACACCATCCACAATAATTTTCATAGCTTTGTTGTTGTCACTCTCCCATTTTTCATCATTTCCCATAGGTGATGAATCAGATTTTTCAATAAATTTATTTAGGCCATGTTCTTTTAGTAAGAGTTTCAGTCAAAGCTTCCAGCCTGCAAAATCTAAATCCCCTTCTAATCTGTCCTCCAGCCTCATGCCATTCACCATTTTTTATTTCAAATAATATTTGTTTAAAATCTGATATCAGGATTGCTCTCTGTTTATTTAATAATAAGCCTGCTCTGATACCATGATAAAGTATATCAGATTTTATACTAATATTATTGACAGTGATATAAACTGGAATTATATGAAGACTCTGTACTCTGCAAAATATATTGAAGGGATGAGAAGGAATAATATCTGCTCTGCTGAACTAGAAGACTTGTGTAAGTATGTGTTCACCGTGCAGCAGAAACAGGGCGGGAGAAGATTATAAATACAGCAGGCTTTTGTAATACAAGAGTCACGACCAATAGTCGTGACTCATATTTGAGTCACGTCTATTGGCGTGACTGACCAGTATTTGTTTAATATGACAAAGTTGATAGACGACTTTATAACTGCCGGTTGATATATGTTGCTTTTGCCGCTTAATATATATTGCTTTTGTACTATATGAAGTTTGATAGGAATCGATAACTTAATTCAACATATTATGTATTTTCATATATATATATATGAATATATTAAATACCTTCTATATATATATATATATATAAAATATGAATATAAGTTATCAATAACTCTTTACTAATCTATACATTAACAGAAGGCAAAGAAATGAACTTGAAATGAGAAAAAACTGGTCTCAAAGGACTCTCACACTAGTGGAGATGTATTATGTAGTAAGTGCCTCCAAGAGCCGTGGGATGAAGAAGTTATTTATTGCACTAGGAGAATGACATTGTCTAATGGATGTGGTGAAAAGCAAGCTGATTGGTTCAAGTAGAGCATTGGATATTGCCCGTCCACAGATTCTTCTAATGAACATTATCAAGAATGGTCTGGTATATGATTGGTATCCCTACTTACAAAACAAATGTACGAGTCTCTCACCCTTTAACACAAGACCTATATGCGTTATGGTATCAACCTGTTCTTAGATGTTACCCTAATGTAGATTCCGCTCGACAAGTTGGAAGTGAAGCTCGAGGGTACCTAGAAACCTGAATAACCTCCAATATTTAATTGGAGAAAAAATTGGATGTTGGTAGTGCACTTGCAAAACAAAAAGTGGAAATGCTAGGTAGTTTCAGACTTGGAGCCTGAAGGGAGACATTGATAGTGGCAGGGAGGAGACTAGTGAGACTAGTGACAATCTACATTGGATGCTACCCGAATGTAGATTCCGCCCGACGAGTTGGAAGTGAAGCTCGAGGGTACCTTGACACTTGAATAACCTCCAATATTTAATTGGAGAAAAATTTGGATGTTGGTAGTGCACTTGCAAAACAAAAGTGGAGATGCTAGGTAGTTTTAGACTTGGAGCCGAAGGGAGACATTGATAGTGGCAGGTAGAGACCAATGAGAGCTCAGGGGAGTCAAGTGACAACTAGGCCGTGGAGGTAAAGGCAATGCAGTTGGTGACCACATCGGCACCAGTTAGTGGTGACACAGTTCTCTTTGCTCCACCACTACCTTCTCCGACAACCACCACTTCAAGATTGATGACCATGATGCCTATGCCAGCATTTGGTTAGGTGAGGATGTTGGTGAGCATGATACACCAATACCATTGGTAGTATCTTAGCAACTACCATTGGTGGAAGAGGCAGTGACAAAAGTAGTTTGGGGTGCAGAGTTAGTTGGAGGTATCGGTAGTGAGCAATTAGGTGTGTTGCCTCATGATAATGAGGCAGTGGTGATGGAGGTGGCTAGTTTGCTAGAACAAGCAGGTGAGGACATGCCCTTGGATGATGTGGTGGATATGTTGGTTAGTACGGAGATTGCATTGACTCACATGAATAGTTGGCTCAATTGGTTCCATCTCATACCCATCGGACCTGTGAGGCTTAAGATATGATTTCATTATGTTGAAGGCTCTTAATGCTAATTGTCACTCATCGTTGTTTGGCCTTCTATAATTGTTGCCTCCAACTATTCACCTTTTTTTGGAATGAGGGAGGAGTTTGAACTTTAGTTATCGAGAGGATAGAGTCCTTGTGTCTTAGCAAAATCCAATCACGTGGTAGGATTTTTGAACCTCAAACATAGACTTGATCATGGCTTTCAATTTCTCCCTCTTTTTTATCTTTTTCAAATTTCTACCGTGCCTTACCCTTTTATTGTCGAGCTTGGGGTCATTTAATGCTTAGGGTGGCATCCACTAGAACTCGATCGACTTGGAAGATTTTCTATTGTCGTTGCCAATCATTGATTTGATCAGTGCTATACATGCTTGTCCTCATGGGTAGAATCTGTGAGAGTTGAAGGATTGCCTTCTAAGCGATTGTCATATCCCCTTCAATTATTCATTCCACCTCCTCATCATTGTGTGTCATCCAAAATCTGTAGCGTGCCTTGTCCTTATATTATCAAATTGGAGTGTTCAACACATGTTGGGTGGAATTTCCATTCCTAAGAGGATTCATCCTCTCCTTAGGGTGGAATTTGTCCAGGTGGAAGGATTTCACACTTTTTACCACCACCATTCATTATTCATGAATGCAATAGGAGGCTTAGTCTTTTTTGTCACCTTCCAAGACCTTGGTAATTAAAGCAAGCTTTGAATGTTATCTCACCAAGTCAGAATTCCTCATTGCATGAAGATTTCAATCTCCACCACCTCATACTCCAAGCTCGTGTAACGTTTCCACCAAATTGGATTGAAGGAATCGTGTCATTCTTGTTGCCTAATCATTATTTCTTCTGAGTTTGACTTTGAATTGGCCATTGAGCTGGCTCCACCCAATCTTTATCATGGTGGAAATTTGGGTATTGTGGGTAAAGGACTATGCTAAAGGATTGTGGGAATCCTTATCAAGCTACGAATCTGATCTCATGAGAAGATTTTGACATTTCAAACTTAACCAATTCTGGCTCATTCTTTCACTCAATTCCTCACCAATCTTCAAAATATGATCCCTAATCATTTAGTTGTTCCCATGCCACTCAAAGAATGGTTGAAAAATCATTCGTATTGGGGTGTAAATTTAGGCATTAAGAGAACTAAATGTTGGGCAAGGTACGAAATCCATCTCTGCCCGAGGACTCGAGCACTTAAGTTCGCCAAACATGTCCTCATTTCATGTTTAAATTAATTACCTTCTCAATACTTAGTCATTTCATTGCCTTATCCAAATCCCTCAAACTTAGATCTGAAATCCGTTGACTTGATTGTTCCTCATTCTCCTGGAATTCCCAAATTCAAGGAACCTTAATTCTATCTAAAAAACTAACCAAACCTGCTTTACACAACTAGTGCTACAACATTTGGACAAAAGAGGGATTCCCATCCGTAATGGGGTAATGATGTGAAAAACTCAGAGCTAGCTCCGTTTCATCTTTAGCACTTGATTGACCTTCAAATCAGTTGTTTATCCTTTCAATTGTCACCATGCGTTGATCAAATCTTTCAAACTCCTTAACACCCAAATGGTAAGCAAGTCATCCAAAGTGCAAGGGAAGGGAAGGTGTTCTCATAAGAGCTTTATCTTGGAGCCTGAGGTAGGTTGGAATTCCGACTTGTGTTGGGCTCATTGAGCTTTAAGGAGGTCGAAATTCTGACCTCTCTTGGGGTCAAGTCCAAGGGTCAAAATTATTCGAAGCATCACTCGTTGCTTGGAGGGTGGAATATTTTATATAACATACTTGTGCTCATTGCTCCCTAAGGAGCTTGGAATTGTGACCTCTCTTGGGCTCAAGTCCAAGGATCAATTTTTTTTTGTGTCAATTTGCTACTTGGAGGGCAAAGTATTTTATATAAAATATAACATTTAAATGACCCCTATTTTTCTTATTTTATACTATAAGTTATATTTTATTTAAACACTATTTGGATGTTTAAGAGTGATTTTAGGTCTCTATGAGTTATAGTGGAGATTCTAGATTTTAGGAGGCCTTAAAAGTTTCTAGTCTAACTTTAGGAATCAACATACTTTAATCAATGTTTTATTTTGTGTCTTCTTTTGACTTTCTAAGGTAGATTTGATAAAGGAGCAAGGGTTTCCCAAGAATTCTTGTTCTTCGTTACAAATCTCTGGACTTCAATTCCATGTCATTGACTAGCTTGGTCCATCTTTCATTATGTCTCTTTTTGACTGGACTCCCCAGTGAGCTGAAGTTGTTCGGACTCATCTTTTAGACTCAAGGATTTGAAAATTGTAACAAAAATAAGACTACTAGGGAGAACTACCCTATTGCCAAGCAAAAAGAGGGGGTACTTATTTGCGACGGGGCGATGGTGCTAAAATCTCACATCATGAACTAAGCATTATAATTTCTTAAAGAAGAGAATTCTTTGGAAGAGATCTACAGGGAAATTTTGTGAAATAATGATAACAAGTTTTGCACTCGAATCCAAAAGGGGGGCATGTTAAAGTTTTGCCCAAAAATAAAGATAAATAACAATAAGAACAAAAATAGGTACAAAAGACAAGAGATTATCCTGGGAAAACCCTTCCACTTGAAGGGAAAAACCCATCCACACCACGAAAATATCATCGATAATAAAAAAATGTTAGTGTACAATGCTTTTCGCTTGATATAGTGTATAAAGGATGGAGAGACTTGTCATTACACAACTCAAGGTCTCTTCAATTTCGAAATATACACATGACTTTTCATATGCCACATGTTTCCAAATATTATCTCAAATATTGTTACGTATGTCGTCTTCAGCTGAAAATGACCATAGCAATCATAATGGTCATATTTCTATTTCATGAAATTAGAGATAAAGATCTCTATCTCAGCTACAATCTTCAACACTTCCTTTTGGCAAGAGAGAGATATTTAATAAGGTAGGCATACATAGCAGCAACCTAGAGAAGAATGCAATTCCACCATGCCTTAGCATAGAGGGTGGATCCTAGGGATTTTACCTCAAACTTCTCCTAGAGAAGAATAGATTTCCACCATACCTCAGCGTAGAGGATGGATCCAAGGGCTTTCATCTCAAACTTCTCCCAGAGAAGAATGCATTTCCACCATGCCTCAATGCAAAGGGTGGATCCAAGGATTTTCACCTCAAACTTCTCCTAGAGAAGAATGCATATCCACCATGCCTTAGCGTAGAGGGCAGATCCATCGGATCTAACCTCAAATTTCTCTTATCATTGACAAGGGATTTCTCGTCGAACTTCTCTCATAGAGAAGAACTCATTAACACCATGTATAATAGTGATTGAGTTTCCCTCTCAACAAAGACTTCCTCTCAACAGGGACGACTTTGATTGCCACAATAAGATGGTTGATGTAACCTCCCTTTAAAGCTGAAACATCTCCCCCTGAATATGTATCATCAAAGTGGCGTTCATCTCATTGCTTCTTGTTGCATCCTGCAACCAAGAGAGGTATTAATAACTCATAAAATAAACTATAATAGAGATTAGTGTTAAGAACATACACTATTCCAAGTGCTATAACAAAAATTCATGATTGATATTCAAAGTTAGAATACTTATCTCTTTGTAGCCTAATCTTCCTTGAGAACAATCTCAGCCCACCAAAAGATGATTCCCCGTATTTTTACAAATGCTATGATTCTTAGAATTAGCACACTTGGAACAATTTCAAAATTAAAACTGAACAAAATTCTGTAAACACAGTAATAGAAAAAATATCATTCCACTAATAAACTTTCAGAGCCAAGTGAGAATAAAAGCACTCAGAGTTGATAATGCTACAGATTCAGCAAAACTCGAAAAAATGTGAACAAGAGTTTGATCCTGATAGCTGCTATTGAAGAATCGACTACATATAAATTATAAAATTTCAAACATGGTCTTAGTCATAGGAATTTAAAAAAATCATCACATGATGTTGCTGATATCAAATAATACTTTAATAATTGACGGAATCGTATCTTTAAATTGAGTAAGTTGATAAACTACTGAAGATGAAATTTGAGCAGTCAACACTATAATACTGCTGGAAAACCCGACACAAAGAAAAGAAGAGTAATCACGTCATACTAAGGATACTTTCATGTGAGAATGCCAAATGACAAAACATTGAGGCAACTACTAAATGAGAAACAATAGCCTTATTACAAAGTAATTGGTAAAATACCTGCTTGTTATTAATAGCGATCATTAGATCATTATATACAAAAGAATAAACAATGTTTCCTTAGGAAACGATCGTCAAGAATACAAACATTATATTCTAGCTAACAACTAACCAAAAGCTAACTAAATATTAGGAACATTCTAATATTTACAATAATTTACAAATAGATAACCATTAAATAATAATAGACAATAATAGAAGCTATCTATTATCATAATAGCCTCTCTTAATGGTTAATCTTTCTAGAACACCAAGCTGTCCTTTGAATTTGACAAACTTATTTGAACTAAGAGGCTTTGTGAGAATGTTTGCAGTTTGATCTGTAGTAGTAACATACCTACAAGTCTATTGTCTCGTCTTCAAGCAGTTGCCATATGCAGTGACAGTGAACATCCACATGCTTGGTTCATTCATAGAAGATTGGATTCCGTGCTAACTTGATAACACCTTCATTATCAATTATCAACAAACAAAGTGGTTGGTCTTATTAGTGACATGCATATCCCCCAAGCATTTGACAAAGTCAAACTTCTGCGTATCCCCCAAGCATTAGATAAAGTCAAACATCTACATATACGTGCAAGTCTATTGTCTTGTCTTCAAGCAGTTGCCATATTTAGTGACAATGAACATCCACATGCTTGATTCATTCATGGAAGATTGGATTCTGTGCTAACTTGATAACGCCTTTGTTATCAATTATCAACAAACAAAGTGGTCGGTCCTATTAGTGACATCTGCATATCCCCAAGCATTCGACAAAGTCAAACATCTTCACAACATGCCTTAATTGTCCCTATGTATTCACCCCCAGTAGAGGAGAGAGAAACGACTTGCTACTTTGTATTGGTCTTAGTCATGTGAACAAGAGTTTGATCCTGATAGCTGCTATTGAAGAACCGCCTACATATAAATTATAAAATTTCAAACATGGTCTTAGTCATAGGAATTTAAAAAAATCATCACATGATGTTGCTGATATCAAATAATACTTTAATAATTGACGGAATCGTATCTTTAAATTGAGTAAGTTGATAAACTACTGAAGATGAAATTTGAGCAGTCAACACTATAATACTGCTGGAAAACCCGACACAAAGAAAAGAAGAGTAATCACGTCATACTAAGGATACTTTCATGTGAGAATGCCAAATGACAAAACATTGAGGCAACTACTAAATGAGAAACAATAGCCTTATTACAAAGTAATTGGTAAAATACCTGCTTGTTATTAATAGCGATCATTAGATCATTATATACAAAAGAATAAACAATGTTTCCTTAGGAAACGATTGTCAAGAATACAAACATTATATTCTAGCTAACAACTAACCAAAAGCTAACTAAATATTAGGAACATTCTAATATTTACAATAATTTACAAATAGATAACCATTAAATAATAATAGACAATAATAGAAGCTATCTATTATCATAATAGCCTCTCTTAATGGTTAATCTTTCTAGAACACCAAGCTGTCCTTTGAATTTGACAAACTTATTTGAACTAAGAGGCTTTGTGAGAATGTTTGCAGTTTGATCCGTAGTAGTAACATACCTACAAGTCTATTGTCTCGTCTTCAAGCAGTTGCCATATGCAGTGACAGTGAACATCCACATGCTTGGTTCATTCATAGAAGATTGGATTCCGTGCTAACTTGATAACACCTTCATTATCAATTATCAACAAACAAAGTGGTTGGTCTTATTAGTGACATGCATATCCCCCAAGCATTTGACAAAGTCAAACTTCTGCATATCCCCCAAGCATTAGATAAAGTCAAACATCTACATATACGTGCAAGTCTATTGTCTTGTCTTCAAGCAGTTGCCATATTTAGTGACAATGAACATACACATGCTTGATTCATTCATGGAAGATTGGATTCCGTGCTAACTTGATAACGCCTTTGTTATCAATTATCAACAAACAAAGTGGTCGGTCCTATTAGTGACATCTGCATATCCCCAAGCATTCGGCAAAGTCAAACATCTTCACAACATGCCTTAATTGTCCCTATGTATTCACCCCCAGTAGAGGAGAGAAACAACTTGCTACTTTGTATTGGTCCATGTGAAAACACCAGATCCCAAACTGAACACATCCAAGATTTTTTATTGTCAACAAAACTTGCCCAATCTGAATTTGTGAACACGCTGAGTCTAGGATTATAGCTCCAAGAGTAAACAAGTCCATAATTTGTAGTGCCCTCCACATAACAAAGCACACGCTTTGCTGCCATCCAATGATCAACCTTAAAAGCTGTCATAAAGTGTGATGTAGTTGACTGCAAAGCTGATATTAGGTCTAGTAGTAGAGAGGTAGATGAGGCTGCCTACTAGTTGCCTGTATGTAGTATCATCAACTGGAGGAGAATCAGACTTGGGTGATAACTTCAGACCTTGCTCCATGGGTGATGATGCAAGCTTGCAATCTTGCATACAAAACTTGTCTAACAAAGCCTTGGTATATTTGGACTGAGAAATGAATATACCAGTAGATTGCTGCCAAACCTCAACAACTAGGCAATAATGCATGAGTGCAAGGCGAGTCATATTAAAAGACAGACATAAACTCTGTTTGATTCACTAAATTAAAGATGCCAAACTTCTAGTGATGATCAAATCATCCACATAAATGACTAGGAGGATGATGTCACTGTTAGTAGTTTTGATGTACAAATTTGAGTCTGAAGAACTCCTCTTGAAGTCTTGATCACTAAGGTACTTATCAATTTTCATGTACCATGCCCTAGGGGCTTGCTTCAAACCATATAGAGTTTTCACCACTCTAAGAACTTGGTGTTTTTTACTAGCAACCTTGAAACCAAGAGGCTGCGTCATGTGGACCTCTTCTTGTAGGTCACCAAAACATCCACATAAATGACCAGGAGGATGATGTCACTGTTAGTAGTCTTGATGTACAAATTTGAGTCTGAAGAACTACTCTTGAAGTTTTGATCACTAAGGTACTTATCAGTTTTCATGTACTATGCCCTAGGGGCCTGCTTCAAACCATATAGAGCTTTCACTAGTCTAAGAACTTGGTGTTTTTTACCAGCAACCTTGAAACCAAGAGGTTGTGTCATGTGGACCTCTTCTTGTAGGTCACCATTTAGGAAGGTACTCTTGACGTTCATGTGATGGACCTTCCAACCAAACTGTGCTGTAATGGCTAGGACTAATCTAATTATGCTCATCTTTGCAATAGGAGGAAAGGTTTCCTCATAAATAATGCCCTAATGTTGAGAAAATCCCTTTGCAACTAAACGAGCTTTGTAGTTATCCAAAGCACCATCAAACTTGTATTTGATTTTGTAAACCCATTTGTAGCCAATGGGTTTCTTTCTTGGTGGAAGATTAGAAAGGACCCATGTGTTATTCTTTAGTGGGCTCTGGTGTTCAGATGTCATGGCCTGTTCCCTCTCTGGAATTCCTTTAGCCTCAGAATATGTTTGAGGTTCAAATATACAGTGAATGTTGGCCATGAGAGAAAAGTGAATTGACTCTGTAGGTTTTCTTTGTTTTGAAGCAGTTCTCCCATCAATGAACTCATCATCTTGAAGATCAACAAGTGTCTTAGCCCACCACTTATTAGGTTGGAGAGGAGAATGATGAACATTAGTAATAGGAGATGCTCTATGATTACGTTCCTGATAAGAAGAATTAGGACCAAATTCAGGTGAAGCATCTGCATATCTAGTTGATCTTGCAAGAGAAGCCATAGGTGTTTGTATAGGACTCATTGGTATAACTAGAGCTATAGGAGCTGCTGGAGCCCCCCATTAGGTTGACCTAATGGAAGCGAAACTTCCAAATCATGAGCCTTCATAGGCTGGTTTGCTGGATCAAGAATTGAAGAAACATGCACTGATCAAGATCAAATTCAGGTGAAGCATCTGCAAATCTAGGTGATCCCGCAATAGAAGCCAGAGGTGTTTGTACAGGAATCATTGGTATAACTAGAGCTATAGGAGTTGTTGGAGCCCGCCCATTAGGTGGACCTAATGGAAGCTGAAGTCCCAAATGATGAGCCTTCATGGGCTGATTTGCTAGATCAAGAATTGAAGAAACATGCATAAATGGTACTCGCTGTTCGTCAAAGACTACATCACTACTGTAGGAGAGATGAGATGTTTCAGTGTCAATCAAGTGTTAGGTTTTTAAAATACTACTGTACTTGACAAGCATGAGTTTTTGACTATTGGCATCGAATTCAGTGTGTGATGCATCAGGGATCCACGCATAGGCAAGAGCCAAAATCCTTTAGGTGACTGTTTTTGGGTTTGCCACATGATCAGGCCTCTTTTGGAGTCTTACATTTGACCACCACATTGGGTGACCAGTGCAAAAGCTAGACTGAAGTGTTAACTGACCCAAAAATTCGTCAGAACATGTCTATGCTTGAGCATGGATCGAGCCATTTCGATGATTCTTTTGTTCCAATGTTCATTTACACTATTTTGCTATGGCGTGTGGGGTGTGGTTAATTGACGCTTGATGCCATGAATATCACAAAAGCTAGAGAATTCAATAGAACAAAATCCTCCCTCCCCATTATCTATCCGAAGAGCAATAATAGACTTCGCAGACTCTTTTTGAACTAGAGGTTTAAACTTCTGAAATATAGTAAACACATCTAGTTTCTTTTTAAGAAAATATACCCATATCTTTTTGTAGAAATCATCAACAAACAAGAGAAAATACTTGGAGCAAGAACAAAAGGAGTAGCCATAGGGCCACAAATATCGACATGAACAAGCTGAAGTACCTGAGAAGTGCGCCATGAATTGCCAACAAGAAGATGTGTGCAATGGTTTTTCCCAACTTGACATACACTACAAACTCCAAGCTGAGTTTGAATCTCTGGCAAACTAAGGACAAACTCTTCTCGAGCGAGCTAAGAGAGATAATGCACATTGAAGTGTCCATACCGTTGATGCTATAGTGAGATGACAAAAGGCCACTGAGCAGCCATAGCTAGGTCCTAAGAATCATTGGAATCAACAAATTTGAAATGACCACGATCCTCAAGGCCAATTGCAACAACAGACTAAGTATCCCTATCAGTGATGGTGTATTGATGTGAACTAAAGGCGATATCCAACTATGGAGAGTATCACAACATCTGATTGATCGAGTAGATTGAGTTAATAGTACACATTGAGGAAAATGAGATTTGTCACAATAGGTTGAATCTAAATGTTGTGTTTGCCGACAATAGTGTACTCTGCCCCTCTACCAAAAGATGAATTTGAAGAAGGGTGATAGTCAGTGAACCAGTTTTTGCAGTAGGTGAAATGACGAGAGGATCCTAAATCAATATACCAAACAACCTCACATGATTTGTAGGTCTTTTAGCATTGAAGGCGTCAAAGGCAGATTTTGTCTGCTCAGTGTGCTCTACGTTGTTCACTTTGGGTTGCAAACGAGATTGCTTAGCTTGGGTAGCTAAACATTTCTAACATTCAACCTTCATGTGACCATACTTGTGGTAGTATTTGGAATGAATGTTCTTTTTCTTGGAGGCTTCTGACACTGGTGTTGCGAAGACTACTTTGAATTAGACTTGCCTTTATCCTTTTGAAATGATTTAGCAATAAAGGCTTGCTTTGTGGAGATGGAGATGGAACTATTGTTTCCACCAATCTTGCTGAAGCAGAAGTGTGCAGAGATCTGTGAACTTTAGATCAACACTAGTAGAAGTGATGTTGAGAGTCGATAAAATGCTCGTAGAACTTGGGTAAACTTTTGAGGGTTATTATCACAATGTCCTCTTCCTCCACCTTGCTTTCGACGACAAATGACTTATCGCAAATATTCTGAATTTTATTCAGGTGTTCCTGGAGCAATTTCTACTAATCCATGACAATAGAAAACACAAAGTTCTTGAGTAAGAATGCCATGCTTTTGTCTGAAGTCTCATGAAGTTTCTTGAGATGCTCCCATATCTCGACAGCTGTTTTGTTGGATAGACTTTGAGGGAGCTGATCATCACCTACGGATAATTTTTGAAGCATTACTGCCTTTTGATTATTGTAATCCCATGTATCCTAATCAGTACTAGCTGTAGTCGGACGTTGTGTAACACCCATAACAATCTGATCTATATTCCCATATTCAAGGATTGTTAGCATCAGTTGCTTCCATGTGCCATAATTCCAACCATTGAATTTCTGATTTCCCTCGCATAATATTTGTTAGAGATGCCATGGCACATTTTTTAGTGAAAAATGTGAAAATTTGTGAAGACACACACTTCGAGGAAAAGAATCAGTAGACCCGGAATAAATGAAGAGGTACCTAGAAGAGAACTCGAAAAACTCAAAGGAATATGTTGTTGGATTCTGGATTCGTTGGCTCAAAAATTGAGGAACAAAACTCAAGGCACCTAGAAAAAAATGTGCGACAACCCAGTTGAGCTCTCAAAAAACCCAACAAGAATTTGTAATTGTTTTTTTGATCTAGTACAAATTAGGGTTTTGAACAAAAATGACCTGGGCTGAAAAAAGCTTCAAAATAATGTGGCAAATTTGCAAAAAAAAAATTCAGATTCTTAGCCTGGATTTGATACTGAGGGTTTAAAAAACCCTAGATGATGCCAAACACTGCAAAAGATGGGTAGAAATGCCCTAGAAATGGCACGATTTTCTACAATAAGCTCCTAAATAAAATGCAGGGGAAGTTAAGAAAAGCAGTTAGCAGAAAAAGAACAAGAAAATTTCCTGCAAATTGTGGCTCAAGATAGGCACGATTTGTATTGGTAGAAAAAACCACAAAAATGGAGGATGTGGCTGGTGCGGGCAGCCTGTAGAAAGCAAAAAAACATGCCCAAATTCAAACCGATGCTCAATCAAAAAACCCTTGTTGGGTTTTTCAATTCAAAGCTTGAAAGAAAGATGCACAGAAAAAATTGTTTTTCAGAAGACAAGGAAAAAATTTTATTTGATTTTTTTAAAGTATTGCTTTGATACAATATTACAAAGTAATTGGTAAAATACTTGCTTGTTAATAATCGTGATCAATAGATCATTATATAAAAAAGAATAAACAATGTTGGGTCTAGTGGATTGGGATGATCATCAGGATCCTTCCTTAGAGGCAGTTACAAGGACAGTTGATCTACATATTGAGTCATGGTACAATGAGAAGTTAAGACAATTACAAAGTAAAAAGGTATGCCTTACTTATGAGATGATGAAGTTGGAGAAAGAAGGTTCAGTAGAGTCATTCGGACAAAAAGGTGGGGGCAGTAGCCAACAACAAACAATAGTTAAGAGCAAGAAAAGAAATTTGGAGGTTGAGAAAAGTAAAGAACATCAGGAGCCTCTAGCAAAAAGACAGTGCAACACCATCAAGGGAGAGCATAATTGAGGCCAGGAGCCAAGGGGTTGATACAAATGGACAAAGGGTCTCAGTAGAGGTGACCTCTGATTTAGAATCAAGTGGTTATAGTGACAGTATCGAGTACTCTCCTCTCTTGAAGAACCAACATGGAGATGATGTGATAATCACTAGTAAAGAAGAGGATAGGCCAATTGATGCTAGGCGCCTGAGGCCATTGGTGATGCTTTGCTAGCCGAACCGAATCTCGATTTGGGGAGATGCACTGCACCACTATGGTTAAGACAAATGCTTATGCCAAGAGGCGAGGTGGTGACTGTTTGAACAGTTCAAGATATTCAAGGGTTAGTGGAAAAGTAAGATAGCGAGAAACGAAAACAAATTGCAGAAACGGTGGCAAAGGCAATCAGGAGTGATGATGAGGGTCACCGAAAAGTTAAGATTGCTATACGAAAGGTTAGCAAGGCAGTGGATGAGATTGTAGCCTAGGAGTATGAGATAGTAGAGCATAACTTGGGAAGAATCACAAATGACATGGAATGTGAGGAGATCTAGGAAGGCATGGTTTCAATTAAAGAAAGGTTGAGGAAGGCAAATGAGAGGATTGTAAAGTTGGAGGCCGAAAACAAATATTGAAGAGGTATTCAGAGAGAACCAAGTCGGTAGATGGAGGAGGAATGAGTACGGTGGAGTCTTGGTATGTTGCCTTGACTATCAGATTGAGGATACTTGAAGAGATACGGAATGAGATTGCACAACATAGCCTAGGCGTTGACACTTCCATTTCAACCATGTTGGGCAATGTTGGCATTGCACTTGATTTTGAAGATATGAAAGAGGAGAACGTCAATGAGACAGAGTTTGGATCGAGATTGGATGAGTTGGGGAAGGTTGCCATCAAGAAGAAACATTTGGGCACCCTTGCCTCCCTCAATGCCTTTATCGGATATGCGAAAGAACACGAGAAGGATCATGAGAAGACATTGCAAGTAGTGAACAACATGATGAATTCAGCTGAGCTCAAGATGAAATACACACCTTGCCCTCCCATGAAGGAAGTTAACGACAGGCTAGCCAAGTTTATGGCTTTGGCTAAAAAGATGAAAGAAAAGGGTAGAATTCAAGGTTGCATGGGTACGTGGGTACGGGAACGGGAACGGGTACGGGAGCGGGTACGGGTACGCATATTTTTCAAAATAGGGGACGGGGGTACGTGTGTAAGCCTAATTTTTTCTATATAATTAATATTTTATAGAAAATATAAAAAATCAAAATATCTGTCATGAGTCATAACATTGAGCATTCAAAACAAGAAATTTGAAAATATAAGCCATAAGTCAAATATATATATATGCTATTGCTGAATGTTTAAATTATTTTTCATAATTGGAGACGGAGGTACTTGGGTATGTCAAACTTACTTAAAAATTACACTTTTATATTTATAAAAAATCTGATTTTATGAGTCATGACAATGGTTTTTCAAAACAAGAACAGTGATAAAGTTTGCAAATATAATGTACTGTTTTCAGTTTCAGATTTGCTATATGTTTGAAATAATAATACATGATAAATGCTTAGATGCATAACAAAGAAGGCAGACTTTAAACATGAACAAGAAGATCCTAAACCATATGACAATGACACATTGCAAATGATAAACTTTTAACTTGAACAGTGATAAAGTTTATTGTTAATGAGTATAAAAAGTTTCAAACTGATTTGGTATTGAATTAAGTTTGATAAACAACAAGCTAATACAAAAACAAAAAACCAAAAAAAAAAATCAGAATCTTAATCAAGGTCCTTAGCTATGATGCTCTCCACCGAGTACCCGGTACGTGGGATACGTGTACCCGGTACTTGGGTACGTGGGTACGAGTACCAGGGGTGTGGGTACGAGTACCCATGCAACCTTGGTAGAATTATATTAGAAGATCATTTGATGTAAGCCCAAGTGGCAAAGTCTTCTTCTTGGGTAGGATAGGTGTTTGATTCCAATTGGCTACCATTTTGGTGCCTTCTCATTGGTTGCCACTTTTCCTATTTTTTCATTGGTCTGATGAGGTGGCGTCTTCTCATTGGCCGATGGGGTGGCAACCCTAATTAGGGTTTCTGGGATTCGATCTAGATCGTTGATTTAGCTTCTTAATCTCTACCGTTGGTTGTAATTTTTGGCCTCTTTATAAGGCCATTTGCTCTCATTTGTAAAGGGTTGAAGAAAATTGTTGCTTAAGATAATACCAAAATTGCTTCTCTTATCATTGTTGTGACTTGCATGGTGATAAGAACACTTGGTGTTATTGCATGGTTTTTACTTCCAATAGTTAGAGTTAAATTTCATTGAAGTTGTTAAAGTTGATTTTATTTCAAGAAATTTGTTAAGCAAGAATAAGAGTAGATGGATAGTTGTATGGTGATATTAGTGGATGTTGATAGGGATCCATAAACTAGGCCACTAGCATCCTAGCGGCTTGTTAGGAAGCCTTGTGTGGTAATCTAGTCTTTTTTCCCTTGAATCATTGCATCTATGGAGGTAGAGCCGTTGTTAAGCTTTCATTAGATTTGATCCCTGTCCATTTGCTAATCTTTCCATTTATAGAAGTAAAGCAGCGAGTAGTGTAGTAGTCAGAATTCATTTTTGGAACAAGTTAGAAAATTAGAGCATTATTGGTGGACATTCCCTCCATCATCACCATCAACATCATTTGGCACTAGTATGCATTGCAAAGCTAGATTTTGTCATCATCACAGCAAAGTCCAACATCCTTGAATGAATAACATAAGCCCGTCTACGTGATTAACTAGCAAATCACATTAATATAACTGAGTTAGTATCCACAAGTGTAAGGAACTTTGGAGTTTTCTCATGTTCTGAATGAGTATTTACTTTTCAAGAGAGGGTTGAGTGTTTGATATTCTATATCAAGTATTCAATTACTATATGTTATGTAGTGGTGCAACACTGACATCAACAAAAACTTGGATGATTTGAGTCTAAATGGTATATGTCCAACTTACTAGCCCTTGATATTTTTTTTTGCATTTGGCAATGCTTCTGGATTGTGACTAGTGGTGGTTTCAGTGACAGTTCTATTGCAAATTCAAAATTTAAAGAAGTTTTGCATGTTTCAAATGTGTCTCATTCTACTCTTTCTCTATTGCATAACAAACACTAACAAAAAGGTTCGGTTTTGGTGTACTGAATGGACTGTGAATGTATAGAAAACAGACTCAAGTAACTTGCATCAGGATATTGTGATGAAGTTGACAAGATGTACAAAACATGGCAGACCAGATTCAGAAAGCAAAATGACAAAATTATGAAAGTTGCATTAGGATATTGTGAGAAATTTGACAAGATGTACAAAACATGGCAGGCCTCATTAGCAAGAAAAACAACAAAATTCATGGCAATCGTTGCAAAGGTTAAGCACAAGTACTCTTTGATATCAGACTTGGGCACACAATACATGGATCAATCTGAACTGATCATCAAAATCATGTTTTAAGGACTGCATTTTGTAGATGTTGTTATGCCACTAAATCATGAAAATACATGTTATGCTAAATTAGTTTTATTGTTTGATTATCAGCTAAGGTAGTGTCAGTTGCATGGTGGTGGTAAGTGTGTCTTAATCTACAACCATTGGCCTTTTAAATATCTGGTCTCGAGATAAAGGTGCTGATTTTATGATTAAGTCTTCTATGCACTGGCCACATTTGAAATAAAAGTAAAAAAGTAATATTGTGTAGGGTAAAAGTACAAAGTTGTGTCACCTTTCAGGCTGACATATTAAAATGACTGAATTTGAGTATTTCTATCTAAAAATCAATTTTATTCAAATATATTAGCTAGACAAATTCACTCTAGCTAAGTTATATAAGGTCTCACACTTTTCCAATTGGAAATGTCTATTAAATGCATATTTTATACTAGTTTGTATCCTATTACTAAAGAAGTAAAATTATTTTAGAAAACTGACATTTCAATAACTCTTACTATTTTGTATGATGTTTTTTTAATAACATATAAACCTCAGTTTATAGATTTCAATGTCAAGAATATTCTCATATAGAGTTTATAATGTTTTAATTAGATATAGCTTATTGTAGTTCAAAAATTCTAGAAGTACCTGTTTTAACACTCAAGAAGATATCAAGTTTGAGAAAGGAAAAAAAAAAAAAAATAATACAAAGAAAATTTAAAAATCACATGACGTTCTAGATGAGAGTCTTCTTCAAGAATGTATAATTTTTCTTTTGGTTAGAAAAGATTTTTTTTGAAAAGTGTGGTGAGAGATGAAAATTATCGATTTTAGATGAGTTAAATTTGAATCATTATAAAAGATAAAATATAGATCTAAAGCCAATTTTAATTTTTGATTGTTCTAGCTATATATGTTATCTTTATATAATCTAAGATTGAAGGGAAATAAGTTTATTTCCACATAATTTTGTGGTGGGAACTAGACCCCTAATTTTTAGTGTTTTCAACAAGTCAAAAATTGTCTTTAAAAATTAGGAAAATATATCAATTGTTATTCCAAATAATTATTAAAAATTATAATCCTAAAATTCATCCATTTCTACACATTTCATTAGTTTACTTCATAATCAAATTCTAAATAATACTACCATTTTTATGTCATTGAAGATGAACATTTATACGTTTGTTAGCCTTTTCCTTTATAAAAAGGTGACACAGGTTTGTGCTTTTACCCTGCAATCAATTTTTGTATGATTGTGATTTCCTATCATTTATTTTTACTACACATTTTGGTAATGTAGTTTGCGTATTGATAATCTTGTGCTGTAGCCTTTGCATAGTTGGGATACGGTTGAATATAGTTGAAGTCAGACATTAACCATCAAATTTTTCATAATAAGATGGGAGTGTAGGGATAAATGGGCGAACTGGTATGAGTTCTAGTTGTTACAGATAGACAGAAGTTCAATTCACACAAGGGCCTAGGTATTTGTCCAAACTTCTGGATCAAAGGTACATCAGGGAAATAGCAGTAAAGAACCTAGTACTTGTAGAACCCATCTAGTGTATCTTGGCCATAACTGAAGAGGTTGATTGAGTGTGGATAATCTGGTGCTATATAATATTCAAGATCTTTGTTTCAATAGATACCGTGAAGTACATGGGGAACAAATCCATCTTTTGTACAGAAAAGGGTGCTGTAAGGAGGAAGAGGATTGGAGAATAGACTGATGCCAAAATTGAAAAGATTAGTAGTGCTTAGAAATCAAATGATTGACAAGATTGATGGAATTACAAGATTGCAGAAAGTTGCTCTGAGAAGCTGTCAACTCTAAACATCCATCAAAACAATGTTGGGGCCTAAGTGAAATTTAAAGTTGATGCGAGAATGAATGAAGTGATCAACAAGCTCAACTGATTTCAGAGGATAGTTTTTCATTCATAGTAGAAGAGTGGTTGTAGGCTTGTAGTTGTTAAGAAAGGAAGTTCATATGATGTCGATCAAGTTGGGTCAGAGGTTGCTGTAGAGGAGTTGATTGATTTAACTGAGCCCCACAAATTGAGGTAACCTTTATTCTGAGATGGAGTCTGATGAATTTCTCATAGGAGACAAGAGGGATGTCAAAGCATGGAATATTTAATGTATCAAACAATTGCTATTGGAAGACATTGAATTAAGGATTTGGATAAGTGATTATAACTAAAGCACTATAACAGGGTAAATAAAAATAGAGTGGTTGCAAATACCATTTAGAGGATGGAATCCAAAGAATGTATGATTCAAATTCTAAAATTGGATGGGTTTGAAGAATGAAATTGTCTTGCTTATAGTTACAATGCAAAATGTTGTTTAAAGATAGGATGGAATTAAAAAGTTGATTTCTTGGAACGGAAATAATTCTTTCAGCCTCATGTAAACAATTCAAGGATGAACTATATGCTTCCAACTTGTCAACCATTGATGAATTTTCTTTTACACACTTAGAATGGTTATCCATGCCAGTCATAGTACCCGAGAGTCAGCTGAATATAGGTGCTGTAAGCCTTGCCTTTGTAAAATTAAGAGGCAGTAATATGTTTGCAGTGAATCCTATTGCATAATTCTACCTGCTTGGAAACTGAACTCATATCTAGGTGTGGTCAGCAGATGAATGATGCATCCTCATTTAAGGTAATAAAGTGTCATGTTGAAAACCCTGACTTTTGTGTTTTAACTTTTCAGTTTAGTTTCTAACCTTTTGATGTCAGAAAAGAAACCTGCTGGATCAAGTTATCTTTGCAATTTACATGGGATGGAAAACAAGAGCGTAATTTGTTTGCAAAGAGAAGGATGCCAATTATAAGGTAGTGATTCTCTGTGAGTGTGGTCTCTGTGATAAAATTATGCTCCCACGTAAACATCATAGAATGCTTGGGTTTTTGCAGTATTAAATTCTCCATTTCAAACTTTTGACAAAAACTATTTTGAGAGCAGGAACTCTTGAATAGTGTGGCTAACTGTTCTCCTTAAGCTTATAGATGGAACTAAAACCTTTATTGTAATGAGCATGACTTCTATGCTTTTTCTTGTCATGCATGTAAACTTCTTGTATTCCATTACAAATATTGCTTGTTGGGCGGTAACTTCCTTACAAAACCTTTAAGTGTACAATACATTATGCCTTTTTATCTGTGATTCTTGAGCTTTGTGGTAGTAAATTATCATTTAGAAGGTCTCTTGAGTAAACTTTCTATAAGGGATTTTATGCTCATGACAAGTTAGTACTGTTTTATTGTTTGTCACCTTATTTCATAAGGCATTCTCTTTTGTTTTTTCTGAATAAGTTTTAACTGTTTTTCACTGCAGATAAAAGCTAACTACAGATAATAGCTAATTGTGAGAATTGAATTTTATCAGGTCATAGAAAAGCCAATGGACTTGGGTACAATAAAGAGACAGATGGATGCAAAGGATGGTACTGGATATAATAATGTTCGAGATATTTGTGAAGATGTGAAGCTGGTCTTTAAAAATGCAATGACTTACAATGATGAGACGCATGATGTTTATGTAATGGCAAAAACTCTTTCAGAAAAGTTTGAAAAGAAATGGAATGCTTTCTTGCCTAAAGTTGTGGAAGAGGTTCGTTTCCCAGAAAACTCAGCAGTTGATTGTTTGTTATTATGTTAAATATGCCATTGATGTTTTTCTAGCATTTGCAAACCTGATAGTGGATAGGATAAATCTAATGTGAAGTCTAAATCAAAATATCTTGGCTCGCATTGTAGTCTTGATTACAATTAGTCATCAGGAACAACTCGGGATTCTTTAATTTTCAGTTTGAAATGCCTACAGGAAACAAAGAGAAAGCAAGAAGAGGGAGATGGCAACTCAAGAGAAAATTCTGGTATACAATTTGCACAGGAGGCTGCTGCTGAGAAAATTGCCACTGAGATAAGCTTTGAGGTATGCATGGCGATACCCAGTTTGTTTGTCCACTGGAGGATGTATCAGGAAGGCTCAGAAATGAACCCAAGTTGGGAGATAACTTCCGAGATGACAAATTTATTCAGAATAGTAGACCCTTAAAATGTGAAAGTGTTACTGCTTGTTAAACATTGTTTTGGTTATGCATTGTTTGCCTTGATTTTCTAGTTTTCCAAATAGCAGAGCTTATTAAAACTTCATTTTCACTGTCAATGGTGATGTGAAAATATTTATTAGGTGTGATGGTATGAAGGAAACTGTGCGATAAACTACATAATCATTATTTTTTGTATCACAAACTTGCAGCTAGATGAATTAAATGTGCGTCTAGAGGAACTTAGACAAAAGGTGTCTCCAAAATGCAGGTTTGTTCCCTTTATATTGAGTGAGATTATTTCACATGTTTGAATAATTAGCTTATTTTTTTGTCAGGTATGTTTTTATATTAATTTTTTTAAAGTTGTCATACACAAATTTATTGTAGTATTTGTGGGCCTACTCTGTTTTACCTGTAGTCACTAGAGTGTTTTATATTAATCAATGTTTGTGAAAACTTGGTTTTTTTTGTATGCCAAGTAGAGTGTAGTACCTCAAGGGGGTTCTTTTGCAGGTCTAATTCAGGTGGAGGAAAAGAGATCAGTTTTGGTAAAATATTTGTTAAGCTTGTTACAATTGGTGAAATAGCTTATTATGATATATTTGCCATCATGCACCCTCATAATATTAACATGGATGATTCCACATCAGGGTTTATGTTCATTTGGAGATGGATAAGTTTTGGTGTTTTTATTGAATGAATGGGTTTAATGATGTGTACGAGACCATCAGTCTATGGGACCAAGAGCATCATTAATAACAAATATTTAATTCCTTTCTTGTTGGTTCTTCTGTTGTGGATCTTTATTGAGAAACCCACAGTTTTGTGAAGTCATGACTCCTCAAATAGCTCGTTTAGTTTTCTCACCTTCAAAGTGTTTTCATAGTGCATGTATTTCCTCATATGCTGCAGAATCAATGATGAAGTGCTCCGTTTCCACCACCCCTTTATTGCAAGAAAGACAAATTCTTTCATCCCACTCTTCCTTAGGGACTGCCCATCTGCCTGTATAACATTTAAGTTGGTGAGACCCTCTTCTTATTTGTGCAACTAGAAGTCTAGCCTTTCCTTTAATTGCTGCCTTTAGGTAATTTTTCTCATCATGCTTCCGCAAGGGATTGAACCATTGAAAGAAAACCTAGGCTCGACACAAACTTGACAAAGATAACTCTCTTTAGGAGTAGGGACTTGGCGAAAGTTTGGCAAGACATGACAAAAAAACCTAAGAGATTTAGATATTTACAGGGACATAAAACTTGGTTATGCACCCTTTATTAAATAAACCCTAAAGGCACAATAGCATCATCAAGTAGAAGCTAATTTGATTACATACAAAAGTATACATTGATCACATAAATATATTAAGAATATTTTAGGAAATAGCAAACTTCCAGATATAGATATTGTGAAATGTATACAATATTCATGAAATACAAAACTTATGACACAAATATTCCAAACATATATTAAAACAAAAACTACAAGTCAATGGCTCAGAGGAGCTTACATCCCTTGCACAAAGCATGTAAGGTAGGTTTTGTATGATTCAACAATCATAGTCTTTGCTAGTGACCATGTCACACCCACCAAAATTAGTTATGCTTGTGTGTTCTTGTGATCTATTTTCTTCTTCTTTCTTGGCTACAACCTTAACCTCTCTATCTATCTATTTTGCCATTGTAATGAAATGAACTCATTTTAGGGTTGTAGAGGCAAATATAGATATTACGTTGTGCACTAGTTGAGTCCAGACATTAGGACTTGTTGGGTTTGGTTCACGTACACGTCCCAATTTCTTGCAAGTCTTGCTTAGGACCCAAACGAGCTTAATCGAGGCCTTTGGGTTTTGGTTAGGCTCACATGGCTCAAAACTCATCGAGTCTTGGCTAGTCCTGGCTATTGATGGGTGTTTAGTAATACACCAATATAGAATAAAGTGCCGAAGGACATCTATACTCTCTTGATCAAAGACACTACGTATGCTAAGATTGCAAAGAAGATTAGAGGTGACTCCAAGGTTCCTACTACATACTTGTGAATATAGTGAATATAGTGGGGATATGGGATCTTTTGGTTTGATCTATGATTGTAATCCAATGGGACCTATACTATTCACTCTAGATGTATCAACTTCACTTTGTGAATAATATGGCAATGGAATACATGATACCTATGAATATAGTGGGGATATGGGATCTTTTGGATTGATTTATGCTCATAATCCAAGGGGACCTATACTATTGACTCTAGATGTATCAACTTCACTTTGTGAATAATATGGCAATGAAATACTTGATACTAAGCTAGCAATTTTTTTGAAATAAATAGCAAATAGATGAGGATTTAGGAAACCTATTCCAATCCTAGGATGCAAGAGAACATGAATGCATTTGCGAACTCTACTAGGCTCAGTTTTGTCATTAACTTCCACCAAGCTAGCGCAATCTTCTAAGGTGAGCAATAGATCTTCAAATTACTACTATAACACCAACACCATCCATAGATGCATAACAATGTGGAAGCAATTGTTGAAGTTGAGCTTGTATTTAAATTCCAGTTGGCCACACAATGACTTACAATCAACAAGCCACAATTAGTATGGATTAAACAAGTTTCTTAAATGTTCATCCACAATCCCTTTCATCGAATTAAAACATAAAGACTTTCCATTTCCACTCTTTTTTTTTTGAAGTGTTAACCTAACGGGAAAATGATCTTCATAGGGACAAAATGGAATTTCCCTATCCTCGATGATTTTCTACTCCAACATTTTCCATATTTCTTCAAAGTATTGACTTAGTGGAGAAACAACTCCTATAGGGACTTTTGCATTTTGACCTTGTTTCTGATACCATGTAGTGGAAATTTGACTCCCATATGGACAAATGGGTTATTTAACTAGATTTTTACTTGCTTTTGCCTCCTAGGAGTTGTAATTTGACTCTTATATGAACTTCGCACATTTTTTTGCATGATTTCATTGTACTTGTCCAAGTTAACTAGTAAAAGGAAACATTATAACATCCTAAAAGCTCTGTAGTTTTTGAGTCAAACTCATTGATCAACGTTTCATGAGTAGTGGTTTTTGAAGGCTCTTGATATTCATGACATGACTATAATGGTCTATAATACATGTGTAAACACTCATAGAGGCCAAGGGGAAAGATTTGAACTGAATTGTTTGAATCTAGTTACAGTTAATAGGTTAAAGAAAACATCTTCATAGGTGAGATAATATAGCTGAGCACATTGGAGAGTTGCAGTGCTTCTTGGGGCTGAAAAAAGCTGGTTTCAGTTTGTTGCTTGTGTCAAAAAGAACTATGATTGGAAGTTTAATTGAAAATATTATAAGTAATTGTTTTCCATCTTTAATGATTGGTTATTTTTCCAGAAATTTGATTCTCTAGGATAAATTGTTCTTCTAATTTGTGTTGATTGTTGTGTTTAGTTCCTTGAGTTTTTTGCTATTTATTTTGCATATAATATGTAGTCCTCATTAAAAATCTGTATGTAACGACAAAACTGTGAACTGGTAAGGATAGCTTTCACTAATTTTTACAGATCTTAAACAATGCAACAACATATGTAGCAGCGAGGAGATTTCTTGATGAGAGACCCCCTACCTTTTTTAGAGACCTTGTGTTGCCAAATAACATTGATGTTCTACTTAAGGATATAGGCAAACTTGCATGGATGAAAGTCATCATGGAAGAAATGAGGAACATCACTAAATACATCTACAATCTCATGGCTGCTTAACTTACTAAGGGAAATGGTCTTCTAGAACTAGGAGTGATGTGATTTGCCTTCAACAAGAGCACATTGCAAAGCATTTTAGGCTCTTACTAGTCTCTCTTGAGAAGATGCTTGTGAATATTAGGTGGGTGGACTGTCCACATAGGAAAGGGCAACGGACAGAAGGCTTGTGATGATCATTTTTGATGATATGATTGTGAAGAGCACATATGGGATCTTCAAGGTTGTTTTATGTGTGGGAAATATAAGAAACATCTCTAAACATATCTGCAACTACTCAATAGTGCTTAACTTGATGAGAAGCGCACAAAGACAAATGATCTTTTTGATTGGAGGTAACATGATTTGCTAGTAACTTCATCCCATTGCAGAGCATTTTAGGCTAACTGATGTCTCTTAAATAGATGTGAGCATTAGATGTGTGGAGTCTATACTGAATAGGGAAAAAGGGGAAGGGATTGTGATGATTGTTTTCATGATATGTTTGCTTTTTGCACAGACAATATCCCAACGGAATCAAAACTTGCAGTTTAGGAACTTATAATCAATTCAATTTCTTTGTGAGTTAAAATTCTTTAATGTTTCAGTTTTTTATGTTTTGTTATCATTCAAGTTTTTATTAAGATTTATTTAGTAATGGATTATATTTTGTTTTAGATAACCTGACCTTAATTAGAGTTTTATTGCTTGGTAGATGGCAGAAAATGCATGAGACCATGGACAAAACCAAGGAGGCCATGGGTCCAGCAAAAGAAAATTTGAACTCATTTTGCACAATTTTAATTATGGATGGACAAAGTAAATCCACCCATGCATTAATGCAAAAGCCTATTAATTTTATTCTCCAGTTCCACCAGCATCAGTTTGAAGGTCATGGATACCCTTAACACATGCGTTGAGAGATTGACACGTGACAAAAGATTAGAGATTGCATGTACATACATTTGCTCATTTATTATTTTCCCCCATTTCCCTCCTAAATTATTTTTATTAAAATTTTGTTGGTGCATTTGTATATTCTTTAACGTAGCAGCAATATTGAGCCTGGATTTGGGAAACTTTAATGGAGACATGCTGCCAGAGATGAACATGAATGCCCAAAAGAATAGATGCCCTTAATACAAGAAACGGGGACATTGTAGAAAGGACAATAGATCTTGTTTGCAGTTTGAATCTGGCCTAATTTTTTATATATGTGATCATATTTAGGAATTAAAAGTGGATTCCCCATTTTTTGTATGGGGGAGATTTGATCTTTGTACATTTAGGATCATCCCTTTGAGAAGGTCTGTGTTACAGTCTACTACTTCCAGGTTCAATATTGCTGGCAGATTAGAGATTATTTTGACTCACAATTTAACAAAATTGTACTCAGAGCAATGGAATCATATCATACATAACAGCCACTAAAACTATGTTGTGTGTGATGAATGACAACATTGTGACTTAGTGTTCATGAATCCTTGATACTTTTATATACTTCTGCTGTCTAGTAAATGAGTGGATGAGAAAAAGGAGTTTCTTTGGCAAATTGAAATGTATGAAGTTTGTGTTCGTGTCTAGAGTTCCTGTTTACATTCTTAACATCTTCGTCAGCAGAAATTCAGTACTACATGGCGTTTGATTTGGTAGTAAATATAGAATAGATTGGTATTGAATAAAAAAGTGCAGGAAAGTGGTCTATGACCAGATCCGGGGTAATAAAAAATTAAAAGACAGGATATAAACCGGTATGCCTTTGCATAAATGGCTGCTGTGATTCGTGAGTATAAATGAAAGGAGCTTAATTGAAACATTATTCATTTTTACAGAATAAATAAGGTAATCAGATAATAAAAGAAACCAAGCTGTGAATAATTTTTTCCCCAAGCATTGATAGCCATGAAGAGGGTCTGCAGTGGTCTCCTTTTAAAGACTGTATAATTGCCAGAGGTTGAGAATCATGTGTCCCAGATGTGTAGTCTGTTGCCAGTTAGGATCTCTTATAGAAGGATTACTGTAGCTTTATCTTTAAATTTAATGGTTTGGAGTGGGTTTCAGCACTCTTTTTGTTTCAAGATCTGGGAGAATCTGTAGAAGGCTAGTCACCATAAAGGGGCCATGAGAATGAGTCTTCTTCTTATTTTGATTTTTACGACCTTATGAGTTTCTTGGAGCTGAACAGAATTGCCAGAGGTTGAGAATCATGTGTCCCAGATGTGTAGTCTGTTGCCAGTTAGGATCTCTTATAGAGGGGATTACTGTAGCTTTATCTTTAAATTTAATGGTTTGGAGTGGGTTTCAGCACTCTTTTTGTTTCAAGATCTTGGAGAATCTGTAGAAGGCTAGTCACCATAAAGGGGCCATGAGAATGAGTCATCTTCTTATTTTGATTTTTATGGCCTCATGAGTTTCTTGGAGCTGAACAGCATACTTGGGCCATCTTTTTGTCGGGAAATAGCTTGGGATTCACAAGAGCTGAGAGGATGCTTAGAATTGCTAGGGCAGAGGAAGTGATGTGTGAGAAGCCTAGGAGCTGCAATGTGGTGCAGAGATCCATAGAAGTGCTATATAATGTATATTAATCAGCCTAAAAATGGTTTAACATAGTTTCATGGTTAAAATATCTTTGGCATTTCTTTGCTAGAGTACTTGCATCTTAAAGGTTCAACTTTTTTCATTGTGCATGAGACCTTTTTGATAAAATGCATGGATAGTGCAACAGGATGATGTCTATAGAAGAGAAGCGACAGCTTGGTCATAGTCTTGGCCAATTATCTCCTGAAGATCTCACAAAGGCACTTCAAATAATTGCTCAGACAAATCCAAATTTCAAACCCACAGAGGCTGAGGTCGAGGTTGATATTGATGCTCAGGTTATCATTCTTCTTTATCTTGACTTTTCTATGGACCCTCAAACTTGTTCCTCTCCCTATAGCTTGTTGACGAGTTTTGGTGATTTGGCCTTTTATATCTTTGAGCTACATTTTTCTTTTTGTTTTTTGTTTTTGTACAGGATGCTCCAACTTTGTGGCGGTTGCAATATTTTGTGAAAGCTGTACTAGGTCTCCAAGAAAAGAACTCCACAGCAAAAGTTCAAGCCAAAACAAAGCGTAAAAAGGAAATTTATGATGCAGTTGAAAAAAATGTACAAAAACGAAGTCGAAAAGTGCCACCATAAGAGATTCTCCATGGTGCTATATATCTGTAAAGTAGTGGTTTGTTCTGAATTAAATTCTTAATTTTCTATTGCTTCAGCATGTTGAGGGGATTTATTTATAGTGCAGTGTGTTTGGTAGCAGGCAAGGAAATCAGGCTATCTGAAATGGACTCATCATAATCTCACTAGGATCACTTTTTTTCAAAATAGTTGACTCATTGGGTGAATATTAGGGCCCTAGTACACAAAGTTATTTTGGTTGCAGGAATAACCAGGATTCATAAGATGAGAGGGATGATCAGGCAAATTGATAGGTGTTTTCCTGGCCATTTCTTGTGTTCACTCCATAATGTAATATATATATTCATAGTAAATTGATCTTATAGATTGAGTAATCTTGCATTAATATGACCAATTTTATTTGGCCCTTCTAGCAAATTAATAGATTTTGTATAGATTGCTAGAACGCCCAATTTTGTAGAGTACTGCTGGATAGAACTCAGTATTTAGTGTAGCCTATACATTGTTTTAGTTTTGCTAAATTTGATACCACATTCCAAACCAAGTTTGTGTATCTCAATTTTCGATACTCTAATGTTTCTCCATTTCCTAGTATCTCAATGATGCAGCTTAGAATTGCTTGTGACATTCATTAGAGACTTTTTTAAGTGGTTGGTATGAGGAATTCATTTGATTAGATTATAAATAAGATGCACATGTTCGCATGGAAAGTGGCATACATTTGACAGATGTATTCGACAGTTCAGTATTCTAATGTTAAGGACACCTCAAATTTTGACATGTTGTTTTAGCCTGAGCTAACCCACTTGACATTTCAATAAATGATTAGGAATACCTTTTGACATTTATATGTTGATATTGATGTGGGTTCCTTATTTCCATTGGAATCTGTTTCTTGATGTCATGCAGAAGTTTTTCATTTGCTTTTTGTTTCTTCGAGTACATGGTGAGCAATTCCAAATCATGTGGAAATAATCAATACAATACAGGATTGTTTTCCAATTTTGTATCAGTTGCATACTCGTGTAAAATTGATAGATCTTGTGAAGGCTCCTTGGTACTTAATTTGTTGAATATAACTAGATGAAGCAAGTCTCTTTTTGCCTGAAACAAGAAATTCTACATTCTCATGGGAGCAGTCTACCTTGAGAATAGTTGGTGGAAATAGTTGTGCCAAACTTCATGCAAGGTCCAAGTATGCCCCATGCAAGTCTAGATTTAGATATAATGACACCCTTTCAGTGTTTGTATCTTGTACTTTACTATTCATAGGCCCATTGAATATTATAATGCTCGTGTTCCCAAGTAACATCCAAACCAAATTTAAATTCAGCTTGTTGGGAATTGGAGGATAGCTGCAAATGTAATTGTATTGCCTTCTTAGTATATGCTTTCCATAGACAACAATAAATTTATATTAGAGAAAGAATCAAGAGTAGACATGTCCCTTCATGGATGGGACATGTCTATTCATTAACATCATGTTATATATATATATATATATATATATATATCTGCACTTCAGTCTCATAGTTTATCCAACTGAAGCTACCAAACATCAACACTCCCTCTTAGCTAGGGAGGAACGCATTAGATAGATATTACACCATTGGTAATATTAGGAATTACAAAGTTTAAGGTTATCTTTGATCAGAAGATATCCACCATTTTGATATCAAGAGTATTGGTCTTCTAGAGTATCAACGCAGGGTATTCATCAAATACTAAGTAACATTGCAATATCACATTTGATATCATGAGTATCGGTCTACCACAATATCAACATGTGATAGTCACCAAATACTCAAATAAGGTTTGATATTATGAGTATTGGTCTCCCAGAATATCAATACATGATATTCACCGAGTACTCAAATAAGGTTTGATATCATATCTGATATCATGAGTATTGGTCTTCTAGAATACATGATATTCACCAATTACTCAAAAATATTTGATATCACATATGATATCATGAGTATTGGTCTTCTAGAAGACATGATATTCACCAATTACCAAAAAAATGTTTATAATTTATGTGCATGCACATTCTCATAATGTGTACCATATAAACATCCATGCAAAGTATAATTCATCATTATCTACATAGACATCGTAAGATATCCATCATAATATAAAATTAGGTTATTGTAAGATTGTCACCTTTTAATAACTTCTGCAAATACAAGGGATAATCATTTGGAAGTCATCACTTCCTCATGATGTACACAAGGGGTAGGCCCACTAAAATCATAGTCACTCACAAGGACTTTTGGACTTCTTTCAATTCTAATATGGTCAAGATCTTCATAGATCAAATGAAACATATGCTCTTTTTGATGGATGTGTTAAGACTTCCTCTGAACACCAATCTTCTGAGCTCCTCATCCAATGCTGCCTCTGATAAAGTGTTAAGACTTTCTATGAATTTGATATCAATCTCCCTTTTCCTACAAGAACATTCTCGAGGTAGAAATATAAATATGAGATTAACTATTTCGAGAATACAATACTTAGAAATTGTACTAAAAATAGAATACTTATCTCATGTAGTCAAAGGATAATGCCCTCTAGATCGTGCACCTTTGTGACCCTTGCAATGTCCTCACTTGGGAATCACTCTTAATTTGCTTCAACTCCAATAATTTAGCAAAAATAGTTTGGGTTGGTGGATAGTAGTCCTATGCTAAAATTTGCATGTGTTGGGGGTGTTGCTTGCCATGAGAAAGAAAATTAACAGACTATCCCTTGTGCTAAATCTTCTTTAGCGGTGTTATGTGGATAGGATGTCTTTGGAAACAAAGAAGTTTTATATGCACAAAGAAATAGAATGTAGTTTTGGCTTTCTAAATTTTGATCTACATAAGTGGGTCTAGATTCTTGATAGTTTTTCACTGTGGACAACATCAAGCTCCTTTCTTAGGTGAGGAGCCTCTTCATTACGCCTTTTGACTCATCAAAGGTTAGATATTTAGCACTTGACGGTGGGTTGTGGATGTGGGTAGAGCACTCTTTTTATCAACCCACAAACTTGTTCCTTCAAGCCCCTTTCTAAACTGCTCAATGTTAAGAGTTGTGTGTGTTTTCTTTCCACAACTTTGTCTTTAATTCTAGGAATATTCTTGCTATTAGGCCATACACAACTCTATTCTTCATTTTTTAAAGGGTTGCTCTATCACTTCCTATATCTTATCTTATTATTTTGGCCGAGTTTGGAGCTCACCCATTCAAGCTTGTAGCCATTTTTTACCTGATCTGGTTTCTCCACCATCTTCGTGGTTTTGCAGACTCAGTTGAAGGCCAACACAGATACCCTTACTTAGCCTATTGCTCCTTAGTTGCTATTGTAGACTCCGATCTAGCTACTAGAGCTCGCTATTGGTATGCTTATGCTACTATCTTGCTGAGTTCAGTTGGGCTCGACATCAACCATCTCCCTCTATACCAATTCTCATTGGATGCTCCTACTCATCTACTCCCCTCTGGGCAGGAGTTGAACAGGCATGTCAGACTTGACATCTATAGGTAGTATATCATACAAACTTGGGTGGATCCTCCAGGGGGACTATGTCCGAAGATGGCTTTCTACGTCGAGCACTTATTAGATATTCGGGATGGGATTATTGTTCGCCCTGAGTACTTAAACATATACTGGACAAATGCCTTGCGTATCTCCCTTGGCTCCTTTAGGGTGGGCTTGCACAGACTCCGGATCCAGGTTGATCACCATATTGCTAGAGAGGATCAGGTGTGCACACTGTGTACCTTAGCTGAGGTAGAATCTGAGACTCATTTTCTTTTTAGATGCCCCATATACTACGAGATTAGAGGGAGATTTTATTGTCTGTTTAGAGATTGCAGATCCCTCTCAGATTTTTTTAGGGACACTGATCAATGTTGCATTGCGCTCCATCTTTGTGAGTCCTTGCAACTTTGTGGTCATACTTTACAGCTTCCATTTCCCAAGAGTCAGGCCTAGACGCAACTTATTAAGACCTTCTTGCCCTTAACTCCGGTTCAGGGTGTGAAGCGTCTGTAAATTTCCACAATACGAGCCATTCCAAATCTGTGAGACCCCGTAGGGGACCTCTTCACCAGCGACACTCCTCTCGTAGCACTCAACTTCATCACAGGACCTCTAGTAGACACACTAATCAGTCGCTGTTGGACTTTTTCCTTGTGAGGACGTATACCTAATCTTTTTCCTGATGTCTCCTACTTTCTTCTTCTTTTGTTATGCTTATTGTGGTCACTGTTTGGTGCTCCGTTTGTCTGCTATTTTTCTGGTGTAAGCTTCTAGCCCCATAGATCCTCGCCGTGGTCTTTTGTTCGACATTAATAATATTATCTTATCTTATCATATCTTATCATATCTTATCATATCTTATCATATCTTATCTATATGGGTAACTTAACTCAATATTTGTTTGCATTATGGTGGATATTGATATATCTAAGCTCTTTGTGGTGACATGGGTATAATGGTAGGAAAAAAGACCAAGACTCAATTGTTTGAAGGCTCTCTTGTTTCATTGTGACAATGTGGTGAGAACGCTTGCAAATATCACTTGACTATTCTTGCCTCTAATTCCTTGGTTAATGTGTTAGGATGATGTGTCTTCTTGGGGCCATTGTTTTTAATACAAATGGTGGGACTCTTGTCCTACTCGTATTGCCTCATTCACTCCTATATGTGAGTCAACCACTGCTTGTTTTGACTCCACTTGATATGCTTGGTATTTTAAATCCATTTTAGCCTACTTTGTTGCACCTTATTGAGGAATCCCCACTTGTTTGAACTTGTTTTAAATACATGGATGATAGTATGCCTTGAATTGTTGAACAAAGGTAGAAGAAAGTTTCTCTAAATCTCTCAATCTTTCACTAAAGAGAAGGGTGTGAGATTGTATAGAGTTGGATCAATTTGATTTTGAGGATCCTTGTTTTTTTGGGGTTGTGCTTGGAAGCTTGGTTGCAACTTTGGCTAATCACAATTTCATTTTGATGGATTATTTGCATTTTCCTATTTCTTATTGTTATCATTTATGTTGATTGGTTATTTCATTGTGAAAGGGTTGGAGCCCTTTCAATAACTTGATTTTACCAAAACAAAAAACAAAAACAAAAGTAATCTATGGATTTCAAGTGATGTTTTTTGTTTATGGTAAAAAAATGTTGCATATTCATGGTGTGATATTAGAATGTAATGCTTGCACAACTACTTTTTTATTTTATTTCAATTTAATAAATGACATTCAAAGCTTATTGATATGAAATTCATCATTGTTGTGAATTAATATAGTGTTTGTAAAAGTAATTTTTATTAATGTAACTTCTAATATTCGTTTCTATCAAAGCTTAAAGTTAGGTTTAATATTTTTCTAGAACAATTACAAGCTTATGATTTTGTATAGGAAATGTCTTTGGCTATTCCAAAATGTACATATAAAGTTTCCTTTATGAGATAAATTGCGGCTCCTTGTTTACACTCCTTTATGGTGGTTTGTGATAAACATGTACTTGAAAGTAAACATTTTATGTATAAGGGGCTTGGTTTGTAGATTCAATCGTTTTTGGTCTTTTATTTTAAATTTATGTAATAGAGCCTTTTATGCATGGGAGCCTCTTATTGAGGGTAAAGACACTTATTCTATCAAAGGCTTCTTTGTTGCAAAGACTGAAATTCTCACAATTAAGCCAAATAAATGTGAATCTAAATACACGAGTTGAAGTATAATGAAGTATAAGACGTAGGAGTTTTACATCACAATTTACTTTCTGAAGTATAATGAAGACTATATTGGCAACTATTTTTTGATATGCCTTTTGTTGTAAACAAAATATTGATATTTGTTTACCAAAAGAAAAGCAGAAAGGTTTTCAACTTCAAAAACCCCATCCCTAACCGTTTTCTACCAATCATATATTTTGAGATGGTATATTAAAGAATAAATTGTAGAAAGAAATTAGACGAACTTAGATGCGCCCAAGGCATGAAATATTGAGCATTAACAAAGTACAAATCAACTTCAAAAAAATCCATATGCAAGGGTGATTGTAGAAATTGGATAAGAAGTTAGTATCCACAAAATGATATGTGAGGAATGAAAATAGATGTGAAGCTTCTTATCTAACAACACTTCTTAGTGACAACTCATCAATCAGCCAGTATAGACAAGGCACGTGAACTGTCAAACATTGGCAGGGATCATGTTGGAACTAGATGATATCATGCTCATGTGGGATGGAGAAAGCTTGTAGGGGTACTGTAGTGAAGGGAGACATGAATCATTTGTTGCAATGTGTCAATAGAGAGGTCATCCCATGAGATAGGTAAAAAGTGGAGTGATAATTACATAGAATACAATGATAGTAGAATATGTACAATATGGAAGCATAGAGAAGCACATGAACAATCGGGCAAGAGGCCTCAAGAGATTGAAAATTTTGGCAAATTGATTGGTTTTATGAGTAATATTCAAAGAAAATGTGGCTTGTAGAAATACCATATTGTAATGTGGCTTGCAGAAATACCATGGAAAATTGTATTAATCTTGCTTGATGGGAACAATTGATTGTTTGTTTTATTGTACCTAATATGATGACACTTTTATAGGAATTTGTAATCAACCCAACTAATTAGTAACTAGACCCAATTTTATTGGGTTATGGCTAGTTTCTTTATAAAATTATTTGCTATGATGTGTTTTTGTAAAATTTCTTGCAAATTTCGCCCTTTTTTTGTGGTCTACATTATTTTTGTGGAGGATCTTGAGTTAACTCATTTAGCACGGGTTGAGTGAGCTTTATTGTTTTATTATTTGGATTCTGGAATATGTACGTAGTTGGATCAATTTTTTTTGTTGAGCTAAGATGTAATAAGCACCTTAAAAAAGATCTCTAAATATACATATATATAGAAGGAAATATAAAGAGATACCTATTTAAAAATAAAAGAAACGAAAATTACAGAGCCCTTGAAGAAAATGGCAGTGCTAGGGCATGACAACGAAATCGTAGAGCAAGAGCATAACACGACAACAAAATCGAAGAGCAAGGGCACAAAGATCACAAGGGCACGACATGGCAACGAAATCATAGAGAAAGGGTAGGGGAAGAAATGCAAAGATCACAAGGGCATGAAGACCAAATCGCAGAGCAAGGGCACGACAATGAAATGCAGAGATCACAAGGGCACAACAACCAAATTGTAGAACAAGGGCACCACAACGAACTGCAGAGATCACAACAACGAAATTGCAGATCAAGGGCACGACAACAAAATCGCAGACCAAGGGTACAACAACGAAATGCAGATATCATAGGAACAAAATGCAAAGATCACAACAACAAAGGGGACGACACCGTTCATAGCTCTCCACCCTCATTTGAAGCTCTCAACCCTCTTTCTCGTGCAACTCTCCACAATCAAAACAAATGGGGAATAATTTATGTCGTGTTTTTTTTGTTTTTGTTTATAGTCACAGGGTGTCGCAAATATGACTCCAACGTCGATATTGCGATGATGTCAGGGACAATTGGAAAAAAAAAACATGAAAATCAACACAAATTACATCGTCGTTGCAAATTGTTGTCACAATTTGACCTCAAATGTAGTAGTGTTTGGTAGCTTTAGTTGGATAAGCTATGAGACTAAAGTGCAAATATATGTGTGTGTGATATGATATATATTGAATACATGAGATTATATAATTAAATAATCATTTGCTATTATATTAATTAGATAATAATGGATAGACATGTCTCATGAGGAGACATGTCTTCATTTCTCTTCTTCAATACAAATAAGAGTGATATTGCTGCCATTGGAAAACATATACCTCAAAGGACAATGCAACTACATTTGCAACAATCCTCAAACTCAACATGGTATCAGAGCCAACTACAATTGTAGAAGATATAGTTATTCTAACACATACCACTGAAAGACATTAACACTTATGAAGACTAAGGGGGCATACACATCCCAGAGAATATGTATATATTTAATCTAGCATTGAGAAGCTATATGAATAGGCTTTTTCTATGCAGGATGCCTATGTTGGACCGTAGGAAAAGTTGAAATGCTATTTAAAATACACTACTAAATATCATTGGATACTTGTGTTTGAGTACTTGTGGCATCTTTAAATGAAAGAAAAGCATAAAAAAGAGTAATATCGAAATAAGAAGGAAATAAATCAGAGGGGACAAATTAACTACAAAATATATATGAGATGTGACCAATGAAACAAATAAGGCAATGTACAAAAAAATCATGGTATAAAGGCACACACTATCACAATGGGTACGTGAGGGGTACTAAGAATGTTCCACATATATCAAGGTCAATATAAGGCATAGGGGCCCATTAGTAACTGAATGGAGATAAGGGCATCGAATCACTGCTACATTTGGGCCCAAATTACGATGGTGTGCCGTCGCAAGTACAATGGTAACCCGTTGCCCTACCAACATCAAGATAAAATAAGATAAAATTATTAATGTCCAACAAAAGACCACAACGAGGGTCTATGGGATTGGAAGCTTACACCAAGAAAATAGCAGACATAGAGCACCAAACGGTGTCCACAAAAGAACAAGTACAACAAAAGAAGAAGAATGTAGGAGACATCTTGGAAAAGATTAGGTATCTGTCCTCATAGAGAAAAAGTCCAACACTGACTGATTGGTGTAGGTATTAGAGGCCCTGTGATGAAGCTAAGTTCTATGAGTGCTACGAGAGGAGTGTCATTGGCGAAGAGGTCCCCTATGGGGTCTCACAGATCTGGAATGACCCGTATTAGGGAAACTATGTGGATGCTTCACACCCTGAACCAGAGTTAAGGGCGATAAGAAGGTTGTAATAAGCTATGTTTGGGCCAGACTCTTGGGAAATAAAAGTTGTTAAGTATGATCACGAAGCTGTGAGGACTCACAAAGATAGAGCGTAATGCAATGTTGATTAGTGTACCTGAAAAAATTTGAGAGGGATCTGCAATCTCTAAATAGACAGTAAAATCTCCCTCTAATCTTGTAGTATATGGGGCATATGAAAAGAAAATGAGTCTCAGATTTTGCCTCAGCTAAGGTACAAAGTGTGCACACCTGATCCTCTCTAGCAATATGGTGATTGATCTAGATCTGAAGTATACGTAGGGCGCGTATCTAGTATCTGTGTAAGTACTCAAGGCAAACAATAATCCCATCCCGAATATCTAAGAATTTCTCAACGTAGAAAGCTATCTTCAGACATAGTCCCCATGGAGGATCCACCCAAGTTTGTATGATATAATGCCTATAGATGTCAAGTCTGACATGCCTATTCAACTCTTGCTGAGAGAGGAGTAGATGAGTAGGAGCGTCCAATGAGAATTGGTATGGAGGGAGATGGTCAATGTCGAGCCCAACTGAAATCAACAGGATAGTAGCTTGAGCATAGCAATAGTGAGCTCTAGTAGCTGGATCGGAGTTTGCAATAGCAACTGAGGAGCAATAGGCTAAGTAAGGGTATTTGTGTTAGCCTTCAACCGAGTCTACAAAACCATGAAGACGGTGGAGAAATTAGATCGGGTCAAAAATGGCAGCAAGTCTGAATGGGTGAGCTCCAAATTCAGCTAAAATAATACTATGGGGGGTAGATCTGTGACATTTGATAATCCGACGAAGGAGCAGAGTTTGGGTATGCTCGATCATGGGCCAATCCAAGTCTAAAAGGGAAGGACCCCAAACCACTGCACCATAGAGCACTGTGGGTCTTACTAAGGAAGTTAAGAGGGATGGCTTAGATGATGTGTCCTAAAAATGGTGTTTGAAGCACCATCTCTTGAGCATGACAAGGGAACCCAACCCTTTACTGATCTGAGGCTGAATGATTGATCTCAAGCTGAAACGAGATTTGAAAAACTTAACCCCAGATCTGGTCAAGCGGACTGGATCTATTGTGGATGTCCCCGTGGGAAAGGCCCTGCCAGGTCGTGTGGTGGATGCGTTGGGAGTCCCTATTGATGGAAAGGGGGCACTACAGGTCGAATACGCCGAACGAAGACGTGTCGAAGCGAAAGCCCCTTGGAAGTAAAAATAGAAATGTGAGGTCTTCAAAGTATTGAAGACCATAACTCGAGTCTTATCAAGGTTCATGAGTAGCTGTCTCATTTCACAAAAAGATGCAAGTCTATCCAAAATCCTCTAAAGACCCTCAAGAGAAGAAGCAAGAAGAACCACATCATCAACAAAGAGAAGGATGGAGATCAATACCTGGTGTAGATGACAACCATCACCTAGAAACGAGGAGTCACTGAGAAAAGCCTCAAGGTCATCAATGCAGATCCTAAACAAGGTGGGCGAGGAACAACCCTGCTTCACCCCAATGGTGCTCTGGATAAGGTCAGAGAGGCTCTCTGTGGTCCTGAGTCTACCAATCACTGTCTCATATAACATCATGATAGTCATCAATAAGAACTCAGAAATACCAATATCTCTTAGTCTCTAAAAAAGGGCCGCTTTGGGGATGGAATCAAAAGCCTTACAAAATCCACAAAACAATAGTAGACTTTCTTCAAGTGGTGCCAAGCCTCCACAATAATAGCCTATAGTGTAAAGCTATGATCCATGGTCTGGTAGTCTGCCTTGAATCCTACTTCTGCCTTGAATCTTGCTTGACCCTTTGCCCTACAATTCCTCCTATTGAGCTCAAGAAGATTTGGCTCCTGTCGAATGGGCATCAAACTTTTGCTGTCACAAGTTGTGAGGTCAAAGGTGACCGACGACATGTGTCAAAAATTGAGCCAATGTATTGGCAAATTGTTCATTTTCACTTTCATAATTGTGTTGAAAATTTGTTGAAGACACCATTGCAATTGTGACAAAAATGGTATGGTCTCCATGGCAAGTCGTTGGAAACATCCGTTGCAATTGAGATGGGCATGTGGTAGGAATGTTGTGGGATCGACGACTAACTGTCAAAAGGTGTCATTGCAATTGTGTTGCTGTGCTGTAATAATAATAATAAAATGGTAGCAAACGTTGAATAACTATGATGCAATCATAGGTTAATATTGAGCTTCACTTGGTTTCAAGAATAGTTTAATATTCTCTACTAATCAAGGCCAACCACATGAAGGTGGAAGCTCATTTGTCCCCACACCCCCCCACCCTTAATATCTAAGTTCCTCATTAACATCTAAAATCTCTAAGAAACGATCAATGTTTAAAGTACAAAATAAGGTTCTAGACCTCCAAAAGTGACATCATTTTTTCATCTTTTGGTGCATGTCATTTTTCTATTGGATTCAAAATAAGATTCCGCCACTTTGAATTGAGAATGCATGTGCAACTGCATTCTGTACGCATGGACAATAGAAGGATTTGAAAAAACCTAGCACATTTACATTTATTTAATAGGTCTATATAAACCTCTAACAAAAATTCAAACTTGTTGGGTTTTTTTAGCTCCACTTGATGTCGTATGCATATGAATTCAGATTGCATATTGAACAATGGTGTCCTTCTGCATTGCCCGAAACCAATAGATTCACACAGTTAGTTGTCATACAATCATAGGTTAATGTTGAGCTTCACTTGGTTTTGAGAATAGTTTAATATTCTCTAAACATATCTAAGAAAATGAGAGAAAGAGAAATTCTTGCACAATATTGTGGTTGAATCAAATTAGTGAGTGCAATTAGAGATTCGGGAGGAGACATATCTAATGAGAATGTGATTAGAAAAATATTAAAAATATTGTCAGAAGTGGATGGAAAGCAATATTGTAGATTTGTGGCTTTTTGGCCTTCTTGTAGACTAGGTCTCTCTAGCAACTGCAAACATGCGATTGAATTTATAGGGGCCGCATTTGGATATTCTGGCCTATATTTCATGTCTAGAGCATTGTAATTTGAAATATAGGGCAACGTTTTATATTAAGGGACCTAGAGTCTCTATGTTGGATCCTACACTCATCAGGGGCCCACAATTCATTGGCAAGGGTTGTCATTAGCGATGAGGGGACTTGTTAATTGATTTGAAGGGCTGTGTGAGGGCTGCAAACATAACTTGGTGATGCAGTGCAAGGTAGGAGAATCCCCAAAGGAGATGTCCTAGCCCCTAGCAAATAACCACACAACGGAAACACAACAACAAGAAGCAATAATGCAAGATCTAATACCAAATTACAACATTTCATTCATAAGATATAACTGATTACATGCAATATGCCTGGCTATAAGGCCTTTCAGGTTAGGGCCAAATGCAAACAACAATTACAAAATCAGTTCTGCAAGATCTCACAAGATCTAGTTACCATGCGCCGATTCCAACTAATCCAGACCCATAATTGGATAAGAACACCAAGAAGAATCCACACTTGTACCTTCAGGTCCACCAAGCAATCCTCTAGTTTCTAAGCCACAACTATTAGCTCTTCTCCAATTTCATCCAAGATCCAAGTGTAAACTGCCTCACATTCGACACTCTGGCCACACATTCACAACTCTATCATGATCCTACAGTAAACTGCCTCACATTCAGTACTCTATCCAAAGATTCATGAAAAACTTGCTCTTTAGCTACATCATCTTCTTCACGATGGATGAATAATCCTCCCCTAAAGACACCACAAAACCCCTTACTTATACCCAACTAAGCCACAAGTCGGCCCAACTAACTACAAACTAAATTAAATTCCTTACATTTAATATAGGTTGAGCCACAAGTCAGCTACAACACTAATTAAATAACCCATACATAAATTAAATGCCAAAAGTCAGCTCACAGACAATTCGGCACCAACAGAAACCAAGACCAAGTCGAGCACCAGTAAATCCTCAAGCATTGCCAAGCTCCAGAGACCATGCCGAGTTCCAGAGACCATGTCGAGTAACCAAAGACCATGCCGAGTTCCACAGACCATGCCGAGCTCCTAGACCATGTCGAGTTCCAAAGACCATGCCGAGCTCCTAGTGTATGTCGAGTTCCATAGACCATGCTGAGCTCCCAATGCATGCCGAGTTCCAAAGACCATGCCGAGCTCCCAGTGCATGCCGAGCACCAGTCCTTGTTCGACCAAGTACCAGTATGTTATCTAAGGTTTTGCAACCCTAAAATTTTCTCTCCAAGTCGACTATGTCAAAATTTAAAATATATTAATGCTTTAAGAATTAATATTATTGTAAAGTGCAAAATAAATATTACACTTATCATGGGAGTAAAAGCGACAGATAAGGCAAAGGTGAAAAAGAATCTGAAATAATTAATTCTTTAAAAAGAATTAATTATCTTTGTGAAATGAAGTTATAAAAGCTCTTGGGAAATTGATTAAATAAAGTGGATAAAAGGATGGAAAACTGATTAATTCTTTTATAAGAATTAATTATAAAAGGAATTAATTATGATAGCAAAGTGCGAGAGAAGGCAATAGAAGTTCGGTAAGAAGTAAGTTAGGGTAGTTGTCCAAATTCTTGGCAAAAATTATATAATGGGAGAAAACTATTGTAAGGGGGTTCTTCTTCTTTTCTAGTTGAGAAGTTCTACAACTGCGATAACATGGGAGAAGACTTTTGGCTTTACAATAAGGGAACACTATGCTGAAATTTTGATCAAGAGATAAATTTTGGAAAGCATGTATAGTTTTTGTCTCTGAAATTGAAAATCTTAATCATGTTCTTGGTGCAAGGAAATGAAATGAGATAAGCTTTTGGTTTCTTAGTCTAAAATCAGCTACCAATTCTTTCATAGTATGCATTCTCATGGTATTGTGCGCATGTTTATGAATGATGAATTTGCATGGTAATACTGGTCACCTTCAAGCGTAGTTCTTGATCACCTTTGTTACCATTCTTATTTACTCAAGAAAGTTGCAAGGTCGTATGGTACATTCTTCCTAAATAGCTTTCTGTCAATCTTTAAAGTTTTAGATTATTTATTCAAAAAATCCTTTAAAAATCATATCATATGAGGGAGTTGCCCCTCTAAATGCAAAGGAAGGCCACATACTAAGGGCCTATCCAACTGTTGGAGACATTGATTTGCCACATATTCCATTGGGCCAAATATTATATTTTCTAGGTGACAAATCTGTTTACCAACACAATCCAAGCACCTTCCAAAGCCACTACTGAGCCTCCTCCCATGAACTCCAAAGTAGTCACCAAGAAAATCCAAGATGCCCTTGCATCACTTGGAGCCCTGCATATGGTTTGGAAGGAGTCTATGTTATGCTCACTCAGTTTTGGAGCTGCACGTTGAGAATGGTCAAGTCTTAATGCATATCATCTATAAACAACATTTGGTTCTTTGCATGGGAATCGTTTGACGGAATGTCTAACTGGTGAATTGGGCCTCTATTCACTATTGTGTGGAGGTATTTGGTGGAGGCATATGGTGGCATTGTGGCAGGTGTTTGACAGAATGTCTTGTCCAATTACACTCCATTAGCTCATTGATCGCTTCACTATAGTGAAGTCTACTGATGTTGTCCTACAAAGTGTTGTTGCCCAGTCAACTTCACTCTATGTTAAAATCCCAGAACGGTTGGCTTTGTTGGAATCTGAGAACCACACTCTACAAGATATTGTGCAATCTCTAGTTGCTGAAAATATAGGCCTCAAGGCTAATCTAGAATCTACTACCTTGCAGCTCGGGGAGTTAGACATTATCAAGGAGAAACAATCAGAGATCATCAATAGGCATTCTTCACTGTTAACAAAGACTAAATTAAAGGTGAAGTCTTGGGCTTCTTTATGCAGTTCTGTGGATGAGGCTCCGCTTTTAGGCATTGAGAAGTTAGTTCAAGGGAAAATGGATGATGAGCGGGTAAGGTGGACCTGTGAACTAAACTTACGAGTTTGTGGTCTCTCCTCCATTGATGATCCATCGACTGTTGGATACTCTTTCCTCAAGTATCGGTTGGAAATTTTAGACGTCTCTCTTAACAGGTGTTGGTTAGGCCTTGATGGTACTCTCTTCATCCGATTCCTCTCCCTCTTTGATAGGTTGCAAGCTCTTAGGGCAAAGAAGTTATTCTCTCTTTCCCCTAAGATATACCTAGATGAGGATCTCACCTGATCATAAGTGGCAGAACTCAAGTAAGCGCATACCCTCGTTGTGGCAGCAAGACAAGATGGTAAATATGCAATCATTAGAAATCTTAAAGTAGTAATCTACAACACCTTTCCTATAGGCTGGGTTTTGAGGGTGACCTCTAAGGCCAAATGACTAGCTCAATGATAGTTGAGCACATGGTCTTTGTGTCTCAACTGCTAGAACGATAATGATATCCTCTAGTCTATGCCTGACTTACTTAATGATGCTATTGGTTCTGCAAACCTTTTTATTATAGAGACACATGAGAGCCCCATGCGTCCTCTTCCCAGTATTTATGGCTATCAGTGGATCTCCTCTTTTAGAGACAAAGTCAGGTGATCTAGTGGGGTCGCCTATCTTATTTGGGATTGCTTTTTTAGTAAAATTTCCTTGGTTCACTCTGACAACTATGCTAGATTCATGTGGATTCACATTGATCGAGGAACCTTGCTCTATAGAGATAATTATATTGTTGTCTACTACTTCCCACTAGCATCTTCGTTCTACGTAGTTCACAACACTGAGGGTGGGGACCCCTATGAGGACCTTCTTGAGCACATTACCAGATTCTCTGCCATGGGGAACACCATTATTTTGGGAAAATTTAATGTGCGGACTAGAGACCTACAACCTCTTCTCCATGACCGCAGGTCTAATCCCATGTGTACGACTACTTCTGATCTTGGTTCTATGGGTCTACTTTAGCTCTCCAAGGATTGTCATGGGCCCTTCACCAGGTATGGTCGTAATTTGCTACAACTTTGTGAGTCTTCCGACTTAATGATCTTAAATGGACTTTCTTGCTTTTCTGGATTTGAACTCTTCACTTGATGGCCACATGGTGGTGGTGCTAGCGTTGTTGACTATGTTCTCTCTACTACCTCCTTCATTCCTCTCATTTGTTGCTTTACCATATCTTGCCTTCCTCTTGCTGACCATGCCCTCCTTAGCATCACCCTTTAGGGACACTTGATACCTTCTCCTCCTTGCTTATCCACTTCTTCTTTCCCCCCCTCTTCCCTCTCCCCATGTTCGCACTTCTTTTCACTTCTCTGATGGTGACGCGAAGCTCTTCATCCATCACCTCAGATGACTTCTTCCCCGGGACCCCTTCTTTGACTCCATGGACGTCACTTCCATATTCCACTCATTTGCATCTACCTTGTGGGAATCTGACCTTATCTCCATTCCTCACTGCACCTCCTTGCTCAGCCCTCACCCCACTTGTAGGTCTTGCCCCATGAACTAATGGTTTGATGAGGAATGCAAATCCTTTCATCACATGCTTCGCTCTACTCCACCCACTACTTCTTCCTCCTCTTCGTTTCAGTTGGGGCTCGACTATCACCACTTTCTTCTCCATAAGAAATGAAATTTCACTTTATAGCAGTGTAAGTCTCTTTGTGGCATGTTCTCCTAGTCCCCAAAGCTCTTTTGGTGCACCATGTTTCCTCGTCACCCCCCACTCGTCCTCCCTCTGCTCTGGACCTTCACTCCCTTGCCTCCCACACCTCCTCACTCTGTGATATTTTTGGCTAGCCTCCTCTCCATCTCATCCTCCCCCCCACCTATTGTCACCTCTTCTCCTTTTCCCACATTACTGAGGCAATTAGAGTTATGAATAGTAGCAGAATTCAAGATGAGGAAGGATTTCAAGTTAAATTCTTCAAGTTGGGTATCTCTGTCTTGGGTTCCTTTCTTATAGTGCTCTTTAATCGATTGGTTTGTGTTAGCTTCCTCGACTCTTGGTCACAACATATTATCTATCCAATCCATAAATTTGGGCCAACCTCTAATCTTAGAAATTAAAAGACCATCATGGTTGGGCATACCTTTGCCAAACTCTATGCGACTATGTTGAACGTTATTTTGTACAATGAGCTCGATCAATGACATTGTCGGGCTAGAGGTCAGGCTGGGTTTTGTTCAGATTTTCAAATGACTGATCACATTTTGACTTTACGGGCCATCATTGAGGAGGCATGCCATTGCTTGGCGAAAGTTTATTGCTGTTTTGTTGACTTCCGCAAAGCTTTTGACTCTATTCCTCAGGCGACTCTCTTTCAACATCTTACAAAAAATGGGATCTCAGAGATTCTTCTCACAACTGTTATGAGGTTATACGAGTGCATTGAGGGTAGATTCAAGACTCCACAGGGCTTTTTTGATCCTATCCAAAGCACTATCAGGGTGGAACAGGGTTGTCCTCTCTCCCCCACTCTCTTTGGCATCTACATAGACGAGCTTGAGGCTTTTCTCCATGATTGCTCTCTCCCTGGAAATGTTTGTTATCTACATCAGGTATTGATCTCTATTCTCTTATTTGCTAATGATGTGATTCTCCTAGCATCTTCTCCCGATGGTCTACAATGGCTCCTTGATGGCTTGGTCTCTTTCTACAACTTACATGAGCTAGTTGTAAATCTGTGCAAGACTTAGGTTATTGTCTTCAATTTTTTTAGGACATCACATCTCCATTTTTACTTCTAGCATACCAAGATCAAGATTGCTTCTTCATATACTTACTTGGGGGTTAAGTTTTCTGGGCCTTGATTCAGCCTGAGACCAGCCATGTAGCCCAGAGTCAACAAGGGGCTCGACTCCCTTGCTATTCTTGAGCCACAATATTTTTGATGCCACTTCCAGGACACCACAACTAAGATGTCTCTTCTTGACTCCTTGGTCAAGCCGACTGTCCTCTATGGCTTTACTATTTGGGGCCCCTCCCTCTTGGAGTCTGATTGGGTTTCTGTTGAGAGAGTCCACTTTTCCTTCAACACATTATTAGATAACTAGTTCACACCACACAATATCGTTTTGGTTGATTTTGGTGCTCACCCTTTCAGAGTGGGGACTATCTTTGATTTAGTTTGGATTCTTCACTGACTCCGGAGCTTCATTGATTCCTCCAATGATCATCACAAATATTTCTACTTAGCTTATTGTTCCTCTATGGAGATTGCGGGTTCACACTTTGGTCACATGTCTCGCTGTTTGTACACCTAGGTCTCTACTCTCTTGGGCTTGATTGGTATTAGTTTGGATCGTCTTCCCCCCTTCCAATTTTCTTTGGACGCTCCAACCCATCTTCTTCCACCTTAGTGGGAGTTGAATGAGCATGTTAGACTTGACATCTACAGATAGTATGTTATCATGACCTGAACAAATCCCCAGGTGGGCTTCGTCTGTGCATGGCCTTCTATGCTGAGCACTTTCTTGATATCCATGATGGTATCATCTTAAGTCCCTGGTATGTCACTTGTCTTTGGACTCACATTCTTCGCATCTCCTTGGGATATTTTAGGGTAGATTTTCATCGGCTAGGTATTCAGATTGATCACCAGATTGGTTGGGAGGACAAGATTTGTCGGCTTTGTCACCTTAGGGAGGTTGAGACCGAGTCTCACTTTATTTTTTGTTGCCCCATTTACTATGAGATCCGAGGGAGATTTTACTATTTGTTTAGAGAGTGTCAGTCTCTTCCCTCACTCTTCAGATATATTGACGACCACTATCTTGCACTCTACCTTCAAGAGACCATGTAGCTTCATGAGCACACTATACAACTCCAACTTTTCTCGACATCGATCCCTATGCGGATCATCACCTCTTTCTTCAGTCCTATAGTTCTTTCCCAAGGATCGAAGTAGCCTCTTTGCACTATCTTGGTTTACACCAGATCTGTGAGACCCTGTAGAGATTACACTTGACAACATACCTGTAGTAGGCCTCAGAGGTGACCTTCTAGAGCCCCTGATTGCCCTAATGTCCACCTTTCCATTTTGGACTACTTGCCTGTGAGGAGTTCTTAGCTGCTGTTATTTCTTTTTTTTGGTTCTTTTATTATTTTGCTTTCACATTCTTTCTAAGAATGCTGTTTGGTGCTCCCTTTGCTAGCATTTTTCCTTTTGTATCGTTTCCAATCCCTTAGATCCTCGTTGGTTTCTTGTTGGACATTAATAAATTTATCTTATCTTACCTTATCTATCTTATCTATGAAGTAGGGCCAACCACATAAAGATGGAAGCTCCTTTGGCCCCACCCCCCAACATCTAAATTCCCCATTAACATCTAAAATATTTTGGAAATGATCAATATTTAAAGTACAAAAAAGGTTCTAGACCTGCAAAAGTGACATCATTTTCTCATCTTTTGGTGCATGTCATTTTTCCATCGCATCCAAAATAAGATTCTGCCACTCTAAATCAAGAATGCACATGCAATTGCATTCAAATGCATTATCAACAAGTGGAGCCGATAAAACACAACACAATTAAATTTATGTAATATGTCTATTAAGTTTTTAAAATTATAGACCATCATGCAGACCAGGAAAAATGGGCAGAGTTTGTAAGAAATTTTACAAAAACATATCATGGCAGGTATTTTTAGAAATAAACAAGCCATAGCCCAGTTAAATGGGTCTAATTGCTGATTAGCTAGGTTAATATATATGTATATATAACTGGGTCATGACTTATGCAAGGCAATGAGCCTCGTGATTATGACATTTACACAGAAGCAAAACTTGCTCCTTCAACTCCTTACACTCAACTCTTCACTAAAGTTATTCTTCTAGCAATGAGAATAGCTGCTACAAATTCTTGGGAGCCAAGGGACCCTGAACCTATGTTACATTTTTTGGAGACATGGGATAAGTTACTACCAGCTTCAATACTTCATACCATTTTGGATCATATAGTGATGCTCAAATTAATGACAATAGTAGATACTTGGGATGCAAAGATCACAAGGGCACAAAATTTTTTTTCTATAGAACTATCATCATATTAGGTACAATAAAACAAACTAGATGTAGAGATCAGAAGGGCACGACAATGAGATGAAGAGATAACAAGGGCATGACAATGAAATGCAATGATCGCAAGGGTACAACAAAGAAATCCTAGATGTCTACATGATATATACATACACACACACACATATACATATATACATATACATAGATACATACATATGTTTGTATGTATGTATAAATATACATACATACATACACGTATATATGTATACAAAGATCTTTTTTAAGGTTCTTATTACATCTTAGCACAATAGAAAAATTGATCGAACTACATAGATATTTCAAAATCCAAATAGTTAAACAAAAAAGCTCACTCAACCTGTGCTAAGTGATTTAGCTCAAGATCTTGCACAAAAATAATTTAGAGTTAATGGGCTACACACACACACACACACACACACACACACACACACACACACACACCCCTACACACATACATACATACATATACATACATACATACATACATTTGCATCCTTTGCATATTTTAGAGGTAATGTCATTTTCACAGAGGCTTCATGCTTGGCATTCAAGTGACGTATCCACATATGCAATTTTATCACCTTGGAAAACTGTATCTAGTCTTGCTAGCTAGGAACAACTGATTGTTCCTTTTATTGTACCTAATCTGATGTCAATTCTACCAAAATTTGTAATCAACCCAACTAATCAACAACTAGACCCATTTAATTAGGTTATGGCTTGTATATATACATATATTTATTTGGGTATGGCTTTTGCAAGGGAATGAGCCTCATGATTATGGCATTTACATAGAAGCAAAATTTGCTTCTTCAACTCCTTACACTCAAATCTTAACTGAATTTATTCTTCTAGCAATGAGAATAGCTGCTACAAATTCCTGGGAGCCAAGGGACCCTGAACCTATGATATTTTTTCTAGAGACATGAGAGAAGTTACTACCATTTTTATTACTTCATCACATTCTGGATCATATAGTGATGCCCAAATTAACAACGACAGTAGATACTTGGGATCCTCGCAGGGAGAGCGTGCTAATACATGCATGGTTACATCCTTGGCTTCCATTGTTGGGTCAACATATGGAGCCTTTCTATCCAAGCATTTGTTATAAATTGGGGAATGCACTTCATGCTTGACATTCAAGTGATGCATTTTCATATGCAATTTTATCACCTCAGAAAACTATATTTGATCCTACTAGATAGGAACAACTGATTGTTCATTTTATTGTACCTAATTTGATGATAGTTCTATAGGATTTTGTAATCAACCCAACTAATCAACAACTAGACCAATTTAACTAAGTTATGGCTTGGGCATGTGCTATTCCCATTTATCATATGGTTGTAATGTTGGAGGCAACATGCTTGATTTGTGTAGGATATGGAGGGAGAGTAGTGGTGTTGGAAAACATGAAAATTTAATAATGCAAAGTCACCTTGAACAAATTGTGTATGCTCTTGGAAAACATGTCATCAAAAATGTTCATCATGACCTTTTTTTCTTCTACATGTTTTTGCATGGAGCCTTCACATACCTAGTGCTCAAAAATGTCTACTTAAGAATGTATGTGAACCTGCAATGCACTGCTATGTAGTGAAACATGTAGAAAATTATATAATCCTTCACCACAAAAGGTATTTCACTTGGTGTGCTCATTCATTAAGTTAAGCACCCAAGTTTTCATTTCAAATCATGATTTATCTATTTTGTGCTTAAGAATTGGTACAACCACCTAGAAAGAGTATCTAAGAAGAGATGGATCTCACATTTATTCATTAATAAAATATAGCATTTATTCATTATCACATGAAGTGAAAAAAAATTGTGAGCATCCATAAAATAATCTCATAATGTCCAAAGCTAACATTTAAAATTAAGGCTGTTATGCCTTTGTTTATATATTTACATACCTTTTCTAGTTTTAATATAGACAGTTTGTATGTTAGGCCTGTTGATACTCTTTTAGTTATGGTTTCAAACTATATGTTTTTGTTTTCTAAGTGGTAGGGGGTAATTTTGGTTGTTGGTATTCTATTGGTAGTCAACCAGTTTGACTGTTTAAGGGTCAACCCCCTAGTAGTTTTGGTTGCTTTTAATTCAAAAACATTATTTCATCCTTTAACATTCATTAACAATAGCACATAAACACATAACATTCAACTGGTGAAATAAGGTATTCAAACATGCCTCAACCAATTATGATTTAATTTTGGATCACCTACCTGATTAGTTTGGAATTTTGTTCTCACCAAAAATCATAAAATATAAGAACAATTGTGCCAAAAAGAGTGTAAAAAGATGATTATTTTGCACCAATAATATTTTTTAGCTCTTTTGGCACAATCGTTCTTACAAATTTTTGGCTCAATCTCTAACTAGTCAGTATGTGTTTTGAAAAATTATTCTTGGACTGTGAGTTAGGAAAAAGAGAAATATCAAACTTGAAAAAGATGTACATAAATGCAATTAATTTTTAAACTTCAATTTTATAAAATTACAAAGACAACCATAGAATTATAAGAAACTATTTAGTTTGTACTATTTGAAATTTATAGTTACAAGTGATAAAGTTATATAGCTTTGATTTAGAGAGCACATATAATGGAAATGAAGTATTGTAGAAGGTGTAAGCTCCACTTCCCCCCCCATGTGGATGACAAAATTAAGTAGAGAATAGTTACATACATACATACATGGCTAAGTGTGACCTAACTATGTCCAAGGCATCCACAGACTGAAGGCATACTTCACCTACCAGGCTGCCTACATGCCTGTATTTACAGGATCAAGACCTTTGAACTACTCACTCTAACGAATATGTAGTTATGGTTTCTAATTGTTTTGATGTAGTTGTATTCCTATAACCATTGGTGAGCTTTACTCACCTAATACAACTCTTCACCATCATACACCCACTCAGGCAAATCGGGCGGTTTTCTATGATTACAATACTAGAATATCTTGGTGCAACCTTTGTGTTGTTGTTTACAGTTAATGTAAGGTTAACCTATATACGTCCTAACTCACTCCTTATATAGTTATGTTCAAAATTTTGTGACAATAGTCAATGGGTCTAAATAGAACAGTCAAGTTAATGCTGAAACACAAAGTTTAGCCTTCTATTTTCAAAAGTTAGGTACACGAGGTACATATAATGTCTTAAAATATAAGCCTCATGAGTTAACATATAATATCTTAAAATAATTAAGTGCTACCTATCTATGTCCAAGGCGTCTGTACACTGGAGGCATACTCCGCCTACCATGCTGCTTACATACTCGAATCCATGGGATTAAGACCCTTGAACTATTCACTCTAGCAAATATGTAGTTTTGGTTTCTAATTGTTTTGATGTAGTGGTATTCCTATAACCACTGGTGAGCTTTACTCACCTAATACATCTCTTCGCCATCATACACGCATTTGGGAAAATCAGATGCTTTTCTATAATTACAATACTGTAATACCCTAGAGCAACCTTTGTGTTGTAGTTTATAGTTAATGTAAGGTTAATCTATATACATCCTAACTCACTCCTTATATAGTTATGTTTAAAAGCTCGTGACAATAATCAATGGGTCTAATTAGACTAGTCAAGTTAATGTTAAAACACAGAGTTTAGCCTTCTATTTTCAAAAGCCAGGTACACTAGGTACATACAATGTCTTAAAATATAAGCCTCGTGAGTTAACATATAATGTCTTAAAATAGTTAAGTGCTACCTAACTTTGTCCAATGCGTCTACACATTGGAGGCATACTTCGCTTACCAAGTTGCCTACATACCCATATCCACGGGATAAAGACCCTTGAACTACTCACTCTAATGAATATGTAGTTCTAGTTCTAATTGTTTTGATGTAGCTATATTTATATAACTATTGGTGAGCTTTACTCACCTAATACAACTCTTCTCCATCATACACCCACTAGGGTGAATAAGATGGTTTTCTATTATTTCAATACTATAATACCCTGGTGCAACCTTTGTGTTGTATTTTTGAGTTAATGTAAGGTTATCCTATATACGTCCTAGCTCACTCCTTATGTAGTTATGTTTAAAATATTGTGACAATACCCATGGCCATGCTACCTGTTGAGTGAGTTTTATTATTTCTGTATTGTGCCAAGATCTCTTTGTTTACACACACACACACACACACACACACACACGCATATGTATATATGTATATACATACATACATACATACATAAACAAAGATCATAAGGGCATGACAACTAAATGTAGCAATCATAAGGGCACAACAACAAAAACCTAGGTCTCCATTGATCTCCACAATCCACAAGATCTTTCTCTGTATATACATACATACATCTACATATGCAATTTTATCACCTTGGAAAACTATATTTGATCCTGCTAGCTAGGAAAATTTGATTATTTATTTTATTGTACCTAATCTAATGATAGTTCTACAAGAATTTGTAATCAACTAAGCTAATTGGCAACTAGACCAATTTAACTAGGTTATGGATTTTTTTTTAATATAAAAAATATGTGATATTATATGTTTTTCTAAAACTTCTTGCTCATTTTTCTTGGACTACATTATTTTTGTGTAGGACCTTGTGCTAAGTCACTTAGCATGGGTTGAGTGAGTTTTATTGTTTTATTATTTGGAATCTAGAATATGGACTTTGTTTTATCACTGGCTTTGTTCAAGTCTCAATTTTAATGAAGGAACACAATGGTTTTTAGGGTGGAAAGGTCTATATAATGAAGAGAAAACTTGAAAACTTGAATGTTGAAATGCTGGAATGAAAGCTATCAAGCATCAAACACCTATGGAAAAGTTACAACACCATGTGAAGTTGATTTTAGATATAAAAAAAAAAAATCAAACACAACATAAATAATTCCCCATTTGTTTTGTTTGTGGAGAGGTGCATGTGAAAGAGGGTGGAGAGCTCTGAATGTTGGTGGAGATTACATTGCCATGCCCTTGTGATTGCTGCATTTCATTGTCGTACTCTTATGATCTCTACATTTCATTTTCGTGCCCTTGGTGGAGATCAGTGGATATCTAGGATTTTGTTGTCGTGCCCTTGTGATCTCTACATTTTGTTGTTGTTCCCTTGTGATCTCCGTGCCCTTGCTTTGCAATTTTTTTTCCATGTCGTGCCCTTGTCATCTCTGTGTCCTTTGCAACACTACAACATTTGGGGTCAAATTGCGATGAAAAAATGTGATGTTGGTGTAATTTATGGTGTTCCTGCCCAAATGTAGTAGTATTTTCTTTGCGTTTTTCTTCAAGGGGAGAAGAGGTACCTATGTAAATGCTCTTTTCTTTTCCTTCTAAACATGTATTTCTTTATATTCCCCCCAATAGGTGATTAAAGAAGCTTCTCTTTATGTATATGTATGTGTATATATACATACACAAAAATACATGTGTGTCTATGTATGTATGTATGCATATACAGAGAAGCTTCTCTTTATGTATATGTATGTGTATATATACATACACACATATGTGTGTCTATGTATGTATGTATATATACATAGATCTCTCTATTTATATACATACATACATAGGCAAACATGTGTGTGTGTATGTATGTATACACACACACATATATACACATATGTATATACATACATACAAACATACATATAAAAAGATCATAGTGCACGACAAAAAAATGTAGAGATACATACATACATACATCTACATATGCAATTTTATCAGCTTGGAAAATTGTATTTGATCTTTACTCAATCACCAAGAGATAATATAATTTGTATGTATAGATTTTTGCATATTTAGTTTGGTTTAAATAGTTTCGATTGAATTTGTTTGAGGAGAGTGAGTCTACTCATGATGATAATGGATCTTTAGAGGAGAGAGACTTATAGAAGATTAGATGTCATTTTTGGATATAGGATGATTCATTTGTGATGCCAATATATCCTCCTCCATATTGAATTTCTATATCATCAAATTGCTAGATACAAATCACTGGACTTGGTCTTTTGAAATGGTGGGACTAAGATATAAACCACAAACAAGGGCTGCATACTATGGTGGGGTGGGAGGAAAATGATTGTGTGAATGGTTGATTGGGCAAGTTGCAGAAAATCAGGGTGTCAGTTACAAGTAGTTTCATTAATTTGATAAGGGAATCAACTTTGAAAGCAGGATGATCAAAATTGGCATGTCCATCCTTATGATAGATGTCTCTATCTCATAATAGAAAATTACCTCAAATGACAAGTGACAAATTAATAAATATATGGAAAATTAGAAGAACATTTACCTATAATATTTTTGAAGGACACAAATATAATAAAAATATAATTTGGTGGAAAAAGCCATGAGCTAGATATGGTTCCACATTGTGGCTATTCCACTATCTAGTAGTGGAAACTCTTCACGTTAAATATGAAGATCTTGAAATTCAAAAAGATAACTACCAGAGATCTATCTTTGCGTTTTAGTGATAAAAAATATACAGTTTAATTTTACGAAAAATAATAGTCTTAAATGTATATGATCAAATAAAATAAACAAGAGTACTAGCTGTCATTGTATAATTCTAGCATTACTAATTATGTTAAACAAAATGTTCAATAAAACAAGTACAGAGTAACATAAATGGATCATCTACTTGATCCTATTATGACTTAATGTGAATGCATCTAATCATATTATGTGGATGATATTATGCACGAGATCTTTACTCAATCACCAAGAGATAATATAATCTATAAGTACAGATTTCTAGATGCTTAGTTTGGTATGAATAAGTTTGATTGAATGCAAGGATAATTACTTGTGTGAATTCAAGACATGAATGATTAATTTAATTTAGTGCAAGTACTATGATAAGATAAGATAAATTTATTAATGTCCAACAAGAGATCAACGAGGGTCTAAGGGACTGGAAATAGTAGAAAGGGAAAATGCCAGTAGGGAGAGCACCAAACAGTGTCCATAGAAAGAACATGAAAGAAAAATAACAAAAGAACTAAGAAAAGGAAATGACAACAGCTAAGAACTTCTCATAGGTGAGAAGTAGTCCAGAATGGAAAGGTGAACATTAGGGCAATCAGACACTTTGGAAGGTCGCCTCTGAGGTCTACTAGAGGGATGTTGCCAAGTATAATCTTTGCGGGGTCTCACAGATCTGGTGTGAACCAAGATAGTGCAGAGAGGCTGCTTCCATCCTTAGGTAGGAACTATGGGACTAAAGAAAGTGGTGATGAGCTGCGTAGGGGTTGAAGTCGAGAAAAGCTAGAGTTGTATAGTGTGCTCGCAAAGCTACATGGTCTCCTGAAGGTAGAGTGCAAGATAATGCTGGTCAATATATCTAAAGAATAAGGGAAGAGCTCAAAACTCTTTGAACAAATATTAGAATCTCCCTCAGATCTCATAGTAATGAGACAATGAAAAATAAAGTGAGAATTATTCTCAACCTTCTCGAGGTGACAAAGCTGATAGATCCTATCCTCCCTACCAATCTGGTGATCAGTTTAAATATGCAGCCAATGAGATCCCACCCTAAAAGATCCCAAGGAGATGCAAAGAGTGTGAGTTGAAAGATGAGTGAGATACAGGGACGTAAGATGATTCTGTCCTGGATATCAAGAAAGTGCTCAACATAGAAGGCCATGAGTAGACAGAGCACACCTAGGGGATTTTTTAAGGTCGTGGTAACATACTATCTATAGATGTCAAGTCTAACATGCTCATTCAACTCCCGTTGAGGTGGAAGAAGATGGGTTGGAGCATCTAGAGAAAACTAGAAGGGGGGAAGACGATCCAAGCTAATACCAATCGAGCCCAAGAGAGCAGAGACCTAGGTGTACCAAAAATGAGACCTGTGACCACAGTCTGAATCTGCAACATCCATAGAAGAACAATAAGCCAAGTAGGAATATCTATGATGATCATTAGAGGAATCAAAAAAGCTTCGGAGCCAGTGAAGAAGCCAAAGTAAATTAGAGATAGTCCCCAATCTGAAAGGGTGAGCACCAAACTCAGCCAGAACAATGCTGTGTGGTGTGAATGAGTTACATCTGATAATGGGCCGAAGGAAAAGAGTTTGGACTCTCTCAATATAGGCCCAATCAGACTCCAAGAGGGAGGGGACCCAAATAGTAGAGCCATAGAGGACAATTGGTTTGACCAAGGAGTCAAGAAGAGACATCTTAGTCGTGGTGTCAAAAACACAGTCGCTCAAGAATAGCAAGGGAGCCAAGCCCCTTGTGGGCTCTGGGTTGCATGGCTAGTCTCAAGCTGAATCGAGGCCTAGAAAACTTAACCCCCAAGTAAGTATATGATGATGCAATCTCGATCTCGATACCCTAAAAGTAAAAATGGAGATGAGATGTCCTCAAACAATTGAAGACTATAACATGAGTCTTGCCTAGATTTACAACTAGTTCATGTGAGCCACATAAAGAGGCCAAGCCCTCAAGGTGCTGCTAAAGACCATCGGGAGAAGATGCTAGGAGAATCAAATCATCAAGAAATAAGATAATAGAGATCAAAACTAATGTAGATAACAACCATCACTAAGGACTGAGCAATCACAGAGAAATGTCTCAAGCTCGTCGATGTAAATTCCAAAAAGAGTAGGGGAGAGAGAATCCTGTTTCACCCCGATAATGGTCTAGATAGGATTAGAGAAACCCTATGGAGTCCTGAATCTGCCCTCAATGTGCTCGTATAACCTTATAATAGCTGTAACAAGAATCTCTAAAATCTTGATATTCCTAAGATGCTGAAAGAGAGCCACCCAAGGAACAAAGTGTGTATGTATGCATGTAAAGAAGTTCACATAGTGAACTAACTTACATACATATATGTACATATGCATATAATCATCATAATTAGTTATCCTTGAATCTGACCAAAGCTATTATATATGAACACGAGATACATGTTTAGACATAGTGAACTAATATACATACATACATACACATATGCATACAATCATCATAACCAATTATCCTTGAATCTGATCAAAGCTATTATATATGAACAAGAGATACATGTTTAGAAGGAAAATAAAAGAACATTTACATAGGTACCTCTTCTCCCCTTGAAGAAAATCACAGAGCAGGGGCACATAGATAACAAGGGAGAAACAACAAAATCCTAGATCTCCACTGATCTCCACCAATGTTCAGAGGTCTTCATCCTCATTTGGAGCTTTCCACCCTCTTTTACACACAACTCTCCACAATCGATCAAAACAAATGGGGAATGATTAATGTCATATTTTCTTTTCTTTTTTGTTTATAATCCATAATCCACAATCCACAAGATCTTTTTGTATACATACATACATACATACATATACATACATATATATACATAGATATGTATATATACATACATACATGAAAAAAACAATGCACTTTCTAAGAGTTTACAATACATGGTGTTGAAACAATAGAAAAAGTGCTGGACATGTGAGGTCCGCAAGTGAGGGTATTGACCAATCTTGAAAACTTGAATGTTGAAATGAAAGATATCAATGATCAAACACCTATAGTAGAATTACAACACACTGTGAAGTTGATTTTAGATAAGGTAGAGGCAGATATTCAAAAGTTTGATAATCAAAATTTAAGACATGAGAGTGAAGGAGTGGCGGCTTTAGAAAGAGAATGAGAAGGAGTGGCTTTAAAAAGAATAAGGAGCAGCTTTAGAAAGAGACTACACGACAAAAATGACAACTAGACAAGATAGAAGATATTATGGGAGCCACTGGATAGAATCTAGGAGAGTGTTTCGGTAGGTACTATGACATTGGAATCACTTACAAGTATCTTTGAGAATTTACAGTCCAAATATAAAATGGTTATAAGAGTGTTTCAAGTATTGGCATAGTCTGCTTGTGATGATCGCAAGTATCAAATGCTTATAAGAGTGTTTAAAGATTGGGAAACACTTCAACATCCTTTGCATGGTTTAGAGGTAATGCCATTGTGGTAGAGGCTTCTGCAAGGGAATGAGCCTCGTGATTATGGCATTTACACAGAAGCAAAACTTGCTTCTTCAACTCCTTATACTCAACTCTTCACTGAAGTTGTTCTTCAATTCCTTGCATATGTAATTTTATCACCTTGGAAAACCATATTTGATCCTGCTAGCTGGGAACAAATGATTGTTCATTTTATTGTACCTAATCAGATGATAGTTCTATAAGAATTTGTAATCAACCCAACTAATCAACAATTAGATCCATTTAATTGGTTATGACTAGTTTCTTTTTAAAAATATCTGCTATGATATGTTTTTGTAAAATTTCTTGCGAACTCTACCAATTTTTCCTGGTTTGCATTATTTTTGTGGAGGATCTTGAGATAAGTCACTTAGCACAAGTTGAATGAATTTTATTTTATTATTATTTGAATTTTGGAATATGTATCAACTGTTTCAATTTTTCTGTTGTGTTGCTAAAATGTAATAAGCACCTTAAAAAAGATCTCTAAATATACATGTTCAAAAGGAGATGTAAAGAGATATCTATTTAGAAGGAAAAGAAACCAACATCTACATACCCTTGAAGAAAATCATAGATCTAGGGCATGTCAATGACATTATAGAGCAAGGGCACAAAACGACAACAAAATCATAAAGAAAAGGCATGACATGGAAACAAAATTGTAGAGCAAGGGCATGACAACAAAATCGTAGAGCAAGGGCATGACAATGAAACACAGAGATGACAAGGGCATGACAACCAAATCATGGAGCAAAATTGCATATCAAGGGCATGACAAAGAAACACAGAGATCACAAGGGCACAATAAACAAATCACAAAGCAAAGGCATGACAAAGAAATGCAGAGATCACAACAATGAAATCACAAAACAAGGGCATGACAAAAAAATGCAGAGATATAGCATAGGAATGAAATGCACCAAACAAAAGGGCATGATAACATTTAGAGCTCTCCATCATCATTCGGAGCTCTCCACCTTCTTTCACACACAAATCTCCACAATCAAAACAATTGGGGAATGATTTATGTATTTTTTTTTGTTTATACTAATGCGGACGTTGCAATTAAGATACTTATGTCAAAGAAAATTACAAAAAGAAAAAGAAAATCACGACAAATTAGACCCCTGTCACAATTTGACCCCAAATGTTGTAGTGAATAGAATATAAAACTATATATATATATATATATATATATATATATATATATATATATATATATATATATATATATAGAGAGAGAGAGAGAGAGAGAGAGAGAGAGAGACAGAGAGAGAGAGAGAGAGAGAGAGAGAGAGAGAGAGAGAGAGAGAGCGTATAGTTATGAAGAAGATCCTGACAAACAAAAATAATAGAATAAATTTAGATTGTAAGGGTGACCTTTCCATTGGATCAAACCATTATTGGTGGGTGGTACTCCATGCTGCATAAGTATGAATACCCCATGTGGAGATACAATACCACTAGAAAGGTGACGCACAATCAAAGAGGGTATTGACCGAACCTTCCACATTTTATTGGGATTTTTTATCAAGGTAAGTTATTACTTTTGTCCTTCTATTTATTAGGCTTATATAAGAATATGTTATTTAAGGGAATGTGTACACAAGATATCTCATTGATAAGGACATTATATATATATATATATATATATAGAGAGAGAGAGAGAGAGAGAGAGAGAGAGAGAGATGTTATAATATTTTGATCAGGATAAGAACATTAATAATTAATGAGATCATAATGGTGACTTCTAATCATAAAATGGTAAATTATATTGGAATATTGGGGATCATTATCAAATTATGATGTTTAATAATTATCTATATCCTATTGAAAATATCTTATATTGGTTCAATACATACTTAAGAGCTATTTGCCTTGATCTTTTCCAAGAGTGTTCTTGTAGGGAAGAAAGGGAGATTGAGATTCAAACTACATGGTTTTAATGGGCATGCCCCCTTTTTACATCATAAAGAAGTGATGACTTACAAATGATTACCGATCACATTTGCAGAAGTTATTGAAAGGTGACATTCTTACAATAACTTAATTTTCTATTACAATGGATAGCTTACGATGTCTATGTAGATCATGATAGATTATAGTTTGCTAGTGGATATTCATATGGTAAGCATACTGAGAATGTGTGTGCACATACCTTATGAAAATTTTGAGTACATGGTGAATGTCATGCATATTGATGTTCATGAGGACATTACATAGAGTACTTGGTGAATATCAAATGAGTTGACATTTAGGAGGCCATTACTCATAGTACTTGGTGAATATCTCACAACTCAACATTTAGGAGGCCATTGCTCAAAGAGTACATGGCTAATGTTAAATAAGTTGACATTTAAGAGGCCATTACTCCCAATATATTTATATTACATTAAGGTAATATATGGTCATGTGTTTATCCTCCCTAGCCAAGAAGGAGAGTTTATATTTGGTAGATTTAGTTGGACAAACTATGAGACTAAAGTGCAGAAATATGTGTTAGTGTGCATGAGAGAGAGAGAGAGAGAGAGAGAGAGAGAGAGAGAGAGAGAGAGAGAGAATATGATATGATGAGGGGGAGTTCTACAAGTTAATAGGAAGAGATGTTGCTAAAAAGTGAAGTACACCCTAATGGGGATAAATTTTCAAAGTGGAGGAGAGTTGAAAAGAACCTGATGTTGAATCTATTGCAGAAAACCTGAATGAAGTCAGAGAAATGAATATTTGTTGGCATTTGATTATCTCATGATGTAATGTTTTATATTAAGGTAAAAATAGGTTTTGAAGGGACCCAAAACCCTTAACAGAAAAACAAAAGATATTTAAATGAGCACAATTGGGTTTTATAAGGACTTGAAACCTATAGTATGAAAGTAGTAAAACCAGGTTTTACAGGGACCTGAAACCACAAAAAGGACCAGAAAATGAAACCAAGTTTTACAAGGACCTAGAACCTAGAGTTTAAACAAAAGGAAGAAAAATCAATTAAGAAACCCAAACTAGAGACCAGATACTAGAGCCACTACCTATAACTATTGCAACTCCTTGATCATTTTCACCACCTCCTTGCCTGTCTCCACAATTTTGTGAGTAATGTCAGGAATAGAGAACCTAGATCCCTTACTTGCCTCAGCTGCCTTGTTCCTTGAACTCAGTCTTGTTCTTTTGCTTGGCCCACCAGAAGACATGATTTCCTCATTATTTTTCTTACCCAAGCTAGCAGTAGCCGCACAAAGGCTTGAAGTGACATGTTCCATCTTATTACCACTCTCTCTGATCAGAAGACAAAACTCATGTTCAGATTCCTTTAACTTCTCTAGGATACTGCCAACTTGAGCTTCCAGCTAGATGATCTTAGCCCGGTCAGTTTCCTAGTCCTGTTGCATCTTTCCCATTCTTTTTTCTAGAGTCATTAACTCATTGTACATCCAAGAATCACCTTGGGGAGAGGAGTCTACCTTGAGCTTAGAAATCTACAGGAAAGAAAGCATAACACCCTTACCAATTGGGTCATCCTTCTCCTTCCCTGTATCTTCCTCCAAATTTTCCTCCCTAGCTTTTTGGGGTTGCTCACTCTAGTTTTTATCCTCTTCTCCAATATTTTCCAACCCTATATTTTTCTCATTACTTTCCTTAGCTTCATCCTTTCCAGACTCATGTTTGCTTCCAAGGTAACCCTCCAGGTTTGAACTAAAGCCCCCTATATCCGTATTCTCCTCATTCTCCATATTCATTTCATCATTTTTGTCTAAATTTTTAGACTCAATAATTTCCTCAACATGTTTTTGAGGTTTGTCCTGTTGCAGACTCTTCTTTTTCACACTTACCCCTTCATCTCCCTCACTCTTCCTTGAATGGGTCTCACTAACAGAACCTCTCTTCTTCTTGGAGGGAGGGGAAGATATAATGACCTTACTCTTATAGTAATTTTCAATTAAAAGGATTAGCCCTTCATGTAAGACCAGATGAGGTTCTTTTTTCCTATGGGTTTGAAGGCTTTGAAGTAAGCAGAACCTCGGATAAAATAGAAAAGAGATCCTATCCTTGTACCAAAAATGATTTAGGAAAACTAAATGAAATTTATGAACTCTTTTTGCCCTGCCATCTAGAATGAAGTACTCATGGATGCAAGAGAGGAAGTCCTGCCAAATAAATTTTTTGTGATTCAGCTCATATAAGTCTCCGTTTTTCTCCAAATTTTTCTCCTCCTCTTCTGTCTTCGAAAATTTCTTGAATGCAACATTAGAAATATTGGTTTCCTTGCTGAGCTTTATGCCCTCCTTAGTGAACTTTATGGTGTAGAGGCACCTAAATTTCAAGAGAACAAAGAGGTTTAGAGTCATTAAGTCATATGTTGAATTAATGTGATCCATTTATTATATATTTGAGTGTTTTGAGTCAAGATATAAAGGCTAGAGAAGCCATTTGTAATAAATTGGCAAAATTGTAAGAGGAGGTCTTAATATGATGAATAATGTCAAAATGTTTATTTCATAGGTGAATGGATCTATTGGTATCCATATAAATTCATTTGAGTCATAATTTTGGTCTAGGTTGTGTTTGTATGAAAGTTGTAATGCAAAAATGCATACAGTGCATAAAATGTTGTCATAGTTGCAATAATTATTAATAGAATGTAAGGAGATGGTTTAAAATGTGGTTTGGAAGTTATAACCAACCACAAAATATATAAAAAAGGATGTATGGTAAAAAAAAAGCATTAATAAAAGGAAGAGATACAGTTCGAAAGAAATTTGGTAATATTTTGATTGGGTTTTCAGTTTTAGTGTTGGTTCTAGGTCTTGTACAGCCATGTACCACCTAGAAACCATTTAAATTTTGTATATTTGGATAGAGTAGTGAATAACCTTTATTTTGGCTTTGGTTTGGATTTATTTTATTTAGAAATGAAGAAGTTATGCAAGTTTTGGAAAAGCTTGTAAATTGCAGATTTAAGGACGCCCAACTACAGTCAGATTGAAATATTTGGAATTATAACATTAAAATGAACCAGGAGCTCCATTTATATTCATTGGAAAGATATGTGAACAAGAGTTTATTTCCAATTAGTTTGAGTTATTTTCATTCAGATTTGTGTAAGTTATATTCATTTTAATGAAGACTAGTTTTTATGGATCTCCATTGAAGTTACAAGACACAACTGGTCCTTGTAGAATGATTTATGCATTTTAAGAATTAATGGCTTATAGAGTTTGAAACTAGACTCATATAAGGTTTAGTGGAAATTGGTTTGATGTTACTTGGAATCATTTTGAGGAAGTTTTTAGATGCCCTAGGCAGGGTTAATGATTTTTCTCTTGATTTATGATAGAGAAAATGAGTCTTGGTGCAGACATCCTAATTTGTAATTGGTATATTATATTGTACTCAAAATTGGATATGTTTTAATAGGTATAATTTGGAAAAATTACACCAAAGGGTTTTTCAAGAAGATGTTTAGAAAAAAAGTTATGAATAGTGGAATCAAATATAGAAATCAAGATATCTAAATGGAGAAAGGTTGATGTTTTAGTGTTGAAAAATGCTTTGTTTTGACTCATGAGATACCTCTATATAATGAAATTATTTCATAGATATTGAAGAGATCAAAAAGTATCCCACTAATTGGTTGATTTGTATGATGCACTGCATCACTTAGGAAGCCCCGTGACTTCAGCAATGAAATCTTCGGTCAAGTGAACTGTAACACCATACATGGAAGCCCTGTCTTCGAACCAATTTTTAAAGAAGGATTCTATGATATGTGGTTTGTAACCATGAAGGTGGTCCATGTAAGTAGTAACATTAACCTTCTCTAGAATCTGCCAAACAGGGGCTTTGGCCTTCCACGCTTTACAATTCTTTGGTTCCTATTTTCTCGGTTCCCTACACATATTCAAAAAATGCATTTCTCTGTGAAATGCCAAAGTAGAGAAGAGTGCCAAGCATAGTTAATAATCAATTTTAGGTAATTCCTAGGGAATATAACACCATCTCCATCATCTCACCTCCATTTATCATTAAATTGCCAATCTTAGAAAGTCTTACCTTCCGTCGTGTGAGTTCTATCATAATTAATAAGTGCTTTCAAATCCACACTCCTACTTAGGTCATCATGCTAGCTCAACTTACTTTCCTGTTGGACAACCTGGTTTGCAATCCTGTCAGCCACAACATTTCCTTCATGGTAGGAGTGAGAGAAAATGAATTTGTCAAATTTCTCCATTAAGGTTTTAATTTTCATTACACTAGCTTCAATAGACGATTTAATCGAGATTTTACCATTAAGCATATTTATGATATTCAAGGAGTCTCCTTCCATCCAAAGGTACCAGTAACTAGTTTCGACTGCTAGCCTCATCATATAAAGAACTACAGTAGCCTCAACTTTATGACTATTTGAGGTACCAATAGGGATGACAATAACATCTATAATATTACAAGTATGATCCCTCAAAACCCCTTTGCAGCCCGCTTTGCCAAGATTTCCTTTAGTAGCACCATCAAAATTCCTTTTGATCGATCCCATAGGAGGAGCCTTCCATTTAATATTCAGTCTTTGATCATCTTTCTTCATTTTAGAACCTGTATTTTGCATTGGATTGTCAATCTGGAAATCTTCATTGCACTTTCTTTGGGAATTGAAGTTTTCCTTTATAACTCTGACAATGTTTTGACCAAGCACCCACTTAGGCATTTCTTTGTTTCTAAAGATTTTGTTGTTTCTTTCTTTCCAGATTCCCCACCAAAGATGGGGAAGAGTAATTTTCCATAGGAAACCATCATTACTATCCTTAGACGTGCAATTCCAGCTTTGAAAACAATGTTCAATGTTGTTATGATGGACCCAAGCAATATTCTAGAAATTGAGGATAGTACTCCATACTTTTTGACTATAAGTACAATTTAAAAACAAGTGATCTCTATCTTCATAACCTTCTTTACATAGGTTACACTAATTAACCACATTGATGCCTCTCTTTTGTAGATTGTCCTGAGTTAGAATTTTATTCTAAAGCGATATCTAGTAAAATATATTTATTTAGGAATAAGACCTTTTATCCATGCTCTAGTCCACAAAGGGTGAACACCTTTCTCCTTAGATTTGAACACAGATGATACTTTGAAACAACCACTTGCATCAACACTCCATATCATTTTATCTTTCTTATGGGGATACAAACAAAAGGCATTCAACATAATCTGGATATTATGAAAATCCTGGTTAATATCAACAAGGCTAACCCAACTGTTATTAAACCAGTAATGTCCTACAAGAGTTCCATATGATGCAATATCTTATGTTATACAATGTAATGTTATGCAATGTAATATCTTATGTTTATGTGTTTCCAGCAATGTCAAAGGGGGAGATTGTTAGCCCAAAATGATAATGTTGTTAATGTGTGTGAAAGAGTCTTATCAATTGTTATTTTGTCATTGATGTCAAGTCTTAATTGGTTAAACATTACACTAATTCAGTAGAGCGCCATATCATATGATTGATGAAGAGGATTCAAATGAAGTATGATGATGTAAGTGTTGATAAGTGTATGGTATTCAATGAGAACTTGAATGAGTTAGACTCTAAGAGCATAATGTTGGTTTGATTATTTTACATGATTTGATTAAGTATTGAAGATCATGTATAAGCAAGACAGCTTGGTTAGTGAATGAAGGAGCACAGTATTAACTGAGCTACTACATTTGCCACTGAGCACCTAATCAAGACATGAACAAGTTAAGTGTTAACCGAGTCTAGTATTGACTGAACAAGTTGTAATGTTCATCGAGTATGAACATGAAGAATAAGTTTAGATAAGATTAAAACCAAGGCCAACATTTGATAAAATTAAGATTGTTCAAGAAGTTTGAAGGATAAAGATGAAGTCAGTTATGAGATCACCAACTGAAGAAATTCAAAGAAGATCTAATGAAGGAGATATAACAATTTGAAATGGACCACAAAGGTCAAAGTGGAAATATATTTCCCAAGCATCTAGATTCGATGAATATGAACTTGATGAAGATCTGATGATTGTGATTAAGTGGAAAAACCTAAAAGATTCTAGTGGAATGATAAAAGTTTTCTATTTAAGGGACAAACAAGAGGTTTCTTGTAGCTAATGATGTTGATGTTGACTGAGACGTTGAAGAAGAAGAAGATAGTTGAAAGGTTAACTAAACAGAATAGTATTTTGGAGATCAAATTTAAGAAGTTTAAGTTGGTGAAAAGCATTTTTAAGTCATGTAGGATAATTGGTTATAACTAATAAACCCCCCTCCCAGTTATCTAACACCAACTACTCCATATATGGGAGGACATCAAAGTACAAAAGCGATGAATAATAAATAGATAATGGATCCATGAAAGAAAGGAGAAAAATATGAGAAAGAGGGATGAATCCAATAAATGCCCCAAGTTAATAATTTTGAATAATAAACATGCACTTTTAAGAAAGCATAAGGCTGCAACTTGGGATTGAAAAATCCTTGCATAAAATGAAAAATCCATGCAATAATGGACATCATACCATAAAAGATGAAAGGTCACAACAAATATTGGATACATAAAAATTGAAGCACAAATAAAGAATAAAGGATGTTATAGTATGCTTCCTAAGTGGTTTCTTTTTATAAGAGACATGTAATTTTGAACAAGCATAAGTTTGCAAGTCAAGATGGAAATGTCCTTGTGTAAAACAATAAATGCACACAAGAAAGAATGTCATGTTATAGAAAGAAAAAAAGTCAAGAAAGGGAGAAATAGATGTTTTGAGATAAGTAGGAGATTATGACTGTGAGCCTATAAAGGATAAGCTAGCGATGTCACATAGTAAGGAGCAACATAATAGGAATGTAGATATATTAGGTGAATGATCTTGAAAAAGGTGCCATTCATTGTTGCAACTAATTTCAATCATATTACAATTAATGAATTCTTAATTTAAGACTTCAAATCATAACATTCATGATTTATGACCATGAATTTAATGAAACATACAAATGGAAGAATTTTCTTCTTTATGTTTGCTATTTTTGCACTTGCTTTTTAGAGGAAGACTATTAAGTTGATCTTAGTAAACTCAAACAAAATAGACTCTTGCTGTGAGGATAAATTAAGAGGAGAATGTGCAAATTGATTGGACAAAGGAGAAGACTGAAAACTTAGATTTTTATTTCATTGGGAAGGTTTGACATATCAATAAGATAAGAAGTTCCTTTAGGTGGAAGATGATTGAAATTAAAAGAAGACTAGTCAACATCCATATATTCTTCAAATGGAGTTGTTTGATTCTCAAATTCAAGAGGCTTCTTTTTGCTATGGAATGTTGGTATGAAATCATCTTGAAGAGTTGATGAGCCACCTATTTGTATTTAAGATAAAGGAAATAAAGATTGCATAGAGTCAATGTGATTAAGATCCCCATTCATTAAGTTTGGATTGTGAAAATGTTATTGATGTATACTAATGCACAATCATCTTTTACAACAATCTTTGTTTTGGTTTGATGTATCTTGAATAATATTGGATCGGTTAGGTTCATCAAGAGCAAAAAATTCCTTAGAAAAAGAAAAAGTATCTAGGATGCTATCCTCTTCTTCGAAGGCATTCTTATAACAATGACAAGAATAACTCATTAAGACCTCATATATGAAAGAAATATCAATGAAAATCATGGGAAACAGTTTATCATTAGTAAAAATAATGATATTATACAAACAACTAAATCAAATTTAGTACTATTTATTTTTATTAAAATAATCAAACAATAAAAAAACCAAATATTTATGAAAAACTATTTTCATCTATCAACAACTTTTATTCATAAATAAAATATTTAAAAAAAATTCTATTCTTATTGATTATTTTCCTTTTAATAAAATAGGGCATGGCCTAAATTAAAAGATAAGCCAAATATCAATGTTTCATTGCAATAATTACGTCTTCACTACAAAACACCAAACCTTTGAAATCATTAAAAAAAATAGTTAACATATTTTGTCACTTCCATCAGCCGTATACTTTATTCACATAATGTTATCTTGAATTTTAATCGACGTTTTCAATCTTAACTTCAAGTTTCATATCTAATATTATCTCATCAGCGTTTTCTTCCTGTGAAGTTTAATATCAAATACTTTTTGTAAGGTCAAAAGTGCCTATATTTGCGGCGTTATTTCAGAAACTAAGATTAACTTTTGACGCCTTCTAAAACCCGTCAATATCACTCGTAATTCTTCCAACAAATACGACGACTTTCGTCATTTTCATTAATAAATTAGTTAAAGACAGTTTCTTGACCCTTGAGCTGTTTGATGTTTCAATAAAATGTGTGAATTTGTACTCATAAAAATATTTCTTCATTTGCTCTTTTTATCGACTGCTTTGACTGCTTAGTTTTCTCATGTTCAGGTAGTATATCTGTTTTTATTCATACAACTCATTATTGGCTGTTTGATGGTGTAAATTTTTTTTGTTTTCATGTAACTTTGTAACTTGTATTTTAACATAAATATTTTTATTTATACAATTAATTTTGTATATTTGACTGTCTTCTTGAATGATGTCTGGTTAATGCCACATGTAACTTATGTTTAAAGGTGGAAGTATATCTCCCTTAAAAATATATAAGTTACATGTGATGTCAGTCTGCCTTTTGGATGTCATTATGTGTAATGCTTCTAAATTACGACTATTTGTCTCAAATTTTCCATCAATAGAACTAATCTCATCATTTTCATTAAAAAATTATTCAAGTAATTTGTTTGATGATTGGTTGTTGAGTTGTTTAATGTTCAAGTAGAACATATAATTTTGTATTTCAAAAGTATGTAGGAGTCTATTTCTACTTTTAATTCAGTACTGTTTTTATTGGTAAGTTGTTTGATAATCAAGTAGTACATGAGATTCTATTTATACAACTCATTGTTGTCTGTATGATGTTTGAACTATTTGATGTTTCACTAGCACATTAACTTATATATAAGTTTCGTGTGATGCCATGAAATGTTAACAAACTATCAATATCATTCTTAATTCTTCCATTGAATAGAACGAATTGTCACTTTCTTTAATATATTATTTAAACAATTTCTTATTTGACAATTGACGATTGAATTGTTTGATGTTCAAATGAAACATAAAATCTTGTACTTCAAAAGAATATAAGAATCTATTTATACTTTTATTGACTATTTGCATGTAGAATATGCAAGTTGTACTTCAACATAGAGCTCTAAAATCATCAATATCATTCATAATTCTTCCTTCAAATGCAAGGACTTGTCATTCTCATTCATATATTATATAAGCAATTTCCTATTGACTCTTAATTGTTTGTTGCTAGATGTTTGAATGGAATTTGTATACTTGTACTTTAAAAATACATGTCTTCATTTGTTTTTTCTATTGGTTGTTTTCATTGTAAAGTTGTTTGATAATGAAGTAGCTTAAGTATTTTACATGTATATCTCTTATACATCTTAGTATTTTGAAGGTGCACTTGGGCATCTCTTAATATATATAAGTTTCATGTGATATCATTTGGTGCTTGTAAACCATTAATATCACCATATTATTTCCAACAACTTCAATGAGTCTACTTATTTTCATGTTTATAAATTATTCAAATGATTTATTTGTGACAATTGATTGTTGATTATTTGATGTTTAAGTAGAAAACATGATTTTGCACTTCAAAAGTACTTAGAATTTTATTTATGTCTTTTAATGACTATTGAATTGTCAAATTGTTTAGTATTAAAGTAGTACAATACCATATAATTATACAATTTATTATTGCATGTTAGATTCTTGAACTTTTTGATCTTTATGCAAAAATATGTAGATTATATTTCGACATATAGAAACGATTTATAAAAAATAGTAGAAAATATCAAATTGTATATATTGTAAGGCCGAAAATGCCCATAATTGAAACATCAAATTAGAAACAAACATGCAATGTGGTTTGATTCTCTAAAAATCTCAATAACATCCATAATTCTTCCATCAAGGACAATGACTTAGAAGTTTTCATTGATTAATTATATAAATATTTTTCCTATGCACTCAAGTGTTGACTTGGTACATGTTTGAATAAAATGTGCAAATACGTACCTCAAAACTATCTGTTCCTTCTTTCTTTTTATTAGTGATTTTCATTCTTAAATTCTTTTATATTCAACTAGTATACAAGATTTTATTTATACAACTCAATATTTTTTGTATGATGGTTGAAGTATTTGATCTTTAAGTAGAACATGTACACAAGGATATTTATTTATACAACATTTGATGCATATATTTGAGCTTCAAACTATTTGATGTTTCACTCGTACATTTAAGTTATATTTTGAAGGTATGCATGGATCTCTCTCTTTTTTATATTTAATTGATGCAAGGAAAAAATAAATTAAATAATGACACTCTATTGATAGTTAAGTAGACAAGGACAACAACATTATCATTAAACTCTCTATAAATGTATGTCAATATACTTAAATGCATCACTATTTATAGTTGCAAAAATATATAAACTAATAAACTAATAGATGTACAACTTTGACAAGTCTTATAAGCACAATAAACAAAAATGTACAAAGAAACCATTAAGTTAATCAATCACAAGACAACATGAAAAAATACTACAAAACATTGAATTCGAATACTCTTTGAAGCAACCTTCAAAGTTTTCTTGGAATAGGTGGTGTCATTTATTTGTTGCAAAAGAATTTGAAGCCTAATATAGTCCAACAATCAATTAGTATTTCTATTTTTTTAAAAAACCCCCTACAATTGATAACAAAGAGAAATGTTCAAGCAAGATGTCAAAAATATTAAAAAATAAAAATAAAAATTCGTCTTTTTTGGAAAATTGGTTGATTAGAAAACACTGACATACATCTACATTTTTATATATTAAGAATAATTTATCCTATATAATTAAATACAACATTATTTCGAAGGCTAATGCCTTGTAAGGTTTTTTTCTAGATCAAAGAATGATAAAAAATAACAGAAAACACTTGAAAAAACATTCCACTATATACTTATTGTGGGCAGTCCTAGAATCTGTATTTTATGTTTCACCACGAGGACAAAATAACATTTGGTAGACTACATTAGTTTCAACTTATCCCCAAGTAGAAATTTATAATGAAAGACTTTCGAAGCCAATACTTGCGCATTAGCTTATGCTTTAGAGTTACATCCACAATGTTTTTTTTGATGAATAGTCCCTTTCTGTTAGTTAAAAAAATAAAGTTACATATTCACAAATAAAGGGGTTAGAGGAAATAAGCTTAGCCCACGAGCATCACTTGACACTAAGGCTGGAAAACCATAACTATCAACTATTCATAAAAAATAGTTTTGAAAGCCCTAGGCTATAAGAGAAGTCCCAACTAAGAAACGAGGATCATGCCTATGATCAAAACCCCAAATATCAATAGGGTTTGGAGAGACCACCCATCATCTTCATTCTTATCTTTATCTTCTTCTTCCCTCTTGGAGGGGGAAATTTTAAGCGTCAGTCGAGGAAATCATTTGTCATGGTGGTAGAGGGCCACCCAGGAGCATAAGTAAGAGAAGTGGGAGTAACAACTATTAGAGTAAATAATTAATTTACTAATTATTTATTCTATTTACTTAAGCTTACTTAGGTAAATGCATTTATTTATTAGTTGTAGTCTAGGAGTTTGTTATAAGTTGTTGACAATACGAGAGTTTGTTCTCTCCTAAGTCATACTTATCCTCTTACATTGTTCGAGGACTTTCCACCTAATGTGGATGTATGCTTAGTTGTCACACTTATCTCCTAGCATCTTCTAGCTCGTTCTTGAAGGTTCCTTGAGCTCTTTATATTCGGGCTCCTTCATTGTATTTTCAAGGGCATTCTCATTGTAAATACATTTTTTCTTGTGCTTGCATATTCTCTCTCATGTTCGTTTAGCATTTTTCCCTTGCTCCTCGCTCTTCCTTCCTTGGCTTCTCTTTGACAGGTTTTTGCATGCAGGTGATCTTGGGCGTCTTCGAAGTTGGATTTCATAAACTCCAACATGGTATCAGAGCCTTCCTGCTGCTACTTGGTTGAAGAATTTTTGAAGCTGTGATTTGAAGTCTTTAGTTTGTTTGTGCATTTTTCTTCAAATCAGGGGAACAAAATTTTTTTGGAGCACTTTCAGCCCAAACGGATGCTGCCATTGGATTCAAAAGGCGCTTTTTAGCTAGGATCCATATAAAATTCATCGGTTTTGGAGACAAAGCTTTGGGAGGCAATTTTTTTTCTCTTAGGCCCTTTTGTATGGTCGTACGGACGATTTCGCACTTAAAAAGTAATAAAAAATTTAAACATGTGGGCGCCACCACACAACTACCACTACGCCACTTGCGCACAGCTCGCAGTAGTTGCAGTAGGTAGTGCCGCCCCGGGCACCACCTCTGATAGCTCCTGTGCCACCCACCACTCCTGTCGGTGGCTCAACCAGTTTCCACTACCTGCAGTAGTGGCTCTCCCCAGTGGTCGACACTATTCTGCCGCTTCGGTAGCTGTAGCAGCTCCTCCGACTCCAGACCTCCACCCGCCAACTCAGTTGGTACAATTAGCGGCCACGTGCTAGTTTTGCACCACTAGGAGCCAGCGCAGGTGTGACATGTGGCACTTTGCCACGTCACAACTACCATGTGGCCTCTTTTTTTTGCTACGACAATCTCCAAATTGTCAATTTTAATGGAGTGGATTGTTGATGTCAGCATGACGTCATCAAAATCTTAGCCCTTGCACCTCTCTAGGGTCCTTTTTGACCTACTTGCAGTTTTTTGCCCATAACTTGAGCATACAGAGGTATTTTTTCGATCTGAAAGAAGCAACTGAAAGCTGGTTCTAAGACAGAGACATTGGTGTAGGTATTTTTAGGTTTTGATGCTTTTTTATTGCCTATTTTTTCAGTTGAAGTCTGAAGTTCTATTTTTGACTTTGACAAGCATATCTTTTGCGTCCCATGTCAGTTTTTTAAAAACATTATATTTTTGGAAAGATGGTTCTATGTACTTTTCATAAATGGGGTCTTTTTTCTTAGTTTTTCGCCCATGCTCTTTCTATCATATTTTTGACATTTTTGCTATATGGTGGATATCTTGAGTGTTTTAGGCCTGAGGATCGTTTTCCTGGCATGGTTTCCTTTGTTTTAGGCTGTACTATGTTTTGTTACAGCTTTTTTCAGTTATGATCATTGTAGCTATCATTTTGAAGCACTTTTATGTATCACACTGTCATAAAGTGCCATTTTTACATTTTGGGGGTCATGAACGTTGTTTTGAGTCAGTTGTACATGCACTATTTTTAAAAAGCATCATGGGGGGGATAGTTGTCTACTGTTTTAGGCCTTCTCCCTTTATCAAGTGAGTGTCCCTTCCATGACATTAGCCCCATGTAGCGTCAGTGTGACCGTGTCTTTATGGGTGTTTGTACCCATCTTCCTCTCTCGTCATTCTTGGTTTGTCTATAGGAGAGTTTGGCCCACCTTCTCAGTTGCCTATCATCACACCTGGTCTACATTAAGGGGGGGTTATGCTATTGCTCTAATGCATCCTTGGTTTGATGGTTCGATAGTGTGAACTATGTATTTAGTGGTTGATCCTATGTACAAGACGATTGCAATGGCTGGCTACCTATGCATTTCGGTGAGATGGATCATCTACCATATAGACATGCTCGATTTGTGCCTTCTTTTTCCTTGGAGATTCTTCAGATCAGCAGTTTTGTTTTTGATGGCAGAGATTTTGCGGCTTCTTCATGCTTCAGTGATGCTTCTTCATGATCACTCTTTGTTCCCGTTTTAGGGACATTCCCCTAGTTGGAGACTTCTTCAGTTCTTCACTAGGTTCTTACCTCTTTTTGGGGGAGGGTTTTTCCCACGTGTTTTTCTCTCTTCCCCCATTTTTAGAGGTTGCTCTTTTGCATTGTACATGGGTACCTAACATGGCCTAGTTTTCAGGACCCATTCTGCATTTCTTAGTTTTGTGAGCTTAAGGCATTTCCCTAAGTTGCACTTAAGGGGGGGTGTTAGAGTAAATAATTAATTCACTAATTATTTATTCTATTTACTTAAGCTTACTTAGGTAAATACATTTATTTATTAGTTGTAGTCTAGGATTTTGTTATAAGTTGTTGACAATACAAAAGTTTGTTCTCTCCTAAGTCATACTTATACTCTCATATTGTTCGAGGACTTTCCACCTAATGTGGATGTATGCTTAGTTGTCACACTTATCTCCTAGCATCTTCTAGCTCATTCTGGAAGGTTCCTTGAGCTCTTTATATTCAAGCTCCTTCATTGTATTTTAAAGGGCATTCTCATTGTAAATACATTTTCTCTTGTGTTTGCATATTCTCTCTCATGTCTGTTTAGGGTTTTTCCCTTGCTCCTTGCTCTTCCTTCCTTGGCTTCTCTTTGACAGGTTTTCGAATGCAGGTGATCTTGGGCATCTTCAAAGTTGGATTTCATCAACTCCAACAACAAAAAGGGACCAACTAGACCCATGCTGAGGTAGAGAGGTGGAGCGATAACACCACCCCTTGGGACTATAAGGCTTGTGAGCGGTAGGTAGAGGAGCTACAACCATGACAAGATCCACGAGGAGGTAGAGTGTGATCAATAGAGGAAGCAATTAGTGACATCCACACCACTGTACATGGGGCATTTTCTCAATGCTCAAGAAACTCTTGAAGGTGGGCCACCTCTAGTGCACCTTTATTAGCCTCCACTTAAATTTGAAATATACCATTATTACAAATACATGCTTTAGTGTACATAGAAACATAAGTACCCACATCACCTTGATTGAAAATGATAACATCTCAATCTTTCCAAATAGTGAAAAGGATCTCCATCGTGAAAACATGCCAAACTTGAGAGTATTTGTGAGCAATCTTGGCCAAGTCCTCCAATAGATCCATATGCTAAATAAATTGTTCAAGCCTAAAAGGTCAAAAGAAACCATGTATCCTATACACAAATGTTGATCTCTTTGGAAGAACCATAAAATGTGCATGAAAGTTTTTGATTGTTTGCAAAAAGGCCATTGAGGATCAAGAATCCCAAATGTCTAAGCCTTGAACCCACAAGAAAACCTTGAAACATGACACACCAAGAAAATAGGGCAATTTTAGGTTCTGTGGTAGCAAACCACATAACAAGGAACCTAAGCTGCAAAGCTCTCAAAGAAGAATTTAAATTCCAGTGCCAATTGAGCATGGCAACCATAGGAAAATAAGGAACCAACCAATTATAACCCATATTGGGCTTATAATTAAAGAGAGGAGTACACAAGTACCATTTCCAATCTTTCTACCAAGGCTTAGGAGAAACAACACCCAATTTATGAATCAACTACAGAGGTAAGACAAAGATCACTAAGTCAAAAGTCTGTTCATCTAGACAAGAGAGACAAAAATAGACTTGCATATCATCCCAAGAACAAAGGCTCATGGTAGTTCTAGAAAAAACATCTTGGGGAGTCCAAATGCCACGTTTGTGAAAATGTAGAGAACTTACCCCTAGAAGATTCACAAGAGGAAAGCCTTGCACATAAAAAAGAGGAGACCACCAAACGTTTTGTTGATTCATAGAAAGCCCATCACAAAAACCATTCCCATCTCAATGAATCCAAGGTTTGATAGCTTCCCAAGATCTCCAAATAATTTTATCAACAAAAGTACCTTAGATTTGATCTAGCTCTTTCATAACAAGAAGGGTTAGAAAAGTAATCCTCTTCTAAGCTTCCTTATGCAATGGAAAACCATAAAAAATACAATGATGAAGGAGAATTTTGTAAGCTTCATTGAAAAACAGAGCACAAATTCCATTTGGCACACAAAGCCAAACCTTTCTTTTGGGTGGACAAGAGTTGAAGGCCTCCAAAGTCCTTGGGAAAGCAACAAAAATCCCAAGCCACTCTCTAAAATGCATGCTGATTGCTAGAAGCCAAGATAAAGTCTTAAAGGAGAAGCTCATGCTTCAAGTAGGAGGCTTTTGAAGGAGCACAACAAGAAGAATAATAAACATGGGTAGCAACAAGGACTTTGGAGAAAATCTAGAATTTACTTGCCAGTGAAAGAGGCTTAGTGATCCAATATTCAAACTTCTTCTCAGTTTGAGCAAGAATCACATTCCAGAGATCCAACGGATTAGCCTAGGAGGCAAAAGGAATACCAAGAAATTTGAATATTTTTCCATGTTGTATCCATTTCCAACCAAAATGAGAAAAATAGAATCTAAAAGGAAAGAGTAGCATTAACAAAGGGTTTTGTGCCATTAAATAGTTGACCCAGAAGCAAGAAAAAAGGTGTTGAGGCACTAGAGAGTGACTTTCACATTCTCCTCAAGTAAGAAAAGAAATATTCACAAAGTTCCCACTAACCAATTGGGTAGGTGAATTAGCAAGGAAATTCCTATGTCAGAACTAGCTAAGATAGAAATATTAAGTACCCAAACCCTTTAGAAACAATGATATATAGAGCAAGAATTGGGGGACACTCTTAGAAAGTACATCTAAAAAGCCCAAATGTGTGAGATTTTCTACTACGAATAGTGATACAAACATGGGCATCATCAAAGAACATATGAATAGATTGAATAAAACTAGGACCAAAGCCAAGAGATTTTACCATAGCAAGAATAAAAGGCCATTCAATGTGGTTGTAGGCTTTAGCAAGCCTATTTTGAGAAAAATAGCCAACTACTTGGATTTCCTAGCCCATTCCATACCTTCCAAGACAACAATAATGTTTTTGAGGATGTAGTGGGATTTGATAAAACTATTTTGTTCATGAGGTGACAAATCTTGAGAGCCAAGGCCATAGTAATGATCTTGTAAGAGGCATTGAACAAGATAATAGGTGTCCAATTGAAAATATCTTTAGGATTTTGTGGTTTCAGAATGAATTTGATGTTGCCTCTATTGTGAGTTCTCCCAAGGATTGTGTAACAAGCCTCCAAATAGACCTTATGTAGGCCATGGCCAACAAGATCCCACATAGCCTTGTAAAATTTATAAGGGAAGCCATCACAAACTGGGGTTTTGTCATCAACCATGGTGAAAAAACCTCCTTGAGGTCCCACAGAGTGAGCTTTTGATCCACAAAACACCAAGGTGGGAAGGAATAATAACTAATAAATCTTGCAAGGCTTGATCTTTAGCAATTAAATTTCCTTGTGTGGTGAAAACCTATTCATAATAGCAGATAAAGGTGTGGAGAACATGAAGAAGTTTAGTAAGAATAACTTGACCCTCTTTGATCCTCTAAATCCCAACAAAGGTATGATAGACTCTAATGTCTTGAAAAAATTCTTCAAAGGCTTGATGTCCATCCTTAAGCCAGTGAAGACAAACCTTAATCTAAGCACCTATCTAATTATAGTTATTAGCAATTTGCTTATGATGCTGAGCTTGAGCAAGTCACTTTTAGAGGTTCATATCAAATGGATTCAGGATTGAGGATTCAATAGTAATGGAAAAGTCATTGACAAAATTCTTGAAAGATCTTTATTGATAAATTACAAGTTATTTTCCATAAATGTGCAAGAACCTCATAGTATAGCATATGACATCATTCCACCACTAATCCACCCACAATGAAATTAGGGCCAGGGTTCTAAACTCCACACAATTTAAATATGGGCCAACATAGATTGATGATGAAATAATGATGTGTTTGAGGTAGAATTGAGTCTTGGAAGGATACTATTAAGTTGTTGGCCATAAAATAGAAAAAAGTGATGGGATGGTGGTTTGACAATGTCACATTGACCAACAAAGTGACAAGTAAATCCCTTTCTTCAGAAATTAGAAGAAAGATTGAGTCAAGATCATAGCATGACCAAACCTCTTAAATAACTTGTTAGAACCAACTCTAAAATTACACCAAGTATGCCACACCATATCAAAATGATGATGGTTCATATTGGGATAAGAAAATCTAATTTATTGTACATATAGTACCAAGCTTCTTGCTCCCTAGCATTTTAGTAAAAATATACAACCCCATCTTAATCTGATGCCACCAAAACCATATTGAAGTCTGCATAGATGACCTAGGTGGTAGGTGATCTACAAGCCAATGTCAATATGCGCCCACTCAACAACATTATTGGGAGCATAAACATTAACAATCCCAAAGGAATTATTGTTAATAGACATCAACAGGAAAATCACTCTTTGCATGGGGTAAGAACCATGATTAACAATTGAATAATTCCAATGAAGTGAGAGAAGAAAAGCTAGACCACATCAACCAACTTTACGCTAGGAAGAATAAACAACTCTAGCATATCAGATTAAATGACAAGTTGCATTGAGAAATAACCTTGCAACTTTGACCTCATGGAGCAAAAGTACATCCAAATTGCTAATTATCTAACAAGTATCATGAACAAAATACTTTCTGTAGAGGTCTATGAGATCTCAAACATTCTATCAGAGAAAGTTCATCATGAAAACTCTTGCATGTCATTATTGTCCCTTAAGGAGGAAAAGCTATTATGTAAAAGAGGAACAATGAGAGTGAAGGTGATGAAAGGATCATTACCATCAACAAGCCTATGCTTATTAGAGCCACCATCTATAGTCTTTGTATGCCCAGAAGGACTATGAGAGCATTGCAAAGAGGTAGAGGTGCTAATAGTGCAAGATACTTGAGGTGTGTGCACCCAAGGAGGCCTCATATATGATGCAGAAGTTTCTTTCCTTACAACAAGGGTTGTACTAGGTGTCAAAACCCCTTGTTGGTTAGAGTTTGAAATGATTGCAGGTTGAGAAGTAGAGGTTTGCATAGGGGGCTAGAAGTACTAGAACCATGTTTAACTTAGGAGCCAAGGGTTGCTTTCCTTTATGGACTAAAGTAGTCCATTCTTCCTTCTTCACCACATTAGCTAGCTGAGAGCCTCCATCCTTCACATCCTTTTTGTCCTTAATAGGCTATTTCTTCTAAGGGGTGACCAATGAACAATTCTTAATCTTGTGATTCATTGATTGACAATACTAGCAAGTATTGGTGGGTTGAGATACAAAACTTTATGGGTGAAAGTATTGCTAGCCTACTAAATCTCAATAGTTTCCTTGAGGTCACATGAAAGGTCAACCTCAACACAAACTCTTCTTTAGGGACAAGCATTAAAAAATAGTTGGGTTCAAGACAAACCACCTTGCCCAAAGATTATACAATAGCTTGAACAAACAACTAGCATGACAAGAGAAGACTAGGAAACTCAACCCACACAAGGTCATGATTTATTTCATCAGAGATTGTAAAGTCTCAAGACCAGTTTTAGAAAACCAACAAGGAAGAATGGACAAACCATGGTGCATTGACAAAAATGGCATCAACATGCAATGGGCGAGAAAAAAGAAATAAAAAAAATCCCTTGGTGAGGCTTTGCACAACCTCAAGGTGAATGCCATGAGGTGACCAATATTTGGAAACCCATTCTTGCAACATGCTTTCAGTAGGGATCCTTACCAAAAAACAACTTATCAAGGTAAATTTTGCAAGCAAATCACAAGCTTTATCAAAGGCTTCAACATGGAGCACAACATTAGGAGACATCTCGTGGAAAAGCTTCGAGTTAACTTTTGAGGATATTTATTCAAAGGAGATGCTATGGGAATCCAAAGCAACAACTCCAACACTAATATCAACAACTGGGATAAAGATGGTTGGACCATGCTATAAACCTAAAAATCATGCAATAAATGTAGTATGATAGGGTATGGATGCAAGATGTGACTTACAGTACAAGGAAAACACCAAATCCTAAAAGAGCTCATGTGCAACGAAAACCAAAAATCGACGAGTCATTATAAATAGATCTTTTTCAAAGGAAAAAATATCAAACATATATTTATATAACAAAATCCAATCTATGGTAAAATCATATTGATATAGGATGCAAAGTTTCATAATAAAATCAACTGACACCAAAGAGTTCACAAAAGCCAAATGTTCTCTCAACCAATATTGTTTAGTTCAAATTTGTTCTTCTATACTTAGAAAAAAAATATACTCAAAAGAATTGAAGTGCCAAGTACAACCAAGTTGGTGCATTCCTTGCCTAAAATAATAAATAACATGATTAAATAGTAAGGCAAGAGCCTGCAACACAATGGTAACCTATGAGCCTCTCATGTGGGAGGTCTTGGGTTTAAATCTACTCAAGCTTAAAGCACAATAATAATTAATTACAACAAATAATAATAACAATTAACCTAAGCTTTAGCCCATTATGGATAAAAAAATATATGAGCAAATAGTAAACATAGGTTTTTGATGAAAACTAGACCTACTTATTAATAAATTAGATGTTAAAACCTTCACATAATAAAAAAATATAAATTATATGGTTACATAGATAATATAGAGCTTAACTATCTATGTTGAACCACATGCAAACTTAATAGGGATAACATAAGGAATATGTGAACCTTTCATATCTTTTTTAATAAAAAAGTTTCAAAATTGTTATAGTTTCCATGCCTTTGGGTTGGATTCCTAAGGAAAATCAAAGTCTATAACTTGGTGTCTCTCAAATTTATCAAAATGGTGTATGCGATATGTAAATAGTCTAAGTATGGATAATATTTATTTTCTTATAAGTGAGATTTTAATATCAATTACTTTTAAAACTCTTAGTGGAATATAACTTATTATATAATTATATATTTTTTGATAGGTAAGAGGTCAAAGCCAATATCAATTATTATTATTTATTTATTTAACTCAAGTAGATTCAAATCCGTGATGTCCCAAATAAGAGGCTCACAATTTACCATTGTGTTGTAGGCTCTTGCCTTAACTTATTATATAATTATTAATGCAAGTGGAGTTGCAAATTAATAAATATATAATTGTGATTTAGTTATATTTTAAGAGAAGCTATAGTGGAGTTCACCATATAACCATCTAGTTATGAATATTTAATATTATAAGGGAAATTTTAGATAACTTAATTAAAATTAAAATTTCAAATTTGAGTTATCTCTAGTTGCATCTTGAATTAAAGGAAAAGTAAATATTAATATTGTACTTAAATAGAAGTCAAATTATATTTTAGAAATGAAATTGATATTATTATTTAATCTAATAATATGCATTTATGTTATTAATTAAATAATTCATGATTTAAGATTATTTAAATTAATAACATGATATTTTATATGCATAAAGGGATTTGACATTCAACTACTTATTGATTTAAATGAGTATATGAACATGTATATTCACTCATTTGAAGGAAATGAGACTTCACCTCTCGAGTCTCCAAAATCTTCAACAACTACTGAGTTGCATACAGTGCAACCTGAGTCATAGTCTAAAGGACCTAAGTCACAGTCATAGGGTATTGAGCTAGTTCAAACTGAGTCTAATGGACCCAAGTCACAAATAGTGGGACCCGAGCCTAACATTGAAGTTCATGATGAAACCAATGAAAGTCATCCATTATCCAAAATGCCTGTGTTAGCAAGATATTTCAGAAGGCATCATGCACCTGATCAGATCATTGGAGACAAATATGAGGGAACCATGACACGAAGAAAATTAAAAGGTACATGTTTGCTTGCTAAATTTAAACCTAGAAATGTTAAAGATGCATTGGAAAATGAAAGTTGGGTTGAGGCAATGAATGAAGAAATAGAACAGATTGAGAGGAACAAAACTTGGACTCTTGTTACTAGACCCAAGGATAAAAATGTAATTGACACAAAATGGGTGTTTAGAAATAAGTTGAATGAAGATGGAGAAGTTTCAAGAAACAAAGCAAAATTAGTATGTAAAGGCTATTCTCAAGAAGAAGGTATTGATTATGGTGAAACTTTTGCTCTGGTTGCAAGATTAGAAGGTATGAGAACTTTACTAGCATATGCAACACATAGAGGATTTAAAGTATATCAAATGGATGTTAAATCTGCATTCTTGAATGGAATTCTTGATGAGAAAGTCTACATTGAACAACCAGAAGGTTTTGTGGATCCTAATAAGAGAGACATGGTTTTCAAATTACACAAAGCATTATATGGTCTCAAGCAAGCTCCCAGAGCTTGGTACGAAAGACTACATAACTATTTGTTATAGATTGGTTTCCAAAGAATAAATGATAACAATAGTTTGTATATCAAAGAAATATTAGACAAGAAGATTGAATTGGTAGAAATATTTGTTGATGATACTTTATTCATAGGGAATGATGACTTATGCAAGAGATTTTCAGAAGAAATGAGCAAAGAGTTTGAGATGTCTATGTTTGGTGAGATAAAATTCTTTGTTAGGTTGCAGATACAACAAAGCAAAAATGGTATCTACATTACTCAATCCAAATATATTAAGGAGATATTGAAGAAATTTGGAATGGAAGATTCAAAACCTGTTGCAACCCTTATAATAGTGGACATAAGCTCTCCAAAAATGATGATTCCAAAGAAGTAGATAAGACCACATACATATCAATGGTTGGAAAATTGTAGTATGTAGTTCACACAAGGCCTGATATTGCTTTAGCAGTTGGAATAGTGGCAAGATTCTTAGCAAATTCTAGAGAAAATTACATGATGGAAATCAAGAGAATCATGAGATATCTGAAAGGTACTCAAGACTATGGCTTATGGTACAAACTTGGAGGCAATTTAGACTTAAAGGTGTTTACCGATGCTGATTGGGCAAGTAGTATTGATGATAGAAAGAGCACTAGTGGTGGAGCTCTCTTTCTTGGTAAAAGGCTAGTGTCTTGGACAAGCAAGAAGTAAAATTGTACATCTCAATCCACAACAAAGGCAAAATATGTGTCAGTGGTAGTTAATTGTTCAAACATTGTTTGGTTCAAGCAACTGGTGGTAGTTATGAAGATATAAATCAATGATCCAATTTTTATATACTGTGATAACACAAGTGCAATCAATATATCAAAGAACCCAGTAATGCATTCCAAAACAAAGCATATTGCTATAAAATATCATTTCTTAAGAGAATTGGTGTAGGATAAAAAAGTCAGATTGGAATATGTTAATACAAAGGAATAGATTGCAGACATATTCACCAAGCCATTACCTAAGGATGCATTCTTGTATCTAGGAGGTAAGCTAGGGGTCATTCCCCTATCTGAAGTTCATTAAATGAAGTTTAGTGATGCATCAACCATAGTATATTGAAGATTAATCAGTTGATGCAAAATTGGCAAGGTCATATTGCAAATGAATCAGTACTTGAGGTACATTGATAATGAATTATTTTCTTTGGCATGTGTTGTCAAAGAGGGAGAAGTTATACTGTCATATCGCATAAGAAATTTCTCTAAGAAGAAGAAGTTTGTAGTAAGAGGGAGACGTATTCATAAGTTTTCTAACATAAAGAGAAATCTAAAGATACGATAGAGCTCACACTCATAGAGGGCATTCTCATGGATGAGAATTAGAATGAAACTAAGGATATGTTTCTTACTTTATTATTGCTATAAAATTTTATTGTGCTATGACATGTTGTGTTGCCATCAATGCCAAAGAGGGAGATTGTTGGATACAATTGATTAATTATGTGTTGTCTTTGATGTTACACAAATGTCATATTAGTCTTTGTCATTGTATGCCGAGCTCACTCGAGCATTGAAGACATTTTTTTGTGTCTACCAAGCATTCCTATGTTTTCCTAGTTCAGAAAGTAGTGTCTATCGAGATAACTCGAGCGTTGAAGGAAAGTGTGTTGAAGATGAGTGTTAATCGAGGTCACTTGGCTAATGAAGAAAAGTTGGATGGAACTAGTGTTGACCGAGTTCACTCGGTTGCCAAAGGATTTTGTAAGTTTGCAGTGTTAACTGAGCATCTGTTGGTTAACATAGGAAATTGTTTCTAAGTTAGTGTCTACCAAGCTGGGTTGACTAACGAAGAATTTTCTTATTTTGGAATATTAAGCTTAATTGATTTATCTATTGGTTCTAGCCAACTGAGATTATGAATATTGATTATTCTAAGTTATATTTTAGTCGACTTGATAATGTGGATGATATAAGGTCAAGTTTGAATGTAAAATATGGATGAATGGAAGAGTGTATGAGCGAATTGAAGATCTGATAATGAGCATAAGAAGCTAAGGATAAGCAGAATATCCTTGTGGAGTTGAAAAGACATATTCAATCAGAGAGGATCAAGTACAAGCTAGAACATAGATATGTAATCAGCAATTTAGTTACATTCAATTCAAGTCATCTCATTGTTACTTTCTAACCATTGTAGCAGTTATCTAAATCTCTTAACAGAGTTAGCTTAATAGCTATTTGTAAATCCTCTAACAAGGTGGCAATTCTATTGAATTGTCTCAAGACCTTTGACAAGGCCACTCCTAACAGGGTGATTAAATCCTCTAACACAGTCACACCTAAAAATGTGTTTTGTAACCTTTAACAAGGTTGGCTCCTAACAAGACTCACTTCAGAAGAGTGAAAAATAGTAACTAGTTGCAATTGGTGGTTTTCCCAAGTTGAGTTTCCACGTTAAATCTCGGTGTCAAATGTGTTCATGCTATTTAATTTTATGTATTTGCAACTAAGTTAAAGTAATAGTAATCACAAATAATATCTAAATATTTGTATGTTAATTTTTACCGAGAAAATATAGTGTTTATCAAGTTACAACATTTTCTTTGTTTACTGAGCATCAATAGTATTGAGTTTCTAGAGTTTGTTTTTGTATTGACATCTAAGGGATCTGGGATTTATTTTAGTGGTAACTAATTCACCCCTCCCCTCTCAGTGACTCCTCTTATATTTACAACAATTGGAATAATTTAGTTCATTTTCCCAAAACTGTCTCAGACAAGACCTAATTGTAATTAGATCAACATAATAGAAAAATTGACCTTAACTTTAAGCTTCCCAAAATGACTTTACAAACATGTTAGTGTTTTGGATACCCTTTTGAAAGGTCTTAAATATTATAGGGTTTTGGACTCCAACTCTCCTATATATTTCCTTAGCCCTAAACTAGGTATATGACAATTAGGCCTAATTAAGTCTAGTTTACAAAGAAAGTAACCTTTAGGCTTGTAATCCTTGTTGAAAATAACCATTCAATTGTATGTTTTATTTGATGTTACACAAAATGTCAAGCCTTTACTAAGTAGTTAGTGTAAGACGAGCTCACTCGGGCATCAGAGGCAATTTTTTGTGTATGCTGAGCATTCTAATTATAACCAAGCTTAGAGTTAGTATCTACCAAGCTCACTTGGGCATTGAAGGTAGATCTTGTATTAACTAAGTTCACTTAGTTACCAAAGGAAATTTAGCATGAATCATGTGTTAACCAAGTTCACTCGATTAACAAAGAAAAGTTAGCATAGATCCTATATTAATTGAGTTCACCTAGTTACCAAAGGAAACTTAGCTCAAAGTTAGTATTGACCAAGTTGGGTTGGTTAACAAAGGGTTTCTCTTTGTTGATCGAGTACTCAATTCTATATTAGCTGACTATCAATATATTGAGTTTGATGGATTTATTGGTTAATACTAGCTGACTTAAGGGATGCAAATTGTTTGATTACAAGTGTATTCAAGTTGACTTGACAAGGTAAATCATATAAATGAAAGGTCAAGCTGAAGATTGAAGAATGAACATGTGGAATAGAAGAAGATGGATAAAGGAAGAAAATTAGAAGGATATTTGTAAGAAGGAAGAGTATCCAAGTTGACCAAGCTATAAAGAACAATATGATCAAGGAGGATCAAGTAAGAAAGCCAAAACTGAAATTTGAATCAACAAAGTCAGTTACATTAGCAATCAGATCAAGTCATTATTACTCTCTAATAATTGTAGTAGTGAATCAAATCTCCTAACATAGTTAGCTCAACATCTATTTTGCAAATCCTCTAACAAGGTGCATTTCTAGATTTAAGTGTCTGAAGATCTCTAACAAGGCTACTCCTAATAGGGTGAATTAAATCCTCTAATAGGGTCACACCTAATAGTGTATTTTGTAACCTTTAACAGGGTTGGCTCCTAACAGGGCTCACTTCAGAAGAGTGAGAAATTGTAACTAGTTGCAATTGATGGTTTTCCTAAATTGGGTTTCCACGTTAAATCTTGGTGTCTCTTGTGTTCATGTTCTTTCCTTTATGTTTGTGCAATGAAGTTAATCAAGATTGATCACATTAAATATTTTAAGATCATTTATTTAAGTGTTTACTGAGTGACAGTAATATTTAGTGTTTACAAAGTGATAGTAATATTAAGTGTCAATTGAGCTACAACATAATACCTAGTGTTAACTAAGTTTCAAAAAGGCTTTGGTTTTATATTGTCTTGACATCTTAACGAGATATTAGATTAGTTTTAGTGGTAACTGATTCACCCCACCCCTCTTAGTTATTCCTTTCCATTTCCAACAATTTGTATCAGAGCTTTTGGTGCTTGCAGAGAAGGTTTCAAGGACCTAAGATAAAGATAAAGATGTCTTACAGAAGGGAGATTCCTAAACTGAACAAAGATAATTTCCAAGCATGGAAGGAACTCATGAAGCTACATCTAGAAACCATTGGAGACACATGCTTGAAATACCTAGAAAACAACTATGCGACACCTGCTTGACCCTTGTCTATGGATCAAATTGTGCAGAAGAAGAATCATAACATAATGATGATTGACATTGCCTCTACTCTCAACTATGCTAAATTTGATGAAGTCAAATATTGTCCTACTACTCATGAAATGGGGCCAAGTTGAAAGATATCTATGGAGGAAAATTTGATGTGAAAAGTGATGAAGGCATATTCTTAGGACACTCTAGCAAAAGAAAAGCATATAAATGCCTAAATCTTACTATTTACAAGGTCATAAAAAGTGCATATGTAAAAATTGATGAGTTTGCAGAAAGAGTGAAGAAAAAAGAAACAAAGAACTTGAAAATCATAGAAACTTTGTCTACTTTGAACTTGATATTTTACCTAAAGTTCAAGAAAATGCAATTGGAAATCAAAAGTCTTCACCACCCGAGTCCCCTAAATCTCTAGTTTAACCCGAGTTGCAACTAGTGCAACCTAAGTCATAGTTTTAAGGACTTGAGTCATAATCAAAAGGACCCAAGTTTTAGCCAATGCAAATTGAGTCACAGTCTGAAGGACCTGATTCATAGATAGTGGGACCTGAGCATGATTTAGAAGATCATTTTGAGAATGGTAAATTGAGTGAAATAAGTTCTAAATCCAAAGAGAAGGTACCTATACTTGCTAGATATGTTAGAAGGCATCATGATCCTAAGAAAATCATTGGTGATCAAATAAAAAGTACAATGACAAGGAACAAACTAAAAAGGTACATGTTTTCTTACTGATTTTGAACCTAGAACTATTAAAGATGCATTAGACAATAAAGTTGGATTGAGGCAATCAATGAAGAGATTGAACAAATTGAAAGGAATAAAACTTGGACTCTTGTTTCTAGACTAAAGGAAAAAAATGTAATTAACACAAAATGGGTATTTAGAAATAAGTTTAATGAAGATGGAGAAGTATCAAGGAACAAGGCAATGTTAGTATAAAAAGGATATGCTCAAGAAGAAGGTATTGATTATGGAGAAACTTTTTCTCCTATTGCAAGACTAGAAGGTGTTATAACACTACTTTCTTGTGCTACACATAAAGGATTCAAAGTGTATAAAATGGATGTGAAGTCATCCTTCTTGAATGAAATCCTAAAAGAAGAAGTCTACATTAAGAAACGTGAAGGTTTCATAGATCCTAACAAAAGGGATATAGTTTGCATATTACACAAAGCTTTATATGGTCTCAAACAAGCCCCTAGACCATGGTATGAAATATTGCATAGTTATCTAGTAAGAATTAGTTTTCAAAGGACAAATGACAACAATAATCTGTACATCAAGGAAGGACCAAAAAAGAAGATATTAATGGCAGAAATTTTTGTAGATGATATATTATTCACTGGATATGATGACTTATAGAAATCCTTTTATGAGGAAATGAGTAAAGAATTTGAAATGTAAATGTTTGGAGAGATTAAATTTTTTGTTGGCTTGCAAATTCAACAGAAGAAGGATGGTATTGACATTACTCAAACAAAGTACATCAAGGAGATATTGAAGAAATTTGGAATGGAGGATTCTAGACTAGTTGGAACACCTATGTCTATTGGATATAAGCTTTCCAAAAATGATGATTCCAAAGAGTTAGATCAAACTACATATAGATCAATGATTGGAAAAATTTAGTATGTTGTACACACAAGACCTAATTTTGCACTAGCAATTGGTATGGTGACAAGATTTTTTTCTAATCACTACTTCCTACCCAATCAACATCAATTCAAAGTTGTCTTCTTTCTTATACCACAATCCATAATATTCAGTACCTTTTAAATACTAGTAGTGGAACATTCTTTCTTAGAAAAAGGCTAGTATCTTGGACAAGCAAGAAACATAAATGCATCTCTTAGTCTACAGTAGAAGCATAGTATGTTGCAGCAATAGTTAATTATTCCAACATTGTTTGGTTCAAATAATTGTTGTCAGGTATGAAGGAAGAAATCAAGGATCTAGTTGTTATTTTATGTGATAAAACTAGTATAATTAACATATCCAAGAATCTAATGATGCATGCCAAGACAAAGCACATTGCAATAAAATATCATTTTCTAAGAGAATTAGTGCAAGAAAAAGAGACGAGATTGGAATATGTGAATACAAAAGAACAAATTATAGACATACTCACCAAGATATTACCTAAGGATGCATATTTGTATCTAAGAGGTAAGATAGGGGTCATTCTCCTATCAAAAGCTCACTAAATAAAGATTAGTGATGCATCAATTGAGCATTTGAAGATAAGTCAAGTTGATGCAATATTGTTAGAGAAGATTGCATATGAATTAGTACATCAGGTACATGGAAAATCCATTGAATGTTGTCTTTGACATGAGATATCAAAGAGGAAGAGTTTGTTGTCATATTAGAGAAAATTTGAGGAGTTTATCAGATAAAATTTGGGAGAGTTTTGGGAGAGTTTGCTGTCATATTAGAGAAATTCTAGTAAGAGAAATCAAAGAATCATTCCAAAGGGAGAGATTGATGTCAAAGGGAGTTCTCATGTATGAGAATCAAAATGAGACTAAGGATATTATCCTTACTTCTATTTTTCTCTAAAAATTTCCTTCTATTATGACATATTGTGTCGCCATCAATGCCAAAGAGGGAGATTGTTAAAAATAACTATTTAATTGTATGTTGTCTTTGATGTTACACAAAATGTCAATCCTTTATGGAGAAATTAGTGGAAGCTGAGCTTACTCAAGCATCAAAGCTAGTTTCCTATGTATGCCGAACATTCTAGTTATAACCAAGTTCAGAGTTAGAATCCACTGATCTCACTTGGGCATCAAAGATAGATCCTATATTAATCAAGTTCACTTGGTTACCAAAGGAAAGTTACCATGAATCCTGTGTTAACTGAGCTCACTCAGTTACCAAAGGAAAGTTATCTTGGATCCTATATTAAGAGAGTTCACTCGGTTACCAAAGGAAAGTCAACTCAAAGTTAGTATACAGACCAATTTGGGTTGGTTAACAAAGGGTTTCTCTATGTTGACCGAGTACTCAATTCTATATTAGCTGACTACCAACATATTGAGTATGGTATATTTATTGGTTAATACTAGCCAACTTAAGGGATACACGTTGTTTGATAAAAGGTGTATTCAAGTTGACTTGACAAGGTAAATCATATAAATGAAAGGTCAAGTTGAGAATTGAAGACTGAACATATGGAATAGAGGAAGATGAATAAAGGAAGCAAATTAGAAGGATATTTGTAAGAAGGTAGATTATCCAAGTTGATTGAGCCGCAAAGAAGAATCTGATTAGGGAGGATCAAGTAAGCAAGCTAGAACTAAGATTTGAATCAACAAAGTCAATTGCATCAACAATTAGAGCAAGTCATTGTTACTCTCTAATAATTGCAGTAGTGAATCAAATTTCCTAATATAGTTAGCTTAAAAACTATTTTGAAAATCCTTTAACAAGGTGGCATTTCTAGATTGAAGTGTCTGAAGACTTCTAACAAGGCCACTCCTAATAGGGTGAATTAAATCCTCTAACAGGGTCACACCTAACAGTGTGTTTTGCAACCTTTAATAGGGTTGGTTCCTAATAGGGTTCACTTTAGAAGAGTGAAAAATAATAACTAGTTGCAATTGGTGATTTTTCCAAATTGGGTTTCTAAGTTAAATCTTGGTGTCTCTTGTGTTCATGTTATTTCTTTTATATTTTTGCAACTAAGTTAACCAAGGCTAATCACATTAAATATCTTAAGATCATTTATTTCAGTGTTTACTGAGTGACAATAATATTTAGTGTTTATTGAGTGATAATAATATTCAGTGTTAACTGAGCTACAACATAAAATCTAGTGTTAACTGAGTTTTATCAAGGTTTTTGTTTTATATTGTTTTGACCTCTTAATGAGATTTTGGATTTATTTTAGTGGTAACTAATTCACCCCTCCCCTCTTAGTTACTCCTTTCCATTAGGCCTAATTAAGTTTAGTTTATAAAGAAAGTAACCTTTAGGCTTGTAATCCTATAAAAATTGGTTCAATAGTGTTTCCATAACTTCTAAACACCAAAGAAAACATTAGATTATTGAGATCTAGTTCCCCTTTCATACATTGAAAGTTTTATTTTCATACTGGTTGGTCACATTGAGATGCCCTACAAAAGCTTGAATGTTTGACACCTTTATTAAAGTTTCCCACTCTGATATTTTGGAATCATGTAGTACACCCACTCTCCTTTAATTTATCTAAAGGTTGTTAAATTAGAATGGAGAAATTTCAAAGAGAGCCAATTTTGTTTAGAAGCCCTAAGACATTGAGGGTTTTAGACTTGTTGCTACAAAATGGGTTCAATCTTCCTCACTTATACCCCATATTTATTCAAAAGATCTTAAGGATGATCTTAATTCATGTCCTCATGTAATTAAATGATTAATTCAATTAAATAAACCCAAAAACCAAATAACTACACAAGAACACATGATTTCCAAGCAATTTTAGTTATGTCTTTATTGCTCACCACCTAGAAGTACATTCACTTGCCTCTAGTCACTCAAAAGGGATTTATATATGAAAAATCTATTCCAAAAAAATTAATTTCAAAAAATATGACTATTGGAGCTAATCTTGGCATCATATTGTGCAATAGTGTCAAAGTTGTCACAAATGTTGCAAACCAACTTTTTACCATATTGCAACTTTTGACCAATTTTGGCAATTGGGTTCCTATAACCTAGGATTTGATTCAAATCATGCACATAGTCATTAAAACATAAAAAGAAAACAAATCTTAACTCTCTTACCATTCTACTAATTCTTTGACCATATTTGACCATGTAGGCTTATTGATGCCAAACATGTCAATGGTATTACCAGTGGGTTTTACTACATTATAATCTTGGTTCCAATGACCTAATGATATTTATAACCTAATTACATCCTTCCACATAGAATTCCATGGGTCTTCATGAGTTTTAATCTTGTTCATGGGGTCCTCCCACACCACTCCCTTTGTCTTCCCCTCTTTTAAATTATGGTATGGTCACTCACCCAATGTAAAACATTTCAAAGTATTTGGTTGTAAATGCTTTATCCTTAAAGATGCTAGAAATGGAAAATTTGATGCAAAGAGTGATGAAGGCATATTCCTTGGTTACTCCACTAGAAGTAAAGCATATAAGTGTTTGAATACTAACACTAACAAAATTGTGGAAAGTGCAAATGTAAACTTTGATGAGCATATAGAAGTCCAAGCTAAAGAACCAAAGAGAATGAATGAATACAAAACCTTTGTGTATTCTTATGAAGGAATGCCTGTTGATGAGGATGTTGTCAATCAAATTGAAACTCAACAACAAATTTTAGTTTCAGCTGAGTCACAACCAATGAATGCTGAGTTGCATTCAGAAGCTGAGTTATAGAATGAAGAAAATACACAATCTAATCCCGAAGTTAGTAAACATGAAAGAGATGAAGAACAACCTGACAATGAAGTGCATAGTGATCCTGAATCTGAAAGATCAAACATGGAAACAAGGACAGAACCAAGATTATCCAAATATGTAAAAAGACATCACCCTGTTGAACAGATAATTGGTGACAAAGATGCAAGACCAATGACAAGGAATAGACTGAGATATGAATCATGTCTGATCAACAAATTTGAACCTAAAACAGTACATAGTGCATTACAAGATGATGACTGGTATAAAGCTATGGAAGAAGAGATTGATCAAATAAAGAAGAACAAAATCTGGAGTTTAGTTCCCAGACCAGTTGACAAAAATGTGATTGGCACCAAGTGGGTATTCAGGAATAAGCTAGATGAGAATGGTGAGATTACTAGAAACAAAGCTAGACTAGTATGCAAGGGTTATGCTCAAGAAAAAGGACTAGACTATGGGAAAATATTCATCCCTATTGCTAGAATGGAAGGAGTAATAACTTTACTTGCATACGCTGTATACAAAGATTTCAAAGTTTATTAGATGGATGTAAAGTCTACTTTTTTAAATGGTATACTAGAAGAAGAAGTCTACATTGAACAATGAGAGGGATTTGTTGATGAGAACAACAAGGATATGGTTTGTAAACTACATAAAGCACTCTATGGTCTGAAACAAGCACCCAGAGCATGGTATGAGAGACTTCACAAGTATTTAGTACAAATAGGATTTGAAAGAATTGATGATAACAGAAATATGTACATCAAATCAGACGAAGGTAAGGATATTATTGTATCTAAAATCTTTGTGGATGACATAGTGTTTGGAGGAGAGGAAGTGCTTTGCAAAGGCTTTGCTGACAAAATGAAACATGAATTTGAGATGTCTATGTTTGGAGAAATCAAAATTTTTGTTGGATTGCAAGTACATCAAGTAAAACATGGCATATTTATGACACAATCAAAGTACATCAAAGAGATACTTAAAACGTTTGGATTGGAGGAGTCCAAACTAGTCAGCACACTAATGGCAATAGGAAATAAGCTATCCAAAAATGATGAATCAGCTGAAGTCAATCAAACAATGTACAGATCCATGATTGGAAAACTACAATATGTTGTACATAGCAGACCAGACATAGCATTGGCAATAGGAATAGTGGCTAGATTCTTTGCTAATCCCAAAGAAAATCATCTCATAGCAGTAAAAAGAATAATGAGATATCTTAAAGGAACTGATAACTTTGGTCTATACTACAAAAAGAATGGAAAGTTTGAACTCAACGCATATACAGATGCAGATTGGGGAGGCAACATTGATGACAGAAAAAGCACAAGTGGAGGTGCACTATTTTTAGGTAAAAGGCTAGTTACTTGGACTAGCAATAAACAAACCTGCACATCCCAATCAACTACAGAATCAGAATATGTAGCAGCTGTAGTAAATTGCACAAACATTGTGTGGCTCACACATCTATTGAAAGGAATAAAAGAAGAGGTAACTAAACATGTGATACTGTATTGTGATAATACAAGTGCTATAAACATATCCAAGAATCAAGTAATGCATACAAAAACCAAGCACATTGCAATCAAGTATCACTATGTTAGAGAATTGGTAGAAGACAAACAAGTGAAGTTGGAATACATTCATACAAAGGAACAAACCATTGCCCAAGGATGCTTATGAATATCTTAGAGGCAAGTTGGGGGTAATACCCCTAACTCAAGTAGTTTAAAGAAACAAGGATGCTGCCCTGCATCAACATGAACAAATCATTGAAATATCAGAAGAATGATGTAGAGGATGACAGCAGGAGCAGAAACTCCAAATCAGTCACAAGCATGGTGACAAAGGGAGAAGACATCAAGAAGCCAAAGCTTATATTTTGCATGATGAAGATGCTAAATCTTTGGCATTTATGTCAAAGAGGGAGAAATATACAAAAAACTGATCAATACAAAGCAAGAGGGAGATATGTATGAAAGAGGGAGATATATGAGATTAGTAGTAAAGATGCAGCAACCAAGAAAAGTAGCAGACAATACCAGAAAACATATACAATCTTTGTGGTAACTAAGTTGATCAATTGATTAGTTTGGTTTTCCATCAATGCCAAAGAGGGAGATTGTTGGAAATGATTGAAAAGATCATGAGGAAAATTGTTGGAATGATCATATGGAATTGGTAAAGAATGTTCTCAATCATTTTTTTGTCATTGATGTCAAACTTGCTACTTGCAGGAATGACAATTGCTTTAGTGATCCAAATAATATCAAGTGGTTGATTAACAAGGGGGAGGCAATCAATAAGATGTAAGTAGAACACCTAGAGAAGGGTTGAAGTTATGATGTTGTAATGAATTATGAGGATCAGCTAAGTCATTAATGAAATAGTGTATTCATGACATAATCTAAGACATAGAGAATAGGCACATTGAAACATATCAAAGATGTAAGGTTTTAGCTAAGAAATTTGTAAAGCCTAACTAAAGTTCATTAGAAAGAGGGAGCCGAGCAAGCTAGTAGGTGTCGAACAGATTCCTAGTTGAAGCCAAGCAAGTTCAACTTCAAGTGCTGAGTGAACTTCAGATGCTGAGTGAACTTCAAGTGCCGAGTGAACTTTAGATGCTGAGTGAACTTCAGATGCTGAGTAAACTTCAGATGCTGAGAAAACTTCAGATGCCAAGTAAAATCAAGTGCTGAGCAAAAACAAATGCCGAGCATCAGAAAACCAATAGTGCCAAGTAACACAAAGATGTCGAGCATCAGTAAACCAATAATGTCGAGTTGCTGCATTATTTTGAAAATAAAAAATTCGCTAGATCTAAGCTGACAAGGTTGTTATCTAGAAATTTGTGAATTAAATGGAAGATAAGAATGATGAGTTGGTGGCATAGAACACCATGTAGAACATTTTTGGAGATTAAAACTGGAGTCTAAACGAAGTTTCTAGATAAGAGCAAGATATAGGGTAGATACATTGTATCCTACCTAATCAATTTTGAAACCCTAAAGTTGGAAAGGGAGAATCGAGTGGCAAAGGCAAACCAAATTTCTATTTAAGGAGTCATAAGGTCATGAAGTAAAGAGAGGAGAAGGTGGTCGAGCATAAAAGCATAAAGTGCTAAAGGAGGTGCTAAGGAGAAAGAGAGCATAGTTACTCTATTTCGATAAGGAGACCCCATATATGATCACATTGACATGATGAGTAAGAAGACTTAAGGAGATGAAGCTTGAGAGGAAGACAAGTTGTCAGAGCTAAAGTGATTAAAGCCAAGAAAAAGGATAGAACTGAAGTGAGATCTGAAATCTACAAAGTATGTTGTAAGTTTTATTAGATCAACATTCCATTATTGTTACTCTCTAGCAATTGTAACAGTTAGTTTAAATCCTATGGACTTAGGTTGGTTTAATAGCCATGAGTTAAATCCTTTAACAGGGTGAGATTCCAACTGAATGTTCTAAAGTCCTTTGATCAGGCCCATTCCTAATAGTTTGGTGAAATCCTCTAACAAGGTCACATTTAATAGTGTGTTGTAAGCCTTTAACAGGGTAGGCTTTTAATAGGGCATCACTTTAGAAGAGTGAGAATCAAGTAGCATGTTACTGGTGGTTTTTCCCAAATTGGGTTTCCATGTAAATCATTTTGTCATGTGTTAATCTTGCATGTTAATTTGCTGTAACTTGCTAAGATGGTTGATTTAAGTTTGGGTGGATGAAAAGTGTATGGATTCATTATAATTTGAGAAAAAGTATTATTAGGACATTTGGACCTTGGATAACTGATCCACCCCCCCCTCTTAGTTATTCTAAAGAATTCTAACAAATTCTACATCAATTAGTAACCCATCATCATTCTTTCTTAGATAGAAGTTACTATGAACATTACCTTTCAAAAACTTGTCAAATGTTTATGCTATCTTGCATACCAACATCTAGGTGCTTGTTTAAATCCATATAATGCCTTCTTCAATATGAAAACTATATCCTCTTTATCTATCAAAGAAAAACCATCAAGTTGTTAAATGTATACCTCTTCTTCAAGAAATCCATTCAGAAAAGCTGAATTACCATTCATTTGCTAAAGTTTTTGATTAAGGAAAATAGGATTTAACAGGGCCCTAAAACCCATACAATAAAAAGTTCAAAAATAAAGAGAATGCTTAAAGTAGCTATAGATACTAAAAGAAAACAAAAGAAACATCTTCCCACATAAAAGGAAAAGAACCAGTAAAAAAGCCAATGAGAGAAGAAAAAAAGTGAGGCCATCCAAGAAAAGCTAGGGTGCTCAGGAGATCTCTCTTAGCATTTGTACTGCATTGATTTCTAGCTCTAACAGTCTAGCCGCTGCCTCCTTGATTTCTAAGTACTCTTGGTCAAGATCCTAGGTATCCTTCTTCCTCATGTTGGATCTTGTGCACTTCCTTTAGATATTATCATGGGTCTTTTCCTTAGTGTTGTGGGGGGTCAAGTCTTGTTCCTTGCTAGTTCTGATGAGAATCTTGATATTCTCATTGTCTTCTTTTAGAAGATTGTAGCTTTTTTCTACAATGATCTGCATAGAGCTCTCTATTATTTGGACTCTATTTTTGACCTCATCTACTCTATAATCCTTGCTCTTTTCTTCCTCTAAAATCCTATTCTTGAGGCTGTAATTTTCTCTTTTAAGGTTGCACACCCTATATGCAAGGTCTTGGATTTCATTGAAAATCCATTTGGTAGTGCAAAAACTGTTGACATCGCTATTCTTAGCATTGTTGATGACATCCATATCTGGGTACTCCTTAGCTATGTCACTGAAAATGACCAAGGCTAGGTCAGTTAATTCCTCAATTTGTATTTTATCTTCATCATCCTCTTTGACTTGTGTTCTTATTAATTATTTATTAATCCCCACCTTGGCTGAGGTAGTGTCAAAGTTTCTTCACACCACATTTTTGTCTTTGCTTGTGATCGAGCACTTGTATTGGCTAGTACTAAATTCCTCAAAGCCTTGGTCATGGTCAACTCTCTCACCTTGATTGAGATAATCTTCCATCCCTTCAACCTCAACCCCCGATTTCTCCATCTTAGCCTTAGGATGTTTCCTTTTTTAGCCCTTGTATATATTAACAGAGTCCTCTTTTCTTTTCAAAATTTTGATAGTGATGGTATTCTTTCCCTTTTTTCTCTCCATGCCCTCCCCTTCCCTAATCTCCCCATTGCCTTCAACACTATCCTCCCCCATGTCCATGCCTTCAACTCTTTCATTATAGTCCTTATTAGAGGAGGAATCAAGGTCGTGCTTGGGATGAGGGCTATTATTCCTTTTATTTTCTTGTCTGATGGTTTGTTTCCTAGAGCCTCCCTTTGGAGAATCATCATTCTCTCAACTAGTGTGCATATTAAGGCTATTTTAAGTGTCTGAAGGAAAATAGTTCTCTTTTGACTCTTTAGAGTCCACTCTACCCTTCTTACCCTCCTTCTTTAACTTAATTTGTTTCCCCATTGTCCCAACTTTAAAGAACTCATAAATTATGTTGGCTTCTGATTTAATAGTTTTGAAAACAACCAAGAAACAAAACAAATGCATCTAAGGTTAGAAAATTCCTATGACAGATACACTTGACTACAATCTTGGGCCAACTATAAGTCATAACTCCTTCACTTCAGGCTCTACCAGATCTAGGTGGGTTAATCTTGAGGTTCTAATATATGGTACCAGTGCAATTTAGACATAAATCTAAACCTAATATCCACAGATGAAAACCCTTCTATCTCCTAATAACTCATGCAATAATCCAAATCTACAGTAGCTAAATGCAAATCTATGAAATTGATAAGTTGAGTGAGGGTTAACTCCTTTAGCTCTTCAACATAAAAAGGAAAAATGTTTGCTTAATAATGTTGAATTCAACAAAACCCCTCATACACACAACATGAACAAGTGATCCTGTAACCAGTTAATGCCTTATCTATTGAGAAATTCCATGAATTAATCACATACATATAGATGCTTGATACTTATTCATATATTCAGATATACAAACTATCCATTCACCTTGTAAATACACATCCATGTTCAATCTAAATCTCATTCTTACATGATATCCCCCTCAATAAACTTGCAACCTTGCCAATTTCTCTAAAGCATTTACATAACCCCTTGAGTTATAAGCAACAATGAAACAACATACAACCTTAAGGGACTACAACTATGACCTAGGCTCTTTGTTCAAAGATCATAAAACATTTAAAATTCATTGAGAAAGGAAACAAGATCTAAAATGAAACTCAATCTTCTATTGTTCTGTGTATTTATTTTCTTGAAACAATACATTCATATGCATGAAATCAAAACATGAAAACGCCTAACATATTAGAACTAGCTATATTATCTTTCCTACTACTATTCAAAGAAGAGAAATTGTTGAAGAAAATGTGGTATCAAAACTGGATCCAAAATATGGTATCATAGCAATGACTGATTTTTCTCCAAAGACTAGAACCAACCTTACAATGAGGAAAATAAAAGAAGATATAGGAGAATAGTGAATTACCAAATTTGATCTACATTTGACAAGTGTCCCCTCATAATTCTTTCCAAGAAGCTGAAAACATCTCTCTAATCTCTCCCCTCAACTGCAAAATCAAATCCTCATCATTTGGCCTCCACAAGCTCAAAATATCTTAGATATTTTGGTTGAAAGAATAATTGATTCTAATTCCTAATTTGAACTCAAAACCATAGGTTAAAATATAAACTCTAGAAGCATGAAAACTTTTCTAGAATTCATTTTAGCATCAACAGACTCCATTATTTGTTCCCCAACTGATTCTGATGCTCCATAATGAATTCTACCCCTTTTACTGAGAATGCCTCAAAAATTACAAATCTACTTATAACTTGAACCAGTGAATTGCTATGCAAAATTTGACCTCATAGTCAAAAAATTCAGCTTCTCCCAATTCCAATGGTATATTATAGGTGCCTATTTTAGACAAAAAATGCTCCTGTTATGGCCATTTGAAAATCAGGGTCCTGAACTGTGGCTTGGCATTAAAATGAATTTAAAAAAAAATTTATATAGTTAAAACTATATAAAACTTTTAAATTTATTTGAATTTTTCATTCTATGTGTTTGAAACTTCTCAATTTGATTTTACTTTTATATTCAATATTTTCTCTGCCCACAATGCCATGTGTCAAAACTTGATCTGACAATCACCTTTGGGATGCTTTTAATTAATTAATTCTTTTAATCCATTCCCATTCTCATAGCATCAAAGGTGAAATACTTTCAAACTCCCACTCTTATGCTTGAATTCATCTTTATGTTCATATGGACATATGAAGCACATTAATATATTAATATCCCCCTTTTCCTATAGAATCGAGACCCTTCTATCTTACCCTTTACATTCTCATGGGTGTGGGACCCCTTTATGCTTTTAAACTCATGCGTATCACCAAAGAGGCTTTAAGATTCACTTCTTGGGCCTACGAGGTCTTTAATTTGTGTATGGTTGGAATGCCTTTCACTTTACCTTTACGCTCCTACAACCTCAGCATAAGATCACGGACCTCTTACTTTCTATCTCCAACCTTACGGTGGGCCTTGTTGCATTGACTATGAAAATTACTGCCTTGTCTTCCCTGCCAACTATCCTTATCATCCGGGTTAGGTCGAGTCCCACAAACCAGGCTTGCAACTTCAAAAGTTGTGTCCTTGAAGACATATTTCATATTGTGTAAGTTTTTATTTAAAGACATTGAGGGGTAGTCTCCTACTCAATGTGGGATATATGCTTTAAACATATCTGCTCTCCTTTGCTTATGCTGTGTGAATGGCTTTCATGGGCATGCTTGTTCGCTGTAAGTTCCTTGAATACGTGATCTTCATTTTATGTGTGGGGTTCATATGGTGATGGGAACCTTTATTATCTACACTTGGCACATTAGTTGAAGTAGACATGGTCAAGATATCACCATGATTTTAGCAAGACTATTGAAATGGGCATAAATTCTCTTCTTTGTCTTACATGGAACCTTGCATTTTCTTTTGATTAGTGGCTTGTTTCATGTGTTGGCTTCCTCAAAATGTGTTTTTCCAAGACTAACCTGTGAGAGCCCTATATCTGAATCAAGATGTCAGTGGAGATATCTCTGCAAATGGTTTTCTCTAATACCCCTACCCCCATATGCATTGATGCTCTGCTTTAATGTTTACATGGACATTGGTTAATTTCACTTGACACCAAAAATATGATTTCTCCCATGCATGATCTCTGTTCCTGCTACCACTTCTTAACCTTGTAATTGACCATGGGTTGTGGTCTTTTCTTACTCCTCTACAATTCCATAGCCTCTGTAAGTGGACGTTTCCTGCTCCTTTGGATGCCTCTTCTTTAGCGTGTCATGGACATTTTATACCTACAAATCTTATTCCATCTTCTACTATTATGCTACTTTGCAAGGCAGCTCTCATAAAATGTGATTCCCTATTTTTGACGTTGGTTTTCCTTCAAAAAACACCATAGATTTGGAGCTGGGTGGAAGTAATTTGTTTTAAATCCAACATCCCCTTTCAAAATCTAGATATTGCTCCTTTATTTGATGCGTACTTTCTTGCAAATTATAGGTGCCTTTCTTTGTATGGTGGCTTTTTTCTTGACAAATTTTTAATTGACAAAATAATATTTTTAATTCTATGTTGATCAGCAGAAGAGGGCATGAAACCAGGTGTATCAACAACCCTGACCTTAATGCTATGAATGGTTCCCAGTATCTCCCTAACCTTGCATGTTGTTGTTTAAATGCATTAGTTTTAGATTTAGATTCATCAAAGAAATGATTATGACACTCTTACCTACACCCGATTTCCCATGAACCAAAATGTTACAAGTGAAATCCAAGTCCTCTTGCCCATCAACTTCTAGTAATGAAGTGTCCACATGTGGATGCCCATGATATGTCATATATAATTACGAGGTAATGCATTTCTTTCAAAAATTTCAAACACACTAGTCCACTGGAACACAAATTCTAATGGATTACCATTCACATTTTGATCATAAGATATCCTTCATATTCTAATGTCAGTGGTTCTAGATTTCACTACAAAGGTTTGACTTAAGACTCAAGATCCAACAAAAGTCTTTAGTGTCCAACATATTGATATACTTTTGTCAAAGTCATGCTCTCTTGTTAAGACAATCACTCTGCCTTTTAAACATATTTGAAACTTATACTACTTTATTAGGCCTATGAATTTAATCAGATCCCAAAGTGGATCCGGCTAAAAAAATTTCATTTCTAGGCACTTGATTATTTAGACCAATCCATTCATTATCTAATAATGATCAAAGTCAAATTTGACTATTGAATCAACACTTAAAAACTCATTTCACATGTCTACAACTTGTTGACTTTGTGCCCGGAGGTCCTTTGATTGGCCTTAAAAATTAACCCAAATACCTGACTAGGCTCTAAAATTTGACCCACTGATTCTTTGTTCCAAATTCTTGCACCATGTCAAATCTCGTCTCATGAATAATTCAAGGTCAAAAGATATTGACCATCAAAGTTGACTATTTAGAACTGCCTACAAGAAAAAGTGTTAGAAAATAATAAATTGCTTTTTTATTTGGCTTTGAAAACTGGGCAAATGAACACTTGGGAAAACAAAAATTGGGGCGTTGGTTCGCTATCATGAGGAGAGTATAAATATACAATTTTGGATCATGATGAATAACATGACACATTTGGCAAGAAGGCAAAGAAGGCTACTTAGAATTAGCAGATTGGAAACACTGACAAAAAAACATATTTGCGAATGGAATTGACCTGGGAAAGTGTGCAAATGGATTCGTCAAGATGTGAAAATTGGAAAACTTGGAGTATTTCTAGAGAATAATGGGAGATATAATTCATTTGATCTCACCTATCATGGATTTCAAGATATGACATCACGAACAGGGGTATTGACAAATCTACTCCTTTTGACACCAGTAAAAAGATAGAAGTCTCATTTGGAATTGCATTTGAAAATTGATCAAAAAGATTTGTCATAAGCTAAAACTTGAAACATAACACGTTTCTAACCTATAAAATGTAACATAATAGGAATTTCATCATTGTGGTCAATTGGTCAAAAGTTATGATAGGTCAAACAGGGCCTCCTAGAATTCAGAACTAATTGCATCAACATGACAACAACAAATGACCAATTTTGAGGGATTCAAAACCTAGTCAAATGGACTCTAAACAACTTGAAATATAAAACATATGCTCTTAGATATGGAAATAAGATACTCCCAAAGCAGTGAGTCATGAAACATAATTAGGTATGACATATTCACATGCAAAGTTTAACAAAATGCAGATTTGATAATGATTCAAAACAGAACTTCACGGAATGACTTGGAATGTCAATTTATCATCATGGAACGTATAGAAATAATGAATGGAAGGTGTTAGAAGAATTGAAAACCTCTTAGGCCTCAAATGGAAAACCGGGTACATAGGCATCAAAAAGTGTTTAAAGGGCTTGAAATTCTCAATGGTACTCAAAATTTGGGTTTCAATTTTGAGTCCCAAAAGGCTTTTTTTGGGGATGCATGTCCCTTGTGGGCATGGAAAGGATTCATATATCTAAAAGAAACAAACCACACACCTGACTTCAAAAACTTCTCTCTAACAACTTTATTGAAAGCAAGAAAACTACTCTTATTATGTACAAATGATGGCCCGTCATATACTTGATTCTTGTTGACCCTCTCTTGAGGTAAAATAAAATTCTCTCTCCTTAATTTCACCAAATACATCAGCACTTTCAATCATTTCATTAGGAAAAACAAAACTATTATCATCACTTCCATAATGCATATAAAAATCAAGCATACTTTCTTCATCTTGCTCACTATGAAAAAATGAATCAGCATGATCATAATAACTGACATCAAATTGAAACTGATCACCACTAACTGAATCATGGATTCCTTCAATTGGAAACACAAAAGTTTGATACTCTACTCCATTCAACAAGTTACATGAATCAATTTGTAACTCACCTTGTGCCTCTGGATGTGAAGAGTATGTAAAATCTGATTTCTCCTCATTTGCAACATCAGTACCCCATAAATTAGACTGAACATATGCTACATTTTCTTCATATTCCAACAAATGATTAGATACTAAATCACAAGAATCATCATGAAGTTTCCTTCTAACAATATGCTGATCTGTATCAAAATTTTCCTCAAATAACTCACTAGGATAAGCCACTTCATTAGTATTACTTTTCTCATCACATGAGCAATCTGAATGTATCTCGGCCTCATGAAAACAAGAAGACAATGAACCATCAACAAACCTTATCTCTACATTTTCATTCTCAACATAGAAGTCATCATGTGTATTGATGTACAAACTACCATCACATGCACCTCCCAAACTTGACAGAGCATATTTTGAAACTACATCTTCTTCAACATCAAATTTAAGAGAAAGGACTTCATCATATCAAAAGGAAGAATGTGACAAAGTAGAAACATCATTAGATAAATGAGCATATCTTTCAAAATCATGAGCCAAAAAATCAAAAATCTCCTCAACACTCAATAAAACTTCATTACTATTTTCTTTTCCCTAGCTGTGATTGTTATCTAGATGGCTTGACACATTTATAACAGAAAACTTGTTAGCAATACATTGTGAAAAATTAGAACTCTGATCATTCCATACATCTTCTTCTTTAAAAAACACCTGAACAACTGGTATCTTAACATATTCACATTCATCACTAGAAGAAAAACTCTTATTGTTGTTACACTTTTCCTCTTCCTTACAATCATCATCATAACAAGGTGAACCCACATTTTGCATATCATTGAATTGCTGATTACTATTCTTTGATTCATAAGATTAAGACTCTTCATTTTCAACATCATTTTCAATAGACTCATTTCATCATTAACATTATATTCATTACCATTCAAAGCACATTCAATCTCCATGATAAAATCTTGGATTTCAGTAATCTTTTCTACCCTTGAATTTGCTGACCAATCAATTGAATGCGACATAAAAACTTCTAAGATTACCATTAGCCATGAAGACTCCTCAGGTTTGAAAAACTCATCAAGATTCATAACTACTGATTTGAACTTCATGTAAATTTGAAATCCACTAAGACCCTTAATATCACCAATTGTATTTCTTATCATTATAATAGTCTTATCATTTTATTGGCTCCTGATTTAACAGTTTTGAAAACAACCAAGAAACTAGACAAATGCATCTAAGGCTAGCAAATTACTATGATGGATACACTTGACTGCAATCTTGGGCCAACTATAAGGCATAACTCCTTCTTCACTTCAGGCTCTGCCAGACCTAGACAGGTTAACCTTGAGGTTCTGATATATGGTACTAGTGCAATTTAGACATAAATCTGAACCTAATATCAGTAGATGAAAACCCTTTTATCTCCTAATAACTCATGCAATAACCTAGATCTATAGTAGCTAAATGCAAATCTATGAAATTCATAATTAAGTTTAGTGAGGGTTAATTCTTTTAGCTCTTCAACATAAAAAGGAAAAATGTTTGCTTAATAATGTTGAATTCAACAAAACCCCTCATACGCAGTAGCATGAACAAGTGATCCTATAACTGATCAGTGCCTTATCTACTGGGAAATTCCATGAATTAATCACATACATATAGATACTTGATACTTATTCATATATTTAGATATACAATCTATCCATTCACCTTATAAATAGACATCCATGCTCAATCTAAATCTCATTCTTACATGATATCCCCCTCAATAAACTTGCAACCCTGCTGATTTCTTTGAAGAATTTACATAACTGCTTGAGTTATAAGCAATAATGAAACAACATATAGCCTTAAGGGACTACAACTATGACCTAGGCTCTTTGTTCAAAGATCATAAAACATTGAAAATTCACTGAGAAAGGAGACAAGATCTAAAATGAAACTCAATCATCTGCTATTCTTTGTATTTATTTCCTCTAAACAATACATTCATATGCATGCAATCAAAACATGAGAGCACTTAACATATTAGAACTAGTTGTATTATCTTTCCTACTGCTGCATACAAGAGAAATTGCTGAAGCAAATATGGTATCACAGTATGAGAACACATCAAAACTAGATCCAAAACATGGTATCACAACAATGACTGATTTTTCTCCAAAGACTGGAACTAACCTTACAACGAGGAAAAGAAAAGAAGATATAGGAGAATAGTGAATTCCCAAATTTGATCTACATCTGACAAGTTTCCCCTCAGAATTCTTTCCTGAGAAGCTGAAAACATCTCTCTAATCTCTCCCCTCAACTACAAAATGAAATCCTCATCATTTGGCCTCCACAAGCTCAAAATATCTTAGATATTTTGGTTGAAAGAATAATTGATTCTAATTCCTGATTTGAACTCAAAACCATAGCAAAAAATTAGTTAAAATATGAATTCTAGAAGCATGCAAACTTTTCCAGAATTCATTTTAGCATCAACAGACTCCAATATTTGTTCCCCAATTGATTATGATGCTCCATAATGAATTTTGGCCCTTTTACTGAGAATGCCCCAAAAATTACAAATATGATTGTAACTTGAACCAGTAAATTGCTATACAAAATTTGACCTCATATTTGAAAAATTTAGCTTCTCCCAGTTTCAACAGTATATTATAGTGACTATTTCAGACAAAAAATGCCCCTGTTATGGCCATTTGAAAATCAAGCTCCTAGATTGTGACTTGGCATTAAAATGGAAAAATTTAAAAAATTATATAGTTAAAACTATATAAAACTTTTAAATTTATATGAATTTTTCATTCCATGTGTTTGAAACTTCTTAATTTGATTTTACTTTTATATTCAATGTTTTCTTTGCCCATAGTGCCATGTGTCAAAACTTGATTCGACAATCACCTTTGGGATGCTTTTAATTAATTAATTTTTAATTAATTAATTCTCTTAATCCATTCCCATTCCCATAGCATTGGAGGTGAAATACTTTCAAACTCTCGCTCTTATGCTTGAATTCATCTTTACATTGATACAAGCATATGAAGCATATTAATATGTTAATATCCCCCTTCTCCCACAACATCGAGACTCTTCTATCTTACCCTTTACGTTCTCATAGGCACGAGACCCTTTTACACTTTTATGCTCATGCATGTCACCAGAGAGGCTTTAAGATTCACTTCTTAGGCCTAGGGGATCTTCAATTTGCATATGGTCAGAATGCCTTTCACTTTACCTTTACGCTCCTATGACCTCAACATAAGATTGTAGACCTCTTAGTTTCTATCTTCGATCTTAAGGTGGGCCTCGTTGTGTTGATCGTCAAAATTAATGCCTCATCTTCCTCACCAGCTATCCTTATTTTTTGGGTTAGGTCAGGTCTCAAAAATGAGGCTTGTAGCTTCAAAAGCTATGTATCCTTGATTTCAAGATATGACATCATGAATAGGGGTATTGACAAATCTGCTCCTTTTGACACTAGTAAAAAGATAGAAATCTCATTTGGAATCACATTTGAAAATTGATCAAATGGAGTCATCATAAGCTCAAACTTGATACATAACATGTCTCTAACCTCTAAAATAAAATGCAATATGAATTTCATCATTTTGGTCAACTAGTCAAAAGTTATGATAGGTCAAACAGGGCCTCCTAGAATTTAGAACTAATTGCATTAGCATGAAAACAAAAAATGACCAACTTTGAGGGATTCAAAACCTAGTCAAACAAACTCAAAAAAACTAAAAATATGAAACATAAGCTCTTAGGTATGGATGTTAGATACTCCCAAAGTGGAGATTCATGAAACATAACTAGGTATAAGATATTTACATGCAAACATAGCCTCCTATCACTATTTGACACATGAAAATGTAGATTTGACAATTATTCAAAATGGAACTTCACAGAATGACTCAAAATGTCAATTTATCATCATGGAATGCATAGCAATACTAAATTGAAGGTGCTAGAAGCGTTGAACACCTCTTGGGCTTCAAATGGACAGCCGAGTACATAGGCATCAAAAAGCATTTAAAGGGCTTGAAATTCTCAATGGTACTCAAAATTTGGATTTCAATTTTGAGTCCCAACAAATTAAAAGTAACAGCCCCTTGTGGAGCACTAGATTCCTAGTATGCTTCTCCTTATGTTCATTGATGTTTTCATTCATATAAGAGTAAAGATAAAAGGGGATGGAAATTTTGGCCCCATACCTAAAGTCATTGAGTATAAAAAAATGGTAGGTGAATAGCCGATAAAATATCGTGTCCAACGTAATATATTTGATGATAGCCCTTAAGAAAAACCTTCATAGCAGCTTGATGGAGCTTAGGAGATAATGGGTTCCTCTCTCCACAAGCACTTTTTTCTCCTCTTGATCCTTAGTGAATTCCACCACTGCATGCCCCAAGATTTTTTGGTCTCTATAGAATTTCTTTCCTAGGATGGGAATGCCAGTGACCACAAAGATGACATCCTCAGTCACCATGAACTCCACCCCACAATTATCACAATTCCCTCATTCCAGATTTTAACCATAGCCTTGGTAACCAAGGGTTTCCATCCATGGAGCCTATCAATGAAGGTCGTAATTTACCTTTTTTTCAGTATGTCCCAATCCTTTGACTGCACACACCATTTATTGGCTTCATCTTCTAGTTCTTGCTTGTGCCTTTCACCAACCATGTTTTCCTCACTACAAGCTAGAGAACCAATTTTGAATCCCTTCAAATCCAAAGAAAGAGAGGCTCTTATCATTTTCTTGAGCTAATTTTCTAGCTTCTACACAAACTATTTGAAATCTATCATAGTATTAATTAGATAGATATGTTTGATGTGAGAAGTACAAGTGAAATTGTACTTCCACATCACATTTTTGCACATTCCCCATAAAGCTCTAACTATCATAATTAAATTATGCATCAAATTTCTAACCACCCCCTATATTATTTTAGTGATCATAATGAATTTTTAATTATAACTAATCTTCCTAGGATCCTTTCCTATTCAATCATGTCATTAATATCTAATGGGAAATTACCTTTCATCCACTTAGCCATTTCATTATACTTGATGGCCCAATTTTCCAAGCTATCCACCACTTGGTTGGTTCATGTGCCACATATATTTCTTTGAAAGTCTTGTGAAGAAAAATGCATTCCTCTATAATATTCTCTATAGTCCATGTAGCTTTTTTCTTCTCATTTAGGTAGTCAATAATATTTTTTGGATCACCTTCTAGCCATAGTTTTCTAACACCCATATCTTTAGCTAGCTTTATGGTATAGTGAGCCATTATAGCCTCTGAATAGTGATTGGTTTGTGTTCCAAGGGGAGCACCGACCATAACCATACCTTTGCCAAAATTATTTCTGATAATTCCTCACACACTAGCCTTTATTGGGTTACCTTTGGCCACCCCATCAAAATTAGCCTTATACCAACCCTCAAGCAACATCAACCATCTGTACCCATCCCTCTTGCTTTTATCCCTTTCATTGGTGCCAAAAGAGGGGATAGGACCTTTGATATTAGAATAGTTTTCCAACAAAGCATTAAGACATTTGTGGAAACCACCTTAGCCTTAGTTTCCTTATCCCTGAATATTCTATTGTTCCACTCTTTCCAAACCCCCCAATAGACACGGGGTAAGGCCCATTTCCACATAACCCTATTGTCACTATCAAGCCTTCCTTGGTTCCACTACTCAAAGACACCCAGAATCTGTAACGCCCCGCCAAGGGATCCAAAAGAATTAACCTAAAGTTTCACTTAGTTTGCTAAACATTTTTTTTTTAAAAGTAAGAAAGTATGACATACACATCAAACCAATAGTAGCGGAAGCAATAACATGAAATCATCGACAACCATACATTGCAAGTTACATTTCTTAAAGATCCCAAGATGTTGAGTCACGTTTAAATTTAACTTTTATTATCTTTTCTTATTCTTTTGCATTCAACTTTCATGCACATTAAGTTGAATTATTAAATAACTTTATTTAAAATTTCACTTGACTTCAATTCTTAATTAATTTATTACTTTAAATCTTATGTGCACTTTTAAGAAATTAAAATAACATTATTAATTTTTATAATTTAATCTTTTAATTTAATTCTTATATTTAACTCATGTTTAGATCATGCGATCTAGAATTCTTAATAAATTAATATCTTTCAAATTTTTAATTTATTTTAGAACTTAATTGATAACATATTTAATTAATTTAAATAACAATAATATTTAGCATTTATTTAAAAATGAACTCCAAATATATTATTATTAAATTAAATTAATATTATCCTGTTCTAAATATATCTTGAACTTTAATTTCCAACTTTAATTCTTTTATTTAATTAATTAATTAATTAATTAAATATAAAGATATCATAATAATTCCTTATTAAATTAAATCATTAATTAGTCTTTTTAATTAGACTTAATTTATAGAAAATACACCAAGGACTCATAAAGCAACATACGAAAACCCATCATAGTAAAATACATACCAAATCAAACAAAAGGGTTATAATCACAAAATTACATCATTTGATGCATTCGGAGGGCACTTAACTCAGATACTTGTCCTAATTATCAATTAGGACAATTGGCTAAAGGGTTTAGGATTTGGACTTAAGAGTTTATCTCCCCACCATTGAGACAGTGCGATAGGGTACGCTCATCCTGACAATTCAGGGAAGTCGATACCCGGTACCTGCAACCTGCATAAAATCCACGCATGTACAAACACAATATTCTAAGCTAAATAGGCAATGGCAGGAAGTGGTGCATCATGTAGATCCCGACTAGCAGGTGACTACGACTCCCTTCCTTAACCATATCAGAAACACCATACATAAATAAAACAACACGCACACCACACACATGCAGTATGGGGTAAGTATCCATAAGAGGCACATGAAATAATAAGCCATCTAACTAATCATCATCGATAACTAAAACCATTGAATAATCATCATACATGCACAAAATATAGAGTACCAAGTAATCTCATCATATAATAAACTGAGTGTAAACATCCTCTGATAATATCTAAAATAATAATACTACTCATCAAACATAAATTGGCCTAAAAGAGTTTGGCAATCATATCATAAATGTAGCTCGAAAAATGTAAACTAGGGGCAGGCACTACATCCACCCCCCCTAGACTTAGGCTTACTCCTGGAAGCCTATAAAAAAATAGGGATATAAATCTCGTAATCTAGATGCATCCTCCCATGTAGCTGAAGAGTCATCAGTAGGGTCCCATTGGACCCTTACCTGCTCTATGGTTCGACCCCTGAGGGTCAACTCCCACTGCTCCAGAATACGTATTGGCTCCAAAGCCAGCTGCCCGTCCTCCACCTGTAATGCATTCCAATCAAGAATATGTACAACATCAGGGATATACTGTCTAAGTACTGAAACATGGAAAACATCGTGAATGCGAGCAAGGCTGGGTGGTAAAGCAAGACGATAGGCAACTGGGCCAATCCTCTCAAGAACATCGAATGGTCCCACAAAGCGAGGTGCTAGCTTCGAGCCCTTTCCATAACGGATCGGACTCTTCCGCGGATGCACTCTCAAGAAAACTTTCTCTCCCACAGTAAACTGCTTATCTGACCTATGTGCATCAACATACTTCTTCTGCCTATCCTGTGCCGTTGTCAAGTGCTCTCGGATACACACCACCTGTTGCTCCATGTCACGAAGCATCTCTAGGCCCAACAGGATGCGATCCTCAAGGCTATCCCAACTCAAAGGTGTACGACAAGGGCATCCATATAAGGCTTGGAAAGGTGCCATGCCAATAGAACTGTGATACCCATTATTGTAAGAAAACTCCACTAGGTAGAGATAGTCCTCCCAATGAGTCTGCCTATCCATCACGTACATCCTCAACATATCTTCGAGAACCTGATTCACTCTCTCCGTCTGCCCATCTGTCTCTGGGTGATATGCTGAACTGAAGTTCAACCGCGATCCAAGATCATGCTGTAGTGATGTCCAAAATGCGGAAGTGAAAACATGATCCCTATCCGAAATGATCTTTCGGGGAATACCATGTAGTCTCACAATATCACGCATGAAGACATTAGCTACTGAAGCTGCAGTGTAGGAAGACCTGATTGGTGCAAAATGTGCCACCTTGGTCAACCGGTCAATGGTGACCATGATAGCATCATGACGACGAAGAGTCATAGGTAATCTTACTATGAAATCCATAGAGATGATGTCCCACTTCCATGAAGGAACGAGATTCGGTTGCAAAAGTCCTGCCGGATGTTGGTGTTCTGCCTTGACTCTCTGACACTCAAGACATCTAGCCACAAAATCAGCAATGTCGCGCTTCATCCCGGACCAATAGAATAAATGTCGCAAATCTGCATGCATCTTCTTGACACCTGGATGTGCCGAGTAAGGTGCACGATGGGACTCTGATAGGATCAATATGCGAAGCTCATCCAGTAGCGGCACATAGATCTTTCCTGAAAGTCTCAAAAGGCCATCTGACTCTAGGACATAGCCTGAAAACTTACCCTCCAAGGGTCTCCCTGAATTGATCTCACTGCACACCTCTAGATACCATGAATCAGTGGGGAGTGCCTGAAGTATCTAACATCTCAAATCGACACTAAGAGTCATAGATGATATCACATGTTTCCTATGACTCAAAGCATCAGCTACGACATTCTCCTTCCCCTGGATATACTTCACCTCAAAGTCATACTCGCACAAAAACTCCATCCAACGCCTTTGCCTAGCATTCAGATTAGGCTGCGTGAATATGTACTGAAGACTACGATGATCGCTATGTAGTTCAAATCTGTGTCCCAACAAGAAATGTCTCCATCTCACTAAGGCATGAACTACTGCTGCTAACTCAAGGTCATGTGTAGGATAATTCAACTCATGATCCTTGAGTTTGCGTGACTCATATGCAATCACTCGACCATTCTGCATTAGAATTGCTCCAATACCCTCAAGGGAAGCATCTGTACACACCATGAAATCACCTTCTAGATCAGGTACTGCTAAGATTGGTGCACTGGTCAGAAGCTCCTTGATTTTCTGAAATGCTTCTACACACTTTTCCATCCAAAGAAACTTCTTTCCTTTCCTCTGAAGGGAGGTAATCGGGTGTGCTATTCTGGAGAAGTATTGAACAAATCTGCGATAATACCCAGCTAGACCCATGAAACTACGAATTTCTGATACAGTAGTGGGTGCAGGCCAATCTACTATTGCCTGGATCTTCGCAGGGTCTATAGAGATACCTTTGCCTGAAATAACATGTCCCAAATACTGTATCTCTGATTGAAAGAAATCACACTTTGCCACATTGGCATAAAGTTGATTATCTCTCAAGCACTGCAAAACTAAACTCAAATGTTCCTCATGTTCCTTTTGGGACTTAGAATATATCAGAATATCATTGAGGAACACAAGAAAAAATCTATCAAGATAGGAATGGAACACCCCATTCATTAAGCACATGAAAACTGATGGAGCGTTCGTCAGCCCAAAGGGTACCACTGTGAACTCATAATGCCCGTAGCGAGTTTGGAAGGCAGTCTTATGAATATCAGCCTCCTTGATGCGAAGTTGATGGTATCCTGACTTAAGATCAATCTTAGAGAACACTGTAGCTCCCTTGATCTGATCAAATAAATCATCAATCCTAGGTAAAGGACACCTGTTCTTTATTGTCACCTTATTCAACTGTCTGTAATCAATGCAAAGGCGCAAAGAACCATCCTTCTTCTTCACAAAGAGCACCGGAGCTCCCCATGGTGATACACTAGGTCGAATACTACCCTTGGCCAAAAGTTCCTCTAACTGCAAACACAACTCACTTAGCTCTTGAGTGGTCATACGGTAAGGAGCTCTAGAGATAGGTTCCGCTCCTGGAGTGAGCTCGATGCTAAAATCAATGTTTGTCTTTGGAGGCATGCCTGGAATCTCACTCGGAAAGACATCAGCATACTCCTGTAAAATAGGGTGATCTAGGGTCTTCCTCGTAGAGTCTTCCTCATCAAGCTCATTTACCGTAACGGCAAATACCTGACATCCCTTACGAAAGCTTCGCTTAAGTTGCATAGCAGAGATCATCCGTAGGGATATAGGCCTCGATATCCCCACAATCTCAACATCCTTCCCTTGGTCATCTTGACACATAATGGTCTTCTTTCTGCAGTCTATACTAGCCCTATGAGAGCCAAGCCAATCCATACCTAAGACCACATTGTAGGAGCCAAGAGGAATAACTCAAAAATTGACTGAAGTCTCAAACCCTCCTATGCTAAGTCCACACTTATGAACTACAGAATCTGTGGAAACTTTAGTGCCTGAGGCTAGTTCCACTTGCCAACCATAATCTTGCTTAACCGACTCTAGCTTACACTTATCAACTAGAGATGGAGAAATGAAAGAATCTGTAGCACCTGAATCAAATAATACAGAGAGAGGTGTACCTCAGATAGCTCCTGTAGTCTCAACTATTGTCCCCTGATGGTCTACCTAACGGTGATCCACCGCTGCAAATACTCTATGAGATCCACCTATATTTTCGACTGTAGGCTCAGATGCTGCTGGCCTGGGTCCTGAATACTGAGATGCTCGCTGTGGGCAGTATGCTGCAATATGACCAATCTGTCCACATGAATAACATCCCATGCCTCTGCCAGATCCTCTCCCTATAGGTGGTGCATTCGATCGCTGGTGGCTACCCCTGCTAGCAAAAGACTGGTTGCTTTGTGCAGGCCGAGATTGCTGATTTTGTCTATTACGTTGAGCATTGCGATTGATCCTAGAGTTGGATCCACCGCCACCACTCTGTGCCTGAGGGTAAAATCCCTTATGCTGCTGTTGGGAATGTTGCTGAGAATACTGATTCCTCCTAGGGAAGGGAGGCTTCTTGATTCCACCAGAATTGTGGTTGCCCTTAGATCCTGCTATAGTAGGCGCTCCCACAAATCCTCCTTGCCCAAAGTTGACACTCTGCTCTACCAAGATAGCTCGATGTACCGCATCCTTGAGGGTCTTAGGCTCAAATACCTTAACACCCCCAATAAAATGGTTGTTCAAGCCTCGAATGAAATGTTGTGCCAACTGTGCTGGGTTGTCACTGAATCCCAAAAAAGGCATGAGCTCATAGAACTTGCACTCATACTCTACAACGGTCATAGTGAACTGTCTCAGGTTATGGAACTCATCTGCTCTATGCTGCTTCCATTCCTCTGGTAGGAATCACTCATGAAAAATCTCCAAGAAAATCTCCCAAGTGACACTACCCATGTCAATGCCCAACTTCTTCTCCTCAATAGTCCACCAGGTGGCTCCAAATAACTCTAGATTGGTAATGGAAAACCTCGCTTTGACATTACTGTCAAAGTCCTGCATAGTAAAAATCCTGTCAAGGGCAATAAGCCACTGCTTAGCTACATACCCAGAACCTTGCCCATTAAAGGGCTTGATCTTGGACCTCTGAAGATCCTTCATCTGAGAAGATACTATGAATCTATGTCGATCCCTCTGAGGACTCCTAGATTTGCGTCTATGCTCATGTCCAACCTGGTGTGCTCTATTATGCTCAAGAACAGGAGGTAAGCGATCAATAAGGGTTCACATAATTTTCCTCAGATCAACCTCCTCAAAGTCGGCATGTCCCTCATCGTGGTTCTCTTCCTGATGCTCACTGACATGCTCTTCCCTATTCTCTTCCTGAATGGGGCTCTCATGGATAGACTCATGAACACTAACATCTCTGCCTCGTCCACGGCCTCTGCCACGGCCAAGGCTACGGCCCCTAACGGAAGATCTCATCCCAGATACCATCCTACAATAATATCCAAGACACAAGATGCTAAAATAACCATGAAACATACTACTGAAATACATAGATAAAAGACACATGTTTTGCAAAGAAGATATTTTCAGTTTTCAGTTTACCTATAATTTTAGTTTAAGTATAATTTCAGTTTTGAAGTTTTGAGTGTTGAAGTATGAATAAAATAGGTAACTAATAGTTTATATACTATTTCAGTTCAACTAGCTTCAAGTTTTAGTTTAAGGTTTGCATTTTTATTCAACTAGTTAACACTCGTGGCGTTCCAATATACCCAGAGCTCCTAATGTAGAAACTTGGGGCTCTGATACCAGATGTAATGCCCCGCCAAGGGATCCAAAAGAATTAACCTAAAGTTTCACTAAGTTTGCTAAACATTTTTTTTTTTTAAAGTAAGAAAGTATGACATACACATCAAACAAATAGTAGCGGAAGCAATAACATGAAATCATCGACAACCATACATTGCAAGTTACATTTCTTAAAGATCCCAAGACGTTGAGTCACGTTTAAATTTAATTAAATCTAAGTCTAACAACTATCACATACATATGAAGGAATAATCAAAAAGTCCCATGTCCATAATATACATTTGTTTTGAATGCTCCTTAGCAAATTAATTCGGAATGCTCAATCATCCACTGTACATATCACAGGGTATGAAAGGCTTAAAAGAATATACATATGTAAAGATCAAGATACAACGTCCTCAAATCCATGATACAAAGTACAGTAAAAAAAAAAATATGAAACTATTCACCATACATGATACATCCATACATCCATAATGATAAAAAATCTATCAGAAAATCTAACCATCCATCATAATAATCCAAGAACATAGTGAAGGTAAATGCCAATCATGAAAACTCCAGCCACGGTGACCACGAAACGGATCTCAATGATAAGAGTAAAAGCACTACCACCCGACCGCGTGGAACCTAAATGGTCCACTCCCACCGCGCTGAGGAGATAGTCTCAAGTCCCAAATAGGATAACAAAACCCATAATCATAAATACTCTCTAAGTCCAGGAAATCCTATAAGTATGCTAACTCAAGCGTTCCTAAAAAGATCGACATCTAAATCCCAGAGGTACCACAAGACACGTAGGAAACCTAATATGCAAGCGAGAAAGTGTCATCGCAAAAGTCACGTAGAAGTTACCCGAGCAATCCTTTAGGAATCCCGGGTCCCTACTGATCCTGCGGCCACTAGTATCCTCTCGTACTGACGAGGCATACTATGGAATGCAAGGTCGTAACCAAGCATTCTCTCTACCCCATCCTAGTCTGTACTAGCACTCATGGCATGGGAGAGAACATACAATTATCTTGTTAGGTTCATTTTCTCTCATTTAGTGTAAATGTTTTCCCTTATTAAAAAAAATGACTTACAATGGGTTTCTCAAGGCAGCCTCTTAGGGCTCCGACCCCCATTGCAAGCCACTTCCCGACTCTACACATAGATAACCTACCCTAGCTCATGAACTCGTAAAACAAAGAATCATAATAAAACCATCTCAATCCTATACGAGCAACTGAAAAACATCATAAAAAGATAATCCACAAATTATATCAGTTCTTCATGAGCAACAGATAACATCAAATAGTAATCATGTAATCACGACAGTTCTCTATCAGCAACTGAAGGCATCAATGATAGGTCACAAAATCCAATGGTTCTCTAATGAGCAACCATAAAGTAATACAAGTATAACTGATCGAGACTCAGAAATGGTTAAGTTAGGTATCTCAAATATATACACCTCAGCTTCACACAAGGAAACTGGAAAGCAACAACAAATAGTAACACAAACATGTCATAGAGCACTTCATCACATTACCATGGTCAGGTTAAGAAAGATCGAAACCAAATCATCATGACATCACATTCACAACCTCAAGCCTCTGGTAACAACCTTAACTGGTCAACACTCTAGGACCACCCAAACCCCAAACATAACCATTACATAGAAAACATCATAGTTTCACAGTGGGTTTGATTGAAGGTAGATTATCGAGTTAAAGGTAAGGACCTAGTTCTCAGTTAACATATGTTTCAAGTAATTAAATTTCATAGTTTGGGTTTATTTCTAGAACACAATAGGATTTAAATTGTAGTTTTTAATTAATGTACATTTCTAGTGCAAAGGTTTCCCCACTATTACCCTTAAATTTTAATTCGATAATTAATTCAACCCACAGATATATAATTGCTCTCACGTTTAAAAGTTAATTTTCCTAACAAAAATAGTCTAAGATAACCTTTTCATTCTATTAAATTATAAAAGAAATCCCTTAATGATTATAAATAAAAAAATCATGATTTTTAACAAAAATCAATATTTTAATATCTTCTAATCTTAACAAATATTATTAGAAACATATTTAATTTAAATAGATTAAAGTTTTAATTCAATATATAAATATTATTATTAACATATCAAATTGTAAAATATTATAAAAAAATTTGATAGTAAAAATATTAATAACATAAATTAAATTTAATTAAAAACTTATATTTCTTTTAAAACAAAAACTAAATTGCAATTTATATTATTAAAAAAACACTCTTAAATCGCATGCGGACTGCATGAAAGTTTTTAAATAAAAAAAAAACTTAGCGATTTTAAAATCGCTGTCCTGCGGCATTAACCCGCTACGCAGGGTACTGCTGCGTCAGCAGTACCTGCTGCCGCAGCAGTACAGGCTGATATTTAATGCGGTCAGCAGCCGAGTTTGGGGTTGGGTCAACGAAACCCCCCCCCCCCCCCCCCCCCCCCCCCCACACACACATAAATATGTTTTTATTTCATTTTTATAATAAGACTTTGTTTTTTTATATAAATAACTATTATTATTATTTTATATATATATATATATATATATATATATATATATATATATATATATATATATATATATATATATATATATATATAAAATTGATTTCATCTATACTCTGATGGAGAAAGTAAATAAATATTATCAACCATCCCAAATTTAGAATTTCATCCTTAGATTCGACCCTTTCTCGATTAAATCCTATGTTCTTTGATTTAGAAACTAGGGTTCTTTCAGATCTCTTTTCTAACCCTGACGTGTACAGAAGATTAATTCATGAGCATTTATTAATTTTCAATATTGGAATGTTTAAACTATGATCACAGAGAATTTAGATATACAACCCATAGGCACGAAGAAGACAAGGAATAGAGAAATTGCGTAAATAATCAACGATCAATACACAAGACCCTACCTGATCCTGATGCTAATACAAAACCCTCAAAAAACTAGGGAGAATTTGCTCCCCTTCAATAACTTTCCTCTGAAAAACTTTCCTAGAATTCTCCTTCTGAAATTCGCTGTCAAAAGATGTCTTCCAAAATTCTTGTCCAAATTCGTCTCTCTAAAAAAAATGAACCCCCAAAGTTGTGATAAGCAATTTCTCCTCCATTCGGGGCACTAATTGTGCGTTTACCCGAGAAGACTCTTTGCACAACTCAGTTAACTCCAATTTAACTTTTATTATCTTTTCTTATTCTTTTGCATTCAACTTTCATGCACATTAAGTTGAATTATTAAATAACTTTATTTAAAATTTCACTTGACTTCAATTCTTAATTAATTTATTACTTTAAATCTTATGTGCACTTTTAAGAAATTAAAATAACATTATTAATTTTTATAATTTAATCTTTTAATTTAATTCTTATATTTAACTCATGTTTAGATCATGCGATCTAGAATTCTTATAAATTAATATCTTTCAACTTTTTAATTTATTTTAGAACTTAATTGATAACATATTTAATTAATTTAAATAACAATAATATTTAGCATTTATTTAAAAATGAACTCCAAATATATTATTATTAAATTAAATTAATATTATCCTGTTCTAAATATATCTTGAACTTTAATTTCCAACTTTAATTCTTTTATTTATTTAATTAATTAATTAATTAAATATAAAGATATCATAATAATTCCTTATTAAATTAAATCATTAATTAGTCTTTTTAATTATACTTAATTTATAGAAAATACACCAAGGACTCATAAAGCAACATACGAAAACCCATCATAGAAAAATACATACCAAATCAAACAAAAGGGTTATAATCACAAAATTACATCATTTGATGCATTCGGAGGGCACTTAACTCAGATACTTGTCCTAATTATCAATTAGGACAATTGGCTAAAGGGTTTAGGATTTGGACTTAAGAGTTTATCTCCCCTCTCTTACCATTGAGACAGTGCGATAGGGTACGCTCATCCTGACAATTCAGGGAAGTCGATACCCGGTACCTACAACCTGCATAAAATCCACGCATGTACAAACACAATATTCTAAGCTAAACAGGCAATGGCAGGAAGTGGTGCATCGTGTAGATCCCGACTAGCAGGTGACTACGACTCCCTTCCTTAACCATATCAGAAACACCATACATAAATAAAACAACACGCACACCACACACATGCAGTATGGGGTAAGTATCCATAAGAGGCACATGAAATAATAAGCCATCTAACTAATCATCATCGATAACTAAAACCATTGAATAATCATCATACATGCGCGAAATATAGAGTACCACGTAATCTCATCATATAATAAACTAAGTGTAAACATCCTCTGATAATCTCTAAAATAATAATACTACTCATCAAACATAAATTGGCCTAAAAGAGTTTGGCAATCATATCATAAATGTAGCTCGAAAAATGTAAACTAGGGGCAGGCACTACAGAATCTTAGACAGAAAACACTAGGGCATGTTGAAAAAAGATAGGAAAAGAGACTTGATTTTGTTAATCAAAGGGCAGTGGATGAAATGGTGATCAACACTCTCACATTTAAATTTACACAAAATGCATCTATTTGGCATCATATTTCCCCTGTTTGTAATGTTATCCACCATCAGGATGTAGTTTTGGAGCATAATCTAGAAGAAAATATTAACTTTTAGAATTAGCCTTGAGAACTAGGCTTTGGCCCACATAAGGGTAAGGGCCAAAATTTTGCATATTCTCATAGCCAGAGGCCATGGTATAAATGCTATTGATAGTCTCCCCCTAGATTATGGAGTCTCTATTGAGAGATAGGGGGATATGTATAATTAGATCCATTAGTGACTTGAGATCTTGGGACATCTCAGCCAAGTCAATCCACTCATTCTGGTTCCTATAGTCACTCACCCTAATCCCAAATCTATCAATACAAGCATTAGCCCATTATTAAAAGGTGCAATGTCCCATAGAGGGCCAACACTTAGCTAGTCATCATACCAGAAGTTAATATTTTGTCCATTGCCAAGTTTCCATTTAGCTTTGCTGAAAGCTAATCTCTTCATCCTCAAAATGTCATTCCAAATAAAAGAACCCCTAGGGTCAGGGTCTCTATTTATGAAATTTTATAGATTAAGGTTTTCCATATACTTTAGCTCTAGAATATCTCTCCATTCCCCCTTGGTTTTGAAGATTCTCTAGATTTGTTTTACTTGGAGAGCACAGTTAACCTATTTTAGGTTTCTACTCCTAGACCCTCTTTAATCTTGGGTCCACAAATGTTCTCTCAAGCCACCAAGGGGTACTTTTTATTGTCATCGGTTCTTGACCACATGAAATTCCTTTGAATAGCTTCCAAATTCTCAACAACCTTGGGAGGGATAGAGAAGAGGATGAGAGCATAAGTAGGAAGGTTTTGAAGGGTGGACTTGATCAACAACACTTTGATAGCCTAGCTAAGAGTAACACCTTTCCAGCTTGCTAATTTTCTATTAAACCTGTCAATGAGATTGTCCCAAAACCAATCAAGTGGTTTAGTCCCCAAAGGGAGGCCTAAGTAAGTGGAGAGAAGAATCCTAATTTTGCATCCCAAAATGCGAGCAATTTTCTTCTATCTATCTAAAAGGGTGTTGAACAAGAACACCAAACTCTTATCCTAGTTGATGAGCTATCTAAAGGCCTTGGAGTAGGTATTGAGGATGCATTTGATGCTCCAAGCTTCTCTAACTAAGGCCTCACCCCCAAAAATTGTATCAACCACAACTTGTTGATGGGTAAAAACCAGAGGACCTGCAAAAGGTTTCAATCCCACCAACTCCCCTCTACATCTTTTAAATTTAATAAGCCTACCCAACCCTTCAGCCAAAATGATAAAGAGAATAGGTGAGAAAGGGTCCCCTAGATATTGTCCTCTAGAAGACTTGAAAAAGTCTAAGGGGGTCCCATTAACCATAACCACAAAGGTAGGGGTGGAAATCAATTGAGTAATAATCATTCTCATTTTGGAATTGAACCCAAAATCTTCAAGCACCTTGTCCAAAAACCTCCAATCCACCCTGTCATAAGCCTTAGATAGATCAAGTTTTAGCAGAAAGCCCTCCTATTTACCAACTTCAAGGGAGTGAATAACTCCATGAACCTCAATGATGGAGTCCAAAATTTTCTTGCTAGGGACAAACCCAGATTATTGAGGCACAATAATCTTTGGAAGTAATTTAATAAATCTAATTATTAAGACTATTGAAAGAATCTTATAGAAGGAGTTGTAGAGGCTAATAGGCCTGAAAGAGCCAAAGGAATCAGTCCCAGTGACTTTAGGGATCAAAAAAAAAAAATTGGCATTAATTTCTTTTAGTAGATTCCTAGCACCAAAGAATTCCTAAACAACTTTGACCAGGTCAAATTGAATTATTTCCCAGTACATTTGGAAGAAAAAAGTGGGGAACCAATTAGGGCCAGGGGCCTTTTCAGCTAGCAAAGCAAAAACTGCCTCTTTAATTTCTTCTAGCTTAGGAATAGCTAGTAAAGCCCTATTTTGAGCCTCATTAATAACACAAGGGATGGTATCAATGATAATATTTTGGTCCTCTTTAACTAGGTTAAGATCTTTAGAAAGGATATATGAAAAGTACCTGATGGCCTCCTTAGCAATCTCATTGTCTTCCCTGATTATGTCATCTCCCTTTTTAGTCTCACTAATTCTGTTGGCTGCCCTATGTTTCATAGTGGAAAGGTGGAAGAATCTCAAGTTTTTATCCCCTTCCTTGAGCCAATTCAACCTGGATTGTTGTTGCTAAAATATTTCCTCCTTTCCAACAATATTGTGAAGATAAACAAGGATTTCCTTCTTAGTGTTCATCTTTATTTCATCATAACTCCATCTCTGGATCTCTTCCTATACCTCTGCAAGTTCCAAAGTCCCTTTTGTTCCATTTTCTAATTTTAGATTTAATAAATCTAAGTTTTTTAGCAACCTTGTACATAGTTGTGCCATCAACCTCTATCCCCCCCCACCCCTTGATTTTATCGAAAAGGCTAGGGTGCACCAATCACATCTTCTCAAATCTAAAAGGGAAAGCCTTTTTTTTGTTAACTCTATCAATATTAAGAGAGATAGGGGGGTGGTCTAAACCTAGACAAACTAGAGATGAGATATTGCACTGAAACTAGCACATCCAATCCATAGTTAAAAGGGCTCTATCCAATCTCACCTAGATGCAATCCAAACCAATTCTCCTATTAGACTAGGTAAACTTTCATCCACCAAGTTCCACATCCACTAGGGCTAAATCCCTAATCAAGTCAACCAAATGTTGCTTTCTATCAACATTAGGTGGAACACCTCCTAACTTCTTAGTAGCCAAGAGGGTGGTATTGAAATCTCGCATAACAATGCCCTTAGGTTGCCCAATCTAAGAAACTAAATCCAAAATTTTGTTCCAAAAAATTCTTCTGCTACTCTTAGTATTGGAGGCATAAATGTTCATAAGAAACCATCTATTCAAAGACTTAGGGTCAAAAAAGTTCACGAGCAAAATATTATATTCATCAAAGATGATATTGGAATCCAAGGAATCCTTCCATATTATTAGTAGACCACTAGAAGCCCCATTCGAGTTAGTTGCCAAGTTCCTCAAGCCTTTACCAAAGGAAATCTTTTCAACATTTTCCTTATTTATTTTAGTTTCCTGAATTAAAAAAGTTTAGGCCTATGATCCCTAATCATATTATTAACAATTTCCTATTTGTGGATTCCATTAAGTCCATAGATGTTCTAGGAAATAATCTTCATGTTTTAAATTTGTGGCATTCTTCTTGGATGGTCTTTTGAGTCCCATCCAAAATATTCCTCCTTGTTTCTTCCTTTCTGATTTGCTTCATGCTCTTCCTTCCTGGGGTGCTAGATGTACCTCCAATATTAGCTTTGGCCTTGTTCCTTATTGCTGTAGGTGATACCAGTGAAGCATCCCTACTATTTTTATTTTTCTTATGGGTAACTTGAGACCAAGGGTTCTCATTAGAGTCCTTGCAATTGTAAAAGAGGGCTTCCAAATGAGATAAGTGCTCAAGAGAGGTGGCAAAGACATTATCGAGAAATCTATTGACCATCAAAGGGGAGATCCCTTTGTTAATTTCCTAAGAAGGTTGATTAATCCCCTCCAGAGGAATCCCATCTTGAGGGTTAGGATCACAGGGTGTATCAGTCTCCACCATTATGGATTCCACAGAGATCTAATCCTCTGTAATACTAGCCACATCCTTTCCTCCTTTGTACTCCCCAAATAATTTAGGGATTGGCATATTGCTAGTAATATTGTTACCTTCATTGTCCTCCACAATGCTATTAGGCATTGGCTCAAGGTCTTTCAAAACCTTATTGTTTTCCACCAAGGGGACATTATGCTATGATATCTTCATAGATTCAACATTTCCTACCTTTTCATTTCTAGCCAATGTGTTATGTTCCATAGGGGGAGGCACCTTGTCCTCTCCCCCCTTGACCTTTTCTTGTGATTTTTTTTCCTTCCACACCTTTTTGGGTGCCTCACTTGGGATCTTGTGGTTGTCATTGTGTTTCCCCTATTTGAGTTTAGCTTTTCAAGCCTTTCCTTGTCTTTGATAACGGGGCAAGCCTTCACTTTATGTCTAGCCTTTTGCAATGGAAACATGAAAAAGGAACATTCTCATAGTCAATATACTACACTCATTTACCTAGAAGAGACTAAAACTCAATCACCTAAGGCATATCTTGTGCTTCAACCACACCCGCACATATCCTAGCATATGTTAGTCTCTTCTTGTTTGTATTGACAGGATTAATAGATAGCAGTTCTTGAAAAGAGTTTGCAATGCCAACAAGAACATCCTCATGCCAATATTCTAAGGGGAATTATGGAAGCCTAATCTATATAGGAGCTTGGATAAGAAAATTATGATTCAAATCAAGGTTGGAAGTCCACTTGCAAAGGATAATAGTAGATTTACCAATCATCCAGTTCCCCACACAAAGAATCCTAGAGTAGTCCTTTGGATAGGTGAACTCAAAAGGCATAAATCATTTTTCCATTGTAGTTACTTCTAACTCTCCTTTTAGCTCCCATTTTTTGCTAGCAAAGATCCTTACCAGATCAATATTAGGTTGAGGGACAATAAATTTTTCCACCAAAGTTGTCGCCATACCCAAAATGTTATGGTCAATGATTTTAGAGGGAACCTCTAAGGAAAAAATGAAATGTCCCTTTCTCTAATTTTATATGATATTTCAAGCTTCTAATCATATTTTTAAAATAAAACAACCAATATTTCAAAGATCCACCAATTTCTCAATAAACCCCAAATCAGGTATGCCCGAAATAATGCCAAAAACTTCACAGCTTCACATATTATTAATAAATCTGAAAGTGGAATTTTTTACAAAAATTTCAGTAGTATAACAGCCTAAAAAATGAAATTTCCAAATATATATAACATTTACACAACAGGTCCCAAACGGAGGACAAAAAGCAATGCTCATTGGGCTCCCGAAAATAACACAAAATAGCTCGAAAACACCACAAAATACTGATAATCTATCATAAAAGTTTAACCATGACCCAATACATATATTCAGCTCTATTTTAACATATAAATGTATAAAATATAGCAGCAACCCAAACTGATACGAAATACTCAACCGAAAACACCAAACTCTTACAAAAAACACACCTGAAAACCCACAAATTTGCACTGTTCAGCACAAGGGAAAACTCTGCATGAGCTTGCACATGGAATGGATTTAAAATCCCATCCTTAGCCTTCTTAGAAACCTAAAAACTCCTATCCTTGGGTCTCCTTCTCCACAAGTTTGGCAGCCTTTGAAGAACAACAAAGCAATGAACAAAAATCAAGTTTTGGAATGAGCCCAAAATGCCTCCAAATCCCTTAAAAGAGGGAATAACCCTAAATCACATCCAAGAGGGGTTAATAAAACATATTTTAATAATAATTTTCATTTATTAGTCCATTGGTTTCCAAAGATTTTCCCCTTTTGACGAAACTTCACTTTTTTAGGCTTGCCTGCCTTAGCAAAGATTATTATTTTTAATTATTTAAAAATGGGACATGACAAGTCCTCCCCTCCCAAATATTGCTTGTCCTCAAGAAATAAAGGTTGGAATGCTCAAGAATATGTGATCCTTCTCAAGTTGCATCCTCCAGCAATAATCCTTTCCATTTGAACAAATGCTCTATAACGCTCCTATTTCTCAATCTTTTCTCTCTTGTATCCAAAATCTCTTATGGTATCAAAACTAATTTCCCTTCATCATCAAGAGGTGGTAATTCTGTAGATACTATGGTTTTCTAGCCTATAACCTTCTTCAGGCAAGATACATGGAAAATATTATGTATTTTTCTGTTTGATGGGAGCTCCAATTCATAAGCTACCTCTCCTACCTTCTTGGTGATCTTATAAGGCCCATAAAACCTTGGCTTGAGTTTCTCTGCCCCACTCTTCTTCAAGGTGCTTTGCTTATATGGTTGCAAATTGAAAAATACCAAATATCCAACCTCAAAAGATCTTTTGGTCCTTTTCCTATCAGCATACAACTTCTGTTGGTTTTGTGCATGTTGTAGATTATCCTTGAGGGACCTTATTATGTCTTGGCTTTGCTTGAAAAAATCACTCACTATAGGTACTCTGCTATCCAAAAGTACTAGATCAAAAAAGGAAAGGGCATCATAACCATAAAAATCATGAAAAGGAGGCATACCAATAGACATGTGATGAGATGTATTGTAACAATACTCCCCTAGGTGCAACCATTTCACCCAAGAATGTTGTTGATTTGAAAGATAGTTCCTTAAATATCCCTCTATCCATTTATTAACTATTTCTATTTGTCCATCTATTTGAGGGTGATAGCTAGTACTGGGAGTGAGTTCAATTCCTGCCAAATGAAAGAGCTCCTTCCAAAAAGAGTTGAGGAATCTACTATCTTGGTCGCTGACAATGTTTCTAGGCAAGCCATATAATCTAAAAATTTCCTTGAAGAACAATTCAGCCACTTGTGATGCCTTGAAATCAGATGTGATAGGAAAGAAATGTGCATACTTAGTTAGTCTATCTACCACCACATATATGCAATCCTTACCTTGAATCTTGGGCAACCCAGTGATGAAGTCCATGGAAATACTTTCCCATTTTTGTTCAGGAATAGGAAGTGGTTGCAACAACCCTGTAGGAAAATTTTTCTCACTCTTGCTTTGTTGGCATACGATACATTCGTTAATGTGTTTAAGGACATCATCCTTCATACCCTTCCATGAAAACCACTCTCAAATTTGTCTATATGTCTTGAAGTATCCTTGATGACCAGCCAAAGGTGTGTCATGAAAGGCCCTCAATTTCCTCTCCTTAGTTTTTTATCCTGGCACTAAGAAGATCCTGTTCTTGTAATAAGTCAATTCATCAATAACCTTCTACCTGTTATCATCCACTAACTTATCCAAAATCTTGGTAGCAAAGAAATCTTTAGCATACTCTAAAATTATGGAGACTTTCCAATCAACAGAGATAGATGTTAAGGAATACAGAGTGGGTTTTCTTGAGAGAGCATCAGCAACCACATTATTCTTTCCTTTCATGTATTCAATATCAAAATCATAAGCTTGCAATTTTCTTACCCATTTTTGTTGACAATCATTCAAATCCCTTTGGTTCAAGAAGAACCTAAGGCTATTATGGTCTATCTTTACAATGAATCTCCCACATACCAAATATTGTCTAAACTTATGAAGTGCATGCATGATTGCCAACATTTCCTTATCATAGATGGAGTAACCTTTCTCTGATTGATTTAGTTTTCTACTCTCAAATGCTATTGGATGTCCCCTTTGAGTTAGGATAGCCCCTATACCTTCTCCATAAGAATTACATTCAACAACAAAAAGTAAAGAGAAATCTGGAATTGCAAGCACAGAGCATGAACTCATTACCTCCTTAAGCTTATCAAATGTTTTTTGTGCCTCTTCTATCCAAAAAAAAGCTCCTTTCTTTGTCAAATCAGTCAAGGGGGCAGAAAGCTGAGAAAATCCCTTGGCAAATCTCCTATAGTAGCTACACAACCCGAAGAAACCTCTCAACTGTGTAAGATTAGTGGGTGGAGGCCAATCTGAAATTGCTTGGATTTTTTGTTGATCAACCTGTACTCCTTTAGAACTTATAATATGTCCCAAATATAGGATCTTTGTCAAACCAAACTCCCATTTAGATAGCTTAGCATAGAAGGATTTCTACTCCAAGATTCCCAAAATAGTGTCTATGTGCTTTAGATGCTCTTCCCATGTTTTACTATAAATCAAGATATCATCAAAAAATACCAAAACAAATTTTTGAAGATGCTGGTTGAATACCTTATTCATACAAGATTGTAATGTTGCAGGTGCATTAGTGAGGCCAAATGTCATAACAAGAAATTCAAAGTGCCCATAGTGACATCTGAAAGCAATCTTTTCCACATCTTCACTTCTCATTCGAATTTGATGGTACCCTGATCTTAAGTCAATTTTTGAGAAGTATACAACACCATGTAACTCATCAATGAGTTCATCTATGTGTGGTATGGGATACCTATTTTTTATGGTCTTCTTGTTTAGAGCCCTATAGTATATACACATTCTCATTGTACCATCCTTTTTCTTGACAAGTACCACAGATGATGCAAATGGACAAGAGCTAGGCCTTATGAATCCCATGTCCAGGAGTTCCTTAATAGTTTTTTCAATTTATTCCTTGTAACCTCTTGGATGGTAGTATGGGGTTGTTATAACTAGTTTGGCACCCTGTTCTAACTCTATAACATGCTCAAAACCTCTATCTGGTGGTAATCTTGGAGGCAAGTCATTGAAAACTATACTATGCTTATCAAGAATATTTTGAATTTTAAAATAGAAATTACCTTGATTCTTTGAAGAGCTTGTTGGATGGATTATTACTCCTATTGCCCATGCTACTTGTCCTCTTCGAAAAGTCCTCTCCATCCTCTTTCCAGAGACCACCTTAGGTGCTCCATTTGATAAGCCTCTCAATAGGACTTCTTTCCCATTGGAATGAAATTTAAACTCCATAGTTTGATGGTCCATGTAATAGCCTCCAATAGAGTGCAACCATTGAAAACTCAATACAAGATCTTTCTCCCCAATGCCAACAACATAGAAGTCATCACATAACTCATAATCTCCTAAGGTCATCTTGAGTTGTTTCACCACTCGTGTGCAAGGCATAGTGAAACCATCAGCTACAGTAACATTGAATCCCTCAAAATCTTCTTCTTTAAGCCCTCTTTTCATGACAAATCCCTCATCAATAAAATTGTGAGTTGCCCCACTATCAAGAAGAACTGTCAATCTCTACCTTGCTAGTACCCCTCGAATTCAAAAGGGATGGCATCTTGGGACTCCTGATAATGCTGCTAAAGTGCCATCCTTGATGATTTCTTTTTCTTTCTATTCTTCTTCCTCCTCCTTAGTGTCGTGAAATTCCTCATGCTCATCTGAATCAAATTCTAAAGCAACTTCAATATAGTGCACTTGACCTTTCCCCAAACATCTGTGTCCTGGAACCCATGGTTCTCTACAAGTGAAACAAAGCTTTTTCCTTCATAATTCACTCCTAGTCTCTTCATCTACCTTCTTTTTTGCCACATTTATCACATCTTTTGGTGGTAGTGTTGGAAAAGTCTTTTTCTAAAAATTCCCCTTATGTTGCCAAAGATTTGGGGGTTTTTGATTAGTGACTGGTCTCATAGACACACAAGTTTCAAGTTGCAAGCTTCTTTTGATAGCTTCCTGTAAGGTTGAGGGTGAGAAAGCCTTAACCAAACCCTTAAAAGAATCTTCCAAACCATCAAGGAAAAGATAAACAATCCTCTTTCCACTCATATCAAGTACCATAACAACCACTTTTTGAAACTCTTCTATATACTCATTAACTGATTTGGTTTGCTTCAACTTTGATAATTCTTTAAAATACTCTTCATCATCCTTGAGGTCAAATCTATCTATCACTCTTTGACTAAAATCATCAAATGTAGTTACCTGATCATGACCTTGAGTATTCATTTCATGATACCACCAATCATAGGCTGCATCTTCCAAGTGTAGACTTGCAAATTGAACAACATCACTTTCCTTCATGGGGTTAAGTGTGAAGGTGGTCTGTAATTTTTGTAGCCATGCTCTAGCTGAAATTTTATTTGTTCCATCAAAAGTAGGTGTTGTAAACTTGCTTATTTTATTTTTGAGCTCTCTTCCACTTATTTCATGCTCCTTCTTGTACTCTTTCTTGGGCATCAAAGTGTTTATCATATCCACATATTCTCTAAAAGAAACTGAACTGCAGAAGTTACTTGTAACCTCTTCCATGGGATTAAGGGCTAGATTTGGCACTAGTGGCTAATCTACAGGTAGGAAAATAGTTTTTTTTGAATTAGAGGGTGTGGGTTTCAGATTTCTTGGCTCCTCTAAAGTGCTCCCTTTCTCATTAATAGATGCAACTCCTTGCAGTTTTTCTGTCAATATTCACAAAGCCTCTCTAGTTTCTGCCAAACTATCCCCTGTTTGCTTCTAATTATTTTGGATGTCTTGGAAGAATTTATTTGCCATCTCATCTGGATCAGTCATACTTTTTCCTTTCTTGAACTTTGTACTTTTACTTTCAACTGGAGGTTTGATGAAAATTTCTTTATTCTTTTCTCTTTCACTTAGTTGCATGCAAACTTCTACAAACCCTCAGGCTAGCAAGATCATAGCTTTGATACCACTGAAATTTCCTTTTCTCTAATTTTATATGATATTTCAAGCCTCTAATCAGATTTTTAAAATCAAACAACCAATATTTCAAAGATCCACCAATTTCTCAATAAACCCCAAGTTGGGTCTGCCCGAAATAGTGCCAAAAACTTCACAACTTCACATATTATTAATAAATTTGAAAGTGGACATTTTTACATAAATTTAAGTAGTATAATAGCCTACAAAATTAAATTTTTGGATCTGTATAACATTTACACAACAGCTCCCAAACAGAGGACAAAAGCAATGCTCATCGGGCTCTCGAAAATAACACAAAATAGCCCGAAAATACCACAACCTACTAAAATCTATCACAAAAGTTTAACCATGACCCAATACATATATTTAGCTCTATTTTAACATCTAAATGTTTGAAATATAGCAGCAACCCAAACTGATATGAAATACTCAACCGAAAACACCAAACTCTTACAAAAAACACACCCAAAAACCCACAAATTTGCACTGTTCAATACAAGGGCAAACTCTACATGAGCTTGCACATGAAATGGCTTTAAAATCCTATCCTTAGCCTTCTTGGAAACCTAAAAACTCCTATCCTTGTGTCTCCTTCTCCATAGGTTTGGCAACCTCTGAAGAACAACAAAGCAATGAGCAAAAATCAAGTTCTGGAATGAGCCCAAAATTCCTCCAAATCCCTTAAAAGAGGGCATAACCCTAACTCACATCTAAGAGGGGTTAATAAAACATATTTTAATAATAATTTTCATTTATTAGTCCATTAGTTTCTAAATATTTGCCCCTTTTGCCAAAACTTCACCTTTTTGGGCCTACCTGCCTTAGCAAAGGTTATTATTTTTAATTATTTGAAAAGGGGACATGACAAAAAACCCCCTTATCCTTGTCAGATTTATCAATGATCTTAGGAAAATATGACTTGCCTATGGGTTTAACACCAAAAAGGCTATCCCATCTCCCCTAGGCTCTAGGGGGAGGTCTTGTCAGTCAAATATTTCAAAAAGATTCTTACTGCTTCTAATCTAGCAACATATGCAAAAGTTTCTTCAAAATCATTTCTTTATTGCTATGAATAACCTTTATATACTAGTCTTGCTTTTTTTCTCACAACCTCACCTTGTTCATTCAATTTTTTTCTAAATACTCCTTTAGTTAAAAATATATCCTTATATTCAACTCTAGGAACCAATTCCCAATTCTTGTTGCTTTCAATCTGCTATAGTTCTTCTTTCATAGATTTAATCCAATAATTATCTTTAAAATATTCATCAACATTCTTAGGCTAAACTTGAGAAACCAAACACAATTCCTTACTTATCTTTTTCGTTGTCATAACTCATTTGTTTATTCTCCTAATGATTTATACAATAGGGTGATTCTTGCCACATTTTTATTAGGTGTCACTTGTTCAATTTCGATTCTTCTATACAGTCAAATTTAGGTTCTTCTCTTTGTTTTTCTCCTTGTAATTTAGTTTTCAAATCAATGTTAGTTTCATAAAAAATTCCCACTCAACATTCTTATTGTAAGTTCTTTATTTATTCTCTCCATCAAAGTCATAGTCAAGTATTCTTTCTTGTATTCTAAACTTTTCATCAACTTTTACATTAGCACTCTCAATAATAGTCTTCAATGTTTGATTAAAACATCTATATGCTCTACTCTTCAATGAATATCCAAGAAGCATTCCTTCATCACTTCTAGAATCAAACTTTCCAATATCATCATCATTTTTTATGTATCATTTACTTCCAAAGATTCTAAAGTATATCACAATAGGTCCATATCCAAACCAAAGTTCATAAGGTGTCTTACTAGTACCTTGTCTAATATGCACTTTGTTCATAGTGCATAGTGATGTGTTAACTACTTGTCTCCAAAATATACATGATACATTATTCTCAAACTTCATTTCTCTAGCTTCTTGTATCACTAATTTGTTCCTTATTTTTTCTACTCCACTCTGTTGTGGAGTTTTAGGGTCTAAAAGTTGTCTCTTTATACCATTATCTTCACAAAAAATGTTAAAGTCATTTGAAATAAATTATCCTCCTCTATCATATCTAAAGCATTTAATTCTAAGACCAGATTCATTCTCTACTGTACTCTTGAATATCTTGAATTTTTCAAAAGCTTAACATTTATATCTAAGAAATGCAACAAATATCGTTATAGTGAAATCATCAATAAGAAGCATGAAAACCTTTCACCATAAAATCATCTTGTTCTTATAGTGTTAGGAATTAGAGAGACATAAATAATAATTTCATGCAAGTATAACCAATATAAAAAAAAAATGCACACAAAAGAGAACACAAGATACAAAGATTTGATGTGGTTAACCCAATCCCTAGGCTACATCCATCAACATGTCTAATATTTTTATTATCTAGTGATTATTGTAGACACCTAAATCTGATTATATCACTAAGTAATCTTATTTAGTCATCCTCTACGGTATTATTTATTAAATATTTTATATTTAATTAATTTATTGTCATCCCTTATTAATTAATCAATTCAATTAACTATAGTCCAATTGATAAAATCAAATGATAACCCACAATCAATTTATCAATTAAATCACCATTTCCCTATTAAATAAAATAAATGCATAAATCTATTTAATTTAATCCCACATCCCCGTTTTATTAAATAAATCTTTCTTATGCCAACACTCGCACAATGTTGTCACCATCGCCATATAAGTACGAGTGTGAGGTAGACTGGCTAGGTATCCAAGTCCAAGGGTGTCAATCCTTGCCTAGTTTGCTAGTGTGAACTGACCCCTAGCACGTAGAACCATCACACATATCTCTCACAACACCAAGGCATCCAGTGACCACTGCATAACCCAAAAAATACTCATGTTAGTTCTCCATTCCTCTTAGACAAACCTACATTTAAATCACCCTCCCTATAACCCTTCAAACATAATCTTGTACCTGCATTCCCAGAACCCATCTTTATCCACATGTTCCCTCAACTGTAGATCACTACAAGAATGCATTTCATACTTACCCCTTCTGCTCAAACCTAACCCAACTATCCTGCTACCCTAGTTGAACCCCACATTCCTATAGTTATAGATCTTAATGGGAATGTATCCACCATTTCAACCCTCCCAGTCAACCTTAACCCATTCCTACATTGATTTTCCCTTTCCCACCCTTAGCTTGTGAGATCACATTCCCACTAATGGGAAATCTTTCTCATGGTCAAGATCACTAACCTGCAGAAATTGGGAACCAGGACTACTCACCCATGAGAAATGTAAGTTGAATTCACTTTCCTATGAAAATGGCTTCCACCCCTCGTTTGACCCCTTTTTACTCAACTATCTTGCGGGATCACTATCCCGCTGATCCCTAGCACGATCCTGCCAGACCTGTACCTACAAGAACACACTTTCACAACTACAGGAAAACTCTAATACAAAACAAAAAAAATTACATGGGAAAATTTTTAGTGTCCATCGATCGGTTTGGTTTTCGTAATACTTGTACCATGTCTATTTGATGCTTTGTTTGTCCTTGCACAACCATCATGTCCTCCAACTTAGAGCTCAAAAATTACAATATATTGCCACAAGTATGAGAGAAAACAATCATTTCTAGCCCTTCTAAACCCTCTCATAGGTCCCCTGTGATGCCCTCTTTCACTTTATGACCCCTTTAGCAACCCTCTTTTCCTCCAACCTTATTATTTTTGCAATATAATCACACTTTTAACACCTTCTTAGTCCTTTTGCACCCTCCTACTCACCCTAGCTTGTTATCACTTTTCAAGAAGTCATCGAGCCTCATCTTCTCTCTCTACAACCTTCTTGATGGGGCATCACACAATCCATTCTCTTCTCTTCTACTCAAGACTGGGGCAACCCTATTGCTTTAAAAATATTCTTCACGTTGTTTATGTTTGAACTTCTTTGAAATAGTGTTGTCCCAACACTATGTCAAAGAGGGGCAAAATGTACACCCGTAAATTTGATTACATCACTAAGTAATCTTATTTTGCCATTCTCTAGCATATTATTGATTAAATATTTCATATTTAATTAATTTGATTAACTACAGTCCAATTTATAAAATCACATGGTAATCCAAAATTAATTTATCAATTAAATCCCTATTCCTCTATTAAATTAAATAAATGAATAAATCTCTTTAATTTAATCCCACATCCCCTTTTATTAATAAATCATTTAATACATCTTTCCTAAATCCCTAACCATCCCTAAACCCTATGATTAGCTAAATCCAACCCATTCACCCATGCTAACCTCATTTAGCTAGCTAATTAACCTACCTCATTAAGCCCCAACCCACTTGCCTCCTAGTCCCATCCTAAGCCAAGCCTAAGTGCATAACTTTAAACATGGGTTAAAACTTTATAACCCAAACCAAAGTAAAAAGTCTTTCCCAACCTCTCATATTCCTATTGAAGAGTATTAATGACTCTTACATTCCTTAATGACCCTTAAATACTTCTTACATCCCTCTTCCACACACCTCCTCCCTCATAACTCTCTTTGACCCTCCACTTTGACCATCTAATCCCCTTGTGACTCTTATCACAAGGATAGAACTTTGAGGAAGCATAATCCATGTGCTCCCCCTTCCTTGCATCCTAGCCCTTCCTCACCCTTTCTCCATCCTCACATCCTAACCCTCCATCTCATCACCCCTTGGCCTATAAATTAGACCCTTGCCCTCTCACAAATCATCAAATTTTAATGAAAAATTATAATGCTCCATCATCTACCACAACATAGCCTTTATGTTCTTACTATGTCAAAATCCACACACAACTCCATTATTGAATCTTTCATCCATCTCCATGCATGATCACAAACCCACCACTTGAAGTTTGAGCTTATTTGAGCACACATCCCTCATCGTTAGACACATTGAATCATCAAGGCTACACTCAGGGTGCTTACCATTCTTGGTTTGCCTTCCTCCTTAATGTTCCCTTCATCTTATCATAAGTATTGCTTGTTATTTAGTTGTGAATGTTAGATTAGATTTGATATTCTTAGCATACTAGATTTCATAGCTCTATAATTATAACATGATTACAATCCATAATCTCTTATATCTTAAGACTACCACAAGAAGCTACTATTACATCACAAGGTTATGAAATCCCTAACCATTAGCCATTTCATACAAGAATTTTATCGCTTTAGAGTTATAATTAGTTACTATGTTGCATAAAAATGTAATAAAGGAATAACACTAAGCAACTAATGCATATTTTTACATTATTATGCAAAACCTCAAAATACAAAAGAAGACATGTAAATGAACAACATGAAACAAATAAGAGTATAAAACTATTCAAAATATCACTATGCAAACCTCATGAAACCATCAAGTGTAGATGATTTCACATTATAGGATGTGGTTGCTCACAAATCCAACAGCATAACAATGAGGTAGATAGTGCTTGTGAAAATGAGGAGAGAGCTCTCCTTTTATAGGAAATGAGATGCAATGGACGGCTGAGATTGAAGGTAAGATGGAGGGCTAGGATCCCTTAGGATCAATGAGGTGGAGGACAAGTAGACTCCAAGTGGACTAGGGTTTTGACTATTCAAAGGGGGCAATATGCTCACACATGTGTGAGCAACCTTTGATGGTGACATGATCAATGAGGTGTGAGAAGCATGGCTTCTCACACATGTCTGCGACAACTTGAGTCTCATGCAAGAGGACAAGTGTGCAAGAGGCATGCAAGACATGAGGGATAAGGAAAGTGTGAACATCCCTCACACGTGTGAGGATTCCTCACACATGTGTGAGCACATACTTAGGATTAAAAGGAGATTAGCTAGGATGATTAGGAAAAGCAAGCATGATTAGGAAGTGGGTTGGTTTAGCAAGATGGGTTAGTTAGGATAGTGAGGTTAGGGTTAGGGTTAAAGGTAGGAGCCATGTGCTCAAATAGGATTAAATTCAATATTTAATTCCAAGGGGTTTAGGCAAGGATTAATTAAGTAAACAAAGTACTTAATTAAAGGGGATGGGTTAGGATTTAAATAAACCTTAGCTTATTTAAATTAAGGAATTGGCTAGGATTTAAATAAACCTTAGTTTATTTAAATCAAGGTAAGGCCAATGTAATTAAATAAATGTAAAATTTATTTAATTAAGGTAGGGGAATTAAATAAATAATAAATAATTATTTAATTGATCAAGAAATGGGTTTTGGACAATTTTAGGTGTCTACATTTACAAAATGTCTACCAAAAATTTGCCAATAAAATAGCCCCAAACCCTACCAAGGAATTGTGGAGAGTTTACAGTACTTCCCTAACCATTCACCACAAAATAACAATCCCCCACTTGGGAACTGATCATGCTCCACCCTAGACAACAATCTCCCACTCAGAGACCAATCATCTACCAATACCACTACTCCATAAGGCTTCCAGTGAAACAAACTACCTCAGATTCAGTTGTTCCTTTATTTTGTTTAGTCTATAAGACCAACCAAAGATAAACAGGAGTTAAACTTCTCCTACATTTGTAAACATATTTTCTAGGTTATCATCTATATGTATCTTGTCTATCTTAAACTATCCATCATCCAAAATTGGTCAAATGAAATGGTACCACAAGTATATGTATTTTTCCTTTGAATGAAGAGAAGAATTCTTTGCAAGATGAATGGAACTTTGACTATTTGTATACAAATAATTATCCCTTTGTGGGTGTCTCAAATCTTCCAAGAAGAATTGAAGCCATATCATCTCCTTATCTTCCTCTATAGAAGAAATATACTCTGTTTCTATAGTGGATAAAACATTCACCTTTTGTAACTAAGAAACCCAACTCACCACTACCCTACCAATAGTAAATACATAACTTGTAGTACTCCACCTAGTATCAAGATCCCTTACCAAATTTGAGTCAACATAGCCTTGTAGATCAGTAATAGAATCCCCAAAATGTAAACATTTACTCAATATTCCTCTCAAATATATGAGAATCCATTTGAGTGCATTCCAATGTTCAATCTCAGGATGACTCATATACCTACTAAAAACTCCCACTAGATGTGCAGTATCTAGCCTAGTACATACCATAGCATATATAAAACTTCCTACAGCTAAAAAATAGGGCACCTTGGACATTTTTTCATCTTCTTCCTATGTCTTTAGACAGATTTCCTTAGTCAATTTCAAATAATCAGCCTAAGATAATATCAATTTTCTGTTCTTCTTATCTTTTCAAAATTCTATAGCAAGGATTTGTTTTTTGCTCCCAGATCCTTCATAGAAAATGAATGTGAAAACTATTATTTTAACTCCTTAATATGATCCATGTTAGACCTAGCTGCAAGAATTCCATCAACATATAAATATAAAATAATGTAGTTGTCATCATCCAACTTGTGAAAATAAGTACAATCATATGAATGACAATGAGTATAACCATTCTCATTCATATTATTGTATAATTTAAGATACCATTGTCAAGGTGCTTGCTTCAAGCCATATAAAATTTCCTGCAATCTGCACTCTGAATTATTCTTACCTTTGACCTCAAATCCTTGTAGCTATACCATATATATCTCTTCATCCAAATCACCATGAAGAAAGGTAGTTTTAACATCAAACTCCTCCAAATGAAAATCTTCAGTAGCCACAATACTTAGAATAGTGTGAATAGAAGTCATTTTAACAACATGAGAAAATATCTCATCAAAATAAATGCCCTTTTTTATGTACAAATAGTTTTACAAGTAACTTGGCTTTAAATATTTTCTTACCTCCATGCTCCTCTTTCAACTTGTAAACCCATTTATTTTGTAAAGCTCTTTTACCTACAGACAACTTACATAAATTCCAAGTCTTATTTTTCAGCAAGGATTCCATTTCTTTTGTCATTGCTGACTCTCATTGAATATTTGTATCCACCTACACAACTTCATCATAAAATTTAGACTCATTAGCATCAGTTAATAAAATAGAATATAAAGAGGGAGAAAATATTTTTGGATGTGTACTTAGCATTGTTAACCATCTAACATTCACTAGGGTGTGTGGTATTTGTTGTTGTGGTTATTGGAGAGCATGAGAAACTATTGAAACATCATCCTTTTAAGTATCATCTAGCACTACATAATCATTTTATTTCTTTTCATGTTGTTGAAATAGATCTTTGTACAAAACTTTCTCATTGAATATAACATTCTTGCTTCTTACAACTTTATTATTTTCAAAATCCCAAAGCCTATAACCAAATTCCTCAATGCCATATCCAACAAATACACATTTCTTTGACTTAGCTTCTAGCTTGTTCTATTTTTAGAATCTACATGGGAAAAAACTTCACAAACAAAGGTTTTGAGAAAATAATAACTCACCATCTTACCAATCCATGCTTCCTATGGAATACCACAACCCAAAGGAGTAGAGGGACATCTGTTAATAAAATATACAAAAATATTGATAGCCTCCACCCACATATTTAAGGGTAGCCCAAAATGCAACCTCATACTCATTGCATACTCTATTATTTTCCTGTCAATGTGTTCAACTAGTCCATTTTCTTGTGGAGCCCTTGGAATAGTTATTTGTCTTTGAATACCATTACTGGAGCAATAATATTCAAATTCATAAGTGCAATACTACCACCTGTAGAACAAGATTTTTAGTGTGCAAAGAATATTAACAAATAAAGTAAACATTCACAAACCAAAAACTAAATTCACATATATGCTTAGACAAAGAAAGCAAACAAGAAGTGCAAACTTCACAAGAGAAAACACTCCATGCTTTCTTGATTCTGTAGATGTGTCCTTTTGCTGTGGATGTATGCTCAAGATGCTCAAAAGCTGCTTCAATGGAGATGGGTAATGGAAAATTGGTAGCTTTTTGAGCTCTCAATTTGGCATTATAAGGGTAAGATTGATGGCTTTGGTTCTCAAAATAGCATGGTAACTTTAGCTCAAAGATTGTTGATGAAATGGCTTGGGATGAGATTCAATTTATAGGCTAAGGGGTAGAGGGATGGAGGGCTTAGATGCAAGGATGGATGAAAGCTTAAGGAGGGCTAAGATGCACTCAAAGGGGAGCACATGGATTGTGCTTGTTTAGCACCAATGGGAAGGTGACACTTGTCACAAGGAGGATGAGTGTGAGAGGGTAGGGTAAAGGGTTGGTTAAAGGCATGATGAGTGGGGTTGAGTATGTAAGAGGGATGTAAGAGGAATGAGTGTGGAAGAGGGAAGAGTGTGGAAGATGGGTGTAAGAGTCATGAGTGGGCTTGTAAGAGTCTTTTATGTTTTGTAAGAGCACTCATGACTTAGTGGTTGGGCTTTTTGAGGGGAGACTTTGGTTTGGATTAGAAAAGTCTTAAAATTGTTTAAGGAATGTGACAACATTAGGGGGTGGATTAGGCTTGGGTTTAGGATTAGATTAGAGATGTTAGAGATGTGCAAGTGGATGGCATTAATGAGGGTGGGTGAGTTAGTGGCTAAGCTTGGTTAGTATGGGTGGATGGGGTGGATTAGGCTAAATGGAGGATTAGAGATAGGTTAGGGGTTTTTGAATTTGAGGATTTCATTTATCAAATAGATTTATTTAATAAATGGGGATTTTTGGAATTAGATAGAAGAATAGGATTTAATTGATAAATAATAGATTATTTGATTTATCAATTAGGACTATAGATGATTAATTAAATTAATCAACTAGGGATGGCAAAGGATTAATTAAATAAGAATTTAATTAATGATGCCTTTAGAGATGGCTAAATTAGATTACCAAAGTAGTATAATCAAATTTAGGTGTCTACATTTTGCCCCTCTTTGACATAGTGTTGAGACAACACTATTTCAAAGAAGTTCGAATGAAGACGACATGAAGAAGATGTTTTAGCAACAAGGTTGCCCCAGTCTCGGATAAGAAGAGGAGAGACTAGACTTAGATGATGCCCCCTTAAGAAGGTTGCGGGGAGAGAAATGAGGCTCGACAACTTCTTGAAAAGTACAAGAATTTGAGATGAGCTAAGACACAGATTGGAAAAGAGAAGGGGCTAAATTAGCTCAAACTTTTACTATGGGAGAATGATGAAGGGAAATCAAGGGCACAATAGTAAAGCAAGCTTAAGACTTTCCAGGATTGGGGGGGGAGGAGGAGCGGAGCGCTATAAAAGGAATCCATGGTAGGGAGATGGATGATAGAATGATAAAGCTGATGCAACAGGATTTCAAAGAGTCAGATTGGCGGAAGATGGGTTTCGGAGATCCCTAGGACTAGGATTGTGGATCTTGAAAGATGAGGCTTGGTGGATTGATTTGATTGGTGGATCCCTAAGACTAGGATTTTGGATCCCTAAAGCTAAGCGTGAGGAGTGATTCAAAGAGATACTGATGCATAAGCTGGGGTAGGAGCGAGAGGTGCAGGATATAGATGGGGGATAATGGAGATGAAGGGAATCCATTGGAGCTTTTTGAGCAGGGGGATACTTCAAAGAGAAGTACCACCATGTAGTTGAGCACTAGATTTGCTATAGGACCATTGGTTAATTGCCAAGGTTACCAAGAACATCAAGGCCTTTTCACCAACTGTCCAAAGGACTGAAAAACTGACTCGAAACAAACACGCAAGGATTGCCCCAGTATCACACATGAATCCCAGAGGAAGCAGTGTGGAAATGACACTAGGTAATCCACAAGCAGAAAAAGAAAACAAGCAAAAGACCTGATCAAGACCTTACGCTCTGATTGTCCCATTCGCAGCATACCATGATATGGAAGATCGTGGCAACCTTGAGGAGGGAACAAGGAGATTGCTTGGAAAAGATATTTCAAGACCCAAAAGGGAAGATCCCAAATCAAAAGAAAGCGAAAATCCAAAAGAGAACTGTTTGCCAATGAGATGGGTAGGACAAGGTACTAACGGACCAAGATTAGACATAAGGAAAGCTATATCCTACAAGGATCTATCAGAGAGCACCTAAGCTGATGGATCTGGATGAGTGATGTGTTTGGCAAGCTGAACTAAGAAGGATAACACTTTGGTGACATGAGATCTAGCTAAAGGATGCATTGGAATAGCTAACCAAGGTGTGCGATGTGTGCAAGATGTTGATCAAGGACAAACTGACACGAACGCTGGATAGATACAATGGTACTAAGCTAAAGAGGATGTACAAGCTGATAGACCAAGATATGTTACAAATGTACAAGTTTTTTCATGTTTTGGTTTTTTGTGAGATGGAAATGTTTGTGAAGGATGGGATGTCTATAATAGTTGATAGGTGGATAGGTAGATGGTTTGTGAAAAGCTTAAGGAAAATGGGATACTGTGTGTGCATGTGATAGGATACAAGCTAGGATACAAGATTATTTACAAGCTGGAATATGGTACAAGCTTTGGACAAGATTCAGATATATACAAGGTATGGTACAAGATTTACAAGGTATAATACAAGCTTTGGTACAAGATTTACAAGCTGTACAGGAGGTATTGACAAGCTCCATCAGATTTTGGATATTTAATTGGAACACCAAGGGAACAAGCAGGTGTTTTATGGGATGGTGGGTGGATGGATGAGGCATAGGATAGTGATAGATAATGGATTAGTCTTTAGTGCACAAGGTGCCTGAATTACCAGGTTTTCACCAAGGTACCTGTCCAAGGCGCTTGAATTGCCAAGTTTTCACCATTGGACGCTTATTTCTCTTTACTATATATATATATATATTTTTGTATTTTTTAAAAGCTGGGTATACCAAGGATCTTCAAGCATAGAACTTCTTGAGATGAATGATGTTAGTGGGATCATTCAAGAGTTCTCCTTCTGGTGTAGATAATTGATAGGCTCTGGAGCCAGAGGAGGCAGTAACCACATAGGGACCAAGCCATGTAGGTTCAAACTTTCCTTTCTTTTCTCGATCTGCTTGGACTTTCATATTTTCTTTGAGGACCATGTCACCTGGCTGAAAGTGTCGTGGGAGCACCTTCTTGTTGAAATTCCTTTTGAGATGAGTTTGATAGACTATGAGATGGTCATAGGCTTGTTGTCTCTTCTCATCTAAGAGATCTAGTTGGGTGAGTCGAGCTACTCTGTATTCTTCATCTGAGATTTGCCCTCGCAAAGATATGCATAGTGAGGGAAGTTCAACTTCTATAGGTAATACCACTTCGGCACCATAGACTAGGGAGTATGGAGTTGTGCCTATGGATGTACAGAAGGAAGTTTGATAGGCCCATAGAGCCAGATTTATTTGGAGGTTCCAATCACAGCCGGAATCATTGACAACTTTCTTTAGGATTTTGAGGAGGGTTTTATTAGTTGCCTCTGCCTGGCCGTTACCTTGTGGGAAATATGGGCTAGAAAAGTGGTGATGGATGCGGAGGGAAGTGCATAATTCTTCCATGTTGAGATTTTCAAAATTACCTCCATGGTCAGTGAAGATGGTGGATGGGATGCCGAAGCGGCAAACAATGTGGTACAAGATGAACTTGGAGACTTGAACTCCTGTAGCTGAGACTAGGGGGACTACTTCCACCCACTTAGTGAAATAGTCTGTAGCTATTATTATCCATTTATGTCCATCAAATGAGAGAGGTGTGATAGTTCCAACTAGATCAAGGCCCCAACAAGCAAAAGGCCAAGGTGGTGCAATAGGCTGTAGATCCTGTGCTGGAGCGTGCACAAGATTTGCATGCTGCTGACATGGGAGACACTTTCTGACAAAGTCACAAGAGTCTTCTTCAATGGTAGGCCAATAGTAGCCTTCTCTAAGTATTTGTTGTGCTAGGACAATACTACTCGTGTGGGCACCGCAAAGTTTGGAATGTACTTCTTTTAATGCCATCACGGCCTCATTTTCATCTAAACATCGAGAGAGGGTATCATGATAACCCCGACGATATAGGGTATTGGCTATGATAACATAGCGAGATGATTTTTGAATAAGGTTTTGGTGTTGGGTGCGTGTGAGGTGAGGGGATATGATACCATCGTTAAGATAAGCATGAATTTCATGGTACCAAGGGGATTGGGGACCAACCAAGATACAAACACGGTTTGAATCCTCATTCGCATAAGCGGGTGTGAGGAGCTGCTCAACTAAAAATTCATACTGCATAGCTTCTTGGGGAATTTCCAAGAGCGAGCCGATAGTGGCCATGGCATCTGTTGCCTTATTCTGCATTCGAGGCACTTGTGTAAACTGAAGCTTTGTAAAATGCTGGGTCAGCTGATCAACTAGCTCTTTGTAGGGTAATAGCTTTTCATATTTGGTTTGATATTCATTTAAGACTTGTTTGATGATGAGCTGGGAATCACCAAAGATTTCTAACTCAGTGATATTCCATTCTGCAGCTATCTTTAATCCTGCTACAAGAGCTTCATATTCTGCTATATTGTTGGTGCTAGGGAATTGTAGCTTGAAGGCTTTTGGAATGTAATCTCCTTGAGGTATAACTAATAATATTCCTGCCCCTGATCCATGAGAGGTGTATGAGCCATCAAAATAAAGCTTCCATGGGGGCTGTTCTTCAATTAGGCAGATATGCTCATCTGGAAATTTTGTGAGCAAAGGATATGCATCTACTAGAGGTGCATCAACTAGGTGATCTGCTATAGCTTGCCCTTTGATTACCTTTCTGTCCACATACTGGATGTCAAACTCACTTAGTAGCATAACCCACTTTGCTAGCCAACCTATGAGTGCTGTTCTAGAGAGCATATACTTGAGAGGATCAATCTTAGAGACTAGTTGGATGGTATGACTTAGCATGTAGTGGCGGAGCTTTTGAGTTGAGAAAACAACTACCAAACAAGCTTTTTCCATAGGAGTGTAATTGAGTTCATAACCAACTAGGGTTCTACTGATATAGTAGATGGCTCTCTCTCTGCTATAATCATCATGTTGTGCTAGAAGTGCCCCTAGAGCAGTAGGTGTTGCTGATATATACAAGATCAAGGGACGACCAGGAACTGGTGGAACCAAGATAGGGGGACTGGTGAGATACTACTTGAGCTGATCAAAGCTGCGCTGACATAAAAGATCCCACTTGAAGTTCTCATTCTTCTTTAGCAAGTGTGAAAATGGTGTACACTTATCTGCAAGTTGGGAGATGAAGCGCCAAACAGATTGAAGTTTCCCCTGAAGAGAGCGAAGCTGTCGCAGTGTCTGGGGAGGAGGCATGTCTAAGATAGCCTTGAACTTTTTGGGGTCGATCTCTATACCTCGTTTAGAAACTATGAAGCCTAGAAGCTTTCCAGATGTGACCCCAAAGACACACTTCTTGGGATTTAGCATGAGATGATATTGGGCCAACCTATCAAAGACTTTTTCCAGGTCAGCAAGATGATCCATGAAGGTGTGAGATTTGACTAGGATATCGTCCACATAATCTTCCAAAATGCTATGGATAAGATCATGGAAAATGGCTGTCATAGCTCTTTGATAGGTAGCCCCAACATTCTTTAGGCCAAAAGGCATCATGGTGTAGCAAAAGGTTCCCCAAGGGGTAGTGAATGCTGTCTTATGCTGGTCCTCTTCTGCAATCTTGATTTGATTATACCCGAAAAATCAATCCATAAGGGACAGAATTTCATGTCCAGCTGTAAGATCTACAATCATATCTATGTTGGGCAAGGGAAAATCATCCTTTGGACAAGCTTTGTTAAGATCTCTAAAATCAGTGCAGATTCTGATGTCACCAGAAGGCTTAGTGATAGGGACCATGTTGGAGATCCATTCTGAGTAGTCGATAGGTCAGATAACCTTAGCAGCTAACATTCTTTCTAGTTTAGCTTTGACTAGTAAGGCCACCTTGGGGTGCATTTTTCTAAGCTTTTGTCTTACGGGCTTGATCTTTGGATCGACTACAAGATGATGAACTACAAGCTTTAGATCAAGTCCTGGCATGTCCTGATATGACCATGCAAATCGGCCAATGTTCTCTCATAAAAAATCAAAGAGGAGGTCAGCTTGGTCTTGTGATAGGGATGCAACAATGTGAACAATTCTAGGGATCTCTGAAGAACCAATGTTGATTTCTCTAGTATCCTCTATTAGAATAGAAGACACCTCTAGTCAATTATCTTGAAGAGGCAATACTAAATCCTCATGTTCTGCTTGTGGCTCTGGATTTTCTTGCTGAGGGGTTCTCTTCGCTGCCTTAGCTAGTCCCAGATTTACCTTAGTTCTAGTTTTGGGTGTATCGAAACTAGGTTGGGGATTTTCTCCAAAATACCCCTTGGGATCTAGCTTGTAGATGTAGGCAGAATCTGGCTTTGTCTTCTTATGAGGAGTTTCGGCTCCCATGAATCTTAGAAGTGCTTCCTCTGATGCGAACTCATCAATATGTATGACACTTGGTTGGTCCCAATCTATGAGTTGTGGATGAGCAAGTGGTAGGTCGATGAGATGGATGGATAGTTCTCGGAGAACAAAGTCTCCTAGGAAGATTTGGTCTGGGATATCGTCGTAGGCTCTCTTTTCAACTTCCTCAGGAATGTCTTCGATTTTGACAAGGTCGCAGTGGATGTTCGAAAAAGCATGACCGTTCTCGTTGGTGCCCCCAGTTGTGGGTATGCCAAAGCCAAGTCCTGACTTCGTTTCCCAATTATGTGCTTCGATGGGACATTGCATGCCCCTTTCTTCTGGTCCTAGTCCACCTCCTTGATAGTTCCATTTTTCAGTGATGAGCTTATATTTTTGGGGATACTTTTGGCTGAAGTGATCAAGGCGTGCTTGATTTTTTGGAGGTGCATCCTTATGTAACCAATTGTTGATATCTGGAGTGAGCTCTTCATGAAGAGGGGTTTTTGAGGACACAAAGGTGGTTGGGCCAAATTGTTTGTATCGAGGAGGTGGAATCTCCCTAGCTTTGTGATATGTTGGTCGTCCATGGGTATGTGGATCAAGTGGGATTGCTCCGACAACAAATGCATCTGACAGACTATATTCTCCACAACCTTTGTTGTTGATCTTTACGGTAGATAGGGTGGAGGCAAGGATGGTTTTTGCATCATTACAAGTGTGGGATGAGTTGGCGATGGATGTGCCGATGTCTATTCCAGGGAAATGGTTTGTATATGAAGCTTCAACCACATTGCAGTAAGAAAAGGGTTCTGGATCGGCATGGATGGTTACCTCAGTGCCCTGATGCGGAAATTTGATGCACTGATGGTAGGTGGATGGAATAGCCTTCATAGCATGAATCCATGGGTGACCGAGGAGGATGTTAAATGGTAGGTTTAGATCAACAACATGGCAAACTGCCTCTTAGATGACTGGCCCAACCTTGATTGGTAGCAAAATAGTCCCTTCTGTGGTTCTTTCCAAGTTGTCATAAGCTTTGATGGTGATAACTTCACTGATCATATCTGCCTCAGTATACCCAGCTTGTTTTATGAATTTTAGGGTGCAAATGTTCAAGGCTGATCCATTATCTATCATTACTCTTTTCACGGAAAAATTGGATACCATGATGGCTATGCAAAGTGGAAGGGTGTGATTTGGCTCAACCGCGGGTATGTCGGTGGGTTTGAAAGATAGGGCACATGAGGATGAAAGGTGTCCAACAAGATTACAAAAATCAGTAGTATTGATATCAGAAGGGACATGGGATTCTATGAGAGCACTGTCAAGGATGTCTTTGTACACAGGACTAGTGCGAAGAAGGTCTAAAATGGAGATTTGGGCTGGCATGTTCCCAAGGTGTTCCAAGATATTGTACTGGCTTTTTGATGGAGCTGATGGTGCTGATGAAACTGGTGGGCCTGCGATGTTAAATCGCACTCTTCGAGTGGTGACCGCACACTTATTGTCTGGTCCTCAGATATTGATAACATTGACAGAAGGCTCTTTCTCAGATATACAACCTATAAGGCTACCATAGTCTATATAGGATGAAGTGTGGTCATTGTTCTTCCCATGCTATTGGTTTGGCTGGCGGTTGTTGGTGTTGTTTTGGATAGGTGCTTTTCCAGGATTTTGGTTGTTGTGTGGAGGAAAAGCATTTTGATAAATTTGTAAGCCTACATTGGGAGAGGTTTGGGCACCAACAGTGATTTCCTTCCGATCAATAAGGTCCTGTACATAGTCTTTCAGTTTCATGCATCTGAGGGTGGTGTGATCGTTTACCCTATGGAACTTGCAATACTCATTGTCCTTGTACCATGCAGCTTTGGATTGGCTTGGATCAATTTGCTGGGTAGGAGGAAATTTGATGAGGTTTTCCTTAGCCAATTTCTCAAAAATAACATCCAATGGCTCACCAAGGGGTGTATAGTTTCTAGGTGCAGGTTGGAATCTGGGCTTTTGCCCTACAACTAAATTCATGGCATTAGCTTGATTGTTAGACCCTTGAAAGTTGGGTCTTGTATTGTGGTTTTGATAGCTTTGGTTATTTCATTGTTGGTAATTGATAGCTTGTTGGTTGTTTGTTTGATATGGTGGGTTAGACTGGTTTTGAGAAGGACCAACAATATTCACATGTCTGGTGTCAGTAACCCCATCTGTTGCAACATGCTGGTTTTTGTTCCAATACCTAGACCTGTCATTGGAATGTGATTGATTTTGGTTGGCCTCTTTGTAAATTTTTACCACACCATCTTTGATGAGTCCTTTCTCAAGGATCATTCCTTTCTCTTTGATATCCTTATAGGTCTGCAAACAGTTCATGGTCATGTGGTGAGCCAAGCTGGGATGTGCATTATCAATAAACATTTTCACCACATGGCGTTCTGGCAAGGTGCAGGATATGCGGGTGGTAAGGGTTTGCCATCTTTGCAGGTATTCGGCAAGGCTTTCTCCACCTTTTTTCTTGGTGTGGACAAGATCAACTATTGATAGCTCTATTTCAACAAGATGGGCATATTGGGCTACAAATGCCTTAGATAATTCAGCAAAGTTTTTAATTGTACCATAGGGGATTCTATAAAACCATTCAAGATCTGGTCCAGCCAAGCTTTTGGGAAAAAGGCGCAAGAGGAAGACATCATTGTATGCCACGTCTTGGCAGTGCATGTAAAATTCTTTGATATGTGTGACAGGGTCTCCTTTTCCTCTGAATTTGTCAAATTTAGGTACCTCAAAGTGTTTGGGAAATGGTGTCATGGTAATGGCTTTGTCAAATGGGTAAGGACACACATTCTCAAACTTGAATGTCTTTGGATCATTCCCTTCTTGGATGGCTTTCAGAGCTGTCTTCATTTGCTCCCATTCTGAATTGATAGGTGATGGCTGGGGTGCCCCCAATGTAGGAGTACCTTGAGGTAGGTATGTGCTGGATGGGGCCATTGAATATAGGTGGTTGTGAGGGATTTGCTGATAGGGATTGTACATTGTTTGGGCAGCTGCATGGTGGATGACGGGTTGTTGAGGGGGAGGTGGCGCATATTGCTACATGTGCTGCGAGGCTTGCTGTTGATATGGGATTTGAGGTTGGGATTGAGGAACATAAGCTAACTGCGGGATAAATCGATTGCTTTGTGGAGGTAAGGTATAAGATGGTTGTGAGGCTTGAGGAAAAGATCGGGGGGCTTGTGGGGTTTGACCAATATATGTGGGTTGTGCCCCCATTTGGGATGGTATCTGCAAATAATTGGTGGTTGTCTAGGGTGGTGGATTACCTCCTAGAAGTGGCATTAAAAAGTAGTTGGTAATAGGAGGTAATGGATTAGTTGGTGGTGGAGGTGGTGGGAATTGAAAGCTTGGGAATGGAATTGATGGGGTTTGATAGCTTGGTGGCTAGATTTGGAAGCTTGGTATAGTGGTGGTGGGAGCTGGGGTCACTTGGGAGCTTGGTAGAAGATTGACAGTAGCTTGTGGGATTTGATAGCTTTGTGGAGTGAAGGTAGTATCTTGTGGATTTGTGGTTGGTGGTATTGAGCTCCCAAGACCTAATGGAAATGATGGGATTGTGCTTTGGGTTGTGGTGAACAAGCTGGGGGCGATGAAAGGTTGATTACTTGGCCCCATGGGTGGCATCCCTGTTGTATATTGCCGAGGTTGGCCAAAGATGCTAGCACTAATTTGGGAGATGGGTGGATTTGGAAGGCTGGGTTGGGGAGCAACAACAATAGTGAAGGGGGTGAATGGTGAGGTGTTTTGGGTAAAGGGGGTTTGGAGCAGAGAGGTATGAACCAAGGATAGAGTGGTGGTGGTTGGGTTGGCTTGCAGCATGGAGATTTCAACTTGGGTGGATGATGGTATGTTTGGGTCTGTTGGGTCATATGGATTGGCTGGAGGCTCTTCTTTTGGAACATATTGAGGATAATTTGGATCATAAGAGCCTATGGGTGGTGGCAGCTACCCAAACAATGGGTGAGATGGATCTGATAATGGAGGGGGTCTTCCAAAGTCAAAGGTTCCTACATTGTCCCTTCAAAAATTAGCCATGATTGTCTCTTTGTTTTTGTCTATAATGGCGTTTACCAATACTACATTTCTTGGTTGGTTCATGAAAGCTTCAATGTCAGTAGGTGATGGCATAGCTTGCTCTGGGCTGAAGGATGGCTGAGTGCTCAAGGGGGGTGAGGCTGTTTGATCCAAATGATAGGGCTCCATTGTTTCTTTCTTCTTGGCTAAGCGAGTGACGGGTGGCATGAAAAATGCTCCTAGGGATGAGATGCAATAATGCTGATGGATGCAAAAGGGGGAAGGCTTTTCTATGCAAATGATTTCCTAGGTTGAGGAAAAGCTATATGAAAAAACCTAAGGAGGATTGGGTTGGGGATTCTAACTTCAAAGATATGTTGTCAAAGCACAAAAGGTCTGCTTTCCTATGTGCAAGCTTGGTGGTGATTGTGTCAACTTAAGGATAGACTGATGATCCTTTAGGAAGAACACGAGATTGACCACTTGCGGATCCCAACCTTTAGCTCAAGGTGATGAGGGATAACAAGTGACAAAGCTAGATTAACCTAGACAAAGCTCTGTCAAAGGGATAACCTTGGTGAGATTGGTGGATTTGGAAGATTTTAGGAATGGAAAACTTTTAGCAAGGTGACAACAATTTTGAAAGCTTAGATGTGCAGATTTTTGATTGCTGGCTAGATGGTTTGATTCTAAATGAGATGGATGAGCTAATAATGCTTAAGGGGATAACCTAAGATGGCTGGATTTTCTACAAAGATGACTCTAAAGTGAAGCTTATCCAAGAAGATGTGGAGAAACAAGGGTGTCTAATCATAGAAATCATGCCTAGTTGGTAAGGCATAAGCAGTATTAACTCCTGGATGTTGGCTAAATTTGATGGTGCACTCTAACCAGGCCTCTTGAAGTGCTTCATCGGTAGCTTTGTCTTCTGCTTTGTGGAGTTTGGCAATTTGTGGGCTTGGTGTTATTTCTTTTCTCTTGGCTGAAAGTTCTTGGTATGCTAGAGATGGCTTGAGTTTGACTTTGTGAAACTTCTGTTAGAGTTTGGGTTGTTCCGACATAAATTCCTAAATTTTCTTGGCTTTGGGAGATTTTGGTTGTTTTGCTTCAACCTGTTCAACTTCTAAAATAGGCAGTGACTACGCTAAGTGTGCCCTAAGCTAGGATTGACCAAGTTTGGCAAACATTCATTCAATAAAAAAAAATAAGCAATAGATAGGAACACCCAGATAGAAGTTTGTGGTTCTCAAAATGTGATACCTGCACCGAGGAGTGTATATGTTCTACAAATGTTTTGATTAGTCACTCCAAACACATTAACATCCTAGATGGTTTTTTGCAAGGCTGACAATTGGTTTAGCTAGGGAGTCCTCGATATACACAAGGTACGTGAGGCCCAAATCCATAGATGAGACCAAAAGGATGTCACACAGTCGAGAGGAGCGGTAACCCACTTCTCCTCTTTCACTTCTCAAGGGTATAAAGTTCCTTGAGGCTTAGCCCGAATGACAAAATCTTGATCCCAAGAGAGGTGTCTTTCGATTCACCTCCTGACTCTTATACTCCGCCGGAACGCTGGAGTTGAGGTCGTCCAAGGGGTGATGAAATCCCCAAGCAGGCCTCCTAAAAAGAAACAAGGTTTTGGATCCTAATCTTATGCACCCAAGATGGCCTCGAAAGATGATAAGGGGAGAGAAGACTTGGATGACCTTGGGCTAAAAAACACGCTTGTTCTTTTACCAACTGACTCTTATGTGTGCTAATCTAGACTTTGCAAGCACTCATGTTTAATAGACAATGTTCAATTCCAACTTGAAGCGCCAACAAAAGTAAATCGATCGAAGAATGCAAAAAATAAGAAGAGTTAGGGTCAACAAAAGCAAACTCGCGCACCTGGAGGCCCTCCACATCAAGTATCGATTAATTTTCTTTAAGGCATTCAAGATCGAGTGTGAGTTTGTTTTAAGCCCAAAATAAAAGTGTGTGAGATTCGATTTCAAGCGTGCGCCCGGAGGCTCTCCACGTCAGTTGTTGTTCAATTTTAGTGCCCAAACTTGAAGTGTGATAGATTTAATCTAGAGTTTTGGCCATTTAAGAATTTTGATAAAGTTAAAGCAAACGTTCAAAGACCAAGTGAGTGAGTTAGATTGTGGAACATTTAACACCTTTTTCAAGTAGACCCATCCCCATAAATGGTGCTGAGATTGCAACCAATGGTTAATATTTGATGGGTGATTAGAAAAGTGGTGAGTCCAAGGAACTACTCAAATTGATTTTTTTAAATTTGTATTTTAACTTAACAAAGTTTCTTAAATATCCAAAAATCAAACTTTACCTAGATTGCATGTGGAAAAGAGATTTGTTTTGTTCAATTTTAGAAGCTCCAAATGAAGTGTTTGATATTGCAATGGTTAATTGATCCTTGGCATTCAAGATTGGATTTGTTGTTTTAAGCATGCATTCCAAAGAAAGTTGATTTTAATCCATGACATTCAAGAGTGTGTTTTGAGCAACATTCATTCAATGGAAAATGTGTTTAACCATTCAAGTTCATTTTTTTAGCAACATGCATTCAAAGACAAATGGTTAAACATTCAAGTTCATTTTTTAGTAACATGAAAACCTGCAAGAAACATGGTTAGTGGTTCCATATGTGCTCCAACCTACAATGAGACAAAAAAAAAAGCAATTTAGTTAGTTAGCCAAAATCTTCAAAAATGAGAGCTTAACTATGGAAAAAAAATTTTAAACTTTTTTTGCTGTTTTTTTTACGTGTAAAAATGCTTAAAATGGTCTAAATCCTACGGAACCACCAAAAGTCAAATTTTGATTTATACTTTTTTTTTTTTTTTTTTTCAGCTACAAAGTGCAGAAAATAAAGATTTTAAAACAAAAATGCAACATAAGCAGGCAGAGACGACAGTCTATCAAGAAGAGACGCCAAAATACGAAGATGCTAAAATACAGAGATGCTAGTATTCAAAGATGATAGAATAGATTTGCGGCGCAAAAAATAGGTGACAAGCAGAGACGCCGATTTGCGCAGATGCGGATTTTCACAGACGACGATTTGGATTGGCAGTGGCGGAGACGTTGATTTGCATAGACGCAAATTTTTGTAGACGACGATTTGAATTGGCGACGACAGAGACGACAGAACAGGTTGCAGACGCCAAAACAGGAATGTGACAACATTAGGGGGTGGATTAGGCTTGGGTTTAGGATTATATTAGAGATGTTAGAGATGTGCAAGTGGATGGCATTAATGAGGGTGGGTGAGTTAGTGGCTAAGCTTGGTTAGTATGGGTGGATGGGGTGAATTAGGCTAAATGGAGGATTAGAGATAGGTTAGGGGTTTTTGAATTTGAGGATTTCATTTATCAAATAGATTTATTTAATAAATGGGGATTTTTGAAATTAGATAGAAGAATAGGATTTAATTGATAAATAATAGATTATTTGATTTATTAATTAGCACTATAGATGATTAATTAAATTAATCAACTAGGGATGGCAAAGGATTAATTAAATAAGAATTTAATTAATGATGCCTTTAGAGATGGTTAAATCAAATTACCAAAGCAGTGTAATCAAATTTAGGTGTCTACACCACCATTATCAAATTTGAGACATTTTAATATTTTACCAGTCTTATTTTTAACCAAGTATTTCTATTTCTTTAAAGTTTGAAGTACATCAAATTTATGTCTAAGGAAATAAACCCATACTTTGCTAATTGCATCACCAATAAATGTAGCATAATAATGAGACCCACCAAGGGAAGATATATGAGATGATCCCCATACATATGTATGCACAAGCTCTAATTCCTCAATTTCATTTTTCTTCCCACTCTTCATAAAAATTTCTCTCTTTTGTTTTTTATACACACAACTTTCACAAAAATTCATATTGATACATTTCAGATATGGTAAAAAATTCTTTGAATGAAGTAATTTCATACATTTCTTGCTCATATTCCCAAGTTTTTTGTTCCATAACATTGTATCAAAATCTAACACTATTTGTTCTCCCTACTCAACTACAATAATTATTCTTGAACATTCATTTTTCTTTGAAATAATTAAAGTAGATAGAACATTATGACCTATACAAATATATAAGGTGCCTACTTTCACACCTTTTTCTACTATAAGGGAACCTTTTGAAACCTTCCAATTTTTATCATTAAAAGTATTTGTGCAACCCTCATCACCCAGTTGCCCTACTGAAATTAAATTCCTACTTAGTCTTAGAACATGTCTTACCTCATGCAAAAGCCAATGATTCCTATTCTAAAACTTAATCTTTATTTTTCCTTTCCTACAATCTGTAGGGCTCATTATCTGCCAAATAAAACTAGCCAAAATCCTCTTACACATAATCTAGGAAATAACCTCTATGGGGAGTAGCATGAAATGGAGCCCTTAAATCTAAAACCCATGAATCATCAACACTTTCTAAAGAAAGAAGAAAAGAATCCTCTTTGCATTAATTACTTACCACATTTGACTCCTTGTCCCCTTCTTTTTTGTCTTCTTCATTGTTCTTTTGAGTCCAAAAATATTTCCTCTTATGCCTTGGTTTTCCATGGTAGCAACAATCTTTTGGTGCTCTTGATTAAGACCTCTTCCCCTATGATTTTCCTCTTGATTTCGCATGATTTACAAAATTTTTCCCTCTCTAATTTTTTCTACCTTTACTTCATGCATTCAAAACACTTCGTGATGTAGATCCACTTGAGCTTTTCTTAAGTTTCCACACTTAGAATAACAACAATCACATCATCAAATTTTAGGGTATTAGACCTAGAAAAAAAATTATTCACAACCATTACCAAGCCATTCCAACTTTTAAGAAAATGACATAAAATCAAGAGAGTCCTAATTTCTTCATCAAAATTAACACTCACAGAAGATAAATGAATAGAAACCATACTAAAATTGTTTAATGACCTATAATAGATCCACCTTCTACCATCTTCATATTAAAAAAATTCTTCATGAGAAATACCTTGTTTGAAGTGAAGGGCTTTTCGTTCTACCTTGCTAGGGTATGCATCAACTCTTCTTTTGTCTTTACTTTTGTAATATTAAATGCCACCGATTGTGCTAGGCATAAATGAATACTTCCAAGTGCCTTTGTGTCCAAAATATTCTAGTCCTCATCTATCATAGTGGTTAGTTTCTTATTTTTTCCTTCAAATGTTTTCCATAAATCCTTCTGATAAATATAGTCCTCCTTTTGTATTTTCCATAATTAAAAGTTTCTCCTATTTAAACTTCTCAACCATCAGATTACCCTCATCTACCAGTGCTCCCACTCAATCGTGATCCTCCTATTCAACCATGAGACTCCCACTCATCTATGAGACTTTCCTGCAGAGGATAACTAAAATAACTAGGCTTTGATACCACTTGTTAGGATTTGAAGAGACAAAAATAACAATTACGAAAGTATAACCAATCCTTGGGCTATATCCACAAACAATGAGTCCAATATTTTTATTATCTAATGGTTACAACTTGGTTACAATCCATAATCCCTTACATCTCAATACCATCACAAAAAGCTACTATCGCATCACACCTTATAAAATCCCTAGCCCTAAGACATTTTATATAATATTTTTACTGCTTTAGGATTATAATTAGTTATAACATGTTGGCAAAAAATTACTGATAAAATATCCAATAAGGAATTACAAAGAATGTAGAATAATTTCCAATTCAGTCACCATAAACTAACATGTAGGACCACTCAGATCTATGTACATAATCTCCACTTTTTCTTAAGTAGTAAATGTCTTTCTTGAAAATGATCTTTTCTTCTGCTTTTCCAGTTTACATTCTTTGCACATCATGTTCATAGGTTTTACAATCTTAGGAAAATCTCTAACTACAAATTTTGTACTGACCTTCGCAATATTATCAAATTTGGTTTAAAAAATGTCTTATGCCACAACCAACTATCATCCACTTTAAGAACTAAACATGTCATTTCAGAAGGATTCAAATATAATACATGACCTCTTGTCCTTATATCATTTCCAATAAATTTATCATCTTTATCCTTGATAATACAATTCTTTTCTATAAATTGTAACTAATATCCCTTATTAACTAATTGTCCAACACTCAAAAGTTTATGTTTCAAATCTTCCACAAAGTAAACATTGTTAGTGTTATTCTTCCCATCAAGTGTAATAGATCATTTTTCTTTTATCTAATGCTACATTATTTCCAACTCCAACTACTCCTCTATCATAACTATTTAATTCAACAAAATTATTCATATCTCCAATCATATGATGGGAACAACCTCTATCTATAATCCAATCACATGTGTTCTTTTTAATTTGTGATACTAGTGCCTTTTCTTCTCTTATTTCTTTTTTTTTTAGGGATTTCTTCCTTAGTAGAAACAAATTCAATCTCATCATCCTCATCATCACTATATTCTAAAAAAATTATCATCTTAAAATCAACTTCACCATCCTCATCAACATAGAAATTATCCTTAGGATATTTTGAAGAATAATAGCCAAGCTCTTTACATGTCCAAAAAATAAGAATCTTGTTACCTTTAGATTCTATTTTTATAAGAAGAGAAAATCCTTCCCCAATCTTGTTGTCTTTATCTTCATCTTTTTCTCAACTTCTAGTATAATAGCCTCACTTGTTCTTTAGTTTTTGTTAATGTAGGTCTATCTCTTTATACGTTAAAAAAAATTTCTATCCTGGGAAACTCTCCATTTTGTTTCATAAAGATTTTAGACATCTATAATATCATAAGAAGAGTCTCTCTTGTAAGATTAGGTGTGCAAGGAATAACTATTAGAAATAGGGAATACTGAGAGGGAGGAGGGGGGGGGGGGCGGTGGTGAATCAGTATTTTACAAAATTTTGTCCCCAACTAGATATTATTAATTAATTTGAACCATGCATAAGAAAGTAAACAAGTAATGGTAAATAGTAATAATAACCATGCATAAAGAGAACTCATAACACCATATTTTGTTAACTAGGGAAACCCTAGCCAAGGTAAAACCCTGGTGGGGATGATACCCACTAGATGATATACTGATATATGTTCCTTGTTAGAGGATGGACCCTATTAGGATTCAATGAGAAAATTTAGTAAATAAAGTCTCTATTAGGAGACTTTGAATCCCTATTAGGAGATTCCAACCCTAATAAGAGTTGTAGTACAATGTATGCAAGAAGAGCTCACTACCCAAGTAAGTAACTAAACTTTAAGTTCCTCAAATATAGATGTATAGATGTTGTAACTTCTTTTTGACTAATCTTTGACCTTAGCTTGATCTTGGATCGCAAAAAATAGGTTCTCAAAACTTTGCATATATTGCTTCACAAAAATTTTGCATATCGGTTTTTGTATCACAAAAGCACACATCAAAAAGCACATCTAATCTCACAAGATATCCTTTGTATAAATATCATGCCTTTTCAAAAATTGCTGCTAGGTTGACTAAAACTACAATATACTTTTCCAACTTAGAGTAAACATCTAGGATGTCGACCCTAATTGGTCAAGGAATTAAAAAATGATTCCTTTACCTTTAATTCTGGTGTTTTGTTTCACTGGTAAATTGTGAATATCTCTTTTCCATATTGTTTGTACTAATGTTTGAGGTTATACACATCATCATCAACATGTATACTATATCCATCTATCTTTGCAAGTCATAATATGATGTCAAAAACATTTTACATCTAAAAAAATGTACTACTATAAACCAATTTTATGCTTAGACAATTTTTTGAGTACCAAAAGTTAAGTATCTTTCTTTCTGAGCTTTACTACAAGTATGTACATCATGTGTTGCCATTAATGAAAAATAAATTATATCACTACATATAGCCAATTTTCAACAACCTCCCCCTTTGACATTGATGACAACAAAGTAAGGAAAATTGGCTAAGTGACAAAACCTTAACAAAAACTTAAAATACTTATCATCTATTATATTACATATACTTCATATTCAAAATTCTCAAATGCTCAATTCCTCCCACTTTGTATATGATTTATTCATAAATAGCTTACTAAACAATTTTCTTCTATAACCTCTCCCCTTTTGACATCAATGACAAATGTTAGAAAGTCCAAAAAATTGCCAAAAAAAAGTTTTCTGTCTACTGTCAAACACTGTTTGGTTGCCCCAAGTTGCTAATATTTTCATGCAATCATAAAATTTTTCCTTCAAACTATTCATACCTTTCTCCCAACTTTCTTTTTCTTCTTTTTTAGTGGTGAACATTGCACATAAGGCATATCATGTAATCTCAATTGCATTAAGGTCAGAGTAGGTGAAGTTTTCATTAGTGTCCTTTGCTTTGACACATTATTCGAACTGTCTCTTAACAACTGATATCTTTAGAGAAAAAAATTATTTGAATTCAAATAGCCTTCTCAAAATTAGGTCTTTTTCAAGTTCTAGTTTCTTGATATCTATGTGAACACTGGCAACTTGTCCTTCCAAATCATCAACTCTACAAGAGGTTTGTTGTATTTGACTAGTTAGAGCTTCTAGCTCACTCAACTTCCTTTGAATCTTTCTATCCAAATCTTTGGTCAAATTATGAGATAAATTACATTTGATGTATAGTACCTTGCCAACTTTTTGACATCTTTGGAGTTGCTTGATCTACAAGTATCAAAACTCAACAAATCATTTTGAATATTCTAACAAATGGTGCTAAAAAGATTAGCATCATGCGAGATTTGAGCCTTAGACTCAAAAACATTCAACAAATTTGTAAATTCATCATCAAATTATTTTACAACTACTTGAGCTCTCTGTTTAGGGTCAACTTGAGTGTGTTTAGTTGTGAGGGTGCTATGCAATCTATCAATCACCTCCATTAATGCTCTCTATAGAATTTTCAGCTTTTTGTTCTTCTCACACAATTTTTTCAAGGATGAGATCAAGTTAGATTGATCATCATCATCACTTGTAAGGTTAGCAAGAGATAAAGGAGAGGATGAGCTAGATGCTTTCACCCCATCCTCCACTTGTTTCTTCTTTACAACCTTCTTTGATTTTCTCTCTTCTTCTTCCTTCTCTTTTCTTTCTTTCTTTTCTCATTCTTCCAACTTCTTCTCTTTTTCTTCTTCTCTCTTCTTTTCATCTTCTTTCTACTTCTTTTCTTCTTCAAGAAGTTTTAGCTTGGATTCTTCAATTTTTTTCTTTTCTTCTTGTAGTTGTCTTTTCTCTTCCTCAATCAGTCTCAACTGATCTTGAATATCTTTGGAATGGGGCTCAGGCTGATTGAACAAATCTTCACCAATGTTAACAGTAACATTTGTTTGATCAATCTGCATAGTATCACCACTTACTGATACTTCTTAAATTTTCTTTGTAGTGATAGGTTCTACCTTTAACTCACTTATCATTTGATTGATGGCTAATATAGTTTTACTTCTTATAACATTCTTTTCTCCTCCCATGAACAAAAATGGCCTCATCTTACTTTGCAAGTAAGGTACTAGTTTCTTTCACAATTTCTTGATTTCATCTTCATCATCTATCTTGCATATAGTTCTTAGAATTGAATTCCAAAGTTCCATGTCTTCTTCATGAACTAGTGCCTTCTTAGCTACAAGTCTGTCATAGACCTTTTGATTCATCATTCCTTTAATACTCTCAAGTTTCAAGTTATTAAGAATCATATATATCACAGTAGAGATATCAATTTGTTCCTTCTCAATGTCATTGTATAAATCATAGAACTTATTCATTTGTACAAAGTTTCCTTCATTGAAAATGACTGTGTTAATCTTCTCTATCTTAGGCTTCTAGGGTTGCCTTATTTTACTCACTGACTACTTGGAAATAATGACTTTCTTTGGTTGTTTGTCTTGTTCTCCTTCATCACTAGAATCTTTAGTTGTCAACAATTTTTTCTTCCTTTTCTCTAGTCCAATAGCTTGCTTCTTAACTCTTTTAGACTGTCTTTTTGATCCACTTGGTTTCTTAGTTGATACAAAAGCATATGAAATATTCTATTCTATAGGATTTTCTACATTAGATACACTAGATGTTTGGCCAACTGATAGAGGTGTCACATACATCGCACCTTGTTCACCAGTTTGTTTCAGTCTAGAGATTGTTTGTCTAACTTTCTATTGTAGACACCTAAAATTATCCAAATCCCAGTTCATAACCAATTGAATAAATACTTATAATTTATTAAATAAATTTACATTTATTTAATTATGTTCACTTTCCTTGATTTAAATAAACTAAGGTTTATCTAAATCCTAGCCTTTCCTTGATTTAAATAAACTAAGGTTTATTTAAATCCTAACCCAGTCACTTTAATTAAGTATTTCATTTACTTAATTAATCCCTTTCCTAATCCCACTGGGAATTAAATATTGAATTTAATCCTATTTGAGAACATGGCTCCTACCTTTAACCCTCACCTAACCTCACTACTCCTAACCTAACCCATCATGCTAAACCTAGCCAGTTCCTTAATCATGCTTGCTTTTCCTAATCATCTTACTAATTTACATTTTAATCCCAAGTGTGTGCTCACACATGTGTGAGGAATCCTCACACATGTGTGAGGGATTTTCACACTTTCCTCACCCCTCATGTCTTCCATGCCTCTTGCACACTTGTCCTCTTGCATGAGAGTCAAAGTGTCTCACACATGTGTGAGAGACCATACCTTTCACACCTCTTGCACACTTGTCCTCTTGCATGAGAATCAAGTTGTCTCACACATGTGTGAGAAGCCATGCTTCTCACACCTTATTGATCATGTCACCATCAAAGGTTGCTCACACATGTGTGAGCATATTTTCCCCTTTCAATGGTCAAAAACCTAATCCACTTGTAGTCTACTTGGCCTCCACCTCATGGACACCTCATTGATTCTGAGAGATCCTAGCCCTTCATCTTGCATTCAATCTCAACCATCTGTTTCATACCATTTCCCATAAATGGAGAACCCTCTGCTCATTTCCACAAGCACTATCTACACCATTGTTATGCTGTAAGAATTGTGATCAACCACATCCCATGAGCAAGGAAATCATCAACCACTTGGTGATTTGTGAGGTTTACATAGTGCTATTTTGATTTCATGTCTTCCATATTTACATGTTTATCTTTCATATTTTGAGGTTTGCATGATCATGTAGGAATAGATGTTAATTGCTTAATGTTTATTCTCTTATTACATTTTTAGGCAATACACCTATGACTCTTCTTTTGACATATCAAACTCAAATAGTGCTTTCTTCATTATAGATGCAATCTTCTTATGAGATGCCTTTTCTAATGATGCTTCATAGGCTAATTGGGTTATCTCCTCATATGTTCCAAATCTGTATGATGCTTGATCTATACTAGATTTCAACAATAAATCAATATAACTAATAGCTATATCATCAGTCAATTCATAACCTAGGGGCTTAAGAAATGTTTCCCAAGGTTCTACTACTTTAATATAGGTTAGGTCAGTATCCACCATAAAACATACATCACTCTTAAATCTATCAACAATTGTAGGGGCAATTCTATATCTCTATTTCACCTCATTCTAAATTGTTCTCACAATCAAATTTCTGTTGTCCAAGATTTTCTCTACAGGGTTCCTTCTACATACATCTATTATCTTGTGTATAGTGCACCTTTCACCGCTCATAATACCAGTAATTGATAAAAATAGAAATATCTTAAGTACATGAAGGAAAAAGTGATTAATTAGAGACTAGAATTTGAATACACCATTCTTAGTTCTCTTAATTTTCTTTGAATTCTCAAGAAGTTGTACTCTTAGAATATCATTGTAATTCACTTGTTCTTTCTCAACACATATCTTATAAGCTACATAAATGAAGCGTACTTACAACTCATCACTTTTAGAACTTGCACAAATAGAATATGCAATGATTTTGCTCAAGAATCTCACATCATGTTGTCTAATGGTGAAGAATAGATTATTTTATAAATGATTGAACTTATAGAATTGACATAATGATGCCTTTTTAATTGATGTCAAACAAGAAGATATTAGTATATGAAATTTATTATTTTGATACATTCTTGATGGGGGAGAAATATGAATACTACATGATGTCAATAAGGAAAGAAAAATTATGTATCATAGATGTTTATGTATGGGGGAGATTAACACCTTTGTGCATAATGACTATTTGATGTAATGTATGGTTGTTAATTCAACAGGAAAAATTCTTTGCAACCTATCTAAGATTAAGATGTATGTTTACATTCATGGGAAACATGAATGGGGGAGTAAAGAAAAATAAGGAAGAGATATATTTGGTATTCATGGAACTTAGATATTTTTCATCTATTTTGCCATCAATAAAAAAGGGGGAGATTTTTAGCATGATTTTTGATGGTAATCCTATGAGGGAGCATATTAGTAGTACTAGAGACATAATTCAGTGCTTATGTTTGGCATTCATGATAGTGTTTGTCATTAATGTCAACACACACATTAATATTTGTAGATTACCAAAGTTACATACTAAGAATTTTTTGGAGAGTTCAATGGTCAATGAGTTGGGATGTGTTCCCCTAGACATATGTTAAAAAATACTTTGAGATGTTATAGCTAAGTGCACATTCATAAATATGGAGATATGATAGAATTATACGATGCTTTTTGAATGTATCTTTCAAAGAGAGTTTCTGGAAAGTGGTTATTGGTAAAATGATTATATCTTTTCATAGAGATGTAACTTGATTAAAAAAGATTAGAGTGAGGCTAGAGAAAAGTTGAAGATGTTATGTTCTAGATGGTGAAATTAGATATTCATTTTGCGAGGTTTAGTGAAGATTTTTTGGAAGATGTTTTATATGAGCTGACTATTACAAATATATTGGAGAAAGAATATAATTATAATATAAATTTAATATCCTAAGGATATCCTATATTTTTATTGTAAATTGGGAAATCCCCATAGATGACTCAATATGTATTTTAGGACTAAGTGTAAAGGAAAGATCATTTCCTTATGGTAAAGTGTGTTTTTAATCAATGGGATAAATTTGTTGGATATGCAAACTTGGATGCAAATTTGTATCTAATCAAAGTAGAGAATAATGTTAAGAATGTATTGTGATCTTCAAAGGAACTATATGATGGGGACACAACCCAACAACAGAGTGGACACAATAGAAATTGAAAATTATATTAACTGAGAAGATAAGCTAGTACAAACAGTGCAGAGAAAATAAACTTCAAAACATGCCCTACGGGCTTACAATAGCATAAATCTGGAGAATGTTTTTCCTTTTAGCACCTCCTCTCAAGCTCCAATCTGAACTGCCTTTTACAATGCCAGAAATCTCCTTAAATAGACCCCAGAGGGTTAAGGACTAGGAGTACATTCTAGAAAGTTCTAGTAGGCATCCACCGACAAAATAGAAGGTTCCAGAAGCTGCGTTAGAAGTCGGTGCAAATCTAGAAGAATCCAAAAACGGTAGCCGAACTTTGGGGAGGCATAACTTTTGAACCGTAGCTCCGATTGATGAACCATTTACATTTTTGAAAAGCTCTCGAAGTGCTCTATAGCCCTATGGACAAGCTTCAGTCATCCCCCATTTTTTGACCCTTTTTGAGGTCATTTAATGCCCCAAACCTGACTTTGAAGCATTCTTAGGAGGTCTCCAAAACTCAAAAAGCTGCAATAACTTTCAAACCGTGGGGCCTATTGACCTGATTCTTTTTTTGGAATGCTCTAAATCATGATTACATTCATTTGGCCAATTCACACCTTCTAGTTTACTGAAATAATGGCCCAAATACATGCTCCTATTTTTTTTGGGATTTTCAAACGCACTGATAGTTGAACTATGAGAGTTGGAACCTTTATTTGAGCCAAATGGGTATCCAAAAATGTAAAGACATAAAACAGAAACTAAGTCTAAGTACATTTTTTTGGGTGACACAGGATTTCCCTTATACCTCTGGATGCTCCTGCATTAGACACCCAGGGTAGATTGAAAAGTGACCTTGTCACTTTATGGATGGTAGAGGAAATCCCAAATGGGAAACCTCAGCTGCTGAAATCCAAGTTGAGTCCTCGATTGGCTGTCCTTTCCATTTGACCAAATACTCTTCATACTGCCTATTTCTGGTACTCCTACCCACACGATGATCTAGAATGTCTTCTATCTACTCCTTCTTAGAAGTAGGAATTGGACATGGCTCTAACACCAGTCCTCATTTGCACTATCATCATGATACTCTGTTAAATCTGCAATGTTGAAAATGGGAGAAATCTGAATACCATCTGGCAGCTCCACTTCATATGCATTTCCTGAGTCATGTTTCTTCAAAATTTTGCAGGGGCCAAATTTCTTCATTTTCAGCTTGTTGTAAGTACCAACTGGAAATCTTTCTTTTCGTAAGTGCACCATGACAAGATCCCCTACTTGGAATTCCTTATGTCTTCTCCTTTGATCAGCCCTAGCTTTATACTCTTGATTCATCTTGATAATGTGTGCTTGAACCTCCTCATGTAGACGCTTGATGTGTTCAGCAAATTCCTCAGCTTCAGCACTTGTCCTCTCCCCTTGTTCTATCTTCCTCAATTCTGGTGCAGTCTTTGGGCTATTCCCATATACAATTTGAAATGGTGATTTTCCAGTACTCCTATTTATAGAGTTATTATAAGAAAACTCTGCCTGTGGTAGAATCAAATCCCATCCCTTGGGCTTATCTCCAACTAAACATCTCAGCAAATTGCCCAGACTTCTATTTACCACTTCTGTTTGGCCATCAGTCTGTGGGTGATGCGTGGAACTGAATTTCAAGTTTGTTCTCAACTTCTTCCACAATGTCCTCCAAAAATACCCCACAAATTTAGTATCTTGGTCAGAAACTATACTCCTTGGAAGACCATGTAGTCTTACCACCTCTTTCAAAAACAAGTCTGCAATATGGACAACATCATGAGTTTTGTGGCATGGAATGAAATGTGCCATTTTGAAGAACCTATTAACCACCACGAATACTGAGTCATTACCCCTTTGTGTCCTTGGCAATCCAAGCACAAAATCCATACTTATGTCCTCCCATGGCCTCGATGGAACAGGAAATGGCTGATATAGGCCAGTATTTTGACTAAACCCCTTGGCAACTTGACAAACCTGGCAACTCTGTACAAACTTCTTCACATCCTGTGTCATTTGAGGCCAAAAATAATGTTCTATAAGAATGGCAATGGTCTTATCCCGACCAAAATGTCCTGCCATCCCTCCACTTTGTTTCTCCTTAATCAAATTTTCCCTCATGGAACTCCTTGGAATGCACAATTGACTACCTTTGAACAACATACCATCCTAAATCAAATAGTCTAACCACTTGGTTCTATCTACAACAACAGGTTCTTTACAAGCTTTCCATGCTTCAGCAAAATCAGGATCCTCGGGGTACAAATTCTTGAGTTCATCAAACCCAACTACTTCAACCTGCATTGTTGTAAGCAACAACTGTCTCCTACTTAATGCATCTGCAACCCTGTTAGATTTTCCACTTCTATGCTTCAACACAAATGTATAACTCTGCAAGAATTCTACCCACTTCATATGCCTTTGATTCAATTTACCTTGGCTATTTAGGTACTGTAATGCCTGATGATCAGTATACAAAACAAATTTCTTTGGCAATAAATAATGCCTCCATTTATTTAAGGCCTAAACTATTGCATAGAACTCTTGATCATAAACAGAATACTTCTTCTTTGCATCATTCAATTTTTCACTAAAATATGCAATAGGCTTACCTTCTTGGCTTAATATAGCCCCAATAGCGCTACCACTAGCATCACAATCCACCTGGAATACTTTTCTAAAATCTGGAAGTGCCAACATAGGCTGTTCAGTCACCTTCTTCTTCAGCAATTCAAAACTTCTCGCAGCTGCTGCAGTCCATTTGAACTCTTTTCTATCCCCTCTTATTGTATCAGTTAGAGGTGCACATATGCCACTGAAATTCTTAATAAACTTCCTGTAAAAACTAACCAGACCATGAAATGATCTTACCTCAGTATCAGACCTTGGAGTAGGCCATTCCAAGATGGCTTTTACCTTCTCTGGATCCATTTTGAGACCTTCAGGTGATATAACAAATCCCAAATAGACTAACTCCCTTTTTGCAAAGACACACTTCTTTAGATTAATTAACAATTTCTCTTCCCTTAGCCTTTCAAGGACACTACGAATATGCAGTAAATGTTCTTCCAAAGTCTTGCTGAAAATTAAAATATCATCCAAATAGACAATAACAAATTTTCCGAAGAACTTCTTAAGTACCTCATTCATGAGCCGCATGAAGGTGCTTGGGGCGTTCGTCAATCCAAAGGGCATGACTAACCACTCATAAAGAACCTCCTTGGTCTTGAAGGCTATTTTCCACTCATCTCCTTCTCGAATCTATATCTAATGATAGCCACTCTTTAGATCTATCTTTGTGAAGTACTGAGCTCCACTCAAGTAGTCCATAAGATCATCCATCCTTGGTAAAGGAAACTGGTACTTGATGGTTATCCTATTTATAGCTCGAGAATCTGTACACATCCTCCACTCTCCATCGTTCTTTGGTGCAAGTACTACAGGTACTACACATGGACTCAGGCTCTCTCGAATCAAGCCCTTCCTCAACAACTCCTAAACCTGTCTATTTAGCTCCTCTATTTCAGTAGGAGTCATCTTGTGAGCAGCCTTGTTAGGCAAACTAGCTCCTGGAATCAGATCTATCTGATGACTGATTTGCCTTACTGGTGGCAATCCATCTGGAACATTATCAGAGATAATATCTCCAAATTCCCCTAGTAAATCTGAAACTTTAAATGGTATTTCACTACTACCTTCTTTATCTTTCCTAGGAATCAAAGCATAGCACATACGCTGATGTTTCATGCCATCTAAAAACTTCCTTCCATCAACAAGACAAATCCTAGCACTGCTACATACTTTTTCACCTTCCTTTTTCATGGACTTCAATTTGTGGCGAACTCCATCCTTTGTCAGAGAGTATGTGTTTGCATGTCCATCATGTATTGCATGTCTATCAAACTACCATGGTCTACCCAATAATAGATGGCAAACATCCATCGAAATAACATCATAGAGAACTTTATCATGGTAACTCCCAATTTTGAATTTTACTAAACATTGTTCACTTACCAAGACCTTATGATAATCTTTTACCCAAGAAATTTGATAGGGCTGGGGATTTTTCTCCCTCTTGAGCTTCAGCTTAGAGACCATCTCTTCTGATACCAAGTTATCAGTGCTACCACCATCAATGATCACATCACAACATTTATCCTCACACTTGCATCTGGTACGGAACAAACTCCTCCGTTGTCCTAGTTCATTCTCACCACTTAGTAGGACTCTTTCATTTACCAAGGTCTCTCCTCTTTTTGCATCCTTTGAATGTGATGATTGTGCATCCTCATCCACATGAGCAACCCTAGCTTGGCCCTCAGCTCTCCTATTTGTCCTTCCTTGTCGTTGAGGGCATTCAAAGGCACGATGAACTTCTTCATTGCAATGGAAATAGGTACCATGGAAGCCTCCTCTTCCTTGTCTACGTCCTCTACCTCTTCCTCTTTGATTTCCAAAGTCTTGATCATGGGAGCGATTGAAACCCTCATTCCTCTGGTTCCTGCTAGTATCCTCATCTTCATTTTTCTTTTGAGTTTCATTGCGGCCTCCAGATGATCTACCGCTTCCCCTTCCTCCTTGAGCGCGCCCTCTTTGTCTTCCTTCAAACCTTTACTCAGCTTCTCTTCAACTCATAGGGAAAACTGGTATGCTTCTTCAATGTTGGTCATTCTTACCAAACTTAATTCCTCCTGGATGCTAGGTCGCAACCCACTGATATAATAAGCAACCTTCTCCTTATTTGCTTCTGCATGCCCCGCTCTAATCAGGAGTCGGTAAAACTCATCTGTATATTCTTGGACTGATCTTCCTACTTGCTTTAACCCATGCATCTTCTTAAACAGATCAAGCTCATAGTCCATAGGAATGAACTGCTTCTTCAATTTGTCCACCATGCGCTCCCATCTTGTGATCTTATCCTTTCCTCTTCTAAGTCTTTCCAGTTGAACCTCTTGCCACCAGATTTTGGCATGGCCTTTTAGTTTGGCCTTTGCAAACTTAACCCTATCTGGGTCCCTTATATCCTCATACTCAAAGTATTCTTCCAGTTCATTGATCCAATCGATCAACTCATCTGGTTTCAGATTTCCTGAAAATATACCCACTTCAATTGTAGGTCTTTTCCCAAACTTAGTAATGACCCTAAAAAGCCTTTCCTCTATAGGATTCAGAACTTCGCCGTCAACTTCCATTACTTCCTCTTCATTGTCATCCTCACTATTGTCATCTACGGCAACATTTTCTCCTCTACGAAGCTCCTCTTGCAATGCTTGTACCTATCTCTGGAGGGCTCTAACCTCCTCAAGATCAATAGCTCTGGCCCTTCCGCCATGCTCTCTTCGTGGAGGCATCTTCTAACTTGAACCCACAACCACACACTCTTGGTGCTAACTGCCTCACAGTCGGTGCTCTATCTACACACTCAGGAAAATCCGCTCTGATACCACTTGATGGGGACACAACCCAACAACAGAGTGGACACAATAGAAAAGGGAAATTATATTAACTAAGAAGATAAGATAGTACAAACAGTGCAGAGAAAATAAACTTCAAAACATGCCCTACGGGCTTACAATAGCATAAATATGGAGAATATTTCTCCTTTTAGCACCTCCTCTCAAGCTCATATCCGAACTGCCTTTTACAATGCCAAAAATCTCCTTAAATAGACCCTAAAGGGTTAAGGACTAGGAGTACATTATAGAAAGTGCTAGTAGGAATCCACCGACAAAATAGAAGGTTCTAGAAGCTGCGTTAGAAGTCGGTGCAAATCTAGAAGAATCCAGAAATGGTAGCCAAACTTTCGGGAGGCATAACTTTTGAACTGTAGCTTTGATTGACGAACCGTTTACATTTTCGGAAAGCTCTCAAAGCGCTCTATAGCCCTATGGACAAGCTTCACTCATCCCCCATTATTTGACCCTTTTCAAGGTCATTTAATGCCCCAAACTTGACTTTGAAGCATTCTTAGGATTGCATTCAGTTATCCTCCTTTCAAATCCTAATTAGGTTGACATAGTTCCTAATATGATTGGAATATCCTAACAAGGATTCAAAGTCTCCTAATAGGCACTCATATGTACCAATTGTAATTCATTGACTCCTAACTATTAGAAATAGGAAATACTAGGGGGAGGGGGGGTAAATTTATATTACACAAACTTTTTTCCAGTTATGGATATCATTTACAATATTATACATTACGTATGAAAGTATATTGATTAAGCTAAACAGTAAACAAAACCATAAAGTAATGCAACACATAGCACCATATATTTTTAAGTAGGAAGAACTTGGCCAAGGGAAAACCCTAGTGGGGATGGTACCCACAAAATGATCAACTAATCAAAACTATCTAGTTAAACATATTGACCCTATTAGGAGTCTATTACATCTATCTAGTGTCTTGGTCCTTGTTAGAGGACTAGGACTTGTTAGAATGATGCAAGATCATCCTGGGTATAAGAGCAATCTTGCATCACTCAAAAATATTTTCTTTTTAGTCTTTTCTATTTTAATAAGGACTAGTAGATAGGGGGGTTGTTATTTCTCAGAGTTTGCTATTTTTAGTAAGTTTGTCATACAAGCTTGGAATGTTCTTATTTTCTATAAGAAGGTTCATTTAGAAATTATAAGCCTACCATAAAAATCTCATTGCTCCAACTTAAGTATCAGAGAAGTTATTATGGATTTTTAGTGGAAAAAATTGTAGAAAAATCTTTAGGCTCACTATTGGAGGCCTTAGAGTATTCGAATGAGGTCTAAAAACTCGATAGAAGGGCACTTGTGCAATTTTGAGCTTGTAGATCAGGAGCTAGCATTTCCAAAAATTGGTTATGATAGCCAATCAGAGTAATGGTTTGAGGGTTATGGCCTTCCAATGTTGGGCTACCAAAATTTCTACAATAATTTGTCAAACATGTATTTAGCCGACTCTATATGTATTGTTAGGGTTTGTTAGCCCTAGGTATTAAGTTTGAGCATCTAGAACCTTCCTGTGCAACATAAAATTTCTTATTTAAGAAAGGCTCGAACATTGTCTAGGACAGCTTTGGGTCGTAGTTTGCAGCTTGTCTTGCAGAGTACTACAATGAAGGCACCCATGTGGGTTAGCATATTGTACTTGTGAATTTTGTAATTCCACATTTGTAGTGCAAATAAGAAGTCCATATTTTGTTCTTGCATTTTCTATTATTTCTTTGTTTCTATTATGGTTTATGGTATTAAGGGGAGCACCATTCATCATAGAAGCTTCAACCCTATTAGGACCTGTAGTTGCAATTACAAAAAATATGCAAGATGATCCCCACTTCACAAATGTGCAATATACAATAGTTTTCTTCAATACAAGATATATATGTGTGTGTGTGTGTGTGTGTGTGTGTGTGTGTGTGTGTGTGTGTGTATAGTTAGCATGAATGATAATGATAGTACATTGGGTAAGTATCCTAAGCATTGGAGAGTATTGACATGTTGCATTCATGAAATTTTTTTTCATTGATGTCAACATAGTATTATTTCTATAAAGACTAGGAGAATAGCAGTCAAAGATCTTACTAGCACAGATAATGGTTTCATTTTCTGGTGATGCATAGTTAAGGACATGTTCCAGACTATGTCCTAATGACGTAGTTAAGTGTGTAGAATCTAAGTTGAAGGCATATGATAGTTGTACCTAATTTGCTAAGAGTAGTATAGAAATAGAGTATTGGAGAACATCATTCTAATGTTTGTTTTCTATCTTATATCTAAGATGCAATGAAGAAGTGCATAGTCACATAGTGACAGAGGATAGTCGTATGGTGAAGTCAATGAGTGCACAAGTGTTAGTATCACACGTGTGAAGTTTTGTATAGATTGTGAGCTAACAATGCTATTGTAATTGTAATTAATTGGGAAAGACTCAAGACCGACTCAAAAAATTATTATGAAGATATGGTATAAAGGAAAGATGTTTTCCTTTTTTTATAAAAGAGTATTATGAAGTGTAATCATTGTGAAAAAGTGCAAAGTATGAAAAGGAGTAGAGTGCTTACTAAATGCGAGTAAGTGATCCCAGGGATTATTGGATGCGAATTGTGTAATTTGATTACAAGATCTGAAGGAGCAAAAGTCCAGTTGATAGGATAGAGAAAGAGGAAGGAGGTAAATTTTATTTTTATTATTCTACAAGGAATAATATAGAGATCATTTGGACATTAGGTTTATTGGTCTTAACCTTGAAGTTGTTTGGGTAGTGGGTCCATCTATCTTCTACAACTCCTAATAGGGTTGGAATCTCCTAACAAAGATTCAAAGTCTCCTAATAGGGACTCATATGTACTAAATCTATTCATAGACTCCTAACAGGGTCCATCCTCTAACAATGAATATTTATATTAGTACATCATCTTGTGGGTACCATCCCCACTAGGGTCTTCCCTCTAATAAAGGGTTTCCCTAGTTAACATATCTAGTGTTAATTATGTATGAGTATATTGTTGTGGTTTTATTTTATATTGCTCATATCTTTATGTTTGTTGAAGGTTGATAATTGTGATATTACTTGTATAACTAATTCACCCCCCTCCTCTCAGTTATATCAGTGGACTATATATTATAATAATTGGTATCAGAGCATTAGGTCCTTGAAGAATAAGATTAACAACTTTGGGAGATTGATGGTGAATCTTTTTAGAAAGGATAGTCATAAATTTGATGGGGCTAAATATGATAGTTGGAAGGAGAAGATGAAGACTCATTTTTTGTGCATGGTTCTAGGTTATTGGATCTTGACGAAGAGTGTGAACATGATTGTGGATGAAGAAAAACATGAACAATGTATTGAAGTAGAGAGAGATCTATTAATGTACCATGAGAGATAGAGAAGCCCTACTATTAGCTCTTCTAGAGAATGGTAAAGTCACTTCAAACATCTAATGAAATTTGGAAAGTATTAGAACATACTTTTGAAGGTCATATAGATGAAAAAAGAATGATATTATAGAATTGGATATGTGCATTTCAAGATGCTAAGATGATGGAAGATGCATCTGTAAGAAGCTATATTGGTAGAATATCAAAAAATGATGAAGTAATATGGAATATCTTGAAAATATTGATGACACCACTCAAGCAAGTAGCCCATATGATTCACCTAGTAATGCCCTACACTAAAGATTTCACAAAGGAAATATTTCTTGGAAAATTAGAATTTGTAGAAGTAGATCTAAGATAGTCTAGAGATCTAGTTAGAGTTCAAAAAGCTTTCAATTTCTTGAACATTTGAACTAATCTAACAAGGAGTGCATGCACATGTGGAGATTTTTTTGGTAGTAGTAAATTTGATGAAGATAAGAAGATAGAGGAATGTATAGCCCTTCTTGTAAGAAGAGAAAAAAGATGGTAAGAAAATCTTTAAATGTTGGACTTGTGATGAATTTTGTGATTATGAATCTAAATGTCCTAAAAGAGAGAACAACAATAAGGGAAAGTTTAATCCTAGAAGAGATAGAGATAGAAATTGTTTGTATGCTAATGAAGATGAAGAATATGATGAGAGAGGTTAAAGTGAAAGTGATGATGAATTGGGATTTATGGCTATCAAGGAAGATGATCTTGATAAATAAATTAGAGAAGAAAGAGCTTTGATTTCCCAAGTTGAAAAGAAGTTTTATTGGAAAATTGATAATGGTTGTTCACATTACATGATTGGTGATATGAATAAGTTTTTAAAGTTTAGAAACTATGATGGAGGTATTGTTAGGGTTGGTAACAATGCAACCTATCACATTATAGGGATTGGATCCATTATTTTAGATTGAAGAAATAACAATGATAATGTTTATTTTTTTGATGGATTGAAGCATAATTTGTTGAGTGTTGGATAGTTGGTGGATAAGGGATATCAATTGTAGTTCACAACAAAGACTTGCATTCTCAACGATAAGGATGGTAAGATGATTGAAACTGGAACTAGATCTAAAGGTAATGTATTTTAGTTGAATCCTATTGAAATAACATGTTTGGTTGTGAAAGTTGATAATAGTTGGTTATGACATAGGATATTTTTTCATATAAACTTTGATAATATTGTTAAAGGTAATGAATTTTAGTTGAATCCTATTGAAATAACATGTTTGGTTGTGAAAGTTGATAATAGTTGGTTATGACATAGGATATTTTTTCATATAAACTTTGATAATATTGTTAAAGTTAGTAGCACATTTGTAGTTAGAGACTTGCCTAAGATAATGGATCCTACTAATGTTGTTTGCAAAGAATGTATTTTGGGTAAGTAGAAGAAAATATCTTTTACTATTTAGAAGTTCACTACCATAGAGAGGTTGGAGATCATTCACACAAACTTGAGTGGTCCTTTAAGAACAAGAGGATTCTATGTGAAAGGTATTTTATGATTTTAGTGGATGATTTCACTAGAATGATGTGGGTAGCATTTCTTAAAGAGAAATCTAAAGCATTTGATAATTTTAAGATATTTAAGGATAGAGTTGAGAATGAATCTGGAGTTAGGATAAAGTGTTTGAGATTAGATAGAGGAGGAGAATTCATCTGTAGAGAGTTTAATATCTTTTTTGAAGAAAATGGAATCAAAAGACAACTATCTTCACCTAGAAAACCTTAACATAATTCGATTGCTAAAAGAAGAAATAAGTCAATAGAAGAGGTAGCTAGAGTGATGTTGTTTGAGAATGATGTTTCTAAGACATTATGGAGAGAAGAAGTTAATACAATAGTGCACACTCTAAATAGAATATAGATCAAAAAATGTATGAGCAAAACACCTTATGAATTATGGTTTGGTCATTGACCATTAGTCAAATATTTTAGAATATTTGGGAGTAAATGTTACATTAAGAGAGATGATGAAATAAGTAAGTTTGATCCAAGAAGTGATGAAGGTATGTTTCTTGGCTACTAATTGAAAAATAAGGCATATAGATGTTTCAACTATAGAACTAAGACAATAGTTGAATGTAGTGCCTGCCCTCGTTCACATCTTTCTGGACACATTGTTGCTATTATTATTAGACTATGTTAGACTAGTTTTATGTTGATGGATTAGTGGTATTGTTTTGAGACTATCAAACATTATGTTATGGATTCAGTTGATATATGATGAGATCATTTAGACTTTACATTTCATGTATGCATGATGATCATTACATTGCTTTCAGTTATTGATGATGATTAGTTAGATGGTTTATTATCTCATGTGTTTTATTATGGATACTTACCCTATACTTGCATGTGTATGGTGTGCATGTTTGTTCTTTTTGTATGGCATTTCTAATGTGGTTAAGAAGGGAGTCGTAGTCACTTGCTAGTCGGGATCTACACGATGCACCACTTCTTGCCATTTCTTGTTTAGCTTACCATTATATTTATATTGTATGTACATGCATGGTTTTTATGCAGGTTGTAGGTACCAGGTATTGACTTCCCTGAATTGCTAGGATGAGCATACCCTATTACATTATCTCAATGATAAGAGAAGGGAGATAAATTCTCAAGTCCAAATCCAAAACCCTTAAACCATTGTCTTAGAAAGATAGGACAAGTATTTGGATATTTTACCTTCCGAATGTGTCAGATGACATAATTCGTGATTTTTAACTCAATAGACTGATTTTGTATGGATTGTTCTACAATGGATTTTCATATTTTATCTTGGAGGTCTATGGTGAATTTTCTGTTAATTAAGTCTTAATAAATAGATTTAATTAATAAATTAATTATTTGGGTAAAATTAATATAATATCATGATCTTTGATATTTTGATTATAATTAATTAAATGAGAATTAATAGAGAAAAGAAGTAAATAAAATAAATTAGAAATTAAAATTATTAATAATAATAAAATAATAATAAAGTAATAAATAAATAATGCTAATAAAATTAAAATAAAAGTTATAAAAATTAAAATAAAAGTTATAAGCTTGCCTAGGAGTTAACACACCTTTTTATTTCTCATATGTCAACAACACGGGGGTTGGCGCACAAATTAAGCTCATGGTGTCTACAACCTTATGACTCATTTAGAAGGTTGAAAAAAGCTCGTGCTTAGTTGTCTACACCTTCTAGGTGATTCCTAAGAGGCCTTTACATTCGGGTACTCCTAGAGGCTTAGGGAGAGCGTTTGGAGCGTGTTGGAGGACTCGAAAATGTGGGAGAAGGAAGGAGCTTGTTCTACAAAATTTTGAGGAGAAGGATTTTAGCATCAGTGTCCAGGTAGACACTTGTGACATTGCTTATGTTATTTCCGCATCTTGCACTTCTTATCTTCTTCGTGTCTTCCACATGCTTTCTGAGGGTTTTTCCTATTTTAGTTGTATGCATTCTTAATATGGGTAGTTAAATCTATTTGAGAAAACCTTATATGTGTAGATCTGAAGAGATTACGGGGCTAGGGTTTAAATTTATAGCCAAATTCATTAGAGAATTTATTGAGTAAATTTGGAGAATAAATATTTTATGAAATTTCTTAAAATTAAAAGCCTTTAAAATTGTGTAGATAAAGACATGTTTATTTAGATCTGCATACATATTTATATATGTATATATATGTGTGTATATATATATGTGTATATGTATATATATATACACATATATATATACGTATATATATATATACATATATACATTTAGATATAAATATACATATATATATATATACATACATATATATATATATACATACATATATATATATATACAGACATATATATATATATATATATATACATACATATTTATATATATATATATATATATACATACATATATATATATCCGCATGTTAAAATCGCTGCAGAAATATACATTAAATTTTTTTTGAATCGCAATGATGACAAACATTTTTTTTCAAACATTATAATAAAAAATTTATTTCATATTGCGTAAGTTTAGGGGGGGGGCATGGAACCCACACCCCCGTACACGTCGTTGTCGCAGGTACCTGCAGACAATAGAGGGTACGCAGTACTCGCTATCGTCGCAGGCCTTGCGATCGCAATGTACCGCGTGTTGACAACTTTGTTTATTTATATATGTGTGTTATGTATATGCGATTCGGTGGAGATGAAATCAAATTTCTCCATTTTGAATTTCTTAAATTTTTAAAAAATATTTATCATTGTATATTAATAATTATATATATATTTATATATGTATGTTTGTATATATATATATATGTATATATGTAAGTATGTATATATGTTATTAGTAAATTAAAATTATCATAATTGATAAATGATTTGTATTAAAGGATCATCTTTATAATAGTACATTATTTTGTAATATTATAGTTTAACTATATAGATTTAATTAATTGATTTGGTTTATGAAGAAAAGATGTTTATGAAATTAATTGGTAATTTCTTATGTTAAAATTTACTATTGAAATTTGATGGAGGGGACATTTTAAATAACAATTATATAAACAAAATATCATTTTAATAATTGGAAGATCAATTTTTAGAGTTATAATGGGAAACCTTTATTCACCAAACATATACATGGGTTAGGAAAAATGTACAAAACATTCCTCCATTCAATATCTAAAATTGGAAATGAAAACTGATACCTCCACACTTAATTCTATTAAGTAATTTTAGCAAACCAAAATATGTGCTTGCATTGTGTATTCTCTATGCTTCTGTTTTGGGTTTTGGGTTGACTAGTGTTGACCAGTTTAGGATGTCTACCAGAGGCTCGAGGGTTATGATTGTGATGTCATGATGATGTCTTGATTTTGATCTTTATAAACCCAACCATGGTTATGTGATGGAATGCTCTATGAAATGTTGTACTTACTGATTTTTATTGCTTTCCAGTCTTCTTGTGTGAACTTGAGGTTCTTATGTATGAGACACTTGACTTAGCCATTTTTGAGTCATCAATCAGTTATCCTTAGATTAATTTTTAGTCACCATGATGGGACTGAAGTGTTGATTTATGATGTCATGTTGTGACATGTTTTGACTCAACCATTTTGGAGTCTTCGATCAGTATGATTTTGAGATATATTTTGGTTAATGAGAACCAATGGATACTTTTGATTATCAGTGATACCTTTAGTTGCCAATAGAGAACTATTGTGGTCATGATTATCTATGGATGCTTTTTAGTTGCTCATGGAGATTTGATGCTTTATTATGGATATTTGATGTTCTTATTATGGATTATCTTTTGGTATTTCTTTCCAGTCAATTGTATAGGACTGGGGTGATTATGAGATTTATAATTCCATGAGCTTAGGGTAGGTTATCTGCTTGTAGTGTTGGGAAGTGGCTTGCAATGGGGGCTAGGGCCCTAAGGGGCTGCAAGGGTAACTCATTGTAAGTTGTTTTAATAAGCGAAAACATTCTCACCTAATACTGACTTAATGAACCTAAAAAGATAATTGTTTTGTTCTCGCCCATGCCTTGAGTGCTACTACAGACTAGGATCGAAGTAGAGAGAATGCTTGGTTGCGACCTTGCATTCCATAGTATGCCTTGTCAATATGAGAGGATACTAGTGGCCACACAAGGACTAGTAGGGACCCTGGAGTCTTAAGCTAACTGCTAGGGTAATTTCTACATGATATGTGTGATGACACTTTCTCACTTGCATAGTAGGTTTCCTACATGTCATTGTGTGCCTTTGGGATTAGATGTCAATTTTGTGATTGGAACCTTTGAGTTAGTATACTTTTAGGATTCCTGGACTTAGAGAGTATTTTTATGCTATGTGATTTTGATAGCCTGTTTGGGACTTGAGATTATCTCCTCAGCACAGTGGGAGTGGACCACTTAGGTTCCACGCGGTCGGGTGGTAGTGTTTCTCCACTCTTATCATTTGAGATCCATTTGAGACATCATGGCTAATGTGTCCTTTATGATGGTGGATATGTATCCTTTCATTGATGATTAGCATATGTTAGATGATGATATCTTATGCTTATATTTGCATGTTTGATTACTTTCTGTATATGATGTAGTATGTATAGGTGTGACATTCTTACTATGTTAATACCGATGATCTCTTTGGTAGTTTGGAATGTTACGCATGGAGGGATGGCTAGGACCCACGATGATCTAATGATGCTATTTATGGTTGGGAGGAACCGTGCACTTAGTTTATTATATTGATCTTTTATGATGGATGTCTATATCTTCTATGATGTTGTATCATGTGTGACATGTGATTATCTTTACTTTGTTGTATCATGGATTAGAATAGGATGATGTACCTTATTTCACATATGTATATTCTTTTAAGCCTTTCATACCCTGTGAGATGTACAATGGATGATTGCGCATTTAGAAATGTAATGTATAAACATTAGACTTATCATTATTATTTCACGTGGTTGTTGTATTAGACAGATTCAATAATGTTAGTTGATTTAGATGTAACTCAACATTAAGGGATCCTTAAGGAATGTAACCTGTTATGTTTACTTCTAGATGGACATTGCTATTGCTTCCGTTATTATGTATAAGTTGTAATTGGATTAGTTTTAAATGATATTACTTTCATGTATTAAAAAAAAATTTAAAAAAATGCAATCAAACTTAGTGAAATTTTAGGTTAATTCTTTGGATCCCTTGGTGGGGCGTTACATTGAATGTGCAGATGTAAGGATTGCTAAAAAGTTTGGTACTAAAGAAAATATGGTAGATTATAATTTAGATAAAGAAGAAGATAATTCTAGAATTGTTAGACAAAATATTGAAGTTTTCTTTGAGACTAACAATGATTTATAGAATGATGTGCTAATTGTTGAGCAAAGAGGAGAGTAGAGGTCTAAACCTAGAGATGAGATAAGAGTTGAGATGTCAACTCCTACCTCTAACAGAAACATGAAAAATAATCACGCTCTAGAGCTGATAATTGGAAGTAAAGATAAAGATGTGATGAAAAGGAACATAGTAAATGAGGAATTGTGTCTGATTTCTCAAGTTGAGCCTAAGAGTGTAGATGAATCATGTGAGGATGATCATTGGATTCAAGAAATAAAGGAATAATTGGTTTAGATTGAGAAGAATGAGATATGGGAGTTAGTTCCTAGACCTAAATATAAGAATATGATAGGAACCAAATGGGTATTCAAGAATAAGATGAGAAAACAAGGAGAAGTTGTGAGAAATAAGGCTAGACTTGTTTACAAAGGTTAGCAAGAAGGCATAGGTTATGAGGAGAAATATGCCCCTATAGCTAGAATGGAAGCAGTAAGAATGTTCTTGGCTTATGCAATGAGTAAGAAGCTCAAGATATATCAGATGGATGCCAAGTCAACTTTTTTGAATGAAGAACTTGCAGAAGAAGTTTATATTGAGCAACCTGATAGATTCCCTCTATCAGGTGATAAAGAGATGGTATGTAGATTTAAGAAAGCTTTATATGGTTTGAAGAGAGTGCCTAGAACCTAGTATGCAAGGTTGGATAAGTATTTGACAAAGCTTGGATTTGTTAAAGGTATGGTAGATGAAAATTTGTATTTGAGAGAAGTTGATGATAGTTTATTTATCATTGTAATATTTGTTGATGACATAATATTTAGGGGTTATGATGAAGAAAGTGATAAATTTTCTAAAGAGATGAAAATTCAGTTTGAAATGAGGTTGATAGGAGAAATGAATTTTTTCCTAGGATCATAGATTGCACAAAACAATGATGGTATTTTCATTCCATAAGATAAGTACTCAAAATTTTTTTTGAAAAAAATTGGATTAGAGAGTTGTAAGCCTATTGGTACACCTATGATAACTGGTCACAAGTTATCTAGCATGGATGAGACACCTACAATTGAGAAAAAGAAGTATAGATCCATGATTGGAGGATTGAAATATCTAACTTACACCAAACTAGACATAGAAAATGAAGTTGGGATTGTAGCTAGAATTCAAGATGATCCTAAAGAGTGTCATTATGCAACAATAAAGAGGATATTAAGATATTTGAAAGAAACATCTGATTATGGAATTTGGTATGAAAGATCAAGTGATTTCACTTTATGTGCATATATTAACATGGATTGGGCAGGCAATATGGATGACAGAAAGAGAACCAGTTGTGGAGCATTATTTCTTGAGGAAGATTGGTTTCTTGGCTAAACAAGAAGCAAGATTGCATTTGTTAGAGAAAAATTAAGGTAGAGTATGTTGTAGTATAAAATAATTGTAATCAAGTTATTTGGATAAAGCATATATTGAAGTATATTAGGATTGAGTTTTTAGAACTTGTTATCATTTACTGTGATGACACAAGTACAATGAGTATGTCTAAGAATACTATATTGCATTCTAGGATGAAGCAAATATCTATTAAGTATCATGTCTTGATGGAGACACAACCCAAGCACAGAATGGACACAATAGGACAGGAAAACTTTATTAACTATGAAAATATGCTAATACACTTAGTGCAGAGAAAAAAAACTCCAAAACATGCCCTATGGGCTTATAATAATATAAAACTAGAGATAATTTCTTCTCCCAGTACCTTCTCTCAAACTCCACTCCGAATTGCCTTTTACAATGCCATAAATGTCCTTAAATAGACCCTAAAGGGTTAAGGATTAAGAATACATTCTAGAAAGTGCTAGTTGGTATCCACTGCCAAAATGAAAGGCTCCAGAAGACACTTTAGAAGTCGGTACAAAATTAGAAGAATCCATAAATGGTAGCCAAACTTTTGGGAGGCATAACTTTTGAACCGTAGCTCCAATCAACGAACCATTTACATTTCCAAAAAGTTCTCAGAGTGATTTATAGCCCTATGGACCAGCTTTTCTCATCCCCCATTTTTCAACCTTGTATGAGGTCATTTAGTGCCTCAAACTTGACTTTGAAGCATTCTTAAGAGGTCTCCAAAAATTGAAAAACTATGATAACTTTCAAATCGTGCAGCCTTTTGACTTGATTCTTTTTTTGGAATGTTCCAAATTAAAATTTTAATCCTCCCTCCAATTTACACCTTCTAATTCACAATAATTATGGCTCAATTACATAGTCCTATTTTTCCAACATTTATACGTATCCCAAGGTGCTTAAATACTCTAACCCAAAACACTGATAGTGGAATTGTGAAAGTTGGAACCTTTATTTGACCCAAATGGGTATCTAGAAATGAAAACACATGAAATAAAAACTATTTTTAGGTACATTTTTTTTGGGTGACTTAGGATTGCCCTTATACCTCTGGATGCTCCTGCATTAGACACCCAGGGTAGTTTGAAAAGTGAGCCTATCACTTTATGGATGGTAGAGGAAATCCTGAATTGGAAACCTCAGCTGCTGATATCCAAGTTGAGTCCTCTATCGACCACCTTTTCCAGTTAACCAAATACTCTTCATACTGCCTATTTATGGTACTCCTACCCACCTGACTATCCAAAATCTCTTCTATCTCCGCCTTCTTAGAAGTAGGAATTGGACATGGCTCCAGCATCAACTCCTCACCTGCACCATCATCATGATACTCTGTTAAGTCTGCAATGTTGAAGATAGGAGAAATGTGAATTCCATCTGGCAACTCCACCTCATATGCATTTCTTGAGTCTTGTTTCTTCAGAATTTTGCAAGGGCCAAATTTCTTCATCTTCAGCTTGTTGCAAGTACCTACTAGAAATCTTTCCTTTCTTAAGTGTACCATGACTAGATCACCTACTTGGAACTCCTTATGTCTTCTCCTTTGAACAGCCCTAGCTTTATACTGTTGATTCATCTTGATAATGTGCGCCTAGACCTCCTCATGTAGGCACTTGATATGTTCAACAAACTCCTCTGCTTCAACACTTCTCCTCTCCCCTTGCTCCATCTTCCTCAATTCTAGTGCAGTCCTTGGGCTACTTCCATATACAATTTGGAATGGTGATTTACCAGTACTCCTATTTATAGAGTTATTGTAAGAAAATTCTACTTGTGGTAGAATCAAATCCCATCCCTTGGGCTTATCCCCAACTAAACATCTTACCAAATTGCCCAGACTTCTATTTACCACTTCTATCTAGCCCTGAGTCTGTGGATGATGTGTGGAATTGAATTTTAAGTCTGTTCTCAACTTCTTCCACAATTTTCTCTAGAAATACCCCACAAATTTAGTGTCTCTATCAGAAACTATACTCCATGGGAGACCATGTAGTCTCACCACCTCTCTGAAAAGCAAGTCTACAATATGGACATCAATAGTTTTGAGGCATGGAATGAAATGTGCCATTTTGGAGAACCTATCAACCACCACAAATACTGAGTCATTTCCCCTTTGTGTCCTCGACAATCCAAGAACAAAATCCATACTTATGTCCTCCCATGGCTTTGATGGAATATGCAATGGCTGATATAGTCCAGTATTGTGACTAAATCCCTTGGCCACTTGACAAACCTAGCAACTCTATACAAACTTCTTCACATCCTATGAAATTTGAGGCCAAAAATAATGTTCTCTAAGAATGGAAATGGTCTTATCTTGACCAAAATGTCCTGCCATCCCTCCAATGTGTTTCTCCTTAATCAAATTTTCCCTCATGGAACTCCTTGGAATGCACAATTGGCTACTCTTGAACAACATACCATCCTGAATCAAATAGTCAAACCACTTGGTTCTGTCTTCAGCAATAAGTTCTTTACAAACTTTCCACATTGTAGCAAAATCAGGGTCCTCAGGGTATAGATTCTTGAGTTCATCAAACCCAAATACTTCAACCTGCATTACTGTAAGCAACAACTACCTCCTACTTAATGCATTTGCAACCCTATTAGATTTTCCACTTCTATGCTTCAACACAAATGTATAGCTCTACAAGAACTCTACCCACTTCATATGCCTTTGGTTCAATTTACCTTGGTTATTTAGGTACTATAATGCCTGGTGATTAGTATATAAAAAAAATTCCTTTGGCAATAAATAATGCCTCCATTTCTTTAAGGCCTGAACTATTGCATAGAACTCTTGATCATAAACATAATACTTCTTTTTCACATCATTCAAATTTTCACTAAAATATGCAATAGGCTTACCTTCTTGGCTTAATGTAGCCCCAATAGCACTACCACTAGCATCACAATCCACCTAAAACACCTTACTAAAATTAGGAAGTGCCAAGACAGGTTGTTCTGTCACCTTCTTCTTCAGCAATTCAAAACTTCTCGTAGTTACCGCAGTCCATTTGAACTCTTTTCTATCCCTTCTTATTGTGTCAGTTAGGGTTGCACATATGCTATTGAAATTCTTAATGAACTTCCTATAGAAACTAACCAGACCATGAAATGATCTCACCTTAGTAGTAGACCTTGGAGTAGGCCATTCCAAGATGGCTTTTACCTTCTCTGGATCCATTTTGAGACCTTCAGGTGATACAACAAACCCCAAGTAGACTAACTCTTTTTTAGCAAAGCTACACTTCTTCAGATTAATTAACAATTTCTCTTCCCTTAACCTTTCAAGGACACAATGAATATGCAATAAATGTAGGTCCTTAGTTTCAGTAGGAGTCATCCTATGAGTAGCCTTGTTAGGAAAACTAGCTCCAGAGATTAAATCTATCTAATGACTGATTTGCTTACTGGTGGCAATCCTTCTAAAAAATTATCAAAGATGATATCTCCAAGCTCACTTAATAAATCTAAAACTTCAAGTGGTATTTCACTACTACCTTCGTTATCTTTTCTTGGAATCAAAGCATAGCACATACACTAATGTTTCATGCCATCTAAAAACTTTCTTCCATCAACAAGACAGATCCTAGCTTTGCTGCATAGATTTTCACCTTCCTTTATCATGGGCTTCAATTTGTGGTGAACTCCATCCTTTGTCAAAGAGTATGTGTTTGCATGACCATCATGTACTGCATGCCTATCAAATTGTCATGGTCTTCCTAACAATAGATGGCAAACATCCATTGGAATAATATCACAGAGAACTTCATCATGGTAACTCCCAATTTTGAACTTCACTAAACATTGTTCAATTACCAGGACCTTATGATCATCCTTCACCCAAGTGATCCGATAGGGCTGGGGGTGTTTCTCCCTCTTGAGCTTCAACTTATAGACCATCTCTTTTGACACCAAGTTGTCAGTGCTACCACCATCAATGATCACATCACAACATTTATTCTCACACTTGCACTTGGTACAAAATAGATTCCCCCTTTGTCCTAGCTCAATCTCACAACTTAGTAGGACCCTTTCATTAACTAAAGTCTCTCCTCTTTTTGCATCCTCTGAATGTGATGACTATGCATCCTCATCCACATGAGCAACCCTAGCTTGACCCTTAGCTTTCCTATCTATCCTTCCTTGTCATTGAGAGAATTCCAAGGCATGATGACCTTCTTCATTGCAATGGAAATAGGTACCATGAAAGCCTCCTCTTCCTTGTCCACATCCTCTACCTCTTCCTCTCTGATCTCCAAAGTTTTGATCATGGGAGCAGTTGAATTCCTTGTTCCTCTAGTTCCTGCTAGTACCCACATCTTCATTTTTCTTTTGGTTCTCATTTTGACCTCCATATGACCTACCACTGCCCCTTCCTCCTTGATCGCACCCTTTTTTTCTCCCTTCAAACCTTTTATTTAGCTTCTCTTCAACTCGTAGGGCAAACTGGTATGCCTCTTTAATGTTGATCATTCTTACTAGACTTAATTCCTCCTGGATGCTAGGTCATAACCCACTGATATAATGAGAAACCTTCTCCTTATTTTCTTCTGCATGCCCTACTCTAATAAAAATTTGATAAAACTCCTCCATATATTCCTAGACTAATTTTCCTGCTTGCTATAACCCATGCATCTTCTTAAACAAATCAAGCTTGTAGTCAATAGGAATGAACTGCTTTTTTATTTTGTCCACCATGCGATCCCACCTTGTGATCTTCTCCTTTCCTCTTCTATTTCTTTCCAATTGAACCTCTTGCCACTAGATTTTGGCATGGCCTTTGCAAACTTAACCCTATCTGGATCCCTGATATCCTCATACTCAAAGTACTCCTCCAGTTCATTGATTCATTCGATCAACTCATCCGATTTCAAATTTCTTGAAAATACACCCACATCAATTGTAGGTCTTTTTCTAAACTTAGTAATGGACCTAAAAAGCCTCTCCTCTGTTTGATTCAGAACTTCCCCTTTCGGTCCAAATTTTTCTTCCTCATTTTCATTCTCACTTTCGTCACCTATGACAACATTTTTTCCTCTATGGAGCTCCTCCTACAATGCTTGAACCTGTCTTTGGAGGACTCTAACCTCCATAGGATTAATATCTCTAGCCCTTCCACCAAACTCTCTTCATGGAGACATATTCTTAACTCAAACCCACAACCACATAGTCCTGGTGCAAACTGCCTTATAGTCGGCACTCTGTCTACACACAGGAAAACCCACTCTGATACCACTTGATGGAGACAAAATCCAAGCACAAAATAGACACAACAAGAAATGGAAACTTTATTAACTATGAAAATATGTTAATACACTTAGTGTAGAGAAAATAGACTCCAAAATATGCCCTATGGGCTTACAATAGTATAAATCGTGAGATAATTTCTTCTCCCAGTACCTTCTCTCAAACTCCGCTCTGAACTACCTTTTACAATGCCAAAAATATCCTTAAATAGACCCCAAAGGGTTAAATATTATGAATACATTCTAGAAAGTGCTAGTTGGCATCCACCACCAAAATGGAAGGCTCCGGAAGACACTTTAGAAGTCGGTACAAAATTAGAAGAATCCAGAAATGGTAGCCAAACTTTCGGGAGGCATAACTTTTGAACCGTAGCTCTGATTGATGAACCGTTTACATTTTTGTAAAGCTCTCAGAGTGCTCTATAGCCCTATGGACCACCTTTTCTCATCCCCTATTTTTTGGCCCTATACAAGGTCATTTAGTGCCTCGACTTTGACTTTAAAGCATTCTTAGGAGGTCTCCAAAAATTGAAAAACTACAATAACTTTCAAACCGTGTAGCCTTTTGACCTGATTCTTTTTCTAGAATGTTCTAAATTAAAATTTTAATCCTCTCTCCAATTTACACCTTCTAATTCACCATAATTATGGCTCAATTACATAGTCCTATTTTTTTGGCATTTACACATATCCCAAGGTGCTTAAATACTCTAACCCAGAACACTAATAGTGGAACTATGAGAGTTGGAACCTTTATTTGACCCAAATGGGTATCCAGAAATGAAAACACATGAAATAAAAACTATGTCTAGGTACATTTTTTTGGGTGACACATGAATGCCCTTATACCTTTGGATGCTCTTGCATCATGTCTTGAGAGAGAAGGTAACAAAAAAGGAGATCAGATTGGAGTTTGTAAGTATTAAAGATTAAATTGTAGATATCTTTATGAAGCCTTTACCTAAAGATACATTTGAGTATCTAAGAGGTATGCTTGGGGTTATGCCCCTACCTACATCTAAGTAGATGATGTAGAGAGTACATCAATTGAGTGGTACATATCACTATTGTTAGACTGGACTGGATGTTGACACTTCCTATATGGGGGAGTATTGAGTGTTGAATCATTAAGGACTCTTGGTATTTGGTATTAAATAGTGTCTTTGAACACTTGAGCTAGTTGAAGAGTTGAAGAAAGTGTAGTAAAAATTGGTATTTAACAATTGGTATTTTGTAATATTAAGGCCTTTGACATTGATGTCAATGGGGGAGAGAATATAAATGAAAAAAAAATCCTAAGAAATGGGGGAGAAGAACTCATAAGTATGTATGAGGGAGAGATATCTCTTTAGGGAGATTTAGAAATATTCATGTAAGGAAGTAGAGATATACACCTAATTTATTGCGAATTTTTTAGTGTGAAGTGAACAATTGACATCAATCTAGAAGAAGAATATGCACTTGTTGTATAGAGAAGTTTTAGCATGTGGACAAGTGATGTCATTCCTAGAATCTACATGACAAAAATAGTAGAGTACTATTTGGTATTCTTGGAACTTAGATGTTTTTTCATTTATGTTTCCATCAATTCCAAAGGGGAAGATTGTTAGCATGAATTCTAATGACACTACATTGGGGGAGTATCCTATTCGTTGGAGAGTATTGACATGTTGCATTCATGACTATGTTTGTCATTGGATTCAACATAGTATTGTTTCTGTAAAGACTAGGATAATAATAGTTAGAGATCTTACTGGCATGAACAATGGTTTCATTGTCTAGTGATGCGTAGTTAAGGACATGTTCCAGACTATGTCCTAATGATGTGGTTAAATGCATAGAGTCTAAGTCAAAGGCATATGACATTTTTACCTGATTTACTGAGAGCAGTACAAAAATTGAGTATTGGAAAAAAAACATTCTGATGTTTGTTTGCTATCTTACATCTGAGATGCAATGAAGAAGTGCATAGTCACATAGTGACAAAGGATAGTCATATGGTGATGTCAGTGTGTGTGAAAGCCCTAGTATCACATGTGTGAAGTTTTCTATAGACAGTGAGCTGACAATGCTATTGTAATTATAATTAATTAATTATCTTATTATAATTAATTGGGAAAGTGAGGCTGACTCAAGGAATTATTATGAAGATATGGTATAAAGGAAAGATGTTTTACCTATTTGTAAAAGAGTAGTATGAAGTGCAAAAAGGATAAGAGTGCTTATTGAATGCGAGTAAGAGATCCAAGAGATTATTGGATGCAAATTGTGTGATTTGGTTACAAGATCTGAAGGAGCAGAAGTCTGGTTGATAGGATAGAGAAAGAGAAAGGAAGTAAATTTTATTTCTATTATTATACAAAGAATAATATAAAGATCATTTGGACATTGGGTTCATTGGTCCTAACCTTGAAGCTATTTGGGCAGTGGGTCTAGCTGTCTTCTATGACTCCTAATAGGATTGGCATAACTCCTAACAAGGTTGGAAAAACTCCTAATAATAGGGATTTAAAATCTCCTTACAAGGACTCATATGTATTGAATGTGTTCATAGACTCCTAACAGGGTCCATCCTCTAACAAGGAATATTTATATTAGTGCATCATGTTGTGGGTACCATCCCCACTGAGGTCTTCCCTCTGATCAAGGGTCTCCTTAGTTAACATATTTGGTGTTAATTGTGTATGAGTATTTTGTTGTGGTTTCAGTTTATATTGCTCATATGGTTAATTTTGTTTAAGGTTGATAATTGTGATATTAGTTGTATAATTGATTCACCACCCAATCCCCCCCCCCCTCTTAGTTATATCAATGGACTCTATATTCTAACATATATGTATATCTATATATCTATATGTATATATATGTGTGTGTGTATATATATATATATATATATATATATATATATATATACATATATATACATATATCTATATATCTATATATGCAAATAAATATATGTATATATGTTAGGATGAATACTGATGGTTTTTCTTAGGGGGAGTATCCTAAGCATTGGTGAGCATGTGGCATGATTAAAATTTTGCATTCATGATTGTGTTTTCCATTAATGACAACATAGTATGGTTATTGTGAAGATTGGCAGATTAGAAGATAGAGATCATAGTCGTACAAAAAGGGGTTTGATATTTAGGTGATGTGTGGTTAGGAAAATGTTCTACACCATGTCCTAATGATGAGATTAAGTATGCATCAAGTAAGTCATAGGTATGCATAAGATATACATGATTTATAGAGAGTAGTATAGAGACATAGTATCTAATAAGAAGTTTCTAATTATTGGATTATATCTCCTAACATTGATAGAATCATGACATGTGAAGTTATAAAGTAATTGAAGATAGTTTGATGATGACATTAGTGAGTGCAAAAATTCTAGAGTCACTTGTGTGATAAGTTGCAAAGATTGTGAGCTAACAGTGTTGTATGGTTATGAATAATTAATTATGTTAATGTGGTCCTATGATAATTAATTGAGAAAGCCTCAAGGCCAACTCAAGGAATTGTTTTGAGGACATGGTATAAAGGAAAGATGTTTTTCGTGTTTGAGATATGGATGTGCAAACAAGAGCAGAGTGTTTGGTAGATGTGAGTAAGTAATCCAAAGGATTATTAGATGTGAAATTAGTGATCTAGTATTGAGATTAGAAGAAGTAGAGTAGTCCAGTTGATAGGAAAAAAGAAGAGGAAGTAAAAGTACAATTCAATTCTATTATTCTACAAGGAATAATACAAATATCATTTAGATAGTGATTTCATTGTTCTTTCCCCTGAAGTTGTTTGGATAGTGGTTCGATCTACCTTCCTCATCTCTTAACAGGGTTGGAATCTCCTAATAGGGATTAATATGTATTGAATGTATTTTATGGACTCCTAATAGGGTCCATCCTCTAACAAGGAATATTTATATTACTACATATTTTGTGAGTACCATTGCCATTTGGGTTTTCCCTCTGATCAAGGGTTTCCCTAGTTAACATTATAGTGTTATTCTGTATTAGTATCTTGTTATAGTTGCTAATTATATTTCTCATATGATTAAGGACTTATAAGGTAGATAATTGTGATATTAGTTGGATAACTTATCCCCTCCCACTCAAATATATTGGTGGACTTTATATTCTAACAATATATATACAAAACCCCTTACTACTACTAATATCTTCAATATCTCATTTATAAGGAAACTTGCAAAAAAGAATATTCATTTTCACATAACCCATAAGAGATCTAAAATAAATATGCAATTGAAATCCACATGCAAAGGAATAGAAAACATACCCACAAAAATGTGACACAAGATATACCCTGGGAAACCCTCATTGAGGAAAAAATCCAGCTTCAAAAAGCATCCATCACCATGTATTGTTCAACATTAATACCATTGCAATACAACCATGGAAGCCTTCAAAGCCATAGCCACAACCAAGCAGTCAATGTGAACAAGCATGAATGCACACATTCCATGCCATGCTTCCGACCTTCACAAATATTCTCTTAGCTAACCTATCAAGCCTTGTCTCATTTGACTCTTGCATTTTCCTCTTTTGTCTTGTCTCTACAACTACCCTTGTGTCTTCTTATATAGTAGCAAGTCCCACAAAATCATCAAGTGGTATTACATAAACCATGTGCTACCTAACCCATTGACCCCACATTTAATATTGTACATTTAATTCTTTTTCCCAATATTAAATAATTACATCAAATATTACCACTATGTTATAATACAACTCATCAAGTCTATCCCATGTGAATCTTTACATGTTGCACATCCATTTAGGTGCTCCTAGATAAAACATTACATAATAAAATAAGATAATACAATATAAAAAAATATTATGCATTGTGTGCAACACACATTATCTCAACAATCTCCCACTTGTTATATACATTCCATAGGGTTAATCCGTAGTCACATAAATGAACAAGGGAACAATCCCTCCTAGCACATCCACCATCATGGATCAAAGTACACCAAATGCTCCATCCTAGTACCCAAAACAAAATTAAAATATCCAACATCTCGAACATGAATGATCCCACCTCCTATTATTCCAATGCCACCAGACATACATAGAAGCCATCCAAAGAGAAAGCCACACAACCTATCACATTAGAAGATCATAAAATCTTATACTAACTAAAATGTCAAGCACAAACACCTAATCCAAAGGTAATCACATGTAACCATAGCTATCAAATATCCATAGCCAAAATAACACCTACAATAAGTGCAAACCCATCCAACTATCCATACCTCTAAAGGTATACCAAGTGAATTACATATCATCAACATATCCAATCTATAACCTTCAATCACAAGCCTCAAGATAAATACTTGCCACATATACAAAAAGAAGCTCTGATTACAAAAGATAATGTCAAATCTGTAACCAATCCACTCACAACATCTCACAGAAGTAAATCTATGTAGTATTAAGGACATCCACAATACATAAACCAAAAACCTGCAAGAACAACTCTCATAAAAATTCTCCAACACTCTCCCAAGTTCTCCACAACCAAAAAAAGGAAAGAGATAAAGGAATAACTATGTCATCTCTTACATGACATACATGAACACAAACTCGTGATCATAATCTCCAACCAATCTCAAATCCAATGTAACTAAAACCAAACATCTAGGAAGATAACCAAGACCAAAGAGAAAACATACAAATGATAACCTGTATCATGTCCTTCTACACACACCTCTAGATGTAAACTGTGCAAGTATGATCTCCTCCATAAAACCCCAACCAAGAAGCTACAACAACACCCAAATCATACCATAAAACTAATCATGGATGTAAGCCTCTCAAAAGAAGATCAAATTAATAAACCATTCCTAAGATAAGGAATAACCATTCCTAATCCAAGGAATATGCCCAATATAAAACCGTATCCAAAACTTAACCAACAAAACAACAACATATACACAAGGGGATAACCAATGCTAAACCATCTCTAAAATAAACCTGCTAGAACTAACTCATGTAACCATAGCTCAAGATCCATATCCATGAAAGACAAGCATAAACATAATGTACCTAAGAGAAATAATGGGCTATTCCTCTCAAGTAGTAAACCACCGAGTAGACCAAGAGTGGGGAATGAGAATTCTCATCAAGATATCCAAGTCTCCAACCAAGGCTCATCTAAGAACTCTCTCCTCTCAAGTCCATATCAAGTGAATGCTCCTCAAAATTCCTACTAAAACTATCAACCATCTCAACAAATACTTCTCTAATCCAAGAGAAATTATTATCACCACCATCTCTAAGTATCTATGAGCACCTATAACCAATCAATCCATTCCAACTCCAAATGCAACATAGCAATATCATGAAGTATCTATCAAATGCTCAAGGTACTCAATAAAAAGAAACTAAACCAAGATCAATGTCAAATTTCCAACCATGGCCTTAGGAACATAAAAATGACAACATGATTTAACCATCTCAACTAAAGAGATAACATGCTCCACGTGAACATACCATAACATGTCAAAACTCTAAACACGTATAAAGAGTATACCATGGCATAATATTGAAACCATCCTAACATCAAGGATAACATGTCAAATCAAAACATAAACAACATCTTTACCAAGAACCACATGTGTCCTTAGGATGCAACCATCTCCACACACCTTGAAGATAACAAGTGCACCATGCAAATGTTAAAGATGCTTCTATAGCAACATGATCTAAGACAAACCTCTAACATCTAAAAAACACTCAATAAATATATCAATGACAAAACATCTCACTCAACTATGTTACTGAGTCACCCATGGAATCATAAAAACCATCTCCTACATGAAGATCCTCTAGGTCTATCCACACAACCAAAGTGTCAGCACCAAGTGAAACCAAGATCTTCAAACTAAGAAGATACAAACCAAACCAAGAACTAATCTTGCACTATCACCCCATCACTTCCAAAAGCTCCCACTAAACCATGTGTCCAAGCTATCCATGACATTGTGATTGAAAAAAAAAAAAAAACCATTCTCTAACCATGAGAATCAACCACTACATCAAACCATCAAAGAACTCAAAGTGCACATTATGAGCTCCTCAAAAGAAACCAAATAACCATGATCCTCCACCAAGAAGATATACCACCATAACTAAATCAAGAATCCAAACCAATGAACATCAAGGATGTACCTCTATATTCAATAATGTCATGCCAAAATCCATGGCACCATGATTAAATCCATGAATTGAGAAACTAACTCTTAATGTGTCCAAGTTATTAGCATAAAATAGTCAACCACAATTCTCCAACATCATTGTACCTGGCAACAATATCTCATCCCTTCTACTTGAAGAAAAAATAGAAAATCATGTGACTTAGGGCATAGACAACCCAAATCCAAGCCACCAATATGAATATGCATCAATAATGAAAGATTAGTGAGCAAAGACAACCCATTATCAAGCCATAAATGAAACCTATAAGTATAGATTGCTTACAACACTGCACAACTTGTAGACCGAAAAATTTATCATACATATCAAAATCAAATATGGATAACCATATCATCATGACACCAATATCAAATCTAAAATAATTATACAATGACATCAAATCTCAGATCTCCAAAATATACAATGCCATAAACTCACAATGTTACCACAGTCAATATATATCATAAACCATTCAGATCAATATCCCACCAAATTAATCATGCCAAACCTGCATTAAATCTAAAATAATGTATAGAGATCTCCAAGAGCTTTCTGTTGACTACTTGAAGTCTAAAATTTGACTCTATATGCTCAAGTTATGCCCTAATTTATGTTCAAAATAAACAACATCTAACTTTTGGGATCTTAAAACTTGATACAATCTCAAAATCATAGAATAAAACCTATGAATTAGCTTTCCAATGGTTGTAAGAAGTCTAAAATCCAATATCCTGAGTGAATTTTATGGTAATTTTACCAAGATAGTCTTTTTATCATTTTCACTACATTTTTTTTTGATAAAGATTCTGATGGGATTAAATTTGATGGCAATTATGGGTTGAAACTAAAAAACTCTTTCATTTTCTCTTAACATGGCCAAATTAGGGCATATTATTTATAAAAGTTTATGGAAACATTGACCCAAATCCAATGGTGAGGTCTATTTTTGCTTAAGAGGTTATTTCTACAAACTCCCCCCCTAAAACCCTCAATTAAATGAAACATCCAAAAATTCCTTTTGACCAATAATTTCACATACCCATAATCTATGAACATCCCAACATAAAAACAAATCCAAAACCCTCATATCTACAATAAACAACCAAAAAATCTCATATATCTTTCCCTTTCTTTTATCCTCTCATGCTTTCCCATGGTTTCAATCTAGGGTTACAACAATACAACCTATGGGCATGACACAAGATTGACCACATGTGAATCCCAACCTTTAGCTCAAGGTGATGAGGGATAACAAGTGACAAAGCTAGATTACCCTAGACAAAGCTCTGTCAAAGGGATAACCTTGGTGAGGCTGGTGGAATGGTCGGATTGATTGGATAGCGAATTCTAGCAGAATGACAACAACTCTCTAAAGGCTTGGGTGTGATTTTGGATTGGGTTGCTAGCTGGCTAGGGGGGATGATTTGGAGAGACTTTGGATTTGGGATTTTTCTAAAGCAAGGAACTAGATAGATTCGCTTGCAGCGGGGGAGCTTGGATGATTTTCTGATGAGGCAGTGACTACGCTAAGTATGCCTTGCGTTGGGAAATTTATGCTTTTTTGGGATTTTGACCAAAGTTGGCAAACATTCATTCAAAATCTATGAACAAACAAGCAAAAATTTTTTTGGAGCAAGCACGTCAAATACACCAACATCCTAGGAAGCTTTTTCCAAGGATAAAATTTGTTATAGCTAGGGAGTCCTCTATATACGCAAGGTATGTGAGGGCCAAATTCGTAGATGAAACCAAAAAGATGTCACACAGCTGAGAGGAGCGGTAACTCACTTCTCCTCTTTCACTTCTCAAGGGTATAAAGTTCCTTGAGGCTTAGCCCGAGTGACAAAATCTTGATTCCAAGAGAGGTGTCTTTGGATTCACCTCCTGATTTTTATACTCTGTCAGAATGCTGGAGTTGAGGTCATCCCAAGGGGTGATGAAATCTCCAAGCAGGCCTCCTAAAAAGTGTAAAACAAGACCACATACATGATCTTGGGCTTTAAAAGACATGCGTTTATTCCAATTGATGATTTAGATTTTGTAAGCTATGATTGAAGACACTTGTGATTATGGCATACAATGTTCATTCCAATTTGACAGCATCATCAGCATAATGAAAGTTGAGAGATTGTCAACATAAGAAATGCGAGCGTCATTGAAAATGCGTCCAAACCATGCAATGTTCATTGATTGTTAGGCATTCAAGATTGAGTGAGTTTTTTTTAAGCCCAAAAGAAAGATGTGTGACACTCGATTGTCAAGTGCGCACTCGGAGGCCCTCCACATCAAGATTTGTCCAATTTTTATGCCCAAATAAAGTGTGAGTGAGATTAATGCGCATTCAAGGAATTTTCTAACTTAGAAAAACCACTAAAGACCCAAGTGAGTGGAGTTTGATCTTTGTGGAGCACTTAACACCCTCTTAGGTAGACCCATCCCCATAGATGGTGCTGAGATTGCAACCAATGGTTAAATTGATGGGTTATTAAAGAGGGTGAGTCCAACTACAAACTTACTCAAAGCATCTTTATTAGTTTTTATAACTTAGAAGATTTCAAAAATGTGGATTCTTTTTATGCCCCAAAAGATGATTATTTGATCTATGACATTCAAGATTGGATTTGTTGTTTCAATCATGCATTCATAAAAAAAAAAAACTTGATTTTAATCCATGGCACTCAAGAGTGATTTTAGAAACATGCATTCAAAGACAAGTGATTAAACATTCAAGTTTTTTCCTTTGAGCATTCAAGATTGAGATTTTGTGTGTTGTTTTAAGAACTTTGAAGTGCTTTGTTTTAACCTTAGATCATTCAAGATTGTTTTGGACTCAAAAGTGAAAATGACTCTTTGGAATTTGGTTTTCATTCAAGATTTTGTGTTCTAGTTTGCATATTTTAAACCCAAAAATGATATTCCTAGATTGTTTTGATGCATGAAAAACCTAAGCAACATTCAAAATTTTGCAACAAGATATTTGTTTGGAACAAATAACAAAGCTTTTAGGAAAATTTTTGGCAACCATTTAGGACTCTTAGTTTTCATGAGATTTTTAAAAGAACTTTAAAATATTTGCAAATGAGGTTCATTTTATCCTTGATTGATGCTTTGAGTTTGATTTAGATTTTAGTGTGCACTTAATGTTGATTTTGAACCTTTTGAAATGGAAACTTGAAGTTCTTTTTAAATTTCCAAAAATGAAGTGTTCCTAACTTTGCATGAATGCATCTAAAACCTTGATGTTGCAAGGATGCAAATGATTGGATTGGTTTAGTTTCACTTGTTAAAAGATTTTTTTTTTTTTTTTTTGCAAATTTTTAGTTTTTAAATAGATTTAAGTATGATTTGGGGGTTCATTTTAAGCACTAAACAGAAGTGTGTATGATTTTGCTTCCTTAAAAAAAATGGCCAAGATCTCCCACAAGAAAAAGAATAAGAAGAAGATGGAATAAGAAGAATATAAACAAGAAGAGGAAGAAGAATTCCAAATTTTTTGTCCACCTATAAGCTTGAAAAATCTGCAAACACTATGAGATAGATTATGAGTTCCTTTGTCTTTTTCATGCTCATGTGGACCTAAAAAACCAATTTATACAATCCTACCAATCACAAAAACAAGAAAAATTAGCCAAAATTAGCAAATGACATACAAAACTTGACTAAAAAAGCTAATGAAGATGACCCATGCGGGGTCCCACCGGGCGTGCCAAAATGTATATGAGCAATGTTAGTATGCTAATAGAAACCAAATTTAAATAAAGCTTCTACAAACTAAAAAAAATTCATAAACTTCAAGATAGACTAAGATGAGCTCTCAATTGAGAATATGAGCCATTAATGGACTCTCTCAATGAGAAGCTCTCTTGTTGAGTAGCTTTGTCTAAATAGATAGGATGTATGCTCAAGCTTTATGCTTCAAAAAGGGCTTCAAATGGAGTTGGAATTTGGGTGTGAGTGTATGGTTTTGATGTAAAATGGCTTCTTAAAATGGCATTATGACTTTACTTCATGGATTGTGTTATTTTGCAAAGGGTAAGGATCCAATTTATAGGCAAGAGGCTTGAGGGATTGAGGGCTAAGATGAAAGGATGGGAAAAAGATCATGGAGGGCTTAGATTGCATGAGAGGAGAGCACATGGATTGTGCTTCCTTATAGCCAATCAGGGAGTGAGACATGTCATAGGGTGAGAGGATGGAGGAAAGGGGAAGGATGAGTCAACAAAGGAGGCTCAAGGGATAAAATCTTAATAAAGACCCTCATAATGGCTTGTAAGAGCAATAAAAGGGCTTGGAAGAGTCATTTATGGCCTAGTGGACTTCATAAAGTTTTATGGTTGAGATATTTTGAGGGAGATGAGAGCAATTTCGAATTGGGCTTGATTAGGAGGGTTTTGAGCTTGCTTAGGATTGTGCAAATGATTAGAGGATGGATTAGGATGGTTTAGGATTAGCTTAGGGATAGGCAAGTGGATGACATTTAATGAGGGTGGGTGAAGGAGGAGATATTTGTTAACTTTGGCTTGGGTTAGTAAGTCTTAACCCATTTTTAAGGAATGTGACAAGGTTAGGAGGGGATTAGGATTAGGTTTAAAGACATCTTCTAGAAGAGTCTAGACTTTGGATGAGGATAAAGACTTTCTAGAATAGTCTAGAATTTCCTAGGATGAGGATGAAGACTTTCTAGAAGAGTCTAGAACTTCTTAGGATGAGGATAAATTAGATTTTTAGGAAATAAATAAAGTTTTATTTATTTCAATGGTTTGGGTTGAGGAGATATTTATTAAAACTTTTTTAATAAACATGAGGATTAATATTTAATCTTAATTAAATATTTTGAGTTGGGATTAGGGGTAGGAAATGATGGGATTAGCCTTTAATTAAAATTAAAGAAGGATTAGAAGATTTTGGAAGAGGTTAGTGGTCTTAAGGAAATTGGCCAAGTTTTGGGCAAAAAAATAAATTTTTTTATTTATTTTGAGTTTTTTGGTCAATTTATTTATTAAATAATTAATAAATAAGGAAATAATGTTTAAATAAGATTTAAAGATTTTTGGGAGGGATTCCTTAATTAAATATTTTTAATTAAGATAAAGGGATTTAATGGCATAAAAATAAATAAATAAATTGATTAAATAATTAATTAATAAATGATGATGTCATCAAATTTTTTTCAGAAAATAAAAATAATTTATTTTCTAAAGGTTTTTAGGTGTCTACATTTTTCTCGTCTTTGATGTGATGCTGCAAGTGGCATGGCATCAAAGATAAGAAAATAAGATGCCCAAGGCTAGAGCAGAAGAGGAGAGAATGGACTGCAAGATGCCTCCTCAAGAAGGGGACGAGGAGAGAAAGCGAGGCTCGACAACTTCTTAAAAAGTACAAGAATCTGAGATGAGAAAGAAGACTCAGATTGGCTTAAGAGAAGAGGTTTAGTTAGCTCAAGCTCTCACTACGGGAGAATGATAAAGGGAGAATCAGAGGCACAAGAGGAAGCAAGCTTAAGATCTCAGGGATTGTAGAGGATGAAGGAAGGGAGCGCTATAAAAGGAATCCAGGATGGGGAGATGGACGAGGGGATTAAAAAGCTGATGCAACAGGATTTTAAAGAGTCAAATTGGTGGAAGATGGGTTTCGGAGATCCCTAGGACTAGGATTGTGGATCTCGAAAGATGAGGCTTGGTGGATTTATTTGGATTGGTGGATCCCTAAAGCTAAAGGTGAGGAGTGATTCAAAGAGATACTGATGCATAAGCTGGGGTAGGAGAGACAGATGTTGGATATGGATGGGGGACAATGGAGATGAAGGAAAACCATTGAAGCTTTTTGAGTGGGGGGATACTTCAAAGAGAAGTATCACCATGTAGTTGAGCACTAGATTTGCTATAGGACTGTTGGTTAATTACCAAGGTTACCAAGAACATCAAGGCCTTTTCACCAACTGTCCAGAGGACTAACAAACTGACTGAAAACAAACACGCAAGGATTGCCCCAGCATCACACATGATTCCTGAAAGAATCAGATTGGAACCGACACTGGGTAACCCACAAGCAGAAAAGAAAAACAAACAAAATACTTGATCAAGACCTTACACCCATATTGCCCCATTCACAGTATACCATGATATGGAAGATCGTGGCAACTTTGAGGAGGGAACAACAAGATTGTTTGGAAAAGATACTTCAAGACCCAAAAGGGAAGATTCCAAATCAAAAGAAAGTGAAAATCCAAAATAGAACCATTTGCCAACGAGATGGGTAGGACGAGGTACTAATGGACCAAGATCAGACTTGAGGAAAGCTATATCCTGCAAGGATCTATTGGAGAGCACCTAAGCTGATGGATCTAGATGAGTGATGTGTTTGGCAAGCTGAACTAAGAAGGATAACACTTTGATGATAGGAGATGTAGCTAAAGGATGCATTGGAATAGCTAACCAAGGGTTGTGCGATGTGTGCAAGATGCTGATCAAGGAGGAACTGACACAAAAGCTGGATAGATACAATGGTACTAAGCTAAAGAGGATGTACAAGCTAACGAACCAAGATATTGACAAGCTGAAGCTGACTAAGATAGTTACAAGCAGGCAAAAGCTCAGGATGATAGGATAGCGGGATGGATCAATTTGGTGCAAGAGGCAGAAGCTAAGGATGAGGTGATAATGAAAGATATGGATTTGACAAGATGCATCCAATGATGATGATGGGGACAATGCTAAGGTTGGTGGTAGGTGAATGGATAGATGGCACTAGAGTGAATGGCTAATGAGAGGATGACATTGGATTTTCATGAGGATAGCCTAGAGCGGGATACTAATGACAAGGGAGGATGGACAAGACAAGATCTCCAAGGAATACAGTGCCCCCAGTCAGAAGATGACATGCAAAAGGAGGTCTTACGATGGATGTGATAGGATTGAAGCTAGGATGGAAAAGCTGAAGGCGCTAGGGAGATGGATGATAACTGGGATGATGGGGTGAGGTCGCAGAAGATAAGTAGATAGCTATAGATAAAAGCTGGAGGATGAAAGATAGGTGGATAAATTGGAAGATGGAGCTGGATGACAAGATGTGACCAAAAGCATGAGGATGATAGGCTAAGCTGGGGATGGCTAGATTACGCATGACGCTTGTTTTCCAAGTTTTCATCATGGTACTTGTCCAAGGCACTTGAATTGCCAAGTTTTCACTAGTGGACGCTTTATTTTTCTTTACTTTTTTTTTGAATTTTTTGACTTGGGACTTAGTTGGAATGATTTTGGCTTTCTTCAGCTATTTTTGGCTCATAGATGTTGGTAGGATGGATGAAAAAGGATTGGATTGAACAAGTGGAATGGTGGGTGGGAGTTTGACAGATAATGGATGCGAAGACATAAGGCTTGTGGGTAAATGGATGAGGAAAATGGAAAGATCATCATTGGCACACACCTTGAGAGGTGATAAAGTAGTGGGAAAGATGGTTTTGAGCGAGGTTGAGGAGAAAATGGAGGAAGAGAAAGATAAGGACTAAAAGTAGAGTTGGAAGATGGAGGATGGGAAATTTAGGATAAGAAGCACATGGACTAAAAGTGGATTGGGGGGATGAAGGATGCTTATATGGGGATTTGGATGAAGGATGGATGGATGAGGCTTTTTGAGTAGCATGAATGGATGCCAATTGAGATTTTTCTTTGAGATGCATTTATTTTATGAGCATCTTGGGTATCCATATGATTTTTGACTTTTTTAGCTGGGGCTTTTGTGGCCTCTTGACTTTTTCTTTGATTGGGATTAAATGTTTCTTGTTTTGAACATTTATTTTAGAAGGGACATGTTGAGACTTGGATTTTTGGATTTATGCTTTTGTATTTTGGCATCCAATATGCTTCTATTAGCCATGGGATGGGAACAAGAGCATGGAGGAGATGGAGGGATAATTGATGGAGTGATAGGGTTTAAAGGTTGGACGAGATTCAAGGGTGAGTGCCTTTGATGATCTAGCTAGTGGATTTGAGGGGATGGAAGGATAGATTGGAACATAGGATATGGATGGAGGGAAGGAAGGATATGGGCCCAAAATAGATGGAAATGGTGAAAGTGTAGGTCCCAAAATAGATGGAGGGGATAAAGGATTCATATTAGGTATGTAAGGACCCAAAATGGATGGAAAGGGTGTGGGATTTAGATAAGGGATATATGGACCCAAAATGGAGGGTTGGAGATAAGGAGTAGGATGAGGGCCCAAAATAGATGCAGAATAAGATGGATGGGAACTTTGGGGTGGAGATGGAAGGACTTGGGACCATGCAGGAATAGCGGGGATACCAACATCTAGAAATACATTTTCATTTCTTTTTTCAATATGATGTTCATTATTTGGAACACAAGATGTGAGTCCATTACTAACTAAAGGAGTTGGAGCTTCAGATATGATAATTAGTTCTTCTTCGATGGATCTATCATCATGGATTATGGGAGATGTATGATCATGAAGCAGAGGAGATGGGAGGATAGGATCTTGAGTTGGGTGGGCTGAGGGAAAGGGATCTTGAGATGGAGTAAGTAAGATGGTAGGATTTAGGTATGGAGGGGATGGTAAAAGTGGATCATGTAGGGGAATAAATGGGATGGCAGGATCTACTATTCTGTCGGAGGATATTTCAACATGCTTTTGGACAAGATCTTGATAGGAATAGATGGGAGTGGATGCATGAGGTTCATTATATGGGATTTGGATAATGCTTGGAGGAGGAGATGTGGATGGGATTTGGAGTGATTCGATGGGTGGTGGGATTTTGACGCTTGTGGGAAGTGCAAGGATTTTAAGCAATTTGATGGATGGTATGGGGATGATAGCTATGGGAGATGGGGCTGATATTATAGATGGGGAAGCTTCATCACTGACTACTTCACATGGTTGGATTAGATGACATGGCTTATCAACTGTTGGAGGCAGCTTTTCTTGTATTTCCTCTAGGAGATTCCTTGGAGACTCATGTGTTAGAGGTGGAGGTGGTGGATTGATAGGAATAGCTGGTGTGATGAGGGTGGAAGATTGGAAGCTTGGTTGATTGGGTGATGGAGGAGAAGCTGGGATATCAGATGGCATGACTAGATAGTTTGGAATAACTCTTGGATTTTGGGGGTTGGTTGGTGGAAGGTTTCTAAGGCTTTCAATATACCCGTCATAGTCAACAAGATTTTCATCATCATTGGAATAGGAGGTGGTGGGAGCAAGGACAATACAACTGAACACATCATGATAGGTTTGGGATTTCATGTTTTGATGATGAGTCAGATGGGGATGGGGTCTTGCATATGGATGAACACAGAAGCTCATGGTTGGATTTGGATTAAGTGCAGATTTTGGATTGGCTGATGAAGGATTTCCTAGGGAGAGTCAAAGCTGTATGACAGACCTAAGGAGGATTGGCTAGAGATTTTTGGCTTCCCTGTGGATGGAAGACTTCAAGGGCATGCTATCAAAAAGTGAGAGTTTTGCTTTCCTATGCGTTGGATTGGTGGAGATTGTGTCAACTTAAGGATAGACTAATGATCCTATGGGCATGACACGAGATTGACCACTTGTGGATCCCAACCTTTAAGTCAAGGTGATGAGGGATAACAAGTGACAAAGCTAGATTACCCTAGACAAAGCTCTGTCAAAGGGATAACCTTGGTGAGGCTAGTGGAATGGTCGGATTGATTGGATAGCAAATTCTAGCAGAATGACAACAACTCTCTAAAGGCTTGGGTGTGATTTTGGATTGGGTTGCTAGCTGGCTAGGGGGGATGATTTAGAGAGACTTTGGATTTGGGATTTTTCTAAAGCAAGGAACTAGATAGATTTGGTTGCAGCGGGGGAGCTTGGATGATTTTCTGATGAGGCAGTGACTATGCTAAGTATGCCTTGCATTGGGAGATTTTTGCTTTTTTGGGATTTTGACCAAAGTTGGCAAACATTCATTCAAAAGCTATGAACAAACAAGAAAACAAAATTTTGGAGCAAGCACGTCAAATACACCAACATCCTAGGAAGCTTTCTACAAGGATAAAATTTGTTATAGCTAGGGAGTCCTCGATATACGCAAGGTATGTGAGGCCCAAATTTGTAGATGAAACCAAAAAGATGTCACACAATCGAGAGGAGCGGTAACCCACTTCTCCTCTTTCACTTCTCAAGGGTATAAAGTTCCTTGAGGCTTAGCCTGAGTGACAAAATCTTGATTCCAAGAGAGGTGTCTTTGGATTCACCTCCCAATTTTTATACTCTGTCGGAATGCTGTGAGTTGAGGTCATCCCAAGGGGTGATGAAATCCCCAAAAAGGCATCCTAAAAAGTGTAAAACAAGACCACATACATGATCTTGGGCTTTAAAAGACATGCGTTTATTCCAATTGATGATTTAGATTTTGTAAGCTATGATTGAAGACACTTGTGATTATGGCATACAATGTTCATTCCAATTTGACAGCATCGTCAGCATAATGAAAGTTGAGAGATCGTCAACATAAGAAATGTGAGCGTCATTGAAAATGTGTCCAAACCATGCAATGTTCATTGATTGTTAGGCATTCAAGATTGAGTGTGAGTTTGTTTTAAGCCCAAAAGAAAGATGTGTGACACTCGATTGCCAAGTGCGCACCCGGAGGCCCTCCACATCAAGATTTGTCCAATTTTTATGCCCAAATGAAGTGTGAGCGAGATTAATGTGCATTCAAGGAATTTTCTAACTTAGAAAAACCACTAAAGACCCAAGTGAGTGGAGTTTGATCTTTGTGGAGCACTTAACACCCTCTTAGGTAGACCCATCCCCATAGATGGCATTGAGATTGCAACCAATGGTTAAATTGATGGGTGATTAAAGAGGGTGAGTCCAACTACAAACTTACTCAAAGCATCTTTATTAGTTTTTATAACTTAGAAGATTTCAAAAATGTGGATTCTTTTTATGCCCCAAAAGATGATTATTTGATCTATGGCATTCAAGATTGGATTTGTTGTTTTAATCATGCATTCATAAAAAAAAAAAAAAAAAAACTTGATTTTAATCCATGGCACTCAAGAGTGATTTTAGCAACATGCATTCAAAGACAAGTGATTAAACATTCAAGTTTTTTCCTTTGAGCATTCAAGATTGAGATTTTGTGTGTTGTTTTAAGAACTTTGAAGTGCTTTGTTTTGGACTCAAAAGTGAAAATGACTCTTTGGACTTTGGTTTTCATTAAAGATTTTGTGTTCTAGTTTGCATATTTCAAGCCCAAAAATGATATTCCTAGATTGTTTTGATGCATGAAAAACCTAAGCAACATTCAAGATTTTGCAACAAGACATTTGTTTGGAACAAATAACAAAGCTTTTAGGACAATTTTTGGCAACCATTAGGAATCTTAGTTTTCATGAGATTTTTAAAAGAACTTTAAAATATTTGCAAATGAGGTTCATTTTATCCTTGATTGATGCTTTGAGTTTGATTTAGATTTTAGTGTGCACTTAATGTTGATTTTGAACCTTTTGAAATGGAAACTTGAAGTTCTTTTTAAATTCCCAAAAATGAAGTGTTCCTAACTTTGCATGAATGCATCTAAAACCTTGATGTTGCAAGGATGCAAATGATTGGATTGGTTTAGTTTCACTTGTTAAAAGATTTTTTTTTTTTTTTGCAAATTTTTAGTTTTTAAATGGATTTAAGTATGATTTGGGGGTTCATTTTAAGCACTAAAAGGAAGTGTGTATGATTTTGCTTCCTTAAAAAAAAATGGCCAAGATCTCCCACAAGAAGAAGAAGAAGAAGTAGATGGAATAAGAAGAATATAGACAAGAAGAGGAAGAAGAATTCCAAGTTCTTTATCCACCTATAAGCTTGAAAAATCTGCAAACACTATGAGATAGATTATGAGTTCTTTTGTCTTTTTCATGCTCATGTGGACCTACAAAACCAATTTATACAATCCTACCAATCACAAAAACAAGAAAAATTATCCAAAATTAGCAAATGACATACAAAACTTGACTAAAAAAGCTAATGAAGATGACCCATGCGGGGTCCCACCCGACGTGCCAAAATGTATATAAGCAATGTTAGTATGCTAATAGAAACCAAATTTAAATAAAGCTTCTACAAACTAAACAAAATTCATAAACTTCAAGATAGACTAAGATGAGCTCTCAATTGAGAATATGAGCTATTAATGGGCTCTCTCAATGAGAAGCTCTCTTGTTGAGTAGCTTTTTCTAAATAGATAGGATGTATGTTCAAGCTTTATGCTTCAAAAAGGGCTTCAAATGGAGTTGGAATTTGGGTGTGAATGTATGGTTTTGATGTAAAATGGCTTCTTAAAATGGCATTATGACTTTACTTCATGGACTGTGTTATTTTGCAAAGGGGAAGGATCCAATTTATAGGCAAGAGGCTTGAGGGATTGAGGGCTAAGATGCAAGGATGGGAAAAAGCTCATGGAGGGCTCAGATTGCATGAGAGGAGAGCACATGGATTGTGCTTCCTTACAACCAATCAGGGAGTGACACATGTCACAAGGTGAGAGGATGGAGGAAAGGGGAAGGATGAGTCAACAAAGGAGGCTCAAGGGATAAAATCTTAATAAAGACCCTCATAATGGCTTGTAAGAGCAATAAAAGGGCTTTGAAGAGTCATCTATGGCCTAGTGGACTTCATAAAGTTTTATGGTTGAGATATTTTGAGGGAGATGAGAGCAATTTCAACTTGGGCTTGATTAGGAGATTTTTGAGCTTGCTTAGGATTGTGCAAATGATTAGAGGATGGATTAGGATGGTTTAGGATTAGCTTAGGGATATGCAAGTGGATGGCATTTAATGAGGGTGGGTGAAGGAGGAGATATTTGTTAACTTTGGCTTGGGTTAGTAAGTCTTAACCCATTTTTAAGGAATGTGACAAGGTTAGGAGGGGATTAGGATTAGGTTTAAACACATATTCTAGAAGAGTCTAGACTTTGGATGAGGATAAAGACTTTCTAGAATAGTCTAGAATTTCCTAGGATGAGGATGAAGACTTTCTAGAAGAGTCTAGAACTTCTTAGGATGAGGATAAATTAGATTTTTAGGAAATAAATAAAGTTTTATTTATTTCAAGGGTTTGGGTTGAGGAGATATTCATTAAATTTTTTTTAATAAACATGAGGATTAATATTTAATCTTAATTAAATATTTTGAGTTGGGATTAGGGGTAGGAAATGATGGGATTAGCCTTTAATTAAAATTAAAGAAGGATTAGAAGATTTTGGAAGAGGTTAGTGGTCTTAAGGAAATTGGCCAAGTTTTGGGCAAAAAAATAAATTTTTTATTTATTTTGGGTTTTTTGGTCAATTTATTAATTAAATAATTAATAAATAAGGAAATAATGTTTAAATAAGATTTAAACATTTTTGGGAGGGATTCCTTAATTAAATATTTTTAATTAAGATAAAGGGATTTAATGCCATAAAAATAAATAAATAAATAAAATAATTAATTAATTAATAAATGATGATGTCATCAGGAATTTTTCAGAAAATAAAAATACTTTATTTTCTAAAAGTTTTTAGGTGTCTACAGTAGCTACCACTTTTGATAATTGAGTAAATTCAATATCAAAATCCTTAATAAATTTTTTACTCTCATCTAAGGATTTTTTTTAGTAACTTTGACTGATATAACACTCTATAGTTTCTCAAAGACTTCCTCTAATATTTCTTGTAAACTTTTTACTCTTTTATTCTTCTCAAAGATCTTGTTCAAAGATGATATCAATCCAATTGGATCATCATCATCTCCAGATAAATCTTCCAAAATTGATTCCAAAATCAATTCCAATGGTGACCTTGATGTGTTGGGTGTCTCTATGCTATTGACTTGAATTTCCACTAAGATGTCTTCCTCATGTTGGAAAGTGACTTTGTTAATGAAAGTCTCAGTATGTTTCATGGGTAATCACCTTCCAATTTCGTTATTTTTTTAATATCAATTTTCTTTATTTTATCCACAAAAGTGGCAAAATCATCATTATTTTTCTCCTCTTCATTCTTGTCTTTTACTTCTTCATCTTTCTTTTCCTTTTCCTTTTCCTTTTCCTTTTCTTCTTCTTTCTTATTCCTTTCTTCTTCTCTCATCTTCCTTTCTTCTTCGCATTTCTTCCTTTCTTCTCATATATTCTTCTCTTTTCCTCCTTCCATCATCTTAATTTTCTTCTTCTTCTTCATAGCTCATGAAAACTACCAAATTATCAATAGATGGCCCATAATCCTTGAAGGGATCTTCTGTGGTGTCCACTGCTATGCTAGTGTTGTCCACTCACATTCTATTTTTCCCAATTCTCACTAGTGACATAAAATATGTAGGTGCTTCTAAATTTTTTGTAGCTACTACTTCTATTATCTATGTATCCTCTTCTTGTATCTCTACTATATTTCTCTTAGGACTAGATGGCTTGAGTTCTATCATCATTTTTATTATTGTTGCTTTTGTCTCTTTGTTATTTTCCTCATAGTTTCTTCCCATTATTAGAATAGGCCTTGTCTTGTTCCTTATGTAAGGTTCATAGTTTTTCAATAATCTCTCAATTTCATCATCATCTTCAACTATACAAATTTTCCTTATCAAGTTTTCTCTTATTTTGTTGTGTCCCTCTTGAACTCTCACTCTTCTATATCAAGTCTTGTATACAAGTCCTTAAGAATAAGAATTTGTATATCTAAAAATTTGTTTCCACTCAATATCATGTGCCTTATCACTACTTCTCTAATTCCAACTTTTTCAAAATTACTATACAAATCATAAAACTTGATCAATTTGACAAAATCACCATCATCAATGATTGTGCTATTCAATTTTTCCATCTTAGGCTTCCATGCCTTTCTTCTTTTCTTCACACTTTTTGGTTGGTTTTTCTCTTTCTCTTCTTTCTTTATATCTTTAGGGACATCATTTTATCCTCTCATTTTCTTCTTCTCCTCAAAAGTCATCAAAAAATTGTGCCTTTTACTATGCCCATTTTCCATCTCTTTTATTCTCTTCTATTTTGGAGTTATTGTTGGTTCTTGCTTTCTTTTATTCAATCTAGAAAACTTTGTCTTAAATTAAACAACCTCTTCTTCTTCTTCTTCTTCATGTCCTTGCTACATAGGTGGGCTAATTGATGGAATAATTGGTGTGGATTGTGGTTGTACCTATGAAATTGTTGCATAAGGAATAATTGATGCTTTAGCTAGTGGTTCTAGTATAATTATACCTTCTTTCAATGAGTTTTCTAGTGAGTGTCCTACTGTTGCTAGTGGAGTCACAAACATTATGCCTTCTTGTCCACTCTTTCTCATACCTAATACTATTTTTCTCATTGCTAATGAGTCCTTAGGAGTCATTTGTGTCTCCTCCATGATCTTCTTCATACTTTCCTCTATCTTCTTCTTGGTAGACTTCTCAAGATTTTCTTCATAATTTTGTTGCATTAACTCATCATAGGTACAATATCTATCAAATTATTCATCTCTATCAAACTTAAGAATAAATTTCACATATCCTTCAATCTCTACTTTTTTAATTTCATACCCAAGCAGGTCAACATACATCATTCTAACTTCAATTGGTTCTATGTAAGTGACATTAGTGTCAACCATAAAGAAAATTTCATTTTTGTATTTACTAACTATAGATGGTGAAATTATGTATCTCTACTTCATCTTAGTTTGAAATGTCTTCATTATCAAGTTTGTGTAGCTCTCAATGTTTTCCATGTTACACTTATCACTATTCATCAACTCAGATATAGGTATGAGTGGAAATCTCTTTATCTGGTGGAAAAGTATATATGTTACTAATGATTGGAATATCAACAGATTGTTTCTTAATTTCTTTATCCTCTCTAGGTTTTCAACTAACCACACTCTCAATATTTCACACAAGTTCACCTTATCTTTCTCAACACACATTATATAGGTTGCATGAATGAAACTTGTTGCCATATCATCTTCTCTATAATTTTAACATATCTTTGATGTCATGATTGTACTAAAAAACCTTACATCATGTTTTTTTATTTTTCTTATCACAATTCCTCTTCCATTATATTTAGACTTGGTGTTTTCTAATACATATTTCTTTACATTCTTCTCATTAATAGGTATAGAACCTTCATTTCTTAGACTAGTGACTTCATGGATGAGGTTAGCTGAAATGTTTGTTACATTGCCACCAAACAAAAAATTTCCATCATGAATCCTAATCAATATGATGTTGTTCCATTCTTTATTTTCAAACTCATGGGAAAATAAGTAATTGACTAGATTGTTTTGTTCTAGGTATTCATATCCATCTTTCAAACTAATGATCTATTTTTATGTGAAGTCAAATTATTTAGTTATGTTTCCTTCTCCTACAAAATCATACTTACTCCTAATATAGCTTCCAACATCTTCCAAATACATAATTCCATATGGAATTATCAAAAATGTGACTAAGGGGTCATCTTCCAAGTGTTTGATAAGGTTCATCCTCAACATTGTGAATTAAATATTTATCCATCTCTACTGTAAATAATGAACTCAATTTTACAAATTCAACCTTTTAAAATCCATAAAATACCTCAATTTTTTGTAAATAGGGTTAACCAATGAATTTACTTCATTTTTGCCTTAATAACCTTTGATTCATTCTCAATTTTCTTCTTAACTACTCACACATTAAAATGGTACTCTCAAATCTAATTAAGATCCTTAAATCCTTTCCTATTACCTACTACATTAATTTTGCAAGTACACAATCAAAAATTTATTTCTATTTATCATAGAGCTTCTTGTTGGAAGCATAATGCAAACTAGGTGACTAAGAGGAGGAGGTGAACCAGGAACCACTTAAAATTATTTCATTTAAACTAGTTTTTTAAGTTATCTAATCTACTTGCATGCAAGAAACATAAAGAAATAAAGTAACAAAATTGTAACACAATATTTGGTAACCTAGAAACCCTCCAAGTAGAAGGTAAAATTGGAATGGGATGACACCCACAATGCTTCACTACTACAGTAATAAAGTTGGCTTATTAAGGCTTACAATTGATCACTTCTAGTGATCTACTCAGTTAAGAGTAATAAGGATTGTTAGGTTTACCTTGTGAAAGGATTTATACAATACAATTAAGTATGTAGTTATTTAGGAGTTTCTGCAAAGGACTGTTAGGTCCACCCTATTAGGGGATTTGGGACTGGTGTACATGTTAGGATGAATTAGAGGATTGATCTTTGAAATGCAACTCTAATTGCTAATAAAGATCCTTTGAAGTAATTGATCACATGTATGTGATAGATGAGTCTCTTCATTTCCTAATCTTCTTGTAGCCTTCTAGATATTGTACTCTTCAATATTCACATCTATACAATGTTCTTCAACTCCTACTATTTAACTTGGATAGCCAAAATACCAAATACTTATATCCATCCACATAATTCCATCATAGTTCAGCTACAACATACATAGTTCCAAAAAAAATCACCAAGTCATCTTAGTACTGTAACTCGGGTCCAATGACTTATTTGGGTGATATTGAAGACACTCTTGCACTTGGTTGATATTGGATGCTTGGTTCATACTGATCACTTGATAAACACTTCTAACTTAGTTCATACTGAACTACCAACTTGAATATCATCTTGGAACAAAACTACTATGCTAACTCAGTTCACATTGGAGTTTGGTAGTTACTGTCAACCTTGTCAACACTATAGCTTGATGGGAACTGTCAACTCTGTTTACACTACTTACTTTATGCATGGTTAATATTATTGGCTTGGTTCATTTACGAGCTCGGTTAACATTGCAGACTGATAACTTGATTACTATTGTGTTTCCATTATTACTAAGTGTTTTGACACTAATTGACAATATGTATTGCCATGATATTCACAATCTCCCCCTTTAGCATTAGTAACAAAAAAAATTACTATACACAAGATCTAAAATTCAAACTTTCTTCAATCAAACTCCCCCTTTGAGTATGCCCTATTCTATAGCTTGGTTTGCACTAAAGACTCAATAACTTGGTTTGAACTGAAAGCTCTATTTTTTATTTTTCAAAATTGCTTTTGTTTTTCTTCTTTTCACATATCCTTCTTGCTGTACATATTTCCACCTTCCTATACATATCTCCCTTTACATGTGTATAATACATACATATACTTCCTCTATATACTTTCCCCTTTGTATATTGTAATTTCTCCCTTGTATACTTTCCCCTTTTTCTTTGTTACAAATACCCATAATATTTACAAGGTTATGCCAAAATGAGAAAGAAAATCATGGTGTACCTTCAAAATTATAGACAAAGTCTTGTCACAGTTATCTTGTAGCACCTTCAAAATGTGTAGATCAATTTGAATCTCTACTAATAACTCAATCATGTAATATGCAACTGACATATCTATATCCTTGACTAGTGCCTTTGCATGATCCATTCTCTTCTACATAATGTCCATGTGGGGAAGTATCATACTTTGAATATCAACCAATGTTGCCCTTATTTTGGCCTCTTCTCTTAGCAGTTCTGCCTGAAGTTTTGTAAAAAATATGGTTTTTGCAAAATGATTGGAACTAGAGATTGGATTAATTACCAATTTATTTGCACTATCCTTCAAGTCCATGTCAATCATGGCTATTTTCTATTTTATTTATTTTTTAAAGTTAGTGGAATCACTCAACTTTACAAATAAAGATAAAACATTGCCTCCTTGATTTCTTTGTGAGAGAGATTATGCATGAGACTCCTTAGAGTCTTCTCTCTAATATTCTTCTCTATTTTTTCTCCATTAGCCCAATGATGTGAAACAACCTTTAGTAGATCTTTAGGAGCTTTCCCTTTAACTTTAGAAGGTTCATATTTCCACTTTTTCATCTTTTCAACTAATGCTTCCTAATCTATTTTAGCTCCTCTTTGCTTCTAGAGTCATAATTGAAGTATTTAAATCTTTCCATACCCCTTCTTTCCCTTATATTTTTCAATTGTTTCTCAAAGGTAGAGGGTTCCTTCTTCAAAAAAATAATTGGGGTGTTATCTTCATTTGCATCATCCTCATCCTCATCCTCTAGCCTTAGTTTCTTTCTTGGATTCCTTGGCTTTAAGGCAGTAATCATAGGAGTAGACCTTTTTATTCTCTTAGGTGGAGGTTTAGATGGGGTCTTTTCCTTCTTCTTAGGAGTCTCCCCTACCTCTTCTTCTTCATATCATCCTCTTCATCTTACTCTTCTATATCATCACCCTTTCTCTTAGTCATCATAAGAGGTGAATCAAATTTTGAAAATTTCTTTCCAATGCTTTCCAACATTTTCTTTCCACTCTTCAAAATTTGAGGTATTTGAATCTTAAGTGAGATTCTTGTCTTTTGTTCTTCACATGTCCCAAAAAAAGTAGCCTTGGGGTCCATAGACTCATTGATGAAAGCTTCAACAATGTCTCTTGTCTCATCAATATTTAACTCATATGATAGAGGTTTTACCCAAGATATCCTAGTTATGATTGTATATATATGAACTTTGTCACAATCAACCAAGAAGCATATATCATGCTCATAATCATCTATAAGATTCTTCAGGATCCTAAGCCTAATTTGCATCCTCTCCTTGAAGTTATCAAAGTAAGCATCCATGATGATTTCAAAGTTCTCACCCATCTCATTTATTAGTTCATTAATCTGATACAATATAGGGGTATCTTTCTTCCAAACATTATTTCCTTTTGAAGGAAATGATTTTTGTACATAAAAGAAAAATAGACTAAGAGTGAATTGAACTTACATGAGTTATTGTTGGAGGCTTGAATACTCTTCATATTCTTTCTTAGTTGGATGTGTTGAAGCTTAGCTAGGTCAAAGGATAGGTTCTTCTTCATGACCTTGTATGCTGGGTCCACTGCCTCACATGGCACACTATTCTGATGGTTTGAACTATAGATTTTGTGTGCAATTACATGGATGCCAAATTATTTAATTTCACACCTCTACTATCTCATTCAGCTAGGGTTATCTTTGCCAATTCTTCCTAACCTAGGGTTTTAGTAGCCTTTGACTTCTCCATCATTGGATACCATGTTACCTTATGAATAATATTCTTTGTAATGGGATAGATCTACTCTATCCAGAATGACATGTCATGGAGTTAGCTTAGTATAAGCTTGATCCATTTGATTCAAAAGTTTATTGGCATGTGGATGATGTGGGTGAAACCCTTGACCTCTAGATTATTGTGTTTTGGCTTTAACACATCATTATCACACAATGCACCATATGCATGAGCTAGCTAAAAATTCCCTAGTTATTGAATAGAACAATGATAGAATGACCTGATATCATGAATGAGAAGTACCTTTAGAGGGATTAATGAGTGAGATCCTTCCCCTCGAAAATTGCTAGATATAATTTGAATTTCAGAGGAATGGAGTCATAACTTTTCACCAACATTTATGAACCCTTCTTGACCTTTGTACTGGAAGATGTTGTCATACTTTCTTAGTTGATGAAGTTTGAAGATGTTGACTTTGCCTAAGACTTTCCTTCAATAAAATTTCTCTTAATCACTTTAGGGGCTTAAGGAATGTTGCACTCTTAGTAAAATCTAAATTCATGGTGAAAATGAAACTACAATTTCTCCCTTTTATCAAATTTCAATTTTATGGCCCCATTAATGCTTTGTACCTAGGTAGGTGAAAGATGCTTGGTTTGGTCTTCAAACCTTGAATGCATGACTAACACTAAATAACAATGCATAGTTGAGTTAGTGATTCAGTCAATTCTACCTACGCTTAGTTAGGTTTAAGAAGTAGCTCAGTTAGGACTAACAACCTAGTTAGGCCTAAGGAGAGACTCAGTTAGAACTAACAACTTGGTCAAGTCTAAGACTTTCTTTTGACCAAGTGCATCTAATTTTCTAATTTGGACTATCTTGCTTGCAAGACTAGAACTGGTGTATAATATGAATTTGATCATAGTTCTAGTGGCATCCTTGTATTCTTAGGCATAGATGATTGAATCGCCCAATTCATTTCCTTGGGTGTCAATTACCTCACTGATTTCCTTTGAGTTCACTAGATATTTCCTCACCCATTATTGTTTCATTTGAGTTGTAATATTATTAGCCTTTGATTTCTTTTTATCTTCAATTTTACCTCTATTCATGTAGTTCTTTGCATATGTAACATCTTTTGGTAGGATTCCTCTTTCTGAAGTGGGTCTTTATTAAATTGGCTCCAATGTGTCCAAAATCTTCACATAGATGACATCTACACCAAGTATTGAAATTCCAACCAAAATTTTTCTTAGTAATATATTTAGTAGGATTCCAATTCTTGGTTCTACATTCTAAATATTTATAACCTTTCTTTTGCATGTGAAACATTTTCCTTCAAACTTAGTTTTCTTTGTGCATTCACTTGCTCTATGTCCATTCTTGTTACAACTATAATAATTTCCATTAAAATTTGAATTTCCATTGCTCCAAATTTTTTTTGAAGTATGCCCTATCTTTCCACAATGATTTCATGTAGGTCTTTTATTTTTTTCATGAGCTCCTTGCTGTGATGACTCTTCTTGTTTAGTGTAGCCCAATCTTGCTTTCCCTTTGTACCTATTATGAGACAGTTCACCTAATTGATGCATGCTTTCTTGTGATCTCATCATTATTTTATTGGTTTCATTTTCTTCTCTAATATCATTCATGAGTCTTTCATTTTCCGTCTTTAGATTGATGACTTCTTGATTTATATTATTTAGCTGATTTTCCATATTTGACTAGTGTAGTGAAAGTTGGTAGGTTTCATTTTCTTTTTATTCTAATATGGTGTTGAGTAATCTTTAGTCTTCTTTTGTCATATTTTTATCATTTTCAGATTGGTTATTTTATTCCATGAATTCACATATCTTTACTGAATGTATCTCTTGTTCTCTTTTCAATTTTCTGACTTCTTCTTCAAGAATAAGGTTTTTTCCAAGTAGATCTTCTATAGTTGCTACCGCTTCATCTCAACTTTTCTTTCTAAAAATATCTTCAATTATTTCTTCCATGTATAGATTGTCATTTATCTATGCTTCCAATTCTTTTCTTCTTTTCAGGGATTGAGAGAGTTGATTCTACAGTTTCTTGATTTGTTCCATGACCACATATAGATCCAACTTTTCATTCTCAATGGCTTTCTCTAGCTTGTATAGTTCCTGTTATGGTTTCATAATGCATGCCCCATTTATCCTAGAAATGGGGACCCCCTAGTATAATTTTTTACTTTCCAAACCCTCATCTAGGGTCCGAGTCTTTTTTAGGGCTTCCTATGTTGTTTGCGTCTAGCCTGGCCCTCTACCTAAAAAATCTAGTTGTTAGAAACTGAGGATTTTAAGGTGTAAAAGTGATTTGAGAAAGGTAAGATGTGCATAGTGCACCTAGTGCACATGCATACCCCACAAGGTGTACTCATGCACTAAGTGCCTTAGTGCAAGAACATTTCACTTTGGAAGTGTGCACCTATGCACATGCATGGGTGTGCACCCCCAAAGGGTGCGCACTTACCTTTTCTCATAAAATCTAACAAAACTAAAAGAATTCACCTAAGTGAAAGGTGCATATGTGTGTACCTATCCAAGGTGTGCACATGCACACCTTTCAAGAACTTAAAACTAACTCTTTTGCATAGTTAGGGTGTGCACATGCACACCCTATGTCAATAACTTAAAACACTATGCATAAAGTTAAAGGTGTGCACATGTGCACCCCAAAAGGTGTACATGTGCACACCCTTAGTTTTTTGGTTTAGCTTAAGAAAGACACACCTAGCACACCCTCAAGGTCCACAAGGTGCACCAAAAACTACATATCAAAGGTGAAAATAGGGTTTTTGCGTGTTTTTTAATAGATTTTGCATTCTGGGCTATTTTTTTTAGTAGTTAGGGTTTGTTTAGGGTTTTATTTTTCAACTCTTTGGACTAATGTTTTCTTCTTTGTACAAATAAAAAGGCATCCTTAACTTATCAAGGCCATAACTTTTGACCTAGAGCTTCAAATTTAAAATTGTTTACACCATTAGAAAGAAGAATTAAAAATCTCCAAAAAAGCCAGTTAAAAAGACCTACAAAAACTTGTAAAAAAAAGTATGAAATGTTTTAAAACATTTGATCATTTTGGATAATCTAGATCACTTGGTCTCTAACCATAAATGATTAGGAGTTAAAGAGAAGAAAGAATCAAGCAATTTATACTAAAGATGAAAGATATAGAGGTTGGATACATGAACTAGAACAGGTTCTTCATCTTATGAAACTATTAATAACAAGATTCAACATAAGTGCCTTAGGATTTTAGAAGTAGAAGGAGTTTAGGTCTATGAAAGTTTTTGGCTATAAAGAGGGTATAAATCATCAAAAGAATCAAATTAAGTACACAAAAGTGATCTAAAATTCCATTTGAAAAAAACCCAGAAACTATTTTCAAAACTGAGAACTTTGATTTTTTGGTGAATTAAGCACCTTGCACAAATTTCTTCGCAAGTGCACAAGTGTGTAGGTGCACAAGGTGTGCTTCTCTTAAGGTACACTTCTTTAGATGTGCACCAATAATTAACTGCTAGCTCCAAATTTAGAGCTTTCCAAGCACCAAAAATGCATTTTGATAGCAGTTTAACTCCTACAAACATCTAGAGAAGTTTGAGCTTCTATTTTTGGCATCTATAGAGACTCCTACATTATCTGGTATTTTTTTTCTTCTTATTTTCTCATGCTTTATTTTTTCTTAAGACATGTAAAGGTTCATGCACTCATTAATTGATATAAACAAGGGTGGAGTCCTACTTAGCACCATTTACAAAGTCAATTTGTATATATTTAGATTTGTTTTAAGAGTTTAGAAGCATATGTTTGCATAAAGAGATCTCACACTCTAAACACAAATTGAGGAGATAATTTCTTATAAATTTAGGAATATAATATGTATTCAAAGTTGTCATTATTTTGATGCAATAATATATGGTATTCATGCTCTCATTCAGAGTATAGTTATTCTTTCCTAAGTGTGTTATATTTTGTGAATGTATGTTCATGGAATGTAATGGAGCTAATAGTTTTATTGTGTTATTTTGATTGTGCAATTTTTTAGTTATGATGTTTGTTATTGTTTTACAAATTTTGCTGATGTACTAAGTTGGAGAAGAGATCACCATAGTGTTCTTGCATATCTTTTTGTCTTGCATGAGCACACTTTCTGTGGCCTTACAATTTGATGAAAAGTGAAACATCTAACAGTTATTAAATTCCCATCGATGATTGCATCAATGGAATTAAGAAAGCACTACTCCTATTTTTATTGGTTACCTACCGATCTTTTCAAAGGCTTAACTCACAAACATGTTATTTCTGTGGCTTATGTACATTACAGATTTACTTTTCAAGTCTTTTGCTTAAGCTTCTTGTTACCCTATCTTCATTATTTTCTTTGCTAACCTTGGTTAAATTAGGAATTCATATATTTACTTTGTTAAATTGCATTCATTCAAAAATAGAAAATACCAAAAACATATTGTAGACAACTAAAATCTTTTAGAAAATAAAGTATTTTTATTTTCTGAAAAAATCTTTGATGACATCATCATTTATTAATTAATTTATTTATTTTTATGTCATTAAATCCTTTTATCTTAATTAAAAATATTTAATTATAGAATCCCTCCCAAAAATGTTTAAATCTTATTTAAACATTATTTCCTTATTTATTAATTATTTAATTAATAAATTGACCAAAAATTTCAAAATAAATAATTTACTTATTTTTTGCCCAAAACTTGGCCAATTTCTTTAAGACCACTAACCTCTTCCAAAATCTTCTAATCCTTCTTTAATTTCGATTAAAGGCTAATCCCATCATTTTTAACCCTTAATCCCAACTCAAAATATTTAATTAAGGTTAAATATTAATCCTCATGTTTATTAAAAATGTTTTAATGAATATCTCCTCAACCCAAACCCATGAAATAAATAAAACTTTATTTATTTCTTAAAAAAACCTTTTATCCTCATCCTAGGAAATTCTAGACTCTTCTAGAAAGTCTTCATCCTCATCCTAAGCCTATCTCTAATCCTCTATTTAGCCTAATCCACCCCACCCACCCATACTAACCAAGCTTAACCACTAACTCACCCACCCTCATTAAATGCCATCCATTTGCCCATCTCTAACATCCCTAATCTAATCCTAAATCACCTCTAATCCTCCCCTAACCTTGTCACATTCCCTAAGCAAGCTTAAGACTTTCTTGAGTCAAGCAAAGTCAACAATCTCCAAAATATCCCAACCACCCAACCATAAATGCTCTTACAAAGCCATAAAAGACTCTTACAAACCCATTCATTGCTCTTACAAGCCATTATGAAGGGTCTTTGTGAAAATATTATCCCTTGAGCCTCTTTTGTTGATTCATCTTTGCCCTTTCCTCCATCCTCTCACCTAGTGACATGTGTCACTCCCTGATTGGCTGTAAGGAAGCAAAATCCATGTGCTCTCCTCTCATGCAATCTGAGCCCTCCATGAGCTTTTTCCCATATTTGCATCTTAGCCCTCAAACCCTCAAGCCCTTAGCCTATAAATTGGATCCCCTCCCAAGCCATTTTATCACAATCCTTAAGCTAAAGTTATAATGTTATTTTGAGAAGCCAAAATCCATACTTTTTACATACATCCACATCCAAATCCCAACATCCATTGAAGCAAATTTGAAGCCCTTTGAGCATACATACCAATCCTTTACTTAGACTCATCTACTAAGCAAAGAGTGAAATCCTATTGAGAGAGTCCATTCATTTGGCTCACATTCCTAATTAGGGGTTCCTCTTTAGTCTCTCATATATGTTATATTGATCTTGTTAGTTAATGTTTTGTTTCTTTAAATAGATTAGTGTTTCTTGCTAACATATTAGTGTATACATTTTGGCACGCCCGGTAGGACCCCACTATGGGTCATTCATTCATCCATTTCAATCCATGTTTTGTTTTTATAAATTAAACATCTAATGTTTGTTGTTGTTTGAGTGGGTTGTAGGGTGTTTTTCTTATTTTTGTAGGATGAAGGACACACTTGGGAAGAAAACATATCCTCAAAAATCTAAAAAATACAAAAAAAAAAAAAAATTTTTTTGAAAAAACCTACGCCCATTAGTTATGTTTGTGCAGTGTCGTCTTTGTAGTGTCATCTTCGCAGTTTGGCATCTCTACCTGGTGAATTGTCATCTTCGCCAAATCAACTGTCATCTTTGCCTGACAAACTGTCGTCTCTGTAGTTTGGCATCTCCACCTGATCTCCTGTTGTCTGTGCCACTACCAAACTGTTGTCTTCACAACCTTAACTATCGTCTCCACAGTTTAGCACCTCCGCCTGGTTTTTCTATCGTCTCTGCCATCGCCTCTGGTTGTCTGTCGTCTCCACTATCGCCTTTGGTTGTTTGTCGTCTTTGCCGCCGCCTCCGATTAACTGTCATTTTTGCAATTCAATGTCTCTACCTGGTTTCCTATTTTTTGTGCTGCCAAATTAATTGTCATCTCTGCCTAGTTCTCTGTCATTTGCGCAGATTAGCATCTCCGTAGTTCAGCGTCTCCGTAGTTTAGTGTCTCCACCTAGTGAACTGTCGTCTCTGCCTGGCGAACTGTCATTTCTATTTTAGCATCTTTGTTCCTGCACTTTTTATTTTTTTTTAAAAAAGAAAAAGAAAAAAAAGAGTATAAATCTAATTTTAACTTTTGGTGGTTCCATAGAGTAGAGGTTTTTCTAAGCATTTTTATGCATATGAAAAAAAACAAAAAAAGTTGATTTTATTTTCCCCATAGTTAAGCTTCAATTTTTGAGATTTTTGGGTGACTAATCAAATTGGCTTTTGTAGCTTTGTAGGTTGGAGCATTTATGAAATCACTAACCATGTTTCTTGCAGGTTCTCTTTACATGGTTTAATGCTCTTGAAAAATGAACTTGAATGTTTAAACACTTGTCTTTGAATGCATGTCGCTAAAATGAACTTGAATGTTTAAACACTTATCTTTGAATGTATGTCACTTAAATCAATCTTGAATGCCATGGATTAAAATCAATTTTTTTTTGGAATGCATGCCTAAAACAACAAACACAATCTTGAATGCAAAAGGTCAATTAATCATTACAATATCTCACACTTCATCTTTTGGGACATAAAAAGAATCCACATTTTAAAAATTTTTTAAGTTATAAAAACCAAATAAAGATGCTTTGAGTGAGTTTGTTGTTGGACTCACCTCTTTTAATCACCCATCATTCCAGCCATTGGTTGCAATCTCAGCACCATATATGGGGATGAGTCTACCTAAGAGGGTGTTAATTGCTCCACAAAAATCAAACTCCACTTACTTGTGTTTTTATTAGTTTTTCTAAGTTAGAAAATTCTTTGAATGCACATTAGTCTCGCTAACACTTCATTTGGACATAAAAAAATTGAACAAATCTTGACTTGGAGGGCCTTCGGGTGCACGCTTGAAATCAAAATTCACACATCTTTGTTTTGGGGCTTAAAACAAACTCACACTCAATCTTGAATGCCTTAAAGAAAAATCAATCGATACTTGACGTGGAGGGCCTCCGAGTGCGCGAGTTTACTTTTGTTGACCCTAAATCTTCTTGGTGTATTCATTTTTTGATTTATTTTACTTTTGTTAATGCTTCAAGTTGGAAATGAACATTTTCATCCTAAACATGTGTGTTTGCAAGGTCTAGATTAGAAAACTTAAGCGTCAGTTGGAAAAAAATTCTGTCTTTTAGCCCAAGATCATCCAAGTCTTCTCTCCCCTTGCCGTCTTTCGAGGCCATCTTGGGTGCATAAGATTAGGATCAAAAATCTTGTTTAAGTTTTAGGAGGCCTACTTAGAGATTTCATCACCCCTTGGGATAACCTCAACTCTAGTGTTTCGACAAAGTATAAAGATCGGAAGGTGAATCCAAAGACACCTCTCTTGGAATCAAGATTTTGTCACTCAGGCTAAGCCTCAAGAAACTTTATACCCTTGAGAAGTGAAAGAGGAGAAGTGGGTTACCGCTCCTTTCGGCTGTGTGACATCTTTTTGGTTTCATCTATGAATTTGGGCCTCACGTACCTTGGGTATATCGAGGACTCCCTAGCTAAACCAACTGTCAGCCTTGTAGACAACCATCTAGGGTGTTAACATGTTTGAAGTGACTGATCAAAGCATTTGTAAAACATACACACTCCTTGGTGCAAGTATCACATTTTGAGAATCAAAAAATTCTATCTGGTTGTTCCTATATATTGCTTGATTATCTATTTGTTGAATGAATGTTTGCCAAACTTGGTCAATCCTAGCTTAGGGTAGACTTAGCGTAGTCACTGCCTATTTCAAAAGATTGAACACATTGAAGAAAAATAACCAAGATCTCTTAAAGCCAAGCAGATTTAGGAATTTATGTTAGAACAACCCAAACCCAAACATAAGTTTCACAAAGCCAAACTCAAGCCCTCTCAGGCATACCAAGAAATTTTAGCCAAGAGAAAGGAAGTAACACCAAGCCCTCAAATTACCAAACTCCACAAAGCAGAAGACAAAGCTGCCGACGAAGCCCTTCAAGATGCCTGGTTAGATCGCACTATTAGAATTAGCAAACATCCAGGAGTTAACCCTGCTTATGCCTTACCAACTAGGCATGATTTTTATGATTAGACCCCCTTGTTTATCTACATCTTCTTGCATAAGTTTCACTTTAGAGTCATCTTTGTAGGAAAGCCAGCCATTCTAGGTTATCCCCTTAAGCATTTTAGTTCACCATCTCATTTAGATCTTTGCCTTAGAACCAAACCAATCCCCTCAAACCTAGCTAGCATCCCAAAAGCTTAAACTTCACATCCAAGCCTTCAAAATTGTTGTCACCTTGCCAAGAGTTTGGCATTCCTAACATCTTCCAAATCCACCAATCTCACCAAGTTTATCCCTTTGATAGAGCTTTGTCTAGGGTAATCTAGCTTTTGTCACTTGTTATCCCTCATCACCTTGAGCTAAAGGTTGGGATCCACGAGTGGTCAATCTCGTGTTTTTCTTAAAGGATCATTAGTCTATCCTTAAGTTGAAACAATCACCACCAAGCTTGCACATAGGAAAGCAGACCTTTCATGCTTTGGCAACATATCTTTGAAGTTAGAATCCCTAACCCAATCCTCCTTAGGTTTGTCATATAGCTTTGCCTCAACCTAGGAAATCATTTGCATAGAAAAGCCTTCCCCATTTGCATCCATCAGCATTGTTGCATCTCATCCTTAGAAACATTTTCATGCCACCTGTCACTCGCTTAGCCAAGAAGAAGAGGGAAACAATGGAGCCCTATCATTTGGATCAAACAACATCACTCCCCTTGAGCACTCAACCATCCTTCAGCCCAGAGAAAGCTATACCATCACCTATTGACATTGAAGCTTTCATGAACCAACCAAGAAATGTAGTATTGGTGAACGCCATTATAGACAAGAACAAAGAAACACTCATGGCTAACTTTTGAAGGGACAACATAGGAGCCTTCAACTTTGGAAGACCTCCTCCCTTATCAGATCCATCACACCTATTTTTTGGACAACTCCCACCACCCATAGGCTCTTATGATTCAAATTATCCTCAATATGTGTCAAAAGAAGAGCCTCAACCCACCCCATATGATCCAACATACCCAAACATACCAGCCTCCACTCAAGTTGACATCTCCCTTCCGCAAGCCAATTCAACCACCACCACTCCACCATTGGTCCATACCACTCCATCCCAAACCCCCTTCGCCCAAAACACCTCATCATTCACTCCCTTCACTATTGTTGCTGCTGCTCTTCAACCCAGCCTTCCAAATCCACCCATCTCCCAAATTAGTGCTAGCATCTTTGGCCAACCTCAGCAATATAAAACTGTGATGCCATCCATGGGGCCAAGTAATCAACCTTTCATCACCCCCAGCTTGTTTACCTCAGCTCAAAGCACAATTCCATCATTTTTGCTAGGTCCTTGGAGCTCAGTGCCATCAACCACAAATCCACAAGCTACTGCCCTCACTCCACAAAGCCATCAAACCCCACAAGCTACTACCAATGTTCTGCCAAGCTCTCAAGTGACCCAAGCTCCTGCCACCACTCTACCAAGCTTTCAAATCCAGCCACCAAGCTATCAAACCCCATCAGTTCCATTTCCAAGCTTTTAATTCCCACCACCTCCACTAGAAACTAATCCATTACCTCCTATTACTAACTATTTTTCTATGCCACTTCTAGGAGGAAATCCACCACCACCAACAACCAATTACTTGGCCTCTTTTGCCATGCAGATACCTTCTCAAATGGGGGTACAACCCACATATATTGGTCAAATTCTTCAAATCCAAAGTCAAGTTCCACAAGCTCCCTGATCCTTTCCCCAAGCTTCACAACCATCTTATACCTTACCTTCACAAAGCAATCCATTTATCCCACAACCAGCTTATGTTCCTCAATTCCAACCTCAAATCCAATATCAATAGCAAACCTCACAACACATGTAGAAATATGTGCCCCCTCCACCTCAGCAACCCATCATCCACCATTCAGTTGCCCAAGCCATGTACAATCCCTACCAACCCATACCTCAAAACCATCCATATTCCATTGCCCCATCTAGCACATACCTACCTCATGGCACTCCTACATTGGGGGCACCCTAGCCATCACCCATTAATTCAAAATGGGAAGTCATGAAGATAGCTTTGAAAAACATCCAGGAGGGAAATGATCCAAAAACCTTCAAGTTTGAGATTGTGTCTCCTTACCCATTTGACAGAGCCATTACCATGAGACCATTTCCCAAACACTTTGAGATACCCAAGTTTGACAAATTCAGAGGAAAAGGGGACCCTATCACACATATCAAAGAATTTTACATGCACTGCCAAGAAGTGGCATACAATGATGTCTTTCTCTTGTGTCTCTTTCCCAAAAGCTTGGCCGGACCAGCTCTTGAATGGTTTTATAGAATCCCATACGACACAATTAAAAAATTTGCTAAATTGTCTGAGGCATTTGTAGCCCAATATGCCCATCTTGTTGAAACAAAGCTATCAGTAGTTGATCTTGTCCACACTAAGAAAAAAGGTGGAGAAAGCCTTCCCGAATATCTGCAAAGATGGCAAACCCTTACCACCCACATATCTTGCACCTTACCAGAATGCCATTTGGTGAAAATGTTTATTGATAATGCCCATCCTAGCTTGGCTCACCACATGACCATGAACTATTTGTAGACCTACAAAGATATCAAATAAAAAGGAATGATCCTTGAGCAAGGACTCATTAAAGATGGTGTTGTCAAGATTTACAAGGAGGCGAACCAAAATCAATCACATTCCAATGACAAGTCTAGGTATTGGAACAAAAACAAGCATGTTGCAACAGATGGGGTTACTGATACGAGACATGTGAATATTGTTGGTCCTTCCCAAAATTAGTCCAACCCACCGTATCAACCAAACAATCAACAAGCTATCAACTACCAATAGAAAAATCACCAAAGCTATCAAAGCCACAATCCAAGACCCAACTTTCAAGGGTCTAGCAATCAAGCTAATGCCATCAATGTAGCTGCAGGACCAAAGCCTAAGTTCCAACCTACACCTAGAAACTATACACCCCTTGTTGAGTCATTGGATGTCATTTTGAAGAAATTGACTAAGGAAAACCTCATCAAATTTCCTCCTACCTAGAAAATTGACCCAAGCCAATCCAAAGCTACATGGTACAAAGACAATGAGTACTGCAAATTTCATAGGGTAAAAGGTGACACCACCCTCAGATGCATGAAACTGAAAGAGTATCTGCTGGACCTCATTGATAAAAAAGAAATCACCATTGGTGCCCAAACCTCTCCCAATGCAAGCTTACAGATCTATCAAAATGCTTTTCCTCCTCACAACAACCAAAATCTTGGAAAAGCACCTATCCAAACAAACAATAACAATATCAACAACTGCTAGCCAAACCAACAGCATGGAAAGAACAATGACCACACTTCATCCTACATAGACTATGGTAGCCTTATCAGTTGTATATCTGAAAAAAAGCCTTTTGTCAATGTTATCAATATCTAAGGCCCAAACAATGAGTGTGTAGTCACCACTCGAAGAGCACAATTGAACATCGCAACCCCATTAGTCCCATCAGCACTATCAACCCCAGCAGTATCATCAACTCCCTCCAAAAGCCAATACAATATCTTGGAACACCTTGGGAACATGCCAGCCCAAATCTTCATTTTAGACCTCCTCCACACTAGTCCTATGTACAAGAACATCCTTGACAGTGCTCTCATAGAATCCTGTGTCCCTTCAGATATCAACACTACTAATTTTCATAATCTCGTTGGACACCTTTCATCCTCATGTGCCCTATCATTCAAACCCACCGTCATACCCATGGTCAAGCCAAATCACACCCTTCTGCTCTACATAGCCATCATGGTATCCAATTTTGTCGTAAAAAGAGTAATGATAGATAATGGATCAGCCTTGAATATTTGTACCCTAAAATTCATAAAACAAGCTAGGTATACTGAGGTAGATATCATCAGTGAGGTTATCACCATCAAAGCTTATGACAACTTGGAAAGAACCATAGAAGGAACTATTTTTTTGCCAATCAAGGTTAGGCCAGTCATCCAAGAAACACTTTGCCATGTTATCGATCTAAAGCTACCATTTAACATCCTCCTCAATTGCCCATGGATTCATGCCATGAAAGCCATTCCATCCACTTACCATTAGTGCGTCAAATTTTTGCATCAAGGCACTGAGGTAACCATCCATGCTAATCTAGAACCCTTTGCTTACTGCAATGCAGTTGAAGCTTCAGATACAAACCATTGCCCTGGAATTGATATCGACATAGCCATCGCTAGCTCATCCCACACTTGTAATGACCCAAAAAACATCCTCGCCTCCACCCTATGTACCGTGAAGATCAATAACAAAGGCTATGGAGAGTATAGTATGTCAGATGCATTTGCTATTGGGGTACTCCCACTTGATCCACACACCCATGGATGACCAAAATATCACAAAGCTAAGGAGATTCCACCTCCTCAATACAAATAGTTTGGCCCAACAACCTTTGTATCCTCAAAAATCCCTCTTCATGAGGAGCTCACTCCAGATATCAACAATTGGTTACATAAGGATGCACCTCCAAGAAATCAAGAATGCCTTGATCACTTCAGCCAGAAGTATCCCCAAGAACATAAGCTCATCACTAACAAATGGAACTATCAAGGTGGTGGTCTAGGACCAGAAGAAAGAGGCATGCAGTGCCCCATCGATGCACACAAGTGGGAATCAAAGTCAGGTTTTGGCTTTGGCATACCCACAACTGGGGGCACCAATGAGAACGGTCACACTTTTTCAAACATTCACCATGACCTTTTTGAAATCAAACACATTCTTGAGGAAGTTGAAAAGAGAGCCTATGACGATATCCCAGACTAAATCTTCCTCAGAGACTCTGTTCTCCAAGAACTATCCATCCATTTCATTGACCTACCACTCGCCCATCCATAACTCATAGATTGGGACCAACCAAACATCATACACATTGATGATTTCACATCAGAAAAAGCACTTATGAGATTCATGGGAGCTGAAACTCCTCACAAGAAAAAAAAGCTAGCTTCTACCTATATCTATAAGCTAGATCCCAAGGGGCATTTTGGAGAAAACCCCAACCTAGTTTCGATACACCCAAAACTGGAACTAAGGTGAATCCGAGACTAGCCAAGGTAGCAAAGAGAACCCCTCAGCAAGAAAAACTAGAGCCATAAGTAGAACATGAGGATTTAGCATTGCCTCCTCAAGATAATCAACCAGAGGTGTCTTCTATTCTAATTGAGGATACTAGAGAAGTCAACATCAGTTCTTCAAGGATCCCCAGACTTGTTCACATTACTGCATCCCTATCACAAGACCAAGATGATCTCCTCTTTGAGGTCTTAAGAGAGAACATTGGCTAATTTGCATGGTCATATCAAGACATGCTAGGACTTGATCCAAAGCTTGTAGTTCATCATCTTGCAGTCGATCCAAAGATCAAGCCTGTCAAACAAAAGCTTAGAAAAATGCACCCCAAGGTGGCATTACTGGTCAAAGCTGAATTAGAAATAATGTTAGCTGCTAAGGTTATCTGACCTATTGACTACTCAAAGTGGATCTCCAAAATGGTCCCCATCACTAAGCCTTCTAGTGAGATCAGAATCTGCACTGATTTCAGAGATTTCAATAAAGCTTGTCCAAAAGATGATTTTCCCTTGCCCAACATAGATATGATTGTAGATCTTACAGCTGGACATGAAATTTTGTCCCTCATGGATAGATTTTTTGGGCATAATCAAATCAAGATTGCAGAAGAAGATCAGCATAAGACAACATTCACTACCCCTTGGGGAACCTTTTGCTACAACATGATGCCTTTTGGCCAAAAGAATGCTGGGGCTACCTATCAAAGAGCTATGACAGCCATTTTCCATGATCTTATCCATAGCATTTTGGAGGATTATGTAGATGATATCTTGGTTAAATATCACACCTTGATGGATCATCTTGCTAACGTAGAAAAAGTCTTTGATAGGTTAGAAAAATATCATCTCATGCTGAATCTCAAGAAATGTGTCTTTGGGGTCACATCTAGCAAGCTTCTAGGCTTTATAGTTTCTAAATGGGGTATAGAGATCGAACCCAAGAAGGTCAAGGATATATTAGACATGCCTCCTCCCCAGACACTGCAACAGCTTTGCACTCTTCAAGGAAATCTTCAATCCGTTCGATGCTTCATCGCCCAGCTTGCATATAAGTGTACACCATTTGCACATTTACTAAAGAAGGATGAAAACTTCAAGTGGGATCCTTTATGTCAACGTAGCTTTGATCATCTCAAGAAGTATCTCACCAATCCCCCTATCTTGGTTCCACCAGTTCCTAGTTGTCCCTTGATCTTGTACATATCTGATATGTCTACTGCTCTAGGGGTACTTCTAGCATAGGTTGATGACTATGGCAAAGAAAGAGCCATCTACTACATCAGTAGAACCCTAGTTGGTTATGAACTCAATTATACTCCTATGGAAAAAGCTTGTTTGAAAATTTTTTTCTCAACTCAAAAGCTTTGCCACTACATGCTAAGTCATACCATCCAACTAGTCTCCAAGATCGACCCTCTCAAGTATACGCTCTCCAGAAAAGCACTTACAGGTTGTTTGGCCAAATGGGTTATGCTCCTTAGTGAATTTGACATCCAGTATGTGGATAGAAAGGAAATCAAATGGCAAGCTATAGCAGATCACCTAACTGATGCGCCTCTAGTAGATACATATCCTTTGATTATAGAATTTCCAGATGAGCATATCTATCTAATTGAAGAACAACCCCCATGGGAACTTTATTTTGATGGCTCACACACATCTCATGGATCAGGGGCAGGAATATTGTTGGTCACACCTCAAGGAGATTACATTCCAAAATCCTTCAAGCTACAATTCCCTAGCACCAACAATATAGTTGAATATGAGGCTCTCATAGCAGGATTAAAGATGGTTGCAGAATGGAACATCACTAAGTTATAAATCTTTGGCGATTCTCAGCTCATCATCAAGCAAGCCCTAAATGAATATTAAACCAAAGATGAAAAGCTGTTACCCTACAAAGAGCTAGTTGATCAGCTAACCCAGTATTTTAGAAAGCTTCAGTTTACACAAGTGCCTCGAATGCAGAACAAAGCAGTAGACGCTATGGCTACTATCGGCTCGCTCTTCGAAATTCACCAAGCAACTACACAATATGATTTTTTAGTCAAACAACTCCTCACACCTGCCTATGTGAATGATGACTCAAACCATGTTTGTATCTTGGTTGGTCCCCAATCCCCTTAGTACCATGAGATTCATGCTTACCTTAAAGATGGTATCATCTCCCCTCACCTCACACAAACCCAATGCCAAAACCTCATCCGAAAATCCTCCCACTATGTTATCATAGCCAATACCCTATATCATCAATGTTATCACGATACTCTCTCTCAATGTTTAGATGAAAATGAGGCCGCGATGGCGTTAAAAGAAGTACACTCTGGACTTTGCGGTGCCCACAAGAGTGGTATTGTCCTAGCGTGACAAATCCTTAGAGTAGGCTACTATTGGCCTACCATTGAAGAAGACTCCTGTGACTTTGTTAGAAAGTGTCTCCCATGTCAGTAGCATGCAAATCTTGTGCACGCTCCAGCACAAGATCTACAGTCTATTGCACCACCTTGGCCTTTTGCTTGTTGGGGCCTTGATCTAGTTGGAACTATCACACCTCTCTCATTTGATGGACATAAATGGATAATAATAGCTACAGACTATTTCACTAAGTGGGTGGAAGCAGTCCCCCTAGTCTCAGCTATAGGAGTTCAGGTCTCCAAGTTCATCTTGTACCACATTGTTTTCCGCTTCGGCATCCCATCCACCATCTTCATCGACCATGGAGGTAACTTTGAAAATCTCAACATGGAAGAACTATGCACTTACCTTTGCATCCATCATCACTTTTCTAGCCCATATTTCCCACAAGGTAATGGCTAGGCAGAAGCAACTAAAAAAACTCTCCTCAAAATCCTAAAGAAAGTTGTCAATGATTCTGGAGTTGGCACCTACAAATAGCCCTATGGGCCTATCGAACCTCCTTGCGTACATCCATAGGCACAACTCCATACTCCCTAGTTTATGGTGCCGAAGTTGTACTACCTATAGAGGTTGAACTTCCCTCCTTACACATATCTTTGCAAGGGCAAATATCAGATGAAGAATACAGAGTAGCTCGGATCACCCAACTAGATCTCTTAGACGAGAAGCGACAAAAAGCCTATGATCATCTCACAATCTATCAAACTCGTCTCAAAAAGAATTTCAAAAAGAAGGTGCTTCCACGACACTTTCAGCCGGGTGACATGGTCCTCAAAGAAAACATGAAAGTCCAAGCCGATCGAGAAAAGAAAGGTAAGTTTGAACCTAACTGGCTTGGTCCTTATGTTGTCACTGCATCCTTTGGTTCCAGAGCCTATCAGCTATCTACACTAGAAGGAGAACCCTTGAGTGATCCTACTAACATCATTCATCTCAAGAAGTTTTATGCTTGAAGATCCTTGGTATATCCAGCTTTTGAAAAATACAAAAAAATAGTAAAGAGAAATAAGTGTCCAATGGTGAAAACTTGGCAATTCAAGTGCCTTGGATAGGTACCTTGGTGAAAACCTGGTAATTCAGGCACCTTGTATACTAATACTAATCCATTATCTATCACTATCCTATCCCTCATCCATTCACTCACCATCCCATAAAATACCTGCTTGTTCTCTTGGTGTTCCAACCAAATATCCAAAATCTAATAAAGCTTGTAAATACCTCCTGTACAACTTGTAAATCTTGTACCTTAGCTTGTAAATCTTCTACCTCAGCTTGTAAATCTTGTACCCTAGCTTGTAAATCTTGTATCATCCCTTGTATCAAAGCCTGTATATCCAAATCTTGTCCACAACTGGTACCATATTCCAACCTGTATTATATACGAAAGCTTGTATCCTAGCTTGTATCCTATCACATTCACACAAAGAATCCCATTTTCACTTAAGCTTTCCCCAAACCATCTACCTATCTGCCTATCAACTCCAACTATCCATCCAACACACTCTAAAACATTTCTATCTCACAAAAATGAAAACATGAAAAACCTTGTACATTTGTAACATGTCTTGGTCTATCAACTTATACATCCTCTTTTAGCTTAGTACCATTGTATCTATCCAACTTTTGTGTCAATTCATCCTTGATTAGCATCTTGCACACATTGCACAAATCTTGGTTAGTTATTCCAATGCATCCTTTAGCTAGATCTCCTATCACAAAAGTGTTATCCTTCTTAGTTCAGCTTGCCAAGTGCATCACTCATCCAAATCCACCAGCTTAGGCACTTTTCTATAGATCCTTGTAGGATATAGCTTTCCTCATGTCTAATTTTGGTCCGTTAGTACCTCGTCCTACCAATCTTATTAGCAAACAGTTCTCTTTTGGATTTTTGCTTTCTTTTGATTTGGAATCTTCCCTTCTAGGTCTTGACGTATCTTTTCCAAGCAATCTTTTTGTTCCCTCCTAAAGGTTGCCACGATCTTCCATATCATGGTATGCTACGAATGGGGCACTCTGAGCATACAATTTTGATCAAGTCTTTCGTTTGTTTTTCTTTTTTGCTTGTGGGTTACCCAGTGTCGATTCCATGCTTCTTCCTCTAGGAATCATGTGTGATGCTGGGGCAATCCTTGTGTTTTTTTTGAGTCAGTTCATCAGTCCTTTGGACAGTTGGTGACACGGCCTTGATGTTCTTGGTAACCTTGGCAATTAACCAACAATCCTATAGCAATTCTAGTGCTCAACTACATGGTGGTACTTCTCTTTGAAGTATCCCCCTACTCAATAAGTTTCAATGGATTCCCTTCATCTCCATTATCCCCCATCCATATCCAGCATCTGTCTCTCCTATCCTAGCTTATGCAACTGTATCTCTCAGAATCAATCATCACTCTTAGCTTTAGGGATCCACAATCCTAGTCTTAGGGATCTAGCAATCCAATCAATCCACCAAGCCTCATCTTTCGAGATCCAAAAATCCTAGTCCTAGGGATCTTCAAAACCCATCTTCCACCAATCTGACTCTTTGAAATCCTGTTGCATCAACTTTATCATCCCCTCATCCTTCTCCCTATCCTGGATTCCTTTTTATAGTGATCCGCTCCTTCATCCTCCACCTTCCCTAAAGTCTTAAGCTTGCTTCCTCTTGTGCCTCTAATTCTCCCTTTATCATTCTCCTATAGTGAGAGTTTGAGCTAATTCAGCCCCTTCTCTTTGCCAATCTGAGTCTCCTTACTCATCCTGAATTCTTGTATTTTTCAAGAAATCGTCGAGCCTTACTTTCTCTCCCTGTCGCCTTCTTGAGGGGGCATCTCGTAGTCCATTCTCTCCTCTTCTGCTCTGGCCTTGGGCATCTTATTTTCTTATCTTTGATGCCATGTCACTTGCAGCATCACATCAAAGAGGGGCAAAATGTAGACGCCTAAAATCCTTAAGAAAATAAAGTATTTTTATTTTTTGAAAAAATCCCTGATGAAATCATCATTTATTAATTAATTAATTTATTTTTATGTCATTAAATCCCTTTATCTTAATTAAAAATATTTAATTAAGGAATCCCTCGCAAAAATGTTTAAATCTTATTTAAACATTATTTTCTTATTTATTAATTATTTAATTAATAAATTGACCAAAAATCCCAAAATAAATAATTTATTTATTTTTTGCTTAAAACTTGGCCAATTTCCTTAAGACCACTAACCTCTTCCAAAATCTTCTAATCCTTCTTTAATTTCAATTAAAGGCTAATCCCATCATTTTCTGCCCTTGATCCCAACTCAAAATATTTAATTATGGTTAAATATTAATTCTCATGTTTATTAAAAATGTTTTAATGAATATCTCCTCAACCCAAACCCATGAAATAAATAAAACCTTATTTATTTCCTAAAAAAACCTTTTATCCTCATCCAAGAAAATTCTAGACTCTTCTAAAAAGTCTTCATCCTCATCCTAAGCCTATCTCTAATCCTCCATTTAGCCTAATCCACCCCATCCACCCATACTAACCAAGCTTAGCCACTAACTCACCCACCCTCATTAAATGCCATCCACTTGCCCATCTCTAACATCCCTAATCTAATCCTAAATCACCTCTAATCCCCCTCCTAACCTTGTCACATTCCCTAAGCAAGCTTAAGACTTTCTTAAGCCAAGAAAAGTCAACAATCTCCAAAATATCCCAACCACCCAGCCATAAATGCTCTTACAAAGCAATAAAAGACTCTTTCAAACCCATTCATTGCTCTTACAAGCCATTATGAAGGGTCTTTATGAAGATATTATCCCTTGAGCCTCCTTTGTTGACTCATCCTTGCCCTTTCCTCCATCCTCTCACCCTGTGACATGTGTCACTCCTTGATTGGCTGTAAGGAAGCACAATCCATGTGCTCTCCTCTCATGCAATCTGAGCCCTCCATGAGCTTTTCCCCATCCTTGCATCTTAGCCCTCAAACCCTCAAGCCCTTAGCCTATAAATTGATCCCCTCCCAAGCCATTTTATCACAATCCTTAAGCTAAAGTTATAATGTTATTTTGAGAAGCCAAAATCCATACTTTTTACATACATCCACATCCAAATCCCAACATCCATTAAAGCAAATTTGAAGCCCTTTGAGCATACATACCAATCCTTTAATTAGACTCATCTACCAAGGAAAGAGTGAAATCCTATTGGAAGAGTCCATTCATTTGGCTCACATTCCTAATTAGGGGTTCCTCTTTAGTCTCTCATATATGTTATATTGATCTTGTTAGTTAATGTTTTGTTTCTTTAAATAGATTAGTGTTTCTTGCTAACATATTAGTGTTTACACATATCTCCTTTTGTGGTTAATTTTGAAACAACAAGAAGATTGGTCATCTTATTTGAAATTGGTTCAAACCAACAAAGGCCTCTTTGTGAAAAAACACATTTATCTTGAATTGAGTGGATTCCACCAAGTCGCAAGATCGCCCAAAACCTTAGAGTTGATCCCAAATAAACTTTTAAATAGAGGGGTTCAAAAGGATTCCTACCATTAAGCATCATGCAAAAAATAAACTCAACACTTCCATTGTCTCTGATCTTTTCTCTCAAGCTACTAAACTCTTTGATAAGATAACCTTTCTTTGATACCAATTGTTGGAAATGTAATGAAAACTAGGTGACTGAGAGGGAGGAGGGGTGAATCAAGAACCACTTAAACTTCTTTCATTTAAACCACTTTTTTAATTTTTCTGATATACTTGCATGCAAGAAACATAAAGGAGTAAAGTAACAACACCATAACACAATATTTGGTAACCCAGAAACCCTCCAAGTAGAAGGTAAAACTAGGGTGGGGATGACACCCACAATGCTTCACTACTGCAGTAATAAAGTTGGCATGTTAAGGCTTACAAGTGATCACTCGATAAACATTTTTGACTTGGTTCATACTGCACTACCAGCTTGATTATCATTTTGGAACAAAATTGCTCTACTAACTTGGTTCACAGTAGAGCTTGGTAGATATTGTCAAGTTAGTTAACAGTATAGAATAGTAGGAACTATCAATTCAGTTGACACTACTTACTTTATGCATGGTTAACATTATTTTCTTGGCTCCTTTATGAGTTCGGTTAACACTACAAACTGGTAACTTGGTTACTATTGTCTTTCCATTATGACTAAGTATTTTGACATAAATTGATAATATATCTTGCCATGAGATTAACACTTTTTTTACTTTATGCATCCACATATAAGCACCAAATCTCATGTTCTCTTAACCATAGCTTCCTCACATCCTTTTCTACCTCATACTAGCTTCCCAAGTCTCAATTTCTACCCTATGGTTTTCTATACTAAATTGATGCTAATTCAATCATACTAATTGATGAAATAAACTACTCAATTAGATAATGATTGGTTGGTGACTATAACTAACTTCAATCTATTCTTATATGCTTCAATCAAATTCCTTTCCAACATAACATATGAACTTTCTAGTTCCTTATCTTTATTAAATTATTCATATATATAAATCCTACAAGATCTTTCACATTTTCTCTTTTAACTATTATTTTTGTTCTCATTCCTTCTATTGTTGTTCATATTCCTTCTAGGATTTTGGTTTCTCATGTTATTCCTCATGTTGTTAGGAATTCTCATATTGTTCATCCTACAATATCTTTCTATATGTTCCATGTTGTTACAAATCTAACAAACTATAACATTGTTTCCATATCTAGGTCTCGACTGATTGATCTATTCTCTGTAATCTCTAGCTATATGCCCAATGTTTTTGCACTTATAACACATAATTTCATTCCTTATCACATTGGTTCCTTCAATAGGTCTATTAGTTGCATGGTTAGCACCTCCAAACATTCTACTATTATCATTATTGAATTTAGGTTTCTTACATTCAATAGCTCTATGATCAAAACCATGACAATTATAACAATAACTAGAAAGGGGTTTTAAAAAATTTCCTATATAGTCCCCCTTCATGTGACTAAATTCATTACATGCATAAAATATTCCTCTGAATTGGTTCCTAAATTCTTTAGATGATTCAACTTGTTTAGATTTCTTAGGCATATCTTTAAATTGATTTGACTCAACCTTGTTTAGATCTTCTTTTTCTTTCTTAGGTCGTTAGATCATAGTATTTGGTGCCTTTGTAACTTCATTCCTCTTGGATTATTCTCCTTCAAAATATCCAAGACTATTCTTATCATAAGAGGGTCTCTACATAAAAATCTACTCATCAAGTTTTTTAGTGTTGGAATACAACTTCTCAAGTTGTAACTTAGACTGTGTTAACTCCTTTCATAATTGTATTATAATTTTCAAGTTCTCCATACTTCAAATTTTAGATTTCAAATATGCATTCTTAGATCTTAAATTTGATTCAATCTCCTTATCATCATCCTTCAAGCTCTACTTTAGATATGTAATCTATAGCTCATGCTTTAGGATCTCATTCTCTTTTTTAAGTCTTGAAACTTCATTGCAATCCTTGCTTTGATCTTTACTCTTTCTTAGATCTAAGATGTTCAATCTTGTCCCTTAGCTTTTCAATGTAGTCTTTAGCATCTTCATACTTTTCTTCTAAAGTATCTATTTCTTCTAAAAGTACATCAAGTTGTTCAACAACTTCTTCTAGATTCTTATGTAATTGATCCATATCCATAGAGATCTTACTCAATCCATTATGCCTTCTCTTAGTAATTGTACTCTAATACCAATTTTTAGAAATAGGAAATACTAAGAGAGGAGCAAGTGGGGGGGTGAATCAATATTCTACAAACTTTTTCCCAATTATGGATATAATTAATAATCTTGTAACTAGCATATGAAAGTAAATTGATTAAGCTAAATAGTAAAAACAACCATAAAGTAATGTAACACATAACACCATATTTTATTAACTAGGGAAACCCTCGCCAAGGGAAAATCTTGGTGGGGATGGTACCCACTAAATGATCGACTAATCAAAAGTATTTGGTGAAAGATATTAACCTTGTTAGGAGTCTATTGCATATGTACACGATTAAAAATTCATAAGGAGAGAACCAAATTGTAAGAGAATCCTTATTAATACTTAACCATGTACATGGAATGAAACATAATATTTTTTTACTCATCTTCCCCAAATAATTGTGACTCTGCATAGAAATTGTATTTGAAAAAAATCCATAAAGAATTCAACAAAGTGAGGACCCATATGATCAACATACATTATTCTATTTTTGTGGTCCCTATAAATGAAATGTGCAATCTCTCTAAACTTTCCAAACTTCATAATTCTCTGATACTTATTTTTGAAGTGTTCCCTATCAATTTTCATAAGAGCTTGAGTGCTTAACGTAAAATATTCTTTAATACAAGATTCTGTGATGACTAACAAATTCATTCTATCCATTTCCCTCACACTCCTAGTGGTTGGATCATAATGACTTTCTATAATACTTATGAGCTATGTATCCACAAACACATTTGGGACCACAATTTTTCCTAAATATAACCTCCATGGATTGTCTCTAGGTTCCTTATTATCTCTATTTGCATAAAAATACTAGAACAAATCTCTACTATGTAATGGAAGTTTAGCATCTCTACAATTCTTAATTCATCCCAAAATATGAACTTTTGGCCATTGGAAGAGAAATCAATAAATATTTCTAACAAAAATCTTCTAAATATTTTTCTCAATTCATACAACTACTAGGAAGACAAGAGAAAGTGAAAGTTTATAGAATATTGCTGATGGAAAACAAGCAACTATTCTAGATTTTACTCCCAAAAAGTTACTATAAAAGTGATCACCTAGAATATTAGAGGAATGAACAGTATTAACAAACTTGATATTGTTCAAAATTCTTATAGAGAGCACAAACTTGATATTTTAGTGTTTCAAGAAACTAAAATGGAAAAATAAAAAGTTGAAAAGCTTAAATCTTTTAATAATTATTCTATTATGACAAGTAGTTCTGAAGGTGTTTCTAGAGGAACAATGATCTTGTGGAAACAATCTTTATTCTCTCATAATTTTCTTAATGCTAATAAAAATTTATTGGTGGTCAAGTTAAAGAGTAATGCCCAAAATAACCATTGGTATATAGTTAATGTGTATGTGCCCAACAAGAAGAACTCTAGAAAAAAGTTTTGGGGGTCTTTATCCAAGATAAAGAGTGTTGACTATAATAGAAGATGACTTTTCTTGGGGGATTTTAATGTTTCTCTTTATGAGCATGAAAAAAGAGGTGGAAATGCAAGTCAACTTTAAGGGAGACTAGATCTAATGGATTTTATAAACAAAGAGGGATTAATGAACTTAGATCTTGAAGGGATTGAGTTCACTTGGAGTAACAAAAGAGTGAGAAATGAAAGCATCCAAGCTTGGTTGGATAGAGTCTTAATATCTCCAGACTGGACTAAAGATTTTGTGTGTAAGATGAAAGTTATCTAGAACATAGCTTCTGACCATTTTCCTCTTTTATTTATGGTAGAGGCTAGTCAAATCAAGAAAAAATCCCCATTCAAATTTGAGAAAATGTGGATGCAACATCCACAGTTTGAGGATCAGCTTGTGGAATAGTGGAACATAAACATTGAAGGAATGACCTTATACTGTGTGGCTTAAAAACTTAGACATGTTAAAAAGAAAGTTAGAGAATGGAATAAAAGAAATTTTGGGAATGTCTTCGAGATTAAACCTTCTATTAAGGATGATCTCAAAATAATCCAAGACAAAATCTAGCAGGAGGGATACTCGATGAATTTGGTGAAGGAAGAAAATGAGAAATTGGTGGATTATCATGACATAATTTCTAAAGAAGAGAGCTATTGGAGATAGTGATCTAGATCTATTTGGATTGAAGAAGGGGATAGGAATACAAAAATTTTCCATCTATCCACTCTAAAACATAGAGCCAAAAATTGCATTCCTAGTCTCACTAAATGAAGACTTCAAATTAATAATGAAAAGGAAATCCTTGATGAAATGATTTCTTTTTTTTGACTTTTCTATCTTCAAAACCTAATATTGACCAATCTAAATAGGTCAAGTTAGTAGATGTTATCCCTTCTTTTGTCTTTGATGAGTAGAATAAAATGTTGTGTGCTTTTCCTATGCAAGAGGAAATATATAAAGATTTTTGTTCACTTTAAGGAGACAAATCCCCAGGGTCAGATGTTTTCCCTATGCTTTTCTTTCAAAAAGAGTGGAAATTGGTCAGAAATGATGTTTATGATGCTATTAAAGAATTCTTGAGAGCCAAAAGAATGTTGAAGGAAATTAACTCTACCTTCCTTTGTCTGATTTTGAAGAAGATTGGAGTTGATTCTCAAGACCAGTTCAAACCTATTAGTCTCTGCAACTCAGTTTATAAAATCATCTCAAAAGTCCTCACTTTGAGATTGCTGAACATTCTTCCAATCTTGATTTTTGAGCAAAAAAATGTTTTTATTCCTAGTAGACAAATCCTTAACTCCATTATTTCTATGCATGAAAATATCCATTCCTTATCTCTTTCTAACAATCAGGGTTTTATCATGAAAGTTGGTATAGCCAAAGCTTATGATAGAGTTGAATGGTCATTTCTCCAAAAGATCCTTATGTCTTTTTGCTTTAGTGCCAATGTGATTAAGCATATTATGCAGATGGTTTCTACTATTTTGATAGTTGTGCTAGTCAATGGTAGCTCTATTAAAAATTTTAATCCCTCTAGTGGGCTAAGGTAGGGGACCCCTTATCTCTAATTATTTTTACTATGCTGGATGATTGTCTAGGAAGATATATTGGGAAGAGGGTTTCAAAAAGGGGAAATTCAAGGTTTGAGATCATTGTCTCATCCTCTTATCTATTCTCATGAATAATTTGTGGATGATACCATTTTCTTTAGAAAAATTGATGTTAGAGAGGTGAGGAATCTTAAAAAGGTACTTAACCTTTACTCTTCTACAACTAGACAATTGATTAATTGGAACAAGAATTCCTTTTTTGTTATTAATATTCTAGCTGTTAGACATGGTAAGATTGCTAACATTTTTGGGTGCTCTATAGGATCTTTTCTATCTACCTATATTTGATTACCTTTGGGGTTGAATCCTTTGGAGAGTTTTTGGGAGGATCTTATTAAGAAATTCAACAAGAAACTGGCTAGGTGGAAAGGTAATTTACCAAGTCAAGCTGGTAAAGTTACTCTCCTCAAAGCCTATCTTCAGAGTATTCCTACATATGCTTTGATCCTTTTTAGGATCCCAAAAAAAATTTCTAATGCAATTAAAAAATTTCAAATGAATTTCCTTTGGCAGAGGAAAAGAAGAGAATGGCCTTAATTGCTTGGGATAGGATTTGTAAACCTAAACTAGAAGGGGACTTGGGTATAAGATCTACTAGAAGTATGAATAAAGCCTTATTAGCTAAATAGGGTTGGAAAGTATATCATGACTACAAGGAATGGAGCTAATTTTGGAAACATAAGTACCTTTATGAGGTTGCTTTCTTTCTTGATTTTCTTTCCTATCATATTGTTCCTTCTTCTTCTGCAATCTAAAATGTGGTTCAAGGAGCTAAACATATTTTAAAAAAAGGTTGCAAATGGAAAGTAGGTAATGGGAGAAAGATTAGGTTTTGGGATGATGAAAAACTCTTGGATCATCCTCTAATTGAGGATTTTGATGATAGGAATTTTGTGGATAGGTGTAAACAATATTTTGGTGAATATGTGGAGAATTATTGGGTTTAGAGTAAATGGGTCAATGTTAATGTCATTAATCAAGATATTTCCACCATCTAGTTTGCCTTGAATACTATTAGCCTATGCCCTCAAAAAGAAGATATTTTGGTTTGGGGGATTGAACCAATAGGATGCTTCAAGGTCTCTTCTATGTTCAAATGAGAGGATAGAGGAAATATACTCCTTTGTGGGCTAAAGCATGGATTGAAGGTCTCACTCCAAAAATCAATGTCTTTTTTTGGACTTTTCTTCAAAAAATAGATCTTGACTCTAGATAACTTGCAAAAGACAAGAGTCCACCTAGTGCATAGATGTTGTCTCTATAAGGACTTTGAAGATAGGAACCACCTTTCAAAAAAATATTTTTTGGCTATAATGTTTGGAGCTATCTACTTAAATATTGAAATTTAGATTGGGTTTAGCACAATGACATTGATCAATGTTTTCAAGGCTAGACATGTCCTACTAAGAATGATTATATTGGTTTTATTTGGAAGATTTCCCTACTTCATCTCTAGTGGAGCATCTAGAAGGAGAGAAATAATAGAATTTTTAGAAATAAGGAGACACTTGATTGGGTTCATAATATAATCGGATCTATAAAAGAGAATTTAAAATCTCAAAGGAAAATATCTAATGAGATTCAAATAAGTAATCCCATGAATGATAAAGGTAATACAACAAAAAAAGGATCAGAGATAGAATGTTAAGTGGAGATCTCCACCTATGGGTTGGATTAAAGATAATTTTGATGGCTCTAATAAAGGGAACCCAAGAAAAGATGGATGTGGAGGTGTTTTGAGAGACCATTATAATATGGTTGTGGATGCTATTGTTATCCCTATAGAGAAGTCTACTAGTCATAAAGAAGAGGCAACACTTGCTCTGTTCACTATAAGGATGGCAGTGGAATTTGACTTTTAGAATCTTTGGTTAGAAGGAGACTCTCTTAACATCATTAACATGTTGAAAAAAAAGAGTCTAATTACCTGGAGTATTGAGGAAAGTAAAAGGGAAATAAAGACCTTATGAATAAATTTGATAATGTCTATATTTATCATATTTTTTGGGAGGGAAAAAAAGTTGTTGACTGGATTGCAAATCAAGTAGTCTATATGGAAACTAAGTTGAGTTAGCAAGATGACCTAAGAAAGGAAGTGGAGCTGATGACAACTTTTAATTATGATATGACACATACTAATGAAGGAAAGATCATGGAAGATCAAGGAATTTATTAAGGGAAGTGATGGGTTTGTGGTGAATTTTTTGAGTATCCTTAGGTGGTACTTTTGTATAATTATGGATTTTACTTGGTACACATGCAAGGTTAAAGGTTTCTTGGAAATAATTAACAAATTACTTTCCTTTTTGGTGACCATTTTTCAGTCTACTTACAGGTGTAGAGCCAAATACAAGATGGGAGGGGAACTAAGAAAGCAAGAGTCGAATAACTTCAAAGAGTAGAGGGTGAATTAAGATGTTTGGGAAATACTAAAAAGGGGAAAATTCATAGCTTATATAGAGAAACTTCAAGGGTATAAGCCAAACATTACATAGTCCTTCAAAAATTGGATTGAAGATAGGATAATGTTGCATGGGGTTACTGTGAAGTTGTCAGAGGAGTTCATCACTAAGACATGGGTCTTCTAATGGAGGGTCTCAAATTTAGCAAGGAAACCAATATCTCAAATGCAACCTTCAAAAAATGCCCTAAAAATATTGAGGAGGAGAAAAGGTTGGAGAATAATGGTGAGTTTTATGATATGATCTAGATTAAGGTAATTTGGATGGATGTTATTTTGTGTATCTGTGAGTGTTTTATCCTTAATCGTAGAGCTAGGAGAGTCAACAAGTTTTATTTTGTGTTCCTAAATCATTTTAGGTATAAAGATATAATTTCTTTCCCATTCTATCTAAAGTACTCTTTGATACAAAGCTTCCAAGCACATAGGAAGAAGGATTCTCATCCTATGCTCTATGGGGCCTTATTCCTTCTTATTGAAAAGTATTGTAAAAGTAAGGTTGTTAAACCCTCTCCAACTTTGGAGAAAAAAAGGAAAGTATTTGGTAATGAACCCTCCAAGAAAAAGGTTAAAAGTGAGGAAGGCACTAGTGATAGTAAGATCACTAAAAAGGGTCACAAGTGGGAGATTAAAAATAAGAATGTTGAGGAAGTAACAGATTCTAAGAATTCAGCTGAGGATGACAATAAGATTAAAATGGGAGATGTTAGCTCAAACTTGGAAGGTTATTTTGGAAGTAAGGGTATGTCAACTGGTAAGGACCAAGTGGAGGAAAGTAAAGATGAAAAAATTGAACCAAATGTTGGATTTGAAGCTTTAAAGGATGATGAGGGGAAATAAAAAGTTCTTTCTTCTCCTCCTAATACTAAATCTAGTGAGGACAAAATGGACATCGACATAGAAAAGAACAATGAGGGCAATGTCCTTGTTATGAAAGAGAATAGCCTGATTAAGGAGAAGGAAGATGAGTTTAAGGAGAAGCAGGATGCTAACATTGACATCCAAGTCAATACTACCATTGATGTTGTGATTAGGACTGAAGAAGGTAATAGGGATGAGACTCACCATGTGAAGCTCTCTTTTCTTCATACTGCCAAACTTAAAGTGGAGGCTTCTCTACAAGTAGATTCATGGCTATACAATGAAGTCATGGTGCTCAAGAAAAAAGTTGGAGTCATTCAAAAAGAGATAGACCATGAACATGTAATGAGAGCCCATCTAGAGAAACTTGTTGGTAACATCCCTGAAAAACTAAAGGATTATGAGTTGGAACTCTATCAACTTATTAAGGAAAGTGGGCAGAGAATAGAGTAGGTCACTTTTAGTTTGTGCATCACGGTGACTAGTCTGGGTAAGAAAAGCAATAAGGAGATCATGTCTCCTGACACTGCTATGGTGAGGAGTCTAGGAGGACCTAGTAAGAGAATGAGGTAGAGTATGGGGAAAAAGATTGATGATGGTCCTGAGTTTCTTGTATCTACCACGATTGATATAATCTAGGCTACTGCTAAAGCTAGCAAGGAGGTAGAGAAGAGCATCAAGGAACTATTGTAGGTGTTGGTCGTGGTCGCTGGTGTGCTGGTTGCTAGTTCTATTTTTTATTTTCTAGCATTTTGTTTAAAACTTTAGGTTCCAGGTCCTTATAAAACTTGAGTGTGTTTGGTTTAAACTTGTAGTTTCATGTCCTTGTAAAACGTGGTTAGTTCTAAATGTTGATCTTTTTCTTTTATTAAAAAGGGTTTTAGGTCCCTTCAAAACCTGTTATTACCTTAATCTTAAACCAAAAGATAACAACTGTCATCAATAAAAGTAAACCACCAATCACTAACTCCAATAATAAAAAACCACAATGAATAACTGATCATTCATTAATAAAATTCAAATGTCAACAATAAATGACATCCAATCAATGAGTAACAACTCACAATAAATACATCATCAAAACTAATATCCAACAAGTACACTACTAGAGGAAAAAAAAAACATGAAGGAGACTCATGCTACATACTATGTAGTGTCATCTCATGAGCCAACTCTAAGGTTACCCTGGCAGTATCTTAGGACCCTAGCCCCCTAGTGACTCTATGCAGAACCAGAATACTTTCATGTAATGATGAGGAAACTAGTCATACCTCTCACTAGGTATCATCCCATTCCCATCCTAAGCTTGTACAAGCACTCAAGGTATGGGTGAGGAAAATATTTTTATCTTTTTAGTGTATCTCAAGGAAAAGGGCTAGGCAAGATATTTTAATTACTATATTATCACTTGTTACACAACTTACAATGAGTTACCCTAGTAGCCACTTTGGGCCCTAGCCCCCATTGCAAGCCACTCCTATAGACATGCACCTAAACTACCTTCCCAAAAATCACAAACCACAATCCCATAACACAAGAGTAATATTGATCAAATTCAATTCCTTAACAAGCAACCCAAAAATAACATTGGTTCTCAAAACCCAGGTTCTCATAAATGATCAATAGCATAAAGCTCATAAAACATAAATCTCAATCCAAATCATAAATTTCATCATGACATCGAGTCAAGTAATCATAAAAGAAATCTCAAAATGCCTCTAGTTCACATCCTAACTTGGCCAACTAAACAACTCACAAAGAAAAACCATCATAAAAGTATAAATAGAATATGAAAAAACACATAGTTTTTAGCCACGTAATTTAATTCTATCAATTTCTCTTATTTAGTTTGGGTCATAAGGATGCGTTTAGAAATAAAGTAAGAATACACATGTTAATATAAATTGTTATGCTAATATAATTATTTAAAATAATAAGTATTTAAATATCCAATCTCTTTGTGCATATAAAATATCATGTAATATTATCATGTTATTAATTTAAATTATATTAAATCACAAATGATTTAATCAATAACATAAATATATATTATTAGATTAAATATTAATATCAATTTCATTTCAAAAATATTAATATGACTTCTATTTAAGTCCAATATTAACATTTACTTTTCCTTTAATTCATAATGCAACTAGAGACAATTATAAATTTAATTAAATTATTTATAATTTCTCTCATAAAGTCAAATAGTTATTAACTAGATCATTACAAAGTGAACTCTACCACATCTCTTAAAATGTAGTAAAATTATAAATATTTATTTATTAACTTTCCTCTTGAATTAATAATTATAAAAGAATTTATATGCAACTAAGAGTTTAACTAACTAGGGCATGTAATGAAAAGATGGGCACTCTCTCTATTTTTGAATTAGCTAGAACACTGGAAGGCAGGAAACTAGTTGGGAACTGTAGGGGGATTTGGAAAGAACAACTAGATAGATTGTTGTATTCTAGCCGATGTGGACATTGGTAAGTGTGGGCTCCGTGACCTTCCTTTGGATACTTCTACTGCTTTGTCGAGGCAGGCTCTTGAGAAGGAGAAAATCCCTTTGGATGGTGAATCTATTATGGAAAAGATCTCAGAAGGGAAGAAGGTATCAGACCAAAGGTCTTGGTCCTCCCTATTTGGTAAAAAACTCAATGGTAAATAGTCTTTCTTGCCAGTGACTACTAAATCTTGCTAGGAGAAAGATGAGTTTCAAATCTTTATCCTAGATCCTTTAGTTGATTTTTTTGTGTCTTCCATGGATTTTACCCTGGTGGGGAAATTTTTAGGGCCAAGACTAGATTTAGAGTCACTAAGGAAAATGGTCAAACGGAAATGGGTTATTCGAGGAGAGGTAGATATAGCACCCATGTTGAATGGTTTCTTCTCGTTTATCTTCAAGTGTAAGGAAGATTTGAATCTAGTTCTTTGTGGAGGACAATGGTCTTTTGGAAAATGTTCACTCACTATTAAAAATGGGAGCCTAATATGGATCTTTTAGATTCTTTTTTCTTAACAACCCCGATTAGGGCTCGTTTCCTTGGCCTCCCTTTGGAATTTTGGCATAAGGACATCTTTAAAGGTATTGCCAGTTCTTTTGGTGAACTGGTGGCTCTGGATCATGCTATGGCTGCTAGAACTAAACTTCAAAGTGCTAGACTTTATGTTAAATTGACTAATTTGAACCATCTTCCAGATAAGGTGGAACTAATTTCTAAGCTTGGTAAAAAAACCCAAGAAACTATTTTTGAAGATCTCCCAAACTCTTGCTATGCTTGTAAAAAATAGGGACATTTGGTTAAAAATTGTCCTACCAAAAGTAAAAATTTCCCAAGCATTGAAAAGGAGGTGAAAAAGGCTAAAATCTAGCAACAGAAAGTTTGGAAACCCAAAGTTTCTCATCCAAAAGGGAACAAGAAAAATGTGGTAATAGCTCAACATCCTGAGGTAAAAAAAGTTATTGACAACATTCATGAGCAAGGGAATGTTTCTAAGCCGGATACTAAGGGAGTTAATATTGCAAAAGAAGGGAATGGATCTCAGCTTAAATCCATGGTGCCTGAACAAAGTATAGATGATTCAGTTGATTTAACAAAACAAATTTTTATTTACCAAAAGATGGAAGATCGGTGGGAAGATGTAGGTGAGAAGATCTTGCTTGAGGAAGGAAAATTTTGGTTGAATCTCGAATCCAACCTAAGGAGGGAGATTTGCATTGCTCCCTGTCCAAGGAGATTTAGTTGTTCGACTCATTAAGTTATCAAGATGATTTTGATACTTCTAGAGATGATCCTCTGATCCTAGAAGTTTCAAAGGAAAAGCGAGTAAACTTAAAGCTTAAACCAAATTAAAGGAAAAAGGCTGAAAAAAAAAAACAATACAGTTGTGAAGGGGGTAGAGATTAGAAGTAGTAAAACAGATCAGCAAACCAAAGCAAAAACACAGACATCTACCTCGAAAAAATATAGAAAAAGAGCAGATTGACAACTCAAGGTGAAACCAAATGTTGGTACCCCGGGCCATCCTAGAAGAAGAACCTCTAAGAAAACCAGAGAGTTAGAGAGTATGCAGAATATTGCTGATGGTAGGAAAGCAACTATTATGCATTTTAGCCCTAAAAGATAGAAATGAAAATTATTTCTTGGAATATTAGGGGGCTAAATAGTGTCCATAAACTAGATGTAGTTAGGAATTTTGTTAGAGAACAGAAACTAGATTTCCTTCTTTTGCAAGAAACAAAGATGGATAAAGAGAAAGTTGTGTAGATTAAAGCCTTTAAAAATTATTCAATAAATGGTAGCAGTTCAGAGGGTGCTTCAGGGGGAACTTTGATGTTATGGAAGAAGAATTATTACTCTAGAACAATTCTATTTTCTAGTAAATATCTTATAATAGCCAATATTACTAGCGTTGATCAAAAGGAGGGTTGGTATATTATTAATATATATGCTCCCAACATTAAGAACCTAAGGAAAAAGGTTTGGGATGTTATCTCCAATATTAAAAGTAATGATTATTCTAGATGATGGATAATTATGGGAGATTTTAATGTTCCTCTCTATGATCATGAAAAAAAGGGAGGTAATGCTACCTAGTTGGAGGGGAGATTGGAGCTTATGGAGTTTATAAACAAAGAGGGTTTGATGGATATGGATCTTCAAGGAATCCAGTTTACTTGGAGTAATAAGAGAGTGGGTAATGATTGTATCCAGGTGAGGTTAGACTGTGTTCTTATTTCTTTTGAGTGGACTAAAGACTTTATTTGCAAGCTAGAAGCCTATCAGAGAATTGGTTCGGATCATTTTCCTCTCATTTTCACTACTGGAAAGATTAATTTTAAGAAGAATTTTCCTTTTAGATTCAAAAAGATGTGGATGCAACACCCACTATTTGAAAGTAAGATGGAAGAATGGTGGAGTATTGATATTGGAGGTACAACTCTCTTTAGAGTTGCCTCTAAGCTTAAAAATGTCACAAAGGAAGTTAACATTTGGAATAAAAACCTATTTTGGGAATATTTTTAAGAATAAAACTGCTATGAAGGAGGAAATCCAAAAAATTCAAGACAAAATTTAGAAAGAAGGATATACTCCTGACCTTCTTTTAGAAGAAAATGAAAAGTTGGCCTAATATCATGACATCATTACTAAAGAAGAAATCTATTTGAGATAGAGGTCTAGATTGATATGGTTGAGCAAAGGGATAAAAATACCAAAAAAAAATCATCTTTCCACCCTTAAACACAGAGCCAAAACTCACAATTCACATCTTAAAAATGGAGACTTAAAAATTACTGAGGATAAGGACATTATGATTGAAATGGTGAGTTTCTTCTCTTCTCTAATGACTGTTGACCCTAATATTAATTTGGATAATTAGGCTAATTTTCTAAGAGTGATTCCTCCTTTGGTTACAAAGGAACAAAATAAATTCTTAAGCTCAATTCCAAAGGATGAAGAAATCTTTAAAGCTATTTGCTCTCTTGGAGGAGACAAAGCACCTGGTCTAGATGGTTTTCCTATGTTTTTCTTCCAGAAACTTTGGAAACTTGTTGGAAAAGATGTTTGTGATGCTGTGAAAGAATTCTATGGAGCAAAACAAATGTTGAAGGAAATAAATTCCACATTCCTTTGCTTGATTCCTAAGAAAACTGGAGCTGACTCTCCTGATTAGTTTAGATCGATCAGCCTTTGTAATTCTCTCTATAAAATTATCTCTAAAGTGCTCACTTCCTGATTGCTCCTGGTGACTCCTTCGATCATTGCTGATCAACAAAATGGCTTCATCCCACATAGAAAAATTCTTAATTTTGTTATCTCTACTCATGAGAATATCCATTCCTTATCGTGTTCTAATAATCAGGGCTTCATTATGAAAGTTGACATAGCCAAGGCCTATGATAGAGTTGATTGGGCTTTCCTCTCAAAAATTTTATATTCTTTTAGCTTTGACCAAAAGGTTGTTAGTGTCATTCTTCAGATGATTTCAACTTCCTCTATTGCGGTTTTGGTTAATGGTAGCTCTTCTCATTTTTTTAATCCCCACCGGGGTTTGAGACAAGGAGATCCTTTTCCCCCCATTCTTTTTTATTATTATTATGGCTAATTGTTTGGGGAGATATATTGGGTATTTGGTCCAAAGAGGAGTCATTAAGGGTTTGCAACCCTCTTCCCACCCTCTTATTTGTTCACATGGTCAATTTGTTGATGATACTATTTTTATGGATAAATATGAAGTTAAGGAAGCTAGAAGTCTTAAGCAAGCCACTAATTTATATTCTTTAGCCTCAGGTCAATTGATTAATTGGGCTAAAAGTGTTGTTTTATTTTTCAATACCCCTATTCCTAGAAAATATAAAATTGCTAAGATCCTTGGTTGTTCAATAGGGTCTCTCCCTTCAACCTATTTGGGTCTTCCTCTAGGCTTGAAAGTCCCTGATTCCTTTTGGGTTGATCTCATTAATAAATTTAACAAAAAATTGGCAAGTTGGAAAGGTAATCTTCTAAGTCAGGTAGGCAAGTTAATTCTTCTCAAAACTTGTCTCCAAAGCATACCTACTTATGATTTGAGCCTTTTCAGAATTCCTTTAAAATTAGAAGAGGCTATTGAAAAAATTCAAAGAATTTTTTTATGGTCTGGCAGTAAGGAAAAAAAGAGAATGTATTTAATTGCTTGGGATCAAGTTTGTAAGCCCTTCAGTTAAGGAGGATTGGGAATTAGGAAAATTAGAAGGATGAATAAAGCTCTCTTGGCTAAATAAGGATGGAGAACTTATCATGATAACAAGCAATGGAGTACCATTTGGAAACATAAGTACCTTTTCAATGTTAATTCTCTAGCTGATTTCTTCTCCTCTCCTGATGTTATTCATCCTTCTATCATATGGGGAGCTATTCAAGGGACAAAGAAGACTCTTGTAAAAGGGTGCTCCTAGAAAATTGGAAATGGGCACAAGGTGAGATTTTGGGAAGATGTTTGGTTAAAGGATCATCCTCTAATTGAAGATTTTTAGGATAAGGCTCAGGTTGATATGTGCAAATAGAGATATGGCATTTTAGTTTCTCACTATTGGCAGAATAATTCCTAGGTGAATTTATCCAATATTGATCAAGGTTTCAATAACATTCAACTGTCTCTAAATGTTCTCTCTCTTTATCCATCTCTTGAAGATAAGATAATATGGAATGCTGATACAAGTGGCCTATTTAAAGTTTCTACTATCTTTTCTTCTAGGTAAAAGGGAAATCATTCTTTGTGGTCTTATGCTTGGATTAAGGGTCTCATACCCAAAATTAATATATTCTATTGGTTAATGCTTCAAAATAAAATTCTGACATTGGACAATCTGCAAAAAATAGGCATTAATGTGGTTAATAGGTGTTCTTTATGTAAAAATGGTTTTGAAGATAGAGATCATTTGTTTATGAATTGTTCTTATCCTCAACAAGTCTTGGCTGAGATTCTTAACTACTGGAGCTTGACCTAGGTTCACTAAAACAATATTGAACTTTCTTTTAAAAGTTGGAATTGTCCTTTGAAGGACCCTAATGTTCAATTTCTTTGTAAATTAACTCTTCCTCATCTTTGGTGGGGCATTTGGAAACAGAGAAATAATAGAATATTCAGAAATAAAGAATTACTAGGATGGGTACTTTGACAAAATATCATTAAAGCCTTCAAGGAGAATTTTATTTCTCATAGGAAAAATAGTCCAACATTTCAATTTGATACTCCTTTGCGATCTAAAGATCCTAATTTGAAAACTGATAATCCAAGACTGGCCATAAGATGGAATACTCCTCCTAATGGTTGGATTAAAGGGAACTTTGATGGAGCTGCTAAGGGCAATCCGGGAAGAGTGGGATGTGGAGGAATTTTGAGAGATCATGTGGGAAATGTAATAGATGTGATCGCAGTTCCTATAGGTCACTCTAATAGTCATATTGCTGAAGCTACTACTGCCCTATACACTATAAAGATTACAGTTGATCTGGGATACCCTCATCTATGGTTGGAAGGTGACTCTTTGAATATTGTCAACATTTTGAATAACAAAAATACAATTTCATGGATGATAGAAGCAACGGTCATGGAGATAAAATCCCTAATACATAAATTTGAAAAAGTTTTCATTTCCCATACCTATTGAGAGGCCAATGGGGTTGCTGACTAGATAGCCAATCATGTGATACAGTTAAGATATAAGGTGAGGTGGCTTGATGAGTTAAACAAGCACATTGATTTAAAAGCTACCATTAATTATGTTGCCATTCATTCCAAAATGGGAAAGATTTTCCCAGATTAGAAATTTAATGATTTTATGGAGTGACCTTATGGCTGTCAGATCACCCTCCCTAAGGAAGTACACTCATATGAATGTAATGTGGCCTTTGCACATATCATTGAAAAAGTGAGCTTCTTTTCAAGTGATGAAAATTTGGTTTTATTTTAACTTGGCTCTCTGTGTTTGTTTGTTTTTGGTTCTTGGCTCTATCTATTTTTTGAATATGGGGGGTGGACCATGGAAGTAAGAACCTAAATAGTGTCATGAATGGAAGGCTAGGAAGGAAGTTTGGAACATCTTACAGAAAGGGAAGGTGACCAGTTACCTGGAGAGAATGCATGGTTTTAAACCCCATATCACGACTACCTTTTTTAATAATTGGTTCGCTGACAGGGTCCTTCTTCATGGAGTCACTATGAATTTAACAGAGGACTTTATTTTTGAGATCACAGGGCTCCCCACAACTAGAAATAAGTTCACCAAATAGACCAATATCTCCAATGTTTCCTACAATTTTTTTTTGAAGTCGGATGCTGAGGAGAAACAACTAGAAAAGAATGGAGATTTCTTTGATGTGGAGCAGATCAAAGAAATTTGGCAGGATGTGCTATGTTGTATTCGTAAGTATTTCATCCTCAATGGTAGAAATAAAAGGGTTCATAAATTTCATTTTATTTTTCTCAATCATTTCAGGCATAAGGATAGACTTTCTTTCCCTTTCTATCTGCGGTTTTCTTTGCTTCAAAGTTTGCATGCTCATAGGAAGAAGGAGTCTCGTACTATTTTGCATGAAGGTCTGATTCTTCTCATAGAGGGTTATTATAAAAATAAATCTATATCCTCTACCCCTTTTGAAAAACATAAGGGTTCTCACTCAAAAAACATTAAGAATGAGAGCAATGTAAAAGGAAAAGAAAAGGACCCCAAACGTAAACCCTCTAATACTCAGAAACAAGTTGTGGAAGAGGTTTTTGAGTCTGAGAATATTGTTAGCTTAGAGAATGATATCTGTGAGGAAGAGGATGGTACAGATGTTGGGGATTTTAGCTCAAATTTGGAAGGATATTCGAAGACCAAAGGAAAAATTGAGAGAGGGAATGAGAAAGACATAAGTGAAGGAAATTTAGAATAGAGCAACCCTGAGAAGGAGGAAATTTAGACTATTTCTAGTGGAGGGGTTAAAGACAAAAATATTCTTATTGTGAATCTTATTGAGGTAAGAAAGGAGGATAAAATGGTTAAACCTACCTTACCTGCTATAGAGAGTGGAGGTCATGACAAGAAGGACCTTGTTCAGAATGAGAATCCTATTGAGACTAGGGAGGAGGAACAAAGGGATAGGGAGGAACATGTAGATATGGTTGGCTCCCCTCCTCATGAGTTTGTAGATGGTACCATTGATTCTCTACAGAGGGAAACCAAGCTCTCCTTCCTACATTCCGCCAAGCTCAAAGTTGACTACATTCTCTGTGTTGATTCTTGGATTTATAATGAATTGATGAGGCTAAAGAAGAAAGTGGAAACTCTACAACACATCTAGGATATCGACCATGCCAAAATCAGCCATTTGGAAGAGAAAATGGGAGATATCTCTAATAAACTCAGAAACTATGAGCAAAATCTCAAAATTCTTATCAAGGAAAGTGGAACAAGGATGGAACAAGTCACATCTAGTATTTTTGTTGCAATTGCGAGCCTTGGCAAAAGATTCAATGAAGAAATTATTTCTCCTGAGAGTCCAAGCAAAAGAACAAGGCAAAGCTCGAGGAAGAAAGCCCTAAAAGATGTTGCTACTTCGGTTGTTGATTCCATCCAGGATATTGATGTGATTGGTAAAGAGGCTGTCAAGATGATTATGAAGCTACAATAGTTGCCTTGGGTTTTTGTTCTTTGGTTTTGTCCTGTTTTGGTTCTATTTTCTAGATGTGGTACTTGGTATTGATTTTTGGTCTTGTTTACTAGTTTTTGGTCTAAACTATTTTAGTGGTTCCAGGTCCCTGTAAAACTTGGGTTCTCTTTTTTTGGACTATGTTTGTGGTTTCAGGTCCCTATAAAACCTTATTTTGTTGTTGTTTTCAAGACTTCTTTCCTGATGGTTTTATTGCTTTATCTTTTCTCTAGTTGTTAAAGGGTTTTGAGGTCCCTTCAAAACCTGCTTTTACCGTAGTCTAAAACTAAGAGTTTGACTAGACTTAAAGAATCACTAATACTAACAATCACTTTATAACTAAATGGGTAGTATTAATTTAATTTTAAAAATTAATTTATTATTTTTATTTTTATTATTTTCTTGAAATATTTTTAACTTTTTTTTTGAAATTAATAATTAATCATAATTTTTTTTAAAAAAAATGAAATGAAATTATATTTTTATAAAATTAAAAAACATATGCAATTAGTATTTTCACATGTCTTTGATCTCTCAAATCATGCAACCATACTATACTTAGTTTTCTATTTCTAGCATATTTATTTTCATGTGCATGTATGCGTTTAGTTACAATATGCTTTCCTCTTAATTAATCTTTTACTTTCCAAATAAATATTGCAATTCAATTATTTTAGAAGTAAGAAGAATATTCATCTATATTTAGAAAATTCATGATAATCACATAGTTCTAATGATAAATTTAAAGTTGAAACCCTAACTATTCAATTTATACTTTTCTTTCAATTTTCTATAATTGAATTTTTCCTATATTAGAAAATGGTTTTAAAAGAATGTAGTCACAATAATTTTCTATAGTTTTTTCTGCAGTCAAGTTTTTCCTTTTCAAAATCTACAACATAATTCTTTATCCAAAAATTAATATAGTAAATTAATAAGCATTATGCAAGCACATAGGAAGACACGAAGTAGACAGATTTTTCAATAAAATTTTATAATGGGTTTTCAAACCCTACCTCAAAACAATAGCTAAAATCTAAGACAATCTGTGAACACATGCAAATCCAGACCCCCCGAAACTTTCAACAATTCTTTTGATCCAATTCTAAATTTTTCTCTCCAAAAATTGTGTGTGTAGAAATGAGTTCAAATCTCTTAATAAAGAGTTTAACTCTACCTAGGGTTTCTAATTTTTGAACATGCAAATGACTCTCATTAAAATAAACTTTTACTATTTAATCCTTTCGTGCACACTTAAAAACTTTTTTAAAATTAAAATATTCTTTTATATTTTATTTTCCTCTAGTTTATTAATTAGTACAAGTGCTAATTAAAGTGTAGTTTATTATTTAAATTAATAATAATATTCAAAGCTCATTGTTTATATGCAACTCTAATTTAATTATTATTAAATAAATAATTATAATAAAAGCAATATTAAATCTTTAATATTTTAATATTTTAACTCTCTTTTTGTCCAATTTCTTAAATTAGACTTTTAAATTAAAGCACATATTTAATAATTTTTAATATTATATGATTAATTTTATAATTAAATCATTTACCAAATAAATCATATAGTCAAATCCACATAAAAACATTACCAAAACTCAAAAGTAAACAACACAGACAAAGATAAACCCACATGTTTAAAAAGTGTGAAAAGTTAGTTATGAGTCCTCCTTGCAAGACAAGTATTTAGACTATGGCTTAGATATGACTAGAATATTATCTCTCTAGTCTTATTGTTAAGTTATTGTGATAAGGCACACTCATCCTAGCAATTCAGGGAAGTCAATGCTTGATACTTGCAAATCTATATAAAATATAAACATGTACATGTGCATATATATCTAAGTTAAATAGACAATGGCAAGGAGTCATACATCACATTGATACCTACTAGCAAGTAACTATGACTCCCTCCCTTAACCACACTAAACGTGTCAGACATAAAAGTAAAACAAACACACACACCATACACATGCAAGTATGGGGTAAGTACTATAATAAGTCTTTAGTACAAATCATCACATATTCAAATATTAAAAAATCATCATTATGAATATTAAATACTCATCATTTGATATCATCATGAGAGAAACCACATTTACTAACTAAGAACCATTAAAGCATCATTGATGTGTTAGTAACCATAATCATCAATCAAGATGTGAAATATAATCGACTAAGTAATTCTTTATTGATATACATGTAATCCAAGTCATGAAATAATATTGTAGTGCCTCTCATGTTTGTAGTATGTACCTTGTTTATTTTGATTTGAGGGATACTTGATAATCTTATGATTGTATTTTGAGATGACCTGAGGGTCGGATGTTATATTTTTATTTCAATACCATAGATCCTTTACTACTATATTGTTCAGTTTATCATATTTGCATGTTGTAGGTCTATGATGAAATTTGGTTATCTAGTATTTGGACATATTTTTTATTCTATTATGTAATGAATTTTATGTTGTAATTCTTTAGAATAATTGAGAGTGGGGTAAATCATTTATCCAAGGTTCAAATGTATAAATAAAACTTTTCACAGCTTAGTGAACCCATAAAATATTTATACTCATGCATACATCCATAAGATTATGTAATTACTTAAAACTTGAGGTTACTATCCAATCAACTTGTAGAAATGTAAAGCATGAAACATAAAAAATTCATCAACAAACATAACACAATGATTTATGTGGAAACTCAATTTGGGAAAAACCACCAGTAACATGCTGCTCTTTTCACTCTTCTGAAGTGATGTCCTATGAAAGGCCAACCCTGTTAAAGGTTACAATACACACTGTTAAATGTGACCCTATTAAAGGATTTAAATCACCCTATTAGGAGTGAGTATTCTTAAAGGATTTTAGACCATTCACTTGGAATGTCACCCAATTAAAGGATTTACAAATGACTGTTAGATCAACTTTAATCCAAAAGATTTACCCTAGACTGATACAATTGTTAGAGAGTAACAGTAAGGCTTGATCTAATACAACTTACAAATTCATTTGTAGATTACAAATCTCTGTTTAGTGCTCCATTTTTCTTAGCTTTTACTCATTCCAGCTATGATAGCTTTTTCATCCTTCAAGCACATATCTCTTTAAGCCTTCTTGCTTAACATGTCATTGTAGACTCTTCTCTTAGGTCACTTGATGAAGCAAAACCCTTTGACTCCTTGTCTCCCTTAGGTTCTCACATATGAAAACCTTGCTTCATGACCAACCATTCCAAGAATTAGGAAATTAAGATATTTTGCTACTCATTCTCCATCATCCAATTTAGGATTTGGATGGATTAGGTAGGATATAATGTATCTGTCCCATATTCTACATCTCTTCTAGAAACTTCCTCTAGAATCCAATTTGAATTCACCTCAGAATGGTTTACCTAGCATTATGTGCACTAACTCATCATCCTTATCTTCCACTTGGCTCATAAAATCCAAGAAAATAAACTTGTCAACTTAGATTCATTGAATCCACTATCTTTGAAATAATGCAAAAGCTTAGCATTATCAACATTTTGATGCTCAACACACACTGTGTTACTTAGTATCCTCTAAAGTTTACTTGGCATGAACTAAAGTTTATTGGTACTCAACATCAACTAAACTTTACTCAGCATCAACTGTCCTACTCGACATCTACTAGAATTTTATTTGGCTTAGCTCCAACTAATTTTTTGCTCAACTTGCACTGACTTTGCTTGAAACCTACTATCCACTTAGTCAAGCTTAGCAGACAAATTTTGTATCACTTATTCTTCTAACCTTTCTTTGTGTAGCCAACATTTGTAACCTTAAGTAAATTATCAATACATCATGTTACCATTGTCTTAATTGATCCTTTTACTTTATTACATAACCATAACTTAAAACTTTCCTCTAGGTACTATTGTTACATCTTTGAGATAGTTGATGTTGCTGAAAAAGAGATAGAGAAGAATACAAGAAAGAGGGAGTAATCCTAATCTACCTAGTAAGAGGGAGATACAAGAAAGAACTAAGTGATAGTACATGAATCTTATAAGCAATTGTCTTACTAGAAAATAGTAGGTTTGACATCAATGACAAAACAATGATTGAAACACATAGTCTTGTTCAACAATCTCTCTCAACAATGATCTCTTTCAATCTAATTTCAACAATCTCCCTCTTTGGCATTGATAGAAAACCAAACTGATCAACTAAGTTAATCAAATGATGAACATCTTGTTCAACCAAACAAAGTTAATCAAATGACGAACATCTTGTTTAACCAAACTGACTAGGTTAAAACAGTAAGACAATAATAAAAAGAAAACTCGTATCAAAATTTCTCCCTCTATCAACAAATTCCATCTTCTTCTTAGGCTCTTATAACTCCCTTTGAGTTCTTTCTTGTATCTCCCTCTTACTAGGTAGATTATAATTGCTTCCTCTTTCTTGTATTCTTCTCCATCTCTATATCAGCAACATTAGCAATCTCTGGATATCTGCCTTTGATTAGTGAATCTCTCCCTCTTATGATGATCAGTTTAATATATTTTCTTCCTCTTTGACAAAAATTCCAAAGATATAACATATTTACATGTAGATATAAGCTTTTTAAGTTACTCCAGTTTCTCCCTCTATCACCTTGTTTGTGATTGATTTGGAAATTTCAGCTCTTTGGTTACTTTAGGTAGATCCTAAAGTAATATCCACTACATCAATTTGTAACATATGAACATTAGCTTTTTTAATGTAGGGCACTCCTCTTGTTATTTAGATAGCCTTTGATAGGGGTATCACCCCTAGTTTACCTCTTAGATACTCATGAGCATCCTTAGGTAATGCTTTTGTGAAGATATCAACAATTTGTTCCTTTTTGTTAACATATTCCATCTTCACCTCTTTATCTTGAACTAATTCTCTCAATTAATGATACTTGATTGCAATGTGCTTAGTCATTATGTGCATCACTGGATTCTTTGATATATTGATAGTACTTGTATTATCACAATAAAGTGTCACAAGTTCTATGATCTCTTCCTTCATTCCTTTAAGTAGTTGTTTGATCCACACAATGTTTGTACAATTTACAACAGCAACAACATATTCAACTTCAACAATAAATTGTGAGGTGTAGTTTTTTTTCTTACTAGTCCATGTAACTAGTCTCTTACCTAAAAAAAATGCTCCTCCACTACTGCTCTTTTTGTCGTCAATGTTTGTAGCCCATTCAACATTAGTGTAGGCTCTCAATTCAAATTTCTCATTTTTCTTGTAGTATAGACCAAACTCTTCTATTTCTTTCAAATATCTCATTATTATCTTCATAGTCATTAAGTGATTCTCCTTGGGATTAGTAGAGAATCTTGTAACTATCCTTACAAATAATGCAATGTCAGGTCTATTATGTACAACATATTGCAATTTTCCAATCATAGACCTATACAATGTTTGATTCACCTCAGCTAAATCATCATTCTTTGACAATGTATGTGTTGTCACCATAGGTGTACTTACTAGTTTGGAATCCTCCAATTCAAAAGTTTTCAATATTTCCTTGACATAGTTTGACTGAGTGATGTATATACCATATTTTATCTGATCTACTTGCAAACCCCCAAAAAAATTGATATCTCCAAACATAGACATCTCAAATTCTTGCTTCATCTAATTTGCAAAATTCTTACATAAAGCATCTTGACCTCCAAATATGATATCATCAACAAATATTTTAGATAAAAAATTAATTTTTCCTTTCTCTATCTTCATGTATAAGTTGTTGTTATCATCAGTCCTTTCAAATTTAATCTTCACAACATAATTATGAAGTCTCTTATACCATGCTCTTAGTGCTTGCTTTAAACCATATCGAGCTTTGTGTAATCTACATACCATGTTCTTATTATTAACATCAAAAAATCCTTGTGGTTTTTCTATGTAAACTTCTTCCTCTAATATTCCATTTAGAAATGTAGATTTAACATCCATTAGATAAACTTTGAAACCTTTATATGCAAAATAAGCAAGTAGAGTTCTTAATTCTTCCATTCTTGCAACAGGGGAAAATGCCTCTTCATAGTCAATTCATTCTTCTTGTGAATATCCCTTGCAAACTAATCTTGCTTTGTTCCTTGTGACTTCACCATTTTCATCTAACTTGTTTCTAAATACCCACTTGGTGCCAATCACATTTTTGTCTTCTGATTTAGGAACTAGACTCCATGTTTTGTTGTTCTTAATTTTTTCAATCTCTTCTTCCATGGCTTTACTCCAGGCAACATCTTCTAATGCATCTCTTACTAATTTGGGATCCTTTATGCTTACCAAACATGTATCATTTCTTAGTCTATTTCTTGTCATTGGCCTAACATCTTTATCTCCAATGATTTGAGCAGCAAAATGATGTCCTTTGATATATTTAGACAATCTTGGCTCTGTTCTTGTTTCTTCATTTTGTCTTTTAGCTTCTAAATCACTATGTGTATCTATGTCAAGTATCTTAGCATCTCTTTCATTTCCACCAACTTCAGAATCATAATGTGCATTTACTTTATTTTGTAACTTGGCATCTGAATGTGGTTTGATTCCTGAATGTAACTCAACATTCATAAGATGTGACTCGACAGTCACTGAAACTTTCTATTGATTTTTAGCTTGAGTTGTAACATCTTCTTCAATAGGAATACCTTCATAAAAGTATACAAATGATTTTGATTCTTCTAGTTCTTTCATAGGTTCAACCTCATGTACTTATGTATATTCATCAAAGTTCACATTTACACTTTCTAAAACTTTGTTAGTATTAGATTTCAAACACTTACAAGCTTTAATGCTTGTAATATAACCAAGGAATATTCATTCTTCACTTTTTGCATCAAGTTTTTCATTCCTAAATTTTTTAAGAATGTAACATTTGCTTCCAAATACCTTAAAATATTTTACATTGGGTGAGTGTCCACACCATAGTTCAAAAGGTGTTGAATGAGTACCTTTCTTCACTTGCACATGATTCAAAGTATAGATAGTTTTACTTAAAGCTTCTCTCGAGTATTTCAAAGCAACATTCTTCTCCATCATGAGTGTTCTAGCATAGTCCATTATAGACCTATTTCTCCTTTTAGCAATACCATTCTATGGAGGGATTCTAGGTGCAAATGTCTATTTTTTGATTCCTTTGTCATTACAAAAAATCTTGAATTCATTTGATGTGAATTCTCCTCTTCTATCTGATCTCAAACATTTCATACTTTTACCTATTTCTTTCTCAACTCTTGCTAAGTACCACTTAAACATTTGGAAAGCATTAGATATTTGTTTCAGAAATATGACTGTCATCATTCTAGAATAATCATCAACAAATAACATAATGTATTTATCTCCTTTTTAGCTTTGCACATCAATTGTTCCACACAAGTCAGTATGAACAATCTCTAGTATTTCTTTATAGGTATAAGCTTTTCTCTTAAAGCTTGACTTTGTTATTTTTCCTAACTGACATTGTTTGCACATTGTATTTTTAAGTTTCTTCAACTTAGGAAAACTTCTAACTTTATTCATGTTACTAATACTAACCAAGTCATCAAAATTAACATGACATAATCTCTTGTGCCATAGCCATACATCATCAAATATTACAACAAGACAAGTAGCATCCTCTATATCTAGATAGAATAGATTACTTCTAGTTTGATTACCTTTTCCAATCAATTTCCCATCAATATCATATATCATAGAAATCTTGTTTTCAAACTCAACCTTACATGCTAAATTATTCAATTATGATACACTCAAAATATTATAGTTTATTTCTTCAACATAGTAAGCATTGTCACATAGAATCTTATCTGTGAGCTTGATAGAACCTTTTCCTTTTATCAAACATGGTGCACCACTAGAAAATCTTACACTATTTCCTTCATAACAATTTAAGGTAATGAACTTACTTTTGTCTCCAGTCATATGATGTAAGCATCCACTCTCAATGATCCATTTGTCATTTTTGTTTACACAAGTCACAAGTGTAGTTGCCTCATCTTCATTAGATTCATCCTTGATTGCAACATACACCACTACATCATCATGTTCATTAGATTCATATTTTGTTTCCTCTTTAGAAATGTAGCATGACTTCTTGCCTTTATCTTTGTAATCTTTGTTGTCAACTTCTCTTCTATTTTTGTACTTGTTACCACCTTTGTAGTTCTTCTTTTGTGTACATCTAGAAACAATATGACCAACCTCATTGCAATTGAAACAAATGATAGGTAACTTACCTTTGAACTTACCTTTACCTCTGTGGAATCTTCTTGCCAGTAGTGCTTCCAGTTGTTCAACATCTTCTTCATCTATATTAGTGTCACTAGACACATATTTTATCTTTATCCTTTTCTTCTGCTTGGGCTCTTCAATGTCTTTCAACAACAACTTAGCTTTGAAAGAAGATTCAAGACTTCCAAAGTTTGTAATTATCAAAGTTGCATAGCTTAAAAGTAGTGAGCCTACCTACTAGACCTTCAAGGGTTAGATTCTTTCGTATAATACATCTTAGTTCTTAAATTGCAGAAACTCTAATAGCATAAATAGGTAGTAGTGTTCTCAAGACTTTGCTTAGCATAATATCATCATCTATATAACTAGTAGCACCTTTTATTGCACTAACAACTTCTTTTATCCTAGCAACATATTGAGCAATATTCCCACCTTCTTCCATTTCATATCATCAAACTTATCTCTGAGACTCTCAGATTTGACTCTTTGAACATTAGTGTCTCTTCCATAGATAGTGGTTAGGGCATCCCACATTTTCTTTGTAGTGTCATAGCCTTTGATATCATCAAATTTGACATAGTTTAGGGTAGAGGCAATCTCCAACATCGCCTAATTGTGTTCTTTCTTCTTCTTCATATCCTCAATAGTTAGGGCTCCTAGTGGATCAACATGTTCCATTGTAATGGTAGTTTCTACATGATCTTTAAGTCCTCCAAGGTGTAGCTTCATCAAACTTTTCCATGCAGGAAAGTTATCTCTATTAAGCTTGGGTACATCTCTTTTTGACATCTTGATCTTTGTGCTTCTAGTACCTTCAAACTAGTCCTCTTAAGCAGATGGCTCTAATACCAATTGTTGGAATTCTTTAGAATAACTGAGAGGGGGGGTGTATCCATTATCCAAGGTCTAGATGTATAAATAAAACTTTTCATAGCTTAGTGAACCCATAAAACATTTATACTCATGCATACATCCATAAGATTATGCAATCACTTAAAACTTGTAGGTTACTGCCAAATCAACTTGTAGAAATGTAAACCATGAAACATAACAGATTCATCAACACATATAACACAATGATTTATGTGGAAACCCAATTTGGGAAAAAATACCAGTAACATGCTACTCTTTTCACTCTTATGAAGTGATGCCCTGTAAAAGGCCAACCCTGTTAAAGGTTACAATACACACTATCAAATGTGAACCTGCTAAAGGATTCAATCACCCTATTAGGAGTGAGCCTTGTTAGAGGATGTTAGAACATTCACTTGGAATGTCACCCAATTAAAAGATTTACAAATGACTATTAGGTCAACCTTAATCCAAAGCATTTACTCTAGACTGATACAATTGTTAGAGAGTAACAACAAGGTTTGATCTGATACAACTTACAACTTCATTTATAGATTATAGATCTTTGTTCAGTCCTCTATTCTACTTGGCTTTCACTCATTGCATCTTTAATAGCTTTTTCAACCTTCAATGATATATCTCTTTAAGCCTTCTTGCTTAATGTACCATTGTAGACTCTTCTCTTAGGTCACTTGATGGAGCAAAACCCATTGACTCCTTGTCTCCCTTAGGTTCTCACATATGAAAAGCTTGCTTCATGACAAACCATTCTAATTAATAGGAAATTAAGATATTTTTCCACTCATTCTCCATCATCCAATTTAAGGTTTGGATGGATTCGGTAGGATACAATGTATCTACCCAATATTCCATATCTCTTCTAGAAACTTCCTCCAAAATCCACTTTGAATTTTTCTCAAAATGGTTTACCTAGAATTCTATGCACCAGTTCATCATCCTTATCTTCCACCTAGTTCACAAAATCCAAGAAAATAAACTTGTCAACTCAAATTTATCGAATTGACAATCTTTGAAATAATGCAGCAGCTCGACATTATCAACATTCTGATGCTTGACACATACTGTATTACATGGCATCCTCTAAAGTTTACTTGACATGAGCTAAATTTTACTAGTGCTCAACATCAACTAAAATTTACTTAACATCTACTAGAATTTTCTTTTGTTCATCTCCAACTAATTTTCTGCTCGGTTTGCATTGACTTTTCTTGGCACCTACTATCCAGTCGGTCAAGCTTAGTAGAAAAACTTTGTATCACTTGTTCTTCTAACTTTTCTTAGTGTAGACAAAATTTGTAACTTTAAGTAGATTTTAACACATCATGTTATCACTATCTTAATTGATCCTTGTACTTCATTACATAACCATAACTTCAACCTTTCCTCTAGGTACTATTGTTACATCTTTTGATCAAATCCTCTTCATCAATCAACTAAGTGATAGTACTTGAATCTTATAAGCAATTGGCTTACCAAAAAATAGTAGGTTTGACATTAGTGACAAAATAATGATTGAAACACATAGTCTTGTTCAACAATCTCTCTCAACAATGATCTCTTTCAATCTAATTACAACATTTTATGTTCTAGATATTTACTTCATTCTTGTTTCATTATGTTTTGTGTGAACGTGAGTAATGTAAATGGATTATTTAAGTATAATTGAGTAAATGGTTAAATTAGATATTTAATGCATTTATTTATTTGACTATGTTATTACATGCAATTGCACTTGGTCATGTGTTTTAGTGTGCATGAATTATATCCTTGGTAGTGGCACATGGTGTTAGTGATTCAACTATTCATATTTCACCAATGTCATTTGTGCATGGTTGATGTATCCTTATTTTAATTGTTTAATTAAACCTTTTGGTGATTATTAAATCCAAACTCATCTGAATTATTGTGATTAGACTAGTGAGTGTGTGTAATTCCCTGCCTGGAGATCCTTGGAACAAGGATGAAAAACAAGCCAGCATGTTTTTTTTTCCAAGTGTAAGTGCACATGACAACAACATACATGGATCATACAGATCGCAACGGAAGACATAACGACCATCCTGACACCCAACGGATCTCCAAATGTCACCACTAACCAAAACACAAACAAGAAAACATAAGAGATCGACCAAGCTAAAAGATCAAAATAGACTCCTGAAAAATGGCTAAGTCTGAATTTTGAAGCCCTGAAATTTCCTAGAATCTTAATCTTAGCCTGTAGAGGTCTGAAACCCATCTCAAATGAATCATCACATATATTAAAATATATCTTAAGTATAAAAAAATCTTATACTTAAACGATATATTTTAAACCTTGAAGGACTAAAATAGAAACCCGAAAATTGGATTTCAAGAAAAACCATCAGAAATCAAAATGCAACAACATAAGGTTGAAGAACTCCCAAAAGGGTACTCGGATCAACTCTTAAAAAGTTTGGATCATGATGAAAAGTGCTCGTTGTCCACCCACACAGGTTTTTACAAAAACTATGTGATACTTTAATACAGCATAGAAAAGTGTCACGTGACATTTCTCAAGAAGGCGTGTGACATTTTCAAGGACTGGGTGATACTTTTCCTAAAGGCATGCGACACTTTAACAATGTCATGCGACACAAGTCTAAGAGGTGTGCGATATTGGAAAGTGTCGCGCGACACTTCTCAAAGAGGCGTGCGACATTTTACAGAGTCGTACGATACATTTTGTATGGGAGTGCGACACTTTTTAAATGTTGCACATTGCTGAAAAAATGTTGCCCATACAAAACCACAAACACTTCTAGAACTCAAAAATAGGAAAAAAATGACAAAAAAACCTCCACAACGGGGAGTACTAGAAACACATTTCGAGGCCAGAACACTCAAACTAGAATTGAGTAACTAAAATACAAAAAATGAAATCTAACCATCTATCAAACAAAGAAGGGAAAGTACAGAAAGGAAACATCACAACAACTGAAATAACATCGCAATGAACAGAATAACCAAGTAAGTACGCGGTTCCTCCCAACCATCAATGGCGTAATAAGACCATCTTGGGCCCTAGCCATTCCCCACACGTAACATCCCAAGTCACCGATCAGATCATCAGTGCTATCGTGATAAGGACATCACTACGAAACATGCTACAATATAAGTAAATGAAATCTAACATGCTAGTAGTAACATAAGATAACCCTGTAATCAGATAACATCATCTACTATATGCTAAACATCATAACAAAGAATGCGTAAAGCCAACATCATGTAAACATGGAACACAACATCCCAATAAAAGCATAAATCACTAGAAAGCATACTCTGCAAATTGAAGTACCAAGTGACACATCCAGCAACGATCACACTAGAACAATAGACTATCTCTGTACATCGGTCCCTAGCAGTGGTGAAGGTAGCTACGCCTCCCAACCACGTGGTACCCATAGGTCCACACCCGCCGTGCTGATGGAGATAATAATCCAACCACACACACACAAAACAACAACCATGGCTAACACACACACCAAGCAATATGATGATTGAATCCAAGACAAAGACGATGCATAAACTACAGGTCCTGGTCAGACACCTCAATAAGCTACTATGTAGGGACTGACATCATGGAGAGTCGCTTGGCATCAAAAGCCCAAGCTCAGATCTGTGTAGCTCAACTCCCTCAAAAGAAGGCCAATACATTGTGTAGCTCAACTCCCTCAACGGAAGGCTAATACACAAAAGTACCATTTATTATCTTTAATGTTATTACCACCCCAAGTTTTAATTTAATTATCACTTATATAAAACTTCCTTTGCCAACTGGGAAGTAGTCACAAAGTTGCAGGATAGAAGCCCCCTCCATATGCTACCCTACCTTACCCATGCTCATCCAACGATGAGTGCCCAAAGGCATGCAAAATCTCAACCCAACCCCAATGATCAAAACTTTCAGAAGTACCACGAAAGATCAAGCCCAGCAGGTCACCCGAAAAATGTACATGTGTGTGGCGCACCACCATCACAGAGATCATACACAAGGACAAGATGAGAATGCAAACAGAAGTCAATCAACCAAACCAAGATCGGGATGACGGATGCTACATGCATCCCAAAGCAATGAAAGATGCAAAAGTGTTCCGACTGGTATCCAAACGGATCATCTAGGTCCACAAACCACAATGTGCTGAGAAACCTGAGAAAACAGGGTGGCACGCAAACCAAGGTAAAAACCCCAAATTTTGAAAAATTTCCAAAATTAAAACCCATTTGGCCTTTGGGTTTAAAAACCCCAAAAATCCAAAAATAATTGAAAATGGACACCGTATGCAAAAACAGCCAGCAGAATGGCCCAAAAACCCAAACTCCCATTTCAAAAATAGGTAAAACGTTCATACCCGACCAATCGAGTAGAACTAGCATCCAGAAATAGAGGGGAACACTAGTTCACAGCCTCCTAACATAATGCTACAAGAAATGGAAGCAAAAACAGAGCAAAAACCTTAAAATGGGAAGGCCCTACCTGACAGCAAAAGGGGCCAAAACTGAAACCCGTAGAATAAAATAAATACTACGCCGAAATTGTTGAAACTATCGGCAAAGCGAGAACTCCTCGAGCTAAATTCAACAAGACCAACCTCGCAAAGATCCCACGCTCACAGCTCCTGCAACGAGAAAAACAATAATCCTTCAAAAGAGGATTTCCAAATTTTCTCTCCATACTCAATTTTCCAAAATGTGAGAAGTGAATAATGAATTCACTTTCCCAATATTTATTCATTTTGAGTAAATAGCTGATAATGGAAAATAGCTAGCTGGAGTAGTTAAACTTCAAAATAACCCAAACGAAAATAGGTTATTATCCGTAATGGAAATTCACCTAAGGCAAATCTACCAGAAATTAAATCCAAAAGATTAAAACCCGAAAACCCAAAATTACAAAAAATCACTTAACACTTTCACGATGAATGCGAACTTCTAAATGCACAGACATGTTCACTGGTCTAATCACATAATGCAACTAAGTTCAAATTTTCTAATCACTGAAAAGTTTTAATATAAAACAACTAAATAAGGATAAGTCGACCATATAGGAGCGACATTGGAAAAATATGAACAGTTGGATCACTAACTCCATAGGCCACTGCCAGGGATATAATTCCTGCACACTAAAACACACAATCAAGTGCAATTGCATATAACATAATAGCTGAAGCAATTAAAGCATTAAATAACTCATTAATCCATTTACACCACTCATGTTTGTATTAATCATAAAAGACAAGAATGAAGTAAATAACCAAAGTATAAGGTCCATCACATCACAAAAAACCACAGATGTGACCAATACATCATATACTAGATAATCAGATATCATAGATCTACTGTCATCTCAAAATAGCATCAACATGAAAATGTGATAAATTGAACAGCATAGCAACAAAGCATCTATGGTACAGAAATCAAACTATAACATTTGACCCTCAGGTCGTTTCAAGGTAAAAATATCAACAGAGTATCAAGTATCTCTCGAATAAAAAATAGACAAGGTACAGACTGCAAACATGAGAGGCACTACATCCTCCCCCACTAGCATAGGCTTACTCCTGGAAGCCAGCAAAAAGATAGGGGTACAATCCCCTCAGCCGTGTAGCATCTTCCCAAGTTGTAGAGGTCTCATTGCTCGAGTCCCATTGGACCCTTACCTGCTCTATGTCCCGACCTTGCAAGGTCAACCTCCATTGCTGTAGGATATGAATGGGCTCCAAAGTAAGCTGCTCGCCTGCTACCTGCAAAGCATCCCAATCAAGGACATGGGTCACATCAGGGATATACTGCCGCAGAAAAGAAACATGGAAAACATCATGTATGCGCAATAGGCTAGGTGGCAACGCTAGTCGATAAGCAATAGGACCAATCCTCTCGAGGATCTCAAAAGATTCAACAAAATGTGGTGCCAACTTAGAGCCTTTCCCATAACGGATAGGGCTCTTCCTCGGCCGCACTCTAAAAAATACCCTGTCACCAACAAAAAAGTGACGATCCAACCTATGGGCATCTACATACTTCTTCTGTCTGTCCTGAGCAGTAACTAAATGCTCCCTAGTGTGAACAACCTGCTGCTCCCTATCCTGAAGCATCTTTGGACCCAAAAGAACTTAGTCCTCTAAACAATCCCAACTCAAAGGTGTACGACATGGTCTACTGTACAAGGCTTGAAAAGGTGACATGCCAAGAGAACTATGATACCCATTGTTGTATGCAAACTCAACAAGGTATAAATAGTCCTCCCACTTCATCTGCCTATCCATAACATACATGCAAAGCATAGCCTCTAGAACTTGATTTACTCTCTCAGTCTAACCATCGATCTCTGGGTGATAGGCTGAACTAAAATTGAGCTAAGCACCCAATGCATGCTGTAGAGATGTCCATAGTGTAGAAGTAAACACTGGATCTCTATTTGAAATGATTCGACGAGGGATCCCATGCAAACGAACAATATCCACCATGAAAACATGTGCTCTCATGGGTGAAAAATGTGCTACCTTGGACAACTTGTCCACTGCCACCATGATACAACCATGTCTTCATGATGACATAGGCAACCCTGTGATAAAATCAATAGATATTGTATCCCACTTCCACTCTGGAATGGTATGTGGCTGCAAAAGACCCATCAGATGCTGATGCTCTGCCTTCACTCTCTGGCACTCAAGACATCTAGCAAAAAATTCAGCAACATTGCATCTCATCCCTACCCAGAAGTATAGCTGTTTGAGATCAGCATGCATCTTCTTGACTCCAGGATGTGTAGAATATGGTGCACGATGCACTTCTGACAAAACTAAGGTATGAAGATCACCTGACAAGGGTACATAAATATGCCTTGAGTGTCGTCCATCAGACTCAAGCATATAACCTAAAAATCTCCCCTCAAGGGTATGTCTAGACTCGATCTCCACCCTCACCTCTTGATACCAAGAGTCACTAGGTAAAGCCTCCAAAATACGGCTTCACAAATCCACTCCAAGATACATCACTGATACCTCATGTTGCCTCCTACTCAAGGCATCTGCAATGACATTCTCCTTCCCTTTGATGTAATGAACATCAAAGTCATACTCGCATAGGAACTCCATCCAACGACACTATCGTGCATTCAGGTTTGGTTGAGTAAAGATATGCTGCAAGCTCCTATGATCACTATGCAACTCAAACCTATGTCCCAAAAGAAAATGTCTCCAACGAACAAGGGCATGCACTACGGCTACAAGTTCCAAATCATGAGTGGGTATTTTAGCTCATGGTCCTTGAGTTTTCTAGACTCAAAAGCAATCACTCGACCATCTTGCATTAACACCGCACCCACACCTTCCAACGAAGCATTTGTGTAAACCATGAAATCATCTATAGGATTAGGCACTGCAAGGATTAGTGCACTAGTCAAACACTCCTTAAGAGTAACAAAAGCTGCCTCACACTGGTCTGACCAAACAAACTTCTTCCCTTTCCTCTGAAGAGAAGTGATGGGATGGGCTACTCGTGAAAAATCCTTCACAAAGCGATAGTAGTAACCCGCTAATCCCATGAAACTATGAACCTCTAAGACATTAGTGGGTGCTGGCCAATCCATGATAGCACGAATCTTCTCCGGGTCCACTACAATTCCATCACCAGTGATGATATGTCCCAAATACTTCACCTCTGACTGGAAGAACCCACATTTACTCTGGTTGCCATACAACTGATGGTCTCTCAAGCACTGCAATACCTAACATAAATGGACTTCATGCTCCTCCATAGTCTTTGAGTAGATCAATATGTCATCCAAAAACACAATGACACACTGATCGAGGTACATGCGAAATACCCCATTCATCAAACTCATGAACACTGATGGCACATTGGTCAATCCAAAAGGTACAACTGTGAACTCATAATGCCCATATCGTGTATGAAATGTTGTTCGATGAATATCAGCCTCTTGGATACGAAGCTGATGGTATCCCGACTTTAGATCAATCTTTGAGAACACTCGTGCTCCCTTCATCTGATCAAACAAGTCATCTATCCTTGCCAAAGGATAACGGTTCTTCACCATCACCTTATTCAATTTTTGGTACTCAGTGCACAAATGCAAAGAACCATCCTTATTCTTCACGAAGATGACTAGTACACCCCACAGGGATACACTAGGACGAATATGGCCCTTGGCCAATAATTCCTCCAACTGTAATTTGAGCTCACTCAACTCCTGAGTAGTCATGTGATAAGGAGCTCATGAAATCGATTCTGCTCCTGGTACAAGATCGATTTGAAAATCAATGTCACACTGTGGTTGCATACCTAGAATCTCATCAGGAAACACATCAGCATACTCACGAAGGAGTGGGTGATCATCGAGTGTTACTGTAAGGCTCTCGGCTTCCTCAAGATCACTGAGAGATATAAGAAACAATTGACAACCCTTCCGCACACTCCATTTTAGCTGATTAGCTAAGATCATACGAAGCGAGTTTGGTCGCTGAACTCCCAAAAGTTCCACCTACCCACCTATGTCATCCACACACTGTACCACTTTATGATGGCAATCAATATTGGCCTGATGGGCGGCTAACCAAACCATGCCCAACACAATGTCATACGATCCCAGAGGTAGAATGCGTAGATCCACTATGGTGATGAGGGTTCCCAAATCCAAACAACTCCTAACCAATGAGTCAATAACCACCTTAGAACCTATGGCTAACTCAACCTGACGCATTGCCACTAGCCCACATCGCTGAACAAGAGATGGTGTAATGAAAGAATCGGTAGCATCAGAGTCAAACAAAACTGAAGCTGAAATACTGTGCAACATACTTGTAGCCTCGACTATCGTACCTTAATGCTCAGCTTGATGGTTGTCAACTGCCACAAAGACTCTATGATTTCGACCCGCATCTCCTACAGTAGGCTTAGATCTTCCTACACCCTTACTAGGTCCTGTAGATGGTATGATGGGACAATCATAAGATTTATGGCTAGGTTGGCCACAAGAATAACAATTCCCAGAAAAGTTGGGTCCTGTCCCACGACCACTCTGAGTAGCACTAGGATATGGTGCACTACCTCTGCTGGAAGTCTACTAACTATTCTAAGGAGGACAATCCTGCTGAGATTTTTGTCCTTTATTCTAATTATCTCCTTTCTTCCCTGAATTACCAAAAGACTGACCACCTCCCTTACCCCAAAACTTCCACCGAGGGCCATTACATTTACCACCCTGAGTCAGTTCTGATAGGGCTTGACCCTTTTGTGAGGATTGGGTAAACTGTGCATCCTGCCCTACATTCCCAGCACCCTGGTTCTGAGAACCAAATCTACTATTGAAACCTCTAGCTAGATTTTCCTTCGCAATATGTGCCTTCTCTACTGCGAGCACAAGAGTCCTAGGCTGATGCATACAAACTTCTCCAATGAGGGAATCCTTCAGGCCTCGGATAAAATGATGCGCTAAGAGAAAATCATCATTGTTGTAGCATGAATACTACCTAAGTTCAAAGAACCAGATCTCGTACTGATCCACAATCATATTCCCCTAACGGATAGCATGGAACTCATCAGCACGAGCCTCCCTATACTAAGGAGATAAGCATCTCTCTCAAAATCTCTCCTCAAAAATCTCCCAGGTGAGATCTATGATGCTAAGCTGAAGCTTCTGACTCTCAATATTCCACCAAAAGGATCCGTGGTCCCTCAACTGCATAATTGCACAACGGGCCCTCATGTTGGTTGAATATGGATACATGGTGAAGCGGCACTCCATGCACAACAACCAAGTCTCAGCCTTGAGGCCACTTCCCCTACCATCGAATGGTGGTGGTTTGGAACTCTGAAGGGACTTCATGATATCCAACCTGATGGAGTCCTCACTATTGCGGTTTCTACCACCCTGATGGTGTCTTCTACCACCTGGTGGAGTAAGAGAATGCTCACGTTCATGTTCCTCCTCTCTATGCTCAAAGTGATGGGAATATCCATGATGAAATCCCTCTTCCTGATTCTAATTCTGTTGGCGCTCCTCAACACGAGGGCCTAAAAGAGAAAGAATCTGCTGGAGAATAGGCATCATTGCCCCTACGCCATTCTGATCATCGATATTACCATGTTCTTCCCCTCCTCCCTGACATTCCTCTTCATGGTGCTCATTTCCACGGTTACTGCTACGGGTACCACCACAGCCACTAGGTCTATGTGTAGGAGGCATCACTGAAAGGGAGCAACAAGACAATGTCAAAACCATCAGGCCACAAGCATAAGAGTAAAAACCAAGAACGAGCAAGATAACAAATAAATAAACATAACAAAGCAACACATAAAAACAAACAAAACCATAGTGGAAGCATAACACAGAGATCCCAATGTTGCAACCTGGGCTCTGATACCAAATGTAATGCCCCGCCCGGAGATCCTTGGAACAAGGATGAAAAACAAGCCAGAATATATTTTTTTTCCAAGTGTAAGTGCACATGGAAACAACATACACGGATCATACAGATCACAATGGAAGACATGACGACCATCCTGACACCCAATGGATCTCCAAACGTCACCACTAACCAAAACACAAACAAGAAGACATAAGAGATCGACCAAGCTAAAAGATCAAAATAGACTCTTGAAAAATGGCTAAGTTTGAATTCTGAAGCCCTAAAATTTCCTAGAATCTTAATCTTAGCCCGTAGAGGTCTGAAATCTATCTCAAATGAATCATTGCATATATTAAAATATATCTTAACTTAAATGATATATTTTAAACCCTGAAGGACTAAAACAGAAACCCAAAAATTAGATTTCAAGAAAAACCATCATAAATCAAAATGCAACAACATAGGGTCGAAGAACTTCCAAAAGGGTACTCGAATCAACTCTTAAAAAGTTTAGATCATGATGAAAAGTGACTGTTGTCTGCCCACACAGGTTTTTACAAAAACTGTGTGATACTTTAATACAGCATAGAAAAGTGTTGCACGACATTTCTCAAGAAAGCGTGCGACATTTTTAAGGACTGGACGATACCTTTCCTAAAGGCGTGCAACACTTTAACAATGTCACACAACACAACTCTAAGAGGTGTGTGATACTGGAAAGTGTCGCGCAACACTTCTCAAAGAGGCGTGCGACATTTTATCGAGTCGTACGATACATTTTGTATGGGAGTGTGACACTTTTTAAATGTTTTACACTGTTGAACAAATGTCGCCCATACAAAACAAAAAACACTTCCAGAACTCAAAAATGGGGAAAAAATGACAAAAGAACCTCCACACCGGGGAGTATCGAAAACACATTTCGAGGCTAGAACACTCGAACCATAATTGAGTAACTGAAATACAGAAAATTAAATCTAACCATCTATCAAACAAAGAAGGGAAAGTAGAAAAAGGAAACATCACAACAACTGAAATAACATCGCAATGAATAGAATAACCAAGTAAGTATGTGGTTCCTCCCAACCATCAATGGTGTCATAAGACCATCTTGGGCCCTAGCCATCCCCTACGCGTAACATCCCAAGTCATCAATCAGATCATCGGTGTTGTCGTGATAGGGACATCACTACGAAACATGCTACAATATAAGTAAATGAAATCTAACATGCTAGTAGTAACATAAGATAACCCTGTAATCAGATAACATCATCTACTATATGCTAAACATCATAACAAGGAATGCGTAAAGCCAACATCATGTAAACATGGAACACAACATCCCAATGAAAGCATAAACCACTAGAAAGCATACTCTGCAAATCGAAGTACCAAGTGACACATCTAACAACGATCACGCTAGAACAATAGACCATCTCTATACACCAATCCCTAGTAGTGGTGAAGGTAGCTATGCCTCCCAACCACGTGGCACCCATAGGTCCACACTCGTGCTGATGGAGATAATGATCCAACCACACACACACAAAACAACAACCATGGCTAACACACATGCCAAGCAATATGATGACTGAATCCAAGACAATGTTGATGCATAAACTATAGGTCCTGGTCAGACACCTCAATGGGCTACTATGTAGGGACTGACATCATGGAGAGTCGCTTGGCATCAAAAGCCCAAGCTCGGATCTGTGTAGCTCAACTCCCTCAATGGAATGCCAATACACTATGTAGCTTAACTCCCTCAATGGAAGGCCAATACACAAAAGTACCATTTATTATCTTTAATGTTATTACCACCCCAAGTTTTAATTTAATTATCACTTATATAAAACTTCCTCTGCCAACCGGGAAGTAGTCACTAGGTTGCAGGATAGAAGCCCCCTCCATATGCTACCCTACCCTACCCATGCTCATCCAACGATGAGTGCCCGAAGGCATGCAAACTCCCAACCCAACCCCAATGATCACAACTTTTGGATGTACCACGGAAGATCAGGCCCTACAGGTCACCCAACAATGTACATATGTGTGGCACACCACCATCATAGAGATCATACACAAGGATAGGATGAGAATGCAAATAGAAGTCAATCAACTGAACCAAAATCGGGATGACGGATGCTACATGCATCCCAAAGCAATGAAAGATGCAAAAGTGTTTCGACTGGTATCCAAATGGATCATCCAGGTCCACGAACCACAAGAAACTCAAGAAAATAGGGCGGCATGCAAAACGAGGTAAAAACTCCAAATTTTGGAAAAAATTCAAAATTAAAACCCATTTGGCCTTTGGGTTTAAAAACCCCAAAAATCCAAAAATAATTGAAAATGGACACCGTATGCAAAAATGGCCAGCATAACAGCCCAAAAACCCAAACCCCCATTTCAAAAATAGGTAAAACGTTCATACCCAACCAACCGGGCAGAACTAGCATCCAAAAACGGAGGGGAACGCTAGTTCATAGCCTCCTAACATAATGCTACAAGAAATAGAAGCAGAAACAGAGAAAAAACCTTAAAATGGGAAGGCCCTACCTGACAGCAAAAGGGGTCAAAACTGAAATCCGTAGAATAAAATAAATACTACGCCCAAACTGCTAAAACTGTCGACAAAGTGAGAACTCCTCGAGCTGAATCCAATGAGACAAACCTCGCAAAGATCCCATGCTTATAGTTCCCACAACGAGAAAAACAATAATCCTTCAGAAGAGGATTTCCAAATTTTCTCTCCAAACTCAATTTTCCAAAATGTGAGAAGTGAATAATGAATTCACTTTTCCAATATTTATTCATTTTGAGTGAATAGCTGATAATGGAAAATAGCTAGCTGGAGTAGTTAAACTCTGAAACAACCCAAACGAAAATAGCTTATTATCCATAATGGAAATTCACCTAAGGCAAAGCTGCCAGAAATTAAATCCAAAAGATTAAAACTCGAAAACCCAAAATTATAGAAAATCACTTAACACTTTCACGACGAATGCGAACTTCTAAATGCACAGACATGTTCACTGGTATAATCACATAATGCAACTAAGTTCAAATTTGCTAATCACCGAAAGGTTTTAATATAAAACAACTAAATAAGGATACGTCGACCATATAGGAGTGACATTGGAAAAATATGAATAGCTGGATCACTAACTCCATAGGCCACTGCCAGGGATATAATTCCTACACACTAAAACACACGATCAAGTGAAATTGCATATAACATAATAGACGAAGCAATTAAAGCATTAAATAACTCATTAATCCATTTACACCACTCACATTCGCATTAATCATAAAAGATGAGAATGAAGTAAATAACCAAAGCATAAGGTCCATCACATCACAAAAAACCACAGATGTGACCAATACATCATATAACTAGATAATCAGATATCATAGATCTACTGTCATCTCAAAATAGCATCAACATGCAAATGTGATAAACTGAACAGCATAGCAACAAAGCATCTATGGTACAAAAATCAAACTATAACATTTGACCCTTAGGTCGTCTCAAGGTACAAATATCAACAGAGTATCAAGTATCTCTCGAATAAAAAATAGACAAGGTACAGATTGCAAACACGAGAGGCACTACAGTGTGTGTGTGTGCATTTAGAGGTTCACATTGTCGCGAAAGATGTTAAGGAGTTTCTATGATTTTAGATTTTTGAGCTTTAAATTTTATTGAATTTAATTTCTAGCAGCTTTTCCATAGATGAATTCCTATTTCTAGGAATAACCTATTTTCATTTGGGTTGATTCAAAGTCTAGCTAGTATAACTACCTATTTACCCTAATCGACTGTTCACTCGAAAAGTGAATAAGTATTGAAAGAAGAATATAATTCTTCAACACAAAATTGAGAGCTTTTTTGAGAATCCTCTTCTAAAGGATCACATTTCTATTCGTTGTGAGAGTTGTGAGCATGGGATCTTCGCAAGGTCAGTCTTGTTGGATCCAGCTTGGGGTGAGCTTGTTGTGCCATGATTTTTGGCAGTTTAGGTAGGTGATTTATTTTATTGTGTTGTTTCTTGTTTCAACCCCTTTTATTGTTAGGTAGAAATCTCCTATTCTCTTGTTTCAGCTTGGTTTCTATATCTTTTTCTTATAGCTATTGGTTTAGAGGTTGACAACTAGTGTTCCCCTCCATTTTTGTTTGTTGGTTCTACCCAGTTGGTTAGGTATGAACATTTTCCCTATTTTTGGGATGAGGGTTTGGGGTTTCACACTATTATGCTGGCCACTTTTGCATACAACATTTGAACCCAAATATTATTGGATTTTCAAGGCTTTTGTGCCCAAGGACCAAATGGGTTTTAATTTGAAAGTTTTTCAATTTTAGGATTTTTTACCTCATTTTGCGTACCACCCTATTTTCTCAAGTTTTCTTGGCATGATGTTAGTCTTGGACCTAGACCATCCATTTGGATGTCATTCAAACCATTGATTCACTTTTATGTTGCATTGTGATGTGTGCCACATCCATCCTCCCAAGTTGTTTCAATTAAGTGATATTTTGCTTGTGTTCTCATCCAGTCCTTGTGTTATGATCTTAATGATGGTGGTGCGCCACACATGAGTACATGCATGTACATTTTTTGAGTTTCTTGTGAGGCCTGATCTTTCATGGTACTTCTAGGAGTTATAATCATTGGGGTTGGGTTCAGAATATGCATGCCTATGGGCACTCATCATTGGATGAGCATGGGTAGGATAGGGTAGCACATGGAGGGGCTTCTATCTTGCAACCTGGTGACTTTTTCCCATTGGTTGGAAAAGGAAGTTTTATATAAGTGATAACTAAATTAAAATATTGGGCGGTGATAAATATAAGATAATTAAAAAGTTGGGAAGAGTACCTTCCATTGGGAAGAGTTGCCACCTAGAGTGTGCATTTCCCGTTGGGGATTTCAGCTGCCAAAACTAGCATGGGCTTTTGGATGCCAAGTGACTCTCCATTATGTCAACCTCTACCTATTATCCCATTGAGTGTCTGACTAGGACCTGTAGTTTATGCATTATTTCTTGATCTTAGTTTTAGTCATCATTATTGTCAGGCATGAGTGTTAGCCATGGATGTTTTCTTTGAGTGTGTTTGTGGTTGGATCATTATCTCCATCAGCATGATGGGTGTGGACCTATGGGTTTCATGTGGTTGGGAGGCATAGCTACCTTCACCACTACTGGGGAGTGGTGTACAGAGACAGTCTATTGTCCTAGTGCGACCATTGTTGGATGTTTTCTCTTGGTACTTTGGGTTCTAGAGTATGTTTTCTTGTGATTTATGCTTTTATTGGAATGCTTGTCTATCATGTTTAGATGATATTAGTATTGATGCATTTCATTATTATGATGTTTAGCTTATGATGTTATGATGTTATCTACTTTGTTGGAGTATCTATTGCTTTTGGTTTAGCATGTTAGATTTCTTATACTTATGATGTTATTACACTTTAGTAGTGAAGTCCTTATAAGACAACTTTGACTATCTAGTTGGCAGTTTGGGATGTTATGCATGGGGGATGGCTAGGACCTTCAAGTTTTCATGATGCTATTATGGTTGGGAGGAACCATGCACTTAGAATGGATGTTTCAGTTCATTTTGATGTTGCTTCTATACATTGCAATGTTGCTTTTCATTATTTCCCTTCATTGCTATGTTAGATGGTTAGATGTAGTTTTTGTCTAGTAGTTATTGCTCGAGTGTTTATACCTTGATGGTGGATCTGGTACTCCCTAGTTTGGAGGTTATACTTCTTGTTTTATCCCTTGATTTATCCTTGAAGCATTTCTTCTTGTTCCTGGGAGACCATGCATCAACATTGGGTGATAGTTTAAAGTATCTTATGCTCAAAGGAGAAATATCATGTGATCCCTGAAAGTATCACACTCCTTAAGGAGGAATGTTGTTCAATACTAGAAAGTATCGCACACCCATTGGAGAAAGGTCGCATGATACTTGTGAATTATCACACGCCTTCAAGAGAAGTGTCACCCAAACCTTGAAATTATTACACTCCTTCCTTAAAAAGGTCGTACAATATTGGAAAGTATCACACATCCTTTGACCGAGTTGTCTGTGTTTGCTTCCAGTTTGGGATGACCTTGCACATATTTAATTTTGTGATGGGTATTGTGCTAATTTAAAGTATCACCTGGGTTTTTGGAAAAACCAATCCGAGTGGACAGTAGGCACTTTTTGGTTTGATTGGAAGCTTTTCGGAGCTATTTTGGGTACCCTTTATGGTGTTCTCAAATACCATGGAATTACATTTTGAATTTAGAATATTTTTAGATTTGAAATATTTTTTGTCCTTCCATGGTTAATCATTTTGGTTAGTAGTGGCATTTGGAGATTTATTGATGTTTGGATGTTTATTTAGTCTTCCATTATGATCTTTGGGAACATCGTATTTTGTATATTGTGTACATCCATACTTGTTTTAATTTTTTTTTACCTTGGCTTATATTTATCCTTGTCCCAAGGATCTCCGAGCGAAGCATTACATATAGTATCATACATTGGGATCTCTGCATTATGCTTCCACTATGGTTTTTTTTTCTATATGTGTTTTGTTAGTTCTGGTTATTATCTTGATATCTTGTTGTGACTCTTATGCTTGTGACTCATTTTTGTGACCTTACCTTGTTGCTTCCATAGTGATGCCTCCTGCATGCAAACCTCGTGGTCGAGGTGGTACCTGTAGCAATAACAATGAAGAAGAACACCAAGAGGAAGAATGTCAAGTTGGTGGGGGAGATCAGGGTAATAACAATTAGGGTGGCATACAGGTATGGATGCCAGTACTCCAAGAGATTATTTCTTGGTTAGGCCCTCATGTAGAGGAAGATCGACAAGATCATGATCAAGAAGAGGGATCCCATAATGGAGATTCCCATTAGTCAGAGCATAGAGAGGAGGAGTGTGAACGTGAACATTCTTATATTCCATTGGGTGGTCAAGAACACCATCGGGGTGAAAGGGACTGCAATAGTGAAGATTTCATCTATTTGGATATCATGAAATCTCTTCAACAATCTAAATCACCATTATATGATGGTAAGGGGGGTCACCTCATGGCAAAAACTTGGTTATTGGACATGGAGCATTGTTTGACCATGTACTCATATGCAACCAATAGGAAGGCCTGTTGTGCGATTATGTAGTTTAGGGACCACACATCCATATGGTGGAATATTGAGGAGCATAAGCTCTAGATCAATGTTGTAGATCTCACTGAAGAGATCTTTGAGGAGAGGTTTAAAGAGAGATTCTTATCTCATCAGTTCAGAGAGGCTTGTGTTGATGAGTTTCATGAGATCAGATAAGGTAACATGACCATGGATTAGTACGAGATCTAGTTCTTTGAGCTTAGGTAGTACTCATGCTACAAACATGATGATTTACTCCTCACTCATCATTTTCTTTGAGGCCTTAAGGATGCCCTTATTGAAGAAGTTTGTATGCATCAACCTAGGACTCTTGTTCTTACTATTGAGAAGGCATGCATTGCAAAGAGTAATTTGACTAGAGGCTATAGTGGTAAATTAGGTTCTCAAAACCAAAGTGCATGGAATTTAGGGTAGGATCCATAGTTTACGTAGTCCTCTAGGAGAGGCTAAGCCCAATCATCACCCTCACCAAGTGATGGTGGTCATCGATTTTGAGTGAAAGGAAGATGGCCTAAAGGTGGATAGAGTGCTAGTGATTCAAGAAAGAAAGGAGATAACCAAGGCCATGGATAGAAATCTCAATAGGATCATCCTCCTTAGAGTAGTCAACAAAACTCTAGTAGGGATAGTGCACCATATCCTAGCACTACTTAGGGTAGCCATGGAACAGGTTATAGCTTTAAGGGAAACTATTATTCGTGTGACCATCTTGGCCATAAATCTTTTGAGTGTTCTATCAAGCCATCCATAGGACCTAGTAAGAGTGCAGGTAGATCTGAGCCTACTGTGGGAGATGTCAGTAGGAATCATCAAGTCTTTGTGGTGGTTGGTAACTTTCAAGTTGAGCATCAAGGTATAGTAGTCGAGGCTATAGGTACATTGCATGGTATTTCCTCTTCAGTGTTATTTGACTCTAGTGCTTCATATTCTTTTATTTCACCATCTCCTATTCAGTGATGTGAGCTAGTGGTAGTAAGTCAGGTCGATGGGTGGTAGGTCAAGTTAGCCATGGGTTCCAATGTGGTTGTAGACTTGTTGGTTAGAGGTTGTAGTTTGTATTTGGGAACCTTCACCACCATAATGGATCTTCATATCCTACCTCTGGAATCGTATGACATTGTCTTGGGCATGGATTAGTTATTTGCCCATCAGGCAAAAATAGATTTTTTCTGTAAGTTGGTACAATGTTTTGATGACATAGGTGGGTAGGTGGCACTTTTGGGAGTCTAGAGACCAGTCTCACTTCGAATGATCTCAACTAATCAGCTAAAGTGGAGTGTGCGGAATGGTTGTTAGTTGTTTCTTGTTTCTATCAGTGATTTTGAGGAAGCCAAGAGCTATATGGTGACACTAAATGATCACCCACTCCTTTGTGAGTATGAAAATATGTTTCTTGATGAGATACTAGGTATGCCACCGCAATGTGACATTGATTTTTAGATTGATCCTGTACCAAGAGTGAAGCCGATTTCATGAGCTCTTTACTACATGACTACTCAGGAGTTGAGTGAGCTCATATTACAATTGGAGGAATTGTTGGCCAATGGCCATATTCATCTTAGTGTATCCCCTTGGGGTGCAACATTCATCTTCATGAAGAAGAAGGATGAATCCTTGCATTTGTGAATTGACTACCGATAATTTAATAAGGTGACAATGAAGATCTAATATTCTTTGCTGAGAATAGATGACTTGTTCGATCAGATGAAGGAAGCATGAGTGTTATCAAAGATTGATCTAAAGTCAAGATACCATCAGCTTTGTATCTAGGAGGTTGACATTCATCAAACAAGTTTTTGCACACGGTATGGGCATTATGAGTTCACAGTTGTACCCTTTGGGTTAGCCAATGCATCATCAGTGTTTATGAGTTTGATGAATGGAGTACTTCACACTTACTTTGATTAGTGTGTAATTGTATTCTTGGATGACATATTGATCTATTTGAAGATCGTGGAGGAGCATGAAGTCCATTTACATCAAGTATTGCAATGCTTGAGAGACCATCAATTGTATGGAAACTTGAGTAAATGTGGGTTCTTCTAGTCAAAGGTGAAGTATTTGGGAGATATCATCACAAGCGATGGTACTGCAGTGGATCCAGAGAAAATTTTTGGTATCATGGATTTTCCAATACCCACTAATGTCTTGGAAGTTTGCATTTCCATGGGATTAGTGAGCTATTACCGTCACTTTGTGAAAGATTTCTCATGTGTATCTCATCCCATCACTTCTCTTCAAAGGAAAGGGAAGAAGTTTGTTTGGGTGGATTGGTGTGAGCTAGTGTTTAATGCTCTTAAAGAGTGTTTGACTAGTGCACTAGTCCTTGTAGTGTCTAATCTTGTAGGCGATTTCATGATTTGCACAGATGCTTTATTGGAAGGCATGGGTGTGGTGTTGATGCAAGATGGTCAAGTGATTGCATATGATTATAAGAATCTAAAGGACCATGAGCTTAATTATCCCACTCATGATTTTGAACTTGCGGTCGTAGTGCATGCTCTTGTTTATTGGAGGCATTTCCTTTTAGGACACATGTTTGAGTTGCATAGTAATCATAGGAGCTTGCAGTATATCTTTACTCAGCCAAACCTAAATGCATGAAAATGACATTGCATGGATTTCTTGTGTGAATATGATTTTGATGTTTATTACATTAAAGGGAAGGATAATGTCATCACAGATGCCTCGAGTAGGAGGCGACATGAGATATCAGTGATGTCATTGGGAGTGGATTTGTGAGGCCATATCTTGGAGGCTTTGCCTAGTGACACTTGATATCAGGAGGTGAGAGTGGAGATTGAGTCTAGACATACCCTTGAGGGGAGATTTTCCAAGTACTTGCTTGAGTTCAATGGACTAACGCGACACTTGGGGCATATCTATGCATCTATTTTAGGTGATCTTCGTGTCTTGGTTTTGTCAAAAGTACATCATGCACTGTATTCTACACATCCTAGTGTCAAGAAGATGCATGCTGATCTTAAGTAGCTATACTTTTGGGCAAGGGTGAGGCGTAATGTTGTTGATTTTGTTGCTTGATGTCTTGAGTGCCAAAGAGTGAAGGAAGAGTATCAACATCTAGTGGATCTTTTGCAACTACACACCATTCTAGAGTGGAAGTAGGATATGATATCCATTGATTTTATCATGGGGTTGCCTACGCTATCATGGAGACATGATTGTATTATGGTGACCGTGGACAAGTTGTCCAAGGTAGCACATTTTTCACCAATGAGATCATCCTACACAACTTTTGTAGTACATGTTTTCTTGGAGGATATTGTTCATTTGGATGGGATCCCTTGTTGGATTATTTCAAATAGAGATCCAAAATTTACTTTTGCATTGTGGATGTCTCTCCAACATGCTTTTGACACATAGCTCAATTTTAGTTCGACTTATCACCCAGAGACTAATGCTCAAACTAAGAGAGTGAATTAGGTTTTGGAGGATATGCTTCACATGTATGTGATGGATAGGTAGGTGAAGTGGGAGGATTATTTATACCTTGTTGAGTTTGCATACAATAATAGGTATCATAGTTCTCTTGGCATGTCACCATTTCAGGCCTTGTACGGTAGACTGTGTCGTACCCCTTTGAGTTGGGATCATTTAGAGCACTGAGTTCTTTTGGGTCTAGAGATGCTTTAGGATATGGAGCAATAGGTTGTGCATATTAGGGAGCATTTGGTTACTACTCAAGAGAGGCAGAAGAAGTATGTAGATCCCCATAGGTTGGATCGTCACTTTTTTGTTGGTGACTGAGTGTTTTTGAGAGTGCGATCGAGGAAGGGCCCCATCTATTATGGGAAAGCCTCTAAGTTGGCACCACATTTTTTCAAACCATTTGAGATCCTCAAGAGGATTGGTCCTATTTCTTATTGACTAGCATTGCCACCTAGCCTATCATGTATCCATGATGTTTTCCATGTTTTTGTGTTGAGATAGTATATTCCCACTGTGACCCATGCACTTAATCTGAATGCTTTGCAAGTAGCAGATGGGCAACTTACTTAGGAGCCCATACATATCCTACAAGATCGGAGGCTAACCTTGTAAGGTCATAGCATCAATCAAGTAAGGGTCCAATGGAACTCGGGCGATGAGACCTCTGTGACTTGGGAAGATGCTACATGATTGAGAGGATTGTACCCCTATGTGTTTGCCCACTTCTAGGAGAAATCTTATGCTAGTGGAGGAGGATGTAGTGCCTCTCGTGTTTGCAGTTTGTACCTTGTTTATTTTGATTCAAGGGATACTTGATACTTTTATGATTGTACTTTGAGATGACCTGAGGGTCGAATGTTATACTTTGATTTCAGTACCATAGATGCTTTACTACCATGTTGTTCAGTTTATCATATTTGCATGTTGATGTCATTTTGAGATGATAGTAGGTCTATGATGATATCTAGTTATCTAGTACTTGGATATATCTTTGATTCTATTATGTGATGAATTTTATGCTATGGATATTTAATTCATTCTTGTTTCATTATGCTTTGTGCCAATGTGAGTGATGTAAATGGATTATTTAGTATAATTGAGTAAATGGTTAAATTAGATATTTAATGTATTTATTTCTTTGATTATGTTATTACATGCAATTACACTTGGTCATGTGTTTTAGTGTGTAGGAATTATATCCCTAGCAGTGGCACATGGAGTTAGTGATTCAACTATTCATATTTCACCAATGTCATCCCTGTATTGTTGACATATTGTTTAATTAAACCTTTTAGTGATTATTAAATCCAAACTCATCTGCATTTTTTTATTAGACCAATGAGCATGTCTATGCATTTAGAGGTTCACATTGTTGTGAAAGTTGTTAATGAATTTATGTGATTTCGGGTTTTCAAGCTTTAAATTTTATTGAATTTAATTTATGGTAGCTTTTCCATGGATGAATTCCTATTTCTAGGAATAACCTATTTTCATTTGGGTTGATTCAAAGTCTAGCTAGTCTAAATAGCTATTTACCCTATTTGATTATTCACTCAAAAAGTGAATAAGTATTGAAAGAGGAATTTAATTCCTCAACACAAAACTGGGAGCTTTTTTGAGAATCCTCTTCTAGAGGATCACATTTCTATTTGTTGTGAGAGTTGCGGGCATGGGATCTTCACGAGGTTAGTCTCGTTAGATCTAGCTCAAGGAGACCTTGTTGTGTCGTGATTTCTAGCAATTTAGGCGGGTGATTCATCTTATTGTGTTGTTTCCTGTTTCAGCCCCTTTTGCTGTTAGATAGGGCTCTCCCATTTTCTTGTTTCAGCTTGGTTTCTGTATCTGTTTCTGATAGCTATTGGTTTGGAGGTTGAGAACTAGTGTTCCCCTCTGTTTCTATTTGTTGGTTCTACTCAGTTCATCTGGTATAAACATTTTCCTATTTTTGGGATGAGGGCTTGGGGTTTCACACCATTATGCTGGTCTTTTTTGCATATGGTATTCAAACCCAAATATTATTGGATTTTTGAGGCTTTTGTGCCCAAAGACCAAATGAGTTTTAATTTTGAAGTTTTCTAGTTTTTGGGGTTTTTACCTCGTTTTGCGTACTACCCTATTTTCTTGAGTTTTCTTGGCATGATGTTGGTCTTGGACTTGGACCATCCATTTGGATGTCAGTTGGACCATTGTTTCCCTTTTATGCTCATCTAGTTCTTGTGTTATGATTTTCGTGATGATGGTGTGCCACACACAAGTATGTGTGTGTTCGTTTGTTGGGTGACTTGCGAGGCCTGATCTTCTATGGTACTTTTGAGAGTTATGATCATTGGGGTTGGGTTGGGAATATGCATGCCTACGGGCACTCATAATTAGATGAGCATGGGTAGGATAGGGTAGCACATGGAGGGGCTTTTGTCTTGCAACCTGGTGACTTTTTCCCATTGATTGACAGAGGAAGTTTTATATAAGTGATAACTAAATTAAAATACTGGGTGGTAATAAATATAAGATAATTAAAAAGTTGGTAAGAGTACCTTCTGTTGGGAAGAGTTGCCACCTAGAGTATGTGTTTCCCATTGGGGATTTTAGCTGCCAAAATTGGCTTGGGCTTTTAGATGCTAAGCGAATCTCCATGATGTCATCCCATACTTAGTAGCCCATTGAGTGTCTGACTATGACCTATAGTTTATGCATTGTTTCTTGATCTTGGTTGCAGTCATCATTATTGTCTGGCGTGAGTGTTAGCCATGGATGTTTATTTTGATTGTGTTTGTGGTTGGATCATTATCTCCATCAGCATGATGGTTGTGGACCTATGGATTTCACATGGTTGGGAGGCATAGTTACCTCCACCACTACTAGGGACTGGTGTACAGAGACGGTCTATTGTCCCAGTGTGACCATTGCTGGATGTTTTCACTTGGTACTTTGGGTTTCAGAGTATGTTTTCTTGTGATTTATGCTTGCATTGGAATGCTCATTTATCATGTTTAGATGATGTTATTATTGACACATTTCCTTATTATGATGTTTAGCATATGATTTTATGATTTTATTTACTTTATTGAAGTATCTATTACTTTTGGTTTAGCATGTTAGATTTCCTATTCTTATGATGTTATTACACTTTAGTAGTGATGTCCTTATAAGATAGCTTCGACTATCTAGTTGACATTTTGGGATGTTATGCACGGGGGATGGCTAGGACCTTTGAGGTTTCATGATACTATTACAGTTGGGAGGAATCATGCACTTAGATTAGATGTTTCAGTTCATTGTGATGTTGCCTTTGTAGACTATGATGTTACTTTTAGTTATTTCCCTTCACTATTATGTTAGATGGTTAGATGTAGTTTTCATCTAGTAGTTATTGCTTGAGTGTGTATGCCTTCACAGTGGATCTGGTACTCCCCAGTGTGGAGGTTCTACTTCTTGTTTTATTCCTTGATTTATCCTTGGAGCATTTCTTGTTGTTCCTGGGAGACAATGCATTAGCATTGGGCGATACTTTAAAGTATCACATGCCCAAAGGAGAAATATTTTGTGATCCTTGAAAGTATCACACTGTGCTGATTTAAAGTATCACCTAGGTTTTCGAAAAACCTATCTTGGCGGGTAGTGGGCACTTTTCAGTTTGATTGGAAGTTTTTGGGATGTGTTTTGGATACCCTTTATGGTGTTCTCAAATACCTTGGAATTTCATTTTGAATTTGGAATAGTTTCAAATTCAAAATTGTTTGTGTCCTTCTGTGGTTAGTTGTTTTGGTTAGTAGTGGCATTTTGAATCCGTTGGTGTTTGGATGTTTGTTTAGTCTTTTGTTGTGATCTTTTAGATCCTTGTATGTTGTATATCGTGTGCATCCATACTTGTTTTAAATTTTTTTTTACCTTGGCTTGTATTTATCCTTGTCCCAAGGATCTCCAGGTGGGGCATTACAAATGTCATAATTATAAATCCAATATCCTTGAAACTAACACATGCATGAAATAGGCATAAAAGAACTTGGTAAATATAATGGAAAAACAAACTATGGGTGGGCATTACATATGTGGAAAACCTAAGATGAGAAAAAATATAGAGAATGATAATTATCAATTATTAAACATCTATTAAGATGATAGTGATTACAATGCTTTTTACAAAGAGTGGCTCATTGCCAAGTTTCTCATTGCATGTAGGCTAGGGCCTTGCTATCATAAGCAACAAAAAAAGGTTCAAAGAAGAATAATGAAAGGGAGTCTATTGAAATAAATGTTGCCAACTACAATATTAGAAGAACATTAGAGTCTATTGGCCCTAGTCACACACTTCCACATACTTGATAGTATCTAAATTTTTCCTTTTAGATTCACATCCTTCCACATACATGCACATTAAATAGAATCATTTTCTATGCATACCATTCCATGCCTTCGTAATCTTCTAAGTTGACCAAACATAAGTTGAATTAGGTCACCACAAAATTCTCATAGTGGAAAGGAACAAAACATGGATCTTACAAGAAGTCCTCGCTCAAAACAACACAGTAGCCATTGACCACATGCATACTATGTTTCTAAACCATGCTAACCAATTTGCAAATCAGATCAAACCCAAAAGAGTGCATCTAATTATGATACAATATGAATGTGGCCATGATAAACATGACCAAAGATAGAACATTACAACACAATATCTAGAGTGTGCTAATTTGAATCATCATATCATCAAAATATAACCTCATCTAATCAACCAAGGTATGTTGACACCAATACAACTATTAATGACAAAAATACCAACACATTTGCTACAATTTTTACTATTGATGAACTTAAAAAAGATTTAAGGCCTTTTAAGAACACAAATTCATAACATATTCAATGTTAGGAAACTATATTACTCTTTTTTATTACTATGAAAATTTGAAATGTAAGTATAGATTAGTGGATTTAAATAACCAATCAAAGCAAAGATGTGACATATTCTGCCATGAATATCCCATTTTTATGCTTTATGATCTTTGGAATGCCCCAAATTATTAGTTTGACAGACATTCACAATATATCAAATGTTAGGAAATCTACGACATTTTTTTATTATTCACAAAACATGAAATTCAAGCATATACTAATAGATTTAAATAGCTAATTAAAGAAAAAATGTGACACATCCCAAAATAAATATCTTATTCTTGCACTCTGCAACCTTTGCAAGGACACGAATAATTAACTTGACCATGTACAATATAAGCATGTGCTACATTATGAAAGAAAAATATTTTTCATTAATTAGAAGAGTTTAAATTGCAAATATGCATTAGTAGATTTAAGCAGTCAATTGAAAAAAACTATTAAGAATGTTATCAATTATCTTATAAAATCTCTACCGTGACAAATCTTTTGAATAAGACATGTTCTATAACAATACACAATCTTGAACAAGACTTTTTGTTGTGCTTTCAAACAATGTTTTTATGTTAAAAGAGCTAGGGGGTAATCTTGGTCGGTAGTTATCGGCTAGTGGTTCACCAATTTGTTTGTTTTATGGGCTAGGCTTTGTTTTGGCTGCTTTTTAATTTAAAAATAATACACAATCTAAAAGCAAATATAATGACACTACTTTTCATTAACTCTATTAAAATTAATCCAAATATCTTTAATTAAAAAACAATTAATTTAATCAATAATTAAAAAAATTCCAACCTTAAAAGTGCTGACCAAATCAAGAGGGCCAACTTTTGTACTTTTACAAACATAATATGTAACCTACTAGATTTTGTGTTCAAAAAATTAGAACTTTAATGATGGTAAAATCTTTTAGTTCCATTCCTCTTTACTATTATGTTTTTGGACATTACAATAATTTTGTTTTATTTTAACATTTGATTATAGGTATTCCAAAAATCTTTCAAAATTTGAATTAAAAAATGAAAAGTGGAGCCTATTTGACGGTGAGGCGGGGCCGTCAATAAACAAAGAGAGATGACGACGAGTGGGCCGCAGCTGGTCTTGTCGGGTGATGAACAGCTAGAACGCACGGGTGCAATCCCGTCAAAAAAGCAATTATATACTTCGACGGAATTTATTCATGTCAAATCTATTTGCTTGGGGCCCTTTTATCCATCACAAAGGAATGAATAATTGATAATCTAACACAAACAAAGTGTCCGGATATGTGTTTATATTAAAGCTTGGCTAAAAATTAAGTCAAATTTGACGGTTTGTAATGAGTGATTTGTGTCAAACGACAGCTCCAAAGTTGACGGCGCCAAAAAAGGTCTTATAATGCATGTCTTAAACATTAATGTTTAATTAGAAGGTATGGTGAGAATAAAAATCAAATAAACAAGGGATATAAAGCTATAAACTATTGGCTTCATGATTTTTTTTAAAAATTTGGTATGTCACGAGATAGATATAATATGTGTTTATATTGATTAAATCGACACCCATACCATGAATGTCATGGCAATAGTTTGTTTTGTGCTTGGTATTGGTATGGGGATAAGGAGACACAAGGGAAAGCATGATGTAGAGTTGGGATAAGTAGTTAGGAGGCAAATATAGGATTGAAGGTTCCTTGGACTGAATTCCTTTGAAAAATGGTCTGAGAAGAAGTGTCTAGTGACATGATAGATGATGACAGGGAGACAAAGGTGTTGCTCAATGATATGGGGAGGAATGGAGGTCCATGTGATAAGAGATTCTTCCATTGAAGGTTTCTTTCTAGTGGTTTCTTATGTGTTATCCATTGTGTATAGGTGGAGTGGAAGACTGGAAGTTTCTAGACAAGTCCATGTGGGCTTGGGTTGCTTTGAACTTACAAGCTATCTAATTCACTGTGTCCCATGTATCTTATCATATAACTTTTTAATCCAATAATGAATGGTGTTGACCAAACTTTATGACCATTCCAATAATATCTTTGGGCACTATGTAATCATGTAAATGGAGCTCGTCTACTATTCCTTGTTTCCTCTCACAATTGTGAATTAATGGACTATGAAAATATGCATAAATTTTAAATGAGAAAATTGGGAAACAATTTGTCTCCAAGTGAGGAAAGTAAAGTAGCTTGAGAGATCATATTGCCCACGAGATGAGAATCTAGGTCTAATCATAGGAGATTTGCCAAATCAATCTATTTCCCCTAGTCTTAAGTGAATTTTTAATTTAAAGCTAAAGGAGCGACAAGTTTTGTCACTTGAGATTTTAAAACTCTCTAGAACAAAAGGAATAAAGTAAATTTTGTCAAAAGATTTTAAAATAGATTGAATAGCGTTTTATGGGAAGAATAATTTTAAATTAATAAATCATTATTTTATAACAAAATAAATGATAAAGTGCAATTGTTTTAATTATATTAAAGTACTATTTCTATTAAATTAAGAAATTTATTAGATAAATCTTAATCGATATAATTGTATATTTTATAAATATTTTATAAGTTGTTGAGACTTTAAAGTTATATATATGTAAGAGAGATGTTCTACAAAAGAGATATATGTTCATTTATATTCATGCAAAGTACATATAACTAATTTTTATCTCATTTTAGGTCTTATTGGTTTACAATTCTTGTATCACTTTGGTAACATTAACTACTTTGTACCTATTGCCATAATATCTATAAAAAGAAAAAGAATAAAAGATAACTCGTATTCATGACTTGAGTTACTTCGATTAAATTTCATGAATCCATGTTCCAATATTGTTGAATCTAAATGTTGAGGTCTTTCCCCTTCCTCCAAACTACTCCCCACCACTCTTTCCAACCCTAAGGTCTTTGATGGAGTCATGGTAATAGAGGGCTTACTAAAGAACTGTCAATCCACAAAAAAAAAGTGTTGTAATGTATCCTTCACTTCCTTTTCATTTGATGTGAGGATCTGATGGGGACACAACCCAAGAATAGAATGGAACCAACAGAAAGGGAAATTTATATTAACTGAGAAAATAAGCTAGTACAAATAGTGCAAAGAAAATAAACTTCAAAACATGCCCTAAGGCTTACAATAGCATAAATCTGGAGAATATTTCTCCTTTTAGCACCCCCTCTCAAACTCCACTCTGAACTGCCTTTTACAATGCCAGAAATCTCCTTAAATAGACCCCGGAGGGTTAAGGACTAGGAGTACATTCTAAAAAGTGCTAGTAGGCATCCACCGATGAAATAGAAGGTTCTGGAAGCTGCGTTAGAAGTCGGTGCAAATCTAGAAGAATCCAAAAACGGTAACCGAACTTCCGGGAGGCATAACTTTTGAACCGTAGCTCTGATTGACGAATCGTTTACATTTTCGGAAATCTCTCGAAGCGCTCTATAGCCCTATGGACAAGCTTTGCTCGTCCCCCATTTTTTGACCCTTTTCGAGGTCATTTAATACCCCAAACCTGACTTTGAAGCATTCTTAGGAGGTCTCCAAAACCCAAAAAACTACAATAACTTTCAAACCATGGGGCCTATTGACCTGATTCTTTTTCTGGAATGCTCTAAATCATGATTACATTCATCTGGCCAATTCACACCTTTTGGTTTACCGAAATGATGGCCCAAATACATGCTCCTATTTTTTTGAGATTTTCAAACGCACTGATAGTTGAACTATGAGAGTTGGAACCTTTATTTGAGCCAAATGGGTATCCAAAAATGTAAAGACATGAAATAGAAACTAAGTCTAAGTACATTTTTTTTTTGGGTGACACAAGATTGCCCTTATACCTCTAGATGCTCCTGCATCAGACACCCAGGGTAGATTGAAAAGTGACCCTGTCACTTTATGGATGGTAGAGGAAATCCCAAATGGGAAACCTCAACTGCTAAAATCCAAGTTGAGTCCTCGATCGGCCATCCTTTCCATTTGACCAAATACTCTTCATACTGCCTGTTTCTGGTACTCCTACCCACACGATGATCTAGAATGTCTTCTATCTCCTCCTTCTTAGAAGCAGGAATTGGACATGGCTCTAAAACCAGCTCCTCATCTGCACCATCATCATGATACTCTGTTAAATCTGCAATGTTGAAAATGGGAGAAATGTGAATACCATCTGGCAGCTCCACCTCATATGCATTTCCTGAGTTATGTTTCTTCAAAACTTTGCAAGGGCCAAATTTCTTCATTTTTAGCTTGTTGTAAGTACCAACTGGAAATCTTTCTTTTCGTAAGTGCACCATGACTAGATCCCCTACTTGGAATTCCTTATGTCTTCTCCTTTGATCAGCCCTAGCTTTATACTCTTGATTCATCTTGATAATGTGTGCTTGAACCTCCTCATGTAGACGCTTGATGTGTTCAGCAAATTCCTCAGCTTCAGCACTTGTCCTCTCCCCTTGTTCTATCTTCCTCAATTCTGGTGCAGTCCTTGGGCTATTCCCATATACAATTTGAAATGGTGATTTTTAAGTACTCCTATTTACAGAGTTATTATAAGCAAACTCTGCCTGTGGTAGAATCAAATCCCATCCCTTGGGCTTATCTCCAACTAAACATCTCAGCAAATTGCCTAGACTTCTATTTACCACTTCTATTTGGCCATCAGTCTGTGGGTGATGCGTGGAACTGAATTTCAAGTCTGTTCTCAATTTCTTCCACAATGTCCTTCAGAAATACCCCACAAATTTAGTATCTCTATCAGAAACTATACTCCTTGGAAGAACATGTAGTCTTACCACCTCTTTGAAAAACAAGTCTGCAATATGGACAACATCATGAGTTTTGTGGCATGGAATGAAATGTGCCATTTTGGAGAACCTATCAACCACCACGAATACTGAGTCATTACCCCTTTGTGTCCTTGGAAATCCAAGAACAAAATCCATACTTATGTCCTCCCATGGCCTTAATGGAACAGGCAATGGCTGATATAGGCTAGTATTTTGACTAAACCCCTTGGGAACTTGACAAACCTAGCAACTCTGTACAAACTTCTTCACATCCTGTGTAATTTGAGGCCAAAAATAATGTTCTCTAAGAATGGCAATGGTCTTATCCCGACCAAAATGTCCTGCCATCCCTCCACTGTATTTCTCCTTAATCATATTTTCCCTCATGGAACTCCTTGGAATGCACAATTGACTACCTTTGAACAACATGCCATCCTGAATCAAATAGTCTAACCACTTGGTTCTATCTACAGCAACAGGTTCTTTACAAGCTTTCCATGCTTCAGCAAAATCAGGATCCTCAGGGTACAAATTCTTGAGTTCATCAAACCCAACTACTTCAACCTGCATTGTTGTAAGTAACAACTGTCTCCTACTTAATGCATCTGCAACCCTGTTAGATTTTCCACTTCTATGCTTCAACACAAATGTATAACTCTGGAAGAATTCTACCCACTTCATATGCCTCTGATTCAATTTACCTTGGCTATTTAGGTACTGTAATGCCTGATGATCAGTATACAAAACAAATTCCTTTGGCAATAAATAATGCCTCCATTTCTTTAAGGCCTGAACTATTGCATAGAACTCTTGATCATAAACAGAATGCTTCTTCTTTGCATCATTCAAATTTTCATTAAAATATGCAATAGGCTTACCTTCTTGGCTTAATACAGCCCCAATAGCGCTACCACTAGCATCACAATCCACCTGGAATACTTTTCTAAAATCTGGAAGTGCCAACACAGGCTGTTCAGTCACCTTCTTCTTCAGCAATTCAAAACTTCTCGTAGCTGCTGCAGTCCATTTGAACTCTTTTCTATCCCCTCTTATTGTATCAGTTAGAGGTGCACATATGCCACTGAAATTCTTAATAAAATTCTTGTAAAAACTAACCAGACCATGAAATGATCTTACCTCAGTAGCAGACCTTGGAGTAGGCCATTCCAAGATGGCTTTTATCTTCTCTGGATCCATTTTGAGACCTTCAGGTGATATAAAAAATCCCAAATAGACTAACTCCCTTTTTGCAAAGACACACTTCTTTAGATTAATTAGCAGTTTCTCTTCCCTTAGCCTTTCAAGGACACTACGAATATGTAGTAAATGTTCTTCTAAAGTCTTGCTGAAAATTAAAATATCATTCAAATAGACAATAACAAATTTTCCCAAGAACTTCTTAAGTACCTCATTCATGAGTTGCATGAATGTGCTTGGGGCGTTTGTCAATCCAAAGGGCATGACTAACCACTCATAAAGACACTCCTTGGTCTTGAAGGCTATTTTCCACTCATCTCCTTCTCGAATCCGTATATGATGATAGCCACTCTTCAAATCTATCTTTGTGAAGTACTGAGCTCCACTCAAGCAGCCCATAAGATCATCCATCCTTGGCAAAGGAAACCAGTACTTAATGGTTATCCTATTTATAGCTCGAGAATCTGTACACATCCTCCACTCTCCATCTTTCTTTGGTGCAAGTACTGTAGGTACTGCACATGGACTCAGGCTCTCTCGAATCAAGCCCTTCCTCAACAGCTCCTGAACCTATCTATTTAGCTCCTCTGTTTTAGTAGGAGTCATCCTGTGAGTAGCCTTGTTAGGAAAACTAGCTCCTGGAATCAGATCTATCTGATGACTGATTTGCCTTACTGGTGGCAATCCATCTGGAACATTATCAGAGATAATATCTCCAAATTCCCCTAGTAAATTTGAAACTTCAAATGGTATTTCACTACTACCTTCTTTATCTTTCCTAGGAATCAAAGCATAACACATATGCTGATGTTTCATGCTATCTAAAAACTTCCTTCCATCAACAAGACAAATCCTAGCACTGCTACATACCTTTTCACCTTCCTTTTTCATGGGCTTCAATTTGTGGCGAACTCCATCCTTTGTCAGAGAGTATGTGTTTGCATGTCCGTCATGGATTGCATGTCTATCAAACTGCCATGGTCTACCCAACAATAGATGGAAAACATCCATCGAAATAACATCACAGAGAACTTCATCATGGTAACTCCCAATTTTGAATTTTACTAAACATTGTTCACTTACCAGGACCTTATGATCATCTTTTACCTAAGAAATTCGATAGGGCTGGGGATGTTTCTCCCTCTTGAGCTTCGGCTTAGAGACCATATCTTCTGATACCAAGTTATCAGTGCTACCACCATCAATGATCACATCACAACATTTATCCTCACACTTGCATCTGGTACGGAACAAAATCCTCTGCTGTCCTGGTTCATTTTCACCGCTTAGTAGGACTCTTTCATTTACCAAGGTCTCTTCTCTTTTTGCATCCTCTGAATGTGATGATTGTGCATCCTCATCCACATGAGCAACCCTAGCTTGGCCCTTAGCTCTCCTATCTGTCCTTTCATTTCATTGAGGGCATTCAAAGGCACGATGACCTTCTTCATTGCAATGGAAACAGGTACCACATAAGCCTCCTCTTCCTTTTCCACGTCCTCTACCTCTTCCTCTTTGATTTCCAAAGTCTTGATCATGGGAGCGGTTGAAACCCTCATTCCTTTGGTTTCTGCTAGTACCCACATCTTCATTTTTCTTTTGGGTTTCATTGCGGCCTCCATATGATCTACCGCTTCCCCTTCCTCCTTGACCGCGCCCTCTTTGTCTTCCTTCAAACCTTTTATTTAGCTTCTCTTCAACTCGTAGGGCAAACTGGTATGCCTCTTCAACGCTGGTCATTCTTACTAGACTTAATTCCTCCTGGATGCTAGGTCGCAACCCACTGATATAATGAGAAACCTTCTCCTTATTTGCTTCTGCATGCCCCGCTCTAATCAAGAGTCGGTAAAAATCCTTTGTATATTCTTGGACTGATCTTCCTTCTTGCTTTAACCCATGCATCTTCTTAAACAGATCAAGCTCGTAGTCCACAGGAATGAACTGCTTCTTCAATTTGTCCACCATGCGATCCCATCTTGTGATCTTCTCCTTTCCTCTTCTAAGTCTTTCCAGTTGAACCTCTTGCCACCAGATTTTGGCATGGCCTTTCAGTTTGGCCTTTGCAAACTTAACCCTATCTGGGTCCCTTATATCCTCATACTCAAAGTATTCTTCTAGTTCATTGATCCAATCGATCAACTCATCTGGTTTCAGATTTCCTGAAAATATACCCACTTCAATTGTAGGTCTTTTCCCAAACTTAGTAATGGCCCTAAAAAGCCTTTCCTCTATAGGATTCAGAACTTCCCCATCTTCTTCCTCTTCTGGTCCCATTACTTCCTCTTCATTGTCATCCTCACTGTTGTCAGCTGCGGCAACATTTGCTCCTCTATGAAGCTCCTCTTGCAATGCTTGTACCTGCCTCTGGAGGGCTCTAACCTCCTCAGGATCAACAACTCTGGCCCTTCTGCCACGCTCTCTTCGTGGAGGCATCTTCTAACTTGATCCCACAACCACACAGTCCTGGTGCAAACTGCCTCACAGTCGGCGCTCTGTCTACACACTCAGGAAAATCTGCTCTGATACCACTTGATGGGGACACAACCCAAGAGTAGAATGGAACCAATAGAAAGGGAAAATTATATTAACTGAGAAAATAAGCTAGTACAAATAGTGCAAAGAAAATAAACTTCAAAACATGCCCTAAGGCTTACAATAGCATAAATCTGGAGAATATTTCTCCTTTTAGCACCCCCTCTCAAACTCCACTCCGAACTGCCTTTTACAATGCCAGAAATCTCCTTAAATAGACCCTGGAGGGTTAAAAACTAGGAGTACATTCTAGAAAGTGCTAGTAGGCATCCACCGACGAAATAAAAGGTTCCAAAAGCTGCGTTAGAAGTCGGTGCAAATCTAGAAGAATCCAGAAATGGTAATCGAACTTTTGGGAGGCATAACTTTTGAACCGTAGCTCCGATTGACGAACCGTTTACATTTTCGGAAATCTCTCGAAGCGCTCTATAGCCCTATGGACAAGCTTTGCTCATCCCCCATTTTTTGACCCTTTTCAAGGTCATTTAATGCCCCAAACCTGACTTTGAAGCATTCTTAGGAGGTCTCCAAAACCTGAAAAACTGCAATAACTTTCAAACCATGGGGCCTATTGACCTGATTCTTTTTCTAGAATGCTCTAAATCATGATTACATTCATCTGGCCAATTCACACCTTCTGGTTTACCGAAATGATGGCCCAAATACATGCTCCTATTTTTTTGGGATTTTCAAAAGCACTGATAGTTGAACTATGAGAGTTGGAACCTTTATTTGAGCCAAATGGGTATCCAAAAATGTAAAGACATGAAACAGAAACTAAGTCTAAGTACATTTTTTTTTGGGTGACACAAGATTGCCCTTATACCTCTGGATGCTCCTGCATCAGGATCTATTTTGTCAAGATAGTTGGCAATCCCATATAGACTTCTCAACAGAGACCAACATTCAAAAAATTGTCTAATGTAGAAGCTAAGTCCATATTCTTAGAGAGCTTGGAGATTAACTTAACATTGTTTCTACACATGTTTTGAGCCATTACGTTCACCAGATGAGTTTCTAACTAAGCTCAATTAGGAAATCTCCAAAAAAGGGGTTACTCTTAAATAATGTAGTGTATGATGATGATCTATTTTATTGCCATTACTTAATCATTATTAAAGTCCACATTTCTTACCATTACATTAAAGTGCATCATTGATTGTAATTTGTGTTTGCCTTTGTGTTGCCTTTGTGTTACGATTGGTAGTTAGGTGATAGTCAATATAAGTATATTGTTACAATAATTTTTCTTGCTAACTCTTCTTGGTTAGAACTACTGTAAAGTTCTATAAGGGGGCAATATTTATTTTATCATATATAGAAAGTGGGAGGGGTATTTTTAACAGAAATAATATTTAATAGCAAGTTCATCAATTCATTTTCATATTATCATTCACTTTCCAAAGGTATAATTGTGCTCTATCTTTTGTATCCTTAAAAAATCATGTTGCTCAATTTCGAATGGGGCATAACTTTTGACTGATTAATTTATTTAGGGGGAAAATGAAAGCAATGAATTTAACAATGCAAACTATAGGAGATGAATTTATTAACTAACCGTATTCACACTAAACCATTCATATACAAGAGAAAGAGGTGTTTTCCAAAGATAACTCTTAATATAACTCAAGTTAGATTAGAAAAACCCAAGTAGGATAAAAGTATGCCAATGCTAAACCTTAATTATATCAAGGAAGTACGCAAGAAAGTCCTCTTTCATGCAATGTTAATTATCTTCAAGATCTGCAATGTGAATGTAAATTGAGCAAGTTGATTTAATGACAAGAGTAAAACTGGTCTAGGTGCTAAATATATTCAATCAACCCAATTAAGATATGGAAATAGGTATATACTTAGAGATAGAAGAAAGAGTAAAATTCTTACCTTGAAATATGCAAGAGAAGATTCTTTTTTACTCCAAAAATTATGGATTTTAAATAGTGACTAAGATTTTGACCATCGTTCTTCAACTAAGCAAAAAACCTAGAAACTCCTAATTTTCCTAGATCTCTACGAATAGGTTCACCAAAAGAAAACCTTCTAGAAGGTTTAGGGAAAGTTGGACGTGTTCTTGGGGTGGTATATAAAAATTGACCCATGTTCTCCCAAAAGCCCTCAATGGGTAGGTTTTAGATCTAAAGTCACAATTCTAATATCCTACTCTTGCACAAGAAGATTGGGTTTTATTTTCTTGGATGAGGGCTTGCCTTTGCCAATCCCTAGATTGAGGAATACAACCTAAAATTGAGATAAAAATATTGATAAAGGAAGTTCTAGTATGTAGTAGAACTAAATAAATCAACAAGGAATACAATTGCCTTTGTAGATGTGATTGATTTTGTTGTGATGAATAATGGAATAACTAGAATGGATGAATGAAAGATCTCCTCCATAAAAGACAAGCTCCACTACCACCTTGAAGGATGAAACTTCATGCAAGAAGGAAATGCTAGATCTTGGATAAATTCTTAAATAATGCTTGATGTATGCCTTTAAATGATTTTTTGAAGTATCTTGTACATGTTTATGATTTCTCTTGATAATGAATTGATTGGTGGATGAAAATGAAATGCCTAAACCTCCTTATATATTGGTTTCTAGATTAGAAATAAAGAAGGTTGACTTGGGAGCAAGATCAAACAATTCAAACACCCAAGACACTCTGAGCGCTGGGACCTAAATACTTCAAAGAATAGGTTGACCTATTGTAGATGCTTAAAATCATCCCAAATGCTATATTTGTTTATCTAATATTTCTCATGACACTTTAATGAATTAATTATTTTTTTCATATTCTTTTACTTATTTAATTAAATATGTTCACTTCCCTAAAGTATTCAAATTTAATTCAAATACATCTCTCTAATGTATTAAATCTATTTAATGAATAGTTCTCCATAAATCCCCTTTTAAACAAATCCTATTTATTTAAAATCCCCCCACATGATAAAATTCTCTAAACCCACTGGTAAAGTAAATCATATTTAATTTAATCTTAAAATCCTACTTGGAGGAGTAAACTAGATACTGGGGGGGGGTTGGTGGGAGAGGAGGGGAGGGGGGTGAATCATAATCTATACCGATTTATACTTTTCATAGATTCATCCAAATCTATCAATAACTTGTGCATGCAAAACTATAAATGTAAACTTGTTGTAACATGTAAATCAATTCAGTCACATGCATGAAAGTAATAACACTGTAAACACAATATTTGTTACCCAGAAAACCTCCAAGGTGAAGGTAAAAATGGGGTGGGGATGACACCCAAAAATGTTCACTACTACAGTAATAAAGTTAACCATTTAAGGTTACAATAGTTGACCATAAACTATTATCTACTCTATGAGGAGTGTTGAGTTGCTATTAGGCACAATGCTAAATGGTAGGAATTCTTTCAAACTCCTCTCTTGAAAAGTCAATCTTGTGAATCAACTCCAAGGTTCCAAGTGATCCTGCAACCTACTAGAATCTGCTTAGTTGAAGATAAATGTTTTTGTTCATGAGGATGCCTTTGCTGGTTCAAATGATTTTGGATGAGATGTAGAATCTGTTCATTGCTTCAAAATAAACACGTAAAAGAACTATGTTTTTGTATTTTTCTACTTTTCAATGAATACAATCTAATAATGTGACTAATATGAATTCCTAAATTAAAAAGGGGTTAGTAAAGAAAATAACAAGAACTTTAAAGCAATCAATGTGAAAGTAAAATCCTAATGGATACAAGCTACAAAAACAACATTTATGCAAGTTAAGCTTTCAAAGAAATTGGTAGGTAACCAATAAAAGTAGGAGTAACACTTCCTTGATTCCACTGATGCAATCATCAATGGGAAACTTAATAACCATATGATGTTTCACTCTTCATCAAATCGCAAGGCCATGAAAAGTGTGCTCATGTGAGACAAAGAGTTATTTAGGCACAATTTGGTGATTTCTTCTCGAGCTAGATACATCAGCAGAATTCGTAAAACTGTAGCAACTACTAGAATTAAAAGATCACACAACCAAAAATAATTGCAATAAAATTTTGGCTCAATCACAATTCCATGAACATAAATTCATAAAAAAATGACACATTTAGGCAAGAATCACTACACTCCAAATGCGAGCACCAAAAGCATAATATTATTGCAAAATAACAATGGCCTTGATTACATATTACAATCCTATATTTATAAGAAATCATCTCCTCAATTTGTGTTGAGAGTAAGAGATATCTGCATGCAATAATATGCTTTTAATTTAATAAAACAAACTAATTATGTACAAAATAACAATCTAACTAGTGCTTAGTAGGACTCCATCCATTTTTATATTTATTAATTGGATGCATGAGCCTTTACATGTCATAGAAAAAGGAAATTATGAGAGAAGAAGAAGAAGAAAGCCTTCAGTCAAAGTAGAAGTGTTTGAAAGTATCAAAAATAGAAGTTCCTCCTTCATTGGGCATTTGTTGGAGTTAAACTGCTGCCAGAATGTATTTCCAATGCATGGAAAGCTCTAATTTTGGAACTAGTAGTTAACTGTCGGTGCACCTCTGGAAAAGTGCACCTCGAAAGAAGCACACCTAGCACACCTACAAACCTCTAACTTTTCCAAAAACTCTTCCAATACTTTGTTAACCAAAAAGCACACCAATTCACCTCAAAGGTTCAATATTACAAAATTTCACCAAGTGTCAAAATTGAAATTTTAGCTTTTGGGTTTTGTTCCCCTTCATACCAGAGCTATGTTTGGATGCTTGCCTTTGAAATTCTTGATAATCTTAGTTATTTTTGCTGCATCTCATAAATCTAAGGCATCATACTTATCCTTGACCTTCTGTCTATAGTTGTCTACTTCAATACGGGTTTCAGCAAAATTCCCGAGTTTGGTATCCAACTTTAGCAAGGCTTCTTCTATCCTGAATGCCTGTTATATATCTTCATCACTAGAAACTTCATCAAAAGTCTTAGTAAATCTTTGCACTACTACCTCAATCGGTATTAACTTCTACTATGCATCATCTTCAAAAATATCAATACATGCATCGCTATAATATTTCTCTACTTGCAAAACCTCCTCTTGGGCTTGGTCCTTGAGCTGATAGATCTCCACATGTAATGTTTCCATTACTTTATTACTATCTGCTATCTTTTCAATCCTATCATCAATTAAATCTAACTCCTCTACTATATATACATATACAAGCATTCTATACCTTTGCCCCTTTATGGCTTGTAGTACCCATAAATCTTTTCCCCATGCATGTACCTCATGCATAATACTAAAATCTTGCTTCAAAATTGATACCATTTTATCTATATTTTCCTGCATAGCATGAAGTAGCTTTAGATTTCCTTGGATGATAAGCACGTCCTTTTCCTCAAAAATTTCCCTCCATTGCTTACATGCATTAAAAAATGGATCCAATTGTACTCCTCCCCTATCTTTACTTTGAATTGTTGCGTTTAGAGTCTCCTCATGGTGTCTAGGATCCAAGGGACCAACAAATTTGGCTAAATATCCTCTTAGGATTTTATTTTGCCTATGAAGTGTCATTAGTTCTGCCCCTTCTTGTTCTAAATTTTTGAACACCTCCTTCATCCCTATTGTAACCATCAACTTGGCTATATCCAATGTGGGCTTCCCGAGCATAACCTCTCTAATCTGATAATCTTGTGAAGCCAAATCTTCTATTTCTGAATCAAGAGGAGGAATACCCACTTGCATGAACAAATCTTGATTCTGATCATTGTTGATGAATGTTAATGCTCTTGCCTCTCTTGAGGGAGACTCAGGCCTCCTTAGAACCTCAATCAACTCAATCATGTCATCTTCATTAATGTTGAATTGTGGCCTTTTATTTCTCATCACTTCTTTGCACAACCACCTTGGGACACATTTCACTAAAGGCCTACTTCTTGAGGATGAACGAGTCTACTCTGCTACCCCTTTCCCCTTAGCACTCCTTTTTGGGGTTCTCTCCCTCTATGATGGCTCTCCTTCTATAGTCTCTATTTCAATGGAGCCCACTATTCTTATCTCGGTGTCTTGGGAGGCTTGCTAAGGATATTTGACCATTTGTCCTTCTCTAGGAACTTCATCGATTGATATTTGCTATGGCTCTTCCTCCTGCTCCTTTTGAATTTTTTCTTCTTCTCTACTTAGTGGTAGACAAGTAGTAGAGCCTTTATCAATAATTGTGACATGAAATGGGGATGGAGGAGGAAGATTAGGACCTTATTATTCTGGTGGCATTTGAGTCCAATCTTCTTGTTGGGGCTCATTGATCAGTGTATCCCTGATCTTATCTCCCACCAATTTCATCCCTATGGCCATAAAATCAAAATCTAACATCTTAAATATGTCAGTACCCTCCACATCCTTCTCATTAATCCATTGTTGCATTTCATCCTATGATGTAGTCATTTGTAGAGGTTCTTCTGGGATTGATGGTAGTGTAACAGTAGAACTTCTTCTCCTTTCCAGCTCTATGGCTCTTGCTAGCTAGGTTATCTTATTTAAAGGTACATTATCCTAATCATCCTCTTCTTTGTCTTCCTCTAGAATAGGTTCTAAAATGGATGGGAAAGGAACTACCCTCCTGATCACCCTTTGCCTTTTCTTGACAGGAGTTTTGATCTTTCTTCCTTTCTTAGGCACCAAAGGGGATGTTTTTTCTATCTGTCGAGGTGGAGAGACCTCTTGAACCTCAACTTCTATCTCTCTTTGGCTAGGTGTAGTAGCTGGTGGTAATTGTGGGTCATCTTGAACTTGTGATGCCCCGGTATCCTTAGACCCTCGTACATTTACTTCCTCTTGCTGCGGGCTGCCGAGATTTTGCCCTCTTCTAGTTCAACTCTTTGAGGGGAATTTCTTTTCCTCTTCCCTTGGCCTCCACTCTTCTACGCTCTATAGTAACCTACTATCCTGTCAAGTTGATGCACGGTTTCAGGCCTTACTAGAGATTGAGCTACAAAGGTAGGAATGGTGACTTTCTTCGCTCTACCTTTGGCTGGGTGGGCTTGTGCATGGAAGATTAATGTTTTAGGTATTGGATTAAGATCAAATGGCTTCTTAATCCAATCCTGTGTCATTTTAATGATGTGCCTAGCTCAATGGTTGATATCTAAGTTTTCTTCCCTGTCAACCTCAACACTCATAATGGGCCTGTCACCAATTCTATCCCTATTAAATAGGGGATCCAACAACTTGTAAGAATCTTGCTGCCATATCTTAAAGGGAATTGTCAATTTTTAGGTCCTTCTCTACCACTTGAGTACAAAGTCATCCTACAATAGTTCTTTATTTGGACATCATAGTCATTTGTAGATTTCATCTAATGGTCTTCAATGGCCTCCTCATGTGTGAATGCTTTACCTACTAGATATTGTACTCTCTCAATATTATCAAAACATGACCACAAAAAATTGTATTCTTCCAAGGGATACCAATCCCATTTACACTCAAAAGAAGAAATATCTTGCTTCCATTTCACTTGAAAAGGTCCTATGGTCAAAGGCCATGTCCAACAATGTTTATGTTGTTTTCTGACTCTATCATATGTAGACTCAATTTGTTGAGAAATCTCCAAGAGGACAAGTCTATCACAAGGATATCTAGGGAGCTTCATTGGATTTACAATGGTACCAGCTACCCTCAGATATGTGAATGTTCTACACTAAATATAGTACGCTCTAAGTATTGATATTTGTGCCATTGCATCATCTAATAACCTCTTTTCATAATCTCCTTCTATGAATAAGATTATGGCAAATATGAATGCATCATTCACGATCCTGTACTCTTTGCTTTGCTTCGAGAGCTTCTTCTTCACCAACTAAGGGTAGATGATATATGGCCATGCATTTGGATCTGGCATGCTACCTCTTTTGTACAACTTTGGATAATCTATTGCCCTTGCAGCTAACAAGTATACTAGATATGAGGTCATATAAAATTTCCTTTTATTCTTGGCTACCACTAGCTGCTCACATAAGTTCTCACTCAGAGTGAAAGCCCAATCTAGTGACATTGTTGCTTTCTTGATTATTTTGATGAAATGCACCATAAAGATGTTCAAATGCCCAACTACAAGTAAACCCATAACTCTGCTCAATAGAATAATGGAATATCTAATGTCCTCAATCATATATCCCCTAGTCATGCCAACCTTGCCTATTTTCTTCCCCAAAGGAATCGTCTCAATAAGATATGAGGTTTGAATGATCTCTAATGCTTCCTCAATGTGTTCTTAGTACCACCTTTGTAATGCCTACCCCTAGGTCACATTTTTGTTATCATTGTCGAACTCTTTTAGGGTTAGTTTTATGTTGATGATTATTAGTAACATTATTTTGAGATTATCAGATATTGTGTTGCAAATTCGGTTTATATGTGATGAGATTATTTAGACTCTACATTTCATGTATGCATGATGATTATTACATTATTTCTAGTTATTGATGATGATTAGTTAGATGGTTTATTATTACAAGTGTTTTCTTATGGATACTTACCCCATACTTGCATGTGTATGGTGTGCGTGTTTGTTCTCTTATTGTATGGCATTTCAGATGTGGTTAAGGAAGGGAGTCGTAGTCACCTACTAGTCGAGATCTACACGATGTGCCACTTCCTACCATTGCCTATTTAGCTATATATATATATATATATATATATATATATATATATATATATATATATATATATATATAGACATGCATGGTTTTCATGTAGGTTGCAGGTACCAGGTATCAACTTCCCTGAATTGCCAGGATGAGCGTACCCTATCGCACTATCTCAATGGTAAGAGAGGAGAGATAAATTCTCAAGTCCAAATCCTAAATCCTTAAACCATTTGTCCTAGAAAATTAGGACAAGTATCCGAGATATTTTACCTTCTAAATGTGTCAGATGACATAATTCGTGATTTTAACCCTTTAGACTGATTTTGCATGGATTGTTCTACGATGGGTTTTCATATTTTATCTTGGAGGTCTATGGTGAATATTTTATTAATTAAGTCTAAAATTAAAAGATATAATTAATAATTTAATTATCTTGGAAAAATTAATATAATGTCATGATCTTTAGATATTTTGATTTTAATTAATTACATGGGAATTAATTGAGAAAAAGAATTGAATAAAAGAAATTAAAAATTAATAATAATAAAAATAATAAATAAATAATAATAGTAGAAATAATAAAAGAATTAAAAATAAAAGTATAAGCCTGCCTAGGAGTAAACACACCTCTTGATTTCACATATGTCAACAACATAGGAGTTAGTGCACAAATTAAGCACGTGGTGTCTACAACCTTGTGACTTATCTAGAAGGTTGGAAAAGACTCATGCTTAGTTGCCAACACCGTCTGGTTGTTTCTAGAGACATTCTAGGTGCTTACTGAGAGTTCTTTATACTCAGCCACTCCTAGAAGCTTAGGGAGCATGTTTGGAGGACCCAGGAACATTGGAGAAGGACATAGCTTGCTTTGCAGATTCTGAGGAGAAGGGATTCAACATCAATGTCCAGGTAGACACTTGTGAT